>OX459003.1:10416978-11695778 GCA_949774965.1 Diarsia brunnea | reverse complement strand
GGGGTGCGCAAATGGATTAAAAAACTGACGTAATAAAGAACCGTATAACAGTACAGTTCTCCATAAACAAAGATAACAAATGATTATTCGGGAACAATTCAGTTCTCCTATAGCAAAAATAATAACCTCAAATGTTGGACAGAATTTATTTCTTTGTTTGTCTGCACTTTATCTGTTAATGCTGTGAGTTCTTTGTCAGATTTTAGGGGTTTGTTCTTACTCCTTTATTATTCTTTTCTGTATGACACACTGACTCACCAGAAAGAGGTGGCGAGACGATCTTTACGTGTACGACGAGGGCTGGTTCGAGACGGCCCAGGATAAGAGCTCTTAGAAGGAATTTGGGAATACCTTTGCCCAGCGAAAACAAATGACGTACTAGCACTAGATAAGTACCATGTTATAGCCTCGCCTAAATTACACATAATATTTTATGACGAAAAACATGATGATAGATACCTCAGGTAACCAACCAATTTCCATATCAATATTCTGCATCAAATATTCAAATAGTTACTGACTCAGCAACTACAGGGAGGAGAGAACCCTCTGTCGAATTATTTTTATTTAAAAGAACTAGTTCGCTTCAGAACTTTTTCGATTGTAAAATTTTCAGCTTGCGCTGAAGGCAAGTGCAGTTCTGTTTTTCTTTGCCTTTTACCGTGCATAATTCGCATTTTAAACGAATATTGACGAACCTTTTTACGTTTATACGCGATTAAACATGAGGTAACTAGATACAATGAATGGGTGTAAGGGACAACCCTTTTGTAGAGTGATGGCGTAAATGCAGTATAAAATATCATACAAAGATGGTAATGAATTGATTACTTATCGTATTATGGGAATCAAATCTAAATCGCGTCGAAAAAAAAAAAACAAGGCATGCTGACATACTGTGGCAAATACAGTATTTCAGCATGCTTTTGTTTTGCATTTATTGTAGCCGTATTATTTGTATTATTTACATTAATTGGAATGTATTAATGGAATGTATTTATTTATGTATTGTATTAGTGTATGTATTGTGTTTTGTTTTGTTGTTTATTGTTGTTCATTTAGTTAAGGTTAAGAGTCCTTGGTGGTAATGGAGCGGTGTTTTAGAGAAAAATAACAAACGTCTGTTTTCGATGGTGATTTATTTGCTACTACTTATAAATATGAATTGGACATACCGCCCACCAAAACATTAGTTTTTAATCAACACTTATTTTTATACTAATACATGTCATGCAAATCGAACAATGGACTGTAAATTTTTAAACTTAATTTATGCTATTACATCTTAATTTTACTCATTACTTTCATTAATCATGCCTTAAACCGCCCACCATAGCTCACTGACTTATTGATTCTTTGGGAAGAAATATCAATTTGTATAGAGGCCTTTTTAACTCTTTGTTCCCCATAGTCTGAACTGTTACCACTCTTACGAGTTTGTCCTTTCCAGGATGTATTTGTTTCACCCGTCCCAATAACCATTTCGTAGGGGGCAGATTATCTTCCTTAATAATGACAACATCTCCAACAGCAGGCTCTGGAACCTTCACTTGCCATTTGTATCTTTGTTGGAGCGTGTTAAGATACTCTGTACGCCATCTATGCCAGAAGTCTTCAGTCATTTTCTGAATGATTTGCCACCTTGTCAAAAGACTGACAGACTGGTACTCGTAGCTTTTATCAGGAACTGAAATCAAGGGCTCACCAACTAAAAAATGCCCTGGAGTAAGCGGCATCATAGTATCGCTCATTTGATAAAGGGGACGCGAGTTGAGACACGCCTCGATTTGTGCTAAGAGTGTAGACATCTCCTCGTAGGTCAGTTTGGTGTCTTTATTTATCCTGAACAGGTGTCTTTTAGCAGACTGAACCCCAGCCTCCCACAGGCCTCCACATGTAGGCATCCTTGGTGGAATGAAGTGCCATGTCGTGCTATCGTTAGCTAGAAGTTCAGCCGCTTCCTTTGCGATATTATTCTTTCCCTTCTGGAACATGCTCTTCAATTCTTTGGCGGCGCCAATAAAATTAGTGCCGTTGTCGCTCCATAAGTTTGAGCAGTGGCCTCGGCGCGCCACAAACCTCCGAAATGCGGCTATAAAAGCTTGTGTTGTTAGGTCTGTGACCGCTTCTAAATGGATCGCGCGAGTGGCCATGCATACAAACAAACAGATATAGCCCTTTGTTGCATGGTGTCCGCGGCCTTTCGAAGTCCTTATGAATACCGGTCCAGCGTAATCAACCCCACTATTCATAAATGGCCGATGTTGATTGACTCGAACGGCAGGCAACTGGCCCATGAACTGGGTTTTCACCTTCGCTTTATCCACAATGCAGATCTTACAGTTGTGAATACATTTTCTTACGGCAGACTTCAAACCTATCACCCAGTATCTTGTTCTCACAAAAGCCAACATCGCTTGTACCCCACCATGTAGTGTTCTAAGATGAGCTTCTTGAACTAATAACTTAGTTATATGCTGATTACATGGTATTACAATCGGGTGTTTTGTAATTTCAGCGATGGATGCGTTTTCTAACCTTCCTCCCACTCTTATCAACCCATTTTTATCTAAAAAAGGGGCGAGTGTGATTAGAGAACTTCTTTTCTTCACGCTTCCGTCCTTCTGTAGATCTTCAATATCCTTCTGATAAACCAATTCTTGATAATACTTTATACATAATTCTAATACTTTTTCTAGCTCATTAACTGTTAAATACACTTCCTCTGTTTCCCTTTCTCTCTTTGTAAATCTTCTGCAGTAAGCTAATATTCTTTTCATTCTCGAGATTGAGGAAAAATGTTCCCAGATGGGTTTGGCTTCTAAATTTGTGTGAAATGAGGAACCCTTCAATTCCAATTCAGTTTGAGGAATTTCATATGTTTGTACATCGACATTTTTATGTTTTAACCATACAGGCCCAGTCCACCATAAGTCTAAACAAGCCAAGTCGCTTGCTTTTACGCCTCTTGTAGCTATATCTGGGTTATCGGTAGACTGAACATGTCTCCATCGGTCATTGTCTAGTATCCGTGTTATATCTGATACTCGGTTCGCCACAAATGTACGCCAACGACTTGGTTGAGATTGCAGCCATGACATCACAACCATTGAATCGGTCCACGCAAAGATTTTGTTTTTAGGTATCTTCAACAGGTCTACCAGATCATTTATTAAGTCTGCTAGTAATGCTGCGGCGCATAATTCCAATTTAGGTATCGAAATTTGCTTCAAAGGTGCAACCTTGGTTCGAGATGCGATGATTGTAATATGTACTGTGTCCTCTTCAATAATCTTAAGGTAAGTAACAGCAGCATATGCGTGCGTAGATGCATCTGCAAAACCATGCAATTCAATGTTTGTATAGTTGATTGGTGTAGTTTTCAACCAGCGTGGTATTGTAATGTTTTGCAGGTGTATTAATTCTTCTCTATATCTCATCCACTCGTCTATCAACTCTGATGGCAATTCGTCATCCCATCCCATGTTGCAAAGCCACCGTTTTTGTATCATAATCTTAGCGTTGATGATCACCGGTGACAACCATCCAAATGGGTCAAACAGCCTTGCTACATCAGACAGAATAGATCTCTTCGTTACAGGACATCGAACTTCAGGTAAGTTAACTGTAAATTTAAATGTATCATCTTTCCTATCCCATGTCAATCCCAGAATTTTTATAACCTTATCTAGCTTTATCTCTATTCCATCCTTCGTACTGTTTGTATCTTCTCCTTTTTGTAAATAGTTTAATACTTCTTCCGAATTACTAGACCACTTTTGCATTTTAAAATGTCCTTTACTTAGTATCAGCTTTATTTCCTCACACATTTTCTTTGTTTTTTCTTCAGTTTCACTTCCCGACAATAAATCATCCATATAAAATGACTCTTTTATTACAGGTGCAGTATTAGGAAACTCAAGTGCTTCGTCATCGGCGAGTTGTTGTAACGTTCGTACAGCTAAATAGGGTGCTGCAGCTGTACCAAAGGTTACAGTCTTCAAGTGGAAACTTTCTAGTTTTTCTTCAGGGTTATCTCGCCAGACTATACATTGTAAATTTGTGTGTTCTGGTGTCATATTGATCATTCTATACATCTTAATTATGTCTCCTACTATACATACTTTATGTGTTCGCCATGTGATAATTAAGCTTCTTAAATCAGGTTGCAACACAGGTCCAACCATCATAGTGTCGTTCAAAGAATGACCGTTAGAACCCTTCGCAGACGCGTCATAAACTATTCGAACCTTTGTTGTGTCCTTGTCTTCGCGTATTACAGCGTGGTGAGGAAGATAGACTGATTTGTTTTCATCATTTGGGTCCGACTTTTCCAAATGACCCATTTCCATGTACTCATGAACTACTTTAGAGTAATCTGACTTTAAACTTTGCGAATTTTGTAATTTCTTTTCCAATTGTTTGAACCTATAAACAGCTTGTTGTTTCGTATCTCCACATAATTTTAGTGTCTCTTCTATTCCTTGTCGCAAAGGTAAGTGTACCGTATATTTTCCGTTTACTCTTGTAGTTGTATTTTTGTAAATCTCTTCACACATCTCTTCTTCTTTTGTAAGTAGCTTTCTTTTATTGTATAAAGCTGTTTCAATTTCCCAAAATTTTCTTAATAAATCATTGTCTTCTGATACCATACTTGTCACATGTAGTGTTGTTATTTTGTGTTCTTCGCTAATTGATTTGTCTTCCCTTTGTCCTGACAGTATCCACCCCAAACGTGTTTTCTGAGCCACTATGCCATCAGAACATCTTACTAAACCAGCTTCAATAATTTTAGAAAAGATGTCTGCACCGAGTAAAATATCAATTTTGCCAGGTGTGTTATACGTAGGGTCAGCCAATAGTAATTTTTGGAGTTCTGGCCAGTTCGTCGCAACGTGTTTTGAAGGTAATCTAGCAGACAGTGATTTCAAAACATAAGCCTTCACTTGAATAACTTCCTTGCTATTGTATTGCGACGTAACTGACAGGTCAACTACATGTTTTATAGGAACCAGGTTTCCTTCTCCTATCCCTGAGACTACACCGTTGATGCTTGTCCTCTTCAATCTCAAGAGTTCGACTACTCTTGACGATACAAATGAAGCCTCTGAGCCTTGGTCAATCAATGCACGAAGCACATGTGATTTGCCGTCGCTTGATGTAACATGTACTTGTGCTGTTGCCAGTAACACTTGACGACCAGGTTGTTCTTTAGAGAAATGTGCGCTTGTAACCTTCTGTTCTGGTTGTTCTTCATGTTTGTTATTCTCTTGTGTGTCATTCTCTTGTGTTGTTTCTCTTTCTTCATGTAAAAGTGAATGATGCTTTCTTCCGCAGACTCGGCATTTCCGCTTTTGTTTACATTTGTAGACTATGTGATTCGGTACTAGGCAGTTGAAGCAGAGGTTTTTGTTCTTCACAAATTCACGGCGTTGTTGCACAGTTTGTTTTGCAAATTCTTTACAACTAAAGATGTAATGGTCACCCTTGCAATATACACAAAGAGGCGATGAACTGCTTTTGGTGTTCGCAGAATCACCCTTATCGTTCTCAGTATCCTTTGCTACGACATGATACGCTTTGTGACCTTGTGTCTTTTCCTTTGAAACTGTAGTAGTGATGGGAGCGATTAACTCGAGAGTACGAAACTTGGACTCAAGAAACTTTTTCAACTCCGCCCACGTAGACAACTCATCACTATTCTCCTTGTAAGCATCCTCTTCCCAACACTTTAACGTCTCTGAATCTAATTTCTGCGTCACTAGAAATACTAGAATAGGATCCCAAGTGGCGGTGTTTATATTCATATTATTCAGACTGTTGATGCATTCTACAGTACTATCGAGCAAAGCTTTAATTTGTGTAGATGATGGGTTGCTTATCTTTTTCTGACAGCAAAACTTCTTTAAAACTGACGACACAATCATCTTTTTGCTACCGAAACGTCCTTGAAGTAGTTCCCAAGCTGGTGCATAATTACTTTCCGTAATTTGAATATGTCGTAATAACATCTCTGCCTCCCCGGCAACACTAGTTTTTAAATAATGCAACTTACGCACATCACTAATAGAAGTGTTATGGACGAGCGCTGTAAATATATCTTTATACGTAGGCCATTCTTCATATTTGCCCGAAAAAGTAGGTAGCTGTATTCTCGGTAGCTTAGCAAACGGTACCTGGCTATCCTGTGATGAAGTAGACATGCTGGACGCTTCTAACAATCTCTGTTGCGAATCCAAGTTTGTTAGAAGATCGGTTAAATCCGCTTGTAAACACAGATACATTTCTTCATACGTATAATATTCTTCATTAAGAAAGTACGGCAACACGCCCCGCTGTTCTCTTGGTGTACACTTCATAAGGTTGCTATGAGTTTGTTTGAATGAATCCCAATACTCTTCAATGGTTTTTATTCTCGCTTTAACATAACCCGCTGTTAATCTTTGTTTCGGGCACTTCTTGATGTTAACTTGCGCTTTACGAATCATGCTAGCCACATCTTCTAACGTAGATAAATATTTGGATTGTTCTGGAGTTGGAGACGTCATTTTATAGAATTTAAATCAATAGTCCACACAATTTTATTCACTAAGTCCGCACAACACAAACACTAATGACTTGTATTGAATCCTTATCTAAGGAATGCGACACCTTTTGTATGCGCGCGAGTCCGCAAGCCGTTCCATTAACTAAACCGATCCGGCTCGATTTCGACCATATGTTCATTTAGTTAAGGTTAAGAGTCCTTGGTGGTAATGGAGCGGTGTTTTAGAGAAAAATAACAAACGTCTGTTTTCGATGGTGATTTATTTGCTACTACTTATAAATATGAATTGGACAATTGTTGTTATTGGAATACTGAAAAAATTATAAAAAAACAAATTATCCGGATAAAACTTCTGAGGAAGGTGATTCAAAATAAGGAGGTGAATGCACCCTGTCAGTTTGCGGAGGGCGGTTCCTTACACCCTGTATACCTATAAGTAAGTGAACAAATTCAAATTGAAACCAAGAAAAGCAATCTAAACCAGAAAAAACCGTAAGCTTCGAGAAGTATTATACAGACTGGGCAAACTTTCTTAAATGTTAGATTTGTCATTTGCATGAGAAAAACTTTTGTATTTCATAACAAGACGGGCAACCTCCTACATACTTAAATTCGCAACTATACAAATAAAAGTTATTTTTAATTGGCAGAAAACTTCAGCTAATTGAAAGATTTTGTACGTTAAACTTTTTTTAACGGCCTCCTTTTAATGAATCTCGAATATTCTCCGAATCCTTTATAAATGTTGAGTAGGATATTCCTTTGAGTGAAAATAAAAAACGTAATAAAGTTTATTAAATATGAATGTCTAATACTTTTAAGCGTTCTCGAAGCGGGAGTTTTAACAGTGTTATCCCTCGTCAAATTAGCTGCCGCCGCCGCGCGTTAGGGTGACACTCGTTCCTTATTTGTTCAGGACGATGATAATTTAACTAGTTGCCAACTTAGAGTACTTCAGAATGGATTCATTGAGTGTTAAACTGCTAATGCGTGTTGAACAACGTGATACTGTATAGGGAGTTTAAATATTTCAGAACTTTACGGTGCAGTAGGACAATGTGCTGATTTTAAAATTCGGTGAGGGAGTTTAATAATCGTTTTTCCAACGAATAATTAAACCTACTACCTACCTGTGCACTTGACGATCTTATGACTGAAACAGCGAGCGGAGTTCACATAGCTGAATTTTGGGCCAAATATATTTAATGAAAATTTGCCATCGACACGCTAAGATACCTCGGAAAAACATAAGTGGTTTCAGGTCAGTGAACTCAAACGCTTACGTTAATTTATGGACATGCCTTCGATATCCCGGGATCCTTAATTTATAGAGAACCAACTTAAATAAAGAAAGTTGTTTTCCACCCAACTGGATTCGTGTAAGTTTCGGAATAACCTATTCGAGTGCACTGAACTTAGTTTTATCCAAGTTCAGAAGTTACCTGTAACATATAAACACATCCTGACAAGTTGCTTGCATTACCATCACTGCCGGCCCAAAACCTGAAATCTGAGACATGTCCATATTATACAACTTATCGCAAGCACATAAAGTAAGTTCGGATATAAATAATATACCGATCACTAATTTATTATAAGTATTTAACATAAAAAGGTAAAGAAATGTAAGGGCTCTAAATTTTGTCTACCAACAATTAGTTAACCCAAGAGTATCATATTAGGTAACTTATCTACAGTATGTACTAGCCATACAAATGTAAAATTGATACTGATATTATGATCTAGGTATCAAGTACCTGCCATTAGGTATCCACTAATAACTGCGTCCTATCTATATTTTAACGGTAGAAATACAATATTATTATGTAGTTCCAGGTATATACATAGAACGGTAACGGTATGGTAGATCGAATGAACTCTATTGTGGCAATATGTTTCCGCAGGCAAGCTGTCTACCGAACATAATGTTAACTTATGCGCCAGGTTTCAAGCCTGGAAACTTTACGTAGATTATTTGAAGAAAATTGCTATATAATTTAATTATGTTTTTATGTTTCTGATCAAAATATTGTGTTTTGTTACTAAACTATTTCCCAAACTAACAATTGATTAAGTTTCTACGCCAGCCTGTGTCACTAACAAATCTAATATTACGTGTTAATCAGTAACATGAGACGCCATTGTTGTAAACATGTCACCCCTAGAGCATTGAACCTCAAACAACCAGTAAATTAAAATCACAATTCCACCGAATGTGTACTTTCCTTATTAGATCGAGTTATTCCTATGTGACTTGACGGGTAGCCCTGGTAGGTCAAACTAAACCCTTGGTAATACGCTCCCAATACCACCTGAGTATGTGCCTACCCTCCAACGTAGCTCTTAGCGGATGGTACCGACTGTGTAGGGATGTGACCCTTGCAACTTCCGTCCCTGATTGACATGTATAGTGACTATGATTAAGCCGTGGTTGTGCTTGTCCGCAGTTCGCCAGGAGAACGAGCGCATGATGCACGACGTCCTCCAGGCGGGAGTCTTAAATCGCACCCAGTCGTCGGCGTTGCGCTAACGCCGCGCTATTCGCCGCGGCCGCGCCTGGACAACGTGCGGCCGGCCGCCGCACCGCCAGAGGAGCCCGCCGAGCCGGACCCGGAGCCCTCGAGCACCGAGCCGCCCGACCCGCCGGAGCCGGCCGCGCTCCACCAGCCGGTGAGCGCAGCCCCGGCCGGCCCCACGTGAGCCAACCCCCACGGCCTGCTCCGGTACGCACGCACTGACTGCCGCTAGGCGCACCTCGGCTGTGACGCACCGGTATGTGAACTGAGAGAATATTCATAGACATAGATAAGTTACTCGTTCGCGAAGAGAATTTGAGAGTGACGAAATGGACGTGTAGGTAGCCAATGTGAAATTGTGAACAAATAGTAAAGAATGAAAATGTTATTGTTGAAACGTATCGGATAGGGTGTAAAAGACAGCAAGTCAATAATCCACGATAGTTATTAAATATGCAATTGTCTATGTTAAGAGTACATTACTCGTATGTGGAACTAAAGGAAGAAATATAATTTGCAATTCAACTTCTACTGTATTCCGTACACCATTAAAATATGAAGAGTTAATTGTAAATCTAAGATTCTCAATGAATTTGTGTCTCTGTGCTGTGAAAGAGACTGCGGTTAGAATGTTGGATATTTGTAGATTTGATAGCATAACTTTGTAATGCTATAAATAACATAATGATAAAAGTACCAACTTCAAACGGGAACAATCATCAATACAATAAGGACAAGTTAGATTTCTTTCTTTATTTAAATAAAGTTTTAAATTAATGTTAATATTTGGTGGTGTGGAAATAGTGCCATTATAATGCACAATGAAGTAATTTAAAACCCGCATGTATTAGATATCTCCTCTAGCTATCAACCTGGCGATGAATTTAATAGTCACCTTCATGATGTGTGTATAACTAAACAATAAAGCCAATAATTTAATCAATGAGCACAATTTAGTATTATTTTATTAATCACAGTACAACATACTAATGTATCTAATTCTTACTGTTCACCATACAAGTTTGTATTTCACTAAGTGAGTCTTAACTGAGCTTGAGCACTATAATTTTGAGTTACTACTGTTAATATTGAACTCCTTGTTCAACTCTAATCAAGAGCTTTCGAAACTGCGCTTAAATAATGAAAAAAAAAATCTGTTATAAATAAGAGCTTTTTGTATAGTAGTTGTTGTAGTATTACTCTTACGAGGAGAACATTCTTGTGTAAAATAGAAATGCAAAAAAACTGTGTTGTTCGCTCCGGTGGATCTGTCGTATTTAAGTATTGACTTCAATGCAGTGACGCGAGCGGTTAGGTAGAATATTATAATATATAAATAAAATATGTTATCGTTCTTTGGCATGGCTATGTTTGCCTGAACACAGCAAACACAGCTTTACGCTTCAGCCTGTATTTCAGCGATTAATGGCACTAGAAACAAGTGGCAACAGCCTGTATATATATACAAGTGGAGCTCATAACATATAATGTCACAACTCACACCATCGCCTTTATTACATTATAGATGGCTGTCTCTCCAAGTACTGACTTACGACGTTAATGTAATTTAATTAATCTACGAAAAGCAATTCAATTAAATTTTCCGTGATAATACTGATTGTAAATAACTCGGTTTATTATAATATGCAATATCACATGTTTATCTTTATATTATGACTTGGAAATACTGACGAGTATCCATGGTTTCTTCTAGTTACAAAGTCATGGTTTTTCGCTTTTTCATGTCTTTGTTTTACAGGTTGAGGTATGAAGCTAGCCGTTACCGCCTACTTAGTGTTTTCTTTCTACCAACAAAAAGGTTTAAATTAGAATATTTACCCATCTAAAAATATCTTGGCATAAAATAATCTCTAGGCTAAAAGGCTCTCATATATATTATATATATATATTTACCTATCTATATACTTACTATTAAAATCCAGAAAGGATTTTGTAAATACTTACTAGTTTGGAACAGTTTTCTGTTCGCATGATCTAAATTAACAATAAATATAGGTATCTCACTCACAGCTCCTGTCTCCAAGCTTCGCATTTTATTTGAAAAATATATTTTTTTTTTTCATATAATTTTCTCAATTTTATATTGATTACACAGCCCTATGGATCAATGTAAAAGTCCCACTGAGATCCGTCCAGTAGTTTTTCTGCGCATGCATAATATCTAGTCTGAATTTGTATATAAATAACAATTCATACCAACCCAGAACTAATTATTTTTTGGCGCGACTATCTCCCTCATCTGTGTTGTATGTATAACCTGACATATAGTTCAAAATACCTTTATGTGGCTGCAACTTTTGATATAGTCGAACACTATGACAACAAATATCGATATCCATTTCCTCTTGCAGCTGCAACATTTTATATGTGTGAATAATGAAATGAATAAAGTTAAGTAGGTCAGGATACGGATTACCGTCATTTTATTACAATCCTCCATGCGAAGCCGGAGCGGGATGCTAGCGAACATAATCCGGATTTATCCAACAACTATCTGCGATATTGAACATGATTTTAATCTTAAACTATTCGACCCGGGTCGAATCTAATTTATTATCCAGTAATAATTAAACTTCACCCTGTATATCTAAATTGTACGAACTTTACATAACAAATATTTTGTGAAAATGAGTCTTGGTCGAAATGTGGACGTTATGTAACAAACCACAATGCTGGTAGTAAGAAAACACTGAGTAATCATTGCTGTTCCATGTTACGAATATAATGTTAGCTAAACGTGTGTCTTGTCCTACATAGTGCTCATTTTCAGCCTGCCGGTAATCGTTCGGTTTGCGTCGTAGAAATATTTTGACCAATTTAGATCACAGCTTCACATATTTGGCCAGTAGGCCACAGACCAGACAGTCTGCGCATGCCACCGGTGTATCAAGAATCTCGAGATTGCGACAGGCTGTAAATCCGCCCTGTGTCAGAGCAAGGCTAACGGTATGCAACTATTAGTTACGAATATGTGTATCGACAATTAAATGTATGTACTAGTTTAATTGCGATCCGCATCCCCCTCCCATCCTCGTGTGATACGATATGCTACGTGTTCAAATGTTATCGTTTATTATCTCTAAGGTGTCGCCACTGAGCGAGAACTGTCAATGCATTCATTCGACTATACTAGAGATCAATTCCAAATATTAAACAGGACCTATTAACGTAATTAGTGTTAGAGGGAGATACAAAGAATTTTATAGTTGTTTGTTGTAAATGTCAGTTTTAATTAATCTATTTTACAGAACAAAATGTTTAATAAAATATCTTTATAAAATAAAGCGGTTGTATCATTTGCTTGGACGGTGTTTATTATATTTACGGCGCGTCGGAGTCTACTGCGAGGCGTCGAAGGGTTAATATGTTAAGTTGGTGTGTGCACAAAAGCGTCCAATGTACCCACAAGTTGTGTAGAGAAAAGGTAGGGTTTGGTTAGGAGGGGCAGAGAGAGAGAGAGTGGCATTCCTCCCGGGGCGCCCTCCGAACTATGCGGCCGCTCGTGTTGCCACCATGCAGCCTCCCAAACAATTTGTACTCCAAACTTGCTACACTCGGCTTAAAATTAAACTGTTCGCACGCAAGTTTGACAGCACAGAACATTTGTTAATACCTTTACACCTCATATTTAAATGATATTTTAAAAAGTCTCTGACAGCTCAGGCTTAACTGTACTTTAATGAGAAAAAAATTTTAAACAGCGTTCCTAACTAAAACAGAAATTGTAGGAAGTCGGTAAATAAATGAAGTTAACAAGCTTTTATCTTCGTTGGCAGTCACAAAGCTTGTTGAATTTATAAGATTAGTTCATAGTTGCTGTAGTTAAAATGATAAAGAGAAAGGTGAGATAAGATAAAGTGAAGAAATGCATTTATCGTTAAAGCTATCAGCACTCATTGGGTTTTTTCTAGGTTCGAGAGACACTAAAAACATTGGAATAATGTTCCTGATACTGGAATCAATTTATAATTTATAAGACGACGAATAAAAATAATCCTATGCAGGAAAAGGAGCTGGATGCA
The DNA here is from genome assembly GCA_949774965.1 of Diarsia brunnea. Lineage (NCBI taxonomy): Eukaryota > Metazoa > Arthropoda > Insecta > Lepidoptera > Noctuidae > Diarsia > Diarsia brunnea. Next base: position 11,682,672 of record OX459003.1, on the reverse strand, counting down.
GTAAGACTCTCAATTTTCTTAATAGGGATGTTTCCTGAATAAAAAAATATTATTATTTTTAGTCCGTCTATTAGATTATCGAATAATATTGGATACGTGTTTTTTGTTTTATCAAATTAATAAAAATTTACGAAAATAAAATGTATCAAAGATCATGAGTGGGGGCTTTTGACGTAACTTCGTGGTAAAAAATGTACAACGCTGTGACGTCACCCGACTTTTCGAAGCACTGGATCGTCTTAATTTTTTGTTTACGTGAAAAAAGAAAAAATATGTGTCCAATATTTTTTGGAAATCTATCTGACGGACTAATTAGATTTTGTTTTGTCAACAATAGGGTATTGCAGCACTCAAAGGTTGACATGTAGAAAATGCCAATGGCATTAAATCCGCCTCCCTGCATTGTGTGTGCTTAAAGTATTCAATAAATAAAGGACCCTAAACCTTTACAAAATCTCAGTTTAACGTTGGAAGGATTACTACAACCTTTACGACGAGTAAGTCAACAGGAACATTTATTTCATGTAATAAAGTACAGACATTCTTCACGAAATAATTCATGAAGCACGGTAGGGATATGATTATACCGCGAGTAAACCTGTGGAGTATGGATATACGTACATATTATTATGGCGTGTGTAGTTATATTCGTGCTACAGCCGTTTAGTTTGCTTACAAAGTGAATTAAAACTATGCAGTCTAATGTTATATCTATAGAATACACGACATTGTCTATACTTCTAATATTAACTACAATAAAGAAGTAACATACGTTTGTAAGTTTGTTAGTTTGTATGTAAGGGGTAATCTCCGGTCTCGTCTGGGCTGCGGGTTTTTAGAAAGAGATACCGCAGCGTCGACACAAAGGGCTAAGAAGGAACATGGTTGGTTTTTAGTCAGTAGAAGTCTGACACTCCCTACCGCTCTGCCCAGAGCGGGAGGAGTCATTCGATGATAACACTCCAAAAAAAAAGGGGTAATCTCGGGAACGAATGATCCAATTATAAAAATGTTGTCACTAATAGATAAATACTTTATTCATGGGTGCTATAGGTTATCAATCATAAGTCGCGGGCGAAGTGCTAGTTATCTTTTAAAACATAGTAGGGTAAATTATATAAATTATATATATAACTATCTTTCAGAAAAAAAATAGAAGATGTAAGTGGCGCACGGAAAGAGTATCTGGAGAGATTCGGAGGAGGGTATTACCCAACAGTGGGCCATGACTGTGTGACTGTTTTCCCCCCTAAAATCCAGATAAACAAGACTGTGGAAAAGCGGTCAGCAAAGGATCTGCAAAACCAGTGGATTCTCTAAAGGTACATTTTCTTTAATAAAAAAAAAACATTTATCTACATGCCTTAAAACTTTACCTCCACTAATAGTTAGAGATCTCTTGTAAAATGAACCTGCCTCTGGATATGTAACTCATTACCGGACGGACAAAATTTTATCCAAAAATAGAAAAGAAAATATCGTAGCGCATCACTAATGAACGTTAATTCATCTAGAACTATAATTCCACGAATTAACATTTATCATTAAGTTCAATTATCAATTTGAACTCTATAAACTTTAATGCGAAACACATGTCAAACAAAGTCTGACAGTGTCAAAACTAAAATTTCATAAAGTACAAAGTGGATTAAACTTGAAATAAACGTCAGTTACAACTCATTGTTTTTAGAACTATTTTACTGCGAAGCCTAGAGTTTCGTTTGTACTTCTGTATTAACATTTACCTTCGTGAAAGAAAATTACATGTGGGCTGTAAACTTTTTCTATTAAAGTAATGTGGGCTTACTGTACATGCTTTCAGGTTAATGATTCTTGGTTTTTATGGTTAGTTAGAATTTATTTGATGTGCAATTAGCCTATGGGTTATTAAATTAGCTGATTGTGTTCATTTAAAGTAGCATTTCGCATAGCAAAGTTTTTATGCGATGTTATTTCCTCTATACACACACACGTCTATACTAATATTATAAAGCTGAAGAGTGTGTTTGTTTGTTTGTTTGTTTGTTTGTTTGTTTGTTTGTTTGTTTGTTTGAACGCGGTAAACTCAGGGACTACTGGTTGGAATAGAAAAAGTCTTTTTGTGTTGGATAGTCCATTTATCGAGGGAGGCTTTAGGGCATATAACATCACGCTACAACGAAAAGGAGCTGAGCATAAATGAAAAATGTTGCAAAAACGGGAAAAATATTTCGTTTTTGAGAGCTTCCGTTGCGTGCGCTGCGAAAACGGTTTAATTTACGCAAATATTGTGTATGGTGGAATTGTTCCTCTTTAAAAGTTCTAAAAAAAAGTCCGCGACAGCATATGTCTATCTTTTAAGATTGACTCACTATAACCTTTTTTTACTATTATAATTTTAGGTTAAAATGAGTGATAGTTTGCGAAGCTTATTTAACCCATATGGCATTAATCTATATCTAAATAAATGTGTTTGTTAGCACGGAAATTTAATATAGAATATTTGTGCCCTTTACTTTATACAGTTTAAACAAATACCTTAGAAGATATCGCAATGTAAAAATATCCGCGCAACAAAATAATTACTCTCGCGGCAGTGATTCGTTCGGTCCGGTACGGCAGCCGGCTGACGCGCGTTCCATCGCAATGTAGGCCCCTACGCGCTACGTGGGGATTCTGGCCTCCGGGAAATTCAAATTCAAAATATTTACTGCACCATAATGTTTACAAGTACAAGGTGTTACTGTATATATAACAGTAAGAGATACCTATAGTAATTCACACTTTAATAAAATCTAAACTAATATTATAAAAGATAAGATTTTTTGTTTGTTACGATTTAACTCAATTTATGTTGATATGATTTGATTTATGTGACGCAGACGAAGTTGCATGGGTCAGCTAGTTCTTTTATAAAACCGTTTGACAACATCGCTACACATAGTGGGTACACCGCGGTCCGTGACTGATTACTGTCAAGTATATTGGCTTTACGTAGGTACATACCATTACCCAGTCAAACGCGAGTCCGGAACTTTCTGGAAATCAACATAATATTCGGTCGTAAGAAGAATTGGATCACATTTTTTCCTTACTCTGTAATAAGGATATTTTATTGTTACTATTCAATTTATGTCTACTATCCTTGATTTGATAGGTTTTAGTTCGGATGGGTCAAACTAAATTACGTTTTTACTTAAACTTAAATTAGATCTAAAAGTACTTAGATACAGTAAAGCTTTTCCAAAGACTTACACATTGTTTAAGAAGGTTGTTGAAAATTCCGAAGTTCTAGCCACCTCCGGACCCGAGTGCGAATATGTTCTTAAGTTAAAAACTTTCAATCCATAACGGTACTCACACACCTCGTAGACACTTAGGAAGCGCTCGCCTACTTAGTGGTTCTACCAGAAGTAGTTGTGGCTGAAATGTTAGCGTTGTATTATAGGTATTAAGTAATATATAGATTTTTACGGAGCTAGAAAAAGAGACTCGTAAATCAAGCATGCATAAAACTAGGTTTTTATTATTATTAACATCTCTGACAATAATTAGCGCTAATAAAAAGGATCGTTGATTTATCGAAGTGAGATTATGTTAAAAGTAAAAAAAAAGTATAAAGTTTTCATGTGAAATAGTTAGTTCGCTTGGTGTGAGCGCCTTGCGTCCCTTATCCGCTCAAATCGCTTCAATTTTATGCTACAGGACAACAAAACTTCAGGAAAGACAGACTGACAATCAAGATTTAGTGATTATTATTAAAGCCGGTTTATTACAGTTTTCCACGTAGACCATGTATTACGAGTACTTACATTACCTACAATGTGCCCACCGTTTCCACCGTCGAGAGCTAAATGTTTTTGTTTTCGCGACGAAATGTTTGTCCTATTTTAAAATGCATGACATGACAAGTTAAATACTTTAAATACAAACGACTCGTCACATCCGAATTAAAATACCACAGGGCCGTATTAATATGGATGTTATAATTCTGTGGTAATAAATGCGACGCAGTGCTGCACGCTTTGATATTCAACCAGTAAATACGTACGTCACGAAGTACTCAATTACGTTAATGGATATCTAAATATAAAGTGCTCTCTCGTAGAATCATAAATCTGAATATGTTCTTGACTACATCTTCAAATGATTTTATTTTATTGCTAAGTATTTGCTACCGCATATCATATTATAGTATAGATATTTTCTGCATAAATCTTCTTGTTCTTTGGGTACCTACTTGTAATGTTTATAAGCAAGTGGGTGTATTTGTGCCGGAGATGGGCGACTACAATAAGCGACCGATTAGAAAGGAGCCCAATTACCGCAACCCCTTTACGGATATTGAAATAAGCCTCGGGCACATTTAGTGGGTTCTTTGTGTTAAACCGAATATACCGCGAAGTTTGTAAGGATGTGTACAGAAAAGTTTTGAATGTAAAAACGAACTGTGTGAACAATTGAATGTTCTCATGATATCAGTTTTCCCACTACACCCACGAGTGTACATCGACCTCTCTTTCAGAGACGGTTACGTTGTGCGGTCTCAAGAGAGCATTGTTATGATTTCCACGCTTTACAAACGAATTTATACCGCACACATAATCTGTTTGCAGCACTTTCTGTCCCCACGGGAAAAAGATTTCTTTGAAGATAATGTAGCGTGTTCTGGTGAAAAGAATGAAACGTCACCTCACGCATCACACTAAAATGCTAACTCTTAAAAACTCTCCTAAAATTAAGAGGCATTTATGTGTAACTTATCTATCAGTGTAGGTATATCTAATAAGGCTATTAAACTTATGCTGATCGTGGTTTCAGGAATAACGTCTATCCTTCATATTTGAAAACCGATTACACCCAATCAGTCTGATTCTATACAAATATGAAAACCGAATACATACGAGTAAGTACTATCATTGCCGACGTAAGTTTGATTTTCGAAATGCAAACAATGGAGCAACAATCAGGCCTTACGTAGGTCGTATCGAGGTTGGTACGAGGGTAGTTCACACTCGACTGCTACATAAGTTCCGCTCCGCCGACCATCCATTGTACGTCGTTAATGAGTCTAATCGGGGACCATAAGCCACTTTATTATATCATTAATCATCAGCCCAAATTATTTAATTACTCCGTAGTGGTTATCGATACCTGAATTATTTTTAGGGTCGTGGAAGAATAGACTGTAGTATTTTTTGTGGTACAGCTTTGCGAAACGGTTATTACCTCACTTCATCAAATACATTTTTCGTGGCCTGTGACCATCTCTAACCCACCAAGGGGCTGTCGAAGTTAAGACACTTAGTTAAAATGCCTTGAGTCCACTTGACTTCACTGAGAGCTATACCATTCATACCAGACCACAACAACACTGTTTGGCGACAGAAATAGGTACAAAACAATTACGTATTGCGCCAGTACCACTTCTCACAAACCTTTTCACGAGAATGTCAAAAATAACTAAGATATAACGACTACTAGACACAACTCTTATGTACATTCAGTATCCAGTATTACTGGCTGACCCCTATTCTCCACTATGTTAAGTGCAGATATTTTCTGGCTTGTTCTGTGCCTCTTCACAACGTCATTAGGGTCCCCTTCCAGTATAATTAGATACACAACTAGCTAGAGGTGCGACAGCTATAAATAAAGGTCCCACAAATTAATTACTGGGGTATCGACGTTCTTAGGTTGACCGGGCTGGTTACGGGCAACTAACGACTGCTATTAGGTACGTTAAATAAGTACTAAATACGTTCTAACTACTGGAATGAATTAACTAAAATCTGTTGTCGAACTGAATAATTGAAGGTCAATGTGTTTTTATTTGCACAAATTTTAAAAAAAAAGACTTACTATACACAAGGTCCTAAAGAACAAAAGACGATTGGCAAACGTGATCTGACTTCGAATGCTGGAACTGGAATGATTGGTTCTTACATCAGCCCGAGACAAAAGCTGTCTTCTTCATCTTGCTGAAAAGGGAATAAGGTAGATCCGTAAGTATTGCAAGTTTATCATTCAAGTAGATATAAGCAGCACAACCACTCCTGAAAATCATATTAATAAGCGAGTAAGAAGAGCACTCAATAAACTCTATGAACTTATGGAATCAGCTAGAAATCATATAAAAAGAAACTTCATTATATCGAAAGCTTCTCCTTTAAGATTAAATAGGTACATTTGGTCGTAAGCTGAGATTATCCACGTAAGATCGTATCTCCCGGCAATTTTCCGAGATGATGAATTAGGACAAACTATCGATATTGGTTAGAGCAGTCACGTAGTCTTTCAGACTAATTATATGAGCGTACGTGATGATAGTTCAGCTGTTTGTGTACCAATGACAAACAGACCGAGGGAATGAACGATGATAACGTTATTTGCATTCTATTTATAAGATTTATTTACTCTGGTAATAGGTTTGGCATCTCAGGAGACTTGAAATATTACTGTCACAACTCGTAATCTCAGTGTGTATTGTAACAATACTCTGTCCATTTCTTCTGGGAGTACAAAATAACACTACACTAGTGTCATTTCACGTGGGCTGCGCCGAGAATCGAAGGTCGGCGCGAACACCAGCTGACCTACAGCCCTACGCTTCCAGCGTGGGACCTCGCTGCGGTCAGAGCCACGCCAGCTTTCAGGGCAGTACTGTGCATCCCACAAGGGGGCCTTAAGAGCGTATATTACCGTGAACTAATCAACACCCATCTCTAAATTAATTGTATCAATATACATTTTATTAGGAGCTCGTGGCTTAATAAGAACTGCCACTCGGGTCGATCTTAAGGTTAAGCTGTGCTTGCCTAGGTCGGTCTGTGGATGGGTGACCACCCGACATACCGAGTTTCCTCCGTGCCTCGGAAAGCACGTTAAGCTGTTGGTCCCGGCTGCCATATATAGATCTTTGGCAGTCGTTACAGGTAGTCAATGACCTGAAATTCTGACATCCAGTCTTACCAAAGAGTATCGTATTACCTAGTATTAACTGGGTTGTGGAGGTCAGATAGGCAGTCGCTCCATGTAAAATACTGGTACTCAGCTGCATCCGGTTAGACTGGAAGCCGACCCCAACATAGTTGGGAAAAGGCTAGGCAGATGATGAGATGATGATACATTTTATGTTGACCAGATTGCGTGGTTTTATTGAATAACCTGCGCCACGTAAACCCTTTCCGTCACATTGGCCAAAATGACACTACACTAGTGTCATTTTGTACTCCCTTGATTATGAAAAAGTAAAAATTGTACTATTTACAAACTTTCCCAATATGCAAAAAGTCAATGGAAATACGAAATGCCTTGACAGCAATTTCCACTTGGAGTAATGTAGTTATTTTAGGAGTTTATAAACAACATAAAATAACACTAAGCCTGTAATCCCCAAAGGATTAGGCAGAGGTGTGCTTCAGTAGTTACATCTGCATTTTGTGTTTCGAGTCCCTTAGCATTAGGAGGCAATCCCATTGCCACACACTTTTTTCTTTAGTTGGAGTATAGGTACACTTTGCAGCTGCTGCCACAAGTAATTAAATGATTAATTGGAACACAAATTACAGTAACGCAATACCACAACATAGCAATGTAATACACACATACTTGTATTACCGTTCGTGGTATTACCACATCAAAGCACCTCACCTGATGCAGCAAGGAAACCACAGACGTACCTTATTATCGATAACCAATTATTATTAATCAAAACCAAATACCTCCTTGTATGGAGGGGATAACTAGTGGGTCAAAATGACCGCACAGTGGGGCCTTTTTTTTTGGCGGGTGGAAAATCATCAAATAACCCCTCCCGGCAGAGCGAAAGGGAGTGTCAGACTTCTACTGACTAAAAACCACCCATGTTCCTTCTTAGCCCTTCATGTCGAGGCCGCGAATTCTCTTGCGAACAACCCGCAGCCCCGACGGGCGCACAGTGGGCCTTGGGCCTTGATACGGAAAACCGGCGTCTAGGTTGACGACGAAAGCTGACTGGATATGCATTGAATGTGGTATTTAATAAAGTATGAGTTAATTGGTCGTGGGTTCCATTCCTAATTTGGGCAAAGTATTATATTTCTAAGCAGCAGTCACAGATTCTGGATTTGTGACCGATTTAGCCATTTGATGGCGAAAGGTTCACCCTATTCCTGCATGGGACTTAAACATAACTGGCGCAAAATAGGTGTATTGTTAGGTACATCACTGCCTACTCTTATTATGTTTGTTAATAATAGCCAATTACCTTTAATACTTGGAGGAGCTCGTGGCTTAATAAGAACTGCCACTCGGGTCGATCTTTAGGTAAAAGCTGGGCTTGCCTAGGTCGGTCTGTGGATGGGTGACCGCCCGACATACCGAGTTTCCTCCGTGCCTCGGAAAGCACGTTAAGCTGTTGGTCCCGGCTGTCATATATAGATCTTTGGCAGTCGTTACAGGTAGTCAGTGACCTGAAATTCTGACATCCAGTCTTACCAAAGAGTATCGCATTACCTAGATTTACTGGGTTGTGGAGGTCAGATAGGCAGTCGCTCCATGTAAAATACTGGTATTCAGCTGCATCCGGTTAGACTGGAAGCCGACCCCAACATAGTTGGGAAAAGGCTAGGCAGATGATGATGACCTTTAATACTTGGAGGGGGGGATACCTAGGGGGCCAAAATGTTCGCAAGCGGCGTCGAGATTGACGGCGAAAGCAATGATGGCGGTTGCGGGAGGAGCTGAGCAGATTTTATCACAAGTTAGTCCGGTTAAGCAGCAGCCAGCCTCAAATGTTGACCTGGGAGATGCCATACAAAAAATATACAGAAAAATAATCACCAGTGGGTTGTTAAACCTAAAATGTTGAGTAGATAGGTAGGTAGGGTAGGGTTGTAGAGTCAACCAATTAAATTCTGTAGTAGTAGTAGTGTAGCAGTTAAGTTTATCTACTTCAAGTACGTTTTTTTTATTGAAATGAGTAGTCAACAGAGAGCCGATGATGCCGAAAAGTTAAAAAAAACGTTCTAGATTGGCGATCGCGAAGACTTCCCTCTAGATGAACAGACGACCTAGTGGGTTTTGCGGGGATCAACTGTACACACAGAGGCCTATGTCCAGCACTGGACGTCCTTCGGATGTAATGATGGATATTAATTTTTAAACTGACATGGTCACTAGTCACTAACACTGGCATGGTACCTAAATATCCCGTTTTCAGTGTTAATGATTATGATAGATATTTATTTATACTTACTTTAAACGGTATGAGAACCTCCTCCTTTTTGGAAAATATAATAAAAAGATGCCAACTTTTGTTGTCTCCGACATGCTGTTTTCGAATATTGAAGTATAAAAAATAAAGCCCGCCATTCTCACAACTACCGTTAAGGCGACTAAAGGATAATATTAGGAAGGAAGGAAGATGCTTATCTACAACAAAAAAATGTGATACGGAAACCTGATTTCCGCTTCCCAATTCCTTCCCGAACGCTTACCATGTGAAAGATAAGACGGTACACGTTATTCCGATTGCTTGTTACAAGCACTACGTGTACGGAAATGACTAGTTCATAAAATATTAGATTAGGTAGTGCATAATTATGTACTTACCTACTTAGTTTACAGGATTGTTTAACATAAAAAAAGGAGGAGGATCCTCCTTTTTAGGGTTCCGTACCTCAAAAGGAAAAAACGGCACCCCTTATAGGATCACTTGTGTGTCTGTCTGTCTATCTGGGGGCATGGCAGTGCCCCCGCCAAGTCGAGCAATCTTTTCTCGAAACAGTTCAGGCCATTTTTGACCTCCTATAACTTGGTTGTGGATAAAACTTGAAGCCTGAATTTTTAGTAACCAATTAGGCATTGTATAAACACGGTATGTTTCAAATTGAATTCCATTTGAACCAGTAGTTTAAGAATTATAACGAATCAAAGTTCCATAGTTTTGTCACTCACTGACTGACTGTCTGACTGACCGATCATCAAAAGTTTAGACTTTTGATGATCGGTGGTCGGTGATCGGCACTTCTAGCCGACATAGAAGCTTCAAATGAATTATAACGAATCAAAGTTCCATAGTTTTGTCACTCACACGTGGCCAGGGTCTGTTGAAGGTTTCCATAGGGAGTTATAAAACGACTTAACCCCGTCGAGTTTGGACTCATTTGATTCGGCTTGTCGAGTCCTTTAGCAGTTCTTCAAAACGATGAATAAGACTGCTCCAAGTTCGAATAAATCTAGTATGCAAATGTAAGTTTGTCAATTCCAATGTTAAGTTTTGTCGATGGTACGGAACCCTTCATGTGCAAGTCCAACTTGCACTTGGCCAGTTTTTTTTATGTTAAAAAATTCTATGTTAGAATAAAAGCATACAGTCGAATTGAGAACCTTCATCTTTTTAAATTCGTTTAAAAATTGATAGATGACGACAAAACGTTGTGTGGTCCAAAAAACACTGAAAATGTCTAAAATAATTTTTCTTTTTAAACAAAATCACCGACTTCCGAAAGTAAAGTTATTTTATTTGAGAGTAAGTTGTACTTTTACGATCTTCGGGTGGGTTTTACTGCATGGACACGTGATTCAGAGGAATGAGGAAAAAACCGCATCAAAAATATCGTTAGGAAAATTTTCAGTATAAATGGTGCTGTAAAAGTATTAGATAATTGTTTTATGGCCATCCGAATGACTATGGCGTGTCAAACATAAAAAGTTTACAATATTATTCTTTCAAGCTTTAAGCGAGATTTTTTACAACAATGTAGCTTGTGAACTAAATCTACAGTTGACTAGAAATGCCCTAAGTAAAATAACTCTACTACAAACCAGAGATTGCTACACTGTAAAATCCCCCGACACAAAAGCGTTATGCATAAAAATAGAATTTTATCCTCCATTCTACTTTGTTGTAGAATATCTGAACTCGTAGAGTAATCCTAGTTTAATAAAGGGAGTTCTGTTTACAGTAGCGGGTCCACAAAGGGATATATGCGGAGACGACGCTAAGCGGTGCCCGATCATCTTTGTCGGATGTACTTCAGTGCCTACAGTCTGGAGGACCCTTGCTAATCGTTGAGACAACTTCAAGACACTGATTCAAAAGCTGTTGGTGTAACTGAGCTTTAATATGTAGAAAATATGAAGTAAAATGACAGTCTAACCAAAGAGTACCTATCGTATTGCCCAGTACCTAGGTCATTGATATAAAAACTAAAGATACGGTCGTCCGAACAATTGCTTGACGCGTTCACCATACAGAGAATCTGTGTAGTCTGCTCGTTAATGTAACCTTGTATAAGCGGCGTGGTATTTTCGGGGTATAAAGAACATAAATAAAGCTTTTAATAAAATTTACGACCGCACCCGAAGAGAGCCGATCTTGGACTAGTTTACTTCGGCTTAGGAAAGACCATATTGGGACCACGTTTGAGGCGTCATTTTAACATGCCGTCCGCCCAGTCCTTACGCAGTAATATATAGGTCAATGACCTAGGTACTAACTGGGTTGTCGAGGCAATAGCTCCATGTAAAATACTGGTATCCAGATGGAGCCGGTTTGGCTGAAAGCCGACTCCAACATAGTTGGGAAAAGGCTAGGCCAAACTGATGATGAAGTAAAATTACCTGAAATACGTAGACATTGAGTATAAAATAAGCACCATTAATTATTCAATTTCTCAAAAATTTGGAGCGCCAAAAAGATCAATAATCACAAAAAGTCGGAAAGTCCCACAACATTTTCAACTGTTACTATTCCTACCATGAAACACACTGGTAGATTCCTGAAATCCACAATTATTAAACGAGAATTTATATCAACTAACTGTCATTACATCGGAAGCAGCATAAATAAAATACAAGGTATTTACTCAAGTCCAAAGAATCGGGGGCACTGATTATGCTGACATTCTGCCGGCTACAAAAGCGGCAAGTGAAAAGGAAAAAATATTTTAAGTAATAATTTATTTTTAGATTGAAATTGGACTCTTGTCTTTGGTTAAGACGCTGAGCTTCGAATTTAGAATTCTGTGTTCGAAACTTAAATTGGGGAAAAGGTGTATTCAATAAAGGTTTGTATTTATTACAAGGTGGAAGGAATATTGTTACACAAACCACACAAACCATGGACCCATGGACATGGAAATACAATGTCATGTACGAAATAAATATGAATCCATACATACGGTTTGCATTTTTTGCTGGATTTTATTTTCAGACAACAAAAGTATGGAGCTGTTTTTTTAATCATATGCATTAGATGCATGGTAAAAAAATGGTTTTGGTGGAATTCCTTCCACCAAAACTATGTTTAAAAAAAAAACATTTTCACAAATTTTTAGTCGGTTTATCTTATAAATTATCCTGGTTAGTAAGATAATATTGGCAAGAATCTAGTGTTTAAACATCAATGATCTCATTGACACAGTGACAAAGCAGTGTCTTTCTGCGCTAAGGGTCGAGGGTTCGATCTCCTCGCAAAACAAATATTTGTACGTCCTACAGATATTTGTTCAGAGTGCGGGTGTTTGCACCAGTGTTTAAGATTGAAGTAGTAAGTATAAGACCACCACTGGAGAAAATGTAAGCGATGATCGTCATTTTGCTAAAATAAGCATATAAATTAAAATTAAAAAACCCACGACTCAATTATTTTTTGCGAAGCTTATTTAACCCATATATGGTATTAATCTATATCTAAATTAATATGATTGTTAGAACGGAAATTCAATATAGAATATTTGTACCCTTTACTCTGTATACAAACAAATATCTTAGAAGATATCGCAATGTAAAAATATCCGCGCGACTAAATAATTACGAGCACGGCAGTCATTTGCTGAGAAGCAATAAAGATTAAACATTGGTTCTCCACTTTTACTCCCTTTAAATCAAACTTGGTCACCAAAAAATCAACTTTCAAGCTTTTAGTTTTAATTTTGTTAATTTATATTCCTTATTCCCTTTCAATATAGTGTACATTATTCTACAATCCCTTTCATTTCTTGCTACCCATATTAAGGGAATTTAAAAAAAAACGTAATGCGCCATTTTGTGGTGGCTTGGATTTGAAATTTGTCATTCCACTAATCAAGCCCTTTCATTTGATACCCATATTAATTATTATTGCACTCGAGGCGGATTGAACACCCGAGCCGAAAGGCGAGGGTGTTCATGGTGTCGAGAAATGCAATAACAAATTCCCACGTGTACCAAACGACGTTTTACACTACCTTAAACACTTTCGAAGAAATTAACTAATAACGATACTTAAGTATCTTTGTCATCAATTTTTAGGAGACTATGATTTAATTTGTTTTTTTAAAAAGGTGAAGCCGCTAAACAGCCTCATACGAAAAATATAAAATTAAAATATTTTTTAATTATGAACACAAACAAATGTTTACTTGTTCATAAAAGTAAATAATTGTTTAAAATAATCATGTATATTTATAGTATTCTTTTTACAAAAATAAATTAATATTCAAAAATTATTTATGTTGTAAAAACGCAAATCAAAACGACGAAATTAAAAAAAAAACTCTGCCGACTCTATAGTCGGTGGTGATTTTTTTTTAATTTCCTATGTTTTAATCGATTTGGACATAACATAAGGTAAAGTTATCTGTGGTAATTTTCTTTCCCGCCCTTGGTTGCGGAAAAAAAGATTACCGCACGCGTGCGAAATATGTTGCATTTCGAACCTAATCGTAGTGTAATAAGAGCTAGTTTTCGAGGAAGTATATTACATTTTTTTTTTTACAATTTACAATTCTTATTTTTTTTAACTTAGCCTCTTAAGGGGTATCCATTTCCTGTCGGGGCTGCGGGTTGTTCGCAAGAGATACCGCGGACTCGACATAAAGGGCTAGGCGACATAAAGGCTAACATGGGTGGTTTTTAGTCAATAGAAGTCTGACACTCCCTTTCGCTCTGCCCAAAAGCGGGAGGGGTTATTTGGTGATTTTCCACCCGCCAAAATAAAAAAAAAACAAAAGGGGTATCCATTTCTGGATAAAGGCTTCTTTGAAGAGGCTTCAATTTAAATGCTAATAAAATAGAAAGTACACCAATATCAATAAAAGAATAAGTATGTGAAAAATTATTAGTCAAATTAATACACCCCAATGTTGGTTTTTTCTTAAATCGATTGACCTACGACATGAATCTTCGTACTTTTGAACTAATATTTTATCTGTCCAAATGATTTTTCACCTCACCGGCAGTTAATTGGCCACGAGACGTGATCACTGATCAAGCAACGTCAGAAAATAAGTTAAATTAATATCAGCTCTTTCCACGGATTCTGCGCATATTAAAAACTCGTTTAATACCTTATCATACAATAAGGATTAACATAATCCCTGAAGCATGCAATGAATATTAACCGTAACTTTGTTACGTTTTTTACATACATACCTATATTACAGCTAAGGGTATTGTCTTACCCAGTACAGTTACTGGGTAACCTCCTGGGTTAAATAGATCATCGCTCTATATAAATAACTGGTATATAGCATTCTTGGTTATACTGGAAGTCGACCCATACATTCGTGGGAAAAGACAAATATTTCTTCTTTATAATACATCTGATTATAAAGAAGAAATATTTGTTTGTTTGTACCGATTTAACTCAAAAACTACTTGACCGATTTTCAAAATCCTTTTTTTTCCGGTTGGAAAATCATCAAATAACCCCTCCCGCTCTTGGGTTGAGCGAAAGTGTCAGACTTCTACTGACTAAAAACCACCCATGTTCCTTCTTAGCCCTTCATGTCGAGGCCGCGGTATCTCTTGCGAACAACCCGCAGCCCCGACGGGATTTTCAAAATCCTTTCACCTTATTTTTACTTTCAGAAATAATTAGGGAACTCTAAGAAAACTTGAATAATGTAACCCAAAGTGTAATTTTTTTTTCGTAAAACGTCTTTCATCGCATGCGCTGCGAAAAGTATTGGTGACAGCGCAAAAAATGTACTACAATAATAAAGAGCACATAAATAATAATATGTATGTATAAAAAAACCAGCACAGCAACGCGTATCTTCAACGGATAACTCGCAATTACTGCTTTTACCTACTATTGAAATCTAAACTTATTACTGTGCTAGTTTTTAAAACTTTAAACTACCTCTCTGCCATAAATCATCTTTATAGGTAAATCCAGTGGTTTTCGAGATTTCGTGTTGAGTGAATGAGTCAGTCAGTGACCTTTCGCTTTTATAAATGTACTAGCGGACCTGGCAGACGTCATCCTGCCCGGACAGCAGCGCCACCTACTGGCTCCAATTGTGAATTTAAACCATTCTCGAATCCACTGGTACATACACACAAAATATTTAATTGTTCAATTGTCCAGCCGTTAAGGAGGAGTTCATTGGCATACACACGTACAGTAGAATTATATACATATATATAGATTGCGTACCTAAATAGCCTATATATATACTTAATCATAAAAATATATAAAAATACGCAAAATTTTCCAGTTCTTTAAATGTGAAGCTCAGCATCTCTGACGACGGTTTGACGACTGACGGATGGCGGGATAACTATCCACCTTGTCACACTGAATACTTCGAGCCGGTAACGGGTAAAACTGTCACACATTCGCAGACACTAACAAATGCTGTAACTAAAAAACTATGGAGTAGGCACTCATACGTAAAACCATCGTGTGTAATGTACACACGATGGTTTTGTACAAGTTACGGGTATGCCTGTATTATTAAATTACTTGTAACACTTCAAACCAAAATGAATCAGTACATAAGCTCACGCCTTTTGAGAGGAGTAGGAGCTAAGATTCTTTTGAATGTTTCATAAATGGGTTAATATGTAGGTATGAGGTACCTGAAGTAAAATACTTTGACTGAGTTGTTATTTAATTTTTTTACGTTTTAGGAAAGCTTAAAGATAGACTAATATCAATAAAACACAACTAAATTGCTAATTACAAGCCTCCTCAGACAAAGAGCTTCTGAAGTACGAACCTAAATTACGGGTACCTTTCATAGGAAAGGCACACTGAATTTACTTTACGTAATTCTGTGTAGGTGTGTCCCTAGTTCTCTTCTCTAATGGTGAACTATCAGAAAACAAAATAAGTACTTAGAATATTGCTCACGGCGTTTCCACAAATTGATTAAGCAGGTTCCTAGCACGTAACATGGTGCAACAGGGTCCGGGGATGAGAAAGTCGTTTGCCAAACGTCTATAAGTATATGTGATAATAAATTGCGAGAATGCCGTTTATACAACGCCTTGCATTGACTAATCATATTTAATATGTATGTAAAGAATTTATACTTTATTATACTCCAAAACTGAACAGTAACTTTACAATAATGTTAGTTTTATGTGTTAAAAGGCGGTCTTATCGCTGATAGTGAAATCTTACAGACAACATATTAAAAAAGAAAATTGCAGTTTGTGCGCTTACAAACAACAATTTCCTTATTTGCAGTCGTTTCAAGTCTCTCTTGCATTGTAAAAATATTCAAAAAAACACCTGAGATTCGTTAAAAAAATATATTTTTGTATAAATATTTCCAAAAAGAAACATTTCCATTCTCCTAATGACCACCTTCTGCAAAATCATATTACAAAGTGTTTTACAGCGAGACTTGCTAATATTACCATCTGTTCACAGTAGTTAGTTCCAATTCTCGTTTAATCTTTCTGTCTTCCGCTTGCAAGAAGGTTGGAAATTGCTTTTTCTACGACTACCATTTTTTTCCCACGATTGAGTTCGTTGCAACCAAGTATGCATTGCCAGGAATATTATGAGGACGAGAAATATGTCTGTTTACTTTTGGACTCTACTAAATATATTATTGTAATACCCCTCGACCCCTATTACATGGGGTTTAAACTGAACTAGCAAAACATAATTGCAATACTTGTAAAACCCTGCTAAGTCATAGTACTAACACAAAATAACACTAACAACACTTATTAGTTCGCATCAATCGTTTTCACTTTAACTGACATTTGAAAGGTACTATAAGTCCCTAGCCTCTGCCTAACCCTTCGAAATTACTGGCGTCATGTTATATACGTTAGACTCGTTTTCTGGCGTCCTTTTATAAAAACTGGTAATCATATAAGTTGAAAGATAAATCTTTTTCAAGTAAATAGGTACACGTCTGTTAGCAAAACTGGAGAGACAGGTCAATTCATAAAATTAATAAGTTTCACGTTTGTATAGAAAACTCCTGACAAATTGGAATCCAGTTCTTTGAGCCAGTCATGGAGTAAAGTTGCTATCACACTGGCGTAGGTACGAACGTGGTACGACCATTTACTAAAGCGAAAAAGTTTTGTTAATCCGTCAAAGATCCTTACTGCAGCTACTGCTTACTTCGACCACACTGTTCACTATGGATTTTCTGAAAAGAATAGGCAAGATATCTCTTTTTTGACCACCTTCTAGAAAAGTAAGAAGTAATGTATTCCACCAGCACAATTTTTTTTTCATGTATGCTCACCGATTACTCTGGGCCGATATAATTGATTATTCTGCACGTAGTGGTCCCCTAAAATATTAACTTTTCTTGAGTTCCCTTTAATACCTATATATCTTTTTCAACTAAAATCGTATAAAAACCGACTTCAAAAACACAAAACAAAATACAAAAAAAGTGAAAAATAAACTACAGGAAAAAACGAATCAAACTCCCGAGGTGGTCCCATTGACCACCACTCCCACCTCTCTAGACAGAGTATAACTTTTCCGAACACAAAAATAATTTTGAAAATTGGTTCATTAATGACGGAGATATGCGAAAACAAAAAAAAAAGATAAAAATAGACGAATTGAGAACCTCCTCCTTTTTGGAAGTCGGTTGAAAATAACATTATAACCACGTTCTAAATGATGGAACATGGAGCTATGTTTGCTCTAAAATTTGTCTACCACTTACGTCCACGTGTAAATGTATAGCGTACCAGATAATCCCAGGCTCAAGGCGATATATTTATAATGCATTTTGCAATTTCAAGATACCTAACACAATACTGTCTATCGATAACGGGGAATGTTTAACTCCTATTAAACTAGACGTAAAGACGCTAATCGTATCAATTAGTTATGGCACATTAGTCAATTATTGCAGGATCGCGCCAGTCCCGACCACTCGGCATACCAAACCCGTTTGTCGAAGGATTTATAAAGTTGGAACATTTTTGCAATGTATATACATAACGAGAACGGTCACAATTTGTGGAATGTCGCGACTTAGTCGTACCGATGGAAAAGTTTTAGCTTATATTCGGTGAAAAATGCCGCAGTTATTCGACATTTTGTCTTCCACGGAATCTGTACTAACCGATAACAATGATAATTTAACGTTCCTTTTATGTTGCTTTTTGAGATCGAATCTTCTGGAATTATGCTGTAGGTAATGAATACATACTTTTGATAAGTAAGCAGTACCTACCTAGGGACACGTGTGAAGGCTGAGCAAAAACAGGAGGCTTGGGAGAGGCTTATGTCCACTGTGTCCAGTGGATTTCTTTCAGTTGAATGTGAGTTATGCCAGTAACAGAGAACTATGGAAAAGACATTTGCAAAGGCATTTGTTTTGTTAATTTTTAAGGATTTTTTGCCAAATAAACACAATTTTCTTTTTTTTCTTTCTTTCTTTACATGCTGCGCCGACGCGACCCCAGAAACATTGGGTTAAGGGCAGGAGAATGATGATGATGACAATGATAGACATTACATCTAATCAATCACCTTGCAAGTTGATTGATTAAAATTGATAACCATAAGTTTTACATACGAGTATGTATCGCTATCGTCAATTTTCCAATTCATTTTCGCACAGAAAGTATGATAACATAGTATTTGTGTCAAAATGAATTCAAGGTCTAAATCTCTCCCGTCGAGGCTGCGGGTTGTTCGCAAGAGATACCGCGGCCTCGACATGAAGGGCTAAGAAGGAACTTGGGTGGTTTTTAGTCAGCAGAAGTTTGACACTCCCTTTCGCTCTGCCCAAGAGCGGGAGGGGTTATTTGATGATTTTCCACCCGCCCAAAAAATAAAAAAAAGGTGCAAATCTCTAAATTTAGAAGAGATGGAATACCGTTACAGTACTCCGTCTCGTCTACACACCTTTTTCTTTTTTTTTTGAGGGTGGGAAATCATCAAATGACTCCTCCCGCTTTGGACAGAGTGGTAGGGACTTCTACTGACCAAAACCCACCCATGTTCCTTCTTAGCCCTTTATGTCGAGGCCGCGTCTTCCTCTATACACCTTCAAAAACCAAACAAATCCGTATAAACGTTCAAAGTTGGCAGAATTAAAAAGGATAGAAGACCACACTCATACACACTTACAAACATATAATGAATATATGTAGCTCTTATCTTGCAAGAACAATAGCACGAGCAACACAAACGTACGCGCTGAAAGCGTTGCCACAATAATAGTAAAAACAAACAACTGCCACACGTTGTCTGCACCCATTGTCGAACGAATCCTGAAGCAGACCAGATAAACGAACCCTAATTCTCTAAATACGAAGGCTGCGAATACGTGGAAATTAATTAAATAATCCTGATTAGTAGAGGTTGTTGATAGGAATAATTAACACGCGTAACAAACGGCCGTCGTGAACCCCTGACGGATTAGATCGACGGGTTAGACACGGATATTTTACCGTCGTTTACTTGACACCGGTTGCATTTAAGGGTGATTTTGATTAGGAATTAGTATATATATAACATATTCTATACAGAGATGTTTTTACAGTGGATCTGCAGATGGATGGACTGTGTGAAAGGTGGTGACTAGATACAGGGTAACTCATGAGATGACGAATAATAGAGAAGTAGGTATGTAAGAAGAAGAGGAGCTGTGCTAACCCCAAATAATTTGGGATAAGGATAGGAATGACGATGAACTAAAAAAAAATTCTTAGTCTCCGACAACCATGATTAAAAGTCTCTGATGTTTAGATTTTGAAATATACTTGAATACTTACTTTGTTCATTTTTACTTTGAGCTGCATGAAAAATTAAGATATAAAATGGAACGAAAGCCACGATATTGCTCCATATAATGTGCGTCATTACTATACTTTCATTGATATAATAAAGAGTGTCCCTAAATGCCGATCTTCTTTGCGAAACACGAATACATCAAGCTATAAATTTCCAGTATAAAATGGCCTCGCTTTGTAAAGATTTTCCGTGCGATGAGAGATCCGGAAAAATAGGTTTTGTATAGCTTGATTGGTTGTCGTGCGCGGTATAGATAAGTTTATAGCTAACTGTCACTTCTTTCTCATCTTGCGGAAGTTACAAGATCAGACTCATGGGAAATCGCTTATAATGTATAAGTGCACTTTGAGTGTTTTGAAGTTAAGCACTATATTATCATCTATATTTGGTAAAAGGTCTTTGCCGCACTGGGATCTCGTGTTGGATTACCCACTCCGTTTACAAAGAGGCTTTACTTCCAGTGCAAGCGGTAGGAAAATTTGTTTAGTAAACTATTAAAATGAGCAATAATTGTATATACTGTGTGTTTGTTATTACATAAACTGGACCAAGACCAAAGTCATAATAGTGGACCGCAGCATGTCGCTCACCACGACCAACAGAATTAACCTGGAAATCGTGAAGGACTTCACATACCTAGGCTCCATCATAACGAACAACGTGTCCTGTGAGAAGAACATCAGAAGGTGGATTGGTATAGCTAAGCGTGCTATATATATCCCAGCTGGACCGTGTATGGACGATAGGAACATCTCGAGGAAGACGAAGAAGCAGCTCATTACCACCCTCGCTTTTTCCATATTTCTTTATGGCCTGAGACCTGGACGCTCAGGAAAGCTGACCGCCAGCGCATCGGTGTGTTTGAGATGTGTTGCTGAAGGAAAATGTTCGGAATCCATTGGACAGAACACCGAACCAGTGAATCAATTCTAACCGAGCTCAAGTTATCAACGAGGCTCAGCACCGCTTGAGAAAAAGCTTTGAGTTCTTCGGTCACATTGCCAGAAAGAGAGGCGATAACCAGGAAAAGCTGCTCATTACGGGCAAGGTGGGTGGGAGAAGGCAGAAGCCCAATGCGCTAGTCAGACCAGTTCCGCTCGGCCCTAAACCCCTCGGTCTGCGAGGCCGTACACGCTGCAGAGTAAGCAGGCTTAAGACAGTCCGGGAGAAAGCTTCTTAAAGAGTCCATGACCCTTAGCATTGAGGAGACACGACGCAAAGAGGAGGAGGAATCATTTTGCTTATAATAATCAGCTGATCTAGGGTATGAATGAAAAGCTTATATCTTTGAATCTAAGAGACCTACATCATTCTGAGCCTCCCTCTCCCAACATTAGTTTTCTATGTGGTGTGGTGCTCAGGATGATGTACTGAATACCGATATACATATAATAATAAATAATGAGTGTGTCATGCGAGATACAGAAAGTACCTACTTTGAATTAACATTGACATTTTATGAATGCTGGTTAACCAGTTATTGGCGACTGTGTAAGTTTGAGACTAAAAAACCTATATACTTTATGATATGTTGTACACAGAAGCTGTTGGTAAACCTATATTAATAAATAAATAAATAAAGACAAAGTTACCGAAATCCGTACTTCTCCAAAGGTTCTCATATTGTCAATTTGGTGATACTCGCTCGGGAACGATTCTCGTACACTGGGTGCCGCTTTGATACGCGATTCTCTTGCTTCTAATATAAACCAATTTCTTTTCGTTCACACGACTTTACTTTAAGAAAAGAATTTTTCATATAGGTTAGCTGATATTAAAGCGAAATTATGAAATTCATTCGCTTTTCAATTATAAACTAATATGTTTTTAAGCTAAGGGTTGGGAAAGCTGAAATATTTTCTTCTTCACGCAGATCTCTCTAGTCTAGAGAGATAAACTAACTTATTATTTAATTATTTAACAACTTACAACTGTCATTACGGGTCTTAACTTAATTCGATAGTATGGCTATTAATCTAGAAACTGATCTACGACTAAAATAATTATCTATTTAACCGGTATCTAAGCAATTAACTATTCTTATTAACAACTAGCTGACCCACAC
The DNA here is from genome assembly GCA_949774965.1 of Diarsia brunnea. Taxonomy (NCBI): domain Eukaryota; kingdom Metazoa; phylum Arthropoda; class Insecta; order Lepidoptera; family Noctuidae; genus Diarsia; species Diarsia brunnea. Next base: position 11,660,638 of record OX459003.1, on the reverse strand, counting down.
AACTTCGTCTGCGTCACATAATATAGCTTATAACCTTTCTCGATAAATCGACTATCTAACATATTAAATTGAGTTAAATCGTACTCGTAACAAATAAAAAATCTTACCTTTCCTCTTTATAATACCTATTAGTTTAGATTGGCTTCGATTATATTATTAAAGTAACAATTACTATAGGTATCTCTTACTGTTTAATATACAGTAACACCTTGTACTTGTAAACATTATGGTGAAGTAAATATTTTGAATTTGAATTTCTCCGGAGCCCCCAGAGGCCAGAATCCCCACGTACCTACCGCACCGGACCGAATGACTGCCACGCGCTTAATTATTTTGTCGCCCGTATATTTTTACATTTCGATATCTTCTAAGATATTTGTTTAAACTGTATAGAGTAAAGGGCACAAATATTCTATATTAAATTTCCGTGCTAGCAAACACATTTATTTAGATATAGATTAATACCATATGGGTTAAATAAGCTTCGCAAAATATCATTCTTTTAAACCTAACATTTTAATATAAAAAAATGGTTACAGTGAGTCAATCTTAAAAGATAAACATATGCTATCGCGGACTTTTTTTAGGACTTTTAAAGAGTAACAATTCCGTCATACATTATATTTACGTAACTTAAACCGTTTTCGCAGCGCACGCAACGGAAGCTCTCAAAAAGGAATATCTTTTCCCGTTTTTGCAACATTTTTCATTTATGCTCCGCTCCTATTGATCGTAGCGTGATGTTATGTAGCCTAAAGCCTTCCTCGATAAATGGACTATCCAGCACTAAATGATTTTTTCAATTCCAACCAGTAGTCCCTGAGTTTACCGCGTTCAAACAAACAATCAAACAAACAAACAAACAAACTCTTCAGCTTTATAATATTAGTATAGATTAACTTATTTCTTAGTATCTAAAGTGTCTAAACCATACTTTTATAAATTTTAGAATTTTGAATTATAACGGATAATATAATTATTATTTGTGTAACAATAAAAATGTAAACGGAACGAAGAAACCTGAAACTCACGACACAGGGAATCCTAGTGCGAGTTTCAGGATTCAAAGCAATGATTGTATTTTCTTAAGCAATACATTATTCTTATAATGAGAAAAAATGAGACTGTAAGTAGTTATAAGGCCACGCCACTAAGCGTGTAATTATTAATGAATATGTTAACTTAGAGCACTGTTAACATTCCTGGTAATATAACAAGCTTTCAGTGTATCTTACTTATTAATCATTTGACTTCACTCACGATGTTACGTGATAGACATTAACAACGACCTACTATGAATAGGGATGTACCTACATATATTGTACACGTTTCGAAGTGTGCACCACGTCCCTATAATCGACTATTCGGATAATCGCATCATTAACCACGTACAAATAGTTTGTTTACCCTCCAAATAGGTATCCGACTCGTGAACGTTCGCCGAAGTACCGAAACTAGGATAATGGCAAGCCGACACTCGTAAAATTACATGATTTCCGGTCTAGTAAACACATCGAGATGTATTGATATCTTTTCGATGTAAACATTTACTCGTACTCAAAATATAACGTGGGTATGATAGGTGTTGCCATTCCCATTGACATCCGAATTTAGATGGCCTGTAGTTAACCGCTTCTTTAGCTTCAAGTCTTGTTTCATAATGTCATCTTCTAGTTTTACAAGCACAATTCCCGCAGCAAATTAACTTGCATTTTTTTCTTCTTTCGCACAATTTCCTTAAACAAAGTTATTTTAAACAACACGTACTTTGTGTCAAAGCATACAATATACGACGTGCCGTGCATAAATATGTAGGGAGAAATTCCGTACAGTGCAAACCGTGCCGAGTTCATACTGTTACATCAGCACTTATGGAAATTATGAAAAATAAATGGATGAAAGAAAATATAATTTAAAATGTTATCTACTATCATCAGATGAGATACAATTTTCTCTCCACCTACATTAATTACGTCAGTCAGTGTATTAACATCAACGATTTACATAATTAATGGGATATAAGAAATAAGAACCGCGCAACGTTGAAAAATTTCAAAGGCTGAGAAAAAAAAAGAATTCCCTTTTTATCTTTATCTTAGACGTGGCCTTTTTCATTAAGACGCAAGCAATATTGTAGGTCGGCAAAGCGATAGAAAGGCGAACCTCTTCTTATATTCGTGACCGACGGCACTGTGCATAAAAAGAAAGGATGATATAAAACAGTGAAGGAATATTTCAAGTCGTGAGCTTGCGTGACGGGTATATTTGCGACACCCTCTCTGGGGACACCTGTATTGGGAACCCGCCTGCGCTAAATTTTGTAGCGTAAGCGGAATGCAACCTGAAATACGTGTACACCTGAAAAATATCTTACGTTAAACATTTTCACAACGCTACCAGCTAACAAAATATTTATACCACACAATACAGATGGAACTATTTTTAGCTGATAAATGTAGAACTATTTATCAATTTTGGCATAATAAACAATATTTAATGGTTACGGGAGTACGTAGGATACGTAACGAATATTTACTGGATTTAAGATTCATAAATTGAAAATGTCGTGAGGAAAGTTTTGAGTATGAATCCACATTCATACTCAAAACTTTGGGTATAAGAGTATGGAAGAACAAATAAACGTGGATGAATAGTGTAAAGGATGTTAAGGCAAGAAATGGCAAGAAATTAAGGTGTCTGCTGAGATGACGAGTAATAGATATGAGGAAGATGACATGCTGCGCCGACCCTACACGAATTTAGATAAGGTCAAGATAATGATGATTATTATTGTAGTAATAACTACCCCCCATCTTTCTGCCCTTATCCCATTCTATTTGTGGTCGGCGCAACATGTTTTCTTTTTCCATTCTTCCCTGTTAGACGTCACAGTGGCAATTACTCCTTTTTCTTTCCTATCAATCCTCACACAATCCATCCATCTTTTCTTTGGCCTTCCTCTCCCTCTCTCTTCCTATCCATCAACATTTATATTCATCACCTTTTTAGTCACATGCGATTCGGCACTCCTCATAACACGACCCACCACGACATTTTGTAGTAATAACTACATATTATCATTAAAATATCAAAAAAGCAGTTCTAACTGAAATTAGTTTCCAACGACAGCTCGCAACTGTGTTTTTTTAAACAACGGAAAATATCAAAGGTGTAATTATAATGAATACCTACTCTCGTATATAAAAACATGTATTATATCTAGGTAACGTTACTTAACTCAGTAAATTAATTACTTTCACTCACACAAGGATGAAGAAATTTCAAAGTAACTAAATAATACTGTTTGTAATTTTATCTTTTCATTACAATAAGCCCTTTCAACAAGTTCGTGAACATCGGGGCTCGTTCTGACAACATTCCAGCCTGGAACTACGCATTGTTTTGATTCACTGGTTTTAGGGAGCTGCTTAATTGGTGCTAAATTCTGATAAGATTTTCATAGAACTTTGTTTCCTTTAAATCTACAAGAATAAAATTTTACAACTGAAAAACTAAAGTACAAAGCCTTAAAGTTTCGTCTTTAGTTTGGGATAAAGCTTTTAACAGTATACTTACTAAAATCATGGACACAGAATTGAGGATTTAGTACACCTACTTTCACAATTTGGACAAGATAAATACATGTAGCATTCTAAATTACCAAATAAGTAAAAAACAAAAGTATAGGTACTTTTTCATGTATCTACTTTTTCGTAAAAGAGATCTAACCTCTTCTGACTTGAGCCATGTCTGTGCCGTCGCAGACTATTTACGTTTTGAAGGAAACCTATAAAATGTCGTAAAGGATGAATACCTGTGCGTTAAAGTCAGACATAAATCAAGCAAATGTACATGCTACTATATTCTGGTAACGTCACATTAGAACATAGAAGTGACGTGGAGCGGCAAAACTACTTTGGTCTATTACTTTGAAAACGCTAGCATTTCAAGGTAGGTAGGTAAGTACTCAAGAACAGTACTCGTGAAAATGACACATGGAATTAAAAAAAAGAAACTGACACAGGTTGGACAGATCACACAACATACAACGACCTACGAAAAAAAGTTGGAATTTATGTCCAACTTTTTTTTTAACTCACCTTACCAGTTTTTCAGCCAGCTACTGTAATCGGAACTCCTGAACCGTAAGTATCAGATAATAACGAAACGTTTACAGCCGTCACAAGTTCTACAATCTACATACATTGCCGCGAGCACAATACAATGGCGACCGAGCGAAATGGCCCAGTAATGTAGCACTTGTTGATCATTCTCCGTGAACGGTTTATTTATACCTAACAGAATCTACTTTTACTTGTAGCCCTAGAGAGGGGTAGAAACGTGTCAATTGATATCAACACGCTGTGTCACGTGCAAGCGTTAGGGATGGATGATTAACATTATGTGGAAATAAATAAGTACTAACTCATCAGTTTCGAACCGTTTTCATCTTGGAATTTATCAACTTTGTCTATTATTTTTCTTTCTTTTTTAGTAAGTACTTAATTACGGTTGGCTCAGACGTAGACGGTTTATATTCTAAAGTTGTAAAAGATTAGGTACCTATACAACAGTTAATTCTTGGTAACAGTTTAATAAAGAACAAATAGTTTGGCATAAAAGTTACTGTCGCCTATGTATATATCTTATACAAGGCGGAGCGGACACTGACGCAAAAACTGATACAATACTTTTAGTACCTACCTACATCATTCTAAACTCTACATTTTTTTATCGATAATTTAAAAAAATCGTAGTCGAGTACGTTGTAGATGTTTGCGTCCCTTCCACCGAGTATTTTAGCCTTTCCATACAGAGAATACCTATCTTCACTTTTCATATCAAAACAGCAAGCTGTAACCACGAGAAATAAAACAGTACCTACATTTACTACTCTCTTAATCTCTGACCAGCGAAGTAATAGTCGAAACAAAAGTTTACGCCAGACGGAGTAGCCTGCATCTTTATATATACCTACGCAGCGCTTGCACCGCTCGAGCCTTTGTCTCTGCAGCGCTACAGCGGTAAAAGCCCTAACATCCCCCTTGAGTCTTGTAGTAACGAGTTCAGTTTAGAGGCAATGCGAAAACGTTACAGGGTATACAGTACGACGCAAGGAAGAGTTAACCGAAAATGATATCTATAACTGACTGACTCACCGGTTAGTAGTAATAAGTGTTACCCATTGCTGAGAATAAGGTTCAATACTCACCCGTCGGGGCTGCGGGTTGTTCGCAAGAGATACCGCGGCCTCGACATGAAGGGCTAAGAAGGAACATGGGTGGTTTTCAGTCAGTAGAAGTCTGACACTCCCTTTCGCTCTGCCCAAGAGCGGGAGGGGTTATTTGATGATTTTCCACCCGGAAAAAAAAAAAGGTTCAATACTCAGGTCGGGCCAAGTTATTGGATTTTTTCATGCGGAATTATGAGTAGCATCATGGAGTCTGGATCTGTGCCCCATCATCTACCTAGCCTTTTTCCAACCTTTTTTAAAACTTAAAAAGGAGCGACTGTCTATCCGACCAACACAACCCACGTAACATAGTACTCTCTGGTAAAACTAGTTCTCTAAAGCACTATAATGACTTTGATAAAAATTGTTAATAAAAATATAGTCTTACTTGCAGCTCGCTAATGTTTTTCTGAACAAGACTTAACGTTTTCAATTTTTAGGAACTTAAGCCTGTAAAAAATATAGATGGACAGGTACTTTAGTGGTCTACCCATTCCACTGATTTTAATCTCTTGCTGGTGGTTTCGATGGTCAGTACGAGTGCAATTTTATTAGGTAGCAATGAATAAACGTATTAGTAAAAGTGGTCGAAAGTGCTACTGCTAAGCATGAGGTCCTGGGTTCGCTTCCCGGGTCGAGCAATGTGTTATTGAGTTTTCCATTAGGAGTAGCCACGAAGTCTGGATTTGTGCCGGTTGATGGCATAGGCCCGCATCCTTTTACATGGGACTTAGTTAGACATATCTGGTGAAATGTGAGTGAACTATTAGTTAAAGCCACGATCAAAAATAATTATGTAAACCCAACAAAATTCAAAATGACATGATGATGATGATTCTTGGGATATAACGGTTTCTACTTTAAGTTAAGACGTATTTAGAAATAGTATAGCTTCCAAAATGCTATATTTGTAAAAACGTAAAGTAGGAGAAATTCTACAATTGACCACCATTTTTTTTTCACCTCTTCGGTGATTATGCTGAAAAGGCAGGCTTTAAACTTACCTCCTAGCCTCCTACCTCTAGAACTAGGAGCAAACAGAAGCCGGTCTGTGTGACCGCGTCATTAAAATGAATAAAAGTATTCGATTATAGTACAGGTTTTGATGCAGTTTGTACAATAATTTAGAGATTTTCCCGGAGCTTTAAGTTTTTTGATACGCTTTTGTTAGCTGCATCTGTAACCGGCTTACTATGTAAAAATCTTAGAAGGTTCATTTGACCCACTTCCTGGTTCCTGACCGAGGTGAATTTAAATTTATTTTTAGTTTGGTTAACAATACTATCTTCCAATCTAACCGGGTGCAGCTGAATTCCAGTATTTTACATGGTGCAGTCGCTCCCAGTAGTAGGCCATGGTTGTGGGTGTAGGTTCCATGGCTGTGGAGGCACATAGGCGACTCCTATGTGACCTCCACAACCATGGAACGGTGATGGAGATTGGGGTATTTTTAATAAATAACTGTGAATAAACATTATGCCCATAGAATGGCATGTCATTGCGATTTTTATTTCGTCCCTGATCTCGTGTGAGAGAACGATGTCATATAACTGCCGTTCGCTGTAATTGATGCAATTAGTTTTCGAACGGTGTTATGAATCGAGAGGAAATTGTACAGCCCAGCTCACGACCCCAGGCGATCAGACTCGCGTCAAGCGACATACCACTTATTTCCTTCATATGCACACCGTCGCGCGTCGTGTCGTCTCGGCGCGGTGACTCGTGTGTGGCAATGCTTTTCATTTGTTTTACGAACGAAAAGATCGTGGCCCAGTGTTCAGGACGAACAGTTTTGAATCGAGAGGAAACCGCATACCATTGATATAACAAACAATTATGCTACCGTATCCTTTCCTACGTGCTTACTGTATTTACAGAGCAAATAATTTAAATTTATGAACAAGACTGGCAACAACGTTAACCAAAACGTAGCAGGTGTAAAGTAATGTCGGTACACCGCATATTTAAAGGAGTATTTTGATTCCTTTGCGAGACCCACAATTATCCTCTTGGGATGTGTATTTAAAACTCGGGTTTTGTGGGCCTTTCACTCTTTGTCTTGTTTGTATTTTAGAGGCTGTGGGGTGCTATCTATTTATCACTTAGCATAAGGTGGTAGTTGAGTTTGTTGGATGAAGTTATTGTGTATGGGAATAAGTTTAGAAAAAGAAAATTCTTATTTACGTTTAAGTTCGATTGAAATAATTACGCTTTTTCAGAAAACTCACTTTATCGAAAACAATAAAAAGTGTATGAGAAAGGATCATTTATTTGGGACAAGCCCACCACACTATTCCGAACTTCCGCAAATTCCTGAAACTCAGAATCAACCCGAACAGCCGAGAATAAACCGACACGTGGGCTTACAAAATAAATAAACATTTTATAACTTCTGTGCCTAAGTTAAATACATTCTCTATCTAGTTCCCAAACTGTGTTGACAACATCCCAACATGAATACCAACAAATATTACAGAAGTGGAAACAAATAAGATTCTTCTAGTGGGCTACGTTAGTTGAGAAATACGTTCACGTCGCTACCGTGGAATGGAATGACATGTACGTTACTCACGTCTTTTGCTGACTTCAAACTGAACTGTCTTTGTTTTATCAAAAATGTTGTATTGTATACGCATTGCTGGCTGTACGAACAATTGAACGTCTGCAGAATGTGGGCGCACAAATTGGGCATACAGGCACAGGCACATACACTGGTTCTTCTGATGAAAATATACGGGTCGAATTGAGAACCTCTTTCTTTTTTGTCGTCGGTAAAAAGAAGACACAATACATGTTTCAAAATGTTAACTGCGATTGGTTTTAATATTTGAAACATCGTGACATTATGGCTTGTTGAGAGGTTCCTTCGTACAAAAAAATTACATGCGCCTAATGCCTAATGGACTTTAAAAGCTGCATAATAAAACATCTCGCTTTTTTGCAAGTTATCTAAGATAGCTAGCTTAGCCTAGCCTAGGCTATTTAATAACAGCCTCACGATCTTCAAGGTTAAGTCGCGCTTGCCAAGTTTCGCCAGTAGATGGGTGACCATCATCACATACCGAAGATCCTCCGTGCCTAGAAAGCATATTAAGCTGTTGGTCCCGATTGTCAATTTTGATCTTTGACAATCGTTACAGGCAGTTAGTTAAAAGTTATGAAAATATATATAGGCAGATTATGACATGAGATAGTAAAATGTTTCAATAATCGTTGACATCAACTAAAATTCTAAAGTTAAAAAGGCAGAATATAAAAAACTGCACCACAAAAAGCTTTTATTTTACAGAGGTATAAAATTCATGGCATTGACGCCTGAAAACTGACAAACTACAGTCAACAGTAAACAAAGCCAGCTGGAAAACTGGTGTAGTTTCGGCCACGAATTTAGACCTAAAAATAACAAACCATAAATATGTACATTTCAGGCTTGTTCAACAAGTACACAAGTTGAACGGTAGTACAAGTTCAAGGTTTTGGACATCCGAGGGATCGTGGACGAGTCCCTTGCCTCCTGAATGTGTGGTCACCGTAACAACTCACTACGATGTTTCAATAATCTAAAACCCGAAGACACCCCATCGATTGAGCCACCGACAGCTGAAACTACGGGAAGGCACGCACGGTTGGCACAGCGGCTGAGCGGCTGGACTGCTGTGCTGCGCGTCGCGGGTTCGATTCCCACACGGAACAAATATTTGTACGACCTACAGGTAGTTGTTCCGGGTCTGGGTATTTGTGTATGTGAATTGAAATGTTTTTAAACGCACCCACAATACAGGAGAAATTCCTAGTGTGGGGCAAAGTTTAAAAAAAAAAATCTGTTTCTCAGAGTTTTTCCTTAAATCTTTCCTGCCCCATGCGGACCTATAATGGATTTGGACGTATTTTATTACTTTACTCCCTTGTTGGTTCAGTGGTGGCAAGCGCGACAGCTGTGCATGAGGTCCTGGGTTCGATTCCCAGGTCGGACAAAGTGTTATTGGGCTTTCCTATCAGGAATTTCTCAGTAGCAGCCACAGAATTTTGATTTAAGTTCGGCCCGCCTATTGCATGGGACTAAACACAACTGGCAAAATGTGCATGTACTAATAGTGACCCCTGCCTAACCGTTCGTGTAATACAGGCTTCATGTTAAATTATTTTATTTCACGAGGCTAAGTTTTACAGAAAGTGATATACATAGTATGAACCAATAGAGGGGATGACCAACTGATGATGGTGATAGATGACCTTTTTCTACTTGAAAAATACCTAAACATACATTTTTAACAAAAAAAAAAATTGTCTTTCTCTATTGCAATATAAGATTTTAAACTGACATGGTCACTAACACTATTATTTATACTGAAAACGGGATATTTACCATGTTTACTGATTGTTTTGAGTTCCCGATATTTCGGCGCTGTTACAAGCACCATGATCACGGATAAACTGAAGTCATTGCGGGTGGATGTTTATGAGCAGACAAATCTGTCTACCCTCTTTCTTGTTCGTTTTTTGCGTTCGGTACCACTACCATTGTCACTCACTACACGATTCTGTTCCCGACACACAAAACTCACTGTGCACTGTGTGCTAGTTTCTCTATTGCAGTTTGTCTTTGCGTCACCTAAACTTTGTCTGGCCGAGATTATTTATTTATAATAAGCACACCAACAGCACAATCACTTACAGTTCAAATTACATAACAACAAAAATTTACATTTCAGTAACCATGCAAATAACAGGTGTGCATGACATTGATACATTAACGTATGAGACAAAAGAAAACAATAAAAAGTTATTTATATTATCTTAGGACTTGATTACACCTATTTATTTTTATCGTGTGGTTAGTGCCTATCCCAGAGTCAGAATTGTATGCCGCCCATGGGCCTCTAACTTAACTTTCATGCTGTCGAGAACAACTCTCCGGCACGCTGGTTTCCTCGCGCTGTCTATGCTTAAAATAATAAATACTTAAATAACTCTGAATTTCATTTCGTACATCATCTTTTGATAGTTCCCTTACCTGCCTAGTCACAAAATATCATTAACAATAACAGAATAGCTGACAATCTGGCAAGCAAGCATCAGATACGGTAAGTTATTTCAATGGGTAGACCGGCTCTGATTCAAGACATGTCCAATAGAAGTGAGACAATGCGACCCTTGTCACATGATTCCACACTAAGTACATATAAAAATTTTACTTAGATATGTACTGTTTAAGCTTAGTTTACATTGGCCTGTTAGAAACGTTTGTTTGTACGAGAAGACATATATATTTTATGAAAACATAAATAGGTCTAGTATAAAAGTAATACCAAACTAATTAAGTTCTCAAGTTTAACGTCGAGTCTCCGTGAAAGAAAGACTTTAGTCTTTACCAAAATAGACCTTAATTACCTAAAAGCTTTCAGCAGATTATTGTCTGAACAATTAGTATTTTCTTGAAAGACTATAAAATTGTTGAACATGAGAGAGAAACTTCGACATATACTTTTATAGGAATGTAACGAATTTATGGCATGCTGGAAGCTTTTATTGTGACAGTCATACAGAGTTATAAAATGAAAAAAAAGTACTCTGAAAAACAGACACATTGACAACTATGTTATATTAAATAGTTCGACGTCCATGTCTAATACGCTAGCTAAATAATGCGAACCAATTTTCAACAAAATCACTCTCGTCATAAGAAAAAATTTATCAGAGCCTTTCGCAAATATATATTATAAATAAGAGACGTCTCAAATTGTACCACATGTTCTATTAAAAGGCAACGCTACCTGACATGTTATCAGTGACGAAAGTGAAATCGGATCCCGCATATTCATTCGCTCGAACCACATTGATATATAGGACGCCATGTTTCTTTAGTATTTCGGGATACAAATGATCAAGAAAGGATCACTTCACTTCACATCACAAATATTTATACAGGCTGTAGCTAGCGTGGATATTTTATCAAAACTAGTGGTTGGATTATGTTTTGGACAAAACCCGTTATTTTAGAGTGTAATTAAAAAACAAATTTAAATTCGAATACATAACATCACACCTGTAATTCCCAAAGGGTTCGGCAGAAGTATACAGTTATACACCTCACCCACATGTGTTCAGTCATGTTTGAGTTCTATGTAATAGGGGGCGATGCTATTGCCATCAACCGGACACAAATCAGAATCCGTGGCTACTATTGAAAAATCCTGTTGAAAAACTCAATAACACTTTGCCCGACATGGGAATCGAACCCAAGCACAGCACAGCATACTGTATGTATTAATGACAAACCATCATCATCTGCCTAGCATTTTCCCAACTATGATTAGGTCGGCTTCCAGTCAAACCGGATGCAGCTGAATACCAGTATTTTACATAGAGCGACTGCCTATCTCACCTCCACAACCCAGTTAATACTAGGTAATACGATACCGTATGTCGGGCGGTCACCCATCCATAGACCGACCTAGGCAAGCACAGCTTTACCTAAAGATCGCCCCGAGAGGCAGGTCTTATTAAGCCACGAACTCCTCCAATTATATAATAATGTTTGTATTAGTGACAAACCGATAAAGAAATACCCGCAAATGCAAACAGCCTGTACAGTTAACTACGTATGATACGTCATTTGTAAAGTGAGCATACTCATTTCAGGCGTCACTTGATCCTGAACCGATTTTAATGTCACGTTTATTTATGATTTGTACCACCTTGTACAATAAGTTAAGGGTTCAGAATATTTTTTTAATATTTTTAGTCAAAGTTTATTATTAGTAAAGAGTAACCAGATATTACAAACTGGATGCTGTTGAATATCTTTATTTTATAAAGTAAGTAATAATACTATGACGTCAGTCAGAAGAACTAAAAGCAAGCACATCGCAAATATAAATATCTACTTCCATACATTACTAGAAGATTGGAATCGTGCTATGATCACGAATATGTCAAGAGTAGGCACTAAATATGCGGACATCCTCATTCTCGTATTCTAGAACGATATTCAATCATGGAATTCGTTTAAAACGAAGTAGGTTTGAATTGAAACTAGCTGTGGATAGTGATGCTCCCGTCACATCTTTGAAAATACGGACAAACTGCGGACACGACACAATTTAGGCTGGTCGATAAAAAAACATTCTGAATGGTGTCAAGAATGACTATTTCAAAATGACTATGTCAAACCCACTACCATCCCGGTGGCTGATCGGCCGCGGCCGCAATATGACTTATTCTCATCGTTCCAAGATCGAACCAAGAAGGAAAAACAACAGTCATTCATTGAAATTATCATCATCATCATATCAGCCCGGAATCACCCACTGCTGGGTATAGGCCTCCCCTTTCTTCCGCCACATGTCTCGATCCTGTGCGTCTCTCATCCAGGTGTTTCCCGCGACTTTGACGATGTCGTCAACCCAACGAGCTTTAGGACGGCCCTGGTTCCTATTGCCTAACCTTGGCCACCACTCGGTCAAAGCCTTGCTCCATCGGCCATCTCCGCGTCTAGCCAGATGTCCTGCCCAGGTCCACTTGAGGCGCACCGCCCGGTCCCCGACATCGTAGACTTTCGTCCGACGGCGGATTTCGGTGTTACGCACTCGATCTAATAGGGTTATGCCGAGCATGGGAATGAGCATGAGCATGAGCATTGAAATTATGCTGTAAATCAAATCGTCTAAAATGACGGAAGCTAGTCTCTTTCAACGGTCTTTACCTCTCTCTCCTGTTTTAACTAGGGAGACGAAGTGACAAAATAAACTCTCTAACAACAACACATCTGTCTCTTAAGTAAGAAGAACTTTCAAAACAAGTTTATTCGAGCATTGTTCTCGAATTATCTCGAATATGCGACTGGTTCTCGTATGAAAACAAAACAGCAACAAAAATGTGAGTATACGAGGGTACCGTATGAAGATTCCTTCAACTGGAGTCTGCTACGTTGACGTCCGCGCGATGCCAACGTTCGAGTTACGCACGGGATTCACCGTGACATTTCCGTCGTCTTGTCCATACTTCGACAAACGCTAAAGCTGTATGTATACACGATTGTGACGTGTTTTCGCTGTGTAATAAATCAATAATTATTGTACGTTTGTATTTATGATGCTTATTGAATCAGGTACTTAATCTTTTATTCAGGTAGACAACCCATAAATAAAGTTAGTATTCCATATTATTACGTATTATTGTGGGCTTAAGTCCGTCAGTCTAGCAAGCAACAATGCTCAAAAGACTGTTGTCGCTGCCCCACATCCGACAAAGTAGTGAGGCGGATCTTTCACGTATTGTCACGTTAGCTATCAATGGACTAAATTTTAGAAATGCTATACCTAGCTAGGTATTATAACAATGTAAGAATGTTCATGTTTGTTTACAGTTTGAACTAACTTTCAACGCGGAGTTTCGCTACTTCTTAGCGTTTCGCAATCTTGTCTGTAGACTATCTTCAATAAACCAAAAACACCGTTAAGCTTACCTCTTGTTTTCCTCACAAGTTTCAATACCCGGTCCACCCGTCTACGCTTACCAACTTACATTCCGCTATCTTGCAAAAACTGACGAAAATACAAAATATAACTTTATGAAGCGAGATATCAAACAAAAACAAAACTTGTTGGCAGCTCGGTAAATACCTACATTATGCTAATGACTAGTTTTCCGCTTCGCGGCGTCACCCGCGGTTCACCCTTTTACGGGTCGGGTTAATTTAACCGTTTTTGCTGGACGCCTTCATAAGAAACACCGTTTTGGGTCTCGTCAAAGACAAATTATCACTGGATACGGTTAACAAAACAAATAATGATAATGATACCAAACAAAGGGATGTAAGGCGTATAATATACGACCTTTTACACTTGAGGAATTTGCTGACGTTGCCTAATGCTTTGATTCAACGAAATCGACTAATTTTAAAACGACACATCTGTCTTCACTTGTTTTATATCTAGATTTATGATGTTTATGTTAACATGTTTATTACTTTATTGTTTTAGTGGTAATCTTTCCTACAATTATTTTGATGTAAGATAGAATCACGTGGACGTTGCATGGACATAGAAAAATTAAATGAGGTATCCAAATTTCCGCTAGTGTACTTTAGATTCGCCCATGGGGGAAAAGGCGCGTGTACCTTTTAAATGTATTACTATTTGAAATTAAATCTGATGCTAATTTAAACATCAAAATGACCTGATAATGACATAACATCACACCTTGTTAATCCCAAAGTATCAAGCAGAGGGGGCGTACCTAATAGTACACGCACATTTCGCCAGTTACGTTTTACGTCCCAAATAATAGGCGGACGATCATATTACTATAAGCCGGGCACATACTCGTATCCAGACTCCGAGGCTGCTACTGGGAAATTCCTGTTTTAAAAAACCCAATAACTTTGCCCGACCTGGGAATCGATAACAGGACCTCATGCTCATCAATCGCACTTACATTTTGACAACCTAACGTGACCTTCGATCACCTAATCGGTATTAAAGTTCCCATCGGGGCTGCAGGTGGTTCGAAAGAGATACCGTGGCCTCGGCGCAAGGGCTAAGAAGGAATATGGGTGGTTTTTAGTCAGTAGAAGTCTGACACTCTCTTTCGCGCTGCCCAAGAGCGGGGGGGGTTATTTGATGATTTTCCACCCACCAAAAAAAAGAAAGGTATTCAAATTTGATACTTTACTTTATATGAGTATTATTTCTGGGTTAACATAGGTCGCAAATCGTATTGTAGACAAAACGAATAAATATACCATGCTATAAATAAATGACCTAATAACGTATATTTTACCAATAGATCATATTGATACTAATAGATCCATTAGTCTATACCTACCTACTCAGATGCATGTAGTTCCCGAACGTGAGTGACGCAAAAACTTCTTCATGTTTATTTTCTTTTTCGTCAACGAGATTACTATGAATCCGTTTGCGTTTTTACGACATTACTTATAGTTTGGCGGCAATGGTGAAAACGTAGTACATATCTACGATCCTTAAATAAATATGAAAAACTTAGTAAACTGAAACTTAAATAAATGTGTACATAACATAACATCACTCCTGTTATCCCCGAAGGGTTAGGCAGAGGTGTACCTAATAGTACACCCACATTTCGCCAGTTATGTTTAAGTCCCATGTAATAGGGGGCGAGCCTATTGCCATCAACCGGGCACAAATCCAGACTCCGTAGCTGTTACTGATAAATTCCTGATGGAAAAAGCCAATAACACTTTGCCCGACCCGGAAATCGAACCCAGGACCTCATGCTCAGCAGTCGCGCTTACGACCACTAGATTACGAATATTGATTGAAATTTTGTTTTTTATAGTATTTCGCATTAAGCGACTGATGTCAAACGCTGTATCATTTCCCATCAGTCTCTAAATGTATCTGTATAATCTTAAAAGTAAATACAAATTAGCTGGCTGTATACTTATTAGCTTGTTCGACTGTACTAGGTACTCTTAAGTAGTTAAAATAACTAGCGTAATGTGGGTGTAACATTTCGCTAGTTATTTTAACTACTAACCGGACTCAAATCCAGACTCCGTGGCTGCTATTAAGAAATTCCAGATGGAAACCCCAATAACACTTTGCCCGATCTAGGAATTGAACCCAGGACCTGAGTCACAGCAGTCGTGCTTCCGACCAACGAGACAGTCAAGAGAATCAGATATTTGTATATTTTCAAATAAACAAACGGGTTTTATTATATTTAACCCTTTATTAATGTTATAATACCTACACGTAAATGTTAGGTGTAATTATAACTAAGAACTTTTATACGAAATGAAAGTTCCTATGCAATTCTGAAACTATTTTCTCTTCTTTCAGCATTTCAGGACATTTTAGATCATAACTTAGCCTTTTTATCCTTATCCTTCATCGGCCTCCACTTTTGATTCTTATTTTTAACTCCATAATATCTACACTGAAACCTTTAGGTTCAAAACAACCACTTCCCAAAATGTTCACTCTCCCAAAACATCAACTTCCCAAAATGGTAATTCACTGAATGTCGATTTCCCACTTCGTCTGCACTTTCCCGAAACGACCAGTTCCCAATAGCCTGTACATAATTATAACATAATTGCAATCAACAATTACCCTCGTTACATTTGCATAAAAAATATGTATTTAATGAAGAATTTCATGTAAAAAATAGCACAAACTGATTCGGAATAGTAAACTGTTCTATTATTTATTTTAATTTTTCTAAAACTTCAACTAGAAAATTCTAAATTGCCGCCTGCTGTGCAAAAAGAAACAATGAGTATGGTAGCGACATCTATCCTCAATCGAAGACAACAGTAAGCACGATGAAAGGAGAACAGAACTCTCAAACCCTGACCCTCTCTAAACAGCAGACGACGTTACGTTATTTAATGAAAGCAAACAGTCTCGCTCACATTTTCACCGTACAACGCCATCTAGCGGTGAAAAGCGGATTGTGGTGAAAACTTTCGCAGATTGACTTTCCTCCATGTCCGGATTACTTTGGACCGGTTATTTCCATCAATTTTACCGAGAGTGCGCTGTAATAAGTACTTCGTTAAATAATAGAGGTTGTTAATAAAGTTTATAATGCAGGAATTTTCCACTCTACATATTCAACGTGTTGGTTTATTTTAACTACGTGGTAGTAATAATAAAAATACATAGTACATACTAATATTAGAATGCAGAATGTTTTGAAACATAGATGGGGTCCCATAGCCTTATGTTATGACGACCAATATTAGCTTTTATGATTTGTTGCGAAATGTATCGTGGTTCAAAAGTCTGACAACCAGTCTTACCAAAGGAAATCGTATCTATTACCTAGTACTAACTGGGTTGTGGAGGTCAGATGGGCAGTCATTCGATGTAAAATACTGGTATTCAGCTGCATCCGATTTCACTGGAAGCCGACCCAACATAGTTAGGAAAATGATATATATGATGGTAATGATTTTAAATAAAAGTTTATTTTCCATTGACATAGGTACAAGATCACCTCAGTGAATGTATTAGCAATAGTATGTAAATCATTTTTTTATGTTAGCCATCTGTTTCAAGATCCAAGAAAATCTGGATGATTTTTATTTTGGATCGCCGCTGCTTTGTAAATAAAGCGGTCAACAATCAAAGTAAATCCTACACAATAATTTATGTATAGTTGAATAACTTCATGTTTCTTACCAGTCCGCTAAACGTAGCACCTACATTTCATAATGCTCCCTGGACCATTGAATTGGCAAAAAGTGAATTGATAGTTATTATTATGCTTGTATAGTTAACACTTTAAAACTAATTCAAAACTCAACCACCATACCGTCTTATTAAATCTCAACAAATTTTCCCTTCAACCTCTCCGCATTAAGCATCTCGGATCGCTTACAATAAATCACTTAAATCTGCGACATTAATCAAACAATAACCGGTAGAAATTGGATCCTCACCTCATCATAAGCTTTTAGAGATCCTTTGTGAGCTAAAGAGCTCTGACATAACGTGTTATCAAATAAAAGAAAGGTGTGAATTTTCACAGGCGGTTATCGAAGCCCCTCCTACTTAAGATGGCGCCATCCCTTCCACTTTGGAAGCAGCCAGTAGCGTGAGAGTATCTCATCTCGTTCATACCTACAGCCACCGCGGCCGATGTCTTAGCACCACCTATTTTCAGATGCAATTATCAGTTTCCGGCAAACATGAAGCTAAGTTTAGTCTGGGTTTTAATCTCCGCGGCAAACGTTTGAATGTTGAGTGAAGTGACACTAAACCATAGAGGTTATTAATTTAATGAAGTTATAAAAAAGCAATAATGGAGACAATTGATGACATATCAAGCACTTGCGAAAATGAGTACATTTCTAACATGGAAAACCATGGTGTGCTGTGCAGTGCTGAAAGAGACTCAAGTTATGACTGTGAATCAGAAACAGAATACGACAGTGAAAATGAAACAATAGATATTTGTGATAACAGTGAACAATCGGGCCATCGAATCGCCGAAAACAAGAATATTAAAAACGTTATAAATCCATTACTAAATTCTGACAAATTATGTTTCTTTGAGCAAAATCGAGTGATATTTCCAACTAAAACATTCGACAGTATTAGGAATCTGTGCAATAGCAGTACACCTACTCTTAATAGTACAAAAGATTCAGTGAGCAGTGTAATACATGGCAAAAGCAAAACGTTTCTAATAGACAGTATATTAGGCAATAATAAAAGTAATAGTACTAAACTTGTTAGCAACTTACATCCAGATGATGACAACAACGGTGAAGAAACCACAGATGAACATAATGGTAAGAAGTTTGCTCTATCAGCTAATTCTTTTAATTATTGAAGGCACGCTGTACCAGCGCTCGGAATAGGAAGTAGTGCTATCCTAATTCTTCATAAATTACCTAACCATTTACCTAGGCCATCGAACATTATGGGTTGATTATGCTTATAATGAAATCAACCCCTATTGTAATAAAACATTTTTTTTTTTAATGTTCATACTGCGGGGACAACCGCTTCTTCTCTCATCAAAGAGAACTGACTAAAATCCACGGCGTGTGCCCAGTGCTGGTTGGTAGATGCCATATTATGCCTTCGAATGTTTGTTTCTAGTACATGCAAATATTGCCTTTATGATGGTTTCCTTCACCGGTTTGATAGCAGTGCTGATGAATAAATTGCACAAAGTAACGCGCCTAATGAATGGGTTTGCTGCTTGTAACTCGAGGCCGCCACCACTGGGTGACCTCTGCTCTCAATCGGCCGTCGGAGACGTTAACGGAAAAACATTTATTTGAATACACCATGTTTTGCGATTTCTGGTTGATAAATAAACTAGAAACTAGTAAATGTGTTTCCAAATAAAGGCCTTTTACACACAGACAATGTGGTCCCAGCGGTTCCATTGAATATTCTTAGTCTTTTTGAAAATATCCAGTGGTGTACTTGGTGTAGGCAGTCCTACGACCAAAATATCATTCAATAAGACTCCAGATACTAGATGTCTCAACTTAAAAAATAACATGTTCTACTACCACCTTGTTGGAAAAGTCCATATTAACGTTCTTATTAATTAATTTGTTAACTCTTTGTTGTTACTTTGTGTCGGAGCTGAAGCTTTATCACGATTGCATCTACACTAATATTATAAAGAGGAAAGATTTGTTTGTTTGTAACGAATATGCTCCGAAACTACTGGACCGATTTCAAACATTCTTTTACCGTTGGGAAGCTACACTATTCCCGGATGACATAGGCTACTTTTTATCCCTGTATTCCCACGGGAACGGGAACTACGCGGGTGAAACCGCGTGACGTCCGCTAGTTAATAATAAAATTAATGGGCCTAGCCATTCCAATCAATCTGAAATACTTTGCTTCATATTTAAGTTTGAAATTCGTGATGAAAATATAATGTAGGTAGGTACACTCATGTCCTCTCGCAGGTCTGCTGGAAGTAATTTAATTAATGTCTTGTTAAGTATTTTATGAACCTATACATATACAGGGTGTAAACGAACCCTTCACGCATACGACAACCAAGCATTCTGTACATCAAACCAAGTACCCCTACGCAAATTTTTTTTCTGGGAAATGACTTTTTTTTTTGGGGTCAAAAATCACATTTTACGGTAAAACTCAAAGTAGCACTCTTAAAACATTGTGCTAGTGGATGCTTTGAATAGTAAACAGGTCATGGAGGTAATTTAAGTAAAGTTAAAACCTGAAATACTAGTATTTACAAAAACAGCTGTGAAAAATTTGGAATTTTGACCCCCAATATCTCCGTAACTAGGAGGTTCCCAGGTATGGTCTAGTGTGTGTATGGTCTACAAAAAAATGATCGCAGTGGTGGGGAGAACAAATGCCCTTCGTTTGCGTTAAGGGTACTTTTACACCCTATATATTTTTTTTTGTGTATTGAAAATAAATTTGGGAATACAAGAAAAAGACATCAACGAGCACACACAAGTAAAAACATTCTTTATTTAAACGAGGTAATCTGGTTTTAGGGTTCCGTAACCAAATAGCATAAAACGAAATCCTTTTTAATTCGTCCTGTCCGTCTGTCTTTCAGTATATCACAGCAACTTTACACCAAGACAATTGGTACCACAAAGTTGAAATATTTTCATAACTAACACAGTTGATTTTAATCATCCATTTTCTTCCCACTTATCGATTAGTTTAGATCATGTTCAAAATCAATCAAAATCAAAATATTTATTTTATGTAGGCCAGTTACAGGTGCTTTTGAATAATCGAACAAATACAAAATAAAATAAGGTACAGTCCCAGTCACAAGGCATAATAACTGTGAGTGTACTGTAGTTGCCTATTCCCTAGCTTAAATCTCTATGGAGAAGAACGGGCAAGGAACTCCATGGACACTCTTTTAAATCACAATATTGTTTCAAAACCTTAGTTACATGATTCATGTTGAAATGGTATATTATGTGAAAATGATGTAGCAAGATGTGCACGATAAAAGTGTCTACAGTAAAGTCAAAAACGACGATTCAAAAATCCTACTTCCTACTAATATTCTAAATGCGAAAGTTTTTGAGGATGTATGAATGATGTATGATGTTTGTTACTCTTTCACGCAAAAACTACTGAACGGATGTGGATGAAATTTAGAACACAGACAGCTTATAACCTGGATTAACACATAGAATACTTTTTATCCCGGTAGTATGATCCCGTGGGACAATTATCGAATTCCACTCGGGCGAAGCCGCTGGCACAAGCTAGTAAAATAATAATTCAGCAGGCAGCTAAGAGGTGACCAGTCACAAACTCCCATTTTACAGCACCCGTGCAGCCATTGTGATTATGCCATTGCACCAGTTTCTTTATTTCAAGTCCTATTTACATGTTATAGTATCAAACAAAGATGCTACCGCTGTATGTACGCTTAGATCTTTTAAACTAGGTAGGTAATGGTTTGCATTTTTAAGCAATAGATAAAGTGATTCAAGAGAGAGGTACATGCATAATTATAATAGTAAAGTCTAGAAATTCGGTGGGACAATAGTTCATAATAAAAGTAGTTTTTTATTCTGATTATCACAGTATCATCAAATACAAGTTTTTTTCTTCTGACAACACAGTATCATCGACGTCGACGTGTCCGGAGCTGAGTGCGCTGAACGACGCGGGTCTGCTCGCCGGACATGCGTACGCGCACTGGCTTGCGACACACCAACCCTCCGCCGCACTTTACGGTAATTACCTATCCTACTTCTTATTAGAGCAAATCCAAAACCTCATTTGAGCATATAGCCTACAAAGGCATAGAAACAAGGTTCTTGTTTTTATGCCTGGGTACGCCGAAGTGAAATCTTTATAATTCTAGTACACTGAAATAATATTGATTGATGAAACTGATGTGAAATGATTCAGCGTTTGACATCAGTCGCTTAATGCAAAACGCTTAATAAAACAAAATTGCAATCAATATTATTTCAGTGTACTAGAATTATAAAGATCTCTACCTGTATACTTACTCGTATTACCTTGTTCGACTGTACTACCCGTACTAACTGGGTTGTGGAGGTCAGATAGGCAGCCGCTCCATGTAAAGACTGGTAATCAGCTGCGTCTGGTTCTACTGGACGACGACAATAAACGAAAAGGCTAGGAAGATGATAATCTATTACAAAATCATCATCATCATCATTCTCCTGCCAATTTATTCGGGGTCGGCGCAACATGTCTTCTTTCTTCCATACTTCTCTATTTCTCGTCATGTCAGCAGTCACCTCCTTTCTAGCCATATCATCCTTCACACAGTCCATCAAATCGATTTTTTTTATTTGTTCAATCAAATTCAGCCTATGGCTAACAGTAGGCTAGTGGAAACGGAATGAAACAACAACCCGAACCTGAAAAACTATGCCTGGATGGAAAAGCAAAAAATATAACGGTGGCTAATCGAATATGGCATTTTAGACCTTTTTGCATTGTCCCAAAATAAAACCTGAAATAATACGGATAACTCGTAACGTGCCATCTATCAGCGATATAATCAAATCAGCGATATGTGGACCCACTGTGGCATTACTTTGAGCCCCGTCAGACTACAGCAGCATGCTGGGATATCCTTTTGGCTTCGTGCAGGACCACTTTCGTTTTTTTATTTGGTTAAGATTACTTTTCCTATTACTTTAATTTGTTATTACGTGTTTTCTTTCTTTTTTATCTGTCGATAGCTATGATTGATCGTATATGTTGAAATGTAAGGGGCTTTTTTTTTTTTTTTGGCGGGTGGGAAATCATCAAATAACCCCTCCCGCTCTTGGGCAGAGCGAAAGGGAGTGTCAGACTTCTACTGACTAAAAACCACCCATGTTCCTTCTTCGCCCTTCATGTCGAGGCCGCGGTATCCCTTGCGAACAACCCGCAGCCTCGACAGGCAAATGTAATGGGCTGACAACTGATATAAGCTACCACACCAAGCTACCTAACAGATATGCTCGGGCATAACTGTTGAAAGTGGCTGTTTGTGTAAAACTAGATATACGACACCCTTTGAAAGCCATTGCCAATTGTCTAGGCCTTTATAACAACCAGTCTAACAGACGTGGTGCTCTAATAACGCGTTGGACACTATAAAGGGTATAAAAGTTCCCTTAACGAAGCTGAAAGGCACTTTTTGTCCCTTTTTTTGGAACGAAGTTCCTTATCGCGCGTTGTGAAAGGGGGCTAGACGGAAAAAATTCTTACGAAAAGTTGTCACGACACTGTTTACTATAGTAAGCTATTGTAAGCTGTGCGGCGTCGCATGTTTCTCTGTCTGTCTCTCTCTCTCTTATAGAAAGCAAGCCAGATATTTTTTTTTTTTTTTACATAATAAAAAATAATAACAATAACTTCGTTCCATCCGGGTGTTCCTTGACACCTCTCAAGTTTTTTGTTCTAGACGAACCATGGGAAAACAAACTTTTCACAGCTGTATTTTTAATTACTAGTTTTTCAGGTTTTAACTTTACTTAAATTACCTCCATGACCCGTTAACTATTCAAAGCATCCACTAGCACAATGTTATAAGAGTGCTACACTGAGTTTTACCATAAAATGTAATTTTTCACCTCAAAAAAAAAAGTCGTATCCCAGCAAAAAAATTTGCGCAGGGGTACTTAGTTTGATGTTCATAACTGTTGTTGTTTGATGTCAAACTCCGCTGTCCGTAGACAGTCTGAATTCTGCGCACTGCTTTGATTAACCTCAACTGATCAGACATGTTTTTAACATAAATGCCAGTGATAACACATAATATCGTAACGTGCGTGCGTGTTATAATCGCGTGCAGTTACACCCGGTGTGATACTTCGCACGCCTAATTCGCACGCAATCATCCCTCCCACATAATAATATGTAGGCAATTAACTATTTCATTGTTATTATCATTGCTCAAACCATACGATGAGTGCTAGAGATACCGAATTTTTTGTAACGAAAAACGTGTGCGAATTTGATGAAAATTAACATTATAGTTTACTCAAATGCTTGTAGTGCATTCTCCTCCAGTCATGTAGAATACGAGCCCTTTGAGAACTGCAAGGAAGGAAGCTAATGTTGCTGTATTAGTTCTTACACTCAGCATTGGGTGGTGAAAGGTTGAAGAAGAAGAAGATTGCAATGCTAAACATGACCTCGGTCGGGAGGGACATATGCGTGAGGATCTTCCGACCAGACGGGTGTTTCTGGTGGTCTACTGCCCGTCTGGTCGGAGGGTCTTCCTTTTTCTATGGAGTATCAAGGAACTTTACACCCTGTTTCTCATACACTTATAATGGCACTTAACTGTCCCGTTGGTTTCGTGGTTTCAAATGCGACTGCTGAGTTAGATTCCCGGGTCGGGCATAGAAAATTGCTATTGGGTTTTTCCATTACAATTTCGCAGTAGTAGCCTGGAGTTTGGAAGTTGACGATATGATGCCGCCGTGACTCGGAAAGCCGTTGGTCCTGCGCCTGATCTCATTCCGGTCGTGTCGGATTGCCGTTCCATTGGACTATGAAAGAAAAGGAACAGTGACTGCACCTGTGCCTACGCACACACTTATACACTATAATATCCCCCGTGCCAATCGCTTTCCGCTAAGATTGGCCGCCGTGATCAAAATTGAACATGAGGCCTTCCGGGGCTGCGGGTTGTTCGCAAGAGATACCGCGGCCTCGACATGAAGGGCTAAGAAGGAACATGCGTGGTTTTTAGTCAGTAGAAGTCTGACACTCCCTTTCGCTCTGCCCAAGAGCGGGACGGGTTATTTGATGATTTTCCACCCGGGGAAAAAAAAAAGGCAATCAATTGCAGGAGTTCTATAATATAGTACTAAAGAACTCCTGCAATTGAATGCAATATAAATCACACTATTCAAAATTCCTAAACTAAAAAAAAATATGATTCTGTTCAGTCCGTCTGTAAGATTATCGAAAAATATTGTACACGTGTTTTTTATTTTATCAAATTAATAAAAATTGACGAAAATAAAACAAAAATCACGAGTGGGGGTTTTTGACGTGACTTTCTGGTAAAAAAATGTACCAAACGTTTCAAAGCACTGTATCGTCTTTATTTTCTGTTTACGTGCAAAAAGAAAAAATATGTGTCCAATATTTTTTGGAAATCTATCTGACGGACTAATTAGATTTTTTTTTGTCAACTACCCTATTCTCAGTGACTGATGACGTTGACGGTGAATCATACCGTAAGTCAAACACCATGCGATCAAATAAATCTGTCTATTTATCATCAGTTTTGTCACATTTGTTGGCTCTGCAGCGAGGAGGAATTTCGGTGGCTATAAAATTAGTGTGAGTGTGTAACGTCCGGGAATAGCCCGGGGGTCCAACACAAACTTTCTATGTCAACTCGACGCGACACAACCACGTTGACATTTGACATTCTTTCCACATGTTATGTTGATCGCAGTAAATGAATATCACAAGTCTATTGCGTCAGTATTGTTACCAAACTACTTATTTACAACTCTACTTGCAATCGAGGTGAAAACCACTAAATATCTCTTGAAAATTTAACTTTCAAAAAAACAAAATCATTTATTTGCGTAAATAAGGTACAGACAGTTGGTAAAATATATGAATTATTCTCTTATTCTGCCTTCGGCGTGCAAATATAAAAGCTACAAACTTTTAATATATTTAAATTAATTTTATTATGAATCACAATCATGCAGTCATTCAGCCGACAATCCCATTAAAAATTGTATTTCGTCGTCGCAATGTCGTCATCATCCAAGTTCGTGACAAAACTGTATTTTCACACAAACAAACCTTGTTTAAATTCGATACAGACGCAAATTGGGCTATTATCAGTTCTCAAAAATAACTATTTGTATTTCGCAATTCAACAATAGAAAAACTTTTGCAAGATTTTAACAACAGGAAACAGCCAATAAAGTAGATAATCATCTGTGAATCTGTGAAAATATAAAATTCAGCGACACGCAAGCGTATGTTGTAAAAACTGGTGTTAACCCGAAGTGTTGACCGTTCTAACTAATTGTAACGCACAACAAGTTGGTTACACACAGCGTTATGGTTCGCGCGATTAGTCCGAGGGCACATTCGACGAAATGTCGCTAGTGCTTGCCAGCCGTCGGTCGGTGGTCGCGACTTCGCACCGAGGTGTCGACAAACAGCTGCTGCGACGATAATTACGAACAAAGCTCTCGTGTTTGTGCGTCGCCTTAACGCGTACCCTGCTGTGATCGAACTCTATCCAGAAACTGAGTTTACACCATACCTCTATGCACTACATACCGAGAATTAGACTTTGTCAATATTGCTATTGGACTTTATAGAAATTCTTAAATGGAAGCTCATATTTAGATACATAGGTAGGTTATGGTTACTTAACTAGTTTCTACATCTTCGTTACAGTAACACATTTTTGGTCTAAGCGAAAACTAAACGAAAGTCAAGGTAAAACATCCCCGAAAGTACATTACAGAAAATGTCATTATTGTTTTCAAATATGACCGTCACGACTAGTGACGCTTTAGCAATCTCTTGGAGATCTAGGTCAAGCTGTGGAAAAAGTGGAAACGTGATATCGTTTCTCCACACGTCCCGGCATAATAAATAAAACATAGTAATTAGAAACAGTGGGTGGTATAATAACCAGAAATAATTGATAATATGAAACATTTTCATAAATGTGTAAGGTAACAATAACATTTTGATACGTAAAAAGAACGGTACATCACATCCTCACTATAGTGAATAAATATTTCATTGACTGTAACTTAACATCTTATTTTTCAAACTAAGTTTAAAATGCCCTGAAAAACCTGGATGATCGTAAAACGCTTACGTAAATAGTTAACAGTCGGTTAGCACGGCCATCGCACATACACCGACCACAATGCTGTGTTGACACGCGAGATGTCAAACCGCGCAGGCGCTGCACAAACAGACTGATTGTGTTTATAGCCACTTAACGAGAGCCTGTGATAATTCCGATTAGTGTTCGAAAAAACTTTACTACGTATTTGTTTTAGCGAGAGCAGCTACTTTGTAAATGAAGGAGACGCTTTTAAAACCTCGAAAATATGAACTTGCGATTTTTATTCACACTTACAAAATACACAGAAATCGAAATATCTACCATTTTGCTTATCATGGTATTTTCTTTGTAGATGACAAGAATAACAGAAGACCTCGGCGTGCCGGGCCGGAGAGAAAGCCTCGGCAAGCATACAGCGCAAAGCAACTTGAGCGACTAGAAGCCGAATTCAAGATCGACAAGTACCTCAGCGTCTCGAAAAGGATGGAACTATCAAAAGCCTTAGGTCTTACAGAGGTACAAATAAAGACGTGGTTTCAAAACCGTAGGACGAAATGGAAGAAACAGTTGACTTCGCGATTGAAGATAGCTCAGCGGCAAGGGTTGTTTCCGGGACAGATCTTCGGACACGCCCCGCCGGCGTATTCACTATTAAACCCGTACGCGTATGCACCACTTAGTTGTGTTTTTACACCGGTAACAATGCCATCTTCGCCGCCTTAGATCAATTAAATAATAAATAATATATTTATTATTGGTTGGGATATGGTTATTGAGTCAAGGCGGAAGATTACAAACTGAGAACTATATAGGTTGAACCAAAATCTTTATCGCTGGGCCGTGTCTTGTCGCGTATTTGCTTATTTATTTTTTGGTGCCAGTTACTATAAGGTGCTGAATATTACAAATCATCACCTTCACCAGCTTTATCATAGAATACGATACGTTTTCAGATACTGTACCTGCATACTTTTGTAGATTTTAAAGTTTTGCCAGATACAGTAATGAGGAAGTTTTTCTATGTTTGTTGTTTTCTAATTTGTAGTCAATGAGCCAGTCAAACTTTCCCGTTAACATCTCAGTTTACTGCGATTTGAGACTCATTGATAATTCTGAACGTATTTAGACGCGTTGTAAATAAGTTTACACCCATTTTAATAGCCTGACATTTCGTCATTCAAGCATCAGATTTGGTCTATTTTCGTAAAGTTTAATAGCGTGTTAACTATTTTGATTGCTTCGCAAACTGCACTTAATTACTTAACTTGCTACTTTTGTCACTTCATACACATCGTCCTAAATCAGAGGTGTCAAATATAACACGCATAGGAACATTCTGTTGTCTCTGAGCTACGTTAAGGCTCCTCTCTCGAAAAAGCTTAAAAACAGCGTGCAGATGAAGCAGTTTTTCACCGGCACTTGCAGAGAAATTACATCTGAGAAAAATTGTTAGTAATCGACATGATATGACACGTAATTTGGTTTACCCATAATTTTTGTATCGGTATCACATAATAAGAAAAAAAATCCACAAAATCACCTCCAAATCGTTGAATGGAACCATTTTACTCCTTCATTTTTTAACAAAATAATATTAAAAAAATATCTACTGCTTTGAAATACAAAGGAAAATAATTTGGTTTTGTTACTTTTTAAAAACATGTATTATTTTAATTATAATAAATGAAAAACGCGTCCGTTTAAAGTCCGTATCTACGACCGAGAGGGGTAGTTTGTATGCACAAGGTCATTGGCGTGAATACAAGCCTTAAAGTATAGTTATAACATAAGGTTTCGTTAGAACATGTTGTTAAAAATAATATGCTACTAGATGTTAAGCATAGTTATTGTAGATTTATTTTTTATTCTATCTAGGATTTTATGTAGTAACTCATTTATAAGCTTTCCACAATGTATATTTAAATGTATATAAATAGTTATAAACTTATATCAATTACACAAAAAAAGCAGTATCGTATGCAATAAAATATTAATAACAGTACCTACTTATAGAAACATAATTGTTTTCGTTATTTACTAAAAACAAAACCTAGTTTGGCGGTGACCATGGTGACAGTTAAATTCGAAATAAATAAATAAACTCTAGCTGTAGTTAAGTGTTTGTGGTGCAGTGTGCTCGAGGGTAATGCGTGTCGCAGTCAGCTCCACCAAGCCCCAGAGTCGCAGCTCGAAGGGCACCTAGCGCTCCGCCGCGGGTCCACGCCACTCCTGCACTACACATAAATTAACAATAATGAATCTCTAATATGATCTTGAATTCATAGACGTTCGAATATTTAATCTCTTTGATATCAACTAATCTTACTGTCCATTTATATTCTTATTAAAGATAAATCCCCAGAATACGGACTATACTTTGAGGGTCACTGACAAACAACATTTTGTAACCCACCATACTTTAAGCTTCGCCAGTTATCTATTCCTATGTTAAACATGTGTTCCACTTACTTTATTGCCTGGATTAAAAACTATTTCTATTTCTGCAAGTGGCTTTTACGGCCGACGGATTGCTGCGGCTGCGTGGCAATCCGTTGGTATTGCAGTAACTTTATCAAAGCCATTTTATAAAATTGCTGCAGTTGGCAGCAGACAAGAAACACTTTATTTCCTTTTCGTGGAATCTAAACACTCTTTATAGCTCAGTAGCTTTCCCACACTGGCAAACAATCCTGCTTTAAGACGTCATGGAAATCCCACAGTTGTCAAATACTTTTTTTGGCTACATAGATATACTTTCATCAATCTATTGAGCATTATATACTGACTGAAATAGATCATAATATGGTAGGTACTACTTACTGCCAAACCGGCAACCAATACCAGTTGCCATCACGTAGATTCCGAGCCTGCTTATTCCCCACACATAAGGCCCGGTACAGACAAGGCGTGGAGCGCGGTCGCAATGCCAGTAAGGCATAGCGAGCCATCTTATTCACAGCAGGTATAGAGTTCGTCTCTGGAGTATCGTGTACATCCCGCTTAACTCGGAACACGTCATCAACGTTCACTGTATCGCCGCCGTTGTCCACCATTTGCATCACTTGAGGTTGTTGCGGATTCTGAAAAATTGGTGGAACTTCAGAAGGACTACATGATTTTCAACTAATGTGAGCTCACAGTCGCTGAAAATCGCGGAAAACATCCAACTCAGTGACAGTGTAAGTTTATATAAAAATTGTGAAAGCTTGGCAGTGTAAATTGAATAGGTGATCATTTGGTCAGTAACAAGGACTGTTCTGTTTGGGTTTATAAAGTAAACGGTCGAGGTATAAAATATAATATGAAAAATTAAATCCGTATTTAATTAATTTGCTGTTCACTGCATTGAACATTTTTGATGCATTATACACACAAAGGCATCAAATCAAAAGTGTCATAGGTAACTCGGTAGTACAATCACGATCACCAATATGTACGAGTATCCACAACGCAACTTTTAAAAGTGATTTTCTGTTACTGTGTTAAAAATGTGTGTGTGTGCAAAATGTATATGTATACATAGATAGGTACCTACTCGTATTTTTGGTTTTGGACTACTATGTACCTACAGTTATGTACGTGGTAGTCAAGTTAAGAAGCAGCAAGATTGTAAGCCAGAGGAGCGAGTCTTTTATTGCTTCATGTTGGTAGTAGTGGATGCCGTGCTTTTGGCCGTTAATACCGATAATGGTCTCAATAAGAATTTACTAACTGTACTTTGAAAAAAAAAACATTTCTGTACTTAGAACCCACATTAAATACTCACCATAGTAATACACATCAGCACTTGGAGAATAAACATCCCAAAAGACAAGAAAGCGATCCCTGTCAACGATATATCGAACAGATCCGCCAAGCCAAGGCCGTGGCTGTGGCTGTCAGAGTATTCCTCCACCACATGTGGTGTTTGCACGGCTGCCGGGTGATGGTACAGTGGTGGTGGAGGTGGAGGCATCGAGTACTCGTAGCCGCCACCTGATGATGAGGGGGAAACTGTTCTAATTAGATAGAGGAACAGGAATCAAGTAACATTACAGGATGTTGGTTATGGAAAATGTCGTTAATAAAATTAAGGCAAATTAATACATAGTATCTGTAAAAATTTAATCGTTACGATGTCACTTCAACCGTATATATTTCGTTTTAATGTAACGTAAAATCAAAGGGAGATCTTTAAATTCGGCGAGTAAAGAAAGATTCAAAGCTCTAATCCTCATCCCTTCTGGATTAAAGGGCTGGCCCTAATTAGATGCATAGCTCCGGACATTAAATTATGTAATACCCTCTAAGGAGCTAAACGCTCATCAAGTGAGGTAGGGTAGGGTCAACAACTTAGGATAGGTAGGTAAGCTACCAGCTTTTTGGCACACATTCGAAAATCTAGCTGTGCTCATTTAGCATATTATTTCTATTCATAATAGCGCAGAGTTTGGAATCAATCAATCAAGGTTTGTTAAAGGTCTTGTCACACCCATTATAATGCAGTTTTTGAAAACATATTGAATAAAGATGATCATGTAATAAGCAGTACCTGTGTGCTCTTCTATTTTTGTCCTATTTTTGTATTTTGTGTGTAGATAAATAAATAAATAATAATAAATGTATCTTGATCTATAATCTAGTTTAATCCTTACTATACTTAGCAATATCAGGTGATGGAACATCAGGAGACGGGTAGCCTGTAAACTCTTTGTCTCCTTCATAGACTTCGTAGCCTTCCCTGGTTTGCAGTGCTGGGCCTTGCTGTGGTGCTAATGGAACTCCTGGCAGTGACAAATTGCCTGCATTACTGCTTGCAGCAACGTTGGCAGCATTGTGGACGTCGTTAAGTGCTGCTACCCTAAGATTGGATACATTTGTACAGTTACATCCAATATTTGTTAACCCTATTTTTCAGCCCAGTGAAATCTGTATGATTTGAATGTAGCAAATTAAAGTACACAAGTAAACTTTTAAATTAAAGTTTATAAATTGTTTGATAAAATGATGAGCAAAAGTATAGAAGAAAAGATGCTGCGCCGAACTGAAATGAATTGGTATAAGCGCAAGAGAATGATGATGAAGATAACACAAGCTAAATATGTAATTTTGACCAAACAACCATGACATTCAGCTTACAAATAAACAACAGCATATAAGTACCAGCCAACATATTTATTGTCCACCTTTGTAGGGTTTTTTAGTTGTACATAATAATTATAAAGCTTTAATCAATAAATAAACATTGCACGATATCAATATCGCCGGACCCCGAGACTCATCGCGATGCTCCATGGAAGTTTGAGCTGCAACACACACTCATTATACCCATTTTAGGGGGGCATTGTCTCGGATCAATTAGTAAACAACAGTCACAAAGCTTTGGCGAGCCGATCCCTCGGCTAGTCGTAAACTCTATGATGCTTCTGATATGCTGACCTATTTACAACTGTTCTTCTTCGTGTCGCTGGCACGACAATTTTTATATTTTGTTAGCCTAGAACTTCGCCACTTCTACCGCGTCATCGGTGGCATCACAAAGGTAACTTTGGGTGCATGGTTTTGGGCTAAGAGGACAGGATAAGAGGTGGAGCATTACTTGTGACACAGCTTGTGAAAGCTGGTGGAATTATTTTAAATGAGAGGCCATACCATTATTACTTACTTGGCCAACCATTCTTGGTAGTTAGCAGAGCCGACATCAAACATAACGTTATTCCGCAAGTCTTGTCTCCGCATCAGCACATTATCTTTGACTTCGGTAAAAGGTTTCCCGACCCTATTCTGCAGAACACTCTTCCCCATTTCCTCTAAGATTTGGTCAGCAATGTAGTTGCGGCAGTGGAATTCGTTCATCATTTTCCTGCAAGGCACTTTGTAAATGTTAGTAACGATATTGGTGATGTAGTTGCAACATCATCTAATGGGCGCATTTTTGAGGTGACTAGAAAACACAACGGTAACTAACTAACTTTATAGGTACTTAGCTAAAATAGAAGAGATTCGCCTAGCGATGTTGCATTTCAATAGTAGCCATGTAGGTAAGTTTGTATTTAGGCAAAATGTTTATAAAATCAGTAAATTACATTGCCTCGGAGAGTATACATTAATCTGCCTTGAAAAAACTGGGGTTTCTTTACCTGTGAAGTTGTGATAGACACGCACTACTTATACACAATTTAAATTATCTAAAATTTTCAAAAATATTATTTTAAGTACGTGTTTCAGGTGGCTCCTCAATTCAGAGGAGCCACTTTTAGATTGTCATTGAATAAGGCGTTCAAAATTATTTGCTTTCCTACTAAAATAGGGGATGAGTTTCCTTTTAAAATCTGGCGTGGCTCCTCAAGCCATACGGACATGTATTTCATTCTATGTGTCATTTGCCAACTGCCCTTCTCGCAGCTATCCTCTTCCTACTAAGCATTGCGTTAGAATCAAACTCAATTCTTTACCTGTGAAAATCCAGAGTAGACAATGCTGCATCAATAGATCCATTAATCGATTGTCCTACAGGCTTAATAACAGTATGGTTCATGCTTTCAATGCTTTGGTTTTCACCGTCTACCATGAAATACGTTGGCATAAGATCCGATCGAAGTATATCATTCACATTTAGCTCACTTTCAAACATTTTCGCTGACACTACAAAATATTTAACTATGAAAAATATAGTTATTGTAAACATTTTATTTGAAGAAAAAACCATGTGTTACTAGGAAAGCAGTAAGATAACAAATGTCACACCACGAGTAAGTTGGACGAAAATATTATTCGAGTTATAAAGCGGAAAATAGGCCGCTGACAAGCGCGCTGGCAAGTTTAGATATTATCGTCAATGTTCATAACTGTAAGTAAATATGATCTTGGAAAGAGATATAATTAAGATCACTGAATGAGAGAGACACTGGTACGTAAGAAGCAGTGCCAAGTTATCATCCTCAAATGTTTATCATGCTTATAACGAGCCATTGTCGTGGTGTTGATGTCTTTGGGCTCATCAGCATCATTTGAGCCGAAAAATGTCCACTGGTGGACGTAGGCCTCCCCAAGTGTCATCACATTGACCGGTTCCGTGCGTCTCGCATCCAGCGGATCCCCGCAACCTTCAGCAGGTCATCGCTCCAACTAGTAGAGTGGAGGCCTTTCTATGCAACGTCTTCCGGTTTGCGGTCGCCAGGCTTTGAGCTGATTTATGATAATATTGTAATATCGTCATGTATCACAAAAGATTTTCCATGTGTATGTAGCTAAGATAGTAGCTACTTTTAGGTAGGTACTGGTAATTGCGAATCTATTTTCAAAAAGTGTGGAGTATAAAGGTATTTTCAATATTTGGATTGATACTGTTTGTTAAAAAGCTAAAATTTAGAAAAACTGTCCGTTGGATACAATGCGATATATTATAGGTAATCTATCTAAGCGGCCATCTCCGTGTATATTACGTTACGCATCTAACTTTTTTACTTACAAGTTTTCAACGATACTTACCCAGTTCAAGTTTAAAATCTTCGAATACCTACCATAGCAAAATTACCTCGCCCACGCAATACTATCTATTAATCCGCAGATACTTATTCCATTATAAAGCACCCCAACCCGCCCCCTGCTGCTCTTTAACACCCCTCAGGGGTAAAAGGATCCATTGTTGTATTACAAATGTTCGGATGTCATATCAGAGACGTTTGACGTGAGAACAAACCATATTGCTCCACCATTGAAAAAGCTTTTTATCTGCGGCGGGTAAACAGATTTTGAGAGGGTGTTAAATTAATTGGTCCTAGAATAAATTGATGTGGGTGTAACTCTATTATATTATTTTGCTATGCCACCATCTTTGCAACTCCTTTGTGGCTAGAATCGGCCTTTCGAACTATTGAAAACCAGCGATGAACCGGCTCGATAGCCGGTTCAACTCTAATTTTCCGACAACCTTAGAAAACCACAATTTGAATACTTATGTAGAATAAAGTATTTCAATTTACAGTATCTTGTAATACGCAACTATTTTATGCCGTAAGCAGGCTTCGCTGTTGCACCGTAGATTCGGCGTTGTTTCCATGGTCAAATCATTTTTCAAGATAATTAGTCTCAACACAAGAACACGGGTTCAAGATGACTGCCAATTTTTTAGTAAAAGGCAATGACACATTTCGCCATGGCATGTGATAGACACAAAAAAAAACCCCTTTTATATACTACACACATCAACACTGTCTAGGATTATTTTGGATTTACTCAATTTACTCAAAATGTGTTAAAAATAGCATACAACATGTATATATTTTTATAAAGCCCATTTATCAGACTATACTCCAGAATAAAAGAAAACAATGTTTTTTTGCGTAAACAAATTTTTATTCAAATAAAGAAAAAACATGAAATATTGGTTAAACTAACAACGAATGTGTTTCTCAAGAAAAATTTACAAATAAGGAAAAAATAATTTGTTTTTAACAGTTCTGTGAAAAATCAGTATTCAGTAAAACCACCCATGACGTTAATAACGGTCCTGCAATGGTTTTTCATGCTTTGGAGAAAGTTATCCAAGTCTTGCTGCGGTATATTGTCCCAGGTCCGGCTAAGATGCAAAAAAAGTTGCTCTTCCGTTGCAACGTTTGCAGGGAAATTCCTCAAAGCCCTTCTTTGGAGCATGTCCCACGCGTGTTCTATGGGGTTTAGGTCAGGCGATTGAGCGGGCCAGCCTAAGAACGATACGTCGTGCTCCTGCAACCAGCTCGTCACCACTCTCGCTGTGTGCGGACGGGCGTTATCGTGCATGAGCGTGAATTCTTGGCCCATTTGTAGTCGATGGGGGTAGATTATTGGTACTAGCACCTCGTTACGGTATTTTTCAGCCGTCATGGTGTTTCTGATCCAAACGAGGTCTGTTCTTCCACCAACACGAATTCCCGCCCAAACCATAACTGTCCCGCCGTGGTATGAATGGACTTCCTGAGGATGTTGCAGACGGCTCTCACGACCAGGAACTCGCCAAACACGCACTCTACGTGTATCGGGATGGAAACCGAACCGGGACTCATCGGTAAACAGCACTACAGACCACTGGTTTTCTTCCCAGAGCAAATGTTCACGAGCCCACTCTAGTCGTCGTCCACGATTTCCTCGGCGTAGTGCTGGAGTACGAAGCGGTCTGCGAGCATGAAGGTTAGCTTCATGCAGCCTTCTCCTCACTCACAAGCAACTGGTGCTCTGACTGGAGCCTCTGAACCAACTGCATGGCCGTAACATTTGGTTGTCTTCTCGCGGCAACTTGCAAAAATCGGTCTTGTCGTTGAGAGGTTATACGCTTCCCGCCTGGGTGTCTTTCAGCCACATTACCAGTAGCACGATAACGTGACCATAACCTTGATATCCACGTTTTGTCTTGTTCCAAACTCCTCAGCAATACTCCGTTGAGTAGCCCAAAATACGTTAAGGTGAATGCTCCAACCACCCCGCGAAATTCAAATATTCTTACGTTTTTTGCAATTTGCAGGCCAGTGGCCAATTAATATTCTAATCAACATACAAACTAACACTGACCTGCAAATTGCAAAAAACGTAAAAAAAATTGAATTTCGCGGGCTAGTTGGAGCATTCACCTTATGTCGTTAATTACTATTACATAAATGTTTAAACTGACGTAGCAACGTCAGCTCCCAGATGTCAAATAACATTGACGTATGCGTATGGCGATGTTGCGTCAAGTATATTGGTGAATGCTCCAACTAGCCCGCGAAATTCAAATTTTCTTACGTTTTTGCAATTTGCAGGCCAGTGCTAGTGTGTATGTTGATTAAAATATAAATTGCGGCTGTAAGACGTATGTAGTTACAGAAATATAATCATCAAAATCATCAATACAAGCCTCCAAGTTCATAAAGGTGCAAAAATGACTTTTTCAAGTTCCTGCACCTTTATGAACTTGGAGGCTTGTATTGATGATTTTGATGATTGATGATGGAGCATTCACCATAATAATCATTGTAAATATCTTGAAAACAAAGGTTCTTATTTCAAATAAACCTAATTTACATTATTCTAATGATATTTTATAGCTTGGCGTATTTTATAGAAGTTATAAAATACGCAGTAGTATTGTGGTTTAGAAGACTTTATGCCCTTCGCTAATTCGACTATCGGCACAGTGATCGTAAACTTCACATCCCACAAAAATGTTGACAACTTCGCGAGGCAATTCAAGATAGGTACTTGATTTACAGCTACAGTTGTTATTAAAAACACTCAACGACTTGCTAGCTTGCGTTATTTTAACCCCATTTGGTTCCATTACCATGGGAATTTTATTGTACCAGCTCTCAGCAGTGTAGGCACTCCTTTATAGTGTCGTAAAGGTCATGGGTGTGTACTCTGTGCCATCCCATCAAAAAATAAAGATGTCTTACTTAATTTTGTCTGTGGAATATTGTATTGTCTGTGGTGCCATATAAAGGCGAGAAAACTTACAATTTCTTTTTTACAATAATTTTAATCCCACTAAATCGGTTTTTACTCTGATTCTGAGATGTGAGATTATATTATGAAATTGAGATAGTCACCACACTATTGAAAAATGGGCACCAACGGCAACGGCCGGCGTGGAGGAGTGAAAATGCCTGATGTTCGCCGCCCCATGGAAGAAGGGGATTATGCTAACGACATGGAGAGTCCCGAGCTCGACTTCATTTACGACGATTGTGATACTCAACAAAACGAAATAGCTGAATTATACAGTTATACGGAACATCCAGAGTATCAGCTCAACGTCAAGGCATTTGAAGATATAATGGAAGAGTTTAACTATCCACCAAGTTGGCAAAGATTGACAAATAAACAGCAGCGTACTGTGGTAATGAAATTACTGGAGCATTTGGATGTCGCCGTGAGTGAGATACGTATGCGTGCAACTCGCTGTATATTGTATTTAGCGCAGGGATGTTGGGCGGAGATGCAATCGGATGCAGAGCAAGCACACTGGGCCCGCGTCAACGTAATGATGCTGTACGACATGGGAACGTTTTCTGCTTTCGTTGAATTACTGAATCTCGAGATAGTTCGGAGCAGTTCTGCAATAGCTTCCAGGAAGCTTGCAGAATCTCTTGCGGACTCGACTAACTTACGAGTTATCCTGTCTGTTCTGTATCTAATCACAGAACATATGAGAACCGAAAAAGACAATCCTGAATCTGAGTTTAAACATTTAGTTAAAAACTTTAAAGAAGAACTAGGAGCACCATTTGGAGAAGAATTGCTTCCAGTGAAACTGCTGAGCATGGTGACACATCTTTGTGCAGGAACAACTCCACACTTTCCTATGAAAAAAGTCCTACTACTGTTATGGAAAGTGTTACTGGTATACTTAGGAGGTTCAAAGGAGTTGAAAGAGAGAAAAGGTAGGCTTAGAGAGAAATATGAATTACCAGCCTTATCCGAAGATACAATTGAAATAATAAAAGGTATGAGAGCAAGTTCACCTCCTCCTAGTGCAGCTGACATGCTTGAGAACCAAAATCCGGGACAGAGGAAACTACTAAAAGAAAATGAAAGAGAAGGAAAAATTCGTAGACACCTTTTCATGAAACAAACCTCACTTGATGAATCTGATGAACAAATATTTGTTGACAAAGAAGAAACTGGAAATGGCTCCGAAGATTACTCAATGGAGTTTCAGTCCATACCCAGTGAGGGTTCACAATCTGATAATAACCCTAATTGTCCATATTACATGTACTTCAAACAGTTTGACAGCCCACCTCCACCGCCTCCGCTTCCAAGAAGTCTTCCATGGCAGTCTAAAGTGCGCCAAAAAGATATCGATATGTTTCTTGATAATGTAAGGATCAAGTTTGTTGGGTATTCCCTTCCTGGAGATCGACAAACTACAGCAGGATTACCCCAGCCCATACATGAAGGAATAGACATACTAAAGAAACATGTGTACACTAGCCTTTCAGAATTACAGGCAGAAAGAGAACTGGAGATTGCTCGAAGCCCTCTCACTAAAGGAGAAAGAGAAGTTGATGAAACAGAAGCAGAAGTTTTGTACAAAGCAATGCTGCCTAATTTGCCACAGTACATGATTGCACTGTTAAAAATTCTTTTGGCAGCAGCACCTACATCAACTGCTAAAACTTATTCTATCAACATTATGGCAGACTTACTACCAGAAGAGATGCCCATGACTGTTCTACAGTCCCTCAAACTTGGCATTGATGTGAACAGACATAAAGAAATCAT
This sequence comes from Diarsia brunnea, assembly GCA_949774965.1. Lineage (NCBI taxonomy): Eukaryota > Metazoa > Arthropoda > Insecta > Lepidoptera > Noctuidae > Diarsia > Diarsia brunnea. The sequence continues at coordinate 11,621,880 of OX459003.1, read as the reverse complement.
AGTAAAAGCAGTTGCTGCAATATTATTGCTGCTTTTGAAACATTTGAAATTAAATCATGTATACCAATTTGAATTTATGTCACAACATCTTGTCTATGCTAATTGCATGCCTTTAGTTCTAAAATTCTTTAATCAGAATATTTTGTCTTATGTTGGAGCTAAAAACACAATACCAATATTTGACTTTCCAGCTTGTGTAATTGGAGAACAGCCAGAACTGACAAAGGAATGTCTAGATATTGGAGACTCAGCTGTTCCCTACTCATGGAGGAATGTATTCTCATGCATCAATCTATTGAGAATTTTAAATAAGCTTACTAAATGGAAGAATGCAAGAATCATGATGCTTGTGGTTTTCAAAAGTCCGCCTATCCTGAAACGCACATTAAAAGTTAGACATGCTTTGATGCAGTTTTATGTATTGAAACTACTAAAAATGCAAACTAAGTACTTGGGGAGACAATGGAGGAAAACGAATATGAAAACCATCAGTGCAATATATTCCAAGGTGCGGCACAGGTTGAATGATGACTGGGCATTTGGTAATGATGTAGATGCAAGACCATGGGATTTTCAAGATGAGGAATGTGCCCTAAGAGTGAGTGTTGATCGCTTCAATAATAGGAGGTATGGCACTGGTGGGGAACAAGAAATCGATTTGACTCCCCTTGAGACAGATATAAATAGTGTATTAGAAGCAACTATAGAACTTGATGAAGAATTCAAAGATAATTATGAGTTGTGGCTTGAAAAAGAGGTTTATAATAATGAAATAAACTGGGATGTATTATTGACTGCATGAAATATTATACTCAAAACTATCTGATTTCATGTAACCCTGTTTATGTTTTTGTACAGTTAGCTTATAATTTTTAATATCTTTTAATTCATTCAGAAACATTTTATCAAATAGATAAAATTTGTATCTTTCGTAACAAATGTTTTCTTATAAATCTGTCTATATTGTAGTTAATTAAATTAAGTTACACTTAGTATTGTTTTGTATTTAAAATAAAACTATCATGACAGACTATTGTGTAAAAACAGATTACAATTACTATTAACTCGAAAGGTAAATTATGAAAATGCATTATTTTAGTCAAATTAGACATAAAATGTGTGTATTTTATTGTAGTTAAAAGTTTAGGGCTTGTGGATAATGAAGTATAATAAATCATGTATTAAGTAAATAGAACTTACATCAAACAGAACTGAACATTACATTTGATTTAAAAAGCAATTTCTGCTACTGAATGGATTGGAACTATAATGAAATTGGAGGATTTGTTAAAGTTTTAGTATTTTGTCAACAAGCTATTACCTACCACGTATATACATAAAATAGCTACATTTAAATAAAATTTTAATGAAGGTATTGGTGGTTTGGATTTGTGTACATTGAAATATACCCAAATAAAATTATTTCAACTTATAAATACGTAACTTATTCTGAAATATTACTCCGGCTGATCCCAGGATAGCAGTTTTCATTCTAGTAGTTATATAAGAGATGCAGCTGTTTTGAAATCATATCATAAAACAATAATAATTTAGTAGTGCCGGATAATACCTTCAGGACTGTATCTGTGTAAAATTCTACTTCATTCGCAGAATAATAATTACCTAATCATTACTGAAATAGTATTGAAAGCCTAATAAACTTGCTACGGGCTTTTCAGGAATTTATGGACATGTAAAAAGGAATTTCAGACTACTAGTACTGCCCTCTAGTGTAGAAATAAGAACAAGACCTCATCGTGGTACGTTCCATTTGCATAGATGTCGCTGTGTGTATGGACAAGATTTGTCTTCTACAAATAAATACATACATAACATAAATTCATTCCTCGTATAATTAAATTATGTATTTAACTAAATTTGTTATTTTGGCTGCATTTCTGTAATCTGACTTTCATGTTATGTTCTTTATTGCTAATTTATTCAAAAGATGTTTCGGGCCAGAGTACTTTTTTAGTTAGTAGTTTAGGGCAACCCTGACTGATTGTGTCACTGCAACGTCCCACCCACCCAAAACTGTAATATTTTGTGTTTTTCTGTAATTTGTGATTATATCGTCGTATACCTAATTACAGATTACTTTTATGCTGTTATTGATGATGTACTAATATAAATCGTTGTTTGAGTGGAATTTATTGCCTAGGTTCACTAAAAAGGTAAAGACTGTTCCCCTTTCTCCCTAACTTCCTGTGGGTCGCGATCGTGTATTAATGTATCCTGTATTTGTACTGAATAAGCCTGAAATAGGTATTTTGTGTATATTTCTTCTTTAGTAGTGTAAATGTTCTAGTGAATGATTTTAGCAACATCAAAATGGCCGAGTTAGCAGCATTACTGCAAACCGAGATCCCTGAGGGGCGTACCCATCTAACAGACAGCCACACGAACCTCGAGCGTGTAGCTGATTACTGCGAAGCTAACTACTTTCAATCGGAGAACAAGAGGCTCGCTCTAGAGAGCACCAAGAACTACACAACACAATCATTAGCCAGTGTAGCATACCAAATCAACACCTTGGCATATAATTTCCTGCAACTGTTAGAGTTACAAACTATGCAGTTGGCTGAAATGGAAGGTCAAATGAACCATATTGCTCAGACCGTTGCTATCCACAAGGAGAAGGTGGCAAGGCGAGAGATAGGAGTTTTGACTGCCAATAAGGTGACTAACAGACAATACAAAATCATTGCTCCTGCTAACCCGGAGAAACCTATCAAATATGTGAGAAAGAGTATTGATTATACAGGTATGTATACAGGTGTGTCTTTTACGATTACCTATTATTTTTGTTGCCATTTTCTTTTAGCCTAAAGTGTAAATTGTATTATTACTCAACAATTTGTTTTTATTTTATCAGCTCTGGATGACATTGGTCATGGTGCTCGCTGGAATGGAGCTACGAGCGGAACTCCTAGAGGCCGTCGTTCAGGCTCCGCCCCAAGTGCAGCAACACTGCCTGCTCCCACTACCAAGCCTCCCACTCCACCAGCGGCTGTGAGAGCTGCAGCTGCTGCTAATACTGGAACATTGGGCCGTGGCACTCTTGGTAAACTTATCTTTACTTTATCTTATAAAATGCTTTTGTCTTACATATCAGTACACAAGCTTGCAACATGAATAATGGCATGAGTTATGACTAAACTTATGCATGAGTTGCCCATAAATACACATGTAATATAAGCAATGCAATGTAACATTCATAATATATAACGCAATACTACACACACAGTTTTCATATAAATAAACAGTTTTGTTAGACTATTCTGTACCTACTGTATAACATTATCTGATTTTATGTATAGGTAAATCATCCCGTGAGTACCGCACACCACCAGCTGTGGCCCCCCCACAAGTGCCCTCGCACTATGCGCCCAACTACCCGCGTCGCCCACCAGGATACTCCACTTTGCCTGTAGCACAACCCCAGGTAATTTGCTTAACTAAATTAATTTCCAATGGCATACACCTTGCATTTTTATCTTAAGCCCAAAAAATCATTTTTGGTCGTGTTTTCTTTCAGGTGGGAATGGTTCATCCAAATCAGCATCAAGCTCCTTCTAACTATTCACAGCAAGACTTGCATTCCAGTATGCCACGTTAGTATTATAATTTACCTTGCCTAATGATATTTGATCATTTTCATAGCTCAAAAGTAATGATAGCACTTCACAATTCATTGATGAAAGGAGGCTCCCTATGTGAGATACTCTTAGAACTTCTGTTATGTCCTGTGTAACATGGGTAATCAACTTCCATCGATTGAGTAATCATTTCACCACTTAGGGGAAAATAAGCTCCTAAAGGTCATTCTCAGGGCCAACCAGTTCACTCACAGAACCAGCCATTCATTTAATAACTAAAAATTTTTTAAATTTCAGCACCACCATCTCCTTTGATTGGTTCTGATGGTGAACACAGTCAACATTCCATGAGCCTACCCGGACAGGTTCGTTTTCTCTTCTTATTCTATGGAATTTTATATAAATCTGTCATAACATAACAGATCTTATATTTGCATCACATTGGGTATGATTTCAAACTGCTATCTAGAGAATGTGTGTCTTGCTGAGGCAAAGCCTCTGACATCTATATAAATGTCTCAAATAATAATATGTATACCTTAACCACAATTCTCGAAATCTCCTACCCAATGTGAAACAAGTACAAAAGACAATTCATAATGATATGCTTCTTAATTTACCGAAATTTCTTTTGAATAGATCGAATAGCCCAACATCAGCGATTGGGAAGTCGTGAGTTCAAATCCTACCCCAATGAACCATCGTAGTTACCCCACTTCTAGTACAAACATTCAGTATGTTGTTACGGCTAAAGTACGAAGTGAGGTTTTACCTCAAGCTCCTTTACAGAGAGAGAGGTTCTTGCCTCCTTATCCCTCTTCTGACAATGAACATTAAACATAATAAGATAGCGAGAATCTATTGACGAGGCTAGTGCAGATTCTCATCTCAAATCTGCTGACAGACAGTTGTATGTAAATGGGTGAGCTAGTTAGAACAAGGTGCAGCTTGTGTGTCATTGCATGGTCAATCTGTTGTTGTCGTAAAAGTGGTTGACCTAATTTTCTGTTGTCATGTCAACCTAACCATTGGATGGAGTCTTTTTAACCTGTCCCAATCGAGTTGGTCCAACGTCAACTGCGCCTAATTCTATCCGGCTGTATAGGTTTAGCAGCACTTCTGCTTTTCGCCGTAACAACAATAATATACTCCGGTTACTTTAGGACAAACTTCTTTATCGTATAGTAGCATCACAAGGCATTTTGTCAGCCTACCTTTATCAGCTGTTACTTCTAATCCTATAATAACCGGAGTATACTTTCAAACATAAGCACTGTTACTAGCATGTGCACCTATTGCAGCGTGCGTCGTCTTCCTCGGCGGGAGGAGGATCCATCCGTGGCGGTTCTGTGTCCCCACCGCTGCCGCCTCCTCCGATGGACGATGAGTTGGCGCACGAGGGCTTCGGCAGACCCCACCACTTGAATGTATGAATTTGAGTATATTTTTTGCGACTACTTGTCTCACTTAGAATGTTGCTGGATGACAGACTAACTAATAAAGGAATAATCGACATTGCTTAACTTTGAAAACTATCTAACCATGAGCAGCAGAATGTCTACAATTTTTTTTCTAACAAACAATGCATTTTCTCGCCAATACCAATATTCGTAAGTTGTACCTTTTTGTCAGGCATTTCTTGCAGATGAGTTTAAAGTTTGACAAACCTATTTAAATATACTCATTTACTGTTTGTTTACAATTTTAGAATAAGATGGGAAGTATGGGTACCCCATACACAAACGCAGTTCCTGCAATAGTACCAGATGAGGAAGATTTACCTGGATGGGTGCCTAAGAACTACATTGAGAAAGGTAATACAATTTTTATTTACCTTGTGTTTATTTAAAATCCAGTATTGCCTAAGCCATTTATCATAATGATACATTCTAATTGTTTTAGTTGTCGCAATATATGATTACTATGCTGACAAAGAGGACGAGTTATCATTCCAAGAAAGTGCCGTGATCTACGTGCTGAAGAAAAACGATGATGGCTGGTGGGAAGGCGTGATGGATGGAGTGACGGGTCTCTTCCCAGGGAACTACGTCGAGCCTTGCGTCTAATACGGATATACACCATAGTTTGACTGTACCTGTAATCATTCTATTATTGGTAACTGCGGTGGCTTGTACACACGGCAAATAGAGCTAACAGTAAGTTGCTTTAAAGATGCATTCGATGCGGAGTTGGGGACATGACTGACACGAGGCAATCAGTTACGCGATTATTCGCGCCAACTGGAACACCTCCCTCCATGATCCATCCTGCGCGGTATTCGTTAGTTTGGCAAAAAGTGATTTTGTAGTCTGTACTAGCGGTAAGGAACAGTAATGACACCGTCGTGTATACAAGTGTTTGTTTATGTAAAGACATTGTAATAGCATAACGTATTTATTTACGTAACTCTGTAGATACCTACGTAAATTTAAAATTATCTCAATCATATTATTATTGATGTGATTATGTCAATGACTTGACGATGGATTTTCATTTGCAAGAGCCAAATGAATAACCGTCGACACAATAATTATGTATACATATTTTAATTTTAGCAATATTTTGTCGTAATTGTAGTAAGATAAAACACCTACATTATTTTAGGTTTATATTCTATGATAGAGAAATATTAAAAAAAACCTTTGTAAAATAATTAAATTACTCAATAAAGCAATAATAAAACAGTATTTGCGTTTTGATTGGTGAGGAGGGGAGGAGTTACACTAGAAATAATACGTCATTAATCAATTTGTGAATCTTTACTGCATTGAAATACTTAAATCTAGTCCACTTGAAAGCACTAGAATGCTTTTTATCCACTAATACAATAAGAAATGTCACTCATTTACCAAGATCAAAATCATAATTTTGGTAAAATCACATTACACTGAAATTAATTCTACTTGTCTGAATGTTCAATTATGTATGTAACAATTTAGTTGTTCCACACCATTGTGTTACCGTAAGCAAATATAAAAACAAGTCTCTTCAATGACTTCTTAAAAAAATAGAATTCTTGATGAATTTAGATACAAGATGATTAGATTTTTATCAACACTGAATAATATAAGAATGTCATAGTAACAGTTTTTAGCAGCGGTATTCAACCTGCAGTCTGGTATTAAAGTATACATTCATGGTAGTCTTTTAGGCCCCAAAGTTTACAATAAATCTGTGATTTTTTCCTACACTGGTCAGATAAGACCTGACAAGGGTCGCCAATATTATTAGCACGGTAGTCGAAAACTGCACATCGGTCATCAAAAACCCTATAGTAATATTTATAATCATAAATGCATGTCAAAAAAAGGGTTGAATAAAGCTGCATACTGTAAGAACCCCATTCATTAAATTTTTCTGGAAGACCGAAATACAAGATACACATGTGGTAAATAGGTATAATATTAATGTATAAGGCTACATAAGGCTTCTTTCCTGAAACTTAATACATAATTATGTTCTGTAAATCAGTCATTGAATTAATATAATAATATTATATTGGGGAGAGTTACTCTGAACATGACATTCAATTACTATTATATTCAAGTTTCATTTTATTGAATGCAAAATTGTTTCATAAGTAGTACAGTTAATGAATATGTTGAAAACTTAGTCACACTTTTGGAGTCTCCTTATACATTATTCCTTATCATCTAGATCCATATTTTCCGCCGTTGACATTTCGCTTTCTTCTGTTTTGGCTTCTTTTTCTGGTTTTTCTTTTTTGTCATCAACATCAATTTTGTCTTCGGTTTTTTGTGCAGGCTCGTTAGTGGCAGTCACAGTAGCCTCCTTAGATTCTTTCTTTTCTTCTTTTTCATTAGGTGTGTCTTTTTTAGTTTCCTTTTCTTTTGTGGTTCTGTAAATACAAATATATATAAGTGAAGTGGTTTTTTTCTCAGTAAATTAACTACGTATTTGTATTATATGTAATACAACAAACTTATTAAAATAATTTAAACTTACGTGGGGCCATTGACAACTTCCACCACATCGTCATCTTCATATTTTATGTTGACAACAGCCTCGACTTTAGATTGGATAGTCTTCAGAGCCGAATGGAATATTTTTGAGCTAGCCTGTAAACAAAAAGCAAAACTTATTGCAAGTCTGTATGTAACAGATTGTCCAAAATATTCGCATATTGATAAGGTACTTGTAGTAATGAGTCGCCCACTGCCAAACGTGTGAGGCAGAGGTAACACTATAAAGATGATCTTTGCTTTCGAACTGCTTGCTCCTTTCTTGAAGAGATGGGGTGGTTGGAATCTGAGCATTCACATATTCTAGGACTATTCTGGTGGTCTTGTTGTGAAACACGTACCGTGAGCGACGCGATCCTAGCGCGTGCGGCGGTGAGGCTGGCGCTAAGGTCAGACACCTGCGTCTGCGCGCCCCGCTCGGCCTGCTGCGTGCTGACAGCGGCGGCGCGCGTGGCCCGCAGCGCAGCCCGCGTGCTCTCTAGTGCGGTCTCGAGACGTGCGCGACCCGCCGCACTACGCGCCTCTGCTTTAACCAGTGCGCCAACATCCACAAGGCGGGACTTGAACATCACCATGCCTGCAAGAAAACAATAAAATGCATGGATGTTTGAGATCATACATCCTGTGTTCCTCTGATCCTGTGTTGGGAAAAGTCTTCTTTAAGGGAAAGTTAAGTACCCGCATGGAGACTTGTGTCATCTGTGTAGTGGGGCAATGGGATATTGTGTGGAGTTCATAACATGTGAAATATCTCTTAAGGTGAATCATACAGGCTGCTCCCAGCCATTTTCCCGCTAGATGGCGTTGAAGTCAACATTTTTAGTTTATTTGTGTTTTTGTGTAATTGGAAAACTATTAAGTCGTAGGAGTAGCAATTGCGGTTATCGGACATTACGTCTTATCGAACTGGGTCACATCATTGTCATAATATCCACCTAATTCGACACAAAGGTGTAATTTAAAATCTGCCATTGAATATAGCGTCGTTTACACACACAGACGTAGACGTGAGCGAGTACATTTACGAAGATTGAACACTAGATGGCGTGAATGAAAAAAAATGTTTTTCATTTTTCTTTATGGGTAGATTGGGTTGGCAGAACTACAGAACGCCACCTGCTACGGTATATCATCATCAGCCTATAATGTTCCCACTGCTGGGACACGGCCACCACGCGGGCCCAGTGGGGTAGATGTCACGTCTTCAAATTTTTGGTTCTAGGACATCTCACCATGATTTGCTTCATATTTATTGAGAGCATGTGGTGATGCAATACATTCCACAAAGTAATGCGCCTGTCTGGATTTGAACCCACGACTTACTGTTCGTGAGTCGGTATATTTTATAATGTACGATTGTTAAAAAATAAAAGGTATATTTGTTGGTGTAAACTATTTAATTTTGGGAAATAAATTATGTCAACAATAATTACAATAAAACGCAGTTTTATTTTACTCAAAAAAATCTAAATCAAAACTCATTTATTCAAACTAGGCTGATAATCAGCACTTTTCGAACGTCAAAATTTACTTTACTTTACTTATTTACAAGTGACAGTCCCCCAAAACGCCCACCCTTCGACACTTCCTAGTGTTTTTGCTGGAAAGAAGAAGTGGCGGAACAAACTCTCCAGCAACACATCTGTCTGTTTGGTTAGAAGAACCAGACTCGATACAATACTATGGTGTAAGTTAATATTACGATTGACTACAATCAATAATAAAAGGTATATAAAAATAAAACATAAAAAAGACATAACATATTATCAGTAAACTAATTTAGGAGAAAGAACATAAATTACAAACATTGTCTTGTGTTCAACTCAACGACCAGCTATTCTTATCATTTTAGGAATAGTAAGCTTTTGAACAAACTACATTAGGTACACTATTGATTTTTTTATCAAACCAGAAGAATTTGAAGTAACATAATTAAATGCTGATACATGCATAATCACTCAAAACTAATAACACTTATGATTAGTAACAGTACCAATTATTACAATAATTATACATTTCATAACACGTAAGAAACTATAATTCCTAGACAAGAGCTACAAATCTAAAACGATTTATTATGAGATAATAACAAGGAAGGTGAAAAAAATATTTCCTAATTTGGAAGCACTCAACAAAAGCATATAATAAAACGAAAATATAAAGCTCTTTATATGAAGTAAGTATACCTAAGAAGTATTATTTCACCTTTTGATACAAAATAAAAAGAAATATACAATGATAATGTAGATTCTAAACAAACTACTACCATAATACAATTAGAACAAAAATCATTTGATTTGTTGATTTCGCCCTCTGCCTTGAAACTTTCTTTGAACCAACTGCTACACTGCTGCTGCAACAAAGAAAACATACTTAGCATATAATTCTTACTTTTTGACCAATATTATTTACCATTCACTTCAAAATATTATTTACCGTCAATCTCCAAAGCTGCTCTGAAATAAAACTTTACTTCTCTTATTTGCTTGAATTTCTAACTGATGTTGATTGCAACATCAACATGAAGGATTTGAAGCCTTCAAAGCAATTTTTTCATTGGCTGCATAAATGAGAGTCCACACTTCTGGAGCAGTATTTTCAAACTTTCTACGAGATCTTCTTCCTTCTTTTCAGTTCCATCTGTCTATGTTTTATTTACATTGCAGTAATAATCTTTGGCTTCAAAATATTTCGCCCAGAAAGAAGGAGCTTAGTGTTGGCCAAGATCTAAAAAGAACAAAATATAAATACAGAATAATATGCTTCACTGGGATCCTGGGATGACTTACAAATTTGATTTATTCATTTACCTTGTAGAGTGCACTGGTATAGTTTTTGATTACGTCATTCTTGCATTAATTTTTTTTTATGATGTTCCCATATGACACTTTCTCTATCAATTTTGCAAACACAGAGGAGTCTCCGTCACCAATAAAACTCAAATAGCGAAGTTGATGTATTTCTTCACTCTTTTGAAAGCCTTCCACAATAATTTCCGATCCCATTGCTGTAGATGGTCCAGTAAAATTTTTGCAGCAATTATGTGCTTTCATATCCATGTTTCTCCTCCCATAATATTGACATGTATAACAATATTTGTTTCTAACACCAAGAAGCAGGCCTGGAAATGAAAAGCAACACTTGTAAATAATGCACATAATAACATACATACATACATACATAAACTCACGCCCTTTTCCCATGGGGGTATGCAGAAACCACAGAACGCCGCTTGCTACGATCCTTACATACTCCTTTTGCCTCGTCCACATTCATACATCTGGTCATACACGCACGCCGGTTACGAGTACTACGCACCTGTCCTTTCAGAAGAACGGCACCAATATGATCAGTGTATGTCTTTCTAGGGCGTCCCCTCCCGGCATTACCACTCACATAATAAAAAAGTCATAAAGAACCAAATTTGTTTTTAGTAAAATATTAACTTACCATACCAGATGACGAGTCAAAGTTATGCCCGTATGACCTTTTTGAATAGCAATTGATCTTTCTTGTTCACCAGCAATTTTAATTTCCTCTGTCAAATGTTCTAACCACACACTGCCTTATTTTCTTTCAACTCGACGAAATTTATTGGCTGACATTGTTGGAATATCCATAAGACTTGTTATGTCAGCTGCTTGAGTGTAAAAGCTACCAGAAGTCACAGTTGCCCACACAAATGCAGTTTTTATTTTATTACTGCTACCAATGTTTCCACGCTCGATCACAGCACTTGAAAATTAATTCACTTCGAAATCCATCATGTCTTTCACTAACAAATTCAATTTGTGAAGATTCACACATATTTCAATGTCTTTCCAGAAGAAATGCCCACTCTATTACATGCTTCAAGTCCACTATGCGATACCCAGATATCTCAGATAAGCCTTTATTTGGACCAGCTTCCACAATCAATTGAAAATGATCGCAAGTGCAGACGGATTTTCCTTCAACTCTCAATGTCAATTGGGTTGCGTTCAAAAGATGTACTATAGTCGGGGTGGGTCAGTTCTTAAAATAAAGCCTTGTTCACGGTTTAAACTTTAATTAAAACTCAGGAATAAACACATTACACAAATTAAAACTCTGCCATCTCAAAAGTATCTCGCTTACCCAGTGTCAACATTATAAGTTATAACATTCAAAACAACATTATCCTAAGAACTTAAAACTATAACGCTACGAAAGCCAATCAGCGGCCGAGTAGCGGCGCGACGACAGATCAGTGATTGGTCGGCGCGAGGCGCAGGAGCAAACATGCTAGCGCGTTGGTGAATATCTTTGAGGCGGCTGTCCTCTATTGGCCCTCTTACGGCCAGGGAAATGGGAGCGTTCGGAAACGTTTTCCGCTATAGTACGTAATAAATTTTACTTATCTTTATATTTCAATGTTACCTTTAGATTCCTCGTAGAACTGGTCAACGAATAAGAAAAAAAAAACAGATTATAATAACTTGTTCAAAATAAAGCACGGAACAGAAAAAAAACAGATTGTAACTGAATTATATTTGTTTCTGAACGCACCATAACAAATTTCGACGTGAAAAAGCTTGGTAGGTATCTACTACAAAATAAAACAAACTATATATATTTAAATATGTGTGTCTGTTTGAAACTGTTTGCAAAATGCGTAAAAGGTGACGTAATCCGGCAAAACCATATTTTGCAAATGTTTGCAAGTTTAATTTTGTGATTACCTTTGGTAGTTTACCGATTTAAAATAATTTTATTTATTGTTGACCAAAAACATATTATTCAAATAATACTAAGAAACACTGACTTTGTACTCATCACTGACACGTATGACGTAGGTAATTAGTATTGTGACGAGATTTCATAAAAATCACGGGCCAACTTGATGTTTCTAATACCACCGAAAATAGAATTGTGTTTTTAGAATATTTAACTATTATACCTACGATAAATTAGAATTACAATAATACAGTATAATAGATAATATGAATCAAATGTATACTGGAGAAATATTGCAATTAAATCAATGAAAATGCATAGCATACAAAATAATAAGTACGCAAGAACTTCCGCGCGCAAATCATATAGCGCGGGACAACCGAGCTAGGAATGTATTTTCTAAGTTTCTAACAGTCAAACAAGTGAACGAAGTTTGGCAACGCCTTTTTTTCGTCCACATATTGCATATAGGTCAAGGTTACGAAGAACGGCATCGTTGCATAAAACCTTCCTCCGACTACTGGTATTTATGTTGCCATACAACAATAAAATTGTTTACAATAAAAAAAAAAACATAACATTGATGTCACCAGTTTATTTATATTGTTATTTTTTTGAACGGTTGGAAAGGAAATAATTAAAACTAATTATTGATTTAACAGAATTATTATAAGATCGTCTGCACCTGCACGCCATCTAGCGTGCCATAGTCTAAACAAGTTTACTTGTCATTATTTGTCAAAAGTCACGCACACTACTAAAGAAGTGTCAAATTTTGCCGGGATTTCACTATTGTTTTTCTCGCTAAATAATGTAAGATAATGCCCAAAAAGGTCGATTGCGGACACTTTCCATTGTTGAGAAGTGATAAAATGATAAATTTTAAAGAAAAAGTCTCTGTGTGTCGTGTAAAGGTGTATTTCAAAAATGTATGGAGGGTCGCTTGACACATCCACCTTAATGTAAGTGATATACTCTGCTTACCACGTCAGAGTTATTTTATGTGATTTAATTTGTCATAAAGAAAATGTTACCTGAGTCACTGACGTCCTTAGTTTCACTAGACTGCTCTCCAGATTCGTCACCTTTATTGAAAATTGGCAGCAAGTTGCGGTTGCCCGTTGCAATTGTTTCCTCTAATTCCGCAATCTGCAAATAATTATTTTATGTTGTTTGTTCCTATGTAAGCCAACATGTTGTTTGATGATCTAAGTCCTTTTAAATAGAATACTTACATGTGTTGGCACTTCACTGCCCATCATTGTGCTGTCCAGCGGGAGGTCTTGTATGGCCTCTGGTGAACCTGATGAAACATCTCTGATGGACTGGATCAGTGACCTGAAACAAATACATTATTTTGAATAAGGTATATCCTATTTTAATCCCTTCCTTTTTAAAGTTCACATTTTACTAGTCATAATCTTGTTTGGAGTCAACTTACTTGTAGTTAAACATCTCTTTAACGCACACCTTCTCAAGCACAGCTCTGATTTGTGAGCGAGACAGTTGTAGCCCCAGGCTCATGAACAAGTTCTGCAGATCTTTCTTAGTCATGCTACCTCCACGCGACGTGTCGAAGTAGACGAGTGATAGTAGAAGGTAAGGGTCAGGGGGCAGTTCCACGCCGCGGCTGCGACGTTTGGGTGAGCCACTGCGTTCATCATCACTGGGACTCTCCTATTTAAAAAGAAAAGGCAAATGAGCATGAAAACTGTTAAAAATATTTATTATTCTACTTTCAATTCGAAAATTTGATTTTGTACCAGTATTCATATTATGATTCGGCTGATGTCACACATTCCGCCTTTTACACATAGGACAATCGACAAGATGATTTACTGAGCACTTATTTTCGACAGTTAGCATGTCTATAAAAATACACAGGTTTTATAAGTTCTATCCATAACCTACCTTCATATCTCGCCTGCGTGAATCTCTCTTGTCATCGCGTCTATCCTCTCTCTTATCCACCCTCTTATCTTCTTGTTTCTCATCTTTCTTCTCCTCAACTTTCTTATCAGCTTTATCTTCTCCTTCTTTCTTCTCTTTGATCTCTTCTGCTTTTTCAGGTAATGTGTACAGTGTCTTGTAAATGTAGAAGCCGAAGTCCCGCATCAGCATCTCGTTGAATAACTCGGCGAACACGAATAACTGTGGGAAAGGTTTTCAACATGAGATTATAATGAAGACATGATTAAACTATTTTTTTACTTTTTTAGCACCATGAACTACAACCAGAAGATATACCAAAGAATTTGAAACATATTTTCAAGATAACTTTTGAAAAATTTTGTGTGAGTCTTTATCATAATAAAATTGTGCATACTGGAGAATCGAATGAGTGGCTACCAACAAAAAATAAATCTACGCCCAAGATGTCGTCAGTAAACACGGTATATAAACTTACCTCAAAGCTATGTTCCTTATTGTCAGTGATACGATAGTCCAACAACAGCGACAGCGTGGCGACATTGCAGTTAAACTTGCCTCCCTTTGCCGTGTTGGATGGGTGCACCACAATGTGAGGAGTGGGTGGAATTTCATAGCGAGTTTTACGTAACTGCTTTTCTTTCTCCAGCTGTCAAGAAATAACTAGATTAGTTTGTTGTATAAAAGAGTTTGATTAAAACTAAATAGCTAAAATGTTTTACACATTTTACATAACATAACATCACGAATATAATCCCCGATGGGTGAGGCAGAGGTACACCTCTGCGAAATGTGGGTGTACTATTAGGTACACCTAATAGTACACCCACATTTCGCCAGTTATGTTTTAAGTCCCATGTAATAGGGGGCGACCCTATTGCTATCAACCTGGCACAAATCCGGACTCCGTGGCTACTATTCCTGGAAGGAGAAATTCCTGTTGGAAAAATCCAATAGCACATAGCCCGACCCGGGAATCGAATCCAGGACCTCATGCTCAGCAGTCGCGCTTACGACCACTAGACCAATAAGGCAGTTGGCAATTGGCAAAAGTTGGTTTTATTACACCTCCAACTAGATATTTACCAGTGACTGTCAAGAAAGTAATATTGCGAAATAATGAGAAATTACTTATTACCTTTCTTTTGTCCTCTTCAATTTCTTTTTCAGTTTTCTTTTCTTCAACTTTTTCTTCTTTCTTTTCAACTATATCAATTTTAACTTCTGGTTTCTTCTCTTCTTCCTCATCTTTAATTTCAATTTTATCTTCTGCTGGAGTTTCAGGCGTTTTCTCTGGTTCTTGCTCATCATCCTCAAGTTCCATTACGTCATCGCCCTTCTTATCTTCCGATGCTTCTTCGGTCTTCAACAATTTCGAAAGACGAGATACGAGCTGGGCTCTCAATCCTGATGAAATATTTCCAAAATTCTGTTAAACATTCTACCTAACTATTTTTTTTCCTATCATTAACAATTGATTTTCCTATTATCAGCCAAATCAATGTTCATGTTACCTTTACAACTAACGTTGCGCGCACGCAGCTCCTGTCGTAATTGTTCAACTTTAATAGATTTGAGGTCTATTTTTGAATAATGTGTTGGTTCTGGCTTAGGCTCATCATCGTCATTCTCATCAATTGTTATGGTGGTACTATCCAGATCTTTCTCCTGAAAATTTTTCAGTAACTTTAATATTTTTGTCAGGTTCACAATATGGAACTCAGGGTTTAGGTCAATGTTTTAAAGCTGAGTTTAAACTTTCAAGATTTTACTTTAGTTAGGATTAAAATTAATTTTAATATTAAAGAGGATAATTTTAATATAATTCTGTGAAGAGTAAGATAGTGATTATAATAATATTATCTATTTCCAGGCGATGTCAGCATAGCAACATCACTGCTTGTCGTCGGCAGCACTGGCACGTTGCTCTTCCAACATTTTAGTAGCGAGCGGCCGGAATCATAACTAAACAAAACTGGGAACAAACAATTTGCGATTTGTCCGCCGCAGAAGTGTCGGCAGCTGTCGCCACTTGCTGCTCGGCCTTGCTGGACTCCGGTCGATCGCCGTCGAGTTTTCGGATGGCCACGTCACAGGCCGCCTTATACTGCTCCTGTACGTTGTTCCAGTCGATACGCGACGGTTGCGCCGACCACACATCCGGCAGGAACAACACCACACACTCGAGCCGCGACTTGCCGCCGCTGCCCTCGCGCCAGTAGTAAAACTCCACCATTCGGTACCTGCATGGGTAATAGAGTTATAGTGGTATACTCACAGCGCAACGCGCGCGCCGCCCACCCGACTGCAGACATGGAAACGACACATCCGCTACGAGAGTCAAACAAAGTGCTGTTTAGGTACGTGGTACATCGAGTCTGCATCCAATCTGTTGCGCCATCCAAGATGTACTAACGCCTCCATACTCTCACTTAAGGAATGTGTTTACCATGACTAATACAAAGAATGACAATGGCTTAAAGCTTCTTCTGTTTATTAATTACTTGCCAACCTATCAGTAGGGTTTCTCTTTATAACACTGCACGAACTCCATCAAAAAGCCCAGAAGAAACTTGTGGTCCATCAAATCATTCTACTAAAGTAAAATACCAGCTTAGCAGGGCAGTTAGTGGACCTAACAAATGAGGAAAGGAAACTTACCATTGAGTGCATGAACTTAAATCCACGCCTGTGAGGGCTTTGCAAGTACGTATGGCAGTCTTTACCAACACTTTTGGATCTGACTGAGGGTTTTCACCATCTAAGGAAGGGCTCCAAGGTCCACCTATAGCAAAATTTTCACCACCTTTCCCTTTTTGCCCCACAAGGAACTTGATCAGTCTGGTTGGATGCAATGGATTTTTGTTGGAGCTGGAGCGTTTATCCTTTTCATCAACCTTAGTAAGGCCACATTTCTGATACAGGGCTTCCAATGTTGGCATGCTGATTAACATCACCTAAAATTATGATTAGACATTTAATTAATTTGTTCTTAGCATAATCTAATATATTAAACAATTTGAATATCACACAACTGATTAAACACAAACTAAGACAAAAATATTAAAGAAATATATCAATTAAAATCATAGTTTAACAGCACATCAGTAATCCTGAAGGGTTGTCTAACCTATTGCCTAATGTTACAGCAGTCACAATCGAGAGCATTACACCAATGAGGCAGTAAGTTTGATTAACTAATCAAAGTGCAACTCATTTTAGAAGTTATTTGTGAATATTACCAGATATTAATAATTTTTAACGAACTTACTTTAGCTGAAAACCTATAATCTGCATCCGGTGGTTCCAAGACTGCATCATTTGCAAGGGGGTTCTCCACTTCTTTATTCATGATATGATAAGCACACGGGTTGTTGATGGAAAATGGTGTCTGTGGCGGGAAAGTTTCACCCCATTTCACTTGAGCATTGAAGAAGTCTGATGGTATATATAGGTTTGTATATCTTTGTGACAAAGAAGGCACATCCATTTTGTTTCTAAAAGAAGAAAAAAATTATTTAGTTTATAAATCCATAATTTTTTTTGTGTTCCATAAAAAAAATCTTACACTGATAGATAGATGACCGTGATATACTGAGTCATAAAAGACAAATGCTTTAACATATTTTAATACAAATTTATCATATTTATAAATACCAACAACTTACATATCAAGTGGCATCCTAGGCACTCGAACCACGAATTTAATGGGTGAGGGTTGGTGCACAACGGGGCGTTTGCGCGGAGGCGAGTCGCGGCGGCTGCGGCTGTCACGGCGATCGCGTGAACGGGAGCGAGTCCTTGACCGGGATCTCTTTTGTGGAAACTAGACAACAAAAATAAAGAAAATTATTGACTTTTGGCATGGCTTGGCCCAAGTGGGAGTCAGAAATGATTTCACAGGAATGTACTACCAGTTTAAAGAGTATCCTATGTCTTAACCTAGATCATGGGTCTATCAAAGTTCATTGTTAATTATTAAAACAGTATGGAATTCAGTAACTTGTTTGTTTTTGCAAAAGAGTGTCTAAAGTCCGCAGAGTGGCACAGTTTAAGTACCTGGGCCACTGGGTCACCGAGGCTCTCAAAGATGTTGTAGATATTGAAAGGGAACGCAGGGCATTGTCAGTCAGAGCCAGTATGCTGGTCCGTAGGTTTGCACAGGTAAAAGTAACCTTATTCAAGGAGTACTGTCAGGCTTTTTATACGTGCAGCCTATGGGTCAAGCATACGCAGAAGACTTACAATGCATGTCCAGCACAATAATGAGTTCAGAATGTTCATGGGGTTGCCACGCTTTTGTAGGTATGTTTGCAGACACTCAAGTGGCGATACATTGCAAAAGAATAGCTTCTCTGATGCGCCACATACAGGGCAGCCCCAAC
Organism: Diarsia brunnea; assembly: GCA_949774965.1. Classification (NCBI taxonomy): domain Eukaryota; kingdom Metazoa; phylum Arthropoda; class Insecta; order Lepidoptera; family Noctuidae; genus Diarsia; species Diarsia brunnea. The sequence continues at coordinate 11,603,289 of OX459003.1, read as the reverse complement.
AGCTTTCCACAGCTCATTGTGGGCCGAATGGATGTAGATTACATCATGGAGCATTGGACAAATTTACATGTACGGCAGTGCAGTCCTAATTTGTTTCCTTTGTGTCTGTCTACTTTGTCCATTGTTTTTAATATTATTTTATGTTTTATTTTTACTTTATATTATTATTAGTTTAAAAATTGATGTATAGATGATTATCATGCACGTAAAGTAATCTATCTGAAATAAATGAAATTGAATTTAATTGAAAAGACTTAGGACCAAAACTGGTACCATTTCATTTTCCAAAACTCATAGGTACATTGCTAAATCATTATTTTTTTTTTAATTTTATTTATTGGGGAAAATAAACAGTGACACATTACATTAAACATAAAATAACAATAAAGGCAAGTATAAGCAATGTGTTACCAACAACATTTTCCACAGAATACATATGAAAAAATACAAGCTTTTTAAATCATACAAAGATAAATCATAGAAGCTTGCAATTTACTAAACTTACTTTAATTATTGCAATTTGAATGCAAGTTATGTCTGAAGGTCAAGGGGATAATGTTTTTTTTTTCAATGTAGGGTCAGTGGGTCGTCATAGGGGTAGCACACATGGTGTTTAATTATTTACATAACTAGTTTCTTCTGTTATAAAACAAGTATGAGAGAGGGTGTGGGAGTTGGTGAACATAACAAGTTGATTCATACCCTATCATCCCTGCGAGGGGGACGGTCATCACGGCGCGTGGGCAATGATTTCTTGTTAGCCGGAGGTGGTACAGCATTGTAATTGTTACTCTTTGATGCATTATTTGACTTCTGGTTCGGTCCTGTTTTAGGAAGAACCTGCACACGAGTTGCATTCCATTTAAAAGGCATATTAGGGTTATATGTAGCTTCAACAAGTACTCTGTCGTTTACTTTAGGGATGATACCCTTAGCGCATACTGATGTTTGGTAAAATACATCATGATCAACAAAACCAAAGTCATTGTGTGTTTTGGTGACAGTGCCGGTAAACACTCGCTGGTCAGTATTGTTTGATGATTGATTTGATTGCGAGTTCTGATACATCCCCGGGTTCATAGCACGAGGTGTAGGGTATGCCACAACGTTACCAGGATACATCTGACCTTGAGACATTTGGTTCATCGGCATTTGTCCGGCCATTGGCATCGCCATGCCGCTTTGTGCTTGCATCATACTAGGATTAAAAACAGCTTGTGTTTGTTGAAACTGCATCATTCCCTGTTGTGTCATCATTGCATTTGGATCCATGATTTGCGGATTCATGCCGGTCATGTTTGTGTTCACGTTTGACCGTGCCCATGGTGGATTTTTTGGACCGCTTCCTGTTTGCATGGTACCACTTATTACGTAAATCACCACACAAAAACACAAATTCAATTATATTGTCCTTATCGCGCACGATTCCGTAGTAAATCACGTTTTTTACCAACAAACAAAATTATTTTTCAAAGAAGAACTTTTCGCATTTGCAAATGGCGAAGAAACCAAAGAGATGGAACTCATAAAGCTAGAGGGGCGCAAAGACAAGATAGAGCAGAACTAGTGTTAGCGTCGCGTCGTCGCCGTCGCCGCTATGATGGTAGCCCGCGAAATTCCAATTTTCTAACATTTTTAGTAATTTGTGGTTTGTTTGGCCAAGTCACACCAAGTCAATGTTTTTTATTGGTTAAAATACAGTTTTGTTTTAAAAGGAACAACCGTTGTTTTCAGACCCTCACTAAATAAATATGTATTTAGTGAGGGAATGAAACCAAGCCTCCGGCCTTGATTCACATGAAGTTTTAAAAAAGTCTGTCATACCGCGGCCTCGCCCGTCGGGGCTGCGGGTTGTTCGCAAGAGATACCGCTGCCTCGACATGAAGAGCTAAGAAGGAACATGGGTGGTTTTAGTCAGTAGAAGTCTGACACTCCCTTTCGCTCTGCCCAAGAGCGGGCGGGGTTATTTGATGATTTTCCACCCGCCAAAAAAAAAAGGGGTCAAAAAACTTCGTGTGGGGTGTCTGTGTCAATAGATAGGTCTTTAGAAATGACATTGAGGTTCTAAAATATTTTTTTCTCAAATAAAGTCCATTTCACGAAAGAAGTCCCGCAGACGCAGCGCTGTATGTCGCGCGACATAATGTTGTTTCACAACTTTTGGCATCGTAAATAAACCTTATAACGCACTAATCCAATAATAAACTCACAAAATATCTACCACAACAAACGCACCTTGATAACATCGACAAACGACAACATGGCCGATCTGTTAAATTTAGTTCCACAATTGTCCGCGGGACTTCATTCTTGAAATGGACTTTATATCGTTCTATAAATAGCAAATGGTTTTTGAGGTATAGCACATTTATGAAACCGCAAATACCTATATAGTGGAGTGCCGTAAGATTTATACCTCGGAATCCAGGGCCGGTCAATGAATCTTCATGAAAACTTTTGGACTGCATTGGTAAAAGCCCAAATAAAGAAGTTAAAAAAAAAAATTTGCGCGCTCATCTTTTTTTTTTTTTAATTTAACAATGTACTGAAAAATGAGAGGGACAAGGGAAGAAAAAATGTTTAGAGCTAATAAATAATATTTTCACCGTAACTTTAATGTTAATTTATTAATATTTCGCAAAAAATAACGAGTTACAACAAAAAAAAAATTAAAACGTATCTATCTAATACCTTAGTAGGTACGAGCAATTCTTGTCATATCGTATAATCTGAATCTCGGATACGGCTCCAACGATTTTCATGAAATTTAGTATGCAGGGGGTTTTGGGGGCGATAAATCGATCAAGCTAGGTTTCATTCCCAAAAAACACGATGTACCAAAACAACCAAGCAAATTTCGGTCGTCCAGGCACTATACCTACATTAGGACGTCACTGAGGGGCGGGGGGCAACAAAGGGACAGGCTGAATCTGAGGGAGATTATTTAGGGGCTGGTTTAATACTAGTGTCTCAGCATCGCAGGCTGGCTCTAGCAAGGGTCGGACCGCGGCTGTGCGATCTGAATGACGGATATCTGTATTTCTTCTTTCTAAGTGTACTGGTTTCCCTACTACCCCACAGAAGGTGCACTTAGCGATTAGTCACATAAAGTATATGCAGTTACTAGCTTATGACCGCGGCTTCCCCCGCGTGGAGTTCGATAATGGCCCCGCGGGATCATACTACCGAAATAAAATTGTATCCTATGTTTTAATCCAGGTTGTAAACCATCTATAATATGCGATATTTTTCCACCAAATCCGTTCAGTACTTTTACGTGAACGCGTATCAAACTTTCGCTATTATAATATAAGTAAGATATCCCTCTGGCAGGAGGCCTTAAACTCAAGGCATTCACAGGATTTTTTTAATTAGAATGCTTTGGTGATGTGACAGCGATGCAGCGGTACTAATCCTTCACCAACAAAACACCAATAATGTTAAAATTTATAGTACCTGGATGACCGAAATTTGTTTGGTTGTTTTTGTAAAACGTGTTTTTTTTAAATGAAATCTAGCTTGATCGATTTATCGCCCCCAAAACCCCCTGCATACTAAATTTCATGAAAATCGTTGGAGCCGTATCCGAGATTCAGATTATACGATATGACAAGAATTGCTCGTACTAAGGTATTGGATAGATACGTTTTAATTTATTTTTTTTGTTGTAACTCGTTATATTTTGCGAAATATTATTATATGAACATTAAAGTTACGGTGAAAATATTATTTATTAGGTCTAAACATTTTTTCTTCCCTTTCCCTCTCATTTTCAGTACATTGATAAATTAAAAAAAAAAATGAAGAGCGCGAATTTTTTTTTTTAACTTCTTTATTTGGGCTTTTAGCAATGCAGTCCAATAGTTTTCATGAAGATTCATGGACCGGCCCTGGATTCCGAGATTTTACAATATTTATGTCTTACGGCACTCCACTAATAACTATACCTTCATACTAACGGAACGCTATAAAAACAAACTATCACTAAATATGTTTTTCTGTTGCCGCTTAAACAAGAAAAAATACTAATTAAAGAGGGCCTCAAATGAAAGAGACAAATTTAAAGACAGACAAAATTAAAGAGACAAATTAAAGTGTATAATAAAGGAAGTTTGAAAGTGGGACCTACTGTTACAGAAAAATTGAAAGGAAGTCGTTTATCTTGGTATGGTCATGTAATGAGGAGGGATGAAACGCATGTGACTAAAAAAGTGATGGATATAAATATTGATGGATGGAGAGGGAGAGGAACGCCAAAGAAAAGATGGATGGATTGTGTGAGGAATGATATGAATGAGAAAGGAAAAAATGCCATCTTGACGTGTAACAGGGAAGAATGGAAGAAGAAAACGTGTTGCGCCGACCCCAAATAGAAAGGGATAAGGGCAGGAAGGTAATGAAACAGGGCCTCCCTCCCTAACTATGGTACGGGACCTTTCATGTTCAAGTCCGACTTGCACTTGGCTAGTTTTTTTTTGCCATTCGGCTCGGAAAATGCAATACAAATTCTTACTTAGCTAAGTTTAATCGCTTAAAGCTTGTGGTAATGTTGTTGCAGATGGACCTTGGAAATAAAAATCGAATTTACACGCGTCGGGGTTTGATTCAATATTGAATTCAGCTACAATCGATCCACCAGCGGCAATGACAGTTGGAAAAGCAGCTGCTGGGTAGACTTTTTGATTAGATCAGATGGCTAAAAAAATAAATAAAAAAACACAAAAACGAAAAACACAAAAAAGTGAAAAATAAACTTCACAAGAAAAAGCAGCTTCTGAAGTCGGTGGCAAAAAAAACGAAATCAAACAGACAAAATGTCACCGACTTCAGAAGCTGCTTTTTCTTGTGAAGTTTATTTTTCACTTTTTTGTGTTTTTGAAGTCATTTTTTTTTTTTTTTGCAAAAAAGTTTTTTGTTTTACAATTTTTAGTTGTAATATCCTATACAAATATTTACTATACATTTAACATTCAACCAAGAACCCTAACCCTTAACCTTCAAGATTCCCATAATATTGCTTTCAACTCCTAACCGTTTGGGAGTAGTACCTTCCATAATCAGCTCACCTAGAGAACCTGAAAGATTACAACCATATATACGTCCCCATAATATTTTACTAAAGAATTAAGCTCCAACTCGTTACCGTTGAGGAGTTATACCTTCCATCATCAACTCATCAACATGAAGTGATTGATGACTGCTAGATGCAAATAAGTACTTAAAAAACTTTAGAAAAAGCACGAAACACGTGATATATGCCTATACAATTTGAGGGTTGCCCTCGTTTTCTCTGGGATGCCATCATCAGATCCTGATTGACTTATCATGGTACCACCCTTGGGATATCTCCTTTTCAACAAAAAAAAGAATTTTCTGTATCGGTTCAGGCGCCTCCGAGTAATCGGTGAATATACTTACATAAAAAAAAGATTGAGAAGGAGAACCTCCTTTTTTAAAGTCGGTTAATGAGTTTTACCTTCTATCATCAGGGCAACCTAATACCCTGAAAGAATACAACTATCACTTTATAAGTACGCATAGTTCTGAAAGAATTTTCTATCAACTTGAGGACCGTTGAGGACAACCGTTGAGGAGTTGTACCTTCCATCATCATCTGCGAATTCACATGATATTATGATAGTCAGACGCAAATACTTAAACTGCTTTAGAAAATATATGAAAATATCATATGTGCCCATAAAATTTGAGGGTTGCCCTCGATTTCACTAGGATCCCATTATCAGATCCTGATTTGGTGACAACGGAACTACCTCGGGAGTATACCTATTCGAACACAAAAAGAATTTTGAAAATCGGTTCATTAATGACGGAGATATGCGATAACAAACATACAAAAAAAAAACAGAAGAATTGATAACCTCCTCTTTTTCGGAAGTTGGTTAAAAATAACAGATTTTCAACTAACGACGATGTTAAAGCTAGCTTTACCAACGCCACTAAAAATCCTAACAGCACTGTATCTATGTACTTACCTGACAAATAGGACTATCGGTGTTAACCAACACTTCATTGCATTTAGTGCAACGTGTCTTGAACATAATTATATCCATGTTCTATTATTATTACGTTCTTGTACCCTACTCGAGAATGCAGATCATCCACGTTTTAGGTGACCACGGTCACCGACTTATGTAGCGCGTGTTTTTTCTTACAAAGGCACTCTGTACGGTATAGAAATCATCTATGATTACCTACTGATACTTCATGTTCCTTCAACCAATGTTCAGTTAGGCATGAAACCTGAACATCGTAATTCTCCTTAAACAAACTTAACTCAACTCTTTGCCAGATAACCCCTGCATATTTTGATGAACAACATTCAAATAATTATGCAGCCTACCTGTTGTCGCACCTAACAGTTTAAACTACAAGGTGTATCAATAAAAGTGTTAGTATCTGTGTAAGTGTTAGTAACAAAAGCAGTATTAGTATCACTACTAAAAGAAAACGTTGGTATAAACACATACCAGTGTCGCTGTGTATATTGTATGCTAAAAAGTTAGCAATACGTCGCTAGAACTAGGTGGTAAAACATTGCTAAGTTAGTGACTCTGTAATCAGAGATAAATTTATTACAGTCAAAATACAAAATAGCGTCACTGTGACGACATGTCCTATTATAAATTAACAAGTTTAAATCATGAATACTGTACCTATTTTGCTCAACGGACAAATATTGAGAATAAGGCAAAGCACAGAAAATGAATTTGCAATTAATGGTCTTGTTGAGATGTAATGTAACATCAAATGGACACATTCAATGGTGTCCTTTTACTATTCCCATAAAATAAAATAACAGTAGAATTGGGATTTACTTTAGTCAATTTAATATTACAAATTAATTGGCTAACACTGGCTCCAGGTAAACAATTATTTATAACATAGTGTGGTGAACATTGATTAAATAATGTACCAAAACTTTTACCAAACTTGTACGAAAATAAGTAACTAGTATTTGTTATCTATACTAATATTATAAAGAAGTAAAGTTTGTGTGTTTGTATATTTGTTAAATTGTAAGGGGTAATCTCGGGATCTACTGAACCGATTTTAAAAATTTTTTCACCGTTGGGAAGCTACACTATCCGCGGGTGACATGGGCTACTTTTTATCCCTGTATTCCCACGGGAACGGGAACTACGCGGGTGAAACCGCGTGACGTCCGCTAGTAATTACTATTATTACCAGCTGGCTGAGCCCCTTTTTTTTTTTTGGCGGGTGGAAAATCATCAAATAACCCCTTCCGCTCTTGGGCAGAGCGAAAGGGAGTGTCAGACTTCTACTGACTAAAGACCACCCATGTTCGTTCTTAGGCCTTCATGTCGAGGCCGCGGTATCTCTTGCGAACAACCCGCAGCCCGGCTGAGCCCCTGAGGGTGTAGGTGAATGGTGCTGAGGCTGTGGTGTAACTGTGCAGGCACAGCTACAAGAGAGGTTTTTTGTCAGGGACTCATATCTCTCCGCATTGTACGTGACCAGGTCCACCAGCTCATTGGCCTCCTGCATGCGCTTACTCAGGTCTTGTTGAGAAGCCTCATATTTACTAAAAATATCCTTTAGTGCATATTCCCTAACAAACAGCTCATCCTGAAGGTTCTGAGTGTCTGTATCATACAATGTCCGACATAATTGTAATTCACTGTCACACTTCTTTAGTTCTTGATTTTTTTTGCCTTAGTTTTGTGTGTTTCAAAGATTTTTTAATATTTTGATATGAAAAAAGGGTCCACATAGTGCTACTTTTTCTGTCGCATTAGTTACAATCTAGACTCTATTAGTCTGACTGTCAAGTCCCAGGACTCCCAGGGCACACATAACATCAATGAGGACTTTCGCTTGTGGATTTGATTCAAAACTGTTGCCATTCTTACCGCATTAGGTTGTGAGTTCAACTCCAACTCCCGCATATAGTGGTAATACTCCCAAATGGAACCAGGATCCTCCCTAAACTCTACAGGTTTCTACAAGATTGAAGCTTCCAGTTTTCGCCACAATCCTTCAGGGTCTCTGAATGTTGGTATACCCGACTCCGCGCTTATTTTCCTCCATTCGAGAGATGTTTCAATTTGTTAACGTCGTTTGTAGGTTTTAGAGAATAGCATTTAGGTAAATGGCTGATTGCTTTTCTGTGTTTGTAAAATGATCTTGGATTAAAGCTCATAGTTCCAGTTTCGTGAATGGTTGTGAACCAGTAAACTTATTTGAATCGCGTGTGTAGTGTTTGTTGCAAAGATAAAAGTGCTAATGAAATGTTATCATTTAAAATTGATTTTAAATAGGTACCTAATTATTTACAACTACAATTTGGAAGCCAAACGCAATATGACATCAGAGTACAATTACTAATATTATAAAGCTGAAGAGTTTGTTTGTTTGAACGCGATAATCTCGGGAACGGGTTGGAATTAAAAAAATATTATTGTGTTGAATAGTGAATTTATCGAGGTTTAAGTTTAAGGTTATAGGTTATATAACATCATGCTGCGTCCTATAGGAGCGGAGCATAAATGACTTCATTGTTTAAGGTGAAAAAAAGAAATTTGTTCGAATTTCATCGAGTGACATATCAAAATGAAGGAATTTTAAAAGGAGATAACAAAAATGTACCACAATAGTATTTAAAATGTATTGTTTACTAGTAAAACTACTCAACAAATGACATGGTGATACGAACAAACTACATATCAATAGATTTCTTGTAATGAAATAAATAAAACTGGACAGGTTAACTCCGAAATCCGTCCATGACGGCAGCTAAAGGGTTTTAAAGTTTGTATGAAAAATTAATAAGCGTGAATCAATTTACTTGAAACTTGGCAAGAATATTAATCTAGGGAGATTATAATCACCGAATCAGGCGGGAGGAAACGCCCGGATGCCACCATTGCGAGGATCGGCCGGAGGACACGGTGGAGCACACTGTGGAGGTGTGCCCCGCTTGGGCGGAGCCCCGCCGTGTTCTCGTAGCGGCGATCGGCGGCGGCGACCTCTCGCGTCCGGCCCTGGTGCAAGCCATGGTCCGGGGCGAAGAGGAATGGGACGCCGTCGCCTCCTTCTGCGAAGCAGTGATGCTAGCGAAGGAGGTGGCGGAACGTGAGAGGGAGAGAACCTCTCGTCCCAGCCGCCGCGGGAGGCGCTCCGGGCGTCGGGGGCCACGTGATGGCTTCCGGCCACCGTAGACGCGGGCCTGTGGACGGTGAGTGATGGGTAAGCTCGCCGTCCGTCCGTCTTATGACGACGACAGGCCGTGTCGACGGCGCGTTCGTGTTCCACGCGCGCCTCAAAGAGATGTCAGCAACATGGAAGGGGCCCGCTAGGGCCGACGCCTGTCGAGGCTGCGGGCTGTCCGCAAGGGAAACCGCGGCCTCGACATGAAGGGCGAAGAAGGAACATGGGTGGTTTTTAGTCAGTAGAAGTCTGACACTCCCTTTCGCTCTGCCCAAGAGCGGGAGGGGTTATTTGATGATTTCCCACCCCCAAAAAAAAAAAAAAAAAAGGGAGATTATAATATTTGCCACTATAGTTTTCCAAAAGTAGGTACCCCTTAGCTAAAGAGGTGAAAAAAGAAGTTCAGGGTTGAAATTTGTAACATGACGTAAAAATCTTACTGTGAGATGGAATCAACTTGAAACTCATTACTAACACAAATAAATAAAGCATTTCGTGTGATATAAAACAATTGATTTAAAAAACGGACTAGTGCGAGTTGGAACCGCGCACCAAGGGTTCCGTACAAGCATTTTGGTACTATACTTGAAACTGGTTGGCACTATACTTGAATATATCCCTCCTTGGTAAGACTGGATGTCAGACTTTCAGGCCACTGACTACGTGTGACGACTGTCAAGGATGTACAAATATATAATTAAGTAAATCATTACTTCTCGTATTAGTATTCGATTTACTCCTTACAATGTTTGGTCATTTGAAGTGTACATGTGACCAAAACATCAGTGAAAGGAGAACAAGGAAAAGAGCTCTACTGCTCTACTCATACACCTGTACTTTAGTACTTTCGGATTTACGTTTATAAAAATGTCGGACCAAAAAGATGTTCGCACCTTGCCTGAGTGGTTTACGGAATGATTATTTGAACTGTATGGGAAAATCTTAATTTTTATACATATACATAACACCTACCATATTTTTTTTTTTTTTTTAAAACGTTGCCCCACACTAGGAATTTCTCCTGTATCGTGGGTGCGTTTACAAACATTTAAACTCACATACACAAACACGTAGACCCGGAACAACTATATGTAAGTCATACAAATGTTTGTTCCGTGCGGGAATCGAACCCGCGACACGCAGCGCAACAGTCTAATCGCTCAGCCACTGCGCCAAACGTGTCGTCAAAATTAACTTTAGCACCTTTTTCATTATATTTTGCCATACCTATTTTTCCATAAGAGTGAATTGTTCATAACAATGAGCCAAGTTGACCCAATTTGTGACGTCTCTCGGCACTGTTTCTTGCAAGGGTCATTTCATTGTATTGGAGGAAAAAACCACAACTACTACTACTCAACTTCCCAAACGCTGCCCAGCAGAGTCGGATTCGACAATTGACCTCTTTCTCGAAGTTTGACCTACCTATCTGGACCGTTTGTCCCAGTCCCAGGTAGACATAAACGTCTACAACTTTGAGTTTAGAGCCTCCGATCTTGATAGGTTAAGAGTGGGTGGCTTACATGGGCATTCAACATGACCTTGGTGTTGTCCATGTTCGTTTTAAAACCCACTCTTTCATACTGAGGTCATCGACCTTTGTGCTGAGGTCCTCCATGGCCTCTGCCATGACCACTATATCGTTGGCAAATCGAAGGTGAGTAATGTACTCGCCATTGACGTTGGTGCCTAGTCCTCCACAGTCCAGAACTTTGAAGAGATCCTCCAGTACAGCGGCGAACAGCTTCGGAGATATGGCGTCTCCCTGTCTTACACCTCGCTGCAAAAGGATAGGTTCAGAGGTCTGGTCCTGAAGTCGGACTGACATGGTGGCGTTTTTGTACAGACACTTCAACGCCTCGATGTACCAGTAGTCGATTTGGCACCTCTGGAGAGACTGCAGTACAGCCCAAGTCACACAGTCCACAAACGCTAATCACAGAAGCAGATTATACTTTTCTATCTTCTGTATAATCTGCCGCAGCGTACGTGGTCTACTGTGCTAAAGCCTTTTCGTAATCCGGTTTGTTCGGGAGGCTGAAAATCGTCAAATCTGCGCGCGAGCGGTCCGGAATATACGCATATTGTATGTTGCCAGGTGAAGTCGTTAGAAGAATCATAATGGGATAATAATATGAATTACGTAATAATTCTTAAAATGGTCACACAGTGACAATTCATAATATTAACTGCGTCTGTATTGAGCGGGTCATGTCCGTAGATTTCATCAAAACCGATAGGCCAGAGTCGTCACGGAGTGGGTGCCAGAAGACAGGCGTCGTCGCCGAACAAGGCTCAAAACGCTGGTGTGACTTGGCGGCTTTTGTTCGAGATTGGCCGGAGAAAACCGAAACTCGGAGAGAAGACTGGAAGGGAATAGGGGAGGCCTTTGCCTAATAGTGGGATAATCACAGCGGGGCAAAGGCCTCCCCCACAGCCTTCTAAAATATTAGGATAAGAAAAGAATGATTCTGCCAAAGCGGTCATTTAAGTCCCCTGCTAGCGCATTGCACTGAGCACACGCATAAATTATATAGATCTACAAGTTCCTATAGCAAAAGTTTATTTCTACTAGTTCAGCATCAGATTATTATTTATTTATTTAAACTTCATGCACAAACGTGGTACATAGGCGGACTTAATGCCACAAGGCATTCTCTACCAGTCAACCTTAGGGTCAAATAGGCCAGCACTGTGGTAGAGTACAAATATACATAAATTAGGAGAATACTATTAGATTATATAACTGCATCTACAATGATTAGGTACATAACTCCACGCGCCACGCTATTTCAACTGCGCATAGTTCAAAAAGCTTCTCCGCTACGTTCATTAATATTAATTGATCTAGTACTAGTTGAAATAATGGTATCAATTTGAATGTTAGTTACCTTTCCGATGAGGAAGGCGTTTATTAATTAATTTGCTACGGATTAACATGTTTTTCCACGTTTAACTAGAGTCTCAGGTTATCACACTGCTGATAGTGGGCTTTTCAGACTAATTTGAGCACCACAAAGCATTTTAACAGCGTAAACTACAATTTTGTAATTTAGTACTTACTAACTTTTTTTTTTTTTTTTGCGGGTGGAAAATCATCAAATAACCCCTCCCGCTCTTGGGCAGAGCGAAAGGGAGTGTCAGACTTCTACTGACTAAAAACCACCCATGTTCCTTCTTAGCCCTTCATGTCGAGGCCGCGGTATCTCTTGCGAACAACCCGCAGCCCCGACGGATTAAGTACTGCCTTTGTCAGCGTACGTAGTAACTAGTAGGTAAGTATAAATTAAGTAATCAAGTAAGCCTTTAACTTTTAAGTACCTATATCGTGCCGGACACACAAAGGCCCAAATCTGACCCATCTTACTTGTATTGTCGTAAAAATATGTCAACTAGAAATTGCGACCGCCTAAAAGAAGCTCAAAGGCCAGAATTACTATCTACATCTCCTCGCATCCGCAATCCTTGCTGAGGCCTGCCACATTTATGTCCGAAATTGTCCGCATATTTGCGGTAAAGTTCTATCGATATATCAAAAAACTTTGTCCTTTCAGTTTAGCGGACTATTTCGCTTTCCACGGTATCTAACTATCTACTTGTTGGTATGAGTTGGTAAGTGTTTCTCTGGTTTTCCGCTTATTTTAATTAGAAAGTTTTCATGCGAATAGGTGGCTTCTAGGAAATCTTGTCGAAACCTCCCACTCGTCTACAGGATGATTGATGATTAGGAACTTTCCTTTAAATGCGTGATAGGTACTAAACCTAATTTGCTACAATTTTGACCACGATAACTTGAGGTATAACCGTGTTGTGATCGAAATATCGAACCAAAATCTATTTGTCAAAAGACTGTTAATGTGTAGAAATTAAGCGCCATGAAGGTAATTTTTCCGAGGCAGGTTTTTCAAAGGAAATGTAAAATATATGTAGTGCAAATTACAGAAACGACTGTCTTAATTGTTTAGCTTTCTATAAATGTGCCACTGTACTAAAATTTAGTTAGTAAATGACGAACTGTCTGTTTCAGTTAAAATTAGGCCCGACCGTTTTCGCTCATGGTGCCCAATGGCAGCGTGAAACTACCTATCGCAGGAAACACGCGTGTACGTGTCGTAAACACAGATGCACACTGTCTTTCTTCACTATTAACCTTCGATGCGGCAATTTAACAAGATCGCAGAGATATAAGGCACAGGCTTTACATGTTTTCCCCTTTTCAAGGCTACCGGGAGTCACACCAAGTTCCAAAACTCCGTAGGTACGGCTGTTATATTTCAAAGAATAACTTAATAAAGTGCTCAACGCTCAGCATCCGCGCTTGTGTCAGTATCAGTATGAGACTATCATGAAATTGTACCTCACTGGACCTTTACATATCATCATTTTCCTGCCCTTATCCCATTCTAGTCGGAGCAACACGTTTTCTTTTTCCATTCTTCCCTGTTAGACGTCGCAGTGGCATTTACTCCTTTCTCTTTCATATCATTCTTCACACAATCCATCCATCTTTTCAAAGTCAAAGTCAAAGTCAAGTCAAAGCATTTATTTCAATTAAACCATTACTGGTACTTTTGAATGTCAGAAGTGTTTCTTTGGCCTTCCTCTGCCCCTCCATCCATCTCCATACATATACAGGATAATAGTACATTATGGTATAAGTGTGTAACGTTGGTGATTACCGCTGAGGCGCCTTTGAGACCCGAGCCGTCAGGTGAGGGTCTTAAGAGAGCCGAGGACGGTAATCATCAATACACACGTGTATCATACGACGTTTTTCAACACACTTGTGAAGAAAATAACACAAAAAAATCATTTTTAGCATGTTTTCAACAGTTAAAATGACGCATCTAACAATGGCGATCGGCTATAGACTAAAAGAATAAGTTTTTTTTTTGGCTTTCCGCGGATAGTGTTGCAGTCACGTACAAAATGGGGAATTCAAAGTTTTTTTTATTACAGAGAAAACAAAAGTTTTATTTATTAAAAACGTATGTATAAGTTGAAATTATCTATTTAAATTCGAAGTTGCATGAAATGAGCAAGGAATAGGTACATTAATTTATTTGTAGTATTGAACACAATCTTTTTAGTATCGAAACTTTTTTAAGAACAGAGCAACTCAACCAAAAAATTAAAAAAAAAACCTATAACTCACTTGTGAATAATGGTAATGAAAAATTCACAGTTTGATTACAGGTGTCATTATATGCCTGATTGTGGTGAAATTAGAGCCACTTTATGAGCAAGTGTGTTGAAAAAATATTAACTCACAAAACTTTACATACAGGGTGACATAATGCAGTCCAATTAGATAAGACTGCTAACATAAAGTGACGCAACAGTAAAAATGAAAACACTTAACTTTCTGAACACGCAGCGACTGTGAATTCAGCTTACGTAATCTCTATGTTCATTACTTTTGTCCCAACATTGTGAATGTTGCTGAAAGGCATTCAAAATAATATTAATTCACGAAATTTTGTACAGCCGTACGAGTATCTACACAGTAAAAGATACAATGTTTCTCTTATTACGTAATTTCTTCAATTAGGTATCCAAGTACTTAGCTTTCAGCTTTGTGCTTTCGTAAAAGATGGATACGTTTACCTACTTACTACTAAAATCTCGACAGAGCTAAGAATTGTGTGCGCAAAAGATAAATTTTAAAATTTCTTATGGGTAGATCCTTTTTTTGCTAATGATTTAGTTTCATTATAAACATACATTATTTCTGACATTAGAATGTTTCGGGACTAAAAATGCAAACAAACCAGATAGGTACCTACTAATATACTATACTAGTTAGCTTTTGCCAGCGGCTTCGCCCGCGTGGGGTTGTCAAAAATCCCAACAAACTTTCATCTCCTATTTAACTCCCTGAATTGAATTTTGATTTTTTTTTATAAAAGTAATCATACTTTCCATGAGAACCACTCTATCTATTGGTTAAAACAACATGAAAATCAGTGCAGTAGTTTTTGAGTTTATCGCGAACAGACAGACAGACGCGGCGGAGGACTTTTTTTTTTGTTTTCTAATATGCAATAATATCAATGTAAAACTTTTGTCGTACACACATTTACTTTTCATAAACAAAGTTTTTTTTTGCTCTAAATTAAATAGGTCATTTCACATTAGCTTCATTTGCTGCAACTCGCCTGTTTCTCATAAACAAAATATTTTCAAGAAATTTCCTCGAAAACTGGCTCTTATAACACTTTTCAACGTTGTTCTTATTTACTGCGCTTCCTAGTTCTGTGTTCATATGCATAGTAATAAGTATGGTAAATGAGAACAGCTACATTTTCGCATTTGCGTCCTAAAATATGAAGTTGTTTTATATATAAAATGCTGAGCTTGTAGCTCATCTACCTATGCTAAGTTGTTGACCCTACTAAGGTACCTTACTTGTTGAGCGTTCCGCCACAACCGAGACAGGCTCCTTTGAGAGTATTACATAATTTAATGTCCGGAGCTATGCATCTAATTAGGGCCAGCCCTTTAATCCAAAAGGGATGAGGATTAGAGCTTTGAATGTTTACTTACTCGTTGAATTTTAGGATCTTTCTTTGATACTAAGCTATGTGAAGCGTTACATTAAAAGGAAATTAGAGAATATATTTTACGTAAAATTTACCTACACGGTTGAAGTGACTCCGTAACTAAAACTTTTACCCTGGATTTTATTATTTCAAAATATAAAAATCCTAGCTTCATGTATAAGTTTAAGTATCGAAATTTTTCACTCTCGGCAAAGAATGAACATCAATAACTTATAATGACTTTTTATAAACAAGACGAACGTACTGTCTTGTTGACTAGATAATATTATTATCTATATTATAGTGTGTTGTTGATTACGTTATTGGTTACGCAGACTAACAATTCCCTAGACATCAATCGAAACCAAAAATATTACACAGAACGAATATTTGCGGTCTCCTAAAGCCTGATGATAACGCTTCAATTGGTAAAACTCTATCATTACTGCTTTCAATCATAACATAGGATCACGCCAGGCCAAATTTCGCCAGTTATGTTAAAGTTCCATGTAATAGGGGATGAGCCTATTGCCATCAACCAGTCACAAATCCAGACTCCGTGGCTGCTACTGAGAAATTCCTGATGGAAAAACCCAATAACATTTTGACCGACCCGGGAATCGAACCCAAGAACTCAGCGGTCACGCTTGCGGACACTAGACCAACCAGGCCGCCAACAAGTGAGTTAGTCAAGTTCTATAAATCAAATTATGAGAAACCAAGACAAAATAAAAATGAGATGAAAACATTAGTCTCCGACTAATAAAGGTCCCAAATAACTCAAACCGCATTAATCTCGAAAGTGTTATACAATAACAGCTCTTATGTCTAAGTTCTCGACGAAACTAGAGGGATCGGTAACCTAAAAAACTGCGGTCTAACTTAAAAGCTAATTACTTTCACGCGCTCGCGCCAACTGCGCTATATAAAACACCAACCTGTATGCTTTTTGAACGAAACCATTGACGTCAGAGGGTCGCACATGCGCCCTGGATGGCGTCGCCATTGCTCTATTCACGAAGGGGAGTGAGGATCTGAATAACACAACGCGGCACGCTCTCGTAGCGGGCAGACGTATCGTAAATTCACCCAGAAGGCAAATAACGCGGGAATACAACCCCGGTAAGTAATGACGTAGTAATAATTACAGAGATAAAAATTAACACGTCAACCGCTCGCTGTTTCTGGTGGAAAAGTTTATCCACTTTTTTTGCGGTTGTTTGTTTTAGTACTTTCAGTTGAATTCTATATATTTTATTTATTTCAGGTTTCAAGCTCGTTTTATTAGTTAAGTGAATGTTTGTTAATAGTTTTTTGATTGGATTTTTGTTTTATATCTGACTTTTCAAGGCCCAATTAGGTTTTAATATTGTGATTTCAAAGTTTTTACATGATATTACGAAGCTTTTTGAGAGTTTTATTAAAGCTTTTGATTTAATATCAGCCGAAGTTTTTACGTAAAATCTGGTCTTCTTCAATGTATTTGTTGTTCAAAAGGCCCACTTTATAAGATATTTATTTAGTTCTATACAGGGTGTAAATCAACCCATCACACACCCGTCAACAAAGCATTCTGTACATCAATCTAAGTACCCCTACGCAAAAATGTTTGCTGGGAAATGACTTTTTTTTTGGGGTCAAAAATCACATTTTACGGTAAAGCTCAAAGTAGCACTGCTAAAACATTGTGCTAGTGAATGCTTTGAATAGTTAACGGGTCACGGAGGTAATTTAAGTAAAGTTTAAACCTGAAAAACTAGTATTTACAAAAACAGCTGTAAAAAATTTGGAACTTTGACCCCCAATATCTCCGTAACTAGGAGGTTCCCAGGTAAGGTCTAGAACAAAAAAATGATCGCAGTGGTGGGGAGAACAAGTGCCTGTCGTTTGCGTTAAGGGTACTTTTACACCCTATATAGAACAATTGCCGGAAGGAATTTTAATGGATGGTTTTTTACATGATACATAACATAACATTACGCCTGTAATCCCCGAAGCGCTAGGCAGAAATGAATCAATAGTACACCCACATTTCGTCAGTTATATTTAAGTCCCATGTTATAGAGAGCGAGCCTATTGCCATCAACCGGGCACAAGTAAAGAACAACATAATATGTATTAAAATTGCGATGTATAAAACTGTTATACTCGAACTTCTTTGGGTCTTTCGACGACGGCCGCGGGGCACAATAGGACAGATAGGATGGGCCCATTCATTGTCGTTCCATAAATGGGTTAAATAGAGTTAGTAAGTGTGCACCGGTTACTACATTGAGTACATATATCTAAGTATGTAAGTATTGTCAGTTTTAGGGTTCCGTATTTTACACACGATAGGTACCTACCTACACAATAAAGATAAGTAATTAGTTGTCTGTACAGTCCAAGAGATACCCCGGTCTCGGCACAAGGGCTAAGAAGGAACATGGGTGGATTTTAGTCAGTAGAAGTCTGACGACCTTCCCCTCCACCCTGAGCGGGAGGAGTCATTTGATGATTTCCCACCCCCAAAAAAAAGGCTAATTTGTTTTTAGTATTTTCACCGGAGTGTAACAGACTGGTAAAACAATCATAAGTACATAAAATCACGTCGTTTTTCCAAGGGGGTAGGTAGAAACGACAGATCGCAACTTTTCACGATTCTTAATTTTCTCCGTTTTATTAACACGTTTATTGCTTAAATTTGGAAATACCGACATGTTTATTGCTTTTATATAGGTACGTAAAAGTAAATAATTTTATATGTTTGGTCCATAATTATGAGTTCTTTGGTTGGCCAGTAGAAATCGTCTTACAGTATAATGAATTGAAATGTATTATTAAAATAAATCTTCAGGGACTTTTAGGTAGGTATTGCTTTTCTTGGAATTTATAACTGGTCTGTTGTTTGCTTTAGATTGGTTAAAGTCCCAGACGACTGAATTCCTGGCAAAAGCTGGGAGGTTGATATTCGGAAACCTATCGTAATATAGTCCAAATATTCGAACTTATAGCCGGCATCGTTAATTCGATTCCATTTTGGAATAATTTATTAAAGTTTAACTTTAGTTATTTTCCTTGTAAGACTGGAATTTCTAGGATTACCTAAGTTTCATTTGTCGGGGAAAAAAATCAACAAGTTGAACTGGTTAACTAAGGGAACCACGGAACCCGTCGGGGCTGCGGGTTGTTCGCAAGAGATGCCGCGGCCTCGACATAAAGGGCTAAGAAGGAACATGGGTGGTTTTTAGTCAGTAGAAATCTGACACTCCCTTTTGCTCTGCCAAAGAGCGGGAGATTTTATGATTTCCCAACCCCCGCTATTAATTATCTTACGGGGCGATTCTCTCTATTCCGGCGATCTCTGGCCAGAAATCGCTCAACCAGGAATCGATCGGGACACTTGAGAGGGTTGGAAAAGATTTTTTTTTGAGTTTATTGTAATCGAGAAATTTACAGCTAATATAAACAGGTTTTTTTACAAGTTTCCACAGATACTGGTCTGGTGGAGATGCACACACTTTTATTTCAGTTTAGTTTTTTAGTTTCTTTTATATATTTTTTCGTTTGTTGTGTGCACTAGTGGCATGTGCTAAGTAAATATTATGTTTTCTTTCTTCTTTCTTTGATACGAGTAAACACCTGAAACAAAAAAGATAACTAAAAAAAAAAGGATGTGGTCCATTGCCTTTTGGTTTTATCCAGTTCATTCAGCCATTTTCCATGTAATTTTCAAGACACCTTTCGGTTTTGTATTTATTTGTTCACTGTGTAATGACCGAAACAGACCCAGCTTTCAAGCTAAATGACTGATTACACCTGGATTACGGGCCATTAATGTAATCGGGTTGATATTACATAATCATAATGTCGGTAAACTATAACTCTATGAATATTAATGATCCAGAGAAGTTATCAGACTGTATCACTGAGTTCATCAGAAGTTGTTATTACAAGTAATTTTGGGATTATTTATACGCTAACAGGAATGGCGGCCGTGTTTTTGGACGTGGTCAAGAACGTGTTGTCCTGGAGTCGGGGAAATTTGTAATGTGGGTTATCTCATTATGAAAACTTCTGTAGCTATTTGAGTTTTTAGTCATCGTTATCCGACCGACGTATTTATATACCTGCTGAAAATCATATCAAAGAATAATAGTGTAGGTGTAGGGATATAGGTTTAGATCCATCTATTTATCACGGATATGGGCAATGGATCTTCTGAGAATATTGATCTCAGTAGATCCACTTATTTCGATGATGGATCTATTGAGAAAACAAATTCCCAGTAGATCCATCATGGATCTAACCAATGGATCTACTGAGAATGATCCGTTTTTTTTAATGCAGAGTAAACACAATTTTCTTTCTTTACTTGCTATGGTTTCAAATTTAGCTGAATGTACCATTGAAAAATCTGAGTTTGGTATATATTTCCTCAATTTACTTGCAGCTGACTAATTTTCTAGTTTGTAGGGTAGGGACTTGAGGTTTTAGCGTGGTTTGAAGTCACTTTTCTACAACGTGGACCTACATTCCGCCATGGGAGAGGCAGTTGACCTTTCATTTGTGTAACTATTAGTAAATAGTGAAAAACTACTAGATATGAATTTCACTTGGTATAAAATTGCTCGCAAAAATTATGTAGTGCCTCTCGTGATACAAAAGGTAGCAGTTTCGCTATCAGAAAAACCAAACGAATCGCTCAGTCTGTCCATAGCAAATGGACCTTTGCTTTAATTTTGACATTGATTTTAATTTTAATACTGTTTATGATTTTGAGTGTAATAATTTTGTTGTTCCATTGTGTGTTGTGAATTTTATTAAGTATGGATCCTGATATCCGAAATAAAGAAATATGATTATTATTTAACGCTGCGGTTTGCGGTATTTTTATACTCAATATGCTTGCATTTGAGCGCAAATTACCTTATGTGAAGCGATGACGCGGCAAGCCTAGTCCGCGTGCTCCACCCTATGGGTGGATCATGTTTTCCTAGGAGAAACCGCACCGTTCACTCGCACTTTGAATAAATCTAGATTCTAATGATCGGGCAACAGAGAAGCCTGCAGTGAATTTCAAAGACTTAGCGGTTCGCAGAATAAACGTGGAACCATGGAGCGTTGTTCGGGTCCGTGGAATTTCAACCATAAAACGTTGAAACTTCGCCGTATCTCTCGTCCAATGATTAAATGGGGATGGAGGAATTAGATTGAGTAATTCCAAAGCGCATTCTCCGAAATGTAACAGATAAGCTGGCAATTTTTCGGCAGTATTCAAACCTACGGTTGCCTTCGGACATGACTCGCTAAATATGGGTGTTCTCTGTTTACCACATCGAGTAGTAAGGGTGTGATATTATTTAGACAATGTCAGACTTTGTTGTCTACATTTCCAGTGTAGTCATGTAACAGCAAATTGTTAGGGAGCCAGCTGTTAACATTTTATAAGTTATATACTTAATCCCAAGTTGGTTGGTCCTTTCCTGACCTTGAGGCGGTCTCTTTAAGGTACATATTTGGGCCAGTGTAGTTGGGGAATTTTAGAGGGTCGAATATTGTTTAAGTGGTCTATTACAAATGTTTACATAGCAATTTAACTGATTACTGCGGGAGACAGGGAATAGGTAAAGTAGCTTCGAAGTCAGTTAAGTATATCAAAAGCCTTTGAAAATACTACTAACAGTTTCAAAAGGCTTTCGACTGAAAGCCTTTTGAAACGTTATTGTTATGAAGGATGCGGCTGATTATTTTCTATACTAGTTATACAAGTATCATTGATAACAGGATAAGGATAAAATATGAGTTTGTGCAATGTAACATAACTGATACCTATAAAATAAAGTACCTTTAAGTATTAGTCATAAAACAATCACATTATGTGATAATATGAAGCACATAATTATTACTAACGTTACTAGGAGTGTTCGATAAATCGATACTATAAGTTTTTCTTCTCTCTCTGTTTTCTTTTTTTTATGTATGGATTTAATACACAGATTTTTTTATTGAAACGGTTTCGTGCCTCGCAAAGACTGAACTACTGAAAAGCTATTTGAAGGATATCCTCCAAATTGCCTTTTATTATGTTTAGTACATGTCACGTCATTGGCATAAAAAAACTTTTCTCATCAAACGTGGCGTTGAAGAATAAAAGTACTCAGTACAATTCACAGAACGTCTAATTAGCAAAATTCAAATAAGTTACGAATTCCCGGTTGACTTTTCTTTTCAACATGACATTTTGCGGTAGTGGATTTTATGCGTTAAGAGCTTTGAAGCTATGCTGATGTGCACAAAGTTACGCGTAACACAACACCAACAAGTATCATATCCAGAAGTTAAGCAACAGACATTGTTCCCACCAACATACAACATCAGTTTACCTCAACTATTATAAACGGCAACAGAACACGTAAACTTATTGCAGCAATTTTTGTTCAACATGAAAACTTGTTGCAACAACTTTTGTTCAACACAAAAACTTGTTGCTGCAACTTTTGTATAACACAAAACAAGTCTTTGCTTTTATTACAGGTACACACGAATGTTACGGAGCTCCATCAGATCATCTCTTGTTCACTAAAAGGATCCTTCTTGAATGGACCATTATATTCTTTACAAAGGATTTTAATCATACCCGAGATGAAAGAAATTAATCTATGTTTACTCGTGTGTGGTGTCTTGTGGTAAACAGATGTTGAGAGAGGGGGCGACATATTGTGTGTATAATATCCAGGACTATTAAGATAAATGTTAGTTTATGTATGTACCTATATATATAGGAGAGTTATAAATAAGTATATTCGTATCGTGGACTCTTTTATTTGCCTTTGAATAGGCGACGTGTTGTCCATTTTAAAATATTTTACTAGGTTCTAGTTTTTCGCGAAATAAATTACTATCCTAACTGATTGTGTTCGTATGAAAAGAAGAGTCTTTCAAAAGCCATTGTAACCGTTTTTGATGTGCAACGAAATATTATCTATTGGTACCTAGTGAAGTGGAATACTTAGGCTGACGAGATATCGAGGAACAATATGAAACTTACTATCCTGTAGATATTGGTACTTGCTTACTAGTATCGTATTGCCGTGTAATTCGGCCTTGGTACCTACGTGTAGTGAGCATACAATAAAATACCATCTCACGTTTCCAATAGACTCTCTTTTCACTTTGAATCGAAATACTGTGTAGCTTTCTGATATTTATTACTTACCTTACTTGAAGAATATCAATAGGTTGGTATGCCTACCATATTGCATATCAAAATTACAGATAGAGGTATAAAAATAGCAGTGTCATCGTTGAACAAAAACGATTTTTTTTATAAATTGACTGATAAGTGGAAGAGGAATTATATTTATGACCGTGTCCATACTGAGCTTTCAGCATCCATTAACAATTTTTGGTTTGATTTAGGTTTTAACAGAGTCTTATTGTAAACCAAAGGAACTTTTGGTGTTCTTTGAGCAGTAGTCGGCACTAGTTTTCCGGCATTTTGTTAAATTAGACTTATGTAGAGAAACACAATTTATAATCTTTCTGGTGCTTTTTTTTTGTGTGCATTTGTTGTAATGACGAGTAATAGGGAAGTATGGATAAGAAAAAAACATGTTGCGTCGACTTGTGATATGTTCCAAAAAACGTGTCTTCTTTCTTTTTAGTTCCTAAGTGCTTTCAAAAATATGAATCAATAATAATTAACTTTGAAGTTCTCGAATATTAATCCAAGTGAAAGACTTCGTTATTCGATTCCTCGAAATTCTACTCGACTGATGCTACAATTATGCACCTTCATAATCGAACGCTTTGAAATTCAAGAACTGCCAATTGCTAGTTTTAATCACAGACTAATTACATTAATGACAGGTGTTGCGTTTGCATTTTGAACGAGCTTAATTGGGCTACCAGTAAACCTGATTGCTTTCGTGTGAAGTAGTTTATTCACACTGTAATAATTATGTATGAGTAAAAATATTATAATTACAGCGGATTTCGGGTAAATATGTGGATGTTTATCAATTTACCCTTTTTTAATTTGCTTAGATTTTGACATCAGAATACAATTTGTGTGGGTTTCAAAAATTCTAAATACATATTTGAAGTTCTGTATTTTCTCATTTGTGCGACGTTTAACACCTGCCAACCAACATTATGATTGCAAATAACTTTCAAAAAGGTTACATCTGCCCTTTATGTCGAAAAAGAATGCGTTTCAAAATTCCTGAACCTTTTTGCTTCATGACTGAACACACCTTCAATAAGTAGGTAAGTGTCCCTCGGATTTTGATAAAAATCCTGTATCAGACGCAACAGGCTTACAAAGAATTTTTCCATTATTTTTTCGCGTAATTTTCAGTCGTTCGCCATTTTGTGGATTAACTCGCATAATTCCCTCTCTCTCGTCCGCTGAACTGAGAAATGGGGCAGATTGGCAATCAATCACTTTCTCGCGAGTGCTCTCACTATATTATATTATTAGGTATATGGTTTCAAGACCAATATCGAATGGCGTAGGCGAGCTAGTGTCCTGCAGTGCTTGTTTGCTTTATTGAGTGATTGATAGAACCTCATCTCACTTACTACCAAGTCTAGGCAAGGCTATCTTGAAGATTATTATATGGATGCCTAGGCATATTTAGGAGAGCGCAATTTGAGCTTATAAAGTAGCAAGAGATCAGTACAAAGCGCCTCAATTTAACTCCTAAACTAGGTCCGACTTGTTTCGAGAACAAAGTCTATAACGAAGGGCTCAAGACAGAAACAAAAAATATCTTAAACGGTGGCCATACAAGTAAGGTACTCGTATACATAGTTACAAGGCATAATATTGATCTCGTGAACTAGGTACTAAAACACGATCTTCTCTAATCTTTCAATTTAAGACGCTGCTCTCAATTGTCCAGTTTATTCTGCAGCCCATTCATTGACAATAAGCTAAAATCCTTCTTTCAATTACGTTTTAAATTGCATGTTTCCTTTTTTCCCATCTTGTACTGGTAATTCGCCCTGGTTTCTCTCGCGTAATATTCTTATTGATTATTGAAAATATCTATTAACCGACGAAAATGGCCTATGCAAAAGATGATTTATCATAGCGTTGATGACTGGTGTTGATGAGCATTAAAATAATTATTTTAATGATTTTATAGCTCATCCCTGGCAAGTGATTAATGGTAACATCACTGTGATTACTATTGAGGTTACAGGTCAAACGTTTCGGGAGTCCCTACAAGTGAATCGCAACTGTGTGATACTGGACTATCGGCTTATCCATTTTTAATACGGATTAGCGGAAGTAGGAAGCAGATTAAGGACATTAGATTAAAAAATAAGCTTTCGTTCGAAACGGCGAATTTTTTAAGTAACTTGTTTTCATGTAGAAAAAAGATTATAAATGATTCCGCTCGTTACTGTTTTTTAAATTCCAATTTTCAGCATTGTAAACGATTACTCGGTATATCTACTGATGCTGAATAATTCTGTTCATAGGGGAAATAAACGACGTGTTGTTCATCGAATTTTATATGGTTGAGTTATTTAGTGGCGGACCTGGGAAACAACTCGTTGATATCCATCGATTCACATCATTCGTAATTAATCGTGGGTCGCTGTGGATGATCCCGCCTACGTTTTCATACAAAACGAACCCAAGTATATCTTACTAGCACTTTGCCCGCGACTTTGTCGACTAAAATTTTGACAACTCTGCTATTATGCTTGGTATAAATATATAATTTATATTACTCCCTACATACAAACTAACAAACCTTACCTCTTTATAATATTAGAATAGATGTGTCCCGCATAATGTCCCAAAAGATATGTTTATAGATTTAGGACACTGGATCTTTACTTTATACATTGGTCAAAATCTTCAATAAAAAAATGGTGAAGTATCGAGAAAACTATCAATAACCATCTATCCCTACTCGCTAACTATAACAAACCTCATATAACTGTACACGATCAAAATACACTTACATCATTTTATCAAGAAAATAAAATGTTATTCACTGCACAGTTAACCACGTGCAAACAAATCTCCTTTGGAGTTCAACTTTGTGGAAACGATTCTATATACTGCAAACGTTCACAAACGATTCAGACATAGGTATCTGTGTGTGTGTCACCGTCTGCGTCTGGGAGAAGATTGACTGTGCAATCAGTCTCTTGTGTTTAAGATGCACTGTAGACGAACTGAATGCGTTATTTAAACTGTTTTGAGGAGGGGAAGTGAGATTACGCTTTATTGAGTGTTTTATCTACGAGATAGTTTAACAAGCCATGTGGGTAATTTTTTCTTAGCCTGCTTTGGCCCACTCCTGGACACGTGCGGATCCTTTTTCCAGTTCTGACGGAACTTCTTCAGGTCTGGCACACGAGGCCCTGTCTCACTCTCTCAGGGCACCAGTTTCCTGTTATTTTGGCCCCCAATTATATTTATATTCTTAAATATCCTATTATCTTTAGTCAAAACAATCAGGCTTCTTAGGTATTGTTTTGTAATCAGTTTTACTATAAATATGCTGTTCATGCAATTTTCATATAACTTCATAAATAATCTCGCATTGGCCATGGCCGCCTTGTCTTGCCTTGGGCCGTTAGAACCAAAGCAAAACTTGATGATAGTGAGTAAATTAAGGTTTATTTGGTGAAATGTTGAAGTTGTCACCAATAAAACATAAGTACAAACCATCACCAGGGTGATAAGTAGAAGTGTTCTTAAACTATGTACATTTCGCCAGTTTTGTAACCCAATATGAAATTATGATAATATTGACCCAAAACTAGAACCCAGAAGGGAAACTGACAAAGTTTCCCTTCTTATCCTTCCTTCCAATTAACAACAAATTGATAACAAATTGAATAATTATGCAAATGAAGCCCTTGGATTTATTTATTTATTTCTATAGATAGATAGACTACCTACTGGTCTTAATTAAACCCAAGCTCCAAGCGAATGAATGACAAGTGGACTCAGTGAGAGTTTAACAATGAATTGAGAGAATCTATTTACGACCTAGATACGGTTCGTTACTTGTACGACTACAAGTGATAAATTACTAGCTTTATTTATACTTGTGTAAGGTATAGATTCCAATACAACGTAGAAAACCGGTCTTACGGATCGGAAATGATATGTGGAAGAGTGGAGCCTGTTATATAGGTAAATTTTCACACTACAATGCTTGCCTGAGCTCTATTCCGCTTCGAATGAAGCCATCATTATAATAAAGTGGTGTCAATCGACTGTAACATTCGTTCGACTACTCGATTATAAGTTTAACACTAGGGGACCAATGACAACATCGACTTTTCTATACCTTTCTATAAATTTTGTATGATCAAAACTGCTTATTATTATATTTACTTATAGAGAATCTGGCTAACCCATCGGGGATTACAGGCGTGATGTTCTTTAGGTGTAGATAAATTAGATGAAGAGACAGATACCCAACTATTCCTTTTTACTCTTAAATCAAAAAATTCCAAGAAACATTTGCTTGTGTTATTTATGAAAGGGAAAAACCAGGTTTTACTCTTGACAATCACACAGTATAAACTCTATGGACGTTTTATTCGTGTATAAACGTAAATAAAAATGGCACATATCAAGAAAAATGGATACCAGACGAAATGGATTTAATATTACGTTTATTTGAACGGATTTGTACTTATATCTTGACTTTGACGGTATTACGGGTTACTTTATTAGAAAGCGAGTGAGCAGAATCGATTTCTGTGATTCGTTTCTTAGATTTTTGTGATGTTATATTAACATTAGGAATTTGAAAGGAAAGTAATTGAGTTTCCCAAATAAACTGTAACAACGAACTTCTGAATTTTCACAATAACATTTTATGGCTAAAAAAATTTTGTGTGATTGTCTATTATTAACCGACTTCCAAAAAGGAGGACGTTCTCAATTCGATTGGTATTTTATTTTATGTATGTACACCGATATCTCCGTCAATTGTATTTTTAAAATTAATTGTTCACCTTTAGGTAAAAACTTCTCCGCTAAATATCATAGAGAGGTGTCGAGGATACCCGTTGGAACGGAGTTGCTCGCACAAGTTATCACTGAAAAAATATTTTTTACGAGTATATTTAAAAGATGTGTTTGGTGTCGTTTATCATTGTTACACATTCCTCAGCCCGCAAAGAAATCTGAACGATAGCGTGCGAACAGGAACTCCGGTCCAAAACTTTTTCTATTGTCCACAACCTGTCTAGTAGAGACATACCTAAAACATTCACAGCTTGCACGAAGTCACTGAAGGCATTAACAAAATCTTACAAATATGTACGCACATACACTAAAACTTTTCACAAGACTTTTGTTCACCACACCACAAAACATGTGCCCATTAGACAAACACGAATTCGTGAGGTTCAAAAATAGCAGCCAACATTTGTGACCTGCTCAAGCTTGTAGCTCAGTCTAAACTTCAAAGCACTTCTGCTTTCAACATTTTAGAAATAATAAAATGACTCTCACAAACATTTGCCTAACAACGAAATTTTAGTCTTCCCAAGAATGGTTTAGGTGAACCAAGTTTTCGCAAACTTCAGATGTCGTTCGTTTAAAGGCTTGAAATTATCTTCGTTTTTGCAGTAAGAGGTGGGTACAAAGAAATATCTTATAACTTAGTGAATTGTTCGCGGCTCCTTTAAACCTGTTTGCAAGTTAACTATAGAAACGTAGCAAAAACTTACAGTTATTCCAAATGAAACGTTCATTATTACATTTCAATTTAATTATTTTAACCTTTGAATTTTTGGTGCTTTTACGAATTTCAGTGAATCTACTATTTGATTTTGTAAAGAATTCATAATTATTTGATTGGAAAATTAATTGAAATTAGAATGGTTCATTATTGAATAAATGGCGACCGAATTGTTCAACACGATTTTGAACCGTAATAACTATTCCTCTGTGTTAGGGATTTCTCTACTCAGCTTATGTCGAACACAGCGACAATCCGGGGTGGTGTCAATCTTTGTTAGCTATTTAATATGAGCTAACCTATATAGGTTTATTTTCAAAGATCCGAAGATGCGGACAAATTAAATGCCGGGGCTGCGGGTTGTTCGCAAGAGATACCGCGGCCTCAACATGAAGGGCTAAGAAGGAACATGGGTGGTTTTTAGTCAGTAGAAGTCTGGCACTATTTTTCCACCCACCCAAAAAAAAAAAAAGATATAATACAATAAGTTGCTTATTCATAAAATGAAAAGCGTACCTGGCTTACGTATTTTATTGACCCCATTAATTAAGGATTGTTCAATTGGTTAAAATGTAACTGGTTAATTATAGTTCAAATCTGCGGTTTGTTTAGAAACTCCCACCAAATCAGTTTTCTCTTAACCTCTCCTGAAATCGAAACTATTCAATAAATTAATGCCAAATTGATGATCGAACTAAAAAGTCAAAGGTCTTATTATTTACACACGATGCGTGCGACATTATGCACGAAGAAATTATACTGTCCCGATACTATGTCACAACAGTCTGCTTTGAAACCTAATTATTTCGGAAGTGCAGTTTTCCTTATCATTAAACTTGGTGTTGAGATTAGCATTAAAATGAATATTAATGCCCCTGATCTACATAGAGCCACGGTTTGTTTATACACAGAACATAAATTACTTTGAAACTTGGTTGGAGCGCAAACTTGCAGGTTTTTAACTATGTTTCTTAGTTGCCCAGGTTAAATTAGAAAGTTACAGTGTTTTTACTAAATAACAAATGCTAACAATGAGTTTTAATACGCAGTTTTCATGTTTTGTGGAGGTACATTATCTGTTGAACGGGTTTTATTGTTGTCCTCTTCAAGTAGGTAATGGTTAAACTTAACTACGATCGAAGATTTAAATCGAATACGATTGTAAGATAAATAAATATGCTTTGGACCAATGCTTGAATACATCATGCATGATGTTTCTAGGCGGTAACAGATGTACTGAAACTTCATGCTGCATAATTATGATAATAAT
The DNA here is from genome assembly GCA_949774965.1 of Diarsia brunnea. Taxonomy (NCBI): domain Eukaryota; kingdom Metazoa; phylum Arthropoda; class Insecta; order Lepidoptera; family Noctuidae; genus Diarsia; species Diarsia brunnea. The sequence continues at coordinate 11,573,572 of OX459003.1, read as the reverse complement.
CACGAAAGTCATGATAAGGAAATTGTCCGAAACTAAACAGAAAATCTGAAAAATGTGTAATAGGAATATTGTAGGTCTTCGCAGGACTTTAGAAAACAGAAAAGAGAGAAAATCTGTGTATAGTTAACATTATACATAAACTCACACCTTTTTCCCATGGCGGTAGGCAGAAATCACAGAAAACAACCTGGTACGATCTTTACATGCTCCTGTATTTAGTCATATACACACGCTGTAAAGTAAAATGATGCTAAATAGTTGGAACTGGTAAAATTATTGAGAAAGCTGTCCTGTTTCTCAACAGTTACTCACTCCAAGAAGACAGATGGAGCTTAATTAATTAATTATTAGAGCAGCTAAGATAGTCGCCAGACTTGCAAGGTGCTGGTATCACTCCGTCTACGTTACATTAATTTGCTCTACGTTTAATGAATTCACTAAGTTATGACGACGTTGGTGTGTCGGTGCCGTCTGGGGCGCCTTAATAATGAAACTAAAGATACTGTTGATATATCAAAGTTATACTCAGAATGGATCGATTGCTTTTCTCTCTAAAGTCTTAGATAATTCCAATTAGCTACGTGTCCCGTCTGTGAGCTATTTACTACTTCGTAATGATATGACAATAATCTCTACAAAATAATTAGCAAAATGTAATCAGAATGAGATGAGATGAATGAATGATGATGAATGTAATGAGATGTTTCGTGGAAAATGCTCACATTTTCCACGAAACATCCGCTTCGCTAGATTAATTTCTCCAGCTAAGCCAACGTATAAATTCCTGAAAAGTCAACCAATCCGCAACTATATTGCACCAAAGCAATTTTAATCACGTTTCGATCAGCCAGTGCAGGAGCCGTCCCAGTCCCGGGACACAGGGGAGCGGGTCGGAGGGGGAAAAGGGGAACAACCGGTGAACTGGGTCACTAAACCAGACCAGTACGGGACCTACAAATAATATTGGGACACGTACTTTGAATCTGCAACTGGTATTTTCAAAATCCTTGTTCATCCATATCCTCTTCGTTCCGATTTTAAATTTCGGATGCAGGTCTACCAATATTCGAATATTGTGTGAACTTTTTTTTTAAGGTCTGTGCAAGGAGTAATAACCTCTGAAATAGGTCAGTGGACCAGCCAGCGCTTGTTGGGACCTATATATAAATCGGGACGCGGTTTTGTGGCCGCTGTGGTTATCCCTTTGTAGTTTGATGATGTGTTGAATTGTCTATTGATGTTTGTATTTGTTTTGTGTTTGTGCATTTAATAGTAATAAAGTAGAAGCATACCAAATAAACGATGTATGGACTGTGTAAAAGATGTGACTGCTAAGATGACGAGTATGGAAGAAGGCATGCTGCGACGACCTAATATGAATTAGGGAGGACGGGGAGGCAGGAGAATGACGATAATATTCGTAAATTAAAAGAGTCTTCGGTAATAGTGAAGCGAAGGTTTTATTTCATACCATACGTAACTTCAGCAGCCTTTAGTAATGGGTTTCAAAATTGAATAGGAAGTCAGGACTGCGTGTAATCTTATTGCTCTCCAGTCGGAGCGCAATCAAATTAAATAATTTTATCATTCCACTCTTACTTGCTCGTATTTCATGGCCGCCGTGAGTAATGTTTATGTTGAAAGGACTTTTACAGCTTTGCCCGACGAAACCGCTTTTAATTATCTACGCAAATTAATAAAACGAGCAATATTTTTTCTTCGGATTCGTTTAAAAATACAGTCTCCCAAATTGAGTAATTCCGTCATGGCATTATCAGTATTGTTGATGAAAGTTATAGATACTTAAATTGAAATGGTGCTGCTATTTTTGTTACTTTCTGAAAATTGGGAAAGAAGCTATTAATAATTTTGTTTGCAATAAGGATTCTATTGAGTAGGCGAAGTTAAAATTACGTAAGGGTGGCATTTTTAATGAAAATTCTGATTTTAGAGCCATTTCGAAGAAACATAAACATAAATAAACGAATTCTGTGAAGAGTGAACTTTTTTATTTTAGGAAAGGGATTCAATGTTTTGTAATAATTTTAGACATTAGCTGAGCCCCGCGATTTTCGTTCGCGTGGAAATATTGTAAGTGTATACGTTATTTTACTCGGAAACAGATTTTTTTTTGGGATGAAAATTACCCTATGTCCGTTTCTGTACACCTAACAAAGTATATACGAAACAGGAAAATAGGTTCTGAGAATTAGGCGTGAAAAGGTAACAAGCAAACTTACTTTCGCCTTTATAATATTAATTAGGATTTAAGTTGCAACAAAAATTTAAGAGCAATAAAGTCCAGACCAATTTCAGCAATATAATTTCGCAACATAAATCTGGTTTTCACTTAACCACAAAACTTACTCTTAGCTGTCTCGACGTCACGTCAGGAGCACTCTCCGTGACGAGGGTCTGATATCAGGGCTTAACATCTATCGACAACCCGACGTTACGGTTTTAATAAAACTCTATTACAGCAAAACTGAAAGGTTAATAATCACTATGACATTTTATCACCATTCAAATTCATGATGGTTTTGAATATCCATTTCGGTCATTACAGTGAAGTTCATGTAGGATTGCTGCTGGGGTCGTCTGAGACTGTAAAGCTTCATGATACTTTTTAGGACTGGCTGACCTCTTGATTAAGCAAAGTGACTGCACTAGTGTAATAGAAATAAATGTTTAGTACTTCATTATCAGACTATTAGCGGTCCTCTGCCCTCTCATTAAGTGCCATTTATCTTGTTACTCAGATTTTTCACTCTCATAAAGCTGCTATAAGTCACCTCACATAGATAGTAACTCCTGGAATTAAAACATGCCACACTGTTCTATGTTCTTGGTTTATCTTCAACTTTTGAGTCAATGGCACGTTTTAGGTTTTTCGTTCGCTAATTGCAGTTTAAAAAGCGCTTGATGCTCACTGAAGAACTGCTCACTTTAACGGGCATTAGTTTTACGGCTAAAATTACGGTTGATCAATATTAATTGCTAGTCGATCTTATAATGACCTGGAGATTAACCGACTAAACGAGCTCCTAAAACAGAAGACATTACGATCATAACAGCCCTCATTTTATAAAATTGGTGGCCATCATTCACAAGTAACTGCCCAAAGTACCCATCAGTTATTGTTCGTGGGGTATTAAAAGAGATAAAAATTGATAAATCCAATATAACGCTGGGCATATTTCAGTATTGGATGGCAGAGTATTTTTATACCAAGTAACTTTTCGGTAACTTTAACTACGTGACTGAGTTTTAGATCGAAATAACGCATGATCGATACAAAAAAACTGAAAAAAACTAATTTATATCTACAAAGAAATGTCGTGAAGGAAATTTTGTAGTAGACATAAGTTAGAGTTTTGTAAAATGTATTGGCACATTATTATAGCGAAAAATAGGTAGGTACCTTCGAAAATATGTATTTCAGAAAACAAAGAAATGATCTCTGTCTTGGCGATTTTTGTTTGTTGTTCGATTTAATCTCATACTGGGCCACTAAGTACCTGAGTAGTTTTCTTTTATCCTGTAGAGTGAACCGGATTACCTTTCAATTTTTCATAATATTCATTTGCTAGCAAACCTGCCGAAACGAAGATTTATTGATTAAAACGGATTAAGAAAAGGATTAAATTTTTACGCATATAACTATAAATGCAAAACTTTACGAGATAAATTGAAAATAACTATAATTGAGTGCTTATTCCATTCATAATTATGCAGAGCATTAAATACGTATCCAGCTTATGAAAGAAAACACGTTGGCAGCTACGACGACGACAAAAATATGTCAAGAGATCATCAGCTACACCTGTTGGCTGTAACTTACCTTATACGCATATAATGTGAGCCATTTATTTAAGTGTTTTTAGATTATCTGCGCTCCCTTTACATACAATATTACCTAAGTACTCGTGTTAAGTTACTATCCTAAAACTATTCTGTGTCTCACGTACTCGGTCTGTAATTCGGTGAGTGTGCCAAAATGCTCCACGAGCTCATTTCACCATCTCCCTTTTTTCTTCGAGAGCCCAAACGTATTGTAGGATATCACTGGTTGATGTTCCACACATTCGCAAGTAGTGCTATGCTACATGTTTAAACGCACAGCCAGTGAGTGGAATTCTCTGCCTGCGTCGGTGTTTCGCAGTTCTAATGACACAAATCACAATGTCACTATCACTACATATTTATAAAATAACGTCTCCACCGCCTCTGTCTGTCTGTTCGCGATTTACCCAAAAACTACTGCACCGATTTTTGTGTTGTTTTCAGTAGTGGATAGAGTGGTTCTCGAGGAAGGTTTAAGTATATAATTTGACCGACATCCACGCGGGTGAAGCCGCGGGCATCAGCTAGTTTAATATAAAAAAGTCAGTTGTTTTTCACTTCCTATGTGAAAACATACTACAATGAAAAGAGATTTCGCGATGTTAGAGAGTCATACCAATTTTATAACAGGCTTCTTACTAGAATCTGTCGTGTGGTACTAGAATCTGATGTGTACAAATATTGATGCAAGTTCACGTCGAACCCGTCACTTACACTTTTATTGATAAAGAAATAAATGTTTCTTTTATGTGTTTCATACAAGAATAACCTTGAAATTCCTATTTTCTCAAAAGCTTTTCGAATTGAACCAAGTAGTATACACTGGCACGTCAGAAAAACTCACAGCTGCTAACTGCTGATTTAATAAATCTCTCAACGATTACTAAAATATAATTATGCCCAAGTTCGTAGAAACCTCAACTCATAAAACGTCGTCTTACTGACCATGTAATCAACTAATGACGCAGTAATCAAACTTTCAGAAGTCGTACAGAAGTCATTCGTGCCGAAATCTCTAGTTAGGTTTGAGAACAACTTTAAATTGGGGATAATTGAGTCTGCCAAAATCCATCAGAAGTTTCTGATTGATTCCTATTTTTAACAAGATAACTTAGAAAAATCTCTCGGATATTGATAGGGTCGAGGATTTATTAAAAAAAAGATTTGGCGCTCAATCTGGAAATATAAAGGACCAGCGAAGTCTTTGATTAAAAGTTTTCATTTTGTCATGTAAATTGATTTGCTGTAGATAATTTACTTCCGACCGAATTTCGATCAATCATGAGGCTCAATGAAGCCTATAACAAGATAACATCATGCCTTTAATCCCCGAACCACTGCCTACAGAGTTGTTCCTAATAGTGCACGTACATTTCGCCACTTATGTTTAAGTCTCATGGAACAGGGGCGAGCCTATTTTCATCAACAGTTACTGAGAAATTCCTAATAGTAAAACTCAATAACAGTTTTGCCCGACCCCGAAATTGGCGCTTGCGGCCACTAGACCAACGAGGTAGTCAGTGAGACCTATATCTCAATACATCTTACTAAGAAAGTGCGCACACACAGATGCACTCTCTCAGTATCATACTCTCAATATTCGCCAGTAATACTTATTACAGTTAGGTTCTGAAAATACACCACAAAATCAAATCGTGCATGTTTGTATGGTCACAACCACGCTTGCGGTAAGCCACAGACAATCATAATAGGACAGATTACAATTCAAATGGGCGCTTCAGCATTGAACATGCTTTTGGCTTTATTTACTACAACAAATTCTTGTTACTTATAATTTCTTTGAAAATAAAATCTTGATTTGCCTATATACAAACTGTACATACAACGACCTCTATGAATATTGAAAGATCTACGTATAAATGAGAGCCAGGACCGACGGATTAACGTGTTTTCCGAAGCACCAAGGAAATTCGGTGTGTAATGTGTGGTCACCCACCCACGGGCCAACCTAGTGCAGCACGGCTTAATCTAAAGACCGACCCGAGGGCAGTTATTATTAGCCCTTATAAAATAAATTACTAGTAATCCATTACCCTTTGTACCTCAGTACAACTTTGTTCTTATAAGCCTTCTGTTTTCGACCCCCGCCAGATTTTCCGTCCGCCTACTTATTTTCTTAGAAAATCATTGAACGTATTGGCTTCCGTGGTTTCGTTTACCTAGGCATATTTCTTGGTCAATGTTTGAGGTAATATAAAACGATGAGGAAAATAATCAAATATATTGAAAGGTATAAAATTATTACGTATTTTTTCGCTGTTTAGTAACTTGTGAAATTACGTTGTTTGATGTTGTGAGAATATTTGTAAGTAATTTGAAATAACGATATTTGTATTATTACTTTTTGTTACCTTATGTATGTAGAAGTTAATGCCAAACGTGCCTACAGTATGTCAAGTTATTTTTGCACTCTCTTTTGAAACATAAAATATGTTTTCAAACTAGAATAATACTCGCAACAGTCGTGTTGCGAACACATACTATTATATGGCACATAAATACGGCTAACATGTTTTCCGAGACACAAAGGAAACTCGGTATACAATAAGTGGTCACCCATCCAAAGACCCACCAAGTCAAACGCGGCTTAACCTGAGAATTGATCTGACCTGCTGTTATTATCTAGCCACGAGTTTCTCATGGGTCTAAATGAACATACATACGTACATACATAAATAAATCCCCTTTCGTTATTCTTATTTTCAAGTTGTTTGAACAAACTTAACTTTCGGCAGCACACAGCAATCTATTTTACAGCCATGAATATGGCGGTGTTACGAAATTTTCCCTGAAAATATAAGGAACGTTCTTTTTGTCAACAGATCGCGATGGCAGCTACGTGGTTGATCTTCGCACTAGTCCTCGCGACTACGTCTCACGTGTTTGCAGCCCCGGCACACACAGGTAACTAACTATTTAACTTTCAGTTCCCGACGGATATGGAACGATTCACGGAATTTATAAGGATGTTTGAAACTCCGTCTCGAATGCTATGTCAATAGCTTGAAAACTTTTCCACAGATTATTAAGAAGAATTTCTTTGAAAGGAGTTTCTAGATTACCGGTATCAACTCTGTGGTAAAACTATTTTGTAACAACAATGGAATTATTGATATTACTGGTAACAAACTATTTACTTACTGTGAAACGTATTGAAAAACTGGATATACATTAATAAAAATAATAATGATGGTTTTATAAAAGTAAAATAAATAATGTATACGATTTGTTAAGAAATAACTAAATCGGAATCTTAGTTATTTAACTAACTAGAATCATCATTATTAAAATTAATCAACTAAGGAACACGACCAATGGAGTCGTTTTAAATGAAAAAAATTGGAACATTATTATTTGAAATGACCTACCAACGAGGCCCGAACTCCGTTCCGCATTACTTTCCACTTCTAAAATGCTAATTAAATTACTACGGCATTGTTACATTTGGGAGACTGTAAACGTTTAAAAGGAAGATCAGCAAGAAATGCAAAAGTTAATTGTATTTTACAAAAGTAACTGAACTAGTAACTGAAACCGGTCTTCGAGATAAATATTTATATTCTTCCCTAATCTTCTAAAGTTTTGCTTTCTACTTAAATATGTGTTCCTTAGTTACAAACGAATATTTGTAATTTATCAGAACTTATTCAAACTTTCTATACCAACAATTAAAAAAGACAAAACAAATAAATTTGTAGGGTAATTTAATACAAACAACAAATATGTCGATTTAATTTCCAGAAACACCAATTATTTTTCCATTGGTGTCTGTCATTAAATGATTTATTGTAAAATTACACAACTATCATTCAAGGGTGCTGTCTGATTATAGACATTTCTGTGGTAAGTGAGTACACTCACGACGGATGTATATGATAATAACCTCGTTCAATGCCCATATGTATAAAAGGTACCGCTAACAATCTAAGCAGTAAGTTACGTAACTGCGTAGATTCTACACAGTTTCTAAACACTTAACCCTAAAATAGACGGCGCTCAAACATTGAAGCTTCTCCTCTCCCGTCCTATGTAAATAAGTTCTTGTAGTATCGACCAACCTCAAGCGGATAGTGGGGTCCCGGACTTCAAACTTCACTGCTGTAGTTTTAGAGCTGGGATGTCGGAAACCACTAAAATAATATTGGAGTTAAAAGGTGCATAAGGTTTACTGAATACCAAAGGCGAAAAGAGGAATAGCTGAAAATTTAAACTGTAAACGTGAAAAGCGAGTCACTATATACGTAGTAAAAGTTCATTTTTAAAAGGCAAGAGACTATGGATTTTGTTTTATTTTGAATTATCCGAGCGGAGATACGTTTCCATACGTCTACTACATTACTACATTATCTATGGACACCGAACTAGTGTTATTGCACTTGAAGAAGAGATTGACTGTTCAATCTCTTCGTCGAATAGCAGCTCGGTTCATTTCGAATAACTTTATAGACTGAAAATACAATTTTCGTACATCAGTTGTATTATTTTGTCAGTAAAATATAGAATTCATTTGCAAATTGTTTGTATTCGATTAAAATTGAATAAAAAAGTTGTGACATGTGGTCCAACAACAAATTTATTTATACCATATTAATATTTATTTGAGTAAGTGCGGTCCCGAAATTATTCGTTTGTTTGTTTTCACAGAATAATAATTTATTTAACGACGTTATTCCTGGTTAAAATATAAATTTTCTCAAACAAAAAACAAAAAAAAAACATGTTAAATGTTTTCATAAATATTTATGTTTTTCATTTCAAGTAGCCAAAGATATTATTTCCATAACCTATCTGCATATAAAACAATTGTGTTGAGGGACCAGAACAATGATATTTGCTATGCGCAGAAAACACACATGAACAGACATGAAACACAAAAACATAGTCAATTTAGCATTATGTTTGAATTCGATTAATTAGTAAAAAAAACAAACACCAGTCCTTTATGAATGGAAAAATCGGTCGTTAAATGACCGTGTAGCTGACCTACCTGAAAATCCATTCTTAATCCCGCCAGATTATTTTTACGTAACCATGGTGACATATTTTCGTATCCACTGCTCTTGACATTGACTCTTTTGCAGGGTTATACAATATACATACTTTGTTAGAACGCATAACCTATGGATACCTGGATATGACAGGTTAATCCCAACTTATATTCTTTCATAATTTGTGTTCGTTTTTTGTTTCCTTACATTGGATTGACAGGGGTTGATCATTATATAAATCATGTAACATGAATATTTAATTGATATCCTCATTTTGGAATTCACATAACATCGTGCCTACAGGGAATTACAATCCCCAAAGGGTTAGGCAGAGGTGTACCTAATAGTACATTCACATTTCACCAGTTATACTTAAGGCCCATGTTAAGGGGCGACCCTATTGCCATCAACCGAGTCCAAATCCAGACTTCATTGCTGCTACTAAGACATTTCTGATGGAAAAACTCAATAACGTTTTACCTGACCCGGGACCTGATGCTCAGTAGTCGCGATTGGGACCACTAGATTTTGGAATTTAAACTAGCCAATTTCATACTAATCCATACCCCAATTTAGTTTTTGATTGAAATTCATACTACGACATTGTTCCAGAATACGGGTCTTAGATACTCATTGTTCGGTACTATATTTGCAACCGAACAGCTCAGCACTTTTGCCTTCATGCATTTCCATAAATGCATGTATCGCAACTATCGCCCGTTAGTGCGTTGTCGGATACCAATCGCGTAACTAGAATCAAACCATCTTAGTACTTATTTAGCTAACATTGATTACCATTTTACCATTTTATACTTAACTAGTATACAATATAACTTTGAACCTTAATATTGCGTATCATTAAACCAATGTTCGTAAACCAGTAACCAAACCATTACCATTCCGGTATAAAGTCAACCAATCTATCAACCAACCCAGAAATTAGTGCTAAACCAAGCATTCACTACTTTCTACACTAATTAAAGTTTTCATAATTATCCGTTATAAAATGAGGATTTATCTCTTAAAGCTTGTATTTGGTTTTATTAAATGAGATCGATTATAAACATGTGGTCTGTCACGACTTTCATGGTCGACCACAGGCTTTAACGCAATGAATAATACTCGTAGGTTAAGTAGTAAGTAGAGAGCAGTGGTGACCCAGTGGTGGTGGCCCCGACCTACGAACAGTAAGTCGTGGGTTCGAACAACCCACACTGGGCCCGTGTGGTGGATTATAGCCCATCCCACTCCTGGAGAGGAGACCTGAGTCCCTGCAGTGGGAACATTACAGGCTGATGATGAATATGTATATATGTAGTAAAATGCACGGAACAAGTATCTTAGTACTAGTTTATGAAGTTTCTCTCTTGTTAGTATTTCGCAAAGATACATCTCTATGTGAGCAATAAAAGTAGATGACTTCTGTCTTGTAATATTGCTAGTTAACGTGCGCAATAAACTCAGTTTCATTTTAAAATGTACTGAAGAATTTGCAATAAACTGAGTTACATTTTACTATAAAGAATAACATACATACAAAAAAACACCTACAGTCGAATTGTGAATCTCCTCCTTTTTTGAAGTCTTTTAAAAATATCTTATTAAGAACAAAAATCTCTACCGTTATCAGATCATGTCCAACTTGAAAGTCAAGGCTTATCTCGCTTTTCTAAGTAAACTTTCAACTGAGCAAGAGTCTGACATTTTATATTCACTCAAGCAAAAATAACCTTAGTAAGACCTTAATGATAACGACAAAAGACTTTTGAGTTAGTTTTCTGCGTCTTGAGTTTCCCAAGTTTTTCTCTAAAAAGAAAATATTTTATTCATACAAGACCATTTCAGTATTTGAATAATCTCATATTCAAACAATACGAAACCATGATTACATAAGCTTTGACTTAGATGGAAAACAGTGAACACCATTTATTATAACATAATTATCTACTTACTATATCTACAACTGTATGTACAGTCAGGAGCACTAATATGTGAATTTTTCGTGAAATATCTATTGAAAAATTGAGATATGACCAACTTTGTATTGATATGAGTTCCAAAATATTAGTTTCGTTACGTAACATGAAAATGAGATCATTGTAGAAAATTAAAATTACTTTTAAACGCTGCTAAGTGTAAACATACAGGTGGTGCTGGCTGTACCCTTACATTAGCAGATTGTTAGTAACCTTGGCAAAGCCCGAGCCGTTTAATTAAGGCATCAATGGTTTACTACGTCAATGGCGTAGACGTAGGTAGGTAAGGTATGCTAATTTAACGACGAAACAATAGGAATAGGTACTGTATAGAGCTCGATAGTTTTCTAGTCTGCATGACAAATATTTTTCATTTTGTCGTCCCTTAAGTCATTTTTGACATTTTGCACACTCAGCAGCAATAGTTGTTCAAGTAATATTAAGTTTCTAGAAACATCCCGTCGGGGCTGCAGGTTGTTCTCAAGAGATACCGCGGCTTCGACATGAAGGGCTAAGAAGAAACATGGGTGGTTTTTAGTCAGTAAAAGTCTGACACTGCCTTTCGCTCTGCCCAAGAGCGGCAGGGGTTATTTGATGATTTTCCACCCGCAAAAAAAAAAAAAAGGTTCTAGAAACATAATTTTAGAAACCAAAGTGTTGTATTACGTGTCAGACTTTGGGGCTTTGCTAGACATTGACAACTATCATAGATAACACCTGATATTGACGATAAGTTTAAATGAGCTCTATGATGAGCGGAGAAATCTCGATGTAAAACACAGTCAGTCTATACAGATTTCGGGTCAGCATGACTTTGCTTTGACTTTGATTTTACTAGAATGAATATATAAGCCAAAAAATATTGGGGTTGACAAAAATAATTGCCTCAGGTTAACTTTATTTTTAACCGACTACGACTGCTAAAAGGAGTTAGCTATGTATTCTACCAGCATCATTTTTTTCCATGTTTGTTCACCGGTTTCCCCGTGATTACTACCATTTAAGCGATTCTTTAGTAGAGGAAGCTCGCGTGGTGGTATTAACATTGCTTATTGTTGTTGTCGTTCTTGAAGGTAGCTTGTTTTGGTCATCATAATGGAAGGTTAGAAGCGTTCCCACTATTCACTTAGTCAAATTGTAACCAAAATATTTGTGGCAACAACGTGTATTGTCTAGAACAAGATGGTAATGTTATTAGTATCTAGATGTCGTTATTAATTGTGATACCGCTGGCGTAGCGCAAGGCCTCTGGTAAATATCACGAGGGACGCCATTTACTCCAAAAATATACCCAATTTTAGTGACTTTCCCGAAAAAGCTAATCCGAATTTAGATTTTTTTAGGAATAGAATGCAGAGCGGCAGCAGATTTTTTTTTTTTCGTCTTAAAATTAATATTTCATAAAAAAACTCTAGCAACCTAAAAAAATATTTATTATGAATTCAATCATTTGATTGAAACCGTCTTAATTTGTTCCTCTATTCTGAGCAAAATAAGCTTAACAATGTTCGCGTTTTCTCTTTCTGAAAAGTTATTTCCCTTTGAGGTTTAATAAGCAAAGTACTATAAGAGCCAATTCTCCTTTGTTACGAACGAGTTACCGTATCTCTCCTAATAACAACAACAACAGAGCAACTAGGACAGTGTGTTAACAACCAGTTCACGAACTACTCCATTACATTAACTGGCTAATTTTACGACTTTTTTTTATTTTCTGCGGTTGCGTAGTGTGTATGAGTTGTATACAGGGTGTAAATCAACCCATCACACAGCCGTCAACCAAGCATTCTGTACATCAAACTCAGTACCCCTACGCAAAAAATTTTGCTGGGAAATGACTTTTTTTTTGGGGTTAAAAATCACATTTTACGGTAAAACTGAAAGTAGCACTCTTTAAACATTGTGTTAGTGGATGCTTTAAATAGTAAACGGGTCATGGAGGTAATTTAAGTAAAGTTATAACCTGAAAAACTAGTATTTACAAAAACAGCTGTGAAAAATTTGGAATTTTGACCCCTAATATCTCTGTAACTATTTATTATTATTTTCCCAGGTATGGTCTAGAACAAAAAAAATATTCGCAGTGGTGGAGAGAACAAGTGGCCTTCGTTTGCGTTAAGGGTACTTTTACACCCTATATGTGTGAGCGTGTTCACTCAGTGGTGTCGGAAATAAAAAAACTCATCGGATTTTTACTGTGTTCACAGATTTGTTAAAAAAGTAAATGAATACGTGTTTTTGAAGAAAGAACTTTAATAAAATCTTACATTTTACAGTTTAGTTTGCGCTACATTTTTACGACTATTTCCATGAAAGTAACTTAGCGTAGTATTAAATTTAATATTGGTCTAAGTGGGAATAACATTAATTGGAAATACTAAAATATGAAAACACTTTAGACTGGTAAATAAAATAGTTTGAACTAACACAGTTCATTACTAGCCGGTCCTAGTCATGTGTGTCCTAAATCTATAATTTTCCCGGAATCTGCTAAGTACTTTTTTGGGCTGCGTAGCCTCTTTGATCATCTGTCTAGCATTTCCCCGATTATGTTAGGGTCGGCATTTTTCTCACTAGATGTAGCTTAATACCAGTATTTTACATGGATCGACTGCAATTATTGCAGTCAAATATGGGTGTTGGAGGTCAGTATTATACTGACCTCCAACACCCATATTTATCTAAGTCTCAAAAGTAAATAGAATTATTCCTTTAAGTTCCTCAGACACTTAAGATCCCTTGTTTTTGTAGCGAAGAGTTGTTAACAGGAGTTGACAATTGTTGAGGAAAACAGGATGATTTCTTGTCAAGGCTGTGAAAATAAAAAAAGAAGATTTTGATGAAAAGGAAAATCAACGTTGGCACATCTTTTGTGGTTGTAAACAAAAAATGTAGAGAGATCCTGTAATCAAAATAACTTTAATATATTTTTCTGCTGGAAATTTAAGAGCCTTATAGCGTGTTCTCAACAAAGTTTAAAGTAATTTTAGCTAAAAAATGTTTCAATTTTAATTCAGGAAATTGTTATTAGAGTTTTTAGGATTGAAATATAACCTAAATTTAACTATGAATAATTACATAAGAATATTAATTATTAAGGGGCCTGTGGCTAAATAATAAAAGGCACAATGGTCGATCTTCGAGGTTGAACAGTGCTTGCCAATGTCAGTCTGTGGATGGGGACCATCAATATTTACCCATTTCTCGTCGTTCCTCGGACAGCATGTAAGCCAAGGGTTCCAGTTATTATTTGTGAAACTTTACGACTAGTCTAAAGCCTGAAAGTTAACTGTGTATTACTATATTACCCAGTAACTGGCATGTGGAAGTCAAACAGGCCGTTACACCATGTAAAATACAAATATTCAGCTGCTTACGGATAGACTGATAGTTGACTAGTTTGGCAAAGGTTAGTCAGATTATCAATGTTCATTACTACTTTATTAGCAGAAAATATGCAGTACAATAGGCAATGTGCTTGTAATATTGAATCTATTCACTGAATAATTCAAGTGGATGTTGCTTACATATCAGTTTATTAATTATACACACAAATCCTTGATCCAGACAGACATCCAACAGATTACCTAATTGGTGTTTTTGTTTGTTCTTGTTTGGTTTGTTTTACTATGGTTTTATTAGACATTGTACCTAGTATGATTGTAAGAAATACTAAAATAAGGTGCCTACCGCTATATCTACCTAGGTTTTGTTTTGTGTATTGCGCAAAACTGCCTTAATAGGATATAATAGTTCTATATTTGCACATAAAATAACATATAAAATAATAGTTCTTTTCGCGCTTTACCACATAACCCACAAAACACCACACTTTACTTCACTTTCACTGGGAATAAGTTAAGTTTTATTTTTACTGTTAATAATTTAAAGTTGTAACCTTACTTACCGATATTTTAATTTTTTCTATTATGATTATGTATAAGCTAAATATATATTAATAAATGTACTTACATTGCATATCTACCCTTAAGGTCACAGTACATCAATTCAATATTAACTCAAGTTAGTATAAGATGTGTACGACACTGATGTTGAAAGAGCGGAGCCTTCTAACACAGGCATTGTTTGCCTAAATGGGGGCTCCAAACACATTAACATGTAATGTAATACCTAATTGGCACAATAAACTATTTTGTATTTGTATTGTATTTGGTATTAGCACAATAAATAGATACAAGATACAGATGTTAAGTTTAAAATGATCCTTATACAAACTACATAAACTAAGGCATTTAAACAGTTAACAAATACCCACTCAATATACGCTATTAATACATATTTTAATCAAATCATTTAATAAACCACGTTTTAAGTACAACAAAAAGAGTACGGATCGTCGTTCTATAGATTCTACCTACCTCTTGAATTTACCTGTGTATGTAAGCAGAAAAACTTTGAACATTTAAGAAAAACAAAAAAAAAAAAAAAAACCAAGAAACCACAACAACAGCAGTACAGTAATAGTTTTGTTAAGTGTGATAACGTAAATTTCCAGATTCTTAAAGTGGTTTCTCACGATACTCAGTGTACCTACTAGGGTTTGAAATATATCACACTTAGCGCAGTACAAGGAACCCATTTCCACGTAAAGTGTCTCATAGAATACTGAACGTTTCTAGCCCCAGGAGGCGAGACCTGGTTTAATTTTACTTAGAGACTACCTACTACTGTTAACGAAGTATTTTTCCCTCTTTTTAACCGACTTCGTTTGTCCATACTATACTGGCGTGCTACACGTTTAAGCAGTGTCTCGAGGAAAGCCAGTTTCGAGAAGGTTATCAGGATTTTTATCTTTTAAAAAAGATACTGCTATATGGCTTAGTTCATTAGATACCTATTTATTTAAGGTATCCGATTTAATTTTTAATTTTTTTAGGCATTAAATTATTTTTTTTTTTTTAAGATACAACTTTTGAGCTTAGCACGGCAGTGTTGACAGGAGAGAATTTTCTTAATTTCTTGTTAAGAGTGCTTCGTGAAAATACTTTATTTAAATGAATGCAGAAAAATATAAGAAATGAAAATCTTCACTACTACCTTGAATATGCAATCTCCGAAGCACTTATGCATTTTGCTATTCCTTAGTAAAACTTTTGCGAAGCCATAGTGAATATTTCGATGGTCATGTATCATATTCCATTTGCATCCAGTACAAGCCACTCCGTTTCCATTTTATTTACTTACATTACATTAACTTTGACGATCGTGCGCCACCCGCAACGACTACTTGAAACAGCACCGAAATATTGGGAACCCATTTAAAAAAAAAAACATCGCTGATATAAAGTCAGTATCAATGTAAGTGGTACTGGTAAACCATCGAAGTTTGAACTCTAATCATTAAGATGCTTTCAAATTAAATTAAAAATAAAATATCGGAAATCAATTTTTAGAAAGAATTTTTGGAAAAAAATGTGGTCGACTTTTCCTATCTAAAACGCCTCACAAGAAATCAGGAAAAATATCTGAGGTCAAAATTTAAACTGTGTTTCTGTATCTGAAACCTGAAACACACGCTCATAGTGTGTGTGTGTGGGGCAGTGGTGTGAAAAATTTGTAGAACTTTTACCCACCACCCAGTGATCGGCAAAACAGCTTCCTGTCCCCGTGGCCTTTAGGTAGAAGAGTCCATCGTTTTTAAGTGTCTGTCACACGGGCTGGAAATTGAAAATGTCGTCTGATACACGCCGATAGCCTCCCTTCCCTGCCTGGATGTGGAACGTAACTACGTTATCGAACTGAGGGAGGATGCCGATGTTGCTGCGTCATCCGTAATTGCATGTACGAGTATTATCGGTTCCTTTGTATCAGCGGCGAAGGAAAATATGGGACACATTTTATATACTTAGACACCTTAGTACACCGTAGATTTTATATTGTTTAATTATTGGTTTAATATTATTAGTTCATTCCCGGGGCTTTAAAGTCCTTTTCTGGAAGATAAACTCGTTCATTAAAATTAAGTACCAGCAGATTATTTTATGAATAAATTAATGTTCACTATCAAGGGTCTCATTCACTTTAATCCCAGCTTAAACAGCAAAACTTTGCACTTTAAGTTATTAATACCGCATTATAATTAATGGACAGGCACAACTTTCCATTATATTTAGTAGGCTTTTATGCGAAACGGCGTCCGCCTGTTTGCTATTTTTGTATTCAAACTCTCGGCTACGAAACCGCCCTACTTTGCTACGCGGGCTACGCCGTAGCAAGAGCTACGAATTTCGTAGAACATTCGCGTAGAATTCTTCGCATTGTTCGGAATGTCTGTAGACGCTCATACCAAAGCTATGCGGTAAATTTCTTTGAAACAATACTGAGAAAATAAAGAAAGAAATTTTAAAATACAAAAAGAAGCAACTTTTTTACTGGATTTTAAATTTTATCTCATCGTTGTGAAATAATTTACTTTTTAATTCTTTTCCCGATTTTATCGAGGTAAAAATTCAAAACTTCAATGATATTTCGGAAAGACTATTCCAAATTAATATGCATTCGGCCATCACCTTAATTCGTTACTGCCTGTTTCGGGCCTAAATTAACATATTTCCTTCGTGCTTCCCTTTTATGGAGACACACTCACCTTTCGGACAGAATGGATCAAATTACCAGATATTCGTTAACATCAACTTTAAATGTGGCATTGGATGACCGATCTTGGGCACAAGCTACTCTTCCCATACGCATGGGAGGACTCGGCGTCCGCAAAATTTCCAGTTTAAGTTTACCGGCTTTCATGTCCTCGGTCCACGGCACTGAGAAGTTAATCAGGAATATCCTGACTTCCACACTGATTAATTTTGATGTGCCGTGCTTCTCTGAGGCTTTCGAGGCTTGGAAACTCGCTTGCCCAAACACTGAAGCACCCGACCATCCATTTTCCCAGAGACGGTGGGATAAGCCGCTTTGCAGAGTAGTTCAGAACAATTTAGTGAACACGTCTGTTACTACTGCGGGTGAATGGGAATCGAATCTTTGGCTTCACACACTGCCATCGTAGAGCATAGGCACTATGTTCGACGACACGACCTTCCGCCTCGCTGCTTCTTTGCGCCTTGGTGCCGCCGCTGTTGTAGTGTGTAGGTGTGTAGCCTGTCATGCATTCGTATTGCTGGCTGTTTCGCACGGCACGCGAACTTAAACGACACCATCCGACGTGCTCTTGTCGCCGTCGGCGTACTAGCTGATTTAGAACTTAATGGCTTGGCACGCGACGATGGCAAAAGACCGAACGGCATGTTTCCTTGGAAGATGGGTAGGCCTTTAGTGTGGGACGCGACATGTGTCGATACTCTTGCACCATCACATCTTCCAAGTTCATCGTGCTGCGCAGGTGGTGCCGCTGCGGCTGCAGAGAACCTTAAGCGGCGTAAATATAGTAACCTTTGTGGAAACTATATTTTCTAGCTGTTTTAGTTTGAAACTCTATGGTCGTGGGGTCCGAGTGCTCATAGCCTGTTTAAGGGAATTTCAAAAAGCTTAGTTGACGCTTCTCGTGACTCAAGGGCTGGCTTTTATCTTGGCCAGAGGAGGCTAAGTGTTGCCATACAACGTGGCAATGCTGCCAGTCTTTTGGGCATATTACCGGCTGACAGCGTTGAAGAGCAGTATTTTGATGCCTTTTTATACTTTCTCGTTAGTTTATTTGATAGTTTTTAATTAATGTACATGATTACTTTTCTCTTATAATCAATAAATATCATAAAGGTAATTTCTTCCTTTATTTTGTTTATGGAAGGCTAAAATAAAAGCAAATCAGATGAAAGGGTTTGGTAATGACTTCAGACATAATAACTTCAACACGAGTAGCACAGCACGAGTCAATAGTAATCAGGGTTAAATTTCCTCATCTGAACAAATATATCAATACATTGTAAGGATTGATTTATTTCTTTAATAGCACTTTCAGTATTATTGGCAATCCCAGCATGAGGCTTTTGTAGGAAACAATATCCGACATCCATAATACCATGTTCTGTTCATTTTATGATGATTGATATGACACACAAAAGTAACCTTTCAGTCTTTTTTACAGAGAGTAGAAAGTCATAAAAATAACGTTTGATTTATGGTTTGTCACTGGCGCACATCTAGAATTCAGAATGTGTCTCTATGAATCAACATTTAACTGATATACGTATCCTGCATTTGCATACTGTTCTACATAGTTATTTTGAAACCAATTTAAACTCCACTAACATACAATAGATATTTGTTAAGCAAGGATTTGTTACTTTTTGTGTGACGTACAATAAGAAAGTTATTTAATAAAATAAACATAACATAATATCACACCTGGAATCCCCGAAGGTTTAAGCAGAGGTGTACCCTCTATGGTCGAGTGGTTTAGGCGTTTGCTTTGTGACCCGGTGGTCGTGGGTTCGATTCTCAGGGGAAGCATACTTTGTAAAGTTGTTTCCAGTTTGGTTAGGACATTACAGGCATGAATCATAAAATTGTCTGATAAAACGATGATTCCGTGCTTCGGAAGGCACGTATAAGCCGGTGGTCCCGGCCGCCACATGGCTGTCGTCAAACCATGTCAGAGGCCCTTGTGGTGGTTTAGAAACTCTGACACTAGGGTGTGTGGGGGATTTAGACCTTACTGCGCACATGATAGGAAGAAGAAGTACACCCACATCTTGTCAGTTATATTTAAGTCCCATGTATTTATATAACAAATAGGGGCGAGCCTATTGCCATCAACCAGGCACAAAACTGGACTCCGTGGCGGCTACTGAGATATTCCTGATGAAAAAACCCAATTACACTTTATCCAACATAGGAATCCAATCCAGCACCTCATGCACAGAAGTCGCGCTTTCAACCACAAGAAAAACGAAACAGTCAAATAAATAGTAACAACTTTAAAACAGGACAACTATTGAACTCACGTTTTTATACCAAATCGTTCACGAATTTCATCATAATAACACTTTTTTCGACATCAAAGGCCTTCCCGTTAGACTTCATAATGAAAAACAAAATTGGCAATTATAAGATGGCGGCCCAATTTCATCACGGAGTAATTTATAATTACAGTGTGGCAAATCTACTCTTTAATTATTCGGTGGACTGGAGTTTTTTTTGCATAAAAGTGTCTTGTTAGCGTTCGTTGGCATTTTCAGGGTTAACACGGGTTAATGGGAAGTTCAACGGATCCTCCAAGTTTGTTTGTTTATAAGGCTTAGGTATTATGGGTAAGCTTTTAAGGGTTAAGGATATATTCTTCTATGTAGAGGGGTATCATCGTTGTGTTTCTAAATGGATTATGTTTGTTCTCACGATTTATGAGTGTATTTAAGGTACCTGTTTTACGAGATTCTCGTACGTGACCATTGTGAAATAAACAGGGCTGTTTCGTCAATCTAACGTCTTGTCTCATTGGCGATTAAACTACGATGTTAAAATATTTTCCACTCTACAGCAAGTTTGTAACATATTTCAATAGCTTTGAAAACTTGTGGACAATTAATATTCGTTTAAAAACGGTAAATGTAAATGATATATTGCTCGCTATAAAATAAGATTCCGAATATTTTTAACTTGTTAGGTAGTCAAAATATTAATGAAAAGTTTCACTTTTCTGTACTCAAACATTAATTCGTAGTATCACATGAATATATTCGTTAAAATAACTCTATATTAATTTCATTAGATGCTTACATTAATTATCTGTTTAACCAGCTAAATTAACTCCAGCTATATTGCTTGGTAAATATTTCAATGAGTTATTAATTATAGTTCAAAACTGTTAAGTGCTTGCTACCATTCTAAGAAAATATTAAAAAAAAACTTATTGGTCTTATTTTGATTTACATAAAATATTTTATAATGAGTGATTTGCTGATGGCAGTAGGCCCAGCCCCTAATATGAGACTTGTACAGAAACAGCAAAATGTAGACCTCCTAAAAGATACCTATTCCTTCAGCGAAAAACAGTCGCGATGTATTAGGTATTTTCGGAAACCTAAAAAAAAGAACCCTCTTGTATGTGACTTTGTAGATTAAAGAAAGTGGTTACTCCAGACTAAATATAAAACTAGCAAATTGAGGACGTATAGTCTCTTTGATGCCAAAGTCGATTATTTCATACACAACACACGTTTTGCTCGCAATCCTGAAATATTCATCAACACGACCGCCAGTAATGGAAGCTGAGCTTCTGCTCAATTATTTCTTTCGTTACCTCGTACGAGTGTTTGGCAAGAGCCAACACGACATTAATCCTTTGAGGATTCCATTATTGAGTTTACTTAGTTTTAGTTGGAAAACATATTATATGTTTTTTTCTTACAATATTATTGTAAGAAATATTTACGGGTAGTTGCGTCTACTGAATTTGATAAAATCTATGTATATAAAAATGAAACCCGTTTTCCGTTGTCACGACTTGGCATGAAAACGGCTTGACCGATTTGGCTGATTTATTTTTTAAAATGTTCGTTGAAGTTCAAGGATGGTTTTTACGGCGAGAAAAATTCGAATAATGGCCGGAAAAGCCCTAAAAACAGCCCTTTTCTTTTTCCCATACAAACGTTTTCTAACTAAAACGTAAAATCAATTTGAGCTTTAATACCGTACTATAAAGTTCAATTGTTAGTGGAGAGGTTCCGGGAAGGCAAAACAATTGAGTGACGTTCAGTTGTTCAGACAACGAATGACAACTTCAAACAGACCATACGACATTATCACAATAATCACAAATAATTACTGTTTCTTTCCCAATAGAGGAACGATTTTTCAAATGGTGTTTGCGTATAATATAAAAATTAATTGCTGTTAGTTAGTCGCGCTAAAACTAGAGAACGGCTAGACCGATTTGTCTAATTTTGGTTTTGAAACATTTGTGGCAGTCCAGAGAAGGTGAGAAATTAGTAGTATGTAGGTAGGTAGGTAATAGGTAGGTGGTAGGTAGTTGGTACGTAGGCAGGTAAAAGGGCATTGCAACGCACGCGGGGTACAGCTATATTATATAAAAATGAATAGCTGTTCGTTAGTCTCGCTAAAACTCGAGAACAGCTGGACCGATTTGGCTAATTATAGTGTTGAATTATTCGTGGAAGTCCAGTGGAGTTGAGAAAGTGGTAGGCCTACCTACCACTTTCTCACCTTTTGAACCTTAGGCAGGGTAGTAGGTAGAGTAGTAAGAAGGATAGTAGAGTAGGTAGGGTAGTCGGTAGAGTAGTAGGTAGGGTAGTAAGTAGGTAGGGTAGTAGGTAGGTAGGGTAGTAGGTAGGTAGGGTAGTAGGTAGGTAGGCAGGGTAGTAGGTAGAGTAGTAAGAAGGATAGTAGAGTAGGTAGGGTAGTCGGTAGAGTAGTAGGTAGGGTAGTAAGTAGGTAGGGTAGTAGGTAGGTAGGGTAGTAGGTAGGTAGGGTAGTAGGTAGGTAGGTAGGGTAGTAGGTAGGTAGGTAGGGTAGTAGGTAGGTAGGGTAGTAGGTAGGTAGGGTAGTAGGTAGGTAGGGTAGTAGGTAGGTAGGGTAGTAGGTAGGTAGGGTAGTAGGTAGGTAGGGTAGTAGGTAGGTAGGGTAGTAGGTAGGTAGGGTAGGAGGTAGTAGGTAGGTAGGTAGTTGGTACACAGGCAGGTAGTAGGTAGGAAAAAAGGCATTGCAACGCATGCCGGGAACAGCTAGTAATAAATAAATCTTGAAAAAAATATGCCAAAGAAAATTACTGAGCTGATATTACGTTTGAATTCATCATAAGTTTTTTTGATGAATACTAGAAAAAGCTTGAATCGTAAGTAGTTTACATTGATTGATGAGAACACGGTCATTTGTCTATGTTTCCACTCCATTTCTTTTAACTAATTAATGCATTTACGGACTGATCGTATTACGTGCCTACTGCTAGAAAGCTTCAATAAGTTATAGTCATAGTTTAATATTCATAACTTGATAGTTTTTCATTGATTTTTATGTTAGACTTCACACCTTCAAAGTCTGTAAAGAAAAGAAAAAGTTTGGGTTCAGTTAGTTCATTCAGTCAACATTTTCATAATTTGTATGAAAAATATGTCATTCTTAATAGCAGTTAGACATATCACGGTTTTATAAAGCATACTTTTGTATTAATACAAAGTGTAGACGACAGTAAATGAAACCATTAAACCATGCTACGTAGTAGGAACGTTCTGTAAACTATCAAATATCTTCTAGCATCATCTCCCTGACCTCTTTCTAAATATGTTGAGGCCATCTTCCAATTTCATAAAACGCAGCTAAATAACTAGCTAACTATAAGTTTTTTACATAAGGCAACTATCCTTTTTTTTCGGATGCTTGGAAATCATCAAATAACTCCTCCCGCTCTGGGCGGAGCGGAAGGGAGTGTCAGACTTCTACTGACTAAAAACCACCCATGTCCCTTCTTAGCCCTTTGTGTCCGGGACCGTGGTATCTCTTTCGAAGTTAACTCGCAACATTAATTGATTAACTTTTTTTTTTTGCAGCCCCGGGTTTATCCTTCATCTTACGTATCATTCAAGAAATAAAATTTAAGGAACGAATTTGGCAACATGTTATTAATAACCTCCTCCTTTTTTGAAGTCGGTTAATTAGTGTTAATACCGACGAGAGTCGATACCTGCTGTAGCTCTAGTCTATTAATCTACATCATGTAAACATTGCTAAAGATTACGAATAATGACCTGTGACTAGACTACTGGATATATTTCATTAATTTTTTTTATGCAAACTGAGGCCCTTAGATTGAGAATAATGTCTTGTGACTAAACTACTGGATATATTTGATTTAATTTTAGTGTGCAAACTGGGACCCTTATGGGGGTATACGCAGTTTAATTTATTGTAGTCGCCACCCATATATTTGATATTTTTATCGAATATAATCACGCACCCTCCTTTTTCTACCCAAAGGTTACCATCATTGTTGCACTGCAAGTCGTTTATATATTTTCACAGAAGTCATGTTAGCTTTAGCACTTTCAAATACGACCTTGATACATCCATCCCTCATTTCAACTAGTTTGATTGTTTCAAACTTCAAACTCAACTTTGACTTTCAATGTCTGTTCAGCCAGGCAGCGCAGCTTAATAAACGTCAGTGCAGCATGTTGCAGTCCTATCGAGTCACTTCCTAGATTACTGCTCGGCGAAGGCTTAGGCCACCACTAACACTAGATTATCGGTGTATATAAATACTCCAGGCTTATTTGTATAGTCGATGTGAGAGTACTATGCCTGTGATGTGTTTGGGGAATATAGAGAAACCAATTCCCTGATGTATTTATGAGCAATAGTAATTTGCTTTAAGTGTTTGAATGGCGCAAACCTCTATTGAGATATCCACCACGCAACCAGCGCAGGTCTTTTCTGATCATGTTAGTTTTATCCCAAGACAAGCTGATTTCCCACAATGTTTTCCTTCACCTTTATGAGAGCAGTGGCAATGAAATAAATTACTCAAAAGTTATGCAACTATCTGGGTTGGACTCCATGACGTATCATAGACATGACAAATAACTTAACTTCATCATTGAACAAAATACTTATAAGACTCTTGAACTATATTTAAACATTCTTTATTTAAATATTCTAATAATATTTCTTTAGGAGCTCGTGGCTTAATAAGAACTGCCACTCGGGTCGATCTTTAGGTAAAGCTGTGCTTGCCTAGGTCGGTCTGTGGATGGGTGACCGCCCGAAATACCGAATTTCCTCCGTGCCTCAGAAAGCACGTTAAGCTGTTGGTCCCGGCTGCCATATATAGATCTTTGGCAGTCGTTACAGGTAGTCAGTGACCTGAAATTCTGACATTCAGTCTTACCAAAGAGTATCGTATTGCCTAGTATTAACTGGGTTGTGGAGGTCAGATAGGCAGTCGCTCCATGTAAAATACTGGTATTCAGCTGCCTCCGGTTAGACTGGAAGCCGACCCTAACATAGTTGGGAAAAGGCTAGGCTGATGATGAATAATATTTCTTTAGCAAAATCATTTTTTAAATTCTTCATAAAGCACTAAAAGTGACTCCATAAAACGGCGTACCTAACAGAAGTATAACGTAAAAGTACATGTCGTGAAGTTTTATCTCGCCGGCTCTTCGCATACAGTCTTAATAGTCCACATCGACGACAGACGGGCACATAAATTCCTCGGATTATTGACGATCCAGCTCCCGGAGCATAGTAGGGTGACTTCCTAATGCTCTGTCCTTATGGACCGTAGATTTGAGAAGTTTGTCGTAAAATACGGAAAGTACCTTCGTTCCTACACGTGCCTTTTGTTCTATACGTGGGTTGATGTATATTTATGATGGCCTTGTAGGATAATGTTACAGTTTCATCCCATTTTACCGCGTTCATTGTTTAGATAATCGCTTCCGAGTTGAGATAAACTTGGTTTGGCTTCAAGTCGCAGAGTGTTTCAATCAGGGTTACTTACGAAAATATTTTTTTTTTTTTTTCCAAAATGTCATTTGACTATAAGTATTTAAAATCGAATAATTATAATAATGAATGACGACTACTTTTAAACTGTTATTAAAAAAAATCCTCAAGAAGTATATATGTAGTTAAATTTGAAAAAGCTGGTGAACTTACAAAGTTACATGGAATCTGTTGACTTTGGCATAATATGAGAACGGAGGGTAGGTAGGAAGAAAATCTGAGCTAAGTTGCCGTTAATATGAAAATATGGAGGTCTTTAACCGAGTAAAGTTTGATAAACTGTTCTATCTTTATTTTAGCTTCTTGAGATATGTTTTTGTAAATACGAAAAAGAGAAAGTGTCATCATGAATTATTATTTGCAAAAAATACACAGTCCGAAAGGGTTGGTTTACTGTTCAAGGCTTCGTGTACAAAGGAGGAAAATGTAGGGAAATTCGTGTGAGCAAATAAAGAGTTTCTTGGAAAACCTAATGATTTCTTTTGTTGCATTTCAAAGAATCCATTACTAACAGTATACACCTGTAAATGGCGGCTTTTACAAACCCTTCATTATCAGGTATAAAGAAGAAAAACTAAACGAGAGAAAATAAAAATCATCTTTTCTGCTGTTTGACTGATTTGTTGGTCGAGTGGCCGTAAGCGAACCTGCTGAGCAATACTGAGCATGCATGAGGTCCTGGGTACGATTCGCGGATCGGACACAGTGTTATTGGGTTTTTCCATCAAGAATTTCTCAATAGCAGCCACGGAGCCCGGATTTGTGCCCGGTTGATGACAATAGACTCGCTCTATTACACGGGATTTAAAATGTAATTGACGAAATGTGGGTGATCTCTACCTAACCATTCGGGGATTACTGACGTGATGTTATGATATGTCTTTACTGTCAATGCACAGATATTTTATTACGAGCTTTTAAGCTTTAAAATAATATAACATATTGTTCTATACGACAGTAAAACTTGATGGGTTATTAAAAGTTAACGTTTCTAGCACGTGACACCAGTTTTAAATAATGCTGAAAAGTTAATTGTAGCACTTAAAATTAAACACACAATGTAATTTTATAGTCACTGTAGTGGTGTGTAAAAAATGTGTAAAAGTTCTTCGAAAATTGGTTTTGAATGATCGTCTGTAATTTTATAGTTACAATACCTACATAAAATCACGCTAGGAGTTGTACCTTGTAGTTGCTGCTTATTGTAACAAACCGTTTTGCCGCACTTTCCTAACATAAACCCAGTTTAGGCACTCTGAGGGAGTATTATGTAACGACCTACAACATAGTGGCTTTTATTCTATTTACAGCCTCAGTCTACTTCACATTGTCATAACAAACAATTATCTGATATACTGTGAACTAAGTGGTTGTGACATTCAACCAGAACCAATTTATAACTTTATAATACTCGCCCACGACGCAAAAATTGGCCCTTATTTTTAATTCACTCTCATGTGTGAGCTGCTAAAGCCAAAGTAAATGTCAACAGGACTTAATTGTATGATAACTTAAAAAAAATGTTATAAGAGCTTTAAAATGAAATGGATAAAAATACGAAGAGATGTCATATAGTTACAGTTGAGGAGAGATTTTGGTATAAAGGAGTTTGCTGAAAAATATATTTATGTTTCTTCCACATCGGTTATAAACTTGAGGCCGCGTGAGATGCCAGCTCAAATTCAAACTTATCCACCAACTCTCTATGCCACGCTTTACAAATACTAATCACAAAAAATAATATACAGTCAATACTGCAGCGTGTATGTATGACGTATGTATAGTCTACTGACCGTTTTCGGTCACGGCGCGCGGCGTGGCATCGGTGGGGGAGATAATTATTATAGTGCACAATTGCGTGCGCAGCAATGTCTGAAGAGACGACAATCCGACACGGCCGGAGAGAGATCAGGCGTGGGACCAACGGTTGAACGTGCCTTCCGAGGCGCGGAGGTACCACCAGCTTCCAAGCTTCGGGCTACAACTGAGAAAATTCTACTGAAAATAAAACAATAATACTAATTGCCCTACCCGGGAGTCGAACCCAGGAACCCACGCTCAGCAACCGCCCCGCGACCACGAGACCAACGGGACAGTCAATGCTGAAGTAAGCACTATTAAAACGAGCGGTATAACATTTAAGATATTTTTGCCCCCTTTTTTTTTTTTGGAGGTTGGGAAATCATCAAATGGCTCCTCCAGATCTGGGCAGAGCAACTATGTTCCTTCTTATCCCTTTGTGTCGAGGCTGTGGTATCTCTTTCGAACAACCCATAGCCATATTATTTAACTGCCCCTAAAAGTGAATTTTATTCACTTTTAAAAGTGATGTAAAAGACTCGACTACTCATCACATAGTAATGTATAATACGTAAGTTGTAGACAGTACATATTATTATTATATGTTGCTACGAATATAATATAATACATGCCTTTATCATGCATGCGTTATTGATTCTTAATTCACACCTACGCGAGTTCTACACGTATAACTGACAGTTGACCGTTCAAGGTTGAGTGACGTGACGTGGAAAATTGCAAACAGAAAAGTCAAAAGTCTAGCAATTTTATATATTTTTACTTTTTTATTGGCTTACGTTACGGTATTGGCACATAAAACATTATGTGTTAAAATTCAACGGAGCGGCCAATTCAATAACAGTGTAACTCAATTTATTAACTTCAAATTGATATTATGTGAAAAATACGAAACTTTTCCATTGTTACCAATTTCAGCTGTTTAGGGCAACAAATTAAGTTCAGTTTCAATTGTACAAGTATGCTATTAGTGAATCAACAGTGGTTCGCATTGACCCTTAAAATAAGGCAAATTATATCCAAAAAGGCAATGTTACTAAATTTTGAAAGAATCTCCAGAATATTTCTTGATAGGTGCGGAGTGAGAGCACTTATCGGTTCTGAACATCATTGACTTGATCAAGGAGACAGCTCGTCTAGCAGAATGATAGCTTAACAGTCTATAACGACTTTTGTCTGAACTGTATCAATTTCACTTTGACATTATAGACGTTTTTATGTAATTTCAGTAAGCGTTTTCGTATTTAGGCGAGACTTTTGACTTGTAAATAGTTGACCTTTTTTTTTGGGGGGTGGGAAATCATCAAATAACCCCTCCCGCTTTAGGGCAGAGAAAGAGAGTGTCAGACTTCTACTGACTAAAAACCACCATGTTCCTTCTTAGCCCTTTATGTCGAGGCCGCGGTATCTCTCGCGAACAACATGCAGCCCCGACGAGGACCCTATTCTATGAACATACTAGGTGTTCATAAGCTACTCCCGCCGCCTTCCGCAACCAGTATTACATCATAAATGAGGTTTGAACAAACTTGCTGCTTCAAATGAAATATTTAAGTAGTTACCTTCACTTTGACTAGCATATTATATGCCACATACCTTTTCAGTTCTAGGTCAAATTTGACAAAGGTATGTTAAAGGATTGTATAACCTAAAGTGGCTGTAGTACTAACTATTAGTCAGATAAAACTTTAGGGTAAATCTTGTTACTACTGTCATTCTATGAATTTCGTGAAAAGCTAAGCAGGACTAAATAAATGCTATGCCGTAAAAATACGTAATTTTTCGTCATTTTTAGAGGGTCATCATTTTTCTCTATAATATACTAGTTGCTGAAAAAATAGGCCATGATAGGGACAGGATACCTTGATTTAATGAAAAAAAAAACGTTGTTCTAGAGGTGTTGTACATGAAGTAAAAAGAGAAATACATTTCTATGGAGAATCGCAGCCCCTGTTCCGTCTAGAACGTTTCGTTTGGCACGGACAAGTGTGCGCAATTTTAGACTCTAAAGTCAATCCCAATTGGAGTGAGACACAGAACGACACGTCCAAAGGAAATAAGTTTCGATTGGTACCCGAGTTGTATTTACAGATTCTTATCGCAAAACGCTAACAACTGCTAAAGCATGGAAGGACGTTATTGAATTGAATTTCACATTTCTCACTACGAAGCGAAAGTAAAATAAAATATCTACATGCGCAAAATCACTTTGTATCTTGTTCACTCAAGTATTGGTCAAAGCCGATTAACGTGAAATAAGCTCTCTATAAAGCTAGGGAAAATGTTGGCAGAGTTTTCAGCTTTTAATCTCATTGGTTACACAACATAAATTCAATATATCGAGCGTTTTGTGATGGCGTTAGTTCGCTCACGTGTAGAGATAACGAGCTGTCGTCAGATAAGCCAGTTTAAACGTGTATCTAACCTGATTCGTGTGGACATATGCCAGTGACTATTATTCTCGGATATAGCCAATTAGCCAGTTTGCTAATAAACGTGCACACAATGGTTGATGATGGCTCAAGTCTAATGAATACTGATGGTTGATTTAATTCAGTAATTTAACATACTTAATTGATGGAGTGTTACATTGTTCATGTTTCCGTAATAGCTATAAAGTGTACACGGTTTTGAAATTTGTTTATTTTTTTATTACATACTAGCTGATGACCGCGGCTTCACCCGCGTGTATGTCGGTCAAATTATATACTAAAACCTTCCTCTTAAATCACTCTTTCTAGTAAAAAAAACCGCTTTAAAATCTGTTGCGAAGTTTTAAAGATTTAAGCATACATAGGGACGTACAGACATCGACTTTGTTTTATACTATGTAGTGATATTGATAGTGAAGTGATGATAGTGATAGTGATAATATCGCACCTGTTATACCCGAAGGGGACTTACGCGTGCCTATGTACACATTTCTGCTGTTATTATTGATTCTTATTTATTTAAAAGGGAATGTTTACTACCATCGACCGAGCGCAAATGTAAACGGTGCAGTGTGCGACCTAATTAGTTACATACAAATTGTTCCGTTCCCACAGACAAGCCGTGAAATGGGTTTCATGGGGCTTAGTTCTAAGTAAAGATTTTTATAAAGTTTAGAAAAATCAAAAATTGGGAATCAAACGAGCTTACCTGTTAAGCGAAGTCTTGATTCTAATTTTATGAGTGGTGATCTGAAAAATAATTATTATTGACATAGGTAGTAATTCCCTTACGACGTATTAACACCGCGATTTTAGATTAAAGAAAATGAATATTTTTTAAAGATTGCAACATTTGCATCGTCCTTTCCCGTTTTGACATATGAAACGTCACTTATTTTAGAGATAACATTAGGAACAAACTCTGTTTCCCATACAGAGTAGTTCCAAATGCCTACATTCATTTTGATTTCCTGAAAGGTTAACATTGAATTAGGTAGATTAATTATTGCAGCTTTGGGGTTGTTAGCTAGTGGTGGGTGGGTAATAATTATTTTTCAGATCACCACTCATAAAATTAGAATCAAGACTTCGCTTAACAGGTAAGCTCGTTTGATTCCCAATTTTATTTCGTGGTGATCTTCAAATAATTATTATTGACATAGGTAGATGTTTAGAGTTTGCTGCAATAATTCAATAAGTAATTAAAACACAAATAATTCTGGATGTCAATTTGTGAACATTACCCAAGTAACGAAATTTGGTACTATAAAAGTCCTGATAATGTATTAGAGTGTACTAACTACTACTATGAAAAACGTTTACAAAACCCTAAATAAACATTACATAAAGGGTCTCATGGCGACAAATTTGCACTATAAAAGCAACCAAAACATGTTTGTATTTTGCACTGTAAACAATTCCAGTGATGTGTTTTATCACACTTGTCGTGAGTGTTCCCCAAGAAAACAAATAATATCGGTAACATATGCTTTAGTCATTTTCCATTGTTGCTAAACGTAACATTTGTATTGAAAAACCCTTCCCTTGCAGTCGGGTAAAAGGATAAAACACAAAACATTCATGGACCGTTACTCTGCCGTAACTTGCACTTGCGAAAAAAAAATTGTATCAATTAAATCATTACGCTGATTTCAAAGACAATGCGCCTTCATATTTTTTTATGTTTTAATTAAATTTAAATTAATACAATAAGTACTTGTCCCGACTATGCAGGCTGCTATTACACATTGGCTCCTGCCGTGTTGTCAATGTGCTATCATGGCAGAAAATAGCAGCCATATTTTCACCAAAAACGAATTAGATCATCTCTTGTCTCGTAGCAGTAACACAAACTCACGTATAGAGCTATTAAGTTATGTAGCAGCTGCACCAGGGGTCCTATTTAGTACTCTAGAAGAGTTGTTATGACTTTTACAGAACTAGCCCCATAGCGACGTTGAGAGAACTTTTAAGAAGTTAAAAGGTTACGTAGTGGTTGTGTAAGGTACAGTGCAGATTGATCCTTGAATAGTATTTTCGATACTGTTACAGTACTTGAACTGTAAAACTTATTTTGACGCATTATTAGTGCATAATAGATAAATAAAAGTGTTTGTTAGGTCGTCTTTAGTACTAAGTAGCACCAAATGAGCATTTTTTTTTTTTTTTTTTTTTTTTACTATGCAACACTTTAACGATTCGTATGGTCCTGTAAGCGTTCTAAGAGGTAAACTATAAAAATTAAATTCTATTTAATCTTATAGAACCAAAATGCTCTGTTAAAAACCTTTATAGTACAAGCAGTAACAATGGTTACCATTATAGGCCTACTATATCACTCTTTGGTGATAAAACGCCTAGGTACTTATGACTTCCTTACTTTAGGTACAATAGAGCTTTAGTATTATAACCTTAAGGATATAGTGCATGTTGAATTGATAACTATAATAAAATAATAATTATAGATTGTTATATGTCTGATGTCAGCTCTGATTTGATCTGCTGTTTGTGTTGTACTGTATGAAGTTAGATATGGAGTTCAAAAACCAGTTTCACTTGAAATATAAGAAACTTTAAAATATTTGTGGTTGATATTCCTAACAACTGTTTCGTTACTCCAATGGGTAAAAATTAGAGCTTGCAGAATAACAAATATCTTTGTTTTAAGATTTGCTCTATATTATCACCCTGAATCTATCGGAATTCAAATTCATTAATTTTGTGATCATAAGTAAATAGTAGGTGGTATAATATATAAAATATATTCCATCGGAATTCAAATTCATTAATTTTGTGATCATAAGTAAATAGTAGGTGGTATAATATATAAAATTCAGAAACTATCTATGTTATTGGGCACACATAAAGTTTCTCCAATTAGGTACATAAAATTAAATTGCTTCAAAAAAGTAAAATAAAAACATTACAATAGAATCTGGTTCACTAAAAATTAAAATTACATGCATCAAATGTCAAAGTTTTGACGATGTTAGTAAAAATGTTAATGTAAATAGACACATAAGTATACATAACATCACATTCATCATCATCATGTTTAAGTCCCATGTAACAGGGGCGAGCCTATTGTCATTAACTGAGCACAAATCCATACTCTGTGGCTGCTACTGAGAAATTCCTGATGGAATAACACTTTGCATGATCCACGAATAGAACCCAGAACCTCATTCTCAGCGGTGCTTGCAAACCATAGCTCAACGAGACAGATGACCAACAACTTGGCAAATTAAATGTCAATACTGTAACAGTTTTCACTTTGTCTATCAATAATGGTAAGAATCTGTTTTTTAAATTCATTGAGGCTTTTACTGTCTTTAATTTGCGTATATATTTTAGTGTACAATCTGCACCCAGATTGTCATCATTGCAAAAATATACACTTTTGTGATGCATGCAGTAATGTGTGAAGTTTATCTGAGCAACATAGGCTTTCGACAGATTTATATAAATGCATATTGTTTTTAGCAAAAATACATGATTCATAAATATACAGTGTCTACTGTCGGTATTTTAAAAATTCTGCTTGCATGATTTTGTGAATTTTATTTTGAATGAGCTCCAATCAGGCTCATGATTTACTTATCTTAATAATACTTATAAAAGTATTACCCCAAAATATAAGTCTATACTGCAGAGTAAAGACAACCAAACCATGGTAAGCTACCAGCAGTGCGGTTTTATTTATAATCTTAATCAGCATAATATTATAAAGAATATAGGAAAACTTACTAAGTTTCCCCCACACATTGTCTATTAGAGTTCTCTGACATAATATCCTTATCAATAAAAGCTCCAGCAATTTTGTTACGTAAAACATATGGCACCTGATGTCTTGATGTTCTAACCACAATCCCTTCATGTTAGCACTCCCATGCACCCTCCCCCCCTTGTTTTCAATTATATCACTTTAGTACTTACTTGTACTATCAAGTGTGTACATTTTGTGCCCAGATAACAAATTAAAATTTTCCTTTACTATGCTGTAATTTAGGTCTGCCCATCTCCTTAGGAATTAAATATTATTTAATGCAGGTTACATGCTTACTGCATACAATATTTGAGTGTTATCTATGAATATCTAGCGTATCTATGATAAATTCATCAGACATAACAAGTTATCTGTTATTATTAAGTATGGTTTAAGTGATTTTCTCTGAAAATACTCTTAGGCATAAATAAATTACAACATGATTAATTTAATATTGAAGCCATAGATTGCTAGGTATAGCAACGAGTTACTATTAGGGTTGTTATTTTACATTGGGCCTTACAATATAATGGTAATATTATCTTTTCCTAAGAGGGGGTCGGGTCTCGGAGTGGAAATAATTTGATTTGGAACTAAAAAGGGTTTGGTTGATAAGGTCATCTGTACATTGACAGGCTGTTAAGACCTCGAAATTTTGTCAGTCTATAAACCTTTTTCCTCTCAATACTAATAGTTTTTATGTATTGGGACATTACAGTGCATTTACCACCATGTTTTATTTAATTTATTCAGAAAATAAACAGTTATACAAACATTGTTTGCATAACATAACATTACGCCTGTAATCCTCGAACGGTTAGGCAGAGGTGTCAGACACCCACATTTCGCCAGTTTTGCATTTGGTTGGTTACGTGCATAATTATGTAACTTTGATTTATAACCAATGATGCTTCCATAATATCATACTCGATGAAGAAGCTATGAAAAGATTTCACTTAATGTGGCCATAACATGCAGAGAATATCTCATACTAAAGCATGTGCAATCATGACAAATGTGTGTCAGCCAGTAGAATACAAATAAGGCAGCCAAGTAACCGCCCCTAAGACGACCCACTGACCTAACTTTTACTTGCTGATAGGAAACCAGGTGGCAAAGTATGGTCCCCATTCACTGCAAGAGTATATGCATTAGCAAGACTATATTGCACATTGGATAAGCAAGGTTGTCTCGCAACCATCATGCTCATAGGTTAAAAAGCATATTTATAAATTTAGCTGACCGAAGTTCATAGTAGAATAGGGTTCCCCTGTGATGTCTATTCTAGGTATTTTAAGTGTTAGCATTGTCCAATGACTTTGCTAAGGACATCTTGTGTCACGCACTGATAGTTTGCTATGTGGCTAGTAACGTTGGATATATGTTTTCATGCAAAGCATATTTCTGGATGGTCGTTTTTCCGTTGGAATCATTCAAGTAATATAGAAGTATAAAAGATGACATGCTGCGCCAACCTCAAATAAATTGGGATAAGGGCAAGAGAATGATGATGACTCAAAACACACAAACATCACATGGAGATGGAACTCCGAAAACCGGCTATGCCGATTGTAGGTATTTTCAGTGTTAGCATTGTCCAATGACTTTGCTAAGGACATCTCGTGCCACGCACTGATAGTTTGGTAAGCTGCTAATAACTCAGGGTATATGCTTAAAATTTATACGGAAATGTAACTCACCTGATATGCAGAGTATAGGTATTTTCAGTGTTAGCATTGTCCAATGACTTTGCTAAGGACATCTCGTGCCACACACTGATAGTTTGCTATGCAGTTAATAACATAGGGTATATGCTTACATGGAAATGTAGCTCACCTGCTATACCCAGTATAGTTATTTTCAGTGTAAGCATAGTCCAATGACTTTGCTAAGGACATCTCGTGTCACGCACTGATAGTTCAAATTCCAGCTAGTACATAGGAAATATATGTTACTGGGGTGTCGCGCACCCACTGGAAAAAGCTTTAAGAAGCTTACAGCACACATGTGGTTTACAGTGTTAATGACCATCGTATCGCTTGAATAAGCACTGTAGATATCACGTATCCGGAGGTCAGTTATAGCCAGGCATTCTTACGCCTAATGGTAGGGTTACATCCAAGTTCACCGCTGTGGTCGGCTGAGCGAGCGTTGTCTGTAGGTATTTGCTCAGATTTCTGCGTCTCAGGTTTACGATTTTCACTAATGCTGCACATATTACACTTTTTGTCACTCAGTATTTTGTTATTTCGGTAGAATATAACGTAAACTTATTTTAATTTATTTTTTTTATTTTATTTTATTTTTAGAAAAGTGACGTTTCATATGTCAAAACGGGAAAGGACGATGCAAATGTTGCAATCTTTAAAAAATATTCATTTTCTTTAATCTAAAATCGCGGTGTTAATACGTCGTAAGGGAATTACTACCTATGTCAATAATAATTATTTGAAGATCACCACGAAATAAAATGATAAACTTTGGTCTCGCTGCTGAGAAATGCCAGATAGAATACCCGATAGCACTACCCGATTGTGGAATGAAACTCGGGACATTATCTATTTTTATCAGGTTCTGAAATCTACGTATTCTCATATTAGTCACACGCCACGATTCTACAGTATATTAGGTTAAACAAGGGACTTATTGAATACCTCCTGTATTCATTATTTAATTCTTGTCCCAAATATGTAAAAAAACTATAACTTTAATTTGTGACGTAATTGTGCCATTACCCGCACGCTCTCCAGATCTCAATATATTAGACTTTCTGTTTCGCCATTTGTCCTACACCAATTTTAAAATATGAAGGCAAAATATATACCTAAAAGTCATTGACCCGCGATAAGCGCAAGGGTTACGAGACTTTTGCAAAACATTTGGTATGGTTCTGTCTGTTATTTATCAGTGTTGTTTCCTCGTTCATATTTTATTACTATCATGTAAGCATGCACTATTGCAAGTTTCAATATGTCCCTCATTTAAACTAACATATTGTATAGATTCGTTGTTGTTTTTCAGCGAAAAAATTACTATTAGCCCACTACTAGCGATAACACTATAATACTCGTAAGTAGTTTTAGGTAGGAAATCTTTTATTGTGTATAATTGTGTATATTAGAAAAATTAACAGAATCAGATAAGTAAACAAAATAAAGTTCAGGACCGTACAAAGGTATTTCCAAGTAAACAGTGAAAAAAAACATTTCCACGAAACATCTACGCAGGTATTAAATTTTTTACCAAATAATGTCTCGTCTCGGGTTTTAGTTACTGGCAACATAATTAGATAAGATCGTTAACCTGTCAGTCATAAAGGTCAGCTTTGATGGGTAGTATATTGAATTATGTTATATACCGAACTCGGCTGAAAGTGAATTTATTAAGGTTTGCAATAAATGTCACTTAGCGCCGACAATCTTACGAAACAGATGTTTGAACAAAACAACAAGTTAGGGTTGATTCGAGCGAAAAGCATTGGGTAGTTGGCGTTTTCTTGGAAATTCTACCTTT
This sequence comes from Diarsia brunnea, assembly GCA_949774965.1. NCBI lineage: Eukaryota > Metazoa > Arthropoda > Insecta > Lepidoptera > Noctuidae > Diarsia > Diarsia brunnea. The sequence goes on along the minus strand of OX459003.1, from coordinate 11,536,782 downwards.
AGGGTGTAGTATGAGGAACAGGGTGTAAAGTTCCACATCACCCATAGAAAAGGGAGGATCCTCCGACCAGACGGGTGTTGTGTCTGGTGGGCTAACTGCCCGACATGTAATTCGGGATTTTCTATATAGGCTAATGTCGCGGTTAAAATTGATATCGCGATGTAAGATTTGTCATTTTAGTTTTCATGTGTTGCGATAGATGTAGTTGTCGCCACATACCTATTGGATAGTTTTTGCTACCTGCCTCGCTTTCGTTGGTCTACAGGTCGCAAGCGCGACTGCTGTGCATGGCAGGACTATGCACAGCATTTAAAGTGTAAGGTCCGATTTCCAGGTCGGGGAAAGTGTTATTGGGTTTTCCATCAGGCATTTTTCAGTAGTCACGGGTCACGGAGGTCACGGAGTTTAGATTTGTGCCTGGTTGATGGCAAAAAGACTCGCTCCTTATTACATGGGACTTAAACATAACTGGCCAAAATGTAGGTGTACTATTGGGTACACCTCTGTCTAACCCTTCGGGAATTACAGGCGTAATGTTATGTTATTTTGTTATGAGATAAGCAGTGCCTGTATACTTAAAACTACGTTATGTAGTTCTCTTATATTTTTCTTGTGTGAGTATGCAATATGCATAATAAAAATAAATTACAGAGGGCAGTTGGATACTAAACTACATCTGTGCTGCTATATCTTTATTTACTTAAACTTTGAACAACTTAAATTAATGCATAAACTACGCTGTTCAAGTGTCTTAACATAATACGAAGTAATACTCAAACTTGATATTCATTTAAGAGTACGTGAAACTTTGCTACGTCTTCGAAAACACTATCTTTTATATATTCTGAACATGCTCAGTGTGTCTCATACATTAACTTTATTTAAACTCACTTACGAAGTTGTCATACTGTTCCTATGTTTTAATGGATTCCTTTACGAATGTACTCGTACGTACGTAGGTGGCACATTTCGTGTGTTCGAATTTCTAGCATTTAGAGTATTATTATGTACGTAAAAAGAGGTTTTAGTACAAAAACGTATTGATGAAATACATAGGTTTGTTGTAATATATTCTAGCTCTACTCGTGTTTTCTTTCCCCAGGAATGATTAGCAGTATCAATGAAGGATATATCTACGTCATTGCATTATATATTGCGTATATTATTATATATTGCGTATATCAACTTTTTTGCATTTTTATTAGTAGAAAACTAGTCTTTTATGTAACAAAATAGTTTTAATTGTGGACTATATATTAAATCTATTTAATTTTCTTAATCATAAGTAATATTTTTTATTAACCATATGTTTAAATTGAACAACTTTGCCTTTACAAAGGTAGAAGGTGCGTTTTGACCGTAATTAATTTTCCGCGATAAATCGCTTTGGAACTTAAATTCAAGCTACAGAAGTAATTCAAATAGAGTTAGTACTTATTTGTAGTCCTAAAAGTTCATTTCAACGTTCTAAAGAAATTAAGTTTCTTGAATATCCAAATTTTGCTTACGTAGGAAACTAAATTTGACTTACGACCGTCCCCTAGATAAGACATTTCAAGTCTCCAACTTGATTGATCCACTTCGCTCCTAATTTCAATCCAGAACTTTATTTGTAAGTAGCAACTACTGCTTTTTGTGGTTTAACGGTCGCTACTGGTGACCATGAGGTTGGGTGCGATTCTCGGTATGGGGTAAAGAGTAACCCCGTTGGGGCTGCGGGTTGTTCTAAAGAGATACCACGGCCTCGGCACAAGGGCTAAGAAGGAACATCGGTGTTTTTTTAGTCAGTAGAAGTCTGACACTCCCTACCACTCTGCTCAGAGAGCGGGAGGAGTCATTTGATGATTACCCAACCCACCTAAAAAAAAAACGGGTTAAGAGTAATTAGGATAATTCGAATTTCTTAGTAGCAGCGAGTCACCTGGTTTTCCGTCCGGTGATATACACATCGACGCTTGAAAGGCAAAAATTACCAAGCGACATTGTGTGCATTAGAGTTCACATCCTCGCCTTACTCGGGAGCTAACTCTAAACTTCCTGGGTCCGACAATGTAGCTTGATATTTCTTTCCTTTCAAGCTTCGATATGAAACATGATAGAGGTACGAACATAGCATAACATCACGTTTGTAATCCCTTAAAAGGTAAGGTAGAAATGTACCTAACAGTACACTTTCATTTCAATAGTTATGTAAGGTATATAGGTACTCCTGTCGGGGCTGCGGGTTGTTCGAAAGAGATACCGCGACCTCGGCGCAAGAACTATGAAGGAAAATGGGTGGTTTTTAGTTAGTAGAAGTCTGACACTCCCTTTCGCTCTGCCCAAGAGCGGGAGGGGTTATTTGGTGATTTTCCATCCGCCAAAAAAAAAGGTACAACTACTTCTACGTAATTTCTGTGACATTCAAATGTAGTGTGTAATAATGCAACTTAGTTTCCTACGTAATTGATCGAATTTAGTTAGAAAACGCTATTAAAATGTACCGAGGCACGTTACTGACTAATTCATTCAGCTAAGGTTTCCGAGAAACCGAACACTGTGAAACAAATTGTTTTATGTTTATATTGAACCTCGTGACGTCAATTGTTACGACATAAGTTTGACTTAGCTTATTTAATTGAGAAATTGAAAAACATGTTTGTTACTTTTTATTATGAAAAAATTTTTACGAGGAAAAGTATTTTTGATCGTAAATGTATTTTTCAATGTTTATGTTGGCGTAGATTGAAAATTGAGTGAGAATAACAAAAAGTCTGCGATTTATCAACACACGAACGAAGTGACAAAAAAATAACAGTCAATGGCTCCTTTCCTAAATGAAAAGAATAATTAAGCTAATTGGTGGAAACATTAATCTTAGCCAAGCAACAGGCGGCCAAGAAAAAGAAATGAAAGAGCCAGCAACAAGTGAACAAGAACAAAAATCACAGAGCCTTGAACCTTTCAATATATTACAAAGACAATATGAACCCATTATAGTAACACTATATCATAAAACGTTCAATATAATCTCTTATATGCGTCAACAGGGTGTAGAAAGAAAATGTTTATAACCCCATTCTCGTCGTGCATACAATATGGTGACTTGTGACGTCACATGTCTGGTCTGTCAACTCGTGTTTTACGAGCCGTATCGACAGTTTATAGGTTTATTGCTAATGTCATGTCAGAGACATTATATGAAGTGCTTGTTGTTTAGGTTTATTCCTAGTTTAAATGTGGTTGACTGAATCGTTGGTCTAGTGTTTGGAAGTGCGGCTGCTGTGTATGAGGTACTGGGTTTGAATTCCAGATCGGACATAGTTTTATTGGGTTTTTCGATCTCGAATTTTCAGTAGCAGACAGAAAGTCTCTATTTGTGCCTCGTTGATGGCAATAGGCTCACTCCTTGTTACATGGGGCTTAGACATTACTGGCGAAATGTCGGTGTACATTAATTACACCTTTGCGTAACCCTTCGGAATTACAGGTGTGGTGTTATGGTATATTCCTAGTTTAAATATGGTTAATGATCTTATCTAAATTATCAAGCGATGAAATTCAATATTAGTCTTAGTAACGACGCCGTTGACGTAATCGAACCCGTTTATTAATGGTCTCAAATTCATATTCTTTGTATATTTTCTTGAGACATTCGAGAAAATATTAAGTCGTCCTTAAAGTACGGGTTTATTAGTTTTTTATTGAAACTTCGGTCAATTTAATCAAAATAACGAAGACTTATCCCTTTGCTACTGCAGTATAATTGCTTTATTATTTCAGTGTTCGTTTGTTTGATTATTATTGTTATAGCTATTTTTTAAAAGTAAATGATACGACTTTACAATTTATTTCATACTAGGTGATGCCCGCGGCTTCGCCCGTGTGGACGTCAAAAACTTGACAAATTATATACTAAAACCTTCCACGAGAAACAGTCTATTTATTGATGAAAACAGCATGAAAATCGGTGCAGTAGTTTTTGAGTTTATCGCGAACAGACAGTCAGCCGCGGCGGAGGACTTTGTTTTATAACATGTAGTGATTTTTGCATAATCAGCACACCCATTGCACACACAGCCATTTCGATGCCGTCAGAAACGATGGTGTCTCCGTTCACTGGACGAAGATTTTAATGGCAAACAAAGTGTGTATTTAAAGCCTTAGTTATCCTATATCTATGAATAAAGTTCTAAGACTAAGTAAAATCATTCGAATTTAAGTTACATTTTCCCTGTAGCTTACATTGGTGCAGTTCACTGTAGATTTATCATCACGAAAGTTTTTAATAATTTCTTAACTTCGTTATAATTATAACCTTTCCCTTAGAATGTAATTAAATAAACAGAGTGCTCTTAAAGATAACGACACTTGTTTATCTAAAGGTTTTTACATAAACAATGTTTGTGTTTTGTTTAGATGCTGGGATAAGATAATATTTTTGATGCCAGGTCAAACAACAGTTCAGTCCCTCTTTGTTTCGTTATTCATCTGTTAAATATTGAACAGAAATCTGCTAAAGTCAGAAAATAAAACGTTATTTGATTTTATAAAAGCCTAGCCTAGACAGTTCAATATATTTATGCGACTGCGGTAGAGCCCAAAGAAAATAAAAGACGGCCACAAAAAATATGGATGAATTGTGTGAGGCTAATATAGGAAATATGAAGGAGTAAACGATACCATGACGTCTGACAAAGGAGAATGGGAGAAGAAAAAGTGTTGTGTCAGTTATAAGTACAATGGACAGGAACATGACGACTGCGGTAGAGCCCAAAGAGCGGGTAATGGGCTAAGCGGTATTTAACAAAGTTTCCTAGATACTTCCTAATTTTCCGGCAAGTCAAATCTGAAACCTATTCTCTGCACTCTAAAGTCAATCTTCCATTAACCGAATTCCCCATTAGCCGATACAGGCTCCAGACTCAAACATGTTACAGTAATCGTACCCGCCCCTATTTCAGTGAACTGGTTTATCGAAAGCTTTTGACTTTGTTAATGTGCAACTAGCGTGAAACGGGTTACGTAGTATATGGACCTATTTTGGTTTTCCGAACTATGTTTTCTTCGAGCTAAAAGTCCGCCTAAATATCTACTAAGGCTCCAAAATATTGATAGGCACTTGAAAGGTTCTTATTTAATTTTTAAAACAGTGCAGGTCACATATATTTCAATTATTTTTGCTAGATGGCCCAATACCTACAACTAATTATAATATTATGAAATTTTCTTATAGACTACAGCGAAACATTCATTGACTATTGAGGCTGTATTCTAGATGAGTAATTTAAAAAACCGGCCAAGAGCGTGTCGGGCCACGCTCAGTGTAGGGTTCCGTAGATAATAAAATATTATGTAAACGAAGTTAAAAAAAAATACGGGCAAATGAAACTTGACCTCTGGATTGTATAGGCGCTCATACGATTCAGGGACCAAATTATATTGGTTAACTGCAGTTTCCATCTGTTGTTTCCATCCAAGTTCAAAATAATTTTCCTAGAAAGTCCTTATAAAGTTCTACTTTTCAGATTTTTTTCGTATTTTCTAAACTTATGGTTCAAAAGTTAGAGGGACGCTTTGTTTTTTACTTTTGGAGCGATTATTTCCGAAATTATTGACATTATCAAAAAATGATTTAAGTAAACCCCTATTCATTTTTAAATACCTTTCCAACAATATATCACACATTAGGGTTAAAATTAAAAAAAAAAACACTTCCCACTTTACATATAGGGGGGCTACCCTAATAAAACATTTTTTTCCAATTTTTATTTTAGCACTTTGTCGGCGTGATTGATACACATATTGGTCCCAAATTTCAGCTTTCTAGTGCTAACGGTCACAGAGATTAAGCGAGGACGGACAGACAGACAGACATGGCGAAACTATAAGGGTTCCTAGTTGACTACGGAACCCTAAAAAACACCTAATGAGCAATATGTAGTATAAAGTGCATGACATTGTAATCACAAAACATCGCAAACATAATAAAATTATGTTTCGTTGTTTATTACCCCGCATGGTTCTACATATCCAGTTTTCAAAGAACACAAATACAAAATGTCTGTGAAACACAGAGAGAGAGTAAAACGCGTGGTGGTTTAGTTCCAGAACTGGATTATTTGCATAATTAGAATATTGGATACACTCATGAAAGGATTTTTAATATTAAAATAATGTGTGCAAAACAGAAAAAACATATTTTGTGAAAAGTTAGTTTTTCATAGTGTTTTTATGAATGACAAAGTCATATTTACAGTTTTTTACCTGTGCTATATCTCAAAAACTATTTACTATATATTGTGTGTAACCAATTGGTTTAGATTAGGTTGAAAGTTTACATTGCGATCTACAGCATATAATTATATTTTTTAGATTTTACACTCTCTTATTTTAAAAGAATGTAAGAATGAAAGAAAAAATCATTAAATAAGGGGTTATTAATTGATTTTCCACCCGCCAAAAAAAAAAGGGCGGGTCTATAGATAGGTCTTAAAAATTATATTGAGGTTTCTAAAACCATTTTGGGGGGGGGGGGGGAAATCATCAAATAACCCCTCCCTCTTGGGCAGAGCGAAAGGGAGTGTCAGACTTCTACTGACTAAAAACCACCCATGTTCCTTCTTAGCCCTTCATGTCGAGGCCGCGGTATCTCCTGCGAACAACCCGCAGCCACGATGGGCGTCGGCCCTTACGTGTTGCTGACATCTCTTTGAGGCGCGCGTGGAACACGAACGCGCTGTCTGTCGACACAGCCTGCCATCGTCATAAGAGGGACGGACGGCGAGCTAGCCCATCACTCACCGTCCACAGGCCCGCGTCTACGGTGGCCGGAAGCCATCACGTGGCCCCCGACGCCCGGAGCGCCTCCCGCGGCGGGTCTATACCCCTTTAATCTTTTATTTTTGTCAGACATGACGAATCTATAAGGGTTCCGTTTTTGCCATTCGGCTACGGAACCCTAAAAATCACGGCATATGAAGAGGTTTTCGTTTTAGATTACGCATTAATATAATTTTTAAACACGATTGTCGCATTGAATACTTAATTTTATCCATATTCAACTAATCTGAAATATAGTATTTAATAAAAAATCTAAACAATTAGACGATGGCGTTCTAGTTTTAGCCTTTTTTTTCTGTTTTTAGTTTTATGGGAAAAGACATGAGTTTCTGAAAATAAAATACATTAAAATTATTTCGAAATGTACATGGGATATTTAGAATATCCCACGTACATTTCGAAATAATTTGAAGATCAGAAAATTTTCTGATCTTTAAGATCAGAAAATTTCTCAATACAAGAAAGTTTGCCGATATTCCACTGAGTTGGTTCAATTCTAAGTTAATGAGAAAAATTAATAGATATAGACGTTATCGATTTAACCAACTCAATATCGGTTCTTTATCGGTAATATTGCCATGACATTTCATTCATCATCATTTCATTTTTCATTTGTTTTTTTTTTTTTTTTTTTTTTTTTTTTCTTGTGACCTTTCAATAAGAATTATTTCAGTATTTTTGTTTCTTTGAATTTGTGATAGGAGCTCATTTTAAACACATAATGTTTCACTGTGTAAATAACGTTATTTGTATAAAGTAACAAATTAAAAAAATCACATCCCTTCTTTTTGATATTACTTTTATAACTGACGTAGACTAACATTATCATTAACACTGCGTTTGGCTTAGCAGCAGTCGGGTAAAAGGAAACAATAATTCAGTTGCTTGTGAGTAAACAACTTCCAGAGATTAACTATGCGAAAATGTTCGTTCGTTTAGCTGGAATTCCACTACAGATTTGATTGAATTTCAGTACTCAATGCGGAAAGCGTTCAGGAACTGATTTTAAAATCTGTCCCTGAAAAAAAAGCGCAGGTCTAGAAGCTTTTCGCAGAACACTTGACGCGAAACCATATCGAATACTTTTGTAAGGTCCTGAAAATTTGTAAACGATTTTACGTTCATCATTATCAATGACAAAGCAAGAAAACTTTTGTAAGAAACCAGTACCAAGTTTTACTAAGCTAAAAAAACAAATTACTATCAAGTTATATGTAACTTGATCAAACCTATGGGTTCTACCGGTTATATCAAATATTAGAACTAGGGGTTTCGGTTTCACAAAACGTGTCTACATATTACGTAAACTAGTTTCGGAAGTCCACGTGTTCTTCTTCGATATTTCAATTTTCAATGGAAATTATAGCTAATAAGGGTCTATTCAATTATACGTTGTCTCATAACAAGTTGCCTCGTGCCAATGTTAGACGTTCTTCTATTAACCTGTTAGGACTGGTTATTTGTCCTATTTAATTAGTTTCAACATAACAATGTTTAGTCCTTTTAAAACAAAACAATATCTGACATTTCCACAGGTTAGTTGTTGTTGTTATTGTTAGTTCGTACTTTAGATAGGTATAATTCTTCCTACCTATACATACATGAAATTCATCTAACATCATAGCAGTTTGCGCTTTGTGCTGGAGAATTTGCTGGACCAGGTGTACCGAAGCTTAATGCGATTTTGAGAGGCCCCACTCCAATAGTGCAGAAGTTCAAACTGAATAGGCACTTTCCGCTCTCCAGTTCGACATTCAGCGTCCGGGTGAAATGTCAACAGTCCATTGTGATTTGCGAAGTAAACCCACGCAAAAACATTCAATCATTGAGCTATTCGGATTTCGAGCTAGACGAAAATATTTTTGGACACTAGAATGGAGTTTAGAATATTTTTTCATGGAATATTAGGTATGTGTGTCGGTAACCAACTGATACTAAAAAAAATGTATTTTCTCAAATAAACTTAATATAACATTACACCTGTATTAACGGAACAGGCAGACAGAGTTTAACAACACCAATAATTTTGAATTCATCTTGTTTACCTGGCTGACTTTTGATACGTATTTCATTTATTAATAATTATAATTAATAATAATTTATTTAATTCAGACAACATTGATCCATAATTTGGTTAGTAGTAATACTTAAAAATAATGTTAGTAGGTAAACAGAATATTCGGGGCAATACAATTATCAGTACAACACATAACACACTACTAATGCAATTAAAAAACAACAAAATAAAATTCAATAATTAATAAAATAAATAGGTACTCAAGTCAAAAATATAAAAAAGTCAATGTCAAAATGTAAAATATAAAAATGTCTCCAATCAAAAATTTAAATCAAAAATAAGTTAAAGTCAAAAATAAATTAAAGCAACAAACTTTGCCTTTAACAACAACAATTTATTTAAAGGCCATATTGTTGTTTCGTCAAACTCAACAATAATAATGGCAATAATGGTTTAACTTTTATTGATGTTCAGTTAGTTCGTAACAAGTATCTGAACAGTTTCAGGTGTTTAAACTTTGGCTTATTTGCGAGTCTTAAGTTTATCTATTCGGTTATCTCTTACGCTTTTTTATTAATTCTATGAATTCGGATGTTGAGAAGATCTGCCAACGATCTGCGTGGGCCTGTAGACAGTTAAGAACCCGAAGTCTTGAACTTATTTTAATTTAATTTATTTTACTTGAGAGTTCTTCTTCTTCTTTATCGTGTAGTTAGTGCCTAGCCTTGCTTAGTGTCAGAGTTTTTATGGGGCTCATAAGTATTAATTAATTCATTAATTATTTTTTAATTTTATTTATTTGTTTTTTTTTCGTAATAACTTTCTTATACAACGATCGTCTAACTCAAACCTTTTAGTTAAAAGTTCAGGTTTTCGTTTCCGATAACATTTATTCTATAAAATTTTGTATTTGCAATTGCTTTTGGGCAGTCGTAAGAACACCCCTTTAGCTGGAAATACTTCAAGGTAAATAAACACTTGTGTTTTATTTCTTTTTAGTAATGACGTACGGTTAGCATTTCCTGAAAACGAGCTATTAAATGTTAATGTCTTAGCATAAGTAAGTAGTGTTTAGACTGGATGATGAATAATGGATTAGTATTTGTGTTCTACAATGACCTACCTACATGCTAGAATATCGATTAAACTGTGTTCTTTTTTATTTAAGTAACAGTTCTAGGATGCTATTTAGTTTCAGTTCTATAAAAATGTAATAACGTAAAATATAGATTTGCAAATGCAACAACAACATGCAATGTATTTCATACGCATGCATTTTTTTCATTTACCGCAACCAAGGGTGAAAATAAAATTTACACTTAGCGGGTCGATGAAAATTAAATTTGAATCGGCCCAAAATTTGGCGATGATTTTTAGTAGCCTCCATCAGTTCATGTGATGAGCAAATAACAGGAAAGGCAAGAGACGATATCAAGTGCCCCATAGTGAACAATGCCCCCATAAATAAAATATGTGTATCTTGTTAACTAGCGCAAAAACACCACTAGGTTTTACAAAACCAGCCGTATTTAAACGACTTAAAAAGGAGGAGATTGTTTAAACACACAGTTTCAACACAACACCGCAAACTACGACAGTGAAATGCAAACAACGCTAGTTACAGGCCGCTTTGTTAGTGAGCGTTTGAAATTCTTCACAAAGCTGTGCTTGTCCGTTGTACAGAGAATGACCGGCTTTTAAATGCAATGTGGTATTGCCCCACAAACGATGGAACACTTGATATCGTGTTTTGCCTGTACCGTTACTTGCACATCACAGGAGCTGATGGACGGAACAGAAAATTCCAGGGCAAAATGACTTCGGGTTTTCACCAAGAATTTCTAAGTGGCAGCCACAGATTCTGGTTTCGTGCACGGTTGGTGGCAATAGGCTTGCCACCTGTTAAAGTAGACTTGCAATATTATTGGAAAAATGTGGGTGTACTATTAGGTACACCTCTGCATTACCTTCCGGGGATTAAAGACGTGATGTTATGTTTTATGTTACGTGGCATGTGTACGATATTTTCTGCTTGGCTCAATTTGTTATTTTATTAATGCGTCCCTCTGAAGAATTTCCCTCAAGCGGCTTCAACAAATGAAACTTATCTTCGTTATTACTTATTACAGTTGTTGTTGGGAATACGTTTTACGTTTATTTTTTTATGTCAAAGATCTTTTCGCGTGATCGTATGAGTTTCTTCAGTTCCAACATTAAATAGTGTTCAGTGTAACATGAAGTGGTATTATCAATGATCATATAACTATTTACACTGCTTGTGATATATATGAAGGTGCCATAAAATGAATTTACGGCTCAAGTGTCAGGCTCTACCCACTATGAAGCTCTCATACATCATATTTCACTTTCATATCAAATATCCTCTGATTTTGGAATTGGTCGCTGTTATTTCTCACACAAGTGTATGTTTGGCAATTAGTTTGGAACACTAGAACACGAATTCGAGTGTTGTCAATGCTGTCTGTTTATAAAACGGAATTTCATACTAACGGCCATTGCTGTAATATACGTACCGAACTTGAATACAATAATTGAAGTTTTGAGTTCATTCGATTTAAAATAATTGATTGAGACTTAACTGTTATCGACATTTGATATCCGAATTCCGAACGTATTAATGTATTTTTTATAACCGTTGTTTATAAAACTTGTGCAAAACAAAATATTTTGCTTCTATTTCTGATTGACACATTTTTCTGACCATTCCCCCAACACGGGTCTGTTTGCGTAGGCGGATGATTGCATAGCTCGCTGGTCCATTGAATCGTGATTCATTCGGATACAATATCGATATCTCTGAGGTACACAGCGAATGGAATAACCAATAACATCTGTTTTTGGCTTCGACCTTTGAACTTTGGATTACCGTTCTGTTGCGTCATACATGATTAGAAGGAGGATTTCCAGTAGCGATTTTGTAGGGTAGCACTTTTTGCGACGACACAACCACAAATTGACGATACGTAGCAAAAACCCTGTTAAACAAACGGGATGAGTTTCATTCTGTCTTTTTTGCATACTCGAGGTAGGATTACACACTCGCACGTGTATGATAAATCTGTAGTGCTACATTTGCACATGAAACGTGGTGAGTTTTATGTCGCAGTGATATATGGTGGACGAACGTTTAAAACTTATTTACAAGACATAAAAAAGTACAGACACGAATAATTAAGTTCCTAGTTAGTAAAAAGGTTAAGAAAAAATGTAACAAAGAGTATGAAAAGTTATTCTCTACTTATTTGCAAAATCCTACCAGTAGATAAGAAAGTCGATTATGTATTAAGCCAAGAACATTATTTTAGTGATAAGTTTAAAGTCCCTATTGAAAATAAATATAATACTAGAAGTGTAAGAGAACAAAGACCAGTCCAGCCGAAAGTAACAAATTATTATGGGGAAAGAACTTCTAGATACATTGTGCCAAAAGTATTTAATAAAATAGATATGCTGAGACATAGCCCTAAGTTAACTATAGGTTTGTTGAAATTAAGACTGAGGGATTTATTGCTCGGTAACGAGGATTCACCCGTTACCGAGCAATAAATTCACATCTTTATTTATTCACATCTTTATTTATTTTACAGTTATTCGTTGTTACTCGTATTTAATAGTTTTAAGGTTATCTGTTCGCTAGATTATTTGTTAAAATCTGTACGTAAAAACAAGCGCTTCTCGCCAACAAACTGATAAGTTTGGCGAGTAAATTTTTAATTAACAAAATATGTACCTATATTTGTGAACAATAAAAAAAAAAATATATATATATATATTATATTTTAGCCTTGCCCATGTTAATGTCTCCTATATCGTGGGTGCGTTCACAAAATTTAAACTCAGATACACAAACGGCCAGCCATAACATACAGACTTGCCACCGTGGCTCGGAAAGCGTCTCGGATGTCATTTGTAGGTTTATGACGACAGGTTGCCCGAAAGTCTGCCTACCAGGCTTACCAGGGGCTATATATTACAGTACTACGCAGAACTAACTGGGTTGTGGAGGTCAGATAGACAGTCGCTCCATGTTACATACTGGTATTCAGCTGCGTCCGGTTAGGCTGGAAGCCGACCCCAACATATATTGTTTATACTGAAAACGGGAACAGGAACTCGAAACAATCAGTAAACATGGTAAATATCCCGTTTTCAGTATAAATAATAGTGCTAGTGACCATGTCAGTTTAAAATCTTAGACCCCAACATAGTTGGGAAAAGGCTAGGCAGATGATGAGGTAGATACAGGTCAAAATAAATCTTGCTTGACGTTTTTAGATTCCAAATTTCATTCAGTCCTTTCCGAATTTAATTTCGTCCATTCCGAACATGTGCGTTCCATTTCACTTCCAATCACAGTCGTTGTCACAAATCCTAACAAGAGACTACGCAGTAGATAATACTGTTAAGATTTAATCCATATGCTAACCGAGGAAATTTCTACTGCGATATTCCATTGTGTGGAGTTTCCTGACAGTTCTAATTCGATTTTCATTTAGTTACGTGCGTCGGTCTCGTTGGGAATTTGTCATAACAGGCTCAGTTTTTTATGTAGGGTAGTAATTTCTTGATTAGCTTTGAACATTTAATTCTCGTTTTACTAAATGCTACAACTCAGCCAGTTGGTATGTTCTGGATGTTTGACGTTTGCATTGGCATTATTAAAAGATTTGGTAAAAACTATATACAAAGTTAAGTTTGCGCTAAAACTTTAAACATGTTATGACCTTTGCATAAGTATTTAATAGTTGAAATCAAAATAACATTTAACACAGAGTTGATATTAAATATAATTTACACAATGTAACATAAATAAGTGACATTGCTAAATATAAATTCTTTGAAACAACACCATCATGAAACCACATCGCACCACAATATCGGAGATAGTAAGCAAATTACTTGTAGAACAACAAAACTCGTACAAGCCACAAGTTTAATTACCGGAATACTAATTGTATTTATCACCGCATGTCGGCTAAGGGCTGACAGCTGACAGGAACACGGGCCAAGCAGTGAAATATACCGGCCTTGGGTGGGATTTATACAAAGTACAACGCAGTGACTTGACAGGACTCTTTATTCTGTATACAGCGATCGTTAGAGACTGGAATACCTACTAGAGATCATAGCTACTTTTGCTGCGTGTTTTTTTTGTTGTTAAGTAGATTACATACCATCACGCCTATAATGCCCCGAAGGGTTAGGCAGCGTAAAATTAACACTGCCTGGCCTGGGAACAAACCCAGGCCTTCATGCAAAGCAGTCACGCTTACGACCACTAGACCAACAAGGCAGTGAAAAAGCAGTGGATGAAAAAAAACCTGCAAAACCAGCATTTTTTTTATCACATAAACATCAAGTAGGTTATAAAATTAATGTTTCTGTGGCCACTTTCCTACCATAAAACCGAAGAGGAAAATAGAACAATATCATTAGGTCAGCGTCGTACGATTGGAGCCGATGAAGCGAATAAGGGGTGGTTCACAGCGATCGTAAAAACCTGTTGATCGGGTTCATAAATGTCCTCCGTTGAGAAACAGCGATAATTGGCGCGTGAAACATGTGACATGCGGTTTATAAGGGAAGTCTTGGAATCTTTTAGATGGTGTTATTTCGTGAGAGGTATAATATTGCTCTAGTAACTTGTTTTTGAGAAAGTAGTTAATATTGCAGTGTCGTCTGACATGGGAGAATGGAAGAAGAAAACGTGTTGCGCCGTCCCCAAGTAGATTGGAAGGGCAGGAAGATGATGATTAATTTGGTTTTGCTTCAGCAAAAATGTTAAAAGCGACATGTTATTTACAATTCCTGGTGGAAAAACCCAATATGCCTGCCCTAGGAATCAAACTAAGGACCTCACGCTCAGCAGTTGCACTTCCGAACACTCGACCAATGCGGCAGTCATGTATTCAAATTGCAGTTTTCGACTTACTTTATGTTAATTTCCTCGAAATATTGAAAGAAAAAGCTCTTCTCTTCATTGTCTTTTTTCTCTGTAGAATCTTCATATTTTTCAACATAATATTACAGTGTCAACTCTCACTTTATAAGCTGTGAAAGCTTCCGTTATTTACTTCGCTTCGCTTTTAACTTAACTTCATTTCTATCGTAATTTTAATACAGAAAATGTTTTATTCAATATCAAGCATGGCGACTCAAAGTATGTAAATTGAAAAAAAATCAGATGCAGTGTAATAAATTGCTTTGAGTTGATTTAAATAAATAAGATTGTTCAAACATAATACCTGTTTTTTTGTATATTGTGTTTTCTAAAAATGAAACCTAGCTATATCGCCCCCGAAACCCCCTAAATACTAAATTTCATGAAAATCGTGTCGTTTCCGAGATTCTGATGATATATTTACAAAAATTGCTCGTTTAAAGGTATTAGATATAGCCTGTATAACACATTAGAAGTAATTTAAACCTAATACATATAAAACAAAAACGCGTCTGGAAAATGGCTTGTCCGAACACGGATCGGCCCGAGAACCCATTTTCCCAGAGACAGTGGGATGAGCCGCTCTGCAGGTTGATACGGAATAACCGTCGTATTAATACGTCTACCACTACTGCCGAGCGTGCCCGCCTACCGGCTGTGGGTGAGTGGGAGTCGGGCCTCTGGCTTCAGGCACTACCGTCACCTAATATAGGCACTATGCTAGGTGACACAACCTTCCGGCTCGCTACATATTTGCGATTGGGTGCTCCGTGTGGGGCTCCACATCGCTGTCAATGTGGTGAAGTAGTCGACAGCCTCGGACACCATGGCCTTTCCTGCAGTAAGAGCGCAGGTCGGATTGCGAGGCACGCTAGCATTAATGATCTCATCCGACGTGCTCTGGCCACCGCCGGTGTGCCTGCTGTTTTGGAACCCAATGGGTTGGTACGCGTCGATGGGAAGAGACCAGATGGTATGACCATAATGCCATGGAAGTTGGGTAGGCCTTTGGTGTGGGACGCAACTTGCGTCGACACCCTTGCGCCATCCCATCTTCCTAGCACGGTGTCCTATGCCGGGGCGACTGCTGCAGGTGCTGAAAACCTCAAACGGCGCAAATTAACAACTTAATTGGCAGTTATGTGTTTGAGCCGTTTGGTGTTGAAACACTAGGGCCTTGGGGTCCGAGTGCTCACCTAATATTTAAGGAAATTGCCAAGCGGTTGGTCGACTCTTCACGTGACCAGAGGGCTTGCCTGTTCTTTGTTTTTGTTGTTAATTCTCTTTTTGATACTTGTATGTATCACTACATAGTATAAAACAAAGTCGCTTTCTTTAATGTGACTGACATCCACGCGGGTGAAGACGCTGGCATCAGCTAGTTTTATTATAATTTTAGTTCTGTAAATTGTAGTTTGTAAATATTGTAAATAGACTTCTCTTACTTCGTAAAAATAAAAGTAAATCGTGAGGTCATATTTTTTTAAACAAAAACGCCAACGTTAATCAGCGCCAGTATTTAAAACAGAAACTTCCACAATAGCGGTAGCGCCTATACAACTTTTAATAATGGTGCCTTCGTTAGGTGAACTATTTAATAGACCTAATTACAGACTGTTCGCTAATGGCGGCCTCCGAAGAGCTTGATAAATGAGTTGCAGTTTTTCATTCATATTTCGTACTTTAAATACATGGTAAAGTGGGTCAGGTATTCTAGGAAACTTAACAGAATGTTCCTACAGAGCTTCTAGGCTCTTGAGTATTACGTTGTCAAGTCCTGAACTTGAGCATTTATTGGAAGTTTGTTTAATGGTTTACATCATCTGTATAGCCTCTTCCAGTTTGGAAGAGGCAAAGTTGGGGTCTGCTTCTAGTCTAACAAGATGTAGGTGTAGTACCCATTGAATTAACTTTCAATACTCGAAATATTACCGACGATTTTTATTCATACTTGTCTTTTCTATAATTTTTCACCAAATTTTGTATAGATTGAACTAATATTGCTTTTCAGTCTACGAAATCTAAGTTTCCAACCGACCTTGTACTACCGTTCATACCACCTTCTCCTACGTTCCATCCTAATATCATTTTCCTATTCCAACCTTCGAAAGACAGTACCGATACCAAAAACCTTTGAAATAGAATATTTACGTAATTGTCACGTTATTGCGTGCCGTTCACGCGGCGCCGTATTTCGGCTCGTTTACATAACTAGGTGTCGGTTATGTCAGCTTTGGACGAACAAACATTTGTTTTATGAAGCCAGAAAAGAGGAGATTATTCGTTTTTTTGTATACCTACGGATACAGCGTCGAGGGGAAAGTGTTTGAAATATATTCATGTTATCGTGGGTGTTATGTACAGAAAACCGGTACCTTTGTGAATGTGAAAAGTTATTGGTGTAGTTTTTATATTTGGCTAATGCTTTGAAAAGAATTACCAGTAGGTATCATTTGTCGGATTATAGACAACCCAAGCCTATATCGAAAGGGGTTAGCTGTACTCGTCTATTCTCGATAGTATACGTGCTAGGTCCCACTGCATCCTGAGTGTCTTGTGTGATAGGTGGGACAACCCCATGCTGGTTCACTGGTTTCAATGTTGCATAATTATAAAGTGTGGTTGTTTACTAACAACATATTGATTAATTGTGATCCAAAAATAAAATTTATTATTTAAAATCACGACTGGAAACTTAAAACACAAGTTGTCTGTCTCTCGAGATTTAACTTTGTTTCAAAGTTACGACACAAAATCAATAACAAAACAATTCGGTTAACAAAGAATAATTAAATAACGATTAAAATTGTTTTCGTCATTTATTCGCGCGCATTTATTGACAGATCACCATAATATAATTTGTTCAATTATCGGCAGATGTGTACTTTGTGTAAAAAAATGTTGCTAAATTACTGATTTGGCCATGACCAGATCAAGGATCATTATCATTTATTTATATTAGATCTCCATCTCGCCCCCTATTACATGGGACTTAAATATAACTGGCGAAATATGGGTGTACTATTAGGTACACCTCTGCGTAACCCTTCGGGGATTACAGGCGTGATGTTATGTATGTGTGTGTAGATCTCCGTACTACACAATATGCAAGGCAATCATTTTTTTTTGGAGGGTTGGAAATCATCAAATGATTCATCAGTGGTAGGGAGTGTCAGACTTCTACTAACTAAAAACCACCGATGTTCCTTCTTAGTCCTTTGTGTCGAGGCCGCGGTATCTCTTTCGAACAACCCGCAACCCCGACGGGACGCATGGCAAACTCATGGTCAAAATTTAAACACCAACGACACTACGTGCAGTCGAGTTTACGTGCAACAAACAATTATGACAATATAATGGACAATTATTCTCTCTACGATTTCTCTTTTATATTGTCACTTGCACCCACGTTAATTTATTTTGTCATGCAATTTCTTTATATTCATGTTAAATAACTACTTCATGCTGCGTCTGGCACATGATGTGTATCTCAAAAACACAAATTTAAATTATAAGGAGCAGTGCTCTTGGCAAATTGAGTTGTAGTAATTGTATTATAACTATGAGTATAGCTATAAAACAGTAAAGACTATCGAAATTTGTTCAGTAGTTTTTTCGGGAAAGAGTGACAAACATCACATCCTGACAAACTTTCGCCCCATTGTAATTGTAAGATTTTTGAACGTAGGTACGTATTTGTTCCAAATACCTACGTAAAAGTATCGAGAAAAAGAATTGAGGAGTACGAAAACTATAACTCCGTCTTTTCGTGTCTCACAAGTATATTGAACTGCAGAAAATAAATTGGTTCATGAGAAAATTTATCGCATCTCCACTGTACAAGATTTATATTGACAAGCATACCCTATGGAATTTTCTCACAGTTTCCAAGTTCTTAAAAGTTAGCAGTTGAGCTCTAGCATCTTTTGGTGCATGAATCCGCCATCTTGTTTATTCAATACATTTTTACAAGTTTTCGAAAGTTTACCACTGACATCTATCTGTCAATGATATTTACTTATTGTGGGTTTACTCGTAATCGCTGATTAAACTTGAGATACGTTTAAACATCGAAAATGTATGGTTAACACTAGCTACTTAATTTTAAGCCGAGATGAGCTTTTACATGGAACTTAAACATAACTGGCGAAATTTGGAGGTACACTAATGCGTAAACCTTAGGGGATTACAGGCGTGACGGTAATTCTAAGCAGTGTGTATAAGTAAATCCCTGTCCATATAGCAATATCTACACATACTGTTGTGCATAGTTCGATCCACCACCTATCACCCGATCGAACACAGGACCTCACTACTAATGCCACTTAACAGAACAATGGAGCGAGCCTCGACTCGATGCAAGCACTTACTGATGTCTGAGGACTCGCTCCATCGAGTCCTATTTGTTTAAACGTCTATTGCGGTCGATAACGCATTCATGAAGTCTTGGTAATTTGCAACCGTGTGGGGGTTTCTTTTGTTATATTCTTTTAGTAAACTACTGTACTTATTTTTTTGAAAAACGGTTGTATTTCTTGAGTGCAACACATGTGACTAAAAAAGTGACGGATATAATGATGATCGGTGGAGCGAGAGAGGAAGGTCAAAGAAAAGTTGGATGGATTGTGTAAGGAATTATATGCACGAGAAAATAGTAAATGATGGCGGGACGAATGGAAGAAGAAAATGTGGTGTGGTGCGCTGACCCCGAGTAAAATCGAACAAGGGTAGGAAAATAATGATGATGCTTATGCAAGCGATATGCACGAGACTTGATTGTAATCAACGTGACGAGATTTCTCGCAGGGATATACAGGGTATGGCAGAGTATGGACAGATACCATACAGAATAGGGGATCGGACTGAGTCAAAAAATATGATTCTAATTAGTCCGTCAGTTAGATTATCGAAAAATATTGGATACGTGTTTTTTGTTTTATCAAATTAATAAAAATTGACGAAAATAAAACGCGTCAAAGACCATGAGTGGGGGGGGGGGGAAGCACTGTATCGTCTTCATTTTTTGTTTATGTGAAAAAAGAAAAAATATGTGTTTAATATTTTTTGGAAATCTATCTGAGGGACTAATTAGTTTTTTTTTGTCCGATCCCCTATTACAGACTAGTAGACCCTAATGTCAGAAATCAGTTTCGCGGTGTTCGCTAGGAGCTCCGTACCTTAGGGAGCGTAATATTTAGGAAAAGTGGTTTTTGCTAAAGAACATCCTTTACATTCCCAAGTAACAAAAGAAAAAGTGCGTAAAAATGAATAAGTAAACATATTGCTGTATTCTTTGGCACTTATCTTCAGCGGTAGGTATTCATAAATCTCCGATCTTTAGGTACCTACTGTATTTTCCTTAAAGCCGTGGGCGGGTGGTACGAGAAAGCGCACATATTTTAAGTTCTAGCGTATATATATTACAAGTCATTGTAGTTCCCTTTATAGACTACGTAGAATAAATAGAAAGGTTCTACGTTTTGTAAACATGTCGTGACTCGTGTAGTTATTTATAGATTCAGTATTCATGAAATAGATTCGTTTTCAATTGAAGACAATTTGTGTGGTTTTTATTAGTTTCATGAATAAAGAATGTGTATTTTTTTCGTGTTTTTGTTCGTGTACTAAACTACGCTACTTGAACGCCTAAAGCGTTTTATGGAGCGATAAACTAGACACAGGAAACACTAAGGAAAAATATAAGTATATTCATAATAAAGAGTTTTCCGAGCAATTTACCCATAAACCCCTTTTGAGAAAGTAATACTATTGACTTTTACCGCCAACCGTCATTGCTATGACCCAAACGGAAAGTCAATAAATACCTAGGTACCTTGATTTCGGTCCATCTCAAAGGCTATGTAATGAAATTCAGCGAATAACCCGGGAAAAAATAAACAAAAGACTACATTTATAATCGCTCGGTTTTAAAGATCTTGAATGAAAATTCTCAAAGCCAAATAATATCGAGGATTAAATATTTAGAATACTTTGCGTAAACTTGGGACCTTCAGGCAAATAAAACTTTGTCTTTGACTGCAAGAGCAAACGAAACTGGATCTTAATGCTTGAAACATAAAGTCATTTTCTTGATGTTTAATTTTGTTCCGCAACGTTTGTCGCAGGATATTCAGAATAGAATTTGCACGCTTGTATTCTCGTATATAAGTATGGGAAAGGGTTTCTGTTTTTTCGTATCTCCTCTGTAGCATTTACGGTGACTCCCACGTTCTGTCTAGAAAATCAAAGAACAAAACCCTCCTTTTGGACTTCACCACCGTCAGGTAAACACTTAGGTGTATACGATTTGAATTCGAAACTTGATTTACGGAATTAACAAGAATCCTTCTTTTTGTATTTTTGAAAATAGAACGTGATTAAAATTAAAAAGAAACCGTACGAACTTTCGAACTTTTTTTTTATTTTCACCAACACAAGTGTCATTGCTCTCTAACCTCCAAAGCCCAACCTTCACAGCAACTAAATCTTAAATTACAGAGAAAGAAAAAGACACTTGAAATAAACCTGTACCTATCTCATGCTCAAGTGCGACCCAACGGCAAATAAACATCGGTAAATACGCCTGTGTGTACAACTTTACTGAAATGTCCGTAAGGAAGGACTCTAAACGCTTACGGTCTGGTAGACTGGAATACATATAATTGTTTAGTTTCGTGGCAGCTGCCATTATGCGGGTTGAATTAGGACATTTATGTCGTTTGGTATTACTCCATTAAATCCAATGAAGGTATGTTGGGATGTTATTGCAAGCATTAATTTAACTCGCACAGTTCGTATGTTATGTTATCCGCTTCAAAATTCACTAATCATTTTAAAACACTTGTGGCATCCGATTGAGCTGAAATTTTTATAACCTTTAGTTCTGGTGACAATACATTTTTATGGCAGACATGACTTTATCCTGCTGTCAAGAGAGAACTCCTCAACGGTTAATGACATGGACACAAAACTTTCTTTACACGTTGGATGTTGATTTGATAGATAAACCGAATTTGTTTATTTTAAAGAAAGCTTGCTTTAAAAAAAGTAAAAGTTGGACTTATTCGTTGTTAAGCGTTACATCACAAAGGCACACTTACCAACTGGTAACCGCATAGGTGAGCTTCAGCGGCTTACCGTTTTTGGCTACTGGCAGCAATGTCTACTAAAGCATTTCCATAGAGTTATCTAAAGACCTGTTTTTCACTGTGATATGACGTAGCGATTCGACCGCGAAGCCACCCGGATTTACGGTCTGCAGTTGGTGGTTATCTGAATTGGTTCTTTAGATCGTAGTCCGCCACACAGTTTTTCATAATCCCGACAATGTATTACTACTTGGGTTTGTTTAGCGCATACATATTGCAAGTAATTCGGCGTAAATTCTGCCTAAGAACCATGAAAAAGTATCATTGTTCAGTATGACAGCAGGAACTTGTTTCAAGGTTTTATTTCTTAATGTCTTCCTCCTTACATTTTGCAGCAGCTTGAAAGTTTTCCTATTAAATAACTTTTCCAACTTTATAATTATTTATCATACTTCAGTAGGCAATTATTGGTCGCTTAACTGTGTAGCGTTACTATTGTGATTTTCTATTTTTAACCGACTTCCCAAAAAGGAGGAGGTTCTCAATTCGATCGGTATGTTTTTTTTTCCGATGACGCCGAGATTTATGATCCGATTTACGTGATTCTTTTTAAGTTTGTTGCGTAATAGTTGCCATTTGGTCCCATAAAAATTTGACATTGTTTGACCCAGTACTTTTCATTTTATGAACCTTTTTATTAATTTATGAAATTTTTTCGTTTATGTGTGTCCGCTAATAACTTCGTCGTTTATAAACCAATTTTAATGATTCTTTTTTTATTGTAAAGGAGATATTTCAAGGGTGGTACCATGATATAGGAACCGGAACCTGGTGACGGTACCCAGAGAAATCGAGGGCAACCCTCAAATTTCATAGGCACATACTATTTGTTTCGTGCTTTTTCTGACGCAATTCAAGTGTTTGCATCTAGCAGTCATCACTTCATGTTGATGAGCTGATGATGGAAGGTACTACTCCTCAACGGTTAGGAGTTGAAAGCAATAATAAGGGAATGTTGAAGGTTAAGGGTTAGGTTTCTTGGTTGGACGTTAAATGCATGGTAAATATTTGTAAGTATAGGACTACAACTAACAAAAAAAAAAAAACTTTTTTGTCGGTTGTTTTTTTTGCAAAAAAGTTTTTTTTATTTTTCTAAACATAGCCAGTGGCGTAGCTACCTTGGGGCTAGGCGGGGCCCCCAAGCTTAGGGGGGCCCTCGGACTCTGACTTACAAGCTTTAAATTGAGCTAGTGAAAAATTCTCCCACATTCGGAATAAAAATAAACCAGTAGCTTTGCAACTTTAAAGTATTTAAATGTAACTACATATTAATTTATATTTTGACTTGTATTGATTGATAAAATATTAAAGATTTGTTCCATATTCATCGTGTTCCGAACTCGTCAGATTCATCTTATATAGACACGGACTGGCCATAGGGCAAACCGAGGGATTTCCCGATGGGCCGGATGCTCGTTAAGGTAGAACGTAACAAATTGTAGAGTACAGTAGAATCACTCTAAAACTAAAATACCTACATATTTTGGAGGCTAAAAATGAGCCTTTGCGAACTTCTTCTGCCGCTAGAAACCTACACATTTGGATCCTGCGAGATACTGGACTCCAATATTCCAATAGGAGTTTAAAGCATGATAACAGAGGCGGAAATAATTAGGAGCCCCTAACAGTAATTTTTGCATGCAAACAAAAGGCTACAAGGCATGGAACATAATTATTGTAAACATTTTGATCTCAAATTATATTTATAATATCTATATATATAAAACAAAGACGGGTTTGTTACAACACTTATAACTCGAGATCTGCTGAACCAATTTTCATGGTTATTGATTCGTTGGATTTGTCTCCGCCCCGAATAGCATAAAACATCTTAAAAACAATGAAAACTCGATATGTGTAATGAATACTTAATCATTTCAATAAATGCTGATTTGTTTATTACATGTCAAACATTTGTTGTCCAATCCTGTCAAATACTGCAACAACTATTCATGTGTGCGTTCAGAAATTTATTTTTTGTAAAATGTGTCGAAAGTTCAGGTACATTTGTTTGTTTTAGACATTAATTTGTGTAAATTATTTATTAATTATTTAATTTTTAATTTCAGAAAATAATACCTAAGATTTATTTTACAGGTTAACAAAAGTGTAAATGTCTTTTTATGTCTATGATTTTTCTTGATAAGCTATTCATACGTAGTGGTTATATACTCTTTGAGCAATTGTCTATGTCTCGAAAGTTCAGGCACTGTTATTATATTTGGTGGTTTTATGTGGTTTTATGCGAGTGCACATTCAGTATTAATATTAATAACAATGCCGCGTCCTAGAAGATCTAATCTTTATATCAAAACGCAACTGACAGAATAACAAAACACAACTCAGTACGTAGGATAGTAGACTAGATAGAGTAGTAGGTAGGGTGGTAGGTAGGTAGGGTAGTAGGTAAGTAGGGTAGTAGGTAGGTAGGGTAGTAGGTAGGTAGGTAGGGTAGTAGGTAGGTAGGTAGGGTAGTAGGTACGTAGGGTAGTAGGTACGTAGGTAGGGTAGTAGGTAGGTAGGTAGGGTAGTAGGTACGTAGGTAGGGTAGTAGGTAGGTAGGGTAGTAGGTAGGTAGGTAGGGTAGTAGGTAGGTAGGTAGGGTAGTAAGTAGGTAGGGTAGTAGGTAGTAGGTAGGTAGGATAGGAGGTAGTAGGTAGTAGGTAGGTAGGATAGTAGGGTACGTACCTACTACCCTACGTACCTACTACCCAGTAGGTACGTAGGGTAGTAGGTACGTAGGTAGGTAAGCAGTAGGTATGTAGCAGGTACGTAGGCAGGTATTATGTAGGAAAAAGGGCATAGCAACGCATGCGGGTACAGCTAGTTAATTATAGTTATGATATCATTACTATCTGAATTTATTCGCGGCTACCGCTGAAATATTTTTTAGCTCTCTTCGCTCGCTCTTGCAGCCTACTTTCTTTTGAAACTTTACATTAGTTTACACTGTCTAAGTCGACCAAGTAACTCCAATAGGTCGAAAAAATTTTAACCTGTACAGGAGGCACGGAGTCAAAGAATTTTCGAGCTCGCTTCGCTCGCTCTTGCAGCTTACTGTGCCCTGCCTCTTGAATTTTGGTTTTGTCTGTCGACCAAGTAGCCCTGGGTTGAGATTTTCGAGCTCGCTTTGCTCGCGCCGGAGTTCCAGTTCTTTTAGTTTTTAGACTTTCAAGTAACTCTTCGGAATCAGTATTTTATTTTTGAGTTTTATGACGAATCTGGAGTACGTCGAATTCGGAACACGACGAATACACACGATTTTAAATAGTTTAGTTGGGGCCCTAGTTTATTTTTCGCCCCAGGGCCTTTAGTTACCTAGCTACGCCACTGAACATGGCAATGTAAAAAAGGCACACTTTCATGGATGTTCAAGTTCTATATTAGTTTAGATCTCACCATGACACGTAGGTATATATGTATTTCTGTAGATGCACGATGACTTACGAAGCGCGTAATTTTCCGCGTGGACCTGTACAAAAGATGATATTGTTTTGATTTGTTTTTTCATTTTTACGTACATATTATTTATTAGCAGAGTTAACATTTCTTCTTTAATCTGACATCAATTTACATTCCAACATTTCTCCAAAGCATCTTCCATTTGCTTCACATCAAGACATGTCACACGAGTAACGCCGCACTTTCTCGCCTCTACGACGACAAGTCTCGCCCACGCCACGCCTCGGTACGTGACATCAAACATATTGGTTCAGCACTAACCATGCCAAGCACGTCTGCTTCTCCTGACTTTTGAACGTAATAGAAAATAAAGTTTACGGTCTTAAATTGCTGACGATTTTCCTCGTTGGCGCTTTTTATATCGTCTTGTTGTGGACGATAGATTGAGAGTGAAAGCACGTAGTTGAAATTGTGTTTTATTTGTAGCAGATTTATTATTCATTAAGTAAAAAAAATTGAAGTAATACTCGTAATAGTAACTTGTGAGATTAGAGTAGAGAGGCTAGGGTAGATGTCACCATCTACCCTAGCCTCTCTACTCTAGCCATATGGTATATATAGCCCATTTCCTCTCACAGAGAGGAGGTTTATGTCCCAGCAGTGGGAACATTATAGGTTGATTATGCTTGTGCAAAAGTAACTTTGCGATACCAATGAGTTCATGAATCAATCCTTGACACTCAGTTCATTGATATGACACGCTGAATATTGAAGTATTTAGTATTAATAGTTTCCAGATCAATCACTCTATGTAAGGCCGAATTTGAGACGTTTTTAAACACTCTCAAAGTCGCTACTCCTAAATAATTTGATGTGAAGCCTAAGTTCCTTAGAAAATGATTATTCACTGTTTGTTTTCGTGCTTCCAACAAGACGGGTGAACCATCAGCGAGGGATTAATCAACACGGCCAAAAGGAAATTGAAAACAGATTGTCTATTTATGGCACATCAACAAAAATGAAACAACAGCGCTCCAAATCCGATGAAATCCAATTGATGTTATTCTTTGAAAGAAAACTAGAAGAGCTTTACGATATGGAAATTCATAAAAAACAAGGATCGAAAAGTAATCTCATTTTGTAAGTGTGTTAAAGCGAAATTTTCCGATATTAAATGATCCTTTTAAAACTAAATTGATGGTATTAGCATATTCAGCTGAATATAATAAAATGGTATACTTACTTCAAATTTCTGACTGACTGTATCCGTTTATGAACAACATATTTGAAGAAAAAAAGAAACAAACAAAGAGAGACAATTCAGGGCGGTCTGAAAATATATTTCAAGCTGGTTAAATATAGGAAAACGTTTGTTAGTGTTGCCATAACAAAATATACCCTGTTGTGTGGTTTATGGCCCAAGTGTTAGAAATGTTTTGAAAGGTTGGGTCGCAGATCGATGCGGAAGCACACTTAACAATACTCCTATTTATATATAGATCCTGCCGAAAATATGAGTGAGGTGGAACTAAATATAGGCACACCTACACACATAGGTGTGTACCCATCTATATGTCAGAGCTTTTATGAGACCACTGACGTATAATGGGGTTTTCTACTTAGCACTAACCGCTGTACTGGACTTCAAAACAATTTTAGGGCACATGTATTATAGGTCGGCAACCTTTTTTGGGTACACGGGACCTTCACAGGTGAACCGTATATTAAAATATATTTAACCCTAGGCTAGGTCATCCTCGCTCTAGGGAATTAAGAGATGAGATAGGCACAAAATACTTAGGTACTTATAGTATGGTCCATTTGGGCAAGGTTGGCGACCTTGTGATGATATTATCGTTAAGACGGTTTACAGCTATCACATCGTTAAATTCAAGTAAGAGCTCTGCCGAGGTCACGTGCAATGGATACTTGAAGGTTAATATAGGGAAAATGAGGATCAAGAACTGATATAGTTTACACCCTGATTTTGGGTAATGGAACAGTGTAATGTTATGGTTGGTTATAAAACCTGTTGTTCTGAATGAGTTGGTTCATTTTATTGTAGTTTGATTTTGACACTTTCTTTACATTATGAGATGACATGCTCATCTGCCTAGCCTTTCCCAAGTATCTAAACTATGTTGAGGTTGGCTTCGAGACTATGTGGGATGTAACTAAATAGTATTTTACATGGAGCCTGTCTGACCTCCACATCCCAGTCAGTACTGGGTAATATGGTACCCTTGGTATGACTGGTTGTCAGACTTTCGGGCCCCTGACTACCTGTAAAGACTGTCTCAGATATACAAATGATAGTCGAGACCAACCCCGCCGTGCTTAACATGTTTTTCGAGGCACGGAGAAAACTCGATATGTAATGGATCCACGGATAACCACGGATAACCTAAGCAAGCGTAGCTTAACCTGAGGATCGACCCGAGCGGCTTCTACTCTTTAGCTAAGAGCCGATTCATTACATCACTGCAGGGACTCTGGCCTCCTCTCTAGGAGAGGGATGGGCTATAATCCACCACGCGGGCCCAGTGCATTCATTACCATTACAAACCTAAGCTCATTTATGACATGGCGACATCTGACAAAATTATTATATTCTAGATACCTATTTTAAATATAAGATTTATTTATTTAAACACACACACACACACCCTATCGTTATAGGCTAGCCTAATGCAACAGTGTAGTTATAGTTAAAGTTTACAAAATGAGATTTAACAATCAACAATAACCATACTAATTGCCAATCTAGACTAAATTTACAAAATACAGCCCGTGTGAATTCACTCGAAGTGCAATGGAAGCAGTCAATTTGTTGTGACACCATATTGAGTGCCTTTTGCCGAGATTCTTTTTTATATAGGCATAAAATTATACTTATCTGGAAACCATAAAAATTGGTGTTTAACATTTGCCGTAATCTTCATATTCATCGAAAAGTGTTGAGTTTTTCACTTAAAACAAATGGCGTATTTACGTTATGTTTACAGCCCAACCTTCAGGCGAGCCAAGGACAGCTGTAACCGATTGAAAAGACACCACCTTAAATAATTGGAAAATGGTTGAGAATAAAATACGCCTCGACAGTTTTCTCGCCTTACAAAGGCGAGAAAACTGTCGAGAAATATGTAAAAAGTTTTAGAAAGATTCCGTATGATATATTTAATTATGTTCTTATATTTTTTATGTCGTAATGACATGTATACCTAGTGTTTAAAACAATTTGGTAATGAGTCTGCTAGTTTTAATAAAAATATAAACAGAGTTAGAGCCAAAAAACGTTTACTTACGTTTTGTAGGGAGGTATAACACAGTCTATCTCTAATAACTGTTTAGTGTTCTGTTTAGAGTAGGAGTCCGTCACAAACTCGCGTGTGCGGATGTGAATAATACTTCGAAAAGGTAACATTTTCAGGAAGAAAACTGATTCCTTAGCCATCTACATATTATTTATTTGTAAGCTCATGAATATAATGTAGTTCTAATACGATGTTTAATATTTTACGTTGTAAATCCAATAACCGGCAAAATATCATGGTTTTCCCGAAGCAAACCTGTCAACACGTACGCGAGATGACAACGTAAAACAAACATAATACGTAAGCCAGACGCCGAAATAGGACCCTTTCTTGTAGCTCCAAGGCTTTCTCGTTGAAAGGGTCCTATTCCGTCATCGTGCTCAAACATTACGTTTGCTTTACGTTTTGTTTGTACACGTTGCACGTATTCACTCTATATTTGGTGAGTGTTCTTCCTGATTATACTCGACGAAAGTAATTTATTTCTGACGTCTATTTTTATCTACAGACGAAAATAGAAATAAGCGGCTATACCACTTTTGGTAACGTAAAGGTTTTTCCTGTGGCTTAGAAAGTAGAAGACGACGTAATTCCGACAAAGCCTTGTAGCCTTCCTACTTCGACCATGTAATCATAGTAAAAATTAAACACATACATATAATCACTGATAAACACATATAGTTCCTGCTTAAATAAATGTTTATTTACCCAAGTTACACAATTTATCATCTGGAACTTGAATATTCACTAAATACTTTTTAGAAAGCTACTAAAATGAACTACCTGTTTGCTTTGTTGTTTATTTAAATGCCAGGCACAGAAGTTAATCTAGCGAGATTAGTTTCACGAGAAAAACATTACTATTCTGAAGCAATATGATTCAAGGTTCATAGTAATGTAAAACAAGAAAAATATCGCGGGAAGCCATAACTCAATCAAGTACCTATTTTATACCAGCGCGCAGCGTGAAAAGTTTTCTGAGTGAAGTGTAGGTGCCAATAAGTAGAACAGAGAAGAAATATAATATTCCGTCTTGCAAATTCCATGTTAGTTTTATTTATGATATATTGCAAACCATTGTAGTAACTATTCAAATTTCTAAAATTATACACTTATTGAATTCAGTGAACCAATCATTCAGAATAATAATAGTATTAACATAAGTATATATGATGTATACTTTTTTTATTATTGTTGATATTGGTTAACCCTAAGGTTGACTGGTAGAGAATGCCTTGTGGCATTAAGTCCGCCTATGTATCACTATTGTGCATAAAGTTTAAATAAATTAATAAATAATCCAAACGGATAAAAAAAATTAAAAACATATTTCAGACTTTCATTCAATATTTCCATTCCATGTTATGTTTTAATAGCAACACTAATTAAATTTAAATTACAATTCACGTTCTACGTAGCTAAAGAGAAATAAAAGCACATTGTTTAGCAGACTCCTCCGCTACTGTGAGGAAAATAATCAGCTTCACACCGACCGTCTGTTTTTTTCCATCCTAGATAAATTATTAATGTCGGTCAGGTCCCAATAGATAAGGTAGGACTCCATTTGTCTTAATTTCTCACGTCTCTTTGTTCTCCTGGGATTGGTTACTAGAGCAAAGTAGAGCTTAGCATAAAAAGTCAGTTAAATAACTTCTTACTTTTTATGGAAGCTCAACTGCAATTAATCCTAACTACTCGGAATGTTATAAAAGCGAAAGCAAGTTTGTTACCTTATCACAGAACCGATAATCCTGATATTTTGCATATTCCTTGTCAGGTGTACAGAAACAGACGTAGTGAGTGTACCTTTGATTCTGAAAAAATTTAGTGTTCCTGAAAAAAACAAGAATAACTCTCTTTTGATAAATAGATGGTGCCACGTGTATCTTGATTGAATTATATTTTATAGAAGTTTTCAAATTCTACAAAAACGCAAGTGAAGCCACGAATCAAATCTAGTTAAAGATAAAAACGTCTCAAAGTATGCAAAGTTATTGTAATACTTTTGTAAATTACTACATTAACAATAATACCGAAAATTAAAACTTTAGAAGAAATAAAACAACGTCACCGTCGTTTATATCGTTTTATAAGAGCTAAAATATTGTAATACAAAATACAAATGTTGCACATTAAACTAAAATTATAGTAACACAAACAAAATGTTTCAAACACGTTTAACTAGCAATTTAAGAAAGTAAAAGCCGCTTTCGGAATGGCAAAAGTAAAAGCTAAATTGAAATAAACGTTGCACGTTAGCTAAAAGCCATTCTCGCCAAACAAGAGAGTAAATTCGGAGACTGCTCTTAAATAGAATATTTACTACGAAAATAGTGTGAAATTTATAAATAAAGTCTCTATTTTTATCTAGGTGCTTCGTTTAAACGTATATTGTCCCTGTCCACAACCTCAAGTGGTGCAACCTGCGTCAAGCGACAAATTTGGTAGAGGAAACCCGCACGGTGGTCCCATATAAATTGATTAAGAGATTTGTAGTTTATGAGTTAGATTCTTTAATTTCTATGAGTAAGAGTTTGTGTGGTATATTACTAAAAATGGTAAAATTAAAACTTTTATTTGCAAAAACATACCCACGTCCAAAACAAATCGTAAAAAATTCTAGGAGATAGTCGGTGGCAATTAAATTAATAAAAAAGACGTGTGGCACTCGGAGACTGCCGCGGTAAAGCTATTGCATAGCATTTTTTATCAACTTATGCAATTATAATTATTTATTTATTTTATTAATGCAGTATTTTTTCCTTTGTTTTTTTTTTAATAGCTAACATATTAATAAAAATGAATTAAATTATATAAATTAAATGTAACCTTCGTAGTTCTAACCACTAAGAAAAACTATGACACAAATTAAAAGAAAAAGTAAATGACATCTTGACAACTGACGTAATGTCAGATGAAAATTAAACATTGAAAAATTATAAGATTTAATATTTTATAAAAGATGAGGATGTTTAGTAAAAGTGTAAGTATAAATACTATATTTCCCCAACATTTTGGTTATCTTTATAGCAGTATTATATATAAATTAATAAAACAAAAAATAATACTGCATTTGTTATAATAATAATAAAATGAATGTATATAGAGTACTAACTCATTTTCTTTCACTATTTTTTCGTGACTTTCTTCATTAATAAATGCACTTTGTTTATTCATATTTAAAACACTTTGTACACAAATTATACGAGTACAGATATTCACTGTTGTACATAGATGATAAATACCTATACACCTATATACTTTCTCACAAACAGCTGATTACGGTAGTTTTCCAATACAACCAATGCCACCTAAAGGCGGGTTGTTGAACTAAAGAGACAAGCGTGATATTTCAAAAAGTCATTGTCAAGTGTCAATTCGTTAGGTTTTTATTTTCGTTACGGAATTTCTGGATTCGGTCCCCACGCTCAAGGCCCGCGATAGAAGCTATGCAATAGCTTAATAACAAAAACACTGATTTCCGAATGTACAGCTATTTTAGACTTTACGTTTTTTTTGGAAGTTTAGTTTTCTTTTCATTGTGTTCATGTAGGTACTGTCACTCCATAAGTCACGTTATGGTGACTCGTAGCATGCTCGAAGCAATTTCCTCCATTGGTTTTCCTCACAGTTGCTGTCACATCACGCGAGTCGCTTGAACGTGCAGCTCAGGGCCAAACCTTTAGAGAAAGAAATTACAAAAATGTTGCCACAAGAATTCACACGTCATCAATCTTCGTTGTCCCAAAAGCAGTACCTAAGTAGATTGACTAAGGTGAGGTGCTAGCTTGATGGAACGAAAGTGACACCTAAAACCTCCTGGGACTGCACTTTACGGTCCATAATTGCTTGCTTTTACACAATATAGGTAAGTAACACAATAAAGAAGCTTTCTTCTTAATATAATACAATCATGTAAAGGTATTATGTGGCTGAGTGTTCGTGGCTTCAGATGAAATGTCGTCTGAATCAATCAAATATTTTATTTTGTTCCGGAACTTTCTGATAGAAAGTTGAAAGCTCGATTTTTTCCTTAACGTAATGTAACGTTTCTTCGTTGAGTTCAAACAAGATTAAGTAAGTCGAACGGCAGTATTACGATGTTGTTTTTTGTTGTAGATTTAAAACATTAACAGGAAAATTGCAATATTTTTCAGGTATAAAACTGATCTAGTGGTCGCAAGCGCGACCTTTGAACATGAGGTCCTGGGTTCAATTACCGGGCCGGGTAAAGTGTTATTGGGTTTTTCCAACAGGAATTTCTTAGTAGCAGCCACGGTATCTAAGTTAGTGCTTTTTTTTTTTTTTTTTTTTTTTTTTGGGACAAGCCCGCCACACTATTCCCAAACCACTGTAACTCCTGTTAGCCAGAATCAACAGTGGCGACCACAAGAAAAGCGCCGAGACAATGAAGCTCGACGAAGTCCCAGGGAAACGATTTAACTGTCTTGGATCCCGCAACGAAATTAATCAGAAAAGAATAGCGGAGGAGTAGGAAAAACATAATTTCCACTTCCCTCCATATCAGCAGGAGACAGAACAGAACAAGGCCAATAGGCATACAGGGACGTATACAACTGGGATAGGCCCAGTTGCCTAGCACCACGGATTGTCATTAATATTACTGGGTCCTAAGTTGTGAGCTGTTATATTTGATTCCAATAATAGGTATGACAAAAATGCTTGAACGCACGGAAATTTGTTCTAGTTTCTACAAGGTCCGTATAGTAAATAACTCCGGATGTAACCCGTACACTATTTAACATAATATTACGTTCATTCTGCCAAAGACTACACTCCCATAAAATGTGATGTGCAGATTGTTCAATTTCGCAGTCAGATGTAGAACATTGACAAAAAGGCGAGTCAACAAGCTTGAAGGAAAATAATTTACTCTTAAAGTTACCATGACCTGTGAGAAATTGGGCAACACAGTGATCCACCTCCAGCCATGTCCTGGCCAGCCGCTCACGAACGGATGGAAAGAACTGATGGAGGTGTCGGCCTTTGATGGAATTATCCCACCTACATTGCCATTCGGACAAAAGTTCCTCCCAGACGTCAGCCTGTGGCTTAAGTAATCTAGCTATTTTAGCACGGTCGCGTTGCGTTAAAAAGTCTGCGTCTGCGGTCTCTCGTGCGCAGTAGTACATTGAAGCACGACGCTGCACTTCAAGATCGACTGGAAGTACCCCTGCCAGAACCGGTAAGGCTTCAGTACTAACCGTCCTATACGCTTTACACAAGAAAATTAAGGCCAACCGCTGGCTTTGAAGCAATTTACGTCGTACCGCTCCTATGGAGGCCCTATCGGCCCAAACTGGTGCCCCGTAGCACATACACCCCAAGTAAGTAGCCCCATAGATCGTCTTTAGAGTTAAAAATGACAAACCCCACGTAGATTTGGATATTCTCGTTAAGGCATAAAAGTTTTTTTTAGCTTTTTCACCGACGGTTTTTATGTGTTCAATAAATGAAAAATTCCTCTCTAAGACAAACCCAAGGTAGCACACGGACTCCTTCTTTTTCACGGGGACGTTATTAAATTTAATACTTGGCCATGATTTAAGATTACCTTTTAAAAGAAGTTGATAAGTTTTGTGTGGTGCAAAGGTCAGACGGTTACGATCGCCCCACTGGGATATTAATTTTAGGCAAGTATCTGCCAAATTTTCGAGTCCAGCCCGAGTACTTGACTGAATGAGCAGCAGGCCGTCGTCCGCGTAACCGGTTAATGAACACCCGCATGGAAGTGGAATCGCGAGGAAGTCATCGAAGCCTACGTTCCATACATACGGACCCATAACCGAACCCTGAGGACATCCCATGGTAAGGAACTTTGACATAGAATGATGTCCGAGTTTTAGTTTCGCGGAACCATTTAAGAAATACGAGTAAACAAGATTGTATATGTTTTTAGGGCAACCACGAATTTTCAGTTTAAGGAGTAGCATCGGCCACCATGCGTTATCAAAAGCCCCAGAAATATCTAGAAATATCCCAACTACATACTTATGTTCGGATGTATTGACAATTTTCCTGACAGAAAGTGCCGCATCTACGGTAGATTTTCCCACGGTAAAACCGAATTGGTTGTTGTGAAATTTCGGTCCGTCTGGTAGTAGACGTGGAACGATAAGACGCTCTAGGAGTTTCCCCAAAGATGGTAGTAGTGTTATAGGGCGGTAAGACTTAGGGTCGTCCGGTGGCTTGTCGCCACTTTTCGGAATTATTCGTATAAAGCCGCGTCGCCATATACGAGGAAAAACGCCTTCTGCAATACAACGGTTGTAAACACTTAAAATTGCGTCGGCCGCTGTTTTACATGCTTCTATTATCATCCGATTAGATATTTTATCTTCACCTGACGATTTGTTAAGTGGAAGTTTCCTGACAACTTTAATGAATTCGTCAATGGATGGAAGGTCTGACGCTGGTGATTCAGGTGGAACAGCCGCCCACGCCCTGATCTGCTGATGGTAGGCATTGTCATTATCAGGCAAATCATCAGGTATCAAAGTATTTAATAGAACTTCGGTTGTCTCTTCAATACCGGTGGTGTGTTTGTTGTTTACTTTAATGTTTTCGACGAACGCAAGATCAACTGATCGATTTGCTTTGAACTCGTGATACAAAGGAGACCACGGACCTTCTTTATCTAATTTTTCTACTATTTTCCGCAGTAAATTACCTTTAGATTTTTCTACCGATGCTCTGTAGCGGGACTTGGCAACTCTAAACGCATTTAAAGCAGAGGTAAGTAGGTCTCCGGTGACCTTTCGTTTTTTAAGCTTATTTAAATTTCTACGCGCACGGCGATAACTTTTACGTTGTTCGTTTAAGTAGTCACACCACCAATCACATCTACGGATATTGGTCATAGATCCGCGACCAATGGCGATGTCAGCACAGTAAGTGAAGGCGTCTGACATAATTTCAGCACTTTCTTCAGCTGACAGCCCGTCTCGAGTGAAGTCTTTGGTGTTTGACGCAAAAAGCAAGCTAAAGAATTCCCAATTCGCGCCTTTACTTTTATACCTAAAGTTACCAATGATATGTGACGGTCCTTGAGTAACCATCGGAACAAATTCGTACACGATAAGCCGATGATCGCTACATGACGCATCCGGTAGGACACGCCACCTATCCAAACGAACGTCTGCACTAGAAAGTGTGACGTCAATACAAGATTCGCCCATTTGGCTGCAAAAGGTAGGTGGTGCATCTGGGGTATTATGAATTGATAGGTTCATTTCAGCAATGAAATCTTCAACAGCAGAACGTCGGTCGGAATCCGTAGACCGAACCTTGCCATACCACAGAGACGAGGATGCGTTAACATCCGCGCCAACGATAACTTTACAGCCCGCGAGTGACCGCAAGACATGACGGAGGTTATGTATGTGAGGACCAACAGGGTCTGAATATTGAAAGTAACAGCTCACAACGTAAACTTTATAGAAAGCCGAGGAGACTTCCGCAACGGCACAGTGCGGCGTCATGAGGTTACGCAAAGACGTTACTGTAAAGTTAGAAGAATGCGCCACGTAAATTCCGGCTCGTGATTTTGAATCCAGCTGAACTACTTTATGACGTAAGCGCGCGTTTTGATATTGTTCTTGCACAAGCACTATGTCTAAGCTGTAATCGATAATTAATTTGTCCAGTTCAGAAGTCGCTACTCTGTCGTTGTGGAGATTTAATTGTCCTATGTTTAAACTATCCATTGTTTTAGTAGTTTGTGTTGAGGATTAACTGTTCGAGCTTAACTTTGTAGGTTGTACACTCTGGTGACCCACAACGATGGTCAAATGGTTTTTTAAAACGTTTACACGCCACGCAAGTTGGTATAAAATTTAAATTGTCCTTATGCGGGCAGTTGTTTGTTTCATGTGCTTCGGAGCAATTTGCACAAGTAGGTGACTTGTTAACGCAGTATTTCTTAACGTGACCGAACTGTTGACAATGTAGACAACGGACTATATCAACGTCGTCATTGAACCGGCAAGTCGCCCAATCAATAAATATTTTTTCCTTAGTGGATACCAAATGTTTACGCACGGTGGACTCGATTTCAACGCCTATCCACTTGCGACCGTTATCTAAAGAACGCCGACGATAAATTTTAGTGGATTTAATAAAATCATCCTCTTTTATTGGCAGCTCGTCTTGAATATTCTGACGGTATAGTGCGTGCAAAAAAGCATTGTCTTCCATTGAGGATGGCACGTCCTTAACTAGTATACGAGGCTGTCGGCCTTTTGGTTTTTCAAGTCGCAAGCCGGCGGACCTAATAGCGTCGACCGATTGTAACTTCTTAATTTGGCTGTCATTAGCGACACGTAATACCACGCCAGATTTTGCGGTTTTTTTAACACCTACAATTTGAAACCCGTCGTCACTGGGCTTGATCACCTTCATGAGTGTTTGCTTAGTAGCAGAGGAGGATGCGTAATCAGCTAATCGCTCAGCGGTGGGGTAAGCCACGACACAGGGTACGGGTGCGCGCGAGTCGACAACCGGCGCAGGTTTAGTTTTAGGTAGTCGAAGTTTTAAGGAATCCGCATACGAAACTTTGTTACAGTTACTTGTATTGATATTGGTATTTGATTTCATTTTATCCAATTCGCGTTCTTATTGGCTAATTTCGTTTCATTGGAGGATGATTTTATGGCTAACAAAGAAACGATTGATGTTATGCGCTGAGTCATGTCCATGATAGCTGATTTATTTGCAACATTAATGCGGGAACCTTGGTCATTAACAAGTTCGTTAATTTTAGTTAAATATGCAGACGCCTGAGAAACTAAATCGTAATAGTCGTCATGGCTCGCAGTTGGACTGGCACTTAATAACGGCGAAGACTTTTCAATGGAATTGGATGTTTGAAGCCGTTTTGATCTATCGTCGGGCGAAATGTACGTCGGAGACATTTCACTGAACAAACGTTTAGAATTACCGGGTGTGGGTGTTTTATTATTCCGGCGCATTGTTTCTTTCCCGCGGTCCGGGGGTTCGTCGTTTGTGGTCAACATATTATAAATTACGGAATTCAAACTAATACGTAATTAGATCGTAAACAGTACAAGAAATAACAGAGAACAAATTTATGACGAGGTACCCACACACCCAAAAATATAAATGTACTTACCGAATGTTAACGAAATTAACTTATTACCAATAAAACCGACGATAAAATGCTAGAAAAACTTACTACACGAGCACTCAACACTAAATCACAGAATTGGAAATCAATCACGAGCCGCAATTCGAACGCGAAACACGACAATCGTAATTAAAAACAGCAGCGAAAAAAGTTCAAACCGCTCGCACGGAACGCCCGGAGGGAAGTGCAAGTTAGTGCTTATTTGATGGCGATAGGCTCGCCTACATGGACTTTAACATGACTGGTAAAATTTGGGTGTACCGGGTCAAACGCACCTTCAAGCAACCTAAATCATATGGTTTGGCAAAAGCTCTCGTATCTCAGTTCAACCACGTTAACATTCTAACTGTGCATCGTTGCAGATCAAATAAAAAAAATTGACGTTAAAAAAGTACCTGATTCAAATCTTAAGTGGCTACCTACCTCACCTTATTGAGACAGCCGTGACCTAAAAAGATAGTAGCAAAAAAGCAAAAACATGGACAGTAGTAATTAACACGTCCACCGCAATTTATTCGGGCGAAGAAATAAAAAAATGTTCGCAGCGGTCATTTATATTCTTGTCTAACTCTATGAACGTTGAGAGAAAAAACTAAAATTCATTAAGATTATAAGGATAACTAGACGTTACATGACTCCTCTGCGTATTATGTTTGAGAATTTCCCCGTAATAGATGATTACCTGTCTAAGATGAGGCGACTTTCGCATGGGATGCTGAAATAAATTCGACGATTATTTCAACTAACGGCGATTAAATGGGCGATTTTCTGTATAAAAAACTTGCTTTTTCCGAACTTTGGTCCTTAATAGCAACAGTGTGTTTATTTTTTCAATATAAATGGGTTCGATTTCTGGTTAGGAATATTGACTTATCAAAAATCCTAATATGAAGTTTTAGTTTTCATCAAGATCGTGCCCGAGAGTCCTTTGACTAATTTTCATTATTCCTTTTTTTTTGGAGGGTGGGAAATCATCAAATGACCTCCTCGCTCTGGGCGGAGCGGAAGGGAGTTTCAGACTCTTACTGACTAAAAATCACCCAAGTCCGGGGCCGCAGTATCTTTTTCAAACAGCCTCGAATTTTCAATATTCCTTATAGTTTCGGATTTGGCGACGCCCACTTGAAAAATTAATTCTATATTATATAACTTACGTTTTCCTTGTCCGTCAAGCAGGGCCGCCAGACACTAACCAACCCCTACTTGCTTAGTCCCCCGTCACTTGTTATAGTTACCCTTTGGCCTAGCATAAATCATACCTCAAAATGACCTACCGTAACGCCCTTTTCAGTTTATTCATAAAAATAAATTAAATGAACACGCTCACTTTCGCATTTGAATTTCATCAAAAAGGTTGTTAGGTATTCACGGTACCTTCATCATCTGCCATAACGAACATTCGTAAACACCCTTTTCACCCCAGAAAGGATGTTGCAAATTCTTCAGTTTTTTCATGAAAATGTTTTAAACTTGGTAAATGTGTAAATTCGCCCGACAGGTTGTTAAATATTTTAATAGCATTCCTTTGTAAGTTACGCCTGTGTTTACTCTTGCTGCTTACCCATGATTAATCAGAAGAAAAAGTTTACCTACTTGGTAATGATGTTCAACTTAATCATTACGGAATGGTGTTGACCGCATTGAACATCGTTAACATGAACTATCATTAACTATAGGTGTTGTTGAAAGCATGCAAGCGATTACATATCTTATTAAATTATAACAAAGACAAAACTATCTTTATGCGAAATGAAGGAAAATAGCTACTTCTGATCGCATATTACGTTACTTTATCTCTTAAAGTCTTTTTACTCATTTTAGGCACACGAATTCGAAATAGACTGGAATAGTGCTAGAATTGAAGACTACAAAATAGGTAATTTCTGATTAACTTCTGTGTTTATAAAAGAAAGATAAAAATAAACTTTTCTTTAAGTTCCCACATGTCACCTATTTGTTAGAATAAATTTAAAGTCTCAGTCTGGTATACACAAAGTTCGCACACTCTTAATAAAATAAATTATAATTAATATTCAGATGAAATTACGTTTTGGTTACAAGGTTACTTGGGGAACAACAGCTTATTCATTATGAGATGTCCTTGTCCACCCACACTTTTATAATAAATTGTCCTAAGTAAGTATTACTTTAGTATTTCGTGGAGAGACTCCTACGCAGTGTCACCTTACCTTAAAAGTGGGCTCCATCATGTTACATTAAAGTTCAATTATGTTTGACACTATAAGCTTTTCACCAGAGATCTTATTGTGACAATAATACACGGTTCATTTTAATGATATGAAATTGGATGAAACCAAAATACAGAAAATAAATTATTCGATCGTTTTTTAATTAATTATTAAAGCTTTAAATTATTAAATTAATTGGTTAGAATATATAGTATTACCTACCCATGCCATTAACCATAGCCATTAGCTTGCAAAATGTATTGTCAAATACCTATATCGACTGGATCGGATCAGTACCATCTTTTTTTTTTTTTGGCGGGTGGAAAATCATCAAATAACCCCTCCTGCTCTTGAGCAGAGCGAAAGGGAGTGTCAGACTTCTACTGACTTAAAACCACCCATGTTCCTTCTTAGCCCTTTATGTCGAGGCCGCGGTATCTCTCGCGAACAACCCGCAGCCCCGACGGGGATCAGCACCATCTCAAAGCCAGTTGATCACCATTCTGTCTTTGAAACTCTACACTGCAACACACACTTATATTTCTTTATCTTCTAATACTAGTCGAACTTTTCTTATCAAAGGGTATCGTATTACACGTACTAATCGGGTTGTAAATACTGTAAATGTGTGTGTATGTAAATAGTGGTATTCAGCTGCATCCGGTTAGACTGGAAGTTGAACCTAAAGTAGTTGAGAAAAAGCTAGGCAGATGATGATTAGTCGAACCTATCTCTTCATACCAGCTGACAAAATTTGATAATTTGCAGACAGCAGATTTTTATTATAAAGAGAGATAAAAAGATTATATAGGCAAAAGTTTGTGTGTGAGTGTGTATGTTTGTTACTCTTTCACGCAAAAACTACTGAACGGATTTTGGATAAAATTTGGTACACAGATAGTTTATACCCTGGATTAACACTTAGGATAGTTTTTATCCCGATGTTATCTTCCTGTGGGATAATTTTCGAGTTGTAGCGGGCGAAGCCGCTGGCAACCGCTAGTTTCTCTATAATATTAATAATTTGGTAGTCTCTCCATTTACCAGATCCAATTTCATCCAGCCCAACGCGAAACTGAAACTGAGAATTTAATGAACAATATTTTAATCCATTATCTGGTCGAAGACCCGCTGTGGCTTCAATTATACTAGTTTGTGTTGTTATTGTCATAAATGTCGTGGACTAACTAGATATATGATGATTATCATTTTAGTATCTTAGTAGATACAAACTGTTGGCAGATGTTGCTGAAGTTTTTATGGTTTGGTAATGAGCTGATTCTGTTATCGACTATTTGAAAGTACACAACTATGAACAAATTATTAAAAGGAACCAACGTAAAATGATCGATGTTGTTTGTAATTCGACATTTTTATTTCGAGCATAGGCTCATATAAGTTTTGTAACGTAGTCCTTTAAAACTAGGGGTCTTTTCACAGATACTGGTTACTAAATAAAAGCTTCTTGTTCGGTTTTCAATATCAGTATTGTTGGAATTGGGAGTGTAGTCTTTGGCAGAATGAACGTAATATTATGTTAAATAGTGTACAGGTTGCATCCGGAGTTATACCGACCTGTAGAAACTAGAACAAATTTCCGTGCGTTCAAGCATTTTTGTCATACCTATAATTGGAATTAACGGCTCACAACTTAGGACCCAGTAATATTAATGACAATAATATCCGTGGTGCTAGGCAACTGGGCTTAGCCCAGTTGTATACGTCCCTGTGTGCCCATTGACCTTGTTTTGTTCTGTCTCCTGCTGATATGGAGGGAAGTGGAAATTATGTTTTTATTACTCCTCCGCTATTCTTTTCTGATTAATTTAGTTGCGGGATCCAAGACAGTTAAATCGTTTCTCTGGGACTTCGTCGAGCTTCATTGTCTCGTCGCTTTTCTTGTGGTCGCCACTGTTGATTCTGTATAACAGGAGTTACGGTGGTTTGGGAATAGTGTGGCGGGCTTGTCCCAATTAAAAAAAAATATCAGTATTGTACTAAAACCATATTTTTAAATCATACAAAATGCACTAAGAAGTGATGAGAAAATTAGCAAGTCAACCAGTAAACTTGATGAGATAATATTTGATCCTAGACTAATGACAAGTTTAAGATTAACGCAAACTATTAGACGCTACAGCTTCGTAATTATTTTAGTCTTGAATGCCAAGGTTGCTCATATTTAACTTAGTTACTGTTCTACAAAGTTTTCAGCAAACTACACCACAACTTATGTCAAGGGTGAGACGTCTTTCGCCAATGCAAATGGCGTAGCGCTGCAATCTCACGATAAATTTTGCAAACATCCGGTGGCTGGTGTTCGTAGAAGACTGCTTTACAGAAATGTGAAATTGTAGGGTAAATGAAATTTATGTTTCATAACCTAGGAGACTGTGTAAAATCAGACCGATTTAGTTACAGTCACGAGTTTATTACAAGGTATATTTTTTTGTAAAAGTTATATGATGATAGATGTTAAATCAAATGTCGTATTTGTATGATTTCGGGAATTTTATATTTGTAAAACCATAAAACTTCTGAAACAACTTGAGAAACATGCTACTAAATCTAGCTCAAGGTATGTTTTTTTATGACTGTATTTATCCCTGCTGTTATCACATGTCTTTTGCAAATCATCGTCTACTGTATATTGACTCCCAGTATCAACGTAATAAAATATAAACATCAATTTAAATTATACTACGACGTTGGTATTGGTATTTTGTCATAATTGGTATCCCGTCACTTGACTATACGAAAGAGAGTCACGTTATGTTTTTCTGGAGGACAACTTACTGAATTTATCGTACCTATGTTTAAGTAGCTCATGTAAGTATCTAAATCTGTGCCTAAACCCACATTGAGCTTAGAATACCTACGTAAATATCTAAATTCCGTTA
This sequence comes from Diarsia brunnea, assembly GCA_949774965.1. Taxonomy (NCBI): domain Eukaryota; kingdom Metazoa; phylum Arthropoda; class Insecta; order Lepidoptera; family Noctuidae; genus Diarsia; species Diarsia brunnea. The sequence goes on along the minus strand of OX459003.1, from coordinate 11,493,862 downwards.
TATCTCTATCTGTATTTGCGAGTCTCGATTACCTGCCTTAACTTGTTGATTTAGTATATTGTTCCGCTGTAACAAGGCTACAAGGTGAAGAGCAAACAACTTGGGAAACTTTATTTTTATCCTGCCGACGTTCGCAATAAAAGTCTTTGTAGGTCAATGAAGACGTATTTCTTTAGCAAGGAAAGTCCTCGAACTGTTATTGCGAAAAAGTTTGATGTACGAATTTAAGCTATAAAGTTAAAGATCGTATGAAAAGCAATACTTGAGGATATAGCATCACCTTCAGAGACAGCAATTTATTCCTATCAGATATAAGTTTTTGAAGTGACCTTGTCTCAAACATATATACAATTAATATTTTTCGGCGCCGTCGCAAGCACCATGAGCACCACCGATCACTAATAAAAAACTACGGATAAACTGAAGTTATTGCGAGTGGGTGTTACAAACAGGCAACAACCAGTAAACATGGTAAATAACCCGTTTTTAGTGTTAATGATATAATTTTACACACAACAATTCAATTTAAGTATCAGCCCTATTAAATCGTCACGGTCACTTAAAAGCTCATCGTAGCAGTAAATATATTTATACTTACTATTGGTAGATAATAATGATGTATCTTGAAAATATTATGAAACGAAGCAAGATTACTCTAGTCTGATTAGAGACGTAGAACGAAATCCTCATCTTTCGTAATATTGACTTGGGGAACCTCTTATGAAGTCAAGCAAAGATTTGTAATATCAGAATCTGACAAAGTTCAATATAGCCACGTAAAATTAGCAATAGGTTGAGACTGAAATACTGCTAAAGTAGCAATACCTTTATTTTATTGGTTGATTTTTATGGATCACATTCTGGTTCTAATAATAGCATAACATAGCGCTTGTAATCCTCGGATTGTGGCACCTATAGAAGGTACACCAATACCGATTTATTTATTAGGGACGACCTATTTGCTACTAACCGAGCAGGGATCCATAATCCGAGCTGCTTCTGAGAAATTCCTGATGGACAGACATTTTGCTCAGCAATAGTACTTGCGGTCACTAGGTGAACGAGACAGTTTGGACTTACATTGTAATTTTTATTTAAATTAATAAGCAACCTTCGTAAATACTAGTTTTTTTGCCATGTCGAAAGGTCGAATGGATTTACCAGTATCTTTCAATAAAAGAGTGAAAGTAAGTTCTTGGTCGTGAAGCTACCTAAACGAAAGCGATCTTACCACTTGTTGTTTTTCTTCGAGTATTTATTTAGGACTCTCACAGGGGATTCAAAAGCACTCAAAAGAAACATTTAAACTACAATTGTGGATTTAAGATATATGTTTGTGAATTTTTGAAATGATATAAAATTATTTAAAAAAACTACAGTCAGTCACTTTTTAAGTATGTCGTGGTTTATTATTCTAGTAAAAAGGTTTTTGCGCACATATATGTTGTGGTTGGTAGATAAACACTTTATTGTACAGCTAAATTATTACAGAGCTATTTAATTAAGATATTTTTTGTTCACATCAAGCTATCAACGCAATTGAGGTTATTACTCGTATATAATGCAGTAGCCCACCATCACTAATAAAGATCATTCAACCAATCATTTTCAGTTAGTTTTTTTTCTACAAATGTATATGTCACAGACAAAACTGTTAATCAGTCAAAACTACTCTTGACTGATCAAATCTACTCAAATTAATTATAACTCACATTTACTTAAAACCTTACTATATGGTTTCTGTTTTATTTGTATACTCATTTCGTAACAATATATTATGTCATTAGGAAACTTATAAGGTTGATACGTTTTTTTTTGGACTCTTTGGATAACCTCGTGCCCATAGCTAACATATTTTAATAGAAAAAACGCGTTTTAACTTAATAAGGGTTTTGACTGAAAAAAGTAGAATTTTGACCGATTTTGACTCCAACATATATAATTGCACAGTTCAACTAAATTGATTGAAAGGAGCATTTTTTAAATTATGTATTTTAACTGGGCTGAATATGTAACTCTTGATGAGGTCACGGGTCATCTTGTTTTGAGAACAACGATGGGTCGATATTTTGATTGCGTTTGGTTTGCCATTTCGTTTTTTAAGTTGAGGCAAAATGTTATTCAATAGGTAGACAAAAAACGCGTATATCTCCTAACACGTTTGAGTTTCATTTCATTAGAGTTAGTTTCTCTCACGAAATAGTTTCAAACAACAGTGTTTCGATATCCATTTTAGATGTCACGCAATACACATAGTCGGTGTTTAATCCTTTAGCCGAGCGTTAGTTTTCACAGTTATAGTTCAAACTACTCCAAACTTCTCAGCATAATTTATTCTAAACCTAGTCGTGTAACATATATTAATGCTATTCTACGAGCTGTGAATTTTCAACACTAGTGTCTGACATTAATTTTATTAGTGTCAGTCTAGCAGACGTTTATTTGTGGCTTTGCTATTAAGCTATAGAGAGTGGCACTCAGCTTGCTTTGGGAACTTGGGAATTCGAAAAGCGATAGTCAGCTGTTTTTGAAGGCTGATGATAAAATTTGTTTGTTTTGTGTTCCAAAGCATTTGCCATTATGGGTTGGGACCACAACGTTGGGCCTCACCAAAATACTGAATGTGTGCTTGATTGAGTAAATATCAGATCATAACACAACATCACGTAATCTTCAAAGGGTTAAGCAGAAGTGTACACACATTTCGCCAGTACTGTTTAGTCCCATCTGGCGAGCCTATTGCCATTAACTGGCCACTAATCAAGACTCTGTGGCTGCTACTGATAAATTCCTTACGGGGAAACCCAATAGTACAGACTCGTTTAATATTAACCGAATAGTGATACTACATACATAGAACCCGGACCAACGAGGTAGTTTGGGACACCAAAATATACCATATTTGTAGCTGGTTTTAAAAAATAAATATCAGATGATTTTAAGACATATTGGAGAAAGAAACCATCTTCATGATACATAAATATTTATGTATCTCTTTAAGTTAAGTAAACAAATTAAAGGAAAAATATATTTATGGTCGTCGTGAGCGCAAATATTTATACCCTTGCTCTAATTATATTAACCTGCACGCGTAGTATGGCGATTCTATCTCTATTCTACCAAGAATAGACAAAGCTTTTTCCATACAATTTGACATAAAATTTTGCTACAATCTGTCATTTTGTCGATTCTTCCGTCGACAAAACCCGTTTCTACGGTGGCATGCTAGGCGGGCTGGTGTGAAGTTGACCTATATTAGATACTCTGAGACATTACCGCTACCAAGATTACACATAGCACTGTATAAAGCTATTACTCCGGTCAATTTAGACATCCAAGCGTACATTAATTGCCCGTCGGGGCTGCGGGTTGTTCGCAAGAGATACCGCGGCCTCGACATGAAGGGCTAAGAAGGAACATGGGTGGTTTTTAGTCAGTAGAAGTCTGACACTCCCTTCCGCTCTGCCCAGAGCGGGACAGGTTATTTGATGATTTCCCGCCGCCACCCAAAAAAAAAAAGGTCGGGAACCCTTAAAATGGGAATTTATTAGAAAAAAAAGGTTCTTAAGGTAGTCAAAACGAATAGTAATAATATCATTTTTAAGGGCAATATTCCAGTATCAAACGATCGGGGTCCATTAATTTCTCTTTCACGCAAGGTATTTGAGTTCCTTTGTATTATTTCACTACAAATGTGAAATCTGTATCAATTGATATTTTCTATCTTAAACATACTAACTAAACTCCAGATCGTATTAACAACAAGGTAACAGTAACTACACGAAGATAATTCTAATAACGCGAAGTGTATTTACTAATCAAATCCCTAAGCTCTTGGCACGCCGACGCCATATTCCCTTACCATTGACGTCTTAAATAGATTACCCATACTGAAACACAATAACAACACCCACACATTATTGGCGCTGAAACTTCAGGGGCCTCCACATTCAGAAACCATACATGCGTATGAAAGCTACATAATAATCTATGGCAGTGGTATGATGGTAGCTAGGTATGAAAGCTATATGGTGAAATAAAATAAATAATTGTTTATAATTAAGAGTATTATACTACTATATATACCAGTAAATAATTGTAGCCTGAACTGGCTTACTTCAAGACAAAGGCACTTGGCAATACGCACTGATGCACTGAGCACACGTGGTGGATTATCCCATCCCTCTCCCGGAAAGGAGGCCTGAGTCCCTGCAGTGGGAACATTATAGGCTGATGATGATAATGATGAAAACTTTAATACAGAAGTATTAGTTAAAGGGGTTAGTATTACCTACCTCCTACCACATCATCATCTACCCAGCCTTTTCCCTTGAAACGGTTTTCTTCAGTAACTTTATATTTTTTTACAGTAACTTTATATTTTAATGATTAAAGTATCTGCGTGTGATATCAAACTATGTGGAAGTTAGTGTCGCGTGTACGATCAAAGCTTATGGCCTAAATGTGCGATGGACCGTGCAGACGATCCACACGAGCCCACCCTGCTGGAAACTTATACGCATCAAAACAAAGACTTTAATTATGGAACAAACAACTAGATGGGTGGTGTAAATAGTGGCGGCTGCTGCGACCTTTATTGAAGGAAAGGTCTTATATAACGTGTTTTTTTTCGGGGTTTAGTTATTTTGTGCTGTCTAGCGTTTCAGTTCTACATAATATATTGACCACTTGTGGTGTATAGTCGAAGACATTTAAATATTCTTACGATTATTATTTGAAAATGGACTCCAACTCGTAAAGTATGATTTCAGTCTCGTTCAAAATAAAAATAGATTTAAAAAGTTTACGTTTTAAATGATGTACTTATATACTTTTTTAAGTGATTCGTTTAGCAGGGCATGTAAAACATAAACAATAATATCTAACTTTCTTTTTATTTTGTTACAGGCAATGATGGATTGGGTGGAAAATCGGTAAGTGACAACCCTAACTTTCATACTTCCTTCCTAATATTAAAAAAGTAACTTTTTCCACGAAGCAATGAGATGTGAGGAAGTAAATATAGATATTTTATTGAAGCGATAACTTCCACTTGAATAACCTTTCTATATTTCCATCTCATATTTAAAAGTTATTCAGAAACGTATTTCGCAACTCCAGTAAATCCAATCTCATTGATACAAATATATTATATTTTCTCAGGTATATAATATACTTCCCTTGGGATATTGAAAGTTTCCTCTATTTTGGAGTTATTTTTACAGCTCTTTTTTTTTCAAACTATTGATTTGTAAATTCGCTGTCTCGTAGCCAGATGATTAATTAAGAACTAATAAAGTAAGTGAGATTTTAATAAGTTGTAAAGATCCTTTGCGGATCACTCATTATGTATTTGAATCGACAACTGCTACCAAACATTTAGATGAGGTCGATGAAGCGATTTATAATATCAACAGTACGAAAATCGCCGCATTTTAGAAGTCAAAATTACCTAAATCTAAAAATAATCATTTTTTTTACTTTGACTGTTAGGGGGTACGTACGTCTTTACTCCTTCATTTGACATGATAATTTTAAATAGAAAACTTTTATATCAGATGCATTGGCTATTCCCCTCGGGGATCTCTTGAAGTGAAAAGGACTGCAATTGAGTGCAAGCTTCTATGCAATAAACGTTAATTGTACCTTAGGGAGTAATGGAAAAGAAGAACAAAATTTATAGGATTATGATCCTAATGTAATGTATGAGAACAATAAAATTTATAATGTAGTTTTGTCTCTATAAAGACATTATAGACTTTATAATACTACTAAACTCAAGTGATAAGTACCTACTAACATTATTAGTACATGTAAATCCCCATTTTAATCAAGTTGCTCACCAGGAAGTTAATAATAAAAATGACAGAAGGTTATTATATTTCTTTTCTTTGAGGAAGCCAAGAGGATATCTGAGGATTTTTTTTTTTTACGTAAAGGACAAACTTGTAAGTGAATCTGGTTTTCATTAATTCATAAGAGATTTCGTTGTTTTGCATTTCGGGGTTCAGGTTGAATATTTTATGAAATATGCCTAAAACATAGATCATTAGGTAAAAGATATAGCTTAGTAAAGCTTATAATCACTGGCCCTAATGATCGGCGAAAGTCTTGAGTGACATTGAGTTGACTTAAACCTTGTTAGCTGGATTGCTGATAAGATTAGTACAATGTTCGCTGGTTGAGAGTGCAAGGCTCATCATGATGGGCTCTAGTAGTATCGCTTTCAGCAGTTATATCAAGTTAATGCGTATTGTTTTGTTCTAATTAGGATGAAGATGCTAATTGAAATCGTTTAAATATTAAAGTCAACTACTCCATCCAGCATTGGTCATCATAGTGAACCAATTCCGTTTTACCATGTAGTTTAGTTTATTTATTAATGAGTAGCTGTGGCTACAGCCACTTATTAATAAATAACCCTAACTTCGTTCATCTGGAAATGTTGATGCGAAGTGTGGCAAAAAAAATATCCTATGTGCTATTCCAAACTATAGTCCGTCTCAGTGCCATATTTCGTCCATTCAGCCGTGCTGTCGTGATTGAGTAACAAACATCCATCGATCCAACCAAACTTTCACATTTATAATATTCTTTTCTTTTTAAAAAAAAAACATTGCCCTACACTAGGAATTTCTCCTGTGTCGTGGGTGAGTTCACAAACATTTAAACTGACATATACAAACACCCAGACCCGAAACAACTATCTGTAGGCCATACAAATATTTTGATCCGTGCGGGGATCGAACCCGCGACACGCAGCGCAGCAGTCCAGTAGAGATTATTATCAGTACTTTCCGAGACACGGAGGAAACTCGATAATTATGTTATGGGTGGTCTCATGTATAGACCATCCCAGACCCACCCAGGCAACCCAGAGCTCGTGGCTTAATATAACTGCCACTCGGGTCGATCTTTAGATTAAGCCGCGCTTGCCTAGGTTGGCCTGTGGATGGGTGACCACCCATTACATACCGAGTTTCCTCCGTGCCACGGAAATCACGTTAAGCTGTTGGTCCCGGCTGCCATATATAGGATGTAAAAGTACCCTTAACGCAAACGAAGGGCATTTGTTCTCTCCACCACTGCGATCATTTTTTTGTTCTAGACCATACCTGGGAACCTCCTAGTTATGGAGATATTGGGGGTCAAAGTTCCAAATTTTTCACAGCTGTTTTTGTAAATACTAGTATTTCAGGTTTTAACTTTACTTAAATTATCTCCATGACCCGTTTACTATTCAAAGCATCCACTAGCACAATGTTTTAAGAGTGCTACTTTGAGTTTTACCGTAAAATGTGATTTTTGACCCCAAAAAATAAGTCATACCCCAGCAAAAATTTTTGCGTAGGGGTACTTGGTTTGATGTACAAAATGCTTGGTTGTCGTATGCGTGAGGGTTCGTTTACATCCTGTATAGATCTTTGGCAGTCGTTACAGTCAGTCAGTGACCTGAAAGTCTGACAACCAGTCTTAGCAAAGTGTATCGTATTACCTATTATTAACTGGGTTGTGGAGGTCAGATAGGAAGTCGCTTTATGTAAAAATACTGATATTCAGCTGCACCGGGTTAGACTGGAAGCCGACCCCAACATAGTTGGGAAAAGGCTAGGCTGATGATGATGTACAGACCAACCTAGACAAACGCGGCTAAACCTGAAAATTGAGCGGTTGTTATTATTTAGCCACGAGCTCCATATTAGTTTACAGAAACTAATAACACCGAGCTTTAATAACTTCTAGAATATTCTCAATTTACGACTTGATAGATTAAACAAAACGCGCTCTTGGCTTAAGGGAATAAAGACTAGCAGTATAATTACGCCTACCTTTGTTAAGCGTAATTGCATTTTCCCACCCGAATGAAAACAAAGCGTATATTATGTAAGTAAATAATGTTTTGGTGTTAACTCCGTAAGCGTGGTTCCTAGAAGTTTTACTGCTTTGCGTACATTTATAAACACCCACTCGTCGAAAATGAGCATTATTATTTTGTGGGCTTAATTGACGACCTAGATCTATATTAGTGGTTTAGTCGCACTTGTCTAGGTCGGTCCGAGGATCTGTGACCATGTGCTTTCCATGCCGGGTTTCCATCGTGCCTCGGAAAGCACGTTGAGTCGTTTGTCCCGGCTGACATTTGTAGATGTTTGACGGTCGTTACAGGAACTCAATGACCCAAAAGTTATCACCCATTGTAATATCTGGGTTGTACAGGTCAGATAGGCAATCGCTCCATGTAAAATACTAACATTCAGCTGCCTCCGGTTAGACTGGAAGCCGACCCCAACATAGTTGGAAAAGGCTAGGCAGAAACCAACAAACTCAGTGCTGCTTTACCCTTACAGTCTTTTAAGCAAATATACAAGAAAATAAACATAGAAAAATTGTACTCTACGGCCTGGCCGACTACTATAAAGAGCCTGAAAATGCACTTTATAACAGATTAATCGAATTGTTCCGTGATATAATCAACATAGACGTCTCAGGATATAAAGAAGACCTGTACAGAGTTGGAAGACCCGGTGGACCTAAGAACCGACCACTTGTGATCGAATTTATTAGTAAGAGAATGGCTAAATATATTATTAACAATAGCACTTACTTTCAAGGAACTGGACTATTCATATCTGAATTCTTAGATGCAAATGAACAAAAGTATAGAGCCCAAATGCGAGAAGAATTATTTAAAGCCAGGAATAATGGATCTCATGCAATTATAAGAAAAAACCACCTATATATAGACGGAAAACTGATTAACATAGAAAACAATAACCACCAATACGAATATAACACTCCAGAAAATGATATAATATTGAACAACACCAACCAGCTTTGTCCTACAAATATGTCCTACGAAATAAAGAACCAGACATTTCGTAAACAACGACCTACCATTTAAAATAATGTTCCAAAATTTTCAAAGCCTTAATAACAAGCAAGATATACTTGAAGCATTTATTGATGAAAATCCATTGTATAAAGCAATATGCATTTCAGAAACTTGGCTAACTCAAGAAAAACTTGATCTCGTTCAATTCAGTGGATATAAATTTGCATCTTCCTTCTGTCGAAGCACTAGAACAGGTGGTGGTGTTTGTATACTTCTACAAGAACATATCGACAGCATAAATAGAAATGATATTTCAGACATGTCTATAGAATATATATTAGAACTTTGCGCCACGGAATTACCAAAAGAAAATTTATTGATAAAAGCTATGTACTGGAATAGAAGAGAGGAGGAAGTATTTTATCAACAATTGAAACAAATTCTCAAATATCTAAACAATAAATACTACAAACTAGATATAATAATAGGCGGCGATTTGAATGTTAATATAATATCGGATAATTTAAAAACAAATCAATTTTTAAATCTCATGCAAGAACATAATTTTACTCAACATGTAAAAAGCCTTACACGTATTACACCAAACACCGCAACGTGCATAGATCTAATATTCACAAACTTTGTCTTCAAAGTCATGTACACAACTACAGAAGAGCTAGGTTTTTCCGACCACCATAGTACAATATTACATTTAAAAATACCTAAACAATCAGGAAAATATATTTGGTACACAATGAAAAGACTATTTAAGAACACAAATATATTAAAATTCAAAGAGAAAATACAAAAATTAAATTGGAATGATATTCTTAAAACAAACAATGACATTAACATAAATTATAAAACATTTAATGACACACTCATCTCTATTCTAAATCAATGTATACCGTTGCGTAAAATTAAACTAAAAACAGAATATAAAAAATATTGGCTCACTGTAGGTATAAAAAAATCTTGTTTAAATAAAAGACTATTAAAGACATTAACAACAAAGACAAAAAATCCAATATTAACAAAATATTATAAAACGTATGAAAAAACATTGAAGAAAACTGTCACAGTTGCAAAAAAATTACACTTTAAAAATAAAATGATGCAATCTAACAATAAAGTTAAAACAATGTGGGGAATAATCAATGAACGTAATAATAAGAAACTAAAAAATGAGAAACACAATATAATCCTAAAAATAAATAATAACTCAACTTCGAATCCCCAAGAGGTAGCCAACATATTATTATTTAATAGTTTCTTTACTTCTATTGGTGAGGACAGCACAAAACCTACCGGCAGCATACCAAAAAGACCTCCGGCGATTTCAACAACACAAAATACATTATATCTTAGCCCAGTAGATCCTTACGAAGTAAATACAATAATTAAAAATTTAAAAAACAAAAAAAGCCATGGAATTGACGAACTTCCACCCACTCTTTTACGACAATGCGCTGACGAATTAACCTTGCCGTTTTATATACTACTTAACCAATCTTTTGAACAAGGCGTTTTTCCCGATTTATTGAAAAAAGCTCTTATAAAACCGATCCACAAGAAAAATATAAAAACTGACTCAAATAATTACCGTCCCATTGCGCTCTTACCAACAGCCTCAAAAATATTTGAGAAAGCAATGTGTGATCGTGTTTATGCATTTTGTGAAAAGTTTAATATATTCAATGATAGTCAGAATGGGTTTCGCAAAAACCGATCTACCGTTTTGGCTGTTTATAAATATATACAAGAAGCCCTCAATATAATTAATAAGAAAAAATACGCTGTAGGATTGTTATTGGACATTACAAAAGCTTATGATAAGGTGCAATTTGATATATTATTAAATAAACTATATAACATCGGTATCCGCGGAAAAAGACACGAATGGTTCACATCCTATCTAACAAACAGAGAACAAGTCGTAGAAATAGAACATTACAATCATAAATCAAAAGTAATAGAATTAATTCGATCCCAAAACATGCCCGTAAACGCTTCTATACCACAAGGAACTGTGATAGGGTGCCTACTATTCCTTGTTTACATAAACGATCTTCCTAACCACATCAATGAGACATGCGTATTGTTCGCCGATGATATCTCTATCTTAACATTGTGATAATAATATAAATTTAAACCAAAGATTGAGTTCTATACTTGACACTATTACACATTGGATGAACGAACACAACCTTGAAATTAACTACAATAAGACAAAAATAATAACGTTCCACCCCCGACAAAAACTTTAACTATAAATTTCAAATACAACGGATCAAAATTAGAAGCTGTAAATAAATTCACCCTTTTAGGCCTGGACATAGATTCACACATACATTGGAAATTACATATTCAAAAAGTAAGAACAAAATTATCCAAGTTTTTATACGCTCTCCGAGAAATCAAGAAAACAACAGACCTCAAAACAGCACTAGTATCATATTACGCGTACGCATTTGCATGGTTCAAATATGGAGTTATCTTATGGGGAAATAGTACAGACGCCCCTACATTATTCACTGTACAGAAAAAAATTATTAGAATTTTAATAAATATCAAAGATACGGACTCCTGTAAACCCCATTTTAAAGACCTAAAAATATTAACCCTGCCCTGCCTCTACATACTTGAAATTTGTAAGTTTGTACGAAAATACCCGCAATTCTATACAAAAAGAGGAGATATCCAATCAAAAATTGCACTTAGACACGAAAGCAGATTAAACATACCCACTTCACGATTAAAAATACACTCTTCTAGTACATTCGTTATGTCCATTAAAATTTACAATAAGTTACCGGAATACATCAAAAATATAAATAATCACAATGTCTTTATCAATAAATTAAAACAATTTCTAATAACCAAAAGCTACTACACTATTGACGAATATTTTAACGAGAAATTTCAACAATAATAAAAACTACTTTTACACAATACGTAAAGTACTTAAAATAGTATTTAGTTTATTAGCATTGCTAATTTAATAATATAATTCGTGCAATATATAATATAAAACACATAAATATGACTTTAAACCAAATATATAAATTCAACTATTTTAAATATAACTATTTTCAATGATACTATTTCAAATTAATATTATTTATTTTATTATTCCATTAAAAAGTTCATCCTCTCTCCTAATGAAAATTAACTTTGCTGTGCCCGACAGGGTCCATAATTGATTCTATGTCTTAACATACCAACTGCTACATGTACACATTATGGAATGCAATAAAGTATTGAGTATTGAGTAAGCAATGCAACAAGTTCAGGACTCGCTATGGTAATACTCAAGAGCCAAATAGAAAAATGCTAGGCATGTGATGACCTAAGTACGACATATATAATATTTACATAATATGTATAGGCGAGGTAGCCTACAGTGGTGCAGGCTTAGGTACCTACTTTCCCTTTAATGTGGTGTTCGTTCTTCCACTCAGTAAACACAAGCACTTCAAACATCTATGTTCATGACCTGTCTGGGTATTCCCAAAATAAGTACATTAAATACACGTTAGCAATAAGGCACAAATGCTTAATGAAATACTAACAACTCTTAAAATAAATAAACGCTGAATTTCATATTGAACGATCTTTATTGAGACTGGCAACAATAGCTTTTGTTTATGGCAACATTGTTCAGAGATTCCATTTATGTAACTTTTACTTTTTATTTTTAATAAAAAAACAAGTCATCGCCTTTCGTTTGTTTGTGGAAGAGTTTGTTTGGTTTGGTTTTCATAAACGTTTTTGTTCAACCTAATGTTTTACTTTAAAATACAGCTAGTATAAAAGCTTTAAGCAGCAAGAAGTCGGCACGGTTGGAGCCAGTGGCTGAGCGATTGAACTGCTGCGCTGCATGTCGTGGGTTCGATCCTCGCACGGAACAAATATTTGTATGGCCTACAGATAGTTGTTTCGGGTCTAGGTGTGTTTGTGTATGTGAGTTTAAATGTTTGTAAACGCACCCACGATACGGGAGAAATTCCTAGTGTGGGGCGATGTTTTAAAAACAAAAAAATATGAATGCCAAAGAAATTGTTGGGCCTTATAGCGACGGATTGTATACCTCTAGGTAGTACTCCTGAATATATCTGGAATAACCTATAAAGTTTATTTATCACGGTACAACGATTCGCTCAAAAAGTTTTTGGATATAAGGGAGCGAGGGAGTACGAAATATTGTATTTATATTTATAGTACCAATCGTGATAAAACCTTTGAGGAATCTATTTTCGGAATCATTCATTGTTACGATGTAACAAAGGAAAGTTCGGTAAGTAGACTCAGAATAAATTAGAAATTCTATTTATGTATCTGTAAGCCCTGAATATTGCGCCAAAATAAAATAAATGTAAATGTAGGCTGAAATAAATGCCGCTCATTGGGATTTCAAACAGTTGACTGTTGAAGCAAAAAGCGGGGTTTCATTGATCGTATAAAAGAATTGGCATTTTCAGCTTCGAGATTTTTTCGATTGGTATCTAGAGCACTTGAAATACGGGATCTGTTGGGTATCCTTGAAGTGGCTACGGGATCCCTAATTTAATACTTCAATTGTACAAAGTGTTGAAAAGGGAGTTTTATTACTCCTTTTCATTTAAGTTGTTGCGCCTTATACAAAAAAGTCAAAGATATTTAGTAACATAAGAGAAGAGTGTCCCTGTGCTGGCCAGATGTAGGCGGATTTTGCCATGCTATCTTCAACTTTATTTTCATATCTTTAAAATCGTGCAAAAACGAGTCTAATGCCCTTGAAAAACAAATTAATAACAGAAGCCTTAAAGCCTAAAATAAAATAGCTGTTCATAAATAGTACGGCTCTTTAATATTCAAGTCAGCGAAACCCGCAGCATGCAAATAGGATTATATTACTTTACCGAAGGATATTTTGGTGTTTTCATCTGCCCGACGTAATTATCTTATTTTCTTCTAAAATGATGTAGATGGAATTTTGATTATTTTACGTGTTTTTTGACCTTTGGATAAATAAGTGTAAGGTCAAGAAGATATATCTAATACCTATTATGTATTGACGCTTGCATTATATCTACACCAGCTAACTCAAGGCCCTTGTTTATTTTTGTATAAATACTGTAATACATTTTTTATAAATTATCAATAAATTTTAGAGTAAACAGTAATCGTTTCGCGTGTAATATTTACATGATTTTAAGAATTTAATCATATCTTTGGAAGATACTGAGTGTGCTCGTGGCAAACAAATCAAATAAAATGCTATTGGATGCCTAATTTTATTTTCGACTCAAAATGGACATAGGTCTCTCGTGCAAGGGCCTTAGGTTATAAACATGGAAATGGCCCGAAACCAGGAGACCTACACAATTCTATAAGTGAAAACGTTGATGGACATTTAGGTGACTACTGAAAACCAGTACTGTGTTGTGGGCCCTCCATAGCCCAGCACCACACTGAGCTTCTCGCAATTCACGACATGCAAGCGGGCAAGAATTTTTTCGTCCTGTTTTTTATAAATATTTCTAATGCTTTGTACGTTTATTGTTTATGTTTTTTTGTTGTTACTTTGTATACACCACATGTCCTTGTGAAAAAGTGTCCACGACAAACAGAAGCTATAGAAAAATTTACGTCAAGTCAGTCAAAGTCAAGAAAGTCCTTGTAGAATTTTGAACACGAAATAAGTTTTTTTATTCGCTATAAAACGGCATTTTTAATAAAAAAAGTTGAGTTTCGTTCTTCTAAACACATTGACATCTCATAATGCGGTTAGACTGGAAGCCGACCCCGACATAGTTGGGATTGTCATCTCATAATAATGCGGTGATTGAAAAGATTCTTTTTCGCAGCATTTTCTAGTAGTACCTGTTCAAATTCGAATATTTAAGTGCTCAGAAATAACTAATAAGGTTCGCATGGTCCGCCACCCGTGTTAGCTAGAATATTCCAGTATTTGAAAAAACACATAGTAATTTAATATAATTGCTCTATTATACGAAGCAATTTGGCGGTTCTAACAAAGCTAACCTTACTAACAATATCATTATTAATGTGATTTGCTTTCACATGACAACATACAGATACGATATCGGAAAACCAGTATTAGTTAATTTAATGTCGATACATAGAACCCTGCACTTATTAGATTGATTGGTGGTACAATAACGGCACGGTTGGCGTAGTGGCTAAGCGATTGGACTGCTGCGCTGCGTGTCGCGGGTTCGATCGCCGCACGGAACAAATATTTGTATGGCCTGCAGATACTTGTTTCGGGTCTGGGTATTTATATATGTGACTTTATATGTTTGTGAACGCACCCACGATACAGGAGAAATTCCTAGTGTGGGGCAACGTTTTTCTTAAAAAAAGAAAAAGTATTTATTTGTTACAGTTTAAAATACTGGTTTCTAGTTGACGTTCTTTCCATTTAAATAACATGTCAGTATCCACTTTTCAATTTTATGCGACAGTAAATTAAGGTTATTTTAGAATCACAATAAATATTAGCAAGTATTACTAAAATGTTATAAAACATTAATAGTGTACCTACTACAAACTAAACTTTGTGTTGGTATTTAAAGGTAATTTCGGAAAATAAACCATGAATCCAATTAAAATCAAATCTTAAATGGTTAACAGTATTTTTTACAACTTCTTACTGGCTGTATACAAACCTTAAATATAATTCGGTTCATACGATATATACTATAATGTCACATGAAAAGCACGAAATAGTATTATCTGTACCGCCGGGAGCCGGCCAGCCTTGGTTGGAAAACATGTTGCGTAGCCTCTGGCCTTCAGGAAGATCAGGGTCAGACGTATTAATAGAGATCCAGAGATTTAACTTAATACCCTAAGGTCACTCCACTAGGCCATTTTATAAAGGATATGCAGATACGCTGGCTATGACAAAAAATAGCGTCTATAATTTACATACAATACCTACATATATGCTAATATGTTGTTGTTCTCGGTGTTTTTTTGATGAATGAGGTAAACAAGCGCCAGACTGGTTATTGCAGGGGTTTGGTAGAAGGCAAGGCACTATTTTTGAGGAATGGGGGTGTCACTTACATACAAATTGAAGAAAAAAAATAGAGAGATGTCTTATGGACAGTCGGTTGGAACGGATTTCAAAGGATATTTTTGCATATTCCCCAAATTTACTAAAAGCTGAATGGATTGAAAAAAGTATAATACGTCGGCTTTTGGTGTTGGTTTTCCCGCGAACAAATTAGAACGATAACGTGCGGTAAGGAACTCCGTCCCGGTCCGTCCAGAATAAACATACCTTTACTTAATCTTGGAAGCACAAAAAAACAAACAAAAAATTGAGTGAAAACTAGGATATAACTCTCCCTACCTTTAAGAAATTTTGTCAGCCTGTTTTTCAAACACCATGTAGAAGTTCCCTAGAGTAGCTCATAACAATATCAGTTCATACACACGAGTAAGGAACCAAAGTACTTCGACAATAACAACCCAAGTAGCAAAATATGGTTCTGTAAGTATCCTAGGAGCACGCATTTTTTAGTCCTATAGAAATCCTCAAAACGTCTATAGAACCAGATTCGGGCGCAGTTTATAGGACTATTTCGCCCTATAGTTGTATTTTAACAGTCCGGTAAGGTGCTATTCGATTTTATAATTATCTTATTAGTGCTTTTACTAGATATGATTGTCCTATAAAGATCTGGTACACGCACTGAGCCAGCGCGATTAGTCCTCTAACGATCTGACACGTGCAGCTACTGGTGTAATTGATCCAACAGTAATTGTCATTGTAATGCCATTACTAGAATCGTTCATTCGTGCATTCGTTCTTCATTCTTCGATGAAGTGCTGATGTCTTAAGAAAAAATATTAAATTTTTGCAAAGGGCAATTGATCCACATCATAATTTCTATTAGTTTGACATAAAATGTAATTTTTGTCTTTTGTGCCAACAAAGCCCACTAAACTTGCGAAATTAATTTTATTGATAAAGTGTTCGATGATAATAAACATATCTTCATGCCCCTTCAAAACTAAACATATTTATTATTTGTTTATTCGATTAATAATTAACAAATACTCAAGCCGCCATAGGATCCAGATCACGTGCCATATTATGGCATTATCAAAACTTTTATAAAACAATTTAGTCAAAGTTAAGACTACTACAGGATACCTACTTCGCCACCATTTGTACCTTACCTATAAAAGTCGGAGCGCATGCTAGTTTGTTGCTGACTATCCATTAGAAGTCATGACTAAGATAAATCAATCCTATAATATCCTTAACCTATAGCAGCAATATCTAAGACGTTTTTAGAAGTGCATGTCTTATAGTAGAATGAAACAAGACGTTTACAAGAGCAAATAGTCATATTAAATGCGTTTATAGGATCAAAAGCGACACTATGCTAATTAGTCCTATAACTTGCGCTTGTTAGACTGCCAGTTCTAGTAACAATCGTATAAAGTAATCCTGTAAACGTTTATAAAACTAGTTATAGAATCGTTTGTACCTATAGTGCAAATCATCTTGTGAGATGCTGTTATTAGATTACTGATCTTAGTCAAAGCGTCTATTAGATTCTTATAAGACGTTTAGTCTTATAAGTCGATTACTATAGGACAATTTTGCTGCTTGGGAACGCAACGAGTATATTAATATGTGTTTGCATGATTTCATACAAATTACTGCTTATTGTTTAAACTTTGGAAAGCTACTGCATTATAACGCGCTAAATATGTTACCGTAAACTGTGAGACCATAATGCCGCCATGACGCGAACGGTTTAAACTTTTATGACGTACGTTGAAAATTGGTGAAACAATAACACTAGTTTTATATTGATTTTATTAAAATTATGGCTTAAAGGATTAATAAACAAATCTGTTAAAATAATATGTTGATAGGTCACAATATGTAAGTACACCAGAAATACCCAGACCCGAAACAACTATCTGTAGGCTATACAAATATTTGATACGTGCAGGGATCGAACCCGTGACACGCAGCGCAGCAGTCTAATCGCTCAGCCACTGCGCCAACCGTGCCGTCAAATTAATTATGATAAGTCGTACCAAAGGGTATCGTATGACCTAGTATTAACTGGGTTGTGGCGGTCGGATAGGCAGTCTCTCCCTGTAAAATACTGGTATTCAGCTGCATCCGGATTGACTGGAAGCCGACCCCAACATAGTTGGGAAAAGGCTAGGCTGATGATGATATGACTAGGGCCATGGGGTCCGAGTAAACACCTAGAATTTCGGGAAATCGCCAAAACGGTTGTCGATTCTTCACGTGACCGCTGACTTATTTTTAAGGAGTCCGCATTGCTATTCAACTTGGCAATGCTGCCAACCTTCTGGGACAGTTGACAACGATGTGGATGAATGTTTTGACTTCCCTTTCTGATATTTGTACTTATTATTTTTTTTTTTTAATCCCCTCACTTGGAATTTCTCCTGTATCGTGGGTGCGTTTACAAAACATTTAAACTCACATACACAAACACCCAGACCTGGAACAACTATCTGTAGTCCATACAAATATTTGTTCCGTGCGGGGATCGAACCCGTAACACGCAGCGCAGCAGTCCAATCGCTCAGCCACTGCGCCGTCAATTATTGATTTGTAAATTATAGTTTGTGGAAAATAACCATTGATTATTGACTTAATAGATTGTACCGAAGGACCACAGATGCCATGTTTTCAAATGATAAAGGACCATAGATGTTCGCAATCATTTATAGACACAGAAAAATTAAAAGTCATAAATGTGATACTTTATTACTTTTTCTATAATTTCAAGTTTATCTCTTACCAAAAAGATAGCACATACTTTATTCAACATTTTCGTAGACTTAACGCAACTCTGGAATAAGTGACGTAATTCATTGCTTTGAAAAAAACGTCAGAAAAAAGATAAAACTTGAAGAATTCCGTAAGTCGGCTAACAACCTTTTATCTTTATAAAAAGAGTTTTGAAAGTCGAACATTTTGAATGTGTGTTATTGTTCTCTAGAGCAGTGGTTCCCAGTGGTTGCAGCCCCGACTTACGAACAGTGAGTCGTGGGTTCTATAATATAATGTTTTCCCCAGCTCGTATTTTCTAAATTAATACGTCAACCTTGCTACTGCTAACTAAGATCTATTGTATGCTTCAGTAAAACCTTTATATTGTTTTTTACATCATAGTATTATTTGTCTTTGACTCGACACAAAATACGCACAAATTTTCTCACTTTACATGAACTTTGACCGAGTTAATGAAATTAGGCCATCAGTTAACAACGGGCACGAAAAGTCCAAGGGCTAGTTCATGTCGTTGACAAATAAACATTTTTTTCATAGCTAGTTCACCTCTAGCAGAAGTAACACAATTACAACTATAATTAGGTACAACGATTATAAAGATCACTGTCATTTTAACAGACTTGACTCGACACGCTAAGAAGAAGAAAACAGACTTGTCATTGGCAGCATCCAAAACGCTACCTTAAAACAACTAAAGCAAATATCACTGTGCTTTGGACAGTCAAATTGAAGGACCGGACGGCAGAAGTAATCTTTGCATAAACTCCACGGTTATTTCTGGTTCTAACTTTGAATTCCAACCGCGTTCGATTAATTAATTCAAATAATAATATACCGCGACTGCCGATTTGTTCTGAAAGCAAAGCAGAATGTAATTAAAGCGTAAACAGCATGACGCAATCATGACCTTTTACACATACATGTTTGCTAGGATAGGTGCCTAATTGAAGAGCTCCCGTATATGTCATTACTCGACTCACGCAACTTGTGTAGGGCTGATCACACACCACCTCAGTCCACAGTAATTTTACCAATTAAACTGAACGCTATCCGAACCGAACAAATATAAAACCTACAAATATATTATACGGCGTTCAATAGCTGTCAGTGTCCATATTCCATAGCAATTATGACACCGACTCTTTGTGATCTGTTTTAATAGTGAAATGCTCTTAGACTTTTTATTGTTTTTATACAGCGACATGTTGAATAATAGAGAAGTTGGAAAGAAGAAGACATGCTGCACCCCATATAAATCAAGATAAGCGCAAAAAAATATAAGACACAAAAATATCTGTAGTCAAACAGAAACACGTGCGAGCATGCGGTTTAAACGTTACGTAAATGTCGAATTTAAACTAAAAAATGCTCGTTTCACATAATAATATTTTCATAATTTTAAGACTTTATTCAAATCTGTGAATAGTACTGACGGTGCTGGTTGTAAATAATTTAACCAAAATGCTACTGGATAATTGAATTTTAGATTTAAAAATCGACGTATTTACGCTACGTTTATTCTGTTCGTTTGTGCTAGGGCCTTAGTTCCGCGTACAGCATAAAGCCGTACTCGTTAGAGTGTACCTGACCGATTTGTCTGTACAGGGAAACCAGTCAGGTAAACTTTCCTTACAAGCCAACTTTTTGTAGGAGGTACTAAAGATCCTAACTGTAATTTCATGTAAGGCAGTATATAGGCGGTAGGTAGATTCTAGACTATTAACATTAAACACTTTTATCTTTTTGTTACAGGACGTACCAGTGGAACAACTCGAAAAACTTAAAATAGGTGAGTTTATTCTAGTTTTTAGAAAGGAGTTTTAGTAGTTCCCGAATGAGTAAAATCAAGATTAAAACTTTAAGATAAAAAATGAAGGATATGAAACCTCGAACCTTTGAATCTTCACTAAAATCTATGACTTTATAGGTCATCTGTTCAGATCTTATTCTTTCTCTGTTGGCATTCTCGCGCTCTTCCGTTATTCATCAATATCTTTCACCCGACTGCGGTGAAGCCCAAAAGGAGGGTTATGTGTTTTTCGTGAACGATACAACGTGTCTTTATAGTCCCTACCTACGAGTACATAACATAACATCAGAGTCTGTTACTTAAATCAATAGCGCACATGATTTGGTCTCAAAAAGATTGAGCGTTCGACTCATTTTTATATTAACGCATGTGGAAAACTCATAACCCTTCTTTTGGACTTCGGAGTAGTCGGGAAATAAATAGTTTGAATATTATTATGATTTTATCACGACTGTCTTCCCGAAGGGTTAGGCAGAGGTGTGCCTAACCAAACAGTACACGGTACACCCACATTTCGCCAGTTATTTTTAAGTCCCATGTAATAGAGGGCGAGCTTATTCCCATCAACCTGGCATAAATCCAGACTCGGTTACTGCTACTGAAATATTCCTAATGGAAAAACCAAATAACAATTAATTACAATTTAAAATAATTGCCATCCGTTATCTATAATTATTTATTCATAATACATTTAAATGTAATATTCTGCACGACCCGAATATTTATTAAATTTATGTAATTTGTGCTTCAGTTAACTTAATCAATTAATTTATTCATAAAACCTTCGTGAATGTTTCTGTTTTGGTGTTGAAGTCCGAATTCATAAATATTCTTGTGATGACTGGGGGGCGTGGTAAGGTCACCTAGGCTAAGATATAATAAAAAGATGGCCCTAAAATTCATCTTTATTAAGATAATAAATATACCAACACTATCGTATATCCCTAAACTTTCGGAAAAATAAAGCAACTACCAATTAGACATACCTAGTTCGGAATGAAACTTATCCAACATTCTAAATGTTGTATGTACTACTGATTACACACACATACATTGTATATTGTTGTTAGTTGTTGAATGTTGCGTTCTACATGTTGTTGTTGCAATGTTATCTAGTTGTTGTATGTGTACTACTATAAAATCTGTCTCGTATACCAAAACTTTTGCTAAGACTACGTTACTACGTTAGGATTAGAAATAATTTGAAATGATTTGCTACATTTTCGTAGCTACGCTCAATTTTCTATTAGGTACCTGTTGAACGGAAAACCGTGCTAAACTGACAGATTGCGTAGGTAGTGTTCTCGCCTGATGCACCAATCATGATCAATTACCTAATCGTCTGTAAACACAAGCTGTATGGATATCTAGTCTCAATGGACGTGGTAAGGTATCGCTACATTAAGCACGTAAGCGGTTGAGCATAAATATTTATTACTAATACTGAGAAATTACAAGATTTGTAGGTACTGTTAGTTCAAAGGTCACATCTTTGACTGATTGTGGCAACCATAACTATAAAAAAAAAATTGTCTAAGCTGTAAAAGCTGTGCCGTGCGAAATGGCTTCGCTTTGTATATGTCGTAGGATAATTTGATACTTCGAATCTTCGCGGAAATCCTAGGGGTTTTGCGAAAACGCGGATAATTAGACATAGGTAAACGCGCGCTCGCTTCGCTCGCATATTAAATAACACTAATATCTTCTGTCCCTGAAGTGCCGGGCCTCCGCCGGCCTCCTTCGTCGGCCTACGGCCCGGTGCCCATGCCGCCCCTAAAAATTTTTTAGGAACCGAAAATTTTATTTGGTGCCTAGGCTTAGAGTCTTAAAAATATTTTGTGGTGGCCGTCTAAATAGTAACGAGTATTTTCGCAAAAATCCTGACTTTGTCCAGTAAGATTTGATAATTTTTCGCCTATGTCTAATTATCCGCGTTTTCGCAAAACCCCTAGGAACCCCTAGGATTTCCGCGAAGATTCGAAGTATCAAATTATCCTACGACATATACATTTCCAAAGTACAATGAGAGAATAGCTTATAGCTTGATGACCAATCAAGCTATAAGCGGTACGTAACTATAGTTGATTTGAAAACTTCCTGTTAGTTACAAAGTAGTGATAAACCACAATGAAAGATCCAATCAAAGACAAAGACACAAAGGGCTAAGAAGGAACATGGGTAGTTATTTTTATTAGTTGGTAGAAGTCTGACACTCCCTTACGCTCCGCCCAGAGCGGGCGGAGTCATTTGATGATTTGCCAAAAAATGGTGTGCACGGAGAGTTTTGCTTTGACAACTACGTGGTTGATTAGTGACCAGCCGAGTATTAAATCGATTCTTGTTCTATGTTAGGGATTCGGTTTCCGCACTTAGAGAGTACTATGAGCCATGGCAGCCGTTATTCCAACCAGCCCAGAAGCAAACTTCCCATTCTTCTCAGGACATCCACAAGGGATCTTGGTGTTCTAAGAGTTTCCTGTCTCTCGAGTTTCGATTCATTTATTGAAAGCAAAGCTAAATGCGTACTACATAGATAGGTAAATGGGTTACTGTGAAGCTGCACTAAACAGAAAATGAACACGAGCACCATTTTTAACTTCTAGTACATATTTAGTTCAATTTGTTAGTTTGTTATTCATAGCCACAGCAACACGGAAACTTTACAGTAACTAACTTTAAAATGTTTCAAAACTATACATAAAATTATAGAACGAAGCTTTGTGAATAAACTCACACGTGTTTAATTTGTTGGAAGCAATACCCAAATACTAACTACGGCTGGGGTATAATTTATCCAGTGTAGGTATAATTTGTATAGTTTAAACAGTGTTATATGAGTAGTCAGATGTTTCGAATGAAACATTATTTACGGAAGAGTTGTATTGTTCTAAGACTGCCTCGTCGGTATAATGGTCTCAAGCGCGACTGCAAGAAGGCCTAAGAAGCCTACAAAGTGGTATTGAGCTGTCCCATCAGGAAGTCTCAGTAGCAGCCGCAGACTCTGGATCCCTACCCAGTTGATGGCAATAGGCTTGCCCCTTATTACATGGTGCTGTAACATAACTGGCGATATGTGAGTGTACTTTTAGCTACACCTCTGTCTAACACTTCTGGGATTACAGTCGTGATGTTGTGTTATTGTTGTTTTGTTCTAATGTTTCCCGTAATCGGTTCACAGAGAGGCCTTTATTTGGCACCCGATATCCTTTGAAAGGTCAATGTAACGTTAAGTATATAGGTAAAAGTAGAGAATCGTGCCACGATACGGTAATCAGTTTAATTAATTAATGTTAAAGTGTTTCCTTTTCCAAATTGTCTAGTCTTGTTTTGACAGTATTTTAGGTTAACTTAGATCTTTCCTCTCATGAACATCAAGTTCAATGGAAATAACAACGTGCACAACGTTTTATTATTATTATACACTTCACACTAATATTATAAACACGAAAGTTTGTGAGTGTGTGAGTATGTATGTTTGTTACGCTTTTACGCAAAAACTACTAAACGGATTTGGATAAAATTTGGTACACACAGATAATTTTTAACCTCGATTAACACAAAGGATAGTTTTTATCCCGATTGTATCTTGCCGTGGTATAATTTTCGAGTTGTAGCGGGCGAACCCGCTGGCAACAGCTAGTATCTCATAACGCAAGGGTCTAGAGTTTTTAAAAACTCTAGTCCTGAGTCTAAGGTAACAATAATACAAAAAGTAACAAAATATATGATCCAAAAGTGCATAGTTTCGAAGATATCATCAACATGCTCGTTGTGTTAGTATTAGTTTCATTAAAACATAATTCAAACCAATCTTCATATTCAAAGCTAAGAAAATACGACGTGTTTCTCGTAAGGATATTTTACATTAATAATCGTGACTTGACTTGGGAGGCTTTTGCCCAGCAGTGGGACAATGTGGCATAAAAAAAAAAAAGAATTGTGACTTTGTCGAATCATATCCCAGATTCTCATTCACAATATAACCTAGAGTTATTGAATATAAAAAACTCCGTGTATAGTTCGTTTTGATAGCTAAAATGAATGAAAAGAAATATGGACGAAGTTTCCAAGCTACAGAAAACGGTACTTTATTTTTTATGCACCAAAGGTGCGCTGCAATATATAAATTCTTTTAGCATGCCAGTCGGTTCCGACCTAGTAAAATAATTTATATAATTTTATGCATTTCATTTTCAAAGAGAAAATATTTGAAACATGCAAGTCTATTAATAATAGTCGACAAAATTTTAAAATGAAAAAAAACTTAAAAATTATGTATGAGCTTCAACATAAAATATTATTATAATATGTGCATAGATAACATAAAATATTCGTGGAATTAAAAATATTTCTGAATTTTAAAATGTTACAACTTTGCAAAAAAAAATGTCGCAAAAAAAAATAACAACTATTTATAAATACAAAAACGACGAAACAAATAAACTTGTTACCTTAGACTCAGGACTAGAGTTTTTAAAAACTCTAGTCCTGAGTCTAAGGTAACAATAATACAAAAAGTAACAAAATATATGATCCAAAAGTGCATAGTTTCGAAGATATCATCAACATGCTCGTTGTGTTAGTATTAGTTTCATTAAAACATAATTCAAACCAATCTTCATATTCAAAGCTAAGAAAATACGACGTGTTTTTCGTAAGGATATTTTACATTAATAATCGTGACTTGACTTGGGAGGCTTTTGCCCAGCAGTGGGACAATGTGGCATAAAAAAAAAAAGAATTGTGACTTTGTCGAATCATATCCCAGATTCTCATTCACAATATAACCTAGAGTTATTGAATATAAAAAACTCTGTGTATAGTTCGTTTTGATAGCTAAAATGAATGAAAAGAAATATGGACGAAGTTTCCAAGCTACAGAAAACGGTACTTTATTTTTTATGCACCAAAGGTGCGCTGCAATATATAAATTCTTTTAGCATGCCAGTCGGTTCCGACCTAGTAAAATAATTTATATAATTTTATGCATTTCATTTTCAAAGAGAAAATATTTGAAACATGCAAGTCTATTAATAATAGTCGACAAAATTTTAAAATGAAAAAAAACTTAAAAATTATGTATGAGCTTCAACATAAAATATTATTATAATATGTGCATAGATAACATAAAATATTCGTGGAATTAAAAATATTTCTGAATTTTAAAATGTTACAACTTTGCAAAAAAAAATGTCGCAAAAAAAAAATAACAACTATTTATAAATACAAAAACGACGAAACAAATAAACTTGACTCACAAATGTTGCTTTGCAAACTTGCATAGAAACATTTGTGATAACATCACTACATATCTATATAAATAAAAATGAATTGTTGTTCGTTAGTCTGATTAAAACTCGAGAACGGCTGGGCCGATTGAGCTAATTATAGTGTTGAATTATTCGTGGAAGTCCAGGGAAGGTTTAAAAGGTGAGAAAGTGGTAGGTAGGTAGGCAGGGTAGTAGGTAGAGTAGTAGGTAGGGTAGTAAGTAGGATAGTAGAGTAGGTAGGGTAGTCGGTAGAGTAGTAGGTAGGGTAGTAGGTAGGTAGGGTAGTAGGTAGGTAGGGTAGTAGGTAGGTAGGGTAGTAGGTAGGTAGGGTAGTAGGTAGGTAGGGTTGTAGGTAGGTAAGGTAGGAGGTAGTAGGTAGGTAGGTAGTTGGTACACAGGCAGGTAGTAGGTAGGAAAAAGGGCATTGCAACGCATGCCGGGAACAGCTAGTTATATTATAAAACAAAGTCCTCCGGCGCGTCTGTCACGTCTATTCGCGATAAGCTCAAAAACTACTGCACCGATTTTAATGCTATATTCACCAATGGATAGAGTGATTCTCGAAGAAGGTTTTGGTATATAATTTGTTTCTAAATTCAACCCCCGAGTGAGTTAAATAAGGGATGAAAGTTTGTTGGAATATTATTCGACGTGGAAGGCGAAGCCGCGTGCAAAAGCTAGTATACTAATAACCAACTCGTACTTACAACACAGATACGAGTGAGACGTAAAACTGGGTCACTGGTGTTCTATTGTAGTGCAATCAGCGAAAACGGTTCTCAAAAGTTACTTGACACTTTGTAGAGTTTCTACTCGTATAACTGCTTGTATCTAGCTAAATATACATTGTTTGGTTAGGTATTACCCAAATAGGTTAGTCCTACGTTATAAAGTTTTAACATACCCTCAACATTACGACTATTTGCTTTAGCAGAGAGTTCATAATGGTGGGACGTACGGACAAAAGACGGGGGTCTAAACCCTGGATGAATGAGAGCCAAGAAATAGAAAGTGCGTCCGTGTTTGCGCAGACACTTTCTAAATATAATATTTCTTGCGAACTTGGCTAATCTTCGTTGAGATTTTCCGCCATGACCAAAATTCTGGCTGGAGGATACTACCGAAATACAAAATTATGCTACTATACATACATACTTATTTCCATAACGCCGCATGGTAAGCCAGGATACACAAAGAATTTTACGGCTAATAGAAGAGATTTATTATGGATACGGGATAAAAATGAACGTGATGCCATGCGCATAATTTGAAGGCTCTTATTCATGGCATGTGTTCAGCGTTCGAAACGGATTTTCAGAGAAGAACGGATCTTTCTCGGAATTTCTCTTTTCCCCCAATTGAATGCGGTATATAATGTGAGTTATTCGATCGTTTATTTTCTAAGCAATTTGTATGCGTTCTTCGCACCCTGATCGTACATAATTGAGTGAGTTTCGTTAACGGATAATAAATTATGTTTTTTGTTTAAATATAATTTCAAAACATTAAACTAACTAAAAAACGTTTAGTTCAGTAAATTAACTTTAGAATAGTAAACTTTAAGCTATTAGATAAGATCGATATTGTCCTATTAATGAAATCGTTTGGGGATTGAACTTGGCCATAACTTTGCCAATTTAAGTCACAATATTGACAAATTAGTTTAGCGATACAAATTATTGATGAAATAATTGGCTTCCAAGTCAAAGCTTTAAAATTATTCTTGATATTCAAAAAGTAGAATGAGCAATATGTAGAAATTCCATCACGCTGTGGGAAGCAATTTAATAGCCCGTTATATACAATCATTTGTTGCAGTATGAACTATTGTGTTATTATTCCACTGCTAGCCAAAGGTCTTCCCATTTCTTCCACTTCTCACGATGGTGTCCTTCTCCTTGCCAATTCTTAAGGAAGCCATCCAAGATGTCCCGCCATCTTCTTCTCGTGTAACTGTCATAAAATGACAAATGTTTATTTAATAAAAATATTTTCAATTATTCTATTCAGCAGGTAAAATAAGCCACAAAATATGACCTTATTTAATAACAGTTGATAGTCAAACCTTTAAATTAATTATAGTTTGAACGCATTTCATTCTCGAGCAAGCAATTATCGTCGTTGAATAATTGCTGTAGACAACAGATAATTTGTTCACTAATTGCTGTTCATCGAAATATTATTTACTACTACTGCGAAAACAATTTGACGTCATCAGTTCTCTAATGGTGCTAAGCTAATTGATATAATTTTGATCCTAAAATATCGTCGAAATAGACTTAATTAGAATTGAAGGTGTGATAACGACGCCCGTCGTGGCTTCGAGCCCGTCGGGCTGCGGGTTGTTCGTAAGAGATACTGCGGCCTTGGCACAAAAGGCTAAGAAGGAACATGGGTGGTTTTTAGTCAGTAGAAGTCTGACACTCCCTACCGCTTTGCCCAGAGCGGAAGCAGTCATTTGATGATTTCTCATCCTACAAAAAAAAACCCGACAGGGTGTAGCACATCCCTTAAATATGATTATACCGATTATCCCACGCGTTGTGCGTTGTACCCTTATAACCTGATTTCCTTTTACAAAGTGACAGGTTTTACAGCTAACTTACTTCAAAAGACTTATAACGTAACAAGGTTCCTGGCAAATCAATCACGACCAGCGTGCAGCGTTGAAAATGCCGAAAAATATTATCTATACATATAATAAATCTATAGAGAAATCGTTTTTGTACATCGAAAATATTTTAAAAAAAAATTGTCAGGGTATTAAAGTATAACCAACAGAACACATTTCCAGCATTTTTGGAATTTTTGTCTGTTTGTCTGTTTATCTGTTTGTCTGTTTGTCTGTTTCGATGACTAAGCATCACGTCAAATTTACGAAACGAATGTAGGTAACTTTTATACATAAATATTGTGCGTAACTTGGGCTATTACTTAGTCTTTGTTTCATCGTAATCGGTGCTCTCTATCAAAAGATATATGAATTTATAGTTTTCAAGAAGAACTTATCGTTATGGTCAAGAATGAGACAAGCAACGACATCTATTGAACGAATATGGTACTTATTACTAAATGCCTTCACAAGATAACTTTAAAAAAGTTATGATAGCAAAAGGTACGTAGATATAAGTCTAAATGACGCTGCTTCCAAAATCTACATAGCCTAAACCTTATAGTGTTTGATCGCTCTTTTTTAGCAGTTTATCTTCGTCTTCGACAGATGGCGTTATTCATTTGATGTCATTTTCTGAACCGCGGTGATAGTAAACATACAAACATTATGTTTCGTGAATAGTCAACCAATAAAAATTTACCAATTACACAGTATTAAAATACTATTTTTTTTTAAACTAAATTAAAATTAGATAAAACCCAAGACATATTTTTTTTGTACCGTGTGGGAATCGAACCTGCGACACGCAGTGCTACTGTTAATCGTCCAGCCATTGCGCCAACCATGTCGTCATATAGATGTGGTGTGTTGTTAGCCCTATGTGTCGAGGCCGCGGTATCTCTTTCGAACAACCCGCAGCCCCAACGGGCGTCGGTCCTTGAGGGCCCCTTCAATGTTGCTGACATCTCTTTGAGACGCGCGTGAAACACGAACACGCCTCCATCGTCATAGGACGGACGAACGATTAACTAGCCCGTTACTCACCGTTCACAGGCCCGCGCCTCCGGTGGCCGGAAGCCATCACGTGGCCCCCGATGCCCGGAGCGTCTCCAGCGGCGGCTGAGACGAGAGGTTGTCTCCCTCTCACGTTCCGCCACCTCTTTCGCTAGCATTACTGCTTCGCAGAAGGAGGTGGCGGCCATTTCAGATTCGATGTCCCAGATTCGGTACAGGTACCCTCTCGAAACACCCTCTAATCCCCCCTTTTTTTGTGGTTCGTAAATTATCAAATGACTCATCCCGCTCTGGGCGGAGCGGAAGAAAGTGTCAGACTTCTACTGACTAAAAACCACCCACGTTCCTTCTTAGCCCTTTGTGTTTCGGGGCCATGGTATCTCTTGCCGACAACCCTCAGCCCCGGCAGACGTCCCTTTGGGGCCCCTTAATTGTTGCTGACATATCTTTGAGGCGCGCGTGGAACACGAACGCGCCAACGACAATCTTTCTGCCTGTCGACTATAATGTACCTGTTTCAAATTTCTTCAAGATCCGTTCGGCCGTTCTGACGTGGTTGATTAACAAACACCCATCCATCTAAACTTTAGTATGAGACATAGTCAGTACTTTTCATTACTCTCTTCTTATTTTCTACAGCGTCAGTAAGTTAACGCAGGGCAATGATTAAATGTACTTTTATCTAAGCGACGCATTTTAGTTTCCGACAAACACGCGAACGAAGTCGCGGGCACAGCTACAACATCCATAGGTTAGCCCACCTGCAAGTGGATCGCTTGCGATAACTGACCAAGCTCATAGCATCAGTGAGGTGCTAGTGGCATCAGCATCAGTGCGGCGGTGACAATCAGCAGCAACTCTGGGAGCAGCAGCAGCAGCAGCGCGAGAAGCGAGCTACTGCAGACGGTGCCGGGTGAACGACATCTGCATCGTCAGGAATCGGCAGCAGGGTGACCTCCGTTACCTGGAGGAGGAGTGGGACGAGCGTGACGCAATCACGCAACGTCAATCTACCAAGGAATCAGTGAACGACTCATCAGGTGGTATCAAACGAAGATAAAACCGTGAGTGACCTTTCAATAATAACTTGGTGCAATTTGTGAACGACATATTTGGAAGTTTAACAGTGGAAATTAACTATAATTTGAACCTTATTGCTTTGAAGATCAGAACTTAGAACGGAATATAAACTTTAACTTAGAGTATTTTGCAGTGTTTTAGACATAGTTTAATTTTAAGAAAAATTGGTTTAGACGACGAATCTATGCCCAAATTTGTCAAAAATTGTATGTTTTAAAGACTTGCAATTTTAAACTTAAATTGTTGGTCTCAAATTTGATAATTCTGTGTTAGTCTTATTTTAGTTATAATTTTCTCGTTTCAACTTGTGTGAGGTTATAATTATATTACCACTGGCTTTAATTAAAATATAATTATGGACTCGTTAAGTAATAAATTAGAAGACAATTGTTCAAGAATAATCAAAGCTTATAGTAACTTTAAGAAATCTCCTAAAGATCGAATAACACGTCCATATGTTAAAGTAAGATTGGAAAACTTAGATAAATTGTGGCAACAATTAACAGAGGGTCATAGTCAATTATACGAAGCATATGATCCTCAGGAATTAAAAGCATGTATCTATGTTAAACAAGATAGTTATGATCAGACTGAAGAAATTTACATTCAATATAAAACTGAGTTAGAGACTATTTTAGAGTCATTTGAAGTAAAAGAGGAAAGCCAAACAGAATATCCTAAACATTTACAGAGCAATGTAAAACAGTGTCAAGTTAAATTACCAAAAATTGTTATTCCAACATTTTCCGGGAAATACACTGAGTGGGTAACCTTTCGAGATTTGTTCGTATCGCTCATTCACCATAATAAGTCTATAGATAACGTACAGCGGATGCAATATTTAAAAGGGTATTTATCTGGGGAAGCGGAACAACTACTTAGACACATTCCTATATCAGAGTCCAATTATGAACAGTGCTGGGAACAACTTAACGAGCGATACAATAATAAGAGATACTTGTCACATTATATACTAAAAAGGTTACTTAGTCAGAAGAATATGAATAACGAATCAGCTGTTAGTCTAAAAGAATTAATTGATACCACTTCCGATTGTTTAAATGCTCTAGCTAATCTTGGTATCGATGTCGGTAATTGGGACCTCATCGTTGTACATATAATCTCTTTGAAGTTGGATCCAGAATCCCGAAAACAGTGGGAATTAAACGTCACTAGTGAAAAATCGTGCAGCAATGAGATTCCAACCTTTGAGCAATTTAAAAGTTTCTTGACCAGCCGATATCGCGCTTTTGAATTCTTGACCGCTGGCTCTAATGCGGGTAGAGGAAAAAACACAGAGACGCCAAAAGCCTTCCACGCGGCGACTGATTCTGTATTAGAATGTAAATGCTGTAAGGAAAACCATAAAATTATAAATTGTAAGAGTTTTATAAAAATGGATGTAAATACCAAACGGGAGTTCATCAGACAAAACAGTTTATGTTTTAACTGTTTAGGGAACAACCACTCGGCTAAGCAGTGTCTGAGTTCAAATGTATGTCGTGTTTGCAAACGCAAACATCATTCTTTGCTTCATGCCGCGGGTCCAGTTCATACCGATGACAGTTCCGATCATAAAAATAGTAATGTATCTCAAAACGAGAATGAGAGAGACGCGGCGCAAAGTGCTAAATCATCCGGATCTTCTAATTCGGACACAGTGGCCACTTTCTTCTCGGCTAACCAATTACATAGGACAAACCAAGTTTTGTTGGCCACGGTTCTAGTTAACGCCACAGCCAACAACGGTAGTTATCACACAATAAGGGCGTTGCTAGATCAAGGGTCCCAAGCCTCATTTGTAACCGAGGCCACGGCACAGTATTTAGGGCTGAAAAGGACGCCAATAAGGGGACAAATTTCGGGATTGGAAGGTAACAATAAAATTATATCAAAATTTATGGTGGAAGTTACTCTGAAGTCCATACACAACCCCAACGTTCAGCTTAAGGTTGCCGCATACATACTAAAGAGCATAACCACTTTTCTGCCTGGCAAGCAACTTGTACCTGTGGGGTGGGTTTGTGATTTCCCGTTAGCGGATCCGCATTATCACACACCAAACAAAATTGACATGTTGCTAGGGGCAGAAATTTATGGGCAAATTATCCAGGAAGGAGTTAAGAAGGGACCTCAGGGTAATCTCGTGGCGCAAGCGACTTCATTGGGTTGGGTTTTATCGGGTGTGGTGGAAAAATCACACCAACCACATGATAATGTTTTAGTTATGCATTCGCATGTGGAGGAAACAGACCTCATGAAACGCTTCTGGGAACTAGAGGACAATATGATGAACAGTCCCACCATATTATCCGAGGAAGAAAAACAGTGCGAACGTTTCTTCGCTACAACAACGCGAAGAGACAGTGACGGGCGCTATATAGTACGGTTGCCATTTAAAAGCCAAGATGCAACACCTATAGTAAAAAACTCTAAAAGGATAGCTGAAAAAAGATTGTCTTCATTAGTCACAAAGTTAAGTAAAAATACAAACATGGAAACGAATTATCAAGAGGTATTGGAAGAATACTTACTGCTGGGTCATATGGAGATAATACCTGAAAAAGAAATAAATAACCGTAAAGGAATTTACCTACCTCATTTTGCGGTTGTTCGGGAGGATAAGGACACCACAAAAGTGAGAATAGTATTCGACGCTTCCTGTAAAGGTGAAGACGGCGTTTCACTAAATGATCTGTTGATGATAGGCCCTACTTTACAGCCAACGCTAAGACATATTTTAATGAAATGGAGAACATATCCAATATGTTTATCTGCGGACATAGTAAAAATGTACCGTCAAATCAAGGTTGATGAACACGACGTGGACTTTCAGAGAATTCTGTGGAAAGGAACTGCAGATAATCAAACTCAAGAATATCGTTTATTGCGGGTTACTTTTGGTACAGCATGTGCCCCATATCTTGCTGTTAAGGTGCTTCAACAGGTAGCCATAGACGAGAAGGAGAAATACCCTACAGCTGCTGTAAAGGTTAAAGAAGACTTTTACATGGATGATCTGCTTACGGGCGTTGAAAGCGTTGAGGAAGGAGTCAAACTGTATTCTGAAATGAATCACTTAGTAGAAAAAGGAGGGTTTTCGTTGCAAAAGTGGTCAAGCAATAGTGAGGAGCTGTTGAAAAGTTTGAAAACTAAAGATACAAATACTACAGAAGAAGGAAGGAAAATTAAAATAGATGAAGTTATGAAATTATTGGGACTTACCTGGGATCGAACAGGAGATGCGTTCCGCTACACAGTGACACTCTTACCGACGAAGAAGCCTGTAACAAAAAGAATTATTATATCGGACATATCGCGTTTATTTGATCCACTTGGATGGGTTTCTCCAAGTGTTATAGTTGCAAAAATAATCATACAAAAGCTGTGGTTATCAGGTATAGGCTGGGATGATGAAGTTCCCGAAACAATATTAAATGAGTGGATTACTTACCGTGATGAACTGTGCCAGTTGTCGGAGTTGCAAATACCTCGCTGGATCAATACAAAACGTAATAACACACTCGTTGAATTACATGGATTTAGCGACGCATCCAAGATGGCTTATGCAGCCGTGATTTATCTTCGGTCCATCGACGATCAGGGCCACGTGTCTGTAAACTTGGTAACATCAAAAACAAAAGTAGCACCAATAAAGCAAATATCGATTCCACGTTTGGAGCTCTGTGGAGCAGTTCTTCTGAGTAGGTTATTGGTTGAGGTAGCTCACACATTGAGTATTCCGAAGGAGAACATTCATGCCTGGTGTGACTCCACCGTCGTGCTTGCCTGGCTTAATAGTCACCCAAATCGGTGGCAAACATTTGTGGCAAATAGGGTATCTGAGATTTTAACCACCTTAGACGCACAGCAGTGGTCTCATGTGCGGTCTGGCGTAAATCCGGCTGATTCTGCGTCAAGAGGACTCAACCCGTCTGATCTCAGGAAACAAACGACATGGTTTAATGGTCCTACCTTTTTATATTCAGAAAATATAGATTATAACAAACCTAAAGACATAGATACAGACTTAGAAGCTATAAAAAGGGTGCACTTCTCGGGCACAGAAATAAACTTATTTGATCGGTTTTCAAACTTAACGAAATTAATAAGAGTGGTAACGTACTGCAGACGTATGTGGATAAAACGAAAGAAGGATCAAGGTGAAAAAACAGGGTTGTCAGCGCAAGAATTAGCGGAAGCGTTACGTGTTTGTATCCAACAGTGTCAAGCAGAAGGTTTTGGAGAAGAAATAGAAAATATCTCAAAGGATGGTTATTCAGTTACGTTAAAAGGACCTTTAAAATCGTTAAACCCATTCATAGACAGAAACAAAATATTACGAGTAGGAGGTAGGTTACAGAAGTCGGAACTAAGTGAAGATAAGAAACACCCAATGTTGTTACCAAAGAAGTCAAACTTAACCAATTTAATCGTGGCAGACGCTCATGACAACACCTTGCACGGGGGGCCTCAACTCATGTTAGCGTATTTGAGGACTAAATACTGGATTTTGGGGGCCAAGGAACTGGTCAAATCACACGTTCGTAAGTGCGTTAAATGTGCTAGACATTCGGCAACGACATCAAACCAGTTAATGGGGCAATTACCGGCTGCGAGGGTAACGCCTACAAGACCCTTTAAATGTACTGGGATTGATTATGCTGGTCCTATAAATATAAGGACTTCCAAAGGTCGGGGTCATCATGCTTACAAGGGCTACATTTGTTTGTTTGTCTGTATGGCCACGAAAGCCGTACACATCGAGGCTGTAAGTGACATGACTGCTCAAGGATTTTTAGCAGCATTCAGGAGATTTGTCTCTCGCAGAGGCTATTGTTCGGATATTTGGTCAGACAATGGCACTAACTTCGTAGGAGCATCAAGGGAGTTAAAGCAGCTATTCTCGGCAGAGCAAGCTAGTCTAACAAAGGAAATCGCTGACTGTTTAGCGTCTAAGGGAACGAAGTGGCATTTTATCCCTCCATACTCGCCTAACTTTGGTGGTCTTTGGGAAGCCGGAATCAAATCGATAAAATTCCACCTTCGGCGAGTAGTTGGAGATTCAACCCTTACGTACGAGGAGTTATCAACAGTTCTGACACAAATTGAGGCTTGCCTGAACTCGCGACCACTGTCGAGGATGGATGGGGATCCGGATGGCTTAGACGCATTGACGCCAAGTCATTTTCTGGTGGGTGAGCCATTAGTGGCAGTGCCGGAGTATAACTTCGAATCTAGCACTTTGAGTAGTCTTCGCCGGTGGCAACTGACCCAACGGATGGCGCAACAGTTTTGGCGACGATGGTCGCAGGAATATTTAGTAATGTTCCTAAATCGCTATAAGTGGAGTAAACAAACTCCAGAACCATCGGTCGGTATGTTAGTTTTAGTTAAAGAGGATGACTTGCCGCCTTGTCGATGGCTGCTTGGTCGTGTGGTTGCTAAACACCCAGGCAGCGATGACATCACTAGAGTTGTATCTATACGTACAAAAAATGGTATAATAAAAAGGTCTATTTCAAAGATTTGCATCTTACCTGTAATGTCCCCTTAGAGACAAACAGATGCGTTTATTTAGAATTATAAGATTTAATGTGACTAATTTTAAGGATTTAACTTCATAGCAGTAACTAGTGTTTCATGGTGGGCGGAATTTAAACGGGAAAATGTAATGGAAGGCCAAATTTGTTAATTTGCCCTTGGTGGGCGGAATGTTTGAGAAAATTGTTTACTTTTGTGCCGATAGATGGCGTTGTGCCGTTACGTCACGTTTCTAAATCTCGATGTTAAGATCCGCAGTGGATTTACCTAGGTCAGAATTATTGTCAAGCGAAAATGTTCTCAATACACGGTTGAAAGTATTTATATTGTTTCAATATCATTATCTTCACCCCTGCTAAAGTAAAGAGTGCTGCAGAAGTGTCTATCAGTGAAAGTTTGTTGTGACGCCTAGTAAACGGGTTGTTCATTTGGTCCTTCGAGCCGGATTTGAACCAGCGACCTATGGATGTTGCCCACCTGCAAGGTGTGATAACGACGCCCGTCGTGGCTTCGAGCCCGTCGGGCTGCGGGTTGTTCGTAAGAGATACTGCGGCCTTGGCACAAAAGGCTAAGAAGGAACATGGGTGGTTTTTAGTCAGTAGAAGTCTGACACTCCCTACCGCTTTGCCCAGAGCGGAAGCAGTCATTTGATGATTTCTCATCCTACAAAAAAAAACCCGACAGGGTGTAGCACATCCCTTAAATATGATTATACCGATTATCCCACGCGTTGTGCGTTGTACCCTTATAACCTGATTTCCTTTTACAAAGTGACAGGTTTTACAGCTAACTTACTTCAAAAGACTTATAACGTAACAAGGTTCCTGGCAAATCAATCACGACCAGCGTGCAGCGTTGAAAATGCCGAAAAATATTATAAAAAATAAAAATACACTGGTCAATTTTCTTGAAACTTTCGAATGAAACATTGAAATGGCAACGGGATAGGAAAGAAACGGGATTTTTTCCTGCTTTTTTCAACGCCAATCACGACTCGATGAAACTTTCCTCTATACGTCCTTTATTTTTGTATTTGCACGTTTATAACAGGTAAATCTCCAAGAGATATTTATAGCGTCGTAACTTAAGCTCTAGAACACACTTTATTTCACTTGAAATGAGATCGTGGACGAAAATAGCTGGAAAGTGCGCGCGGTGTTATATAAGACGTAAGCAACTTTCGGTCAAGTATTGTGTGAGCTAAAAATAGCTGCGTTTGCGTGAAATAATGTATGAGATGGGGGGTTAGGTCGTAGGCAAGTTTCCCACATCGTTTCGCTACCCTCGGCTGACGTAAAATGCGACTAACACGTAGCTAGAAGAGCTTACGAAGCATCCTCTTATATCTAATCTTTGAATAATGTGTCTTTGTATCCTGTCTTTTCCAAACTTTGATTTTTAGTAACTACATGATGACATAACATCACGCCAGTAGTCACCGAAGGGTTAGGCAAAAGTAAACAAAGTAGCACACCCACATTTCACCATTTATGTTTAAATCCCATGTAATAGGGGGCGAGCCTATTGCCATCAACCGGGCATAAATCCAGACTTCGTGACTACTACTGAGTATTTCGTTATGAAAAAACCCGATAACACTGCCCAGCCTGGAAAGAGAAACCAGGGCTGCTGCGGGTGTTCGCAAGAGATACCGCGGCCTCGACATGAAGGGCTAAGAAGGAACATGGGTGGTTTTTAGTCAGTAAAAGTCTGACACTCCCTTTAGCTCTGCCCACCCACCATAAAAAAAAAAAAAAAAAGCGCTGCCACTCGACCAACTAGCTAGTCAAATTAGTAACACAGTCAAGAAAATATTGGTGTGTACCCACTTTACCTAAACCGTTTCTCTTGACCGAGAACACGTACCTACCGACAGGATAGAGAATATAACAAGTTGGTAGTACATATATTGTAGATCAGACTATAAATACAGCTTGTTCTGAATATTTATGAAGGTTCGCAAACCATTTTCACCTTCAGTCGATCAGGTGCCTGAAACGGGTCAGGAGATTATTTTTTTTCAGACATAAATTGTAAGATTAGCCGTACATCGTTTTTTTATTGTATTTGACCCTTGATTTATGTTTTGGAAAATGGGTCGGACCATAATTGGGTTCAAGAGTATGAAAGGACAGCACAGAAATTAAGTACCTATTATCTTTGTGGACGACCGTTTTTGCGCATGTTTTTAAAGTGTTTGTAAGGATGTCCAATATTAACACTTTAATTAAATTGTTAGTAGGGCTTACAACCTTCAAACGTAGTTATTATTATTTTCTGCGCGCTTAAAATTATGGTTTCAACTTTCAATTTTGTGCTAGTCTTTTAAATGAATGTGAAACTTTAATTTTGTTGATGCCTTTCGTACAGGTGAAGGATTATTTATCTAATCTATTTTTAATTAGATTCTAACTTGTTTATCTCGTACGATTTTATGGATTCTTAACGTTAAATCTACATGTAAACAATAATGTCTTGTTTTCCATATCATTTAGACTCGATTAGTCATTCCTCTCACAGTTGATCGATTACTCATGTTTTCGAGGCCGAAGCGGGTTAATGATTGAATGTAAACATATATTGAGCAAATATTTTATTTACTCATCCATGTAGGTGGCTCTACGATTACCGATTCGCAGAATATATTATTATGTTGGGTTCTAACCCTATTTGTTCTGAAATCAAATCCCTTTCTTTTTTTTTGGGGGTGTGGAAAATCATCAAATAACCCCTCCCGCTCTTGGGCGGGGCGGAAGGGAGTGTCAGACTTCTACTGGCTAAAACCACCCATGTTCCTTCTTAGCCCTTTATGCCGAGGCCGCGGTATCTCTTTCGAACAACCCGCAGTCTCGACGGGCGTCAACCCTTGCCTTGAGGCGCGCGTGGAACACGAACGCGCCGTCGACTCGGCCTGTCTTCGTCATATGTTGGACGGACGGCGAGCTAGCCCATTACTCACCGTTCACAGGCCGGCATCTTCTCAGGTTCTCGTGGTCCATCTCACGTTCCGCCACCTCCTTC
This sequence comes from Diarsia brunnea, assembly GCA_949774965.1. Lineage (NCBI taxonomy): Eukaryota > Metazoa > Arthropoda > Insecta > Lepidoptera > Noctuidae > Diarsia > Diarsia brunnea. Next base: position 11,454,865 of record OX459003.1, on the reverse strand, counting down.
GCTAGCATCACTGCTTCGGAGAAGGTGGCGAGGGCGTCCCATTCCATCTCGCCCCGGACTCAAATCCCTGAGACTCCATTCGAAGAAGCATCTGGAAAATAATGATGACCAGCTTTCCATTCTAAACAACAATTCTCAGATTTTGTCCACCTTTTTCATTACCGTTTTCTATTTGCTAAAAATATACCTTCAATCCAAAAATCCATAATAAAGGTAAGATGTCTCTTTTGCAAACGTCCGAGTTTTTGTCAGAAATCAAACGACCATGGTAACCCTGCACACAGAGAACGAATAAGACGTCTAGATACAATAACGTTCCTTTTAAATGGAATAATATTTTTCAATTTCAAATCGGACAAAGAACGATCGAGTCCAGCTTTCTAACATTGTAATATTGTATCCTGTAGAAAATGGAAACTAATTTTAAATCTTATTACAGCGGAGAGCGGCAAGGAAGAAGAAATGAACAGCGAACATGTGGAATATCACCGGCTCGGTAAGTGATACCTAACTTTGTTATCGGTCATACTTAATCGTATCAGTGTTCTATTGCTAATCCAATAGTATTATATGTACTGAGATCTAGAGAAAGAATAATATCTGGAGGAGGATACATTTCAATTGGGAAGAGGTCTATTTCAGAAAATATTACAAAGTCTTTCATCATCCCACAAAGTCTTTCCCCGACTATGTTGGGGTCGGCTTCCAGTATATCCGGGTGCAGCTGAATAACAGTATTTGAATTACAAAATCTTTGTGTGTCTCAAAAGTGGGTCCAGAATAGGCTGATTATTGGCCTTGTTCTGTTCTGTCTCCTGCTGATATGGAGGGAAGTGAAAATTATGTTTTTCTTACTCCTCCGCTATACTTTTCTGATTAATTTCGTTGCGGGATCCAAGACAGTTATATCGTTTCTCTGGGACTTCGTCGAGCTTCATTGTCTCGGCGCTTTTCTTGTGATCGCCACTGTTGATTCTGGTTAACAGGAGTTAGAGTGGGTTGGGGAATAGTGAGGCGGGCTTGTCCCATAAAAAAAAAGGTTGATTATTATTTTATATTAAACGTTTATGGTATGGTCAGGACCTTATTTCCGTTGGGTGAAAAGATCACAACAAAGATTGTTTTCCTAATTTGATTCCCTCTCTTCTGAAACAAAATATTTACAACACTCTACCTTGTTTACCAAAACAATGCAGTAAATAAGTAAACACAGATAACTACATAAATATCGATACAATAACAACGTGAAATAATTAGGACAACATATCATTTACCCTTTGCATTTGGCTCTACTGTTCGTACCGTGTTGTTTTTGTTTGTTTTAGAACGTATATGACACTCGTGGGCTGCAGCTGAAATTATGCTGAGCCTTTTAGTCACTAATAGCTTTGTTTATTCATTTTGCTTAATTTAAAATGTTTCTGTCTGTTGTGGTACCCAATAAAAACGGTTTTCATATACACACACACATACATAAACTCACGCCTTTTCCCATGGGGGTATGCAGAAACCACAGTACGCCACCTACTACGATCTTTACAAACTCCTTTTGTCAAAAACCAATGTTCTTTCTTTCTAAAATACTCTTATTTCCACATGAAACGGTCCTTTCCAAAGCTGTCTGCTGGAATATTACACGTATTCACGCGACGCACCCAGCGTGCTAGTCCAATGTCATGCTCGTTATCGCGCGAACAAAGCTGAAAGTGATACTATCGAGGGACTAGATAACTGAGCTCGGCTACGTATCTACTAGCGCTTAGCTACTACATTCGCTAAACAACTGTTAGTCTGGTACTTTATTAGTGACTAGCTTTTAGATGTTTAGGTTACGTCTGAAAGCATGTTGATATTTTTTGGTTGTGTCTTTGGGCAACTTAACATAAGCATTTTTGAATACCAATTCTCACCCCAATTTATCATCTGAATGTATCTCATTTTCACTGCGTTCAGTTATACTAGAAGCTAGCCTGCGTTGTTTGGAAAAGGCTAGGATGATGATAATGTTTATGCAATTTTGATTGTACATTTGAACCAGAGCTGGTAGGATAGCTTATTGTATTTTGATTAAATGGACCACAAATGTTTGTACTGATGTGTGCAACATGGTTTGAGGACAGTTATAGACCTCGGTGGGACTGCGGGTTGTTCGAAAGAGATACCGCGCCCTCGACACAAAGGGTTAAGGATTCCTCCTTAGCCCATGGGTGGTTTTTAGTCAGTAGAAGTCTTACACTCCCTACCGCTCTGCCCAAAGAGGGAGGAGTCATTTGATGATTTCCCACCCCCCAAAAAAAAAAGAAGGACATTAATTAAAATCATCATCCTGCCCCCTAGTCTCAGGCTACTTAGATCGGTGAATATTTATAGATCGATAGGTGCAGTAAAAGTAGAATCATATTTTTTTAATAAATATCTAGTTTGTCCAATACAATAGATCTTTTTTGAAACAGATGCTGTACAAGCCAACGGTGAGCTTGTCTCAAGACTGGAACAACATGCATCGGCTGACGCAGAAGGAAGCGAGAAACCTCACTTACATGCTCAGGCGCAGCTCGACGTTCCCTCGGAAGGCGTTCATCGCGTGCTGGTCCAAGATGGCGCCCATGTGAGCGTGCATGACGCGAGCACTACTGCTCCTAGCGAAGAGGTTACTACTAAGGTAAGATATACCGTCTTTTGGCTCTTGTATATCATTAGGAGGGCGATGTTGGTTAACTTTTGTAAAATTGTATTGACAAAACAATACGGCGTCGTTTGTTCCAACTATAGTCTCAAGAACCATACAACACTATATCCCATTTATTGTCGTACAAAGAATCAAGTTGCCGCTAACTGTTCTATAACAACAAATCTTTGAATGTTCAAACACATTCTGATATTGTAACCCCACAAATTCAGCCAGTTAACAATTCATTCACAAATAAAAGTAAAGTTGCAGTCTTCAATTGATCAATTATTGCAGACAAAGATAGCCATACAAACATACTCATATGTGTACCTATATTCACATTCATTCATCTCTTGAACATGCAGAAAACAGAATTCTCAGCATTACAATAGACCGTCGTGTAGTGGAGAATCTATTGTAAACCTGACTGTAAATAAAGGTCTATTGAAAACTGATACCATCTGAATAGGTACATCAAGCTGCACTCGAGCCATTGTTAGATCGGATATTGTGTCTACGTTCATTATTATCGAAGCCCGCTTTTCAGTGTTGGTAAAGCAAAAATAATGAGGAAAAGGATGAGTTGTTCATTAGTTAAAATCGATCATAGATTATGCATGTATTTATAGCAATATTGATATAAATGAATTTTTTGCTCGAAGGAGCTCGTGGCTTAATAAGAACTGCCACTCGGGTCGATCTTTAGGTAAAGCTGTGCTTGCCTAGGTCGGTCTGTGGATGGGTGGCCGCCCAACATACCGAGTTTCCTCCGTGCCTCGGAATGCACGTTAAGCTGTTGGTCCCGGCTGCCATATATAGAGCTTTGGCAGTCGTTACAGGTAGTCAGTGACCTGAAATTCTGACATTCAGTCTTACCAAAGAGTATCGTATTACCTAGTATTATCTGGAATGCGGAGGTCAGATAGGCAGTCGCTCCATGAAAAATACTGGTACTCAGCTGCATCCGGTTAGACTGGAAGCCGACCCCAACATAGTTGGGAAAAGGCTAGGCAGATGATGATTTTTTGCTCGTCTATAGAATTTGTGTATTTTGCTGTCGTTGAGTAACTTGTAATTTACCTAAGCCACCTCCTCGCATCATGTTCCTCATTGCTGAGAGTCCTGATTGCCCTGACGTGAAGTTATTTTGTGTTTGATCATGTGTGGCCAACTGTGACCAAGGATAGGCTTGGCATTTTGAAGCACGTTTTTGAGTTTTGAGTCCAGCGATGAACTAGTTCGGTCCGGCAATCTAAATGAACTGCAATAACTCCGACGTTTGTCAGCGACCTTGCCAGTCATCATCATCATCATCGTCAGCCTATAATGTTCCCACTGCAGGGCCTCAGGCCTCCTCTCTAGGAGAGAGATGGGCTATTATGATCCACCACGCAGGCCCAGTGCGGATTGGTAGATGCCACATTTCTTCGAATGTTTGTTCTCAGACATGCCGGTTTCCTCGCGACGTTTTCCTTTACCATTTTGAGAGCAGTGGTGATGAAATAAATTACACAAAGTTGCGCCTACCTGGGTTCGAACCAACGACCATACAGCCACTAGACGCCTAATAACAGGCGACAAATGTCTGTCAACACATTAGGGTAAAAATCTTATGCATGTCGTCACTCACAAAGTTCGAATAAATTCGAATTAGTATCGACCACTTCTGTGAGCCGTAAACACTTCCGCACTACACCTTTGAAAATTCGAGAAAATAGACATAATATGGCCCCGGGTACAGTACGTTGGTGTGATAAAGAAAGCCGAACTTCAAGTTTCCTGAAAGACGGTATCACATTTCATCGGTAAGTTAATAGTTCCATAATCTAAATAAGATTAATTTTCTGACATTATTTGTCGGAGTTCATCGTATACTGGTCATAGTTGATATCTTTTATGATTGCGTCTCTTTCTTTTGAAAGTATTTTTTTCGCCATCTCTTTTCCTCGATTTTAAGCAAACATAATTAGTGATGTTCCAAATCGTATGACTACCTCTGTTATCGATAAAGCAACAAAAACCTATAACTAAATTTATTTAAGCAAAAAATATATTGTTAATAATTAAAAATGTCAACAGATACAGCTAATAAATTATTATTAAGAAACTTTAACGATTAATTTTAGATACCCAAACGATCCTGATTTTAAAAATAAATGGGTAAGTAATTGTAATAATACCTAAAAAATAAGCCACGTGAGTCCCGAGAATCCCTAGTTAGATCACAACTCTATCACATTGCGCGCTGCATTCAATTAAGTTAGTCCTCCCTCACCAAAGACTTCGAACATAGCTTGGAATAATTACGGAAATAATGTTAAAATATTGTTTTAATTATTTTTGAATGTACCTACATGATTCAATCATATTCAGAATAAAGAAGGTACTTAAATGCAAGTTATGTTTTATTAAATACAATAAAAAAATATCGATACTTTCTTGTTTGATTTAAACCTGTCCCATCCCTAGTGAAATGGAATGAACTTGAAAGGGCCAATCAGAACGCAGTACCCCGTTCCCCCGCACCTCAGCAAATTGACAGAATTTGTTACGTGCATTAGATCAAGTATTAGGCGTCTAGTGGCTGTATGGTCGTTGGTTCGAACCCACAACTAACTGTCTGTAAGTCCGGGCAGCCACCACTGGGCCACCACTGCTCCCTTACACTGTTATCTTGCCAGTAACCATCAGTTTTTCTAGGTCTTTTATCGCGAGGTGATTGAGATATTTCAAAAATATTTACGACTATGTTGTCAAGCCACTATTGCCCAGTAATACCAGCCTCCATTTACGCCTAAAAAACAGCAAAGATCTCGATGTAATTTCGGTCGTTGAACCCTGTAATGGATGTAATAATTACCGGAAAACTAAAGCACACATAGCCGACGGTACGTGGGCAGATAAATACGGTAATGGACGTTGAACTTGGGTATCTTTGTGTGTGGTCCTATTTTCGTATAAACAAAAACAGCTATAATTATACTTTGGAGGGACTCCTCGTGGTTAAATAAAACAGCAACAAGGGGTGAATCTTCAAGTTAAGTTGCGCTTTTTTTTGTTTAAACGTTAAATTGCCGCGCACTAGGAATTTCTCCTGTATCGTGGGTGCGTTTACAAATACTTAAACTCACATACACAAACACACCCAGACCCGAAACAACTATCTGTAGGCCATACAAATATTTGTTCCGTGCGGGGATCAAAGCCGCGACACGCAGCGCAGCAATCCAATCGCTCAGCCACTGCGCCAACCGTGCCGTCAAAAAACCGTGCGCTTGCTCCTTAGATGCATGACCATCCATTGCAATACAAATTTTCCTCTGTGCCTCGGAAAGCACGTCAAGTCGTTGAGCACGGCTGTATTTGTAGATCTTTGACGGTCGTTACAGGTTGTCTGTCGCCTGACAACTTTAAGAGGGTTGTGGAGGTCAGATAGGCAGTTCAACAAATATTTAATTTTTGTTACTTCCTGTTAGGCTGGAAGCTGACTCCAATATAGTTATGACATCAGATGATGATGAATTGTAGCTTAGTTAGAGCGTTTTGTCATTGGTTATCAATGATGATTAATGATTAAACACTCAAGTTTTGAATAGTAATGTCCACTAATTTGATAATAATCAAATCTGAAAGATTTCAAACTGTCGGTCTGGACAATGAACAATATTTCAGTACCGTTTTTAAATAACGCGAAACTCTGCAAATCGCCTTTAGAATTATTTTCGTAAGATTAGTTTTAGTACAACCCTGATCTCAATAAGGGGAATCGAACACTGCGTCGAATATATTGCTTTTATTTCCAGCCATTTATCACTTTGTTCGCAATATCTTTCCTTCAAGCGTCTTCGGGGAAATTGCCTAGCGAAGGTTTACTAAAACAAAAGGTTAACGACCTTCTTTAATTGAATTGTACTGTAAATAAAGTTAACTACAAAAACAAAAACCTTTTATTTAAAAGAAAACAAAAAAAATGCTTTATCTATCTACATAGTTCGTGTCTCTGCTATTAACCGCTAAGGAAAACTGATGTGAGGAAGATTTCTGACCGCATGATGAAATCAAATGAAATTAAAATTATTGTAGGTACTCACATTACCAAACCTCCAACCGCGGAGAACTGGTACAATTTAATTTTGTTCACATGCAAATACAAACACATAATTAAAATGAATCGGTTTAATTACATACCAGAACATTAATCCAAAATTCATGTAAATGCCTTAATGATAGGGTATTAACCTACGTGATTACTTACCACGAAATGACCGAATAATTAATTAATTAATCCGCAGGTGTTCCACGGAGCTGCTCGACTCGTGCAGCCCGGCCAGGCAACCAACATCCCTACAGGTCCTCAGCACACAGCTGTTCGAAGAGCATTTAACGCAGACATCACTAAGGAAACCAAGAATAACGTAAGATACTTATCTTGACTTATCCGCTTAACTTAATGGAGAATTCATATGAAAACAACCGAATTTGAGTTGTTATATTCAAGTCCAAATCAAATTAGCCAGCAAAACGGGCAAAACGAAGTTCCGTTGATTTAGCAGCATAGTTTTTATCCATAGAAAGCTTTTATATCTGGATGACATGGTAGACGTTCGAACACACAAAAAAACATAGTACCTTCATAGGTAATTAGGTACATAGTCAATACTAGCTTAAACTTACTACTACTTTCTACTTAATTCTGTAGCTTCAACTTTCCGACTAGAGCTGACCACCCTATAACAATTTAAAAGTGCCTTTGAACAGTAATAATTGAAGTACCTAAATTCTTTGAGTTTGTGTTTCAATAAATATAATCAATAAAAATATCAGGTGTGCATTGCACGTTTCTTTCGACGTTGCGCCCTTGAAACGACATTTTCTATTACACCTAATTTTCTTCTCATTTCCCTTAGCTCGCTTTAACAATTTGCGGCGAAGCAGTGACACCTATTTTGTTTTATTTAACCCACCACCCAGTAGTGACGGCATTTGGATTCGATAAAGGATTTAACTAGAGGTTTACCTGCGTTGATGTGATGAAAAGCTGTGTGAATTTCTTTTTGACGTGACAACGTCTTATAAATTGGTTTGCCGGGTGACACTTCAAGAAACTGCGTTACGCTCCGCTCACGTTATGCGCTCACAATGAGAGCGAGTGAGAGGCACGCGTCCAGAGCGAGAGAGAGAGAGTGAGAGAGATAGGCATACACACCGGTTCATGTCTTGCGCTTCTATTTTCGTTGTCACGTAAAACTTTCGCCCGTATACCGACTTTACAGGCAACCAATTTTTTACAAGTCTACCATACAGTTGAAATAACCTTCGGTTTTTTGTGCTATCGTAAAATCTACATAAAAAGTAACATTTATACTTCAGCTTTATAACATAACATCACGCCTGTAATCCCCAAAGGGTTAGGCATAGGTGTACCGAATAGTACACCCACATTTAAGCAGTTATGTTTAAGCCCCAGTACACTATGTTAACAATGAACTTATCCCGGATCCTGTAAATGTTGCCTGAAACAAAGCCTTCTAAGATACCGTTTTAACGAAAACCATGCTTGACAAATAGGTACATTTAGTTAGTGGTGCAAGTATAGCCAAGATTATGACCTATTACAATAAAAAAAAAGGATAAGACACGTGACAGATTCCCATCATTGGACTGATGCCTGATTTAGGTCGTAAAACAGTCGAGGGGTGTAACTCATTTCTTTTAAAAAATATGAATGCACCGAATGCTTTTACGAACAACTATAAATTCCGTGTTGTTACAGATGGATCATTACGCTGCATACTCTGGCGTCCAATACTCGCCCCTGGATATGGCCGAGTACGTCTTCTGGACTGGCGACGAGCGAGGAGTGACCACTGCTATTGAAGCCTTTCTTCAGGAGGGAATGGTAAGTTTTAATGGTCATAATATAGTCCTTATCCGTATTATTTTATCATAAAATTCTTCTTGGCATAAAACAACGACTAAAGCTTTAGTGCAAATGAATATGTGGATCGTATTTCAAATCCAATCGTCTATATGGCATGCACATAAGATATAGAACATTTTATTGCCAAACAAGAATAACTGGCCAGTCGTAAAATATCATACGATTCTACGAATGCTAAAGCCTGGCTTAGATACTCGTGTTAGGAATAAAATGAACTGTATTTTATGTTTTTGGGTAAAATAGTTTGGGTGCTCGTAATCTAAACTTCGTATATTATGTTAACAACATTCGTTTCAACTTCTATAAAACATGTTCAGTAGCTTTCTACATTCATACAGCATAAATTTATTATTGTATCCCATGATTATAAACGGTGTAAAAGTAGGTACCCGTAACGAAACCAAAATAGACCTGGGAACCTTGTAGTTACGGAGATATTGGAGGTCAAAGTTTCAATTTTTTCACAAGTTTTCTTTAAATGCTAGTTTATCAGGTTATGACTTTACTTAAATTACCTCCATGACCCGTTTACTATTCAAAGATCCATCGGCATTTTCAGATGTCAAAGGAAGAAGCCATCGCTTTCTTGCAAGAGATCAAGTTTAACATCGACTACCTGCGAGTACATTATTCTCAGAACTTGAAGGCTGCAGAGGAAAGTGCGCAACAGGAAAAGCTGAGGAACATGCTGATGGAGCAAGCCGAGGCTAAGGTAAGGAACGAATTATTCTTCTCTGTTTCCGGATAATTATTATCTAGAATTCTAGATCTATTCGAAGCTCTAGTGAATCGGTGTCTTCTAGGCAAGCGTGCTTCACCTTCAGGCTTCAGGGTCGGTTACATCAGACGAGTTATGGCCAAACGCAAGCCTGTTTAGAATAAAAAAAATATTGTGTTATTATGAAAAACGTTGTTCAAGACAAGTGCTAAGAACTTCAGAAAAACTTGATATCTAGTTAGATCTCACTTCTTTATTTGCAAAGCCGTTATCAGAGTCTCTGGTAGGCATTGACTTATATATTACTGCGTAAGGACTGGGCGGACGGCATGTTAAAATGACGCCTCAAACGTGGTCCCAATATGGTCTTTCCTAAGCCGAAGTGAACTAGTCCACGATCGGCTCTCTTCGGGTGCGGTCGTAAATTTTGTTAAAAGCTCTAATTATGTTCTTTATACCTCGAAAATACCACGCCGCTTATACAAGGTTACATTAACGAGCAGACTACACCGATTCTCTGTATGGCGAACGCGTCGAGCAAATGTTCGGACGACCGTATCTTTAGTTTTTATATCAATGCTGGTAGGTAAGTTTTCTTGTTCTGAACTTTGATTGCTTTAACATTCGTGTTTTAGGTGAGTTTACTGGAATAAATGATAACGTTGTAAATAGCTATCAAAATTTGAGAAAATTCGATGACCCGAGTGCCCGATTAGTCGGTCGAAACAATTTCGTTCGTCGGCTTACAGTACAGTAGCTTAGTTTGCTCGTTACTTAATTATACTTGCTTGTAGTTAATTAAAGTGGAAGTCAAGAAGATTTACTAAATGAAAGTTACTGTATTTTGAAGTGCTTACTTTGTAGTTATAGTTAATATTTACGACTAGGAAAATACTTCGTTGTTGTTAGGAACTCAGCAAAAAACCACTTAAACTCTTAGACAAAGGTAAAAGGAATTAAATACTGTTTTAGAAGGGCTTAGTTGATAAATGCCTAATTCTTAAAATGCCTAACAGCTTGAAAACGGACTAATTCTTAAAATGCCCAAATGCTTAAAAGGACTAACTGCGGTACTCAGAGATATTTAATGATTACTTAAGCCGTCACTTAGTAAAGATTTGACATTATTTTGTATGACAAAACTGTCAAAACCTTTAATAAGTGATGGCCTAAGTAATCATTAAAGCTCTCTGAGTGCGGCAGTAATTCTGGCAATGCCTTATTCTTAAAAGGACTAATTCTGGCAATGCCTTATTCTTAAATGGACTAATTCTGGAAATGCCTTATTCTTAACTGGACTAGTTCTTAAAATGGCTTAAAAAAATAACTTGCAAGACTTGATTACATACAGGCAACGGGATAAGTGATAATATCTGCCGTTTTGGATTTCCGTTAAATTCAAGGATTTAAAAGTAATTATAATCCTAACAGATTATTTAAGAAGTATTTAATTTTCATTCGTTTTTTGCAATTTGCAGTTCAGTGTCAGTGTCATGATTTCTGTAGGCCATATTTGTTACGATCATGAATCATAACTATTGTAATCAACATTCAACCTGGCACTTATCTGCTAATAGCAAGAAACGAATAAAAAGTTAAATTTCACTACGCCCAACTTCGTGACGCCTACCCTTAAGTGGCGCACTCAAAAACAACTTCACGAATTTTGGTAAGGAATTGAGGCAATGATTTTTAGTTGGCAATTATACACCGTAGGTACCTAATGGGATAAGGGCAGGAAGATGATGAAGAAGGGGTACTTTCACGTTATAGTTTGATACACAAGATCAATCGATTTGCCTTTAAACTAAGCACGTGTAACCTACATAATAGTAATACGGTATCATTAGAATATTGATGGAATAAACTATGATGCACGAGCCAAGCCTACATCATACATTTGCATGTATTTGTTATGTGTATTTGATAGTAATTAATTCACCCATGCACGCTGCGTAGGTATAACGTGACAGGAATCGACTAAAGTAAACAGCATCCGATTAGAAGATCATACTGTTACGAGCTGGGTATAGACTAAAAAACACTCCTAATTAAACACCAAATAATTATGTTTATTAATCATGACTAAATCACAAATACACGACTGATCACTATTCACTTAGATATCGCACTTCTAGTTCACTTTGATATGCTTCGTTGTATCGCCTAAGTCAGACTGACTTTCTCGAATCTTCTAGATAGTTCCATAGTGGAACGTTCTGGACTCAAACGTAATCTAGAATATTCTCGCAAAACAGCCGACGTAACATACTTTTGACTTGAATTAACTTTAAGATCTTTGTCTTTAAGCAAAATTAATTCAGCAAGTAATTAAAAAGAAACCACTACAAAAAAACACATATTCCGAAGCAAGATCAAGCGGACGCTTTAAGTATTCTAGCTATTTATTATTCCGCCCCATTCTTTTATAGAAGAAAAAGTTTGTATACCAATTTACATTCCCTTGGTGCCTAAAGAAGAAAACTTTTGCAATCCTTAATTAAGGGCGGCTTCCCGCAAATTCCTTTTAGATTGAAGAACTGTGGGCATCCTTTTCTGTCCCCGTAAGCCAAAAAGCGATAACTCGCGGTAACTAGCGTCTTATCTTATATTACTCTTTTATCTAATATATAAAATTCTCGTGTCACAGTTTCGTTGCCATACTCCTCCGAAACGGCTTGACCGATTTTGATGAAATTTTTTGTGCATATTCAGTAGGCCTGAGAATCGGCTACTATCTATTTTTCATACCCCTAAGTATTAAGGGTTGTCCACACCAAACATTTTTTTAGTCACCCATCAAAGTTACCGGGAACGAAGTCGCGGGCATCAGCTAGTTGTTTATCTATATTTGTTGAAAGTCACCAGTTACCGCTCCTATCCCAAAGTGCCTCATTTTTTCAGTACAAATGTGAGATAGGAATGCATAATCTTTTCTTGCTGGTATAGAAAAAAATATATGATGAGGACATCATCAATTTGATTGGTGTTGTCAACGTTTGAAAGAAACAAAGAAGAAAGAAAATAGGTTTATTGGGCTCATGCCACAAATTCACACAACATAAAATAAATCTAAACAAAAAAAGAGGTGCCAAGCAACTAGACTGTCCGAGGCTTGTTTTCAATTGGAACTGAGATAGTGATGATAGTTTTAAACTTTATGTCAAAGTATGTATGTGAACAGGTATTTTACAAATAAAATAAAGATTTTGATTTTGTCCTCTGCAGCCTCGTGATCCGTAGTTAATCCGAAGTTCATGAACGACTCAGTTCGACAAATCATACGCACGTGCCAGCGTGTTAATGAAACCGGTTTGATTCGATTTGAGTGGGTTTGGGTCACTTGCCTGTCATCACGTGTCGGCTACGTAGATTTGTAACTCGCGAGCGCACTTATTTGGCTTCGTTTGGTAAATATTGGTATTGCTGCGGTAACGTGAATGTTTGCTGAAGTGAATGAAGGAGTACCTATTCATAGCATGACTAGCATGATTGATATTTTTAGGGAGTCATAACCTCTATAAGTTGAAAATACTTTTTCTCAGAAACTTTAGGGTAACATCACCTAGAAACATTTTATGAAAATGGTTCAAAAGAGTCCAACAAAAGAAACTTAATAAGTTTCAAATAGTACCTACCTCATAGTTAAAATTGAAGAATAATAGTTTAAATTGTAATAGTGATAATAAAAATCGGTGGAAATTAGTTATGAATGACTGATTTTTGCAGTCAAATGTAGTTTTAACTGGTTTCCGCAGGCAATAGTCGTATCGACTGATTTACAGTTCTGTTCAAACTGTGACATTTAGAACAAAACAATCACAAAGTCTAGGCCAACATGCCCTCTAAAATGAACCGTGGGATTCCTATAATAAAACCGCTAACTGGCTATTAATTAGATAACTGCGAGAGTTATATACCCTTTGACCTTCTGCATACATAATGTGTGTACCGTGTGATGTAAGCTTTAAAACAAAGGACAACATTATTGCGTGGGAAATTACGTACAGTCACAAGCACCATTTATGTATACACGCAAAATTCAAAACGATTTTTTTCTCATGGAAAATGTTGTTACTGTGAGATCAGACTTATTAACCCGGCTGCGGTGAAGCCCAAAAGGAGAGTTTATGTACCATGTTTGTATCTACATAAAATTACAATCAATAGGTACTATATCGATCTATAATATTATCGTTTTGAGTTAGTTAGTGTATAATTATGTGAATTAACATTGTTGTTATTTTATATCTTACTGCGGTACTCAGAGATATTTAATGATTACTTAAGCCGACACTTAGTAAAAATTTGACATACTTTTGAATGAAAAAACTGTCAAAACCTTTACTAAGTGACGGCAAATCACGACGTGACGTGCGTGTGACGGGTAATCATTAAAGCTCTCTGAGTGCGGCAGTTAGACATGTTTGATTGTAATATTTTGACTGTACTGTTTTATTTTACAAATTTTAACACAATGTTAATTTTGTTGTTGTATGTTGTTATTGTTCCGAAATAAATGACTTATGACTTATAAAAAAAACCCTAAAAGTGGTTACATTACCTCTCGTGACTGATTCTACTCAACATTGTCTTCTTGCCCTTGTCCTATTCTACTTAAGTCGGCGCAACACGATTTCTTCTTCCATTCGATAGAATGGAAGACCGTGACCGCCGTGACTCGCCGTGACTCTGATAGTATCCTATCAGAGGTCACGGCATCATTTACTCCTTTCTCTTTCATATAATTTACTATGGGTCCTTAAAGTTATTTTGCAAGCATTACTTTCGTAAACATTGAACATAGTTTTATTAGTCTCTGATTAAAATTAACGGCTTTAACTGTGCTTTTTATTAAAACTCAGCTTACATAGTCGTGGTGACACGAGCAACATTTATTTACAGCCGTACGCTCGAAAAGCGTAATTAAATGTCACTCAAACGTTTGCGGTAACAGAAACAAAGTATTGTGAGAGAAAAAGTGAAATAATCCGCAGCCATGTTTAGAATCTGCGTAGGCGTTGCGGTGGCGAGACGCCCACGTAAATACTTAGGTACAGAGTGAATACGTTGCGGTGATTGCTTTTTATATTATTTAGCAGAGATCCAAGAATAACCGGCGCATTTAAATAATCCTTCGGGAATGTATTCATCAAACGGTTTTTTTTATGGTTGCCGAGTAATTTTTTGGATTAAATAAGGGAGTCTTGTCGGAAAATGATTCATATGAGATGGTACCTACAACATAAGATGCGTTAATTTCATCAAATAATACTTGCTTTATCGAATTTAAAATGTGCTACGGACTTCGTAGCAATCGTAGCAATTTGCTACGAACTGTCTACGAAGCGTAGCATTTGGCTACGAGAAATCAACGAAGAAGACATTCTGCCCCGCCCGACCTCAAATAAATAGGAATAAGGACAGGATGATGATGATGACTTTATTTTTCATACATGTTTATAAATGAAATTCATAATAAGAATTTCATTTACAGTCATAAAATGTATTACTAAAGCAGAGTGATAATAAAAATTAACTAGTGTCTATCAAAACAGTTGATTTAGCTCTCACGTCGACGTACGTAATACTCGGTTTTATGTGACTATTAGACCCATGTGTCACATTTGGTACACTCACTTGAGTGTTAATGAATGTTTAGTGTTCATAAAAGTGTTAGTTATTATGTCGTAAATTATAAATAGATTCAGATTGTTTACTTGTTTTCATGTATTATTACTTATCAACATTTTATGACTGTGATGTTAGAGTCCTTCGAAGTAAATAGACTACGTGCATAGTTTTCTTACATAACTACAACGGAAAATGTTTACATTGAGGTTTTATGCACTCAGAATCAAAGTTGCAGTCAATATTTTAACTTTTGTGGGTGTAGCATGAACGTGCAGACTAAATGTTACGTAAATTACAATTTCAAGATAATCGTTTCGCTGTATTTTTAATTACTATTAGTATTAAAACGATTCATATCTTCGTCTTCGTGGAGCAACTAGTGCAGTATTTTCAAGTTTCGAAAGGCAGAAAACACCACATGCATATCCCGAAAATCGTCATCACACGACTTAGGTTACAATACAAGTTCTAATTAGTACCTGTATTCTGACTATTTTGATGGCGACGATTGATCACGATTTTCGGGATATGCAAGTTATGTTTACCGCCTTTCGAAACTGGAAAAATCTGCACTAGTTACTTTTGCATCGATAAGCCCCCCCCCCCTCCCCTGTTAGTTAACCTACCTTGCCTCATAAGCCAATATACCTTCTTCAGGAATACCAGTACCGCAGCCCGGCCCTCCAGTCATTCCCGTTCGGCAACAGCCCCGACATTATCCGAACGATTGCGAACAAGAACTGGGAGCTCAGCAACAACCTGTCGCCGGTACCCGCACTGCCAGTCAGCAGTGAACTTAGACCTGAGGCCATCAAGAGGACTTTCGACCCTATGCTGCAGCAGTCTATGCGTAAGTTTTAATATTTTATGAAAATATCAGGTTTGTAGAAGACTGATCAGCCCACAATAAAACTCAACATGTGATTTGACAACACATTAGGAACTCCAGACGTGTTCTTGTTTACTGGTAATCCGAAAAATTATTTAGACATTTATGGTGCAATAACATCAACATTATTGCCTTTTTACCGTAAGACCAAAGGTACCTTGGTGCAATAGGGGATCGGACTGGGTTTAAAAATGTGATTCTAATTAGTCTGTCAGTTAGATTATCGAAAAATATTGGATACCTACGTGTTTTTTGTTTTATCAAATTATTAAAAAATGACGTAGACACTCGTAAAACAAATCAAACATCATGAGTGGGGGTTGTTACGTCATTTGTAGGTAAAAAATGTACTAACATGTGACGTTTTCGAGAAGTTCACGAGTTTTCGAAGCACTGTATCGTCTTCATTTTTTGTTTATGTGAAAAAAGAAAAAATATGTGTTCAATATTTTCTGACGGACTAATTAGTTTTTTTTTGTCCGATCCCCTGTTAGACATATTCAGACTAGATAGCTCAATAAATAGGTATTCATTCGGCTGGTATTAAATTTTATAGAACTCGTGGCTAAAGAATTACAGACACTCGGATCAATTGCCTAGGTTAAGCAAATACCGAGTTTCCTCTGTGCCTTAGAAAACACGTTAAGCTATTGGTCCCGGACTCCCAGTTCACAAATGTACAGCTTTGACAGACGTTACAGGTAGTCAGTGGCCCGCAAGTCTGACAAACAGTCTTACCAAGAGGTATTGTATTACCCAGTACTAACTAGGTTGTCGAGTTCAAATAGGCAGTCGCTCCATGTAAAATTATTAGATAAACATTGACAGAAAGACATAATTATTTACCGTCATACGTTTCAGGGGCACAAGAGTACGAACGTGAACGCGAAGCCCAGACATTCCCTGACGAGGAATATGAAGAGATAATGGAAAAACTGCAGAAGCCCACCAGCATTCCCTACAATGAATACACGCTTGAGGAGATTATCTACCAGCTGGCTAAGGTAGCTATCACTATATTGAACAAGCAATGAACTAAGCCACTAAACGGCTGTCGCAATGTTAGCGGTAAACCCAAACTTACACCCGCGCCTACTCCACCAAAAAGGAAAACGAGCGGGATGGTACGAAGACGTGTAAGAATCATCTACCAATCACAAGAGCGACGAGAGATGCGATGTAGATTTCAACGAGGGTGATTCCTGCACGTCTTCGTCGCTTTGGTGGAGTCAGAGGCTCTGAGTCTTGGGTCGATAATTCGGTACTTTTCAGATACACATCACATTAGTCACCCATTACTTAAAAGAAATGTCTCATCTGCCGAACTCAGTTAAATGTATTTTCTGAATTCTGTGCCCGACTGCTTAAAAAAACTCTTTTTATTTATCATCGTCCGAACGAACGAGATATTTGCTGTCCTGGTCAAAAGCTTAACGATTTATATTGATGATTTCCAGATGATGTTCTCGCAGTCTTTGTCACGAGACCCTGCATCGGCTCGATCAGCCACGCGACGATTCATGGCTTTCCTGGAACTCCAAGCAGAAAGGGGACAGCTATCCCGCACCATTGAGAAGAAAGTGCTGGGTACGTTTTGCGAATACCTAAGCTCTTGATATCTATATCAGCTAGTTTCATCGATTGGTTAGATATAGGATTATTTCATTTACCAAGCAGGCCACTTTTCGTAGTACGATTTGAGGCCATAACTAATAGTGATAAGCCATACTGAGTTCCTACCTTATTTGGATTTAATATTAAGATCACACTTTTTCATTTTTCTTGGACCTTTAACTAGGGGCTGGGTTTGTTAGTGTAACTTGGATTAAATGAAAACTAGTAATTTGTTCATGACATAGAGCGCAATCATTCTGGACTAAAATTTCATTTATTTACTTTTTTTACAGACTTGATGATTGCCGCTCTGACAGACACAATAAGCGATCACCCGGAGCTGCTGCCACCACGCGAATCAATGGCCGCCAACCCAGCTAATAGGCAAACATTTTACCCATTTACTTTAGAATAAAGCCGTAGTGGAAACACATTAGCACACACAAGAAAAAAAGCAAACATCCATGACGAAGTAAGTCTAGTAGTAAAAATAATTTAAATTACAGCTGCAACCGTTTATTAGTCGGTTTTGCTGTATTAGAGAAATAGGGATATAAAATAAATAACTATAATAGTTAGGTCAACACAGATTTGATTTGGTCCCTATAATAAGCACTAGTTTAAGCTACTTGGAATTGCTTTTATTCTAATTCATTCACATTTAGTTTCATCGATTTCAGTTCAAATTATTAGGTACCCATAAAAAATGTAGATAGCCAAGACATTTATCAGTAACATTTCTATTTATTTCCACAGCCAAATGGGACACCTCTTCGATACCAGACCACCCAAACCAAATATGTCTCGAGAAATTCTTTCAGCTTACAAGAACGAGCTCCTCAACAGACAACCGATGCACACGTTTGGTTACCCAGAGAAGAAATAAACTATTATACCTGCATGCAAACCTTTAAATAATACGAAGATAAAGGCACTTATAAATTAAGGAAAGCTATGAAAAATATATTGAATTTTAATCGCCTTTTTTATATTATTTATATTTTCTAGAACAAGCTTCGTTCCATGGGCTAAAATTAAATCATGGTAAAACTAATTTCAGGAAATTAGTTATACCTATGAGTTTTTTGTCGATTTATAATACGTAAAGTACACCATCTAGTGTGTAATTTGTCCATTAGATGGCGTCCTTTAATTAACTTAAATTACACAGGTCATTAAGAACCACAAAGTCCAAAACACATTTTGTATTGATAGATTTTGTATTCGGTGCCGTATCTTCGTAATTATTTTGAATATATTTGAATCAAACTTTACCTAATTATTATTCCGTAGGTATATCAATAAGTATGTCTTAGATATTTTTTGCATTTCTTGTCCCATATTCTATTCAATGTCCTTGTGTAATCATAATCAATTGAAATGTATAAAAAAGTAAATGAAAAGAATCACCAAACTTGATCTCTCGTACTTTTAAAGGAGCCAACAATGTTTTAACTTAGTATTACAACCAATATAACTTTAGGTAGGTAAGTAATGTGAAATATATTTTATGAAGTTTCAATCAATACCTTGAAAAACATCTATTTTAGGTTGACTAAAAGTTGACCAGAAATTATTAGGTAAGATTTAAGGCCATTTAATGTCAAAATAATGCTAGGAGAGAGAGGCCTATGATCGGCAGTGGATTCAACTAACCGATAATGATCTCTAACTTTCCCATTGATGTCAGTCTAAAAGACTATTTGAGTTACGTAGAGTCGAGTCCAAAATCCTTTATCGTATACCCCAAGAGACTTATTACAGTATCATAAATATATTACATCAATTAAATTATAAAATCTAAGTACCTACATTATAAAGGCAAAAATATTTGTTAGCTTTGCATGTAAGACCTTCTTGTTTAGCTTGGTTTATGTAGATGAATATAAGTGCTAAATGTAAGATAATATTGAAATATATTTACTAGTTTAGACTAATATTTCTTCATATTTTTCTACATACTATTCTGAACCTTCTTATCGCCACGTTGTGCACAAATGGTTACCCTACATGTAATTGTGACTTCAGAGCGATAACAATTATATTTGTTCCGTATAAATCAGTGAAAAATATACCTAAGAGATACCAAGAACAGTTGTGTGCACTTTCGGTTTCGTTGCCGTCAATTTTAACTTAAATGTCGAACTTGATGCACTTTCGTGGCGGTGAAAAGGTATTACTACAATGTGCAATTTTGTGTTTCCATATAGAGAGAAAATAGCGCTTACAGACATCATCATAGATCCACAGAAAATGCATATCAATATTAAGAAACATATCTTGAAATCAATCATTGGATCGCTACTTTAGAAAAAAATATATAAAATGCTATCAGGAATTATAGCCCTATGGAATATGCTATACTTGCGAGGGCGCCTTCGCACGAAAGAATCCTGCTATGATACTGTGCATGCAATAAAAAGCTTACCTTATTTTAGGCATAGACGTTACGGGATACCAATACAGTATTTTCGATACGTTTCAATTGATTGAATCTGGACGTTACAAAAACAGTATTCGGCCTTTTTACGAGAAGACCAAAACTAGACACACACTGAAAAGTCTGAAAATACCTAGAAAGATCAATCAAGAGATAGAATATGAATTATAGAAATCCAATCAAGAGATTGGAATGCAGTTTAATTAAGCATTAATGGGCGCTGCAAGCAGCTGGAAAACCTTGTAAGAAAATGTTAAAGGATCAGCAAACGAGGTTGGCCAAGGCTACACGTCTAGTTGGCTCCACAACTTTCCATCAATACTGTAGGTACCTATATTGTAAATAGATTAAAAGTATAACACAATATTGCACATTGAAAATCTTTCAACTTTCAGCTGCATACCAAATCTAATAATCTATAAGTAAATGTACCTATCTATAGTTTAGAACTGTGACTTTCTATTTAAAAATCACAAAAATATGTTCTATAACATTACTGTAAGACTACCATTATATTCAGCATTGTCGGTATATTAGTGGTTAGCAAAATTTATTATATTTATATTATTCTTTGAAATATATTGTGGATTTAATAAAAAATGTTTTAATGTCATTGGGCTTTCATTTTAGAAAATTATCTAAATATAAATAATGACCCTTCCGTACACTGGTTGTAAAGATGAGATGAATTCAACGTCATACTAAGATGACCAGTACAAGGAATTATTTCAGGAATTGTATGGGAATCCTATCAATTGTATTTCTTCATTTGCAATGTATCGTTACCGTGGAAAGGCGCACGTAGCGAACGACGAGGTATAATGATCTCCGTAGATGAGCAGGAAGTGAACAGCTGATTTCAAGCGTCGTTCGTTACGAGTATTTCAACCATTTTATTATTGTTTTTATTTTAGTCGTAGGTATTATTTGCACAATTGGAGTGATGAGTACAACGAATGTAATTTCACATTCAAATAAAGAAAAACTAACGAAAATAATCATTTAAAAAAATTCCGACGCAACATGATTCAAAATAAGGAGCGGAATGAACCCTGTCAGTTGGGTGTCGGGGAGGGTGGCCTTACAGCCTGTATAATGGGTGTCCGTTTCGATTGCTCGGCCACATTGTCGTAGAAGTAAAACGACTACGTCAACATTACGAAGGAATTTGTAGAACACTAACAGTGCAAACCGCAAATTCGTAGATATAATATTCAGAAAGTTATAAAGGTTTAACCATGGCCGCGCGGTTGAAACGTGGAGGACCGCGCGGCCACGGAGTTCTATCAAACGGAGCTTAGTAGAGGTTCCATTCTTTTTGTTAACCACTGATACGATTTCGAAGAAAATGTAGATAGTATAAATAAAGGCCTAATGTTTGTAATTCACGACCTACAGTACTTAGAAGTCATGGCCGCGCGGTTGAAACGCGGAGGACCGCGCGGCCACGTAGTTCTCTTAAACGAAACTTAGTAGAGATACCATTCTTTTTGCTAATCACTAATACGATTTCGAAGAAAATGTAGACACTATGCATAAAGCTGTAATGTTTGGACTTCACGACCTATGGCACATAAATGCTATAATCCAAGTTAGAAGTAGGGTGACCAAGATTTATAGATATTATAAAGAAAAAATATTATGTAGAAAGGATCATAATCATTATCATCTACAGACTGAATTCACCCACTGCTGGGTATAGCCTCTTTTTGTTGTGCCATTCTCCACGGTCCTGCGCCAGCCTCATCTGCCTGTCACGCCGCTGGACGACCCACACTTCTTTTTCCAGTTCTTCTTTTTCGCGAAAAGGAACTTCGTTCCAAAAAGGTTGATGTGACAAGGTAGCCCGCGAAATTCCAATTTTCTTACGTATTTTGCAATTTACCGGTCAGTGTCAGGTCAGGTTGTATGATAAATAAAATAGGATTTGCGACCCTAACATGTCATGCCGTCGCATGTTTGTAAACGCACCCACGACACAGGAGAAATTCCTAGTGTGGGGCAAAGTTTAAAAAAAAAATGTGACTTTACTGAGTAATATTGATTAAAATCACCAATACAACCCTCTCAGTTTATGAAGGTTCCTTGAATGACTATTTGATGAAAAAGGCATTATCTCTAATTAAAAACAAATTTTATGATGTTGCTTATATAATTCAGAGAAATATAAAGGGAGTCCTATGATTAAATGAGTAATGAGTAAAAAAAAAAAAAAAAAAATTCTGTAGCAAAATGTTAAAACCATTATTTATACCAATACGGTGTTAACATTTTGGCATAAGTACTTCTTTATCCAATTTACCATTCTTTTGCGTTTCTGACGTTCTACACCCAAACATTATTCCCTCATAATAAATAATATGCCTGAGGCTTATGTCCAGCAGTGGGCGTCTTTCGGCTGAAATGATGATGAAATAATATTATATGCACGTAAAAACGAGGCTTTCGGAAATGTCTGATTGACGCACATTAAATTTTAGTCACCCTACTTCTAACTTGTACTATAGGTTTAAAGTGCTGTAGGTCGTGAAGTCCAAACATTAGGGCTTTATACATACTGTCTACATATTCTTCGAAATCGTGTCAGAGGTTAGCAAAAAGAATGATACCTCTACTAAGCTCCGTTCATGAGAACTGCATTACCGAGCGTTTCGACTGCGCGGCCATGGCATATATGTGCTGTAGGTTGTGAAGTCTAAACATTAGAGCTTTATGCATAGTGCCTACATTTTCTTCGAAATCGTATTAGTGATTAGCAAAAAGAATGGTATCTCTACTAAGTTTCGTTTAAGAGAACTACGTGGCCGCGCGATCCTCCGCGTTTCAACCGCGCGGCCATAACTTTTAAGTACTGTAGGTCGTGAATTACAAACATTAGGCCTTTATTTATACTATCTACATTTTCTTCGAAATCGTATCAGTGGTTAACAAAAAGAATGGAACCTCTACTAAGCTCCGTTTGATAGAACTCCGTGGCCGCGCGGTCCTCCACGTTTCAACCGCGCGGCCATGGTTAAACCTTTATAATTTCTGAATATTATATCTACGAATTTGCGGTTTGCACTGTTTGTGTTCTACAAATTCCTTCGTAATGTTGACGTAGTCGTTTTAATTCTACGACAATGTGGCCGAGCAATCGAAACGGACACGTATAATGGAACCTGTAAAATTAAAAATACTTAAATGATCAGGATCTATTTTGAGGTAGTAACGTCGGGGCTGCGGGTTTTTCGCAATAGATACCGCGGCCTCGACATGAAGGGCTAAGAAGGAACATGGGTGGTTTTTAGTCAGTAGAAGTCTGACACTCCCTTTCGCTCTGCCCAAGAGCGGGAGGGGTTATTTATCTTTCCACCCGCCAAAAAAAAAAAAAAAAAGGTAGTAAAAAGTAAAGCAAAGATGAGTCTTAAAAAACTGTATTCATGTTCAGATACAATCACTACTATTGATACATGCAAATAGTTTAATAGTGAATTATTACACATTGACATTCAGCTAACCTTTAGGTAGGTATTATGGGTAACATAATTTAACGCTTTTCTTTTAAGTATGTCAAATATCATAATTGACAAAACTTATAATCCTTCATAAAGTGTATAATATCTCACTGGGGACTAACCTAAAGAGAAAAATATCATAGTTATTTCAAACAACTTTTGACATTTTAGACTCTATGTCATACAACTTGGAATTCAAAATCCAGTGTCAATTGAATAATTATCAGGTCAAAGACCTCTATAAAATAAGCCTACTTCCGCTTTACAAACGACTAACCAGTTGCTGGTACAGAATAGGTGTATTACACCCTATTTTCAATAGTGGTTAGATTCAAAGTCATTAATTTTGGCACATAAACGAAGTATTTAGATTTTTTAATGAATGAGTTTTTATGCAGCCAAACACAATAAAGTTGTAGAACAAAAGTAGGCAGGTATCCATTTCTAGGAAATCACTAAATACTAATCAATGCTACAATAATAAACATGCACCAGTTGATAAGAACCGTCCATTACAACATAAGCTCACTTGTGCGTATATCAGCAAATGTCTATTGTCCACCACTTTCTTCACTTCATTGTATGAAAGTACAAAATTCATACAAAAATAGATCTCCTAAAATTATGGTAAAACCACTGTGGGCTCTATGAGGAGAGTAAGACTATAGACTTTTACAATATCAAAGATTTCATCATATTCTTTGGCATATGTATTTTATTATTGTTAACTATCATGCTAGGATTTCATGAAGTTTTACATCTTACCATAATAACTTCTTTAGATGTTCTTTACTGTTACAAGCTTTGATAGCATCATAGATAGACTAGAATAGACAAGTGCCACTGCAATATTGGCATAGTTGTTAAGATGAAAGGTTAACAATAATGATCTTTGATATTGAGTATCCTCCTATATATTTAGAAGAAGTCTGCACACTCATGCTCCACCTCCACAGAGCCCGCGCTGGACTAGCATAAACTAGATAAAGACGGAAACGCATTCTGTTTGCTCACAACCACCTTCTTGTGTTGAAATGATATGTAACCTTTAATCTTTCCGTCGAAGATCAAGTTTGCAACAATACACTGAGTTTCATCGGCATCCACGTCATCATGTCCCATCAGTTGCAGAGCTGCTTGGAAACTAGCTATATCAATTTGATGGTTATTTTCTGCTACATAAACCCTCCTGAACAGGTTCCTGTATGCATAAATCTTCAATTTCTCCACAATCAGATATATACCAGCACTAATGAAGAAACTCTCATGTTTTTCCATAACTTGGTCTATGCCTCTTAGGTCACCATTCTTCACAGCCATAACAAGGTCCCAAAATTGCATCAAGTCATATTTTTGCAACAAATGTTCAGCGGGCATAAAGCCAAGTAACATTTTTACAGGCACTAAGTAAGTTAGAATTAGCCTCTTATTTTTAATGCTCCTTCGGTGGCATTTTACAAATGCGAATGTTAGAAATTCGTCAGCAGTGCGGTAGTCTGAATCGAACATGGCCTTTCGTCCGACAAAGTATTTGTATGTAATTTGTTGAGCTAGTGGAAACTGACTTTTAAGGGTTGAAGAATCAATAGCTCTTATTAAGGGTTTGCATAGATGAAGCTTGTTGATCCTGAAGTATACTTTGAGGAGTTGGTTGACTAGAGTCAACATTCCCAGTCTCTTGGTGTCTGCTTCAGATGAACGATTGTCAGCAGCACACACCCTAAAGCAGGCCAGCAGACTCTCTGCAGCTTTTTCGAGAGTTTTGCCATTTGTTTGAGCTGAAAAAATAGATGCAAGATTAAATAATGGTTGGTATGCTAAGAACCAAGAGCATTTTCTGCAACATGGGAGCTACTCAGTTATTGTTGAAATTCGGTAGATATTAATAAATATTGAATGGATTGTGGACAGGTTGTGATTAACTGAACACACACAACTGAAACACTTTAGATCACCAAATTAAATTTGGAAAAAACTAAACATTGTTCAGATTTGCGTAGCTGCAATACACTTATTTAAGCTACAAAATGAGCAGAATATTATCAAAGTTTAAACTAAAACACTTGAAATCAAATAAAATTGTTTTGCATTCATTTGTTGTTTAATCCCAAATTGTTTGGGGATCAATGAGCTTTGAGGGTTTCATAATAAATTGGCAGATTAGCCGTCACAGCCTTGTCTGTCCACATCTCTTAATGGAGCAAATTCAGCTACAATATGTGTGATCACTATCATTTCTAAACACATACACTTACTGTTCCAACAAAACAGCAAGCATGGTACCCAATATAAGAAAGGAAACAAGGACACCATAAGTGGTGGAAGTTGAAACTGTGTGGGAAGACTATAGACTAGGACTACAACAAAGATTTTGTCACTTCATAAATATGTCATATTACTTAGAGGTGGAGCAAAACATTATTTTTCCATTCACCCCAGTCTAAAATAAATGCAAGGAACTTTTGTAGAACACTTACCACAAGCCTCGGCCCTATATGCAACAAATCTAAGGTCCAGGCACACAGTGTACATCAATTGTAGGCCCCAGTTGGCCTCCTTCTGTGCTTGTAACAAGCGCACCACACAAGCTACACAAGTACTTTGGTATTCAAAGGCCTCCATGAAGTCTTTCATGTATAGTGCCTGGAAACATAAATACAACACTCTTTAATTATCTTAACAATTACCAGCAATTCAGTTTCAGCAATAAGTGATGTTTTAAAATAACCTTTGGATGGATAAAAAGGTAGGAAAGATACTACTAGTACTAAAGCTAAGGATGACGACGGGCCTTGATTAGGTATTAATTATTATTATTATTTATTATTAATAAAGAACCACCTGATTAATTTATAAATTGTTAGTTTTCGTTTTTAGAAAATAATTTTAGTTTATTATTACGTAATTTTAGTTTGCCACATCAAGCGAAACCGTCGCTTATAATTGTATCTAAATTATTATGTTTTTCCTCGTAGAAGTGAATAATTGTATTCTTTTTGAGCGAAATAAAATTTCTTAAACCGTTACTAAGGGTAGCAAACAGCAGTAGATATTTAACAGCGCCTAATTAATTAATTATCCGTCATACGATTGTCCAGCAGTTGACCTATTTATCTGATGCTATAAATGATGATCGATGGTCCACTTACTCTTACACACAGCAGATGACTGATGATAATCTCGTCCAAAGGAGCGAGGCAGTTTCCCTCTACCAAAGTAGCGATGTCACTTGACCGTAAGTTCCTATTAGTAACATGATCGTCACGAAGGGACAGCAGACGCGCCAGAACATTTCCTTGAGCGGTCCTAAACACGCGCTCGACGAATTGTATGTATTGGTTCAGGGTGCCGGTAGCCGACATTTTGATTAGTTATTGAAAACTTGTTTTATTGATGCAGTCATAGCCAATGTATGAAATTATAACTGTAAAATACTCCAAGTTTTTAATCAATATTGAAGAGTGTTAAAATTTGTTTTTATAAATAAATCAACAGCAGAAATAAACCAGGACCAGACAGCACAGAAGTTATATATGGCAGCCAAAGATAAGATAGACTGATAGAGCGATGGGCGATTGTGAATGACATTATTCGAATAATTCGATTGTACAAGTCATTCAAATTATTCGAATAACCTTACAATTCATTCGAATTTGAAAACGAATGAATATTACTAGTTCCTAAATTCGAATATCCGTAAGTTTATCTAAAAGTAAACTCTATGCTCTGATAAAAAATACTCAATTTCGTGTGTCAAATTGAATCATTAAACAATCGAATTCAGAATGAGTGAACTAGCGGTTCGGAACCGCTAGTTTGCTACGAATATCAATTCAAAGTAAACTTTATTGTATGTATAAACAGCCCAATTTTGTATAACACGGCTAAAGCAAATGAATGAACTAGTATTCATTCGAATATGAAACGAATGAAAAGTAAATAATAATGTATTGCGTTGTCTCGTTCCTTCCGATTCAAATTTCATTATTACTAGTTCTTATATTCGAATATCCGTAACTTTATCTAAAAGTAAACTCTATGCTTTGACAAAAAATGCTCAATTTCGTGTGGCAAATTGAATCATTGAACCATCGAATTCAGAATGAATGAACTAGCGGTTCTCAAATTAGTTACTAGTTGCTACGAATATCAATTCAAAGTAGACTTTATTGTATGTATAGACAGCCCAATTTTGTATAGCACGGCTAAAGCTATCGAATGAACTAGTAGTTTCATTCGAATTTGAGAACTAGCGATCGATTGTTTTTGCATTCGATTGTTAATACTATCAAACCATTCGATTGTTGGAATCAGTAACAATCGCCCATCGAAGGGAGGGGAGGGATGCCATAATTGCCATAATTATTAAAACAAAAGTTGAAAAGTCAAAAAAATTGCCTATCATTATATTTTCAGTGTGCTTAAGCATGCAAAAGCGTTCCGAGCGATATTACCGCGAAAGTGGATGTCACCTCTTTATTATAGGGTGTCCAATATTCTTTTACTTACATTTGGGACAGTTGTTATAAATTTTTAGCACCCAGCTCCTCGCTTTGCATTGGTAACAATTAAATAAGAAACTGCAATGGGATAGTTTTAGGATGACAAAGACAAAGACATTTATTTGTAGGATACGGTAGGCTGTTGTTCCATAAAAATGGTATGGTTCATGACATATCCGCCGCTATACGCGGAATACGAATATTTACATTGGTACCTACAATTAATAACTTGCTACTAAAATATTAATATATAAAGAACAATGGGAAAATTTGCATGGACCCCGTCCCCACCCTTGTAAAACTTTCTCCTTTATAGGGTGTAAATCAACCCATCACACACCCGTCAACCAAGCATTCTATACATCAACATAAGTACCCCTACGTACGCAAACATTTTTGCTGGGAAATGACTTTTTTTTTGGGGTCAAAAATCACATTTTACGGTAAAACTCAAAAGCACACTTAAAACATTGTGCTAGTGGATGCTTTGAATAATAAACGGGTCATGTAGGTAATTTAAGTAAAGTTAAAACCTGAAAAACTAGTATTTACAAAAACAGCTGTGAAAAATTTGGAACTTTGACCCCTAATATCTCCGTAACTAGGAGGTTCCCAGGTATGGTCTAGAACAAAAAAATGATCGCAGTGGTGGGGAGAACAAGTGCCTTTCGTTTGCGCTACGGGTACACCCTATATATTAGATGAAAGAGCGTAAAAAATACATCATTTTATTGTATGGCAGTAAATGTGTGAACGATTGGGGAAAACAGTTATTTACCATTATAGGTAGTTTTTTTTTTTTTCATCAACCATGCTTGTTTGGGTGTATAATGACAGGTCTTTTAAAATGACATTGAGGACCCCAAAGAAGTAGATTTGATAAAAAAATAATTAACTACATTTACCATGTTTTTATCGGTGAATAACTTTTTCCCTTATTATTCACACATTTACTGCCATACAATAGAATGTATGTATTAATTACGCTCTTTCATTAATAGAATAGAAGCTGCCGAGTATTATTATTTTACAAGGCTCTAAATCAAAACTTGGTTAAAACCAATAAGAACCGTAGTTTCATAAGGCGGGGGGTGGGAGACGGAGAGGGGGGGAGCAGGGCTACCCCCCAGTACCCCCACCCACCGTAACCCCATGGTTAAAGAGATATCCATGGTTAAAGTTTTGAGGTTAGAATAGCGCCTAAACGCGAAATGAGTAAAAATGTATCGTTTGAGAGACGAAGGGGGGGGGGGCACCCTGGCACCACTCCCATATAAAGGCGACGCAACGTTCTTTAGTAATGTTGACGTCAACGACCATACAGGTTGACCGGTTGACGTAGTCGTTTTACTGTTAAAGTCCATTTTACGAAAGAAGTCCCGCAGACGCAGCGCTGTATGTCGCGCGACAATGTTGTTTCACAACTTTTGGCATCGTAAATAAACCTTATAACGCACCCAATAATAAACTCACAAAATATCTACCACAACAAACGCACCTTGATAACATCGACAAACGACAACATGGCCGATCTGTTAAATTTAGTTCCACAATTGTCCGCGGGACTTCTTTCGTGAAATGGACTTTACGACAATGTGGCCGAGCAATCGAAACTGGATACGGCAACACTTTCGTGCAACTGTCATTACTGTCAATGTCAAGCAGTGTCATGTTTATGTCAATAGCAGTGAGTGAGTGAACTGAACACAGTTTAACACACGACCACACGTGCGGTGCAGGTTTCGGTTTGCACATTTAAATTGTTATTCATTAAATAAATATGGAAGAAAACGTTGCGTTAGACTCAAAGAAGCAGAGGAAGTTTGTTAAGTCAATTAGAGGTATCAAAAAGTTAATTAAGGTTAGTATTTCTGAATATTTCGTCTCACTGCAGTGGGGTTATAAAACACATGAAAACATGCTTACTATGCTAAGCAAATTTGTTTATGTTTGCAGAAAAATGAAGGTAAACCCGAGCCTCAGAAGAATGATGAAGAGGTTAAGCCGAAGAAGCCGTTTAGCATGAAACTGAAAAAAGATGGCAAAATCAATAAAAGTAGGAAGCGCAAGGAAAGAGGATTGGTGTATTTATCACATATTCCGCATGGATTTTACGAGGTTAGTGTACTGTTTTAATTGGCAAACAAATGATTTCTTCATCTGCCATTGAAATGAATATAATATTATGCAATGCAATTTCAGAATGAAATGACCCAATACTTTAAGCAGTTTGGTGTTGTTACCAATGCTAGAGTGATCAGGTCTAAACGGACTGGGAACTCTAAAGGCTTTGCCTTTGTAGAGTTCAAGGAGCCGGCAGTAGGGCAGATTGTAGCTGAGACAATGAATAATTATCTCATGGGGAAGAGGTTGATCAAAGGTAAAGTTCAAAAACAAAATCATTCATTAGAATAGTCTACCTGTTAATCATGCTCATATTATTATGCAATCTCCAATAAACTAACAACAAAATAATTTTAAGAAAGAAGGTTGCAAGAGCAAGTCGCTTGAAAATTGTTACATCTTGCCTTGAATAAATTCAAATACATTTGTAATTTGAGATCAAAAAGCCCACATGCTCCATTTTTTGCATCTTGTGTATGTATGCCATAATCACCTATTAAGTCCTTGGGGCATAGGGCTACTATTTATTTCAGCCTGTGCCAATACCGGTTGGTCATGTTTAAAATCCATGAGAGTGCCAATCCAGAGGCAGAATAAATTAACCTTTGTGATAAAAGATTTGATATATTAATGTTTTGATGCAAACATATTTTTTAGTTAGCCGTCATTGTTCCACTCCTGGGCAAAGACCGCCATTTCTTACAATGGTACGCTTCTCTTCCACATTGCGAGTAAGCCCGTCGAATCCCGCATCTTTTCCTTGGTTTCCTGCGACCCCGTCACGCTATCTCAGGGCTCCAGTCTTGCGATATTCAGGCTGTGCAGTGTTAAAGAACAACATAATTAATAAAGTAATGTTTTTTCAGCTGCTTATATTCCTCCTGAAAAGCAAAAGCTCAAGGCCTTGAGGAAGAACTGGAATAATGTGAATAATCCTGCAAGTCATAGGAGATTAAAAACAAAAAAGGTCAGATGTTTTAAAAGGTTGTGCTGCATTGATTCTCATTTTGTGTCCTTTCCAATAATTTAAAGTAAACTCTTCTTGGTTCCAGGCATTCAATGCAGACAAAGATGAGAGTGGTGAACTTATTAGGGCAAGAAAGCTTTTGTCTAAGTGAGTTTGACATCAATATCCTTGTTAACGATTATTCATTTATTGACGGCACGGTTAGCGCAGTGCCAAAGCGATTGGACTGCTGCGCTGCGTGTCGCGGGTTCGATCCCCGCACGGAACAAATATTTGTATGGCCTGCAGATAGTTGTTTCGGGTCTGGGTATTTTTGTATGTGACTTTATATGTTTGTGAACGCACCCACGATACAGGAGAAAATCCTAGTGTGGGGCAACATTAAAAAAAAAAAAATATCTATCATTTGACTAATGTTTTTGGATCATCAACTCATTCATACCAATTCTTAATATTTATTTCAGGTTAAATAAAAATAAGAAGAAACTTAGTGAAATAGGAATAAATTATGATTTCTTTGCACCAGTGGATGTGCCCGAAGGACTGCTTAATGACATTGTCAAACAAGAAAAAGAAGATAACAAAAGTGTCACAGAAGAAAGCAAGCCTAAAAAAGCTGAAAAGCGCAAACAAGAAGCTAAACAAGTAAGCAAACCTGAGTTAGTACGAAATGGAGAACCAACTAATGAAGGAAAAAGAAAGAAGAATAAAAATCAAAAGGATAATAAACAGGCAGAAGTTCCCAAAAAGGGCATACCTGCAGAAGTGAAAAGAGATGAACCTGCACCAAAAGCAAACAAAAAGGAAAAGTTGCCAGTAAAAATTAATCAGAAACAGCAAAAAGAAAAGAATCAGAAATTGAAGGATGCTGGTGTGAAACCAGCAGAGTTTATTAAAGTAGCACAAGATTCTGAAGATTCGGATGATGATAGTGACACTACATATGATAATGTCTTACAAAAGTATAAGCTGCGGTTTTTGAGTGATGAAGATGATGAGTCTGGTGATGAAGAGGAAGTAAGTGACGATGATGACTCTGGTGATGAACAGGAAAATGACAATGATGAGGAAAGGTAATGCTTTTAATATAATTGTCATCTTACCACTATTTTAAATGCGAAAGTGTGTAAGAATGAATATAATTTGGTCTGCAGATAGTTTGTCACCTGGATTATACAACTGGATACCATGTAGTATTAGTATGATCCTGTGAGACAGTTACCGAACTCTATGTCGGCGAAGCCGCGGGCATAAGCTAGTCATTCATAAAATTGGAGGAAGCTCGTAAAGAGTTACAAATGTTTACGTGTGTGTTACCACAGCAAAATGATGTGCTTTAGAAAGTTAAGACTATAAAAAATAATTAGTGTGTCATGAGGCACAATTTGTTTATTTACTAATAGCAAAATTTGTGTGAATAGTAGTTTTAATGTTATTTGAGAAAACAACATTTTGCTGGGGTAATGTTTTAAATGATACCGCAGCAAAATCGTTTTTCAAACATCGTTTCAGCCTGGAACCAAATACATGAATAGATAGCTTTTGTTGCGTAGTAAATGTGTGTAAATAGCAACATTTGTGTGTGTTATGGTTCTGAAGTTATTCAAGATTTTGCTGCGGTAACGTTTCGGGATATCCCATATCTCGAAAACGGCTCAACGCAGAAGTATGAAAAAAATACCAATAAGTGACCTGAATTTGTTTAATCATTAGTTTTTGATTTGGTTGACGTAATCCCATGTAATTAAATAATTAAAAAAAACAGAAAAAATCGGATTTGCAAGCAAACCATTACATTTATTGCCAAACAAACAGCTGTAAAAAATACCCGTGGTAGACGCTTATAACCTCAGGCATTTTATATATTCTAAATTTACACTTTAGGATTTGGTTGGTCGTACTTTAGCGATCGAATACGCAGTTCCCATGACAGTAGGATACATTAAATACTATACCAAAAAAAGACGTGTGGCACTGGAGACTGCCGCGGCAAAGCTATTGCATAGCATTTTTTATCAACTTATGCAATTATAATTATGTAATTATTTATTTATTTTATTAATGCAGTATTTTTTTTCCTTTGTTTTTTTTTCTTTGATATTAATAAATGCACTTTGTTTATTCATATTTAAAACACTTTGTACACAAATTATACGAGTACAGATATTCACTGTTGTACATAGATGATAAATACCTATACACCTATATACTTTCTCACAAACAGCTGATTACGGTAGTTTTCCAATACAACCAATGCCACCTAAAGGCGGGTTGCTGAACTAAAGAGACAAGCGTGATATTTCAAAAAGTCATTATTTATCGATAGATGGAAATCTAAAAAGTATCACGGCTGTGCCGGTCGGAGTGGGGGGTGTTAGGTTTTTTTCGTTACGGAATTTCTGGATTCGGTCCCCACGCTCAAGGCCCGCGATAGAAGCTATGCAATAGCTTAAAATGATTCATGAACTTTCGTTCCTGTAAATTTCAGCATTCAATAACGGCTATAACGAAAGTTATAACAAAAACCAGAAAATGTATTCTCTAATAAGCCGACCAAATGAAACGGTCACGTAAAAGCGGCCGCACCATACATAAGTGCAACTTCGTAAAGAATGGGATAATAAAGATGTTTTGTTAGTAGAGTTGCGTACTGAAGTTTTCTGGTCAGGTTAATAAAAATAACAAAAGTAACACTCTTTGTTTTGGGCAGTCGTGTAAAAATGGTCATGATTAATTATTTTATATAGAAAATCAGTCTATTACAAATTATGTGTGTATGTGCTTTGCATTAGCATGCATATTTTCGCATTGCATTAGCATGATTATTTTATTCGGCAACACGCTAAACGGGCACAATGATGCGCAGTGAATGTTATCTCGTAGTGGACTGTATACGAACGAATATAATAATATCGTTATTATTATATTAAGGTTGATGCGACAAGGTAGCCCGCGAAATTCGAATTTTCGTACGTTTTTTGTTTGCCGGTCAGTGTCAAGTCGTATGTTACTCGTATGTAAAATAGGATTCACGGCAGTAACAAATGTCTGTTTACTGAGTAATTATGATTAAAATCACCAATACAACTCTCTCAGACCGGCAAATTGCAAAAAACGTAAGAAAATTCTAATTTCGCGGGCTACCTTGTCGCATTCACCTTAAGTACAAATCTATATCTATATACAGGGTGACTTGTAATTAGAGCACAACCTTGTAAGGGGATAATATAGTACAGGTCATTTGCAACAACTTTTGTAGGAACACTCATATGCAAAAGTGCACCAACATTGAGTTATAATTTTTTTCGTGTTATTTTGAAAAACTCTTATGGGGTAACCTTAAAAAATTAATAAATAAAAAACTTGACATAATTTTGTTAAATTTCTTTTTATTATTTAGTCTATAACGTTCCAGTTACATGTCAGCATCATCAAATGTACATTATTGACATTATTCTAGACACAGTGCTCCAAAATCCAAAAACCTTCAACAAATTTTACTGGCATTATTACACAAAACAGCCTGTTTAAAAAAAACTCACTATGGCACTTGCTCTGCGTATTATTAAAAAAACATCTACATTTCATAAGCTTTCAAATGAGGTGTAAAAGTCTAACATAGCTAGTTTAACATTAAAGATATTAGCCAAAGAATAGAACAGGCTGGAATATCGAAAGTTTCGCAAATTAATGGCCATAATGTTTAAAACACAATAAATACAAATTTAAGTAGAATGTGATCCACGCACTTAGTGGTGACAATTTTACAACACATTTTAACTTGATTTTAATTTTAAAATTTTTAGGGTAGCTGGTCCTTACTTCAAACTTCTCTTATTAAAAGAGACAAAAAGATCTAAAATTAGGAAATTTTAAAAGTGTGTTGTAGAATTGACGTTCTCTAGTCATCCTCAGTCATTCACTTAAATCTCATTTTCGAAATGACTCCCACCGTTACGCACGCAAATTCGCATCCTTTTCCTCAATTCGCTTTTCACCACCGCAGTGCTGAGATTTGCTCGAATTTGGTCAGCTCCCAAAATGATTCGCCGTCTTAACTCGTCAATATCTGGGACAGGCTGATTATCGACATAAACCAACGTTTTCATATGTCCCCAGATGTAATAGTCCATTGGCGTCAGATCTGGGCTTCTTGCTGGCCAAGGTATGGGCCCTCCTCTACCGATCCAATTATTGGTATAATTTTCGTCTAGCCAGTCTCTGATTTGTCGTCTGTAGTGAGCTGGACACCCGTCGTGTTGAAACCTGATAGCACGCAAGGTGGCTAAAGGTATGTCCTCCAGTAATTCAGGTAAAACATTTCTTAAAAAGTGTTAATAATATTCACCGTTTAAGTTGTCTGGCAGAAAAAAGGGCCCAATCAAATTATTGTTAATAATTCCCATCCACACATTTAGTGAAAATCTTCGTTGCGATCCTTTCGGTCGTTTTTTTTTTGGATTTCCCACCGCCTTTTCTTCCCAGAAATGAGTGTTATGGTAATTTGTGATTCCATCTTTGTCAAATTTTGATTCGTCGGTCCACAAAATTTGTTTTAAATAATTTGGGTCCTCTATGTCGCAGTTTAGCAGATATCTGCAAAATTGGACCCTTGCAACAGGATCACGGTCTTCCAGGACTTGCACTGGAGTGTAGTGATATGGATGACGCCCAGATTCATGGACCACTTTCCACACTTTATACTGTGATATTCCAAGTAAATTGGCCACTTGTCTTGTAGAGATGTTAGGTTCCCGTTGAAAATGACGTAGGATTTCTTCTTCATCATCAGCACGGTATATTCGAGGTCTGCCCGCATCGCCTGATAAAAAAAACTAATTTAAATAATCAATTGCGGTAAACAATAGGGGTAATAAACCAAAGCCCATTCAGTTTTAAAGGAGCCATTTCGGCCAAGAAGCCATTTTGACTGAAATACAATGATAAAATTTATTTATTTAATTGTTCTAAAATAATAAATAAAAATACGTGGTTTTATAATTAATTTGTAAAAATTAATAATTATTAAAAATGAAGGAAGATAACATAGGGAAAGTATCTGTACGTACCGCACCTGCTTTGCAAGTGTTTACAAAGAATTCACCCGCCACAATTTAATACTATTGTTATTGGTAATGAAATGACGGTCTAAGTGGAAACACGCAGCTAATACTGAATGCACTTACAATTTTTTAAAAATGATAACCCAAGTCAGGCCTTTGTTTGCTTACGAAGTTAAATTGCAATAACAAAAACATTTCGGAGAAAACTATCTTTTTTTTTTCCGGTACTACGTAAGTAGGTACAGCCAGAAGCAAATCACGATTGACAGTTGAACTGTGTTTAACTCTCTAAGAAGGTACAAAATCTAAAGTGCTTAAGCAGCTGTTGGCTGTAAACTTGCAATTTAATCGCAATTATTTATTAAATTACATTTTTTATTACATACCTTGACGTCTTTGAAAGCGTCCAGTCTCCCGGGCTCGTCGATAAACTCGGGAAAACACGCCTACATCAGGTAAACGGCGATTGGGGTATCTCTGTTGATATTCGCGCTGGGCAGCTAAAGCATTGCCTCTAGCTACGCCGTAAGTGTACAGAATATCGGCATATTCTTCATTCGTAAAATTTGCCCGTTGTCTTTGAGCCATAGTCCTTGATACGCGCCAAAACCACAGATGAGCATAACACACGGAAACCAGTTGAAAAGCCAAGTCATCAGGAGAGCAATCAATCACAAAAACAGTCACAAGCCGGGTCGTCAGAGATAAAACAAAACTGCAGAGCACACACAAAAGCATCCGATCGCAACGAATCACAAGGACGGACTAACCTAAACAACACAAAAGAGATTAAACAATGACCGGCTGTTTTTACCTGCTTAGTAGAAACAGACCTTTTTTTGGCCGTGCGCCTTTGTTATGCGAATATCTTCCCTATTGGACTAGCTATGTTAGGGTTTTATATCTCATTTGAAAGCTTATGAAATGTAGATGTTTTTTTAATAATACGCAGAGTAAGTGTCATAGTGATTTTTTTTTAAACAGGCTGTTTTGTGTAATAATGCCAGTAAAATTTGTTTAAGTTTTTTGGATTTTGGAGCACTGTGTCTAAAATAATGTCAATAATGTACATTTGATGATGCTGACATGTAACTGGAACGTTATAGACTAAATAATAAAAAGAAAATTAACAAAATTATGTCAAGTTTTTTATTTATTAATTTTTTAAGGTTACCCCATAAGAGTTTTTCAAAATAACACGAAAAAAATTATAACTCAATGTTGGTGCACTTTTGCATATGAGTGTTCCTACAAAAGTTGTTGCAAATGACCTGTACTATATCCCCTTACAAGGTTGTGCTCTAATTACAAGTCACCCTGTATATAAAAATGAATTGCTGTTCGTTAGTCTCGCTAAAACTTGAGAACGGCTGGACCGATTTGGCTAATTTTAGTGTTGAAATATTCGTGGAAGTCCAGGGAAGGTTTAAAAGGTGAGAAAGTGGTAGGTAGGTAGGCAGGGTAGTAGGTAGGGTGGTAGGTAGGTAGGGTAGCAGGTAAGGTAGTAGGTAGGTAGGGTAGTAGGTAGGAAGGGTGGTAGGTAGGTAGGGTAGTAGGTAGGTAGGGTAGTAG
Organism: Diarsia brunnea; assembly: GCA_949774965.1. NCBI lineage: Eukaryota > Metazoa > Arthropoda > Insecta > Lepidoptera > Noctuidae > Diarsia > Diarsia brunnea. The sequence continues at coordinate 11,417,233 of OX459003.1, read as the reverse complement.
GTAGGTAGGGTAGGAGGTAGGTAGTAGGTAAGTAGGTACAAAAAAGGGCATTGCAACGCATGCCGTACCAACGTACAGCTAGTATATTATTAGTTTTTAATGATCAATAAATAAAAAAAAAATTGATTAAATGTTTAACTTTGGGTCATTGTTTTTAACTAAAATGTTTAATGCTCGTAACTCGGAAACTGTGCATTGTACATGCTTCTCAAAACCGAAATGGCGGCACTACGTCCCTATTTAACTCATACGGATTATCACAAAGAAATCACAACGCGTCGGGCCGACTTGCCGATGCCGTCCGAGTTACTGTCACAGAACATAATTATATATGCTTTAGTTTAGGTTCAAACCGATTACCCGAACAAACCAGACACCTCGCTGGAACAAGACTCGTAGTTGCGAGAAGTTGCGCTTTTAAGTGATCGTTTTGTTTGGTCGGGTTATGAGAGTATTGTGAACATATTCTTGTTTTTGTTATAACTTTCGTTATAGCCGTAATTGAATGCTGAAATTTACAGGAACAAAAGTTCACGAATCATTTAAATTTGTTCAAAGTATTTCATGTTTCCTACTGTCATGGGAACTGCGTATTCGATCGCTAAAGTACGACCAACCAAAAACTAAACAATTTTGTTTTTATCTTCCTAAAGTGTAAAGGAAGTTAGTAGTAAGGTAGTAGTAGTTAGTTAGTTCGTTGTAATGGTTTGCTTGCAATTCCGATTTATTCTGATTTTTGAAACCATTTAATTACATGGGATTACGTCAACCAAATAAAAATCGAATGATTGAACAAATTCAGGTCTCTTATAGGTATTTTTTTCATACTTCTGCGTTAAGCCGTTTTCGAGATCTGGTATATCCCGAAACGTTACCGAAGCAATATCTTGAAAAACTTCAGAACCATAGCACACACAAATGTTGCTATTTACACACATTTACTTCGCAACAAGAGCTATCCATTCATGTATTTGGTTCCGGGCTGAAACGATTAAATTTTTGAAAAACGATTTTGCTGCAGTATCGTTTAAAACATTACCCCAGCCAAATGTTGCTGCCTCAAATAACTTTAAAAACTACTATTCCCACAAATTTTGCTATTAGTAAACAAATTGCGCCTCATGACATACTAATTATATAGTTTCAACTCTCTAAAGCACAACATTTTGCTGGGGTAACGCACACAATGTTTACAACTTAGTAGTTTACAAGGTCCTATAGATTTTCGGTTCAATGTTCTTTTTAGAGAAAATTGCTGTTAGCTGCAAAAAACTACTATCATGACTTTTATCATTCCAGTGATGAAGAAGAGGCACCTCAAAAGAAGGTGAAAGGAAAGCTTGCCACCTTTACTCATAAAGCCTTTGTGCCTAAGAAACAGGCACAGAAGCAACAACCACAAAAACCGCAGGCCAAGAAGCAGCAACCAAAAAAACCTGTTGAAGCTAAAAAGAAAGCACCTCAAAGTAAGTGTACTTTTAAACTGAACCAACAACAAAACAATTATTTCATCACCACTGCTCTCAAAACGGTGAAAGAAAACATCGTGAGGAAACCGGCATGTCTTAGAATCAAAAATGTGACATCTACTAACCCGCACTGGGCCTGCGTGGTGGATTATAGCCCATCCCTCTCCTAGGGAGGTCTGAGTCCCTGCAGTGGCAACATTATTGGCTGATGACGTATGCTAGGACACAGATGACGCAGCCCAGCATAGTATAGATTTTGCAAGGCAGGGCAGGCGAGGCAGACGTAGGCCTCGAGCGTATGCTGCGACCCCGCTTAATGACACATTCGAGATCAAACTAGCACAAAGAATAGACGTGTTCGAGTTGACGAGCAAAATGAATTCAAATTAAGATTAAATTGAAATTAACGAAGTTTGTCAAAGCGTGAAAAAAACTATTTGACAAAATGATTATTACTTATGTCACGAAATGTTTTTACACGACCCAGGAATACCTTAGTTATAAGAATAGAAAATTAGTGTAGCGCCTTACAATGTTCCTATCGTGCAATAATAACTAGTTAAGTTAGTATGTAGTTGTAAATGTGTACCTAGGTATTTGATATACCGAATTCATACTTTGAATATGTGGTTTAGAACCGGTGGTGTTGGTAGTCTGGGTTGGTGGAGCGACGATCTTCACGAGGTAACTGGTTGTTGGTTGAGAGTGGCTGAGATCAAGTTGACTTCCATTACACTCATTACTTAGGGGCTTGGGCGATAGAATCGCTGCGATATTATCGTCGTAGCACGTATTTCTATACATTCTTGATCGCCGCTATTCTCTCGCTCGTGGAGTCAGCCCCTTAACCTTAATTAAATAACCTAAAACGGTGTTAGAAAATAAAAAGATATATTTTTTGTTTTCTTTATAGAACCAGCAGTCTCACCCAAGAAGGCGAAGTTTGAGAAACAAAGTCAGAAACACATGAAGAAACAATTTAAAAAGAAATAGTATGTTTAATACAATGTGTTTACACAACTATTCAATGCTTTTTTTATTATACCTAATGTAATAGTATATAAGACACAAAATAAAACTTATTTGGCAGGTACCATTTATTTATTGACTTCATTTTTCTAATATTTTAAATACATCGATAAAACCAATACCATAAAAGTCTACCATTAGGTAAATATTATAAGACTTACTGATATGTGCGGCGGGGTTCACAGGACACTTCTTATTTATATGACCCGGACTCAAAAGACTTAAGAAAAGAAGGAACAACAACAAGGATGGTTTTTAGTCAGTAGAAGTCTGACACTCCCTAAAACATGAAAAATTCAGTAACAAAAATGTACATAATACACAACTACACACATGAAACTACTTTAAAAAAAAATGGAATATTGTATACCTACTAAAGTTTGATTGACTTAAATTGAGTAGCAATAAGATTTGTTCAACTACAACTCAGCAATTCAATGAAAAAATATCTGCTTTAGTTTGTACTTACTGTAAAAAAAACCTGTCAAACAAACTTCGTTTTTAAGATTATAGCCTCACTGAAGCATTGTAGACACTTCAGTTGTAGGAAATGAATCGTCCTTTCTTAAATACTATTACAAAAATACGAATTTCCACTCGCAGAGACTGTCGTTACAATCTTACATCGTCACACTACCTCAGCAAGGCAGTCCTTAAAAGTTCAAATAAAATGAACTAATAGATAATTATATTAATTAAATTTATTTATGTCTAATTTATTCTCCCTCTTTTAGTTGAACTATGACTGGCCTTTCGTCATCTTCATCGGTGTCTAAACCTGTGAAATCCCATTGCAGTTTGTCTGTCAAATTATCCTTGAATCTCTCAATCATTGTAAGAAGACGACCGTCGACTTTGCTCACGTATGCAGTACGGAAAAATTCTCGAAGCTTCTTATACACCAAATTTTTGTTCATTACTATATCAGCTAGGAAATCCTCTGGCATTTCATCGATTTGTATTTCAATTGTTCTGATAAAATGGAAGAATACGCTACGGTATTTGTGTATAGCGTCGTCGCAAGAGCACATGAGAATCACTAGTTCTTTCCAGTGCTCAAAAGCTTCAAGGGAATGTCCGATAAGGAAGCATAGGTAAGCAAATTGTAGTTCGCCGATTATATGAAGTGGTCTGAAAATAAAAATAAAGAATACGTATAATTGATGTATAAAACGATTAACTGTTATACATAAACTCACGCTTTTTTCCCATGGGAGTAAGCAGAACTCACGAAGGTAAGGTCAGTGTATTATGTCTTTCTGGGGCATCCCATGACCAAACCATAACTGTTATAATATCTCTATATTCCAACATTCTAAGAAAAACTTGCAAGAAGAACTCACTCATCATGCTGTGCGATCATAAGCTCCAATGAATATGATTGGTCCAAATAATGTTTAGTAATCTCTTCTGCGGTTGATCCTGGAGGGAATTTGTCGCGCGGTATTTCTGTGAACCTCATAGACATACCTGGGAATATAAAATTCAAGTAACGAATTAGTATCATCAAGCATTTACTTCTAAGGTTTCTTGTAGACGGCACTATGGCATGGTGCCTCCGCCGTACCACCTATGCACCGTGTGTGACAACAAAGTACCTACCATTCAACACAAACAATAAGTTGCCCCGCACTAGGAATTTCTCCTGTATCGTGGGTGCGTTCACAAACATTTAAACTCACATGCACAAATACCCAGACCCGGAACAACTATCAGTCTGTAGGCCGTACAAATATTTGTTCCGTGCGGGGATCGAACCCGCGACACGCAGTGCAGCAGTCCATTGCTTGAGTCACTGCGTCAACCGCCGTGGCGGCATTATTGTCACGGCAAAAAATCTTGAGTGCCCTTAGAGACTTATAGTATGACAATAAGTAAATCCCCTATTCAACGAAGTATTGGATTCACTATGTGGGTAGTTGACAGCACACTTACACAGCTTACGTAGGCTTTCACGAAAGCAGATACTAAATTCAAAGATGACTGAGGTCAAGTGTGACGGCAGACAGGGGAGAATGGAAGAAAAACACGTGTTGCGTCGACCCCAAGTAATATGGGTCAAGGGTAAGATGATGATATAGGTCAAAAATAATAGTACATAATTATTATTCATATATAGGTATAAGTACATGCAATAATACCCTTTCATTAAAATAAACCCAAGTTTTCTATCATAGGGAAACAGGAAAATCAATACATTAAATGAATTAATTAGCTACATGTTAATAAAAAAATTAACCTACAGCTAACCACAAAACTAGCCATATCCTACTTTCTTCCTAATATTATTAATGCGAAAGTTTGTGAGAATGTATGTATGGATTTTTTTACTCTTTCACGCAAAAACTACTGAACAGATGTGGATGAAATTTAGAACACAGATAGATTATAACCTGGATTAACACATAGGATACTTCTTATCCCGGTAGTATGATCCCGTGGGAAAATTATCGAATTAAACGCGGGCGAAGCCGCTGGCACAAGCTAATAATACATTATGTGTCGTTATTTTGCATAACTGCATTTAATGTAAATGATATGAGACTGGATGGCTGTTACAAAACATTGTTTAATTTATTAACCTTCTTTTACATGATAATTTTGTCTTGTTTTGGATGACACATAAAGGATCATCATTATCCTTAAGTTTCTACTTATATATAATATCTGCCCAATGCCTCTGGTTGCAGGACTAAATGTGGAAACCAAATCCCTAACATAGGACATTAGTAACTAAGTATATTAATGTGAAATGCAAAATATTTTACCAGGTGCAGGTTTTAAATGTGGCAACATAGCATCTTCTCTTTCCTCTCTTGTAATCCTCTTAGCTCTCTTAGCATCTGACTGTCCAGCAGCCGGTTCTTCCATCTCTTCTCCGGGTTTTTTAGTGGACTCATCTGTACTCGCCTGGCTTTCCATAGAAGCTGTAGTCTTTACTCCCCTTGGTCTCTCTTCATCGGTCATTGATAGAAGCTCTACAGATGCTCTGATCATACCATTTTCTGGTGATAGCTTTGCGGCTAGCTCAGCTGTAATTTTTGAACATTATGTATGTGGTCATACGAAAGTGATACCAATCCTGATTGCTATTCAGTGAGGAATACTTAATTAGGTAGGTATTCAAAATGTTAGTTGCAAGAAAATAAATACAAATTACATGGAAAGATCTTATTTCCTTAAAGTCATTCAGTTATTCCTTGTCACTGTAGTGATTATTAGCACAACTGTATGAGATCCACGGTTGGACAAAGTGTTGTTTGGTTCTTCTATCAAGAATTTCTATGAAGTCGCGCATTGAACTAATGAAATTGTAGCAGCATAGAAACACTAACTTATATATTTTATAACAAACCTGGTATTTGAGATGTCAGTAGTTTCCATTTCTGCCAAATCTGATAAGGATAAGGTGCGAGATGCCGGTCCAGATTGAACAGGTTGTCTTTAAGGCGTTGAATGCTTTCATCTGTAATCTCATCTCTGCTCATATCCTCTGTCTTTTTGTCCCACATTTTGACTAGAAACTCCTTTTTATGAAAGTAATGCATGAAGCCTGATCTGAAATTGTTTTAGAAGGAAAATGTCAGTTTAATTGGTAAGTAGTGTCTTATTTTTAAAGCATCATGCTTCAACTGCGAATACATACAATTGATAGATTTAGAATTATTTGATTTGGGTTTATAATAAGGTAAATGTCCAGCACTAACAATCATAGCCACATAGTCCAAGAGTTTCTGTTCATGATCCTGTATCTAGTCTGTGTAGAATATTGATAATCAAAGGCACCATGAGTGTTTTACATTCAAACTCATAAAGCTTCTGAATTCAAAGTGATATGGGCCATAACATTTACAGTATAATTTGTTGGAATAACGCTTAATTTTTTTGTTAAGTGGCCTGTTCTGTCCCACTGCTGGGTAAACCTTCCCACATTCTTTTCCAACTCTCTCGATGTTTTGCCTTCTCTGGCCAATCAGTCAGGAACCAATCCAAATCATTAAGAAAAATATGTTTTATAAAATTACCAGTCATTTTATCATTTTGATTTCAACTAATAATCAGGAACTTGGTCAGTTATGTGGTATGTTGGGGCAGGTTGATAACATTGTATTTTTCCTCCTACCTATTGTTATATACATAATCTGGGCAAGCAAGGAAGACATTAATATTACGAGATAATGTGCAATTCTTATGGTCGGAAGAGAATAAGGTATGGGTTGACCTTGAAAGATAACACTTGTGCAAATATTTTAAGCTGACTTGCAGTAGCAGTCTGACTTGGAGTCAAGATATTATTTATGGTCTATTGTTAAATTTTGTAATTAAGGGTTCAAGTACAAAGCATTTTACAAATTATGTATTTTGTGGTCTCTGTTTACAACATGTAAAATTGTTTATTTTGGTGCTGCAGGGCAAACCATGTTACACTGATTAAGTGTTGTTAGAAGAAGCATTTACCTTGGTGAGACATCCCCGGTTCCTTTGCTGACTCCAGAGAAATGGATGTAGTGTAATCCAGGTGGTATCATCTTAATTCCGCGAAAATCTTCTTCTGTATTCCAACATTGCATATCGATACCAAATTGTGTTTCCTGAGGCACTCCGAGGAAAACAAAAGTTCCTCCTTCAACCAAAAGCTTTTTCGCGGTTTCTTGATCCATTTTGTACTGTTAACCCGACGCAAATCAATAAAATGTGATAAAAATACAACCAATCAATATGTTTACATCCGGGAAATGTCAATTTGTTTGACATTTGTCGTGCTCAGGATGAAATGTGAGGTCGTCGAACAATGCAAAATATTCTGTTATTTCTTTTATGCTTTATTACAACGTTATCCAAAATTATATATATCGTAAAATCGCAAAATATTCAAATAATTTAAAGAAACTAATTATCATTATTTTGTTAAGTATTTCGAAGATTCTGTTAAAAAAGTTTTTTAACGGAAGTTGACCTGTTTAAAAATGAGTCTGGAACGCAGCACGCCAGCTTTCGTGTGAACAAAACGCGGGATCTAAAAAGTAATTTCAAAGTAGTTATTTTACAGAAAGTGAAGTTTAGAGTATATTCCTTCAAGTTTTCTTTAAGTTTAAGAGGATGCGGTCTTTGTTATCTGGTAAGTATTATGATTGTATGTCGCTACTATGGCTGCAGACGGTAAGGTAGGCTACAATGTAAAGCAGTGACTGGCTGGCTGATAATTACCATTTGAAGGTTAATAACAAACCCGTCGGGGCTGTGGGTTGATCGAAAGAGATACCGCAGCCTAGGCGCAAGGGCTAAAAAGGAACATGGGTGGTTTTTAGTCAGTAGAAGTCTGACACTCCCTTCCGCTCTGCCCAAGAGCGGGCGGGATTACTTGATGATTTTCCACCGGCCAAAAAAAAAGTACTTTGTGTTAAAAAATGCTTGTGTTAAAAATCATAATATTTATTAAGGCGTTTTCCGAATCCATGCATAACCCTTGTTCTTTATTTAGTTATCTCCTTTGCAGGCAGATGTGGACGTGGAATGGGTATAATTATCACATTTAGCTTAGTGTTGCCAATGTTGCCATACGTCAATGCGGGGCAATTCTAAGACGTCCAGAGTTTCCAAAAATTTTTTGCTCAATCTGTAATAAATACACACATCAAAAGTGTCTAGGGATCAAGCATTTTTATGCGGATTTCTTGAGATTGAGATGTGGCTTTGTAATAAATTTATGATTTTATAAATTTATATGGATCCTTTTTGGTGCATTTCATAATTTGAATCAGGAACTGTGAATCAAATTCGAGTAAAAGATGAAAATCAGCTGTCAATATTTTCCCTATAAAAACATACAACGCATTGAAGACATTATTAGTGCTACTGTTTCCCTACTACTGATTAAAACCAACGTTATTATGGAGCGGCGACGTCATTTAAGCAGGGAAGAAATGCTCAGAGCCGTGGGAATGATAGAAGCTGGTTCCCGGCAACGTACTGTGGCTTTAGCTCTGAATACAAGTCAGAGTGTTATCAGTCGACTTTGGACACGTTACCGAAGCACTGGTACCGTGGCTGAGCGCCATGGAGGACGGTATCGCTGCACCACACGGAGACAAGACCGATACATTCAAATCTTAACTCGAGAGCTCCAACAATAACCGCCATGATGTTAGCCGTGAGGCTTCATCACTCTTCAGGGAACTTAATTAGCGACCAAACAGTCAGAAACCGCTTGCATGAAGTGAACCTTCATTCCCGAAGACCGCTACGGGTACCACCTATAGCAATGCACAATCGTAGGATTCGATATCAATGGGCTCTTGAACACAGAAATTGGGCAGAAGAACAATGGCGTTTCGTGTGCTTTTCTGATGAGTCTCGTTTTGGTATGAGACCGGATACAAGACGTATACGACACTGGAGAACCCCTGGACGCCAACAGCGATTAAAATCCTGCCAGGAAGTCCATCCTTATAGTGGTGGAACCATCATGGTATGGGCGGGTATTTGGATCGGCGGAAGAACTGAGTTGATTTGGATCAGAGGCAACCTCAACGCTCAAATTTATGCTGAGACGATTGTATCAGACGTCATCGTTCCTCTACAAGTGCAAATCGGTCCCTTATTTCAGTTAATGCATGATAATGCACGACCGCACACCGCAAGAGTTGTAAGACAGACTCTCGCCGCAGCTAACATCAATGTCCTGCCCTGGCCTGCTCAGTCGCCAGACTTGAACCCGATTGAGCATGCATGGGATATGCTACAGAGAAGAGCTCTGCCGAATATGGAGGGTATCCAGTCGCAAGAAGACCTTTTTTTGTTGTTGCAACGAACATGGGCGGCCATTCCAAAGCGTGATTTGGATGAACTCATTTTGAGTATGCCAAACCGATGTTCTTGTGTTGTTAGTGTTCGCGGTAGAAACACGGATTATTAATTGTTTAAGTTACCCAATAAAATTTTAAAGAAAACTGTTATTTCAGTCTTTTTTTCGAACTTTAATGTTAGTGGTTCAAATGTCAAAAATCCCTTTATTAGGAAAATGGCAAATTTCTTTATTAATGCAAAGGTGACTTGGTTTATCGTTACTGTGACAAACGAAAACACTTTATTTGATGAATCCTTAAAGAAAATTTTAATTAATATCAATCAGGAGAAAAGTTATTGCAAAAATATATGTTGATCCCTAGACACTTTTGATGTGTGTTTTTAAATGAAATCAATATAATACATATCAATAGCTTCAATAGGGTGATACTTAAACTGTCTTTTTATCCCACCAGATGTCGCACTTTGCCTAATTTTGTCTGGTCTGGTCACCTGTCAAAATAAATAAAGATATCTTAAATATTACATTAGTTTGGCTAATGTAATCTTTATGATATCTACGTACGGTAATATGGAAAATAATTTAATACTTACATGGATATGAATAATAATATGTCAGTGTTGTATTCCAGACTGCAAAAATAAAGGGAGACAATTTTAATCTTTCTAAGAATCTAAAACGCCGACAATTTACAATGTAAACGACTTTTTTAATTAGTACCTTGCATTGGCCGTGTTTGTGGCTTAATAAGAAATGCCACTCGGGTCGATCTTTAGGTATAGGGTCTGTGGATGGGTGACCGCCCGACATACCGAGTTTCCTCCGTGCCTCGGAAAGCACGCTAAGCCGTTGGTCCCGGCTCCCATATATAGATCTTTGGCAGTCGTTACAGGGAGTCAGTGACCTGAAATACTGACATCCAGTTTTACCACAGAGTATCGTATTACCTAGTATTAACTGGGTTGTGGAGGTCAGATAGGCAGTCGCTCCATGTAAAATACTGGTATTCAGCTGCATCCGGTTAGACTGGAAGCCGACCCTAAAATAGTTGGGAAAAGGCTACGCAGATGATGACTGACCGTGTACCTATGTGCCTGCACCTTCAATGGACGCTACCGAAAGTGCCAAACCTACCTCAATCAAGTACCTATCTCAATTTTGAGCCGACACAATTATTTAGATTGCCATCGAAACGATGAAGAAGAACGTTACAAGAGCTAAATAAAATCACCTTTCGAAGTACGACTGTATTTCTTTCCTATTGAGAGCAGAAATCAGCGACTCGGCATTGATATCTTTGTAAGAAGTAGGTACCTAGTTGGTGGGCACCGATATTGTTGGTGGAATTCTACTGGCGTGGGCACTTGCTTCTAGCTGTGGCTCGAGGACTTCCTTCCACCCCTGGGACGAGCACGTGTTTCCAACTGGGGTGACTACTTACCTCCATCATTGGTGAGTGCACATTCCTCCGCCGCTAGCGCGAGCACTTGCCTCCATTATTAGCGCTACTCATCACAAAAAGGCTGTCATATGGTAATCTTAGAACAATGGCCAACAACGAGTCGAATTTAGCGAGTACCATTAATTTTACTTGTTTCATGGTCATCAAATGAAAATCACGTAGTTAGTAAGTTACTATCTACTGGACTGCATGTTTTACTGCCCATTTCCACCAATTTATGCACGAAATCAAAATCAAAATATTTTATTTCACTTTCACATAGGCCTACATGGGCACTTGTAAAACGTCGACAAAAAGGTGCCCGACCTGTACCAACCACGTCATTTCTGTGTTTCTATCTTACATAGATATAATATGTATAATACAACTGTACCTACATAGGTTAGGCAGGTACCTATATATCCTTACCTCCCCTATGAACCGATATTAAAAATCCGCTAAGGGCTCATACATACGTACGAAAATTGTGCCGATCCCAAAGAGGTTTGTTTTCCACTTGTGATTTCGTCAGACGAGCGAGCACACTCGTCTGAATAGTTTGCGTTCGTTGAAAAATTCCCACCGAAATTTTAGTCAGATTTTTTTTTCGAGTTCTCGCGTCGAGTGGTTAACACAGGAAGCTAGATGTCGAGCATTACGCAGCACCTGCATTTTTGTTTTAGTACTGATTTTTTTTGACTAATTATTTTCAACAGGTGACGAATTCAGCGTCTCGAGTACCACTAGCGGCGGCGAGACGGAACGGCAATCAGAAAAGCGCTTTAGTTTAGCTGTCGCTTGCAATTAGTGGATTTTATGTACTCTTACCTACCAACCTATCCTACTACTTGCTTATAATGAAATTTGCTTTTATTTCGCGGTTTTAAGTATCGTCGTTCGTATCTGTCTCCTAATTGGAAAAGTTTTGTTTTTTCCAGGCCTCTGTAAAGAATGGAAAGTATTTCGTATCATTAAAAAACCTTTGAAGACAAAGAACCGAGAATGCCAAACGCTGAATGTTGTTTTGTGGAAAGACTATTCACACGCTAGTCCTATTTTCCCAAACGTAGGTATAGATGTCTCCACGCTTGAAGCTTTGCCTGTGAAACTTTGTTGCTTTTCATTGCTGTCATGTCGGCGATGTTTGAGTGGCGTTGGTTCCGTGGTGTCTGTCCGTCAATCGGTCTGACTCTCGTCTGTCTACAAAAATTGGCTTGCTTCAAAATTCATCAATTTGGGAGATGAATATTGAAATGAAGCAATGCCAAACATTTTCACATGTCCATGCTTTTTCAAGGTTTTTTTTTATGGAAGCTTCATATTTCTTTGGCACAGTGAAAATATCTATAGTGAGGCGCCCATATTTAGCAAATGGCACAGAATGATGGTTATGAAAGCTTTTCTTCTCCGATGTTGAATATTTGATCCTTCATTATTATAATAGAACATGTACGTAGGTGTAGTTGGCTCCTTACTACCTTACTGCTACTGGCAATTCACTTATTCATAAGGTTTCGACAATCCGAACTAAGGTGGGTGTCGGAGTTGCTAATTCATAAACGCTGGAGTAGAAACTCTTTTACCTACCAAAAACAAATCCAAAAGCCTGGCAATCGGTAGGATGTCGATAATCGAATTACAGGCCGTCCTTTTACGCTACGGGGTCTCGATATATCCGATTTTTGATAACGCTGACGAATAGAGACATTCAGTGGGTATACACCTGGGAAATTAGGATGTAAATTTCCATTCGCTCGCTCCCGCGGACCTATATTCACGGATTCTTTGTTTTCATCGGATATTTAAGGATACGAAGTCCCAGGGGCCCCTCTGCGCGTAGACAGCAGGATGGGTCTCGAGGGATGATGAAAACTGGGAAAAAACATACATCGATGCCACGGTAGGCACCTGAAAATCACACTTTGTTCCTTTCGTGTTTACATATTGAGTATCATGACGTAAATTGATAACAAGTACGTGATAGGTACTGGAATGGTCTCAATAGTTACTGTTAAGAGATAGTAGGTAAGTACTTAGATTGCGCTATACCTATAGACGGGTGCGTGAATAATAGTTATTTTTCGAGTGTTAGGGTAAAAGAAAACTTACCTACTTAAATTTGAAAGGACTGCTTTTGCTTTTAACATGCTAGAACCTGGTGGCCTCCAATCTTTTGAAATCTACCCTGTCTACCGTACATAATCCGAATCAATGTCAATTCATTTTTATTTATTCAACACTTCAAAACAAAGTACAGAGGCGGACTTAATGTCACAGATATTTTCCAATAATAGACAGTTTCTTCAACCAATCAATAACCTGCCTCACCCTTAAGCAAAAATTACCAGTCTTCCTGCATTTACCACAATTTTTCTCTCAACCACTTCCAAACACCTGCAAAACTTACCTCCTATGTACGTAACTAAACACACATTGCTATAATAACTTGGTAACCTGTACATTAATGTACATCGACATCACGTCTCGGAACCACTCTGGAGACATGAACACTATTAAAAGTTCGCCTAACTCTGCGAGAGTAGCGACGCAACTAGTTTATGTTAGAGACCTATCTAAACACCAAATAGCCCCGGAGATGTAATTCTTACAGGGTGGGCACAATGGATGTAAGTTTGATAGTTGGAACCGCGAAAGAAATCTCGTGAGAGATGGAAGAGTTGGTGGGTAGAGGCGGTAATGTCATCTTAAATGTGACTTTATGTTTTGCAATTATTATCTTGAATTTCGATGATCGAATAATTCACATAATTATAGAAGAAGCACGTTGCTTTCTTCTTTATTTGATGTCATCAAAATAAACGGTACGAATGTCAGAGCTGTTTTTTTAAATATTTAGAACCATAAACTTCTTGTACCAACAACATAGCTAAGGAGCTGGCGAGCATTTAAGTATATGATTTGCTCGTACTTCGTATTGATACGCATTAAAGTTCGGATCAATACGACAAAATCTTCTTAAGGAATTAAGGTCCTATGTTGCTGCGTTTTTTAGCTACAGGGCTTTGAATCTGCCAAAAAAAAAAAAAAATCTAAATCATTTGCTCGTGTCTGCCTCTGGGGTTAGTGGTTAATACCATTTTGATAACGAAGAAAATCTATGAGGCAGACATCCAGGGCTCTGCATTATCACAGGAGGTAGATATAAAAATGTAAAATGAAAAAGCTCTACTAAATCATTTGCTCGTAGCTTTAATTAGGTCAAATCGATTTATTAGAACCCCTTGAATACAAAAGAAAATTGGCAGACATTTTACTTACTGACTTTAACCATTACAGCTTGTTGAAGTCTGCGAATTTGAGGAAAAGCGGGTATTACGGCTAATTAATGCGGATATCTCCGTCATTAATGAACCGATTTTCATTTTTTTTTTGTATTCAAAAGAGTATACTCCCGAAATGGTCCCAATGTCACCAAGTCAGGATCTGATAATGGGATCCCAGGGAAATCGAGGACAATTCTCAAATTTTATAGGCACTTGTTACGTTTTCCATATATTTTTCAAAGCTGTTCATTTATTTGCGTCTGATAATCAAAATCTCATGTGGATGCGCTGATGATGGAAGGTACAACTACTCCTCAATAGTTAGGAGATAAAAGCAATAATAAGGGAATCTTGAAGTTTGAGGGTTTGGTTTCTTGGTTGAATGTTAAATGCATAGTAAATAGTTGAATGTTAAATGTATAGGATACCTATTACAACTTAAAATGGAAAAATAAAAAAAAACCTTTTTAAAAAAAAAACCGACTTCAAAAACACAAAAAAAATGAAAAATAAACTTCAGATAAAAAATCAACTTCTGAAGTCGGTAGCAAAAAAAAAAACGAGACAAACAAACAAATGTCACTGGCGATTTTTTATTACACGCCTATTAAAATAAAGTCGAGAACGCAATGATTCAACTATCTTTCTTGATAAAGTCACTCGTCGTCGTCGCGTCGTCGTGCGTTGTCCTTATCCATAACGTTCCGCGCTAAATTGTAGTCGGTTGCGCGTTCGTCGTGTAGGTACAATAGCGACTGTATTACCAGTTGTTAATGCTGTCGTTTGACGAACGACACCAGTTGCAACGACGACCGTTTTCTGCAACCGTTTTCGTCGTCGGGAAAACATTTGGGTTTCGTCCGTCAAAAATTCGACAACGACCTACCACTAGAATGTACTGTAGTTGCCCATTCCCTAGCGGAGATCTCTATGGAGAAGAACGGGCAAGAAACTCCATGGACACTCTTTTAAATCAGAATATTGTTACAAAACCTTGGTTACATCATTTATGTTGAGACGGTATATTATGTGAGAACGATGTAGCAAGATGTGCACAATAAAAGTGTCCACAGTAACGTCAAAAACGATGATTAAAAAACAAAATAATAATTCAAACAAGCCGAGGCAGCTAAGAGGTGTTCCCAAACATCTTTAAAAATCTGTGTACATAATACAAATACGTATGTATGCATGTGTGCAGCTGCGACGAGACCGACCGCCCTACACTAGCGTCTTATGTTTCGATGGTAGTGTCATCTTTAGTTACTGTGTGCGAACGTACAAAAAACCCGTGGTTTCAAAGCCTTGGGCATAGTACACACAGGGTACTTTGAATCGCACGTTTTGCTAACGCGCATTTCGCTTTTCAAGGTATTAAACCAGCGCTTACACACTGGAATCATTAAACAAAGATTTAAAAAAAAATATTCAAATGGTCCGCCTTCGGAATATCAGTGGCCTGGATGTCTGCCTCATTCATGTTCTCTTTTTTATAAGCAATATGAACAACGGTCAAAGAGGCAGACACGAGCAAATGATATAGCACAGTTTTTTTTGTCGACATTTTTGAAGCGCTGTTAATTGAAAACGCAGCGCTACGATGGTGGCAGACTATTTTGCTGAGGTTGTTCACAGGGTTTTTAAACGAACACTGCAAGTCTGCCAAGCGTGCATTTCATATATTTTTTTTAAATCATAAAAAAATCTTTAAAAATTCATAACGTCAAAAGTCAGAGTCCTAGACGTCTGCCTTTTCGATTTTTTTCATTTTGACAAGGTTCCTAAACATCAGCCTTAGAGGCAGACACGAGCAAATGATATAGGATACCTATTTTTTTTAACATTTTTAAAGGGCTGTCAATTGACAACGCAGCGCTACCATGGTGGTAGACGCGGCTCTTAATATTTCTTATCGTATAATTAACGCTATTAATAAAGTCTGCCACACGAGCAAATCATATAGATTTTTGTTCACCAGCACCCTAGCTACAACGCCTAGTTCAGGGAGTTCATTTTACATAATTTTTACGCATTTCTTTCGTCAAGCTACGGCGTAGGTCGCAACGTAGCTGCTGCTACAAATGCGTAGCTCCCGTAACAGGTTTTTAAAATATTTTTTTGGGATTCTTTATACGTAAAGTTAAAAATATCTTCCGTAATTATCAATTATAGTTTAGTTCATTATAAACCGTGAAAGCTTAAAACAGTGTTTCTTTATAGGTACGTGCCTAAATCATGCATTTTTTGCATTGTGATGTCCAAAGCTCAAGGGTGTTAATTATGATGATTTTTGTGTAATCAAGGCATTTTTTTAAACTAAATAATCGTCATCAGAAACGACCTTTATTTATATTTAAAACTTTTACCTGCCATGACTAGGCAAGATATAACCTCGAAACACTCATTTATATTCTAATAAACATAAGCAAAACTCTAAACATCTTTTGAAACAACTATAATATGTTACCTTAACGTACCTACGCAATAAAGCATAAGTTCCGTGATGTATGTACATTATATACAATGTGTACCTACCAAAAGTTTTGAGGTTAGTTCACATGATGTACTTTCTATCCTCTAATCATTTTTCATCTTACGGGCTTATGATTGTAAAATACCTAATTATCACTATTTAAAACGCAT
Source organism: Diarsia brunnea (assembly GCA_949774965.1). Lineage (NCBI taxonomy): Eukaryota > Metazoa > Arthropoda > Insecta > Lepidoptera > Noctuidae > Diarsia > Diarsia brunnea. The sequence goes on along the minus strand of OX459003.1, from coordinate 11,400,559 downwards.
TTAAATCGGTTCATTCGTTTACGAACTATGACGTTCCATACGTACATATATATAGGCAGAAAAATAAATAACAATCATTTTTGTTTTTTTTAAGAAACTGTACTTCGTAGTACACATTATGTGTGTTTGCCGTGCATGAGGTCCAGGGACTCTTAGGACAGTTGCACGTCCTAGGATTCGAACTCTAGTGATGGTAGGTTTAACCATCGGGAATTCCTCAGCAGCAGCCACGGAGTCTGAATTTGTGACCTGTTGGGATTTAAACATAACTGGCGAAATGTAGGTGTACTATTATTAAGTTCCACCTCTGCCTGACCATTAAGAGCTTACAGGCGTGATATTATGTTACTTTTTTGCTGAGAGTGGGTTAAAACATGGAGTACCATCACTACCTACATAACTCACTACTACGGCAATATAAGGCTGAGTTCACACGATTAACTACAGTAGGCAACTAGTAAAACGCCAGTTGGAACTTCAGCAACTGGGCCACTGACCGGGCCAGTTTCCAAGTGGTTAACGTAATAAACGTGAGTTGGACCTACAGTTAAATTGCTTTATTAATTTATTAGAACAGCTTTCGTGATTGACCACTTGACCAAACATAGTTAAGCTTAAACTCTAGCTATATAAGTAGAGGAAACTTAGTTTACTATGAGAAACTTTATTTTTGTTATTTTAAGGTGGAGCACAAAAATAGCCCGCAAAATTATTTTTTTTACGTTTTTCATGAAATAAAATCATTAAATGGTAGGTAATAAATTAACTCAGAGGGTTTTGATGATTTTGATGGATGTAACTCAGTAAAGCCATATTTGTTGCGGACGTAAGCCATATTTTAATCAACGTATAACCTGACACTGACCTGAAAATTACAAATAAATTAAAACAACAAAGTTTTTTACCACATTTTTTTAAACCTTTTTAATACTGATGTTCAAACAAAGAATATTTTAAACCGTTCGTTTACATTGCAGTAGGTATTTGGCATATTTGTCGAAACAGCTTTATATAAAACCAACCAAAATCAAAGTTAATTAATTTGGAAGTATTCGACAGTTGCTATTTGTTTTACGATCGATGTTCGATACTTTCAAATTGTTTTATTGCAAAGTTTTCTACCCTTATATTAAAGACTCAACCCGAATAACCAATAAACAAAAGGATTCCTCTGACTACGGTAGGTACTTAATAAAACATACCTACCTACTTATTATCATGTGTATATTTACATCAGTTAAAGTTTCTAAGACAGGCACTGCCTGTTCCAACATACTCTCATAAAATTGATATTTAAGAGGTTTTAACCAATATTAATCGACATAAACTGGTATTCAGCTGCATTCGCTTAGACTGGAAGCTGACCCCAACCTATTTAGAAAAAGGCTAGGCAGATGATGATGATTAATCGATATGAACTCATTATTTATGAAAGCTAGACGATGTCCATCACTCACGTTACTGCCTACACAATAAGTGAAACCATTGATAAAAAATGTCAGCAATTTACATAGGTACCTTTCGCTACTGTCCAGACCAGTCGTATTTACGACGATCGGTGGCGTCTTAGTAAAAAAAAAAGCGTCTTAGTAAGTAACTACAATGGTAGTCTGCACCTTTAAACGTAGACTATGATCCACTTTCTAGTCTCCCTTAGAGCCCCAAAATATGCTTGTAAAATGCCTTAGTAACATACCCCAGGTACCGTATAATCGTCCCTACACATTTGAAAATTAGGTTGAAATTTTAGAAAAAAAGGATAGGCTATGGCTGCACCTAACCCAAATAAATTGAGGTAAACGTCGGAGAATGATGATGATAAAGTTTTGGAATTTTGTGAACGTTCCTGGCCATGATTTAATAATGGCTTAATCTAAAAATAAATACATAAATAAAGTAGCTACCTCTTACCATGAGCCGTTCAGGCTGGCCACAGACTAAGAAGTAATTAAAAGTTGCCGACAGTCCTGTCTAGGCGACGTGCCATTAAACATTATCTATCATTGAGATCATGAAGGTAAACAAGGTGGACTTGTGAACGAGAGTTGAATATTTCCGCAGAACTCACGTGAGTTATATGATTGAAACTACATAGTTTCAGTCAAAAACTGATGCCAAAGCTTTGGGATGTTTAGGGAGTTCTAGGAGGCAATAATTAGCCAAATGTGCCGTTTTATGAAGAACTTGAAATATTTAGAAACATAGATACAATACTCCTTACAATGTTCACCATACAAACTACATACATAACATAACATCACGCCTGTAATCCCCAAAGCATTAGACAGAGATGTACCCATTAGTTAGTACACCCACATTTCGCCAGTTATGTTTAAGAAGACCCATAATATGTAATAGGAGACGAGCCTATTGCCATCAAGCGAGCACTAATTCAGACTTTGTGGCTGCTACTGAGAAATTCCTGTCTCGTTGGTCTAGTGTTTGCAAACGCGACTGCTGTGCATGGGACCCTTTTTTATCTTTTTTTTTGGCGGGTGGAAGATCATCAAATAACCCCCCCGTTCTTGGGCAGAGCGAAAGGGAGTGTCAGACTTCTACTGACTAAAACCACCCGTGTTCCTTCTTAGCCCTTCATGTCGAGGCCGCGGTATCTCTTGTGAACAACCCGCAGCCCCGACGGGACCCGCAGCCCCGACGGGGCTAGTAGGCACTGTTGTGCTAGTTATGAAGAATAATACAACATTACATTAATGATACTCAATCTCAGTCCTCTGAATTTACTAGTTTGTATTTCAAAACATTCTATACCTAATACCTAAATACTCGTGTTTCTGACCGGAGTGGTTGGACATGTTATTGTTTCAGTTATCGACGCGAAGAAAATTGAATTCGTCCACAATCCGCGGGATTGCGGGATCGGATCCGACCCGGAATCGAACGGTTTGTTTCCCAATAGTAACTGCCATTTGTCCCGAGGACTATTGTAACAATAGCAATGGATTGATTGGTGTTATATAACGGTTTGTTGCTATAAGACCATGATTGGATTGGTACGAATGTGGTTTAGGTGTATTTTTGTAAATTGAGGGATAAGTAGGTACTCACATTTACACTCCAGGGCAGAGTCATCTCCCGTCGGGGCTGCCGGTTGTTCGAATGAGATACTGCGGCCCCGGCGCAAGGGCTAAAAAGGAACATGGGTGGTTTTTAGTCAGTAGAAGTCTGACACTCCCTTCCTCTCTGCCCAAGAGAGAGGCCAAGAGAGAGAGGGAGAGGGTTTTTTGATGATTTCCCACCCCCCAAAAAAAAGGGCAGAGTCATCTGTGAATCTCCACCCGAACAGGTTCGTTGCCCCAAAAACGATAGAACTATCGTGTCCTGCCTCTCTTGTTATTTGCACATCACAGGAGCTGATGGAGTCTAGTGAATGTGCTAAGCTCGTCGCCAAATTTTGGACTAAGTCAATTTTAATTATCATCGACACGCTAAGAAGAAGTTGTTACTCAAATCTCAGCTTCGCCATGGTTTTGTTACAGTTTTATACTTAACTAGGTGTTGCCAGCGGCTTCGCCCGCTACAACTCGAAAATTATCTCATAGGAAGAATATAATCGGGATAAAACTATCCTATGTGTTAATCCAGGTTATAAACTTATCTGTGTACCAAGTTTTATCCAAATCCGTTCAGTAGTTTTTTCGTGAAATTAGTGTGATAGTGTGATTGCACGTATTTTGCTAACACCTTGTATTGTCAATAGAGATGGAGGCTAATAAAATCTTGAAAAAAAGTATCTAATAGAAATTCGGAATTCGTTTGAACGAGATGGAATTAATTAAAATGGAGTATTATAATTTAGGGCCGTGTCTCTAAAATAAAAACTAGCTATCGACTTCGTCAGTGAAAAAGGTTGTAACACTCTGAAATCAATGAGTACTTCAGGTTTAGTTTTCTTAGGAGCAAAGCTATTTCGTAAGGTAATATCAATGGCTTCGGTTAACTCAAATATCAAAACATTCAGGTAGCTATAATAAAATTAAGGATTGGATTTAGAACCCTATTCGCATTCTTTAGATTGGAAGCATTTTCTAAGTGTCGAATTTATATGAAGGAATCGGTAACGACCCTTAAGTCTTTCATAAATTCAAAATAAGCTTTTATTCTTGCCAAGAGTAACAGTATGACCAGTTTAAAATCAAATCGGTAGGTCTCATATCTGGGAAAATTCGTTTTTTCTATTTTCACCCGGATAGGGCTCGGTAGGTACTAAGTATAATTAACCGCCTATTACGGTCCTACTTCAGCGCAAAGGCATTCAGAGAGGGTACGAGCATTGATCTGCATGCTTGCTCAATGATAATTAGAAACATATTGAACTTCTATCAATACAAGACACTCATAAATAAAAAAACATGCACCTAACCCATGCTGAGATAGTGGCCTTTTGGCCTAGTACGGGACTTATTTTAATTCTGTTTTATTTTTTAAGTGTTTCTCTTGTTTTCTTTTTTGTCAATTTTTTATAATTAATTTCTTGTCCTGTGTGAGACCAATAAATACTTTTTCTTTCTTTCTATTACCTATGTAAAATAATGATGGCAGAGATAGAAAAAATAATGTAAAGGAACTCCTGAATAAAAGGACTCGATCAAGTTAATTAGTAAGAACGTTTTGTAGAACACTAATTGACTATTTTTTTGCGCTGGTGACCTTTTGAGGACAAAAGTTAAAGTAGATGGACTCATTAGTGCTGAAATAGTCTTACGCCGCCTGCCTTTTGTGTTTCTTGTATAATGTACGTTAATTTTATTGTCCTTCTAGCGAGCGGTAATGGTGATTTCTTGGAAGTACGCAAAATGTTAGAGGAGAAAGGTAAATCTCAACTTCCAAATATTTTTTTGCTGTTGTGTAATTAATTCGTGGATTATGAGTTTTTGATGAGTTTCTGTAACACATTAGGATTACTTGCCATTATTTTGATTAATTCTGACATCACGTTAGACACTAACCACATGGTAAAGAAGTAATAGGCACTATCGATTGTTTGTTGTCGTTATAATTTAATCTCTTTGGTCATATTTATCTTCTTTAAGGCACACAAAGTTAATATTCTTTATACATGAATATTAAATTGCGCTAAATCCATAATATATAACTAGAAACGTAACCCAGAAATAGAATTTATATACAATTCTCAAGGAAACGCACGCGAGCTTCGAACCCTAACCCCCAAATCTAAAATACAGAAGGGAAACCTATTATACGAGACATCGAGGTTAGGCAGCAATATATTCAACATTAACATTTTGTTCGTCTATAGACTCTCGATTCTTCATCTGATTTGAATTTGGTATTTTATCGATCACAATGCCGTTTGCCAATTTTGATGTTTAACTGTCTGGATTGAACAAATAGAAATACTAAGATCATTTTGAAGAAGGGTTGTTTTTTGAAACTGCGTACATAAAATGAAAACGGTTTTAAATATACGGGTCTAGAACAAGATTGCTATCTTATTGTTCAATGCTATTGAATAGCATTGAACAATAAGATACGGGGCAGACCCCAAAAAAAATTGGAAAAGGGCAGGAGAAGCTGTGCTGCCGAGCGCATCGTTGATGCTGCCGCATGCCACACTCCCACGCTGTTGATGTCTCTAGCAAATGACAAATAAGGATAAAAATATGCGAGTCCGAGCTGAAGATTGCTTAACCCGACAACTCATGCACGAACAATGTAGGTACCTACAGAAAGCAAGACGTTTTGGCGGCCGCGCCGGAGCAACTTCATGCTTTGTGCTGGTACAGAACTCCCAGAATATCGAGACACAATACACTCCTGTATCCGTCAAAGCTCAGGACACCTGCACCAAAACCACCAGTCCTGTTAATTAAACTTAGAACAACCAAAGAAAACCCAACATGCGTAGGATAGTAACTCCCGTCTCAAAAGAATATTCCTTGTCCATAATTTTTGTTGGACAAAACGCGTGCGTATCATTACGACTAGTCTTCATAGTGCTGACTAACGAAGTAGTGTTGGCGCGAAGAAATGAATGTATCGTACGCGCCTCATTAGGCTGGAGCTCGATTCACGCGTGCTAAACAAAAAATGTATGAAGCTGGAGGTTTAGGTGGTGTGTACACTGCTGGTGCTGTTACTAATGCTATAATTTAAATCTTATTATATTTAATTAAAAATTCTAATATTTGTGTTTTTTAACCCAACCTTTAAAGGATCCAAATGGTTTATGACGACCATAATCATAATAATTATGTATTACTGTTCTGTATAGGTAACTATTATTACTTCTGATGAGGATGAGAATTTATAAGGCACTAGCGGACCTGGCAGACGTTGTCCTGCCCGGACAGCAGCGCCACCTACCGGGTCCAATTGTGTTATCAAACCATCCAAGAACCCATTGAAATATCCACAGAAAGTTTCATCCAAATCGGTCCAGCCGTTTGGAGGAGTTCAGTGACATACACACGTACAGTAGAATTATATATATATAAAGAAGACTAGCGGACCAGGGAGACGTCATCCTGCCCGGATAGCAGCGCCACCTACCGGGTCCAATTGTGAATCTAAACCATTCTCGAATCCACTGAAACACACACAAAAAATTTCATACAAATCGGTCCAGCCGTTTAGGAGGAGTTCGGTGACATACACACGTACAGAAGAAATATATAAAGACTACCTGTACCCGGCATGCGTTGCAATGCTCTTTTTCCTGCCAACTACCTACCTACCAACTACCCTACCTACCAACCATACCTACTCTACTGTCCTACTTACTACCCTACCTACTACTCTACCTACTACCCTGCCAACCTACCTACCACTTTCTCACCTTTTAAACCTTCCCTGGACTTCCACGAATATTTCAAGACTAAAATTAGCCAAATCGGTCCTGCCGTTCTCAAGTTTTAGCGAGACTAACGAACAGCAATTCATTTTTATCTAAATATAGATAAAAGATAAATAATAAGGAATTGCATCGGTTCTCTAAAGACTCTTTTAAAAGCACATTTTACTCAATGACCTTTTTTATTTCCGTTGAATTTTTTACAGCTTAGCGACGCTATTGTATATGGTTTGCTTCAGCAAGCATATCGCATCGCTATCACTGTGTGACAAGATTTAAACCGCGTTCTTGCCGACGACGCTATAATATTAGCGCCTTTCCTCTTGAAATTACGAGTAGCTTTACGCGGGACAACAATAATTATGGATATCTATATGTACATAGTTATATTAGTTGCTGTTTGTATCTTTGCAGGCTTGCTTTACTTGTTTTTCGTTACCAGTAAAGGAATTGAAAGCTGTGTAAATATGTTTTCGAAAATTACAAATATATCACAAATATCAGTAATTATGAATGAATGTGAGTAGAGACAACTGGAGTGGACGCCCTAGAGATAACATCACACCTGAAATGCCCAAAGAGTATGGTTGAGTTGCACCCATTAGTACAACCACATATTTTCGCCAATTATGTATAAGTCCCATGGGGACGAGCTTGCACAAATTCAGACTGCGTGACTTTAATTGGTGATCTTCTTCCAAAAGGTTAGTTACCTACATATCACTAGCAACCGTCGTCGTGGGTGTATGACCAAAATGTAGTTATGAACGAGGCCGTAGCAATGGAAAATTAGTATGGGTTTATGTATTATTTATTATAAATCACCGAATCTATTACAAAAAGCGATGGCGATGCTAAATAATGTGAAAAGACTAAATTACTTGTAATGGTGTCGAATGCTAAACTACTACATCTCTCGCTAGACACTCTTCTCAATGAAACTAAAAAGGAAATTCATTCCGGAATATATTTCTACGCCAGTTGTGAGTAATTCATTACAGCCTGTATTTTAATTAAACCTCCCAGTCTCCGTGGGAGCGACATAATATTGTAATTCGTGCTTGAAAAAGCAGTGCTCTTTCAAAGGAACAACTGCTCGAAAAAGTAAATACATATTTCATGAAAGGAGAGCAATGTAACGCTATAGCTGGAAACTGTGACCCTACCAATGCAAAAACCCAAATCCAGCGTCATTAACCAAACAAATTCCGTATAACATTCAGCTCCTTATTCTGAATCAAATTCCATCGCGGATTTTCTCCTACTACTTCTATATTTCAATGTAAAATTACATTCTCTGTACGAAGCAATCCATTTATGTCAATAATATGACTGAAATTAAAACATTAACAATGAATGTTGAAGTACTCTAACGAACGATACGTAAAATCAGCTGTTCCTTCCTTCTTCCGTACTTCCAGCCTAGCTATAGAGTTTGTTCTTACACCCTGTATAATATTTGGTAAGATCCCAAACTAAACGTGCTGTAAGCATTCCCAATTGCCTTGAGGGACGCCTCTCAGCCACAGCCAGCCTCTCGAGGCGCGGCCATGAGGACGATAGGGCACACTCTCTCTGTGGCCCCCACTTCAATGCCCCTTATTATCCCCTTTTGTTCTTTTACGTTTTTGCACCTGTCTGGCTGAGTGACGTGTTAAAATGCAAAAAGCTGTGTTGACTATAGTAAAATGTGGAAAACTTAAATGAAAAGGATTTGGTCTCCCAAAGGATCAGTAGCTCTCTTGTAGATGCAATGCTTGTCTCGTGTGTTCTTGTTGGAAAGAGTATTGGCTGGGACAATTTTATTCTAAGTATAGAAAAGACATCTTTTACTTGCGGTAGGTATCTGATGTAATGGCAGAACAAATAGGTACAGATCCTAGGTTTCTTTAAAAAAACATTATTTTCATCTATAATTCCAGTCGTTACAAGAATCAGTAAAGTTCCAAATTATCACTTACTTTTCAAAGGAGCTTTTATGAAAATTGGTGCTTTCAACGCAACAAAACGAAGCCAGATTACTTTAACGTTAAAACGAAAATAATCTGCATTTGCTGCAAAAATCGCGTATTATACTAATATCCTAGTTACCAGCCCGTTTTAAATGTGCTCGTACAAAGTATGAACTCACTGCAATAATACAATGAGGTCAGAGCAAATATGCTTTTCGGAATTAACATAATAGGTCTATTATCTAACGCAGATAGCTGGAATATTTCGTATTCTCGTTTAGGTTACGAGTCAAGATAATAAATGATGTAAAAGAAAATGTTTGGTCACTATTTGTTATTGCATAGATGCCTTTTTCGCAAGCTGATATTTTAAAATGATTGTAGTCGAAGTCTGAAAGTGGCGTCTGTGACTGAAAAGGTGTGTTGTAATTGATTGTCGTGGTTTGGGCATGTGATTCGGAGGAATGAGAATAATGTCGTGAGAAAAGTTTTCCGTATGAATGTGGATGGTATAAGGGCAGAAGAAGACCAAAGAAACGATGGATGGACTGTGTAAAGGATGATATGGCAAAAAGGAGGTATCTGTGGAGATGACGAGGAATAGGCAAGTAAACTCCATTTCACGAAAGAAGTCCCGCGGAACTAAATTTAACAGATCGGCCATGTTGTCGTTTGTCGATGTTATCAAGGTGCGTTTGTTGTGGTAGATATTTTGTGAGTTTATTATTGGATTAGTGCGTTATAAGGTTTATTTACGATGCCAAAAGTTGTGAAACAACATTATGTCGCGCGACATACAGCGCTGCGTCTGTGGGACTTCTTTCGTGAAATGGACTTTATGTAAGAAAATGACATGCTGCACCGATCAAAAAAATGATTAATATGCACATTTTTGAAAGATTTACTGGCTTTTGAAACCCAAACCGTTTTCTGCAATTTGTTTTAGAGTTCAAGCCCAGCTACGCATCATAATCTAAGCACTTACCTACCTATAAAACACAACTTCCCTCAAAACATCTCAGAAATCCGCCTCAAAGTCTTGCACGAAGATATTATCGCATGCAAATGCCTGAAATAAAGCAATATCTTGAACAATAAGGCTCAAAGACTTGCAACATGAGTGTGGGTATCCGTCTTGAGCACAAAGCTTTCGAGAATACCTTGTTGTTAGTTCATTGCGCTGGAAAAGAAAATTTGTAGGACACCTGTAGTTACTGGAATGTAACAATGTGCACGGTTACGTGATCCGATGTGTTGTGCATTGTGTGTTGTGTATTCTGTGTGGATTTATAGAAAGAAGGATGCAAATATTGGTTAGTACGTGCTACGTATATTATGCACAACAAAAAAATACTAGCTGTTGCCCGCGGCTTCACCCGCGTGTATGTTAATTATCAATTATACAATACTATAACCTTTCTCATAAACCATTCTATCCATTGATTAATACAACATGAAAATCGGTGCAGTAGTTTTTGAGTTTATCGCGAACAGACATATAGACAGGTAGACAGACGCGGCGGAGGACTTTGTCTAGTGATTAAGAAAAAGCATTACTTGGCTGACATTTTACAACTATGATCGGACTAAGATTTGAAACTTAGTCCCATACTATGCTTGTTCACCTCAAAAATGCATATCCAACGATGCTATTGGAGGGTGGGACCAGATTTTACATAAATCCTAGCATCATCCTTTGTGTGCAGATACGGTAATAATCTCGCGGTTAGAAGACGTCGACGATAATAAATTAATTCACCTTAAGTTTTCAAATCTGTTTTAATAACTACAATTTGTACATACGTGTGTCTAAAATTGATAAAAAACAGTTAGGTAATTTTATTCTTGAATTTTATATCTCATTAAGCTATTTAATAGCTTTTAAGAAGTAGTTTCTAAATATAACCATTAATCTTAGACTTCTATTTAAATAAACAAAAATTTACAGACCGGACTCATTATTTATTTTAATAAAAAATTTGATATTTATCGAAACGAAATTGAATTCCAAAATAAACAGCTTTTCAAAGGGCGAAAGAATTTTTAATCAAGACTAGCTGTGCCCGCGACTTCGCTCGCGTGCTTGTCGGAAACTAAAATGCGTCGTCGCTTAGATAAAAGTACAATCATTGCCCTGCGTTAACTTACTGACTCTGTAGAAAATAAGAAGAGAGTAATGCAAAGTACTGACTATGTCTAATACTAAGGTTTAGATGGATGGGTGTTTGTTAATCAACCACGTCAGAACGGCCAAATGGATCTTGAAGAAATTTGAAACAGGTACATTATAGTCGTTGGCGCGTTCGTCGCGTCTACCGGGGCTGAGGGTTGTCCGCAAGAGATACCACGGCCCGGAAACACAAAGGGCTAAGAAGGAACGTGGGTGGTTTTTATTCAGTAGAAGTCTGAGACTTTCTTCCGCTCCGCCCAGAGCGGGATGAGTCATTTGATAATTTATATAGACGAACCACAAAGAAAAAGGGGGATTAGAGGCTGTTTCGAGAGGTACCTGTACCGAATCTGTGACATCGAATCTGCACCTCCTTCTGCGAAGCAGTAATGCTAGCAAAAGAGGTGGCGGAACGTAAGAGGGAGACAACCTCTCGTCCCAGCCGCCGCGGGAGACGCTCCGGGCATCGGGGGCCACGTGATGGCTTCCGGCCACCGTAGGCGCGGGCCTGTGGACGGTGAGTAAAAAAAAAAATAACGGACGGTGAGTAACGGGCTAGTTAATCGTTCGTCCGTCCTATGATGATGGAGGCGCGTTCGTGTTCCACGCGCGTCTCAAAGAGATGTCAGCAACATTGAAGGGGCCTCCAAGGACCGACGCCCGTTGGGGCTGCGGGCTGTTCGAAAGAGATACCGCGGCCTCGACACATAGGGCTAACAACACACCACATCTATATGACGACATGGTTGGCGCAATGGCTGGACGATTAACAGTAGCACTGCGTGTCGCAGGTTCGATTCCCACACGGTACATAAAAAAATATGTCGTGGGTTTTATCTAATTTTAATTTAGTTTAAAAAAAAATAGTATTTTAATACTGTGTAATTGGTAAATTTTTATTTGTTGACTATTCACGAAACATAATGTGTGTATGTTTACTATCATCGCGGTTCAGAAAATGACATCAAATGAATAACGCCATCTGTCGAAGACGAAGATAAACTGCAAAAAAAGAGCGATCAAACAATAAAAGGTTTAGGCTATGTAGATTTTGAAAGCAGCGTCATTTAGACTAATATCTACGTACCTTTTACTATAATAACTTTTTTAAAGTTATCTTGTGAAGGCATTTAGTAATAAGTACCATATTCGTTCAATAGATGTCGTTGCTTGTCTCATTCTTGACCATAACGATAAGTTCTTCTTGAAAACTATAAATTCATATATCTTTTGATAGAGAGCACCGATTACGATGAAACAAAGACTAAGTAATAGCCCAAGTTACGCACAATATTTATGTATAAAAGTTACCTACATTCGTTTCGTAAATTTGACGTGATGCTTAGTCATCGAAACAGACAAACAGATAAACAGACAAACAGACAAAAATTCCAAAAATGCTGGAAATGTGTTCTGTTGGTTATACTTTAATACCCTGACAATTTTTTTTTTAAATATTTTCGATGTACAAAAACGATTTCTCTACAGATTTATTATATGTATATAAGATATATAAGATAAGATAAGATAGATATCGAATATCTTAGTTTTAAAATGTTCAGGTTCTAGAAAGGAGCTTGGTAGTTATGTAATGCTAGGACCATAGAGTAAGTAATGCTAGGACCTATATTACTATAGATTAGGAGGTAATGCTAGCGTTCTATAAGCCTGTATAAGCCTAGTCATTCGTCAACGCCCAGTCACCGACGCGGCGGTAGAAACTTGACGTGTGTAATCTCAGGCCTAAGTCAGGGATAAGAAGGGTTTGGCTTTGAGATGTTAAATAGCAACGTAAATTTTAACCGAGGGCCATCCAGTTCAAATGCTTGTATAGGTTTGGGATTAATTAGTTAGGTGTTAAACTGTTTTTTTTAATGATTATCTAGTAAACCGTGATTTGATTATCAAAACTGGTTTTTTACAAATAATAGGGTAGTTAACTAAAAAATCTAATTAGTCCGTCAGATAGATTTCCAAAAAATATTGGACACGTATTTTTTCTTTTTCCACGTAAACAAATAATGAAGACGATACAGTGCTTTAACCCTTAAATTGGCAAATGAATTGACTTCTAAAATTAAATGATTTTTTGTTATTTCCTGGTTCATTATGATGCCAGATGACTGAAAAAAAATGTGAAAAAAATCTTCCTATTACAGTTTTCGCGAAAATCTATGTACTCCGGGGAGTACATTGCCAACTGTAGTGTAAAGTACGTCTTCTTCTGTTTGTACTGCGTGGAGCACGTTGCCAAAATATGAATGAAACACAAATCTTAGTTAAATCTTCACTTTATTTATCATAATTCTTATCAAAGTATAGGTATGTATTTATTGGGTGTGAAATTGGCGGAAGCAATTTCTTTTGTTACTTTCTCCTACCACAAAACACAGATGCATATTGCATTTCACGCAAAAAACTTTGGTTCTTCCCTCTTTGCAAAACCTACAGCGTGATTGCTTATTTGCTGATTCTGGAAAATGTCCGACAGCATCGTACCTGACACTGTCCACCGGCCGTTCAAGTGTAGGTTTCTGAATTATTTTCCCCTTCACCTTCTCGATACTTCCACTTGACCTGGCAATTTTTCCAGCCCGACAAAGTCCTTCAAATAAATCAAGCCTAAACTCTTTTAGAGACTTTTTAATTCTCCCATCTCGCCTGTAAAGAAGCCAAGCGTTATTTATGCATATATCTAGCAATTGCGAAAATATACCAAAATACCACCGTCGGCTCTTGAAAGGGGTCCTGTACAAAGATATAAGCATATCTGCTAAGTCTACGCCCCCCATATGCTTGTTGTACTGCTTCACAAGTTGAGGGCAGTCAACATCGACCTTGCGTTTGTCTTCCTTCGAGTATCTCCTTATCTTTTCTATAGGATGAGAATCCACGTGGGAACTAATAAGTGTTACCACCTTGTTATCGTTCCACTTTACGATAGCTAACTTATTGTTATTGCATACAACTTGGGCACTGTATCCTCTCCTTCTCTTTTTTATTTCTTTTTCAGAGGGTAACAGATCTTGACAACCCCTGAGCCGGTTTGTTCGTATTGTTCCCAGGCTAAATATTCCATATTCTTCTCGCAATAAGTAAATAAGCTCTGGAGAAGTAAAGAAGTTGTCCGCGTATATGATAGATGGCTTCTTTTTTATTGTTTTGCATAATGCTATTACCACCATGCCACCAACCCCAAGTGAAGCTTCTTTGGCTGTAAAAGTGTGTTCACGGAACGTGTCATCTCCACCGTACATGATGAAATCATATATTATGCCTGAAACCCCGGCGCGTACAAAATTTTTGAAGCCCCATTTTTTCGGCTTGTTCTTTATATACTGCCTTCTTTTCCCAGCTTTCGTGCCTTTGTATGGGATCATCATTTCATCTATTGAGTACTGCCCTTCTTCCTCTATCTTCAAACAATTTTGTCTGATCTTCTCCATAACAGGGCGTATTTTGTAATAGCGATCTGAATTCTCCATGCTATTATCCACAAAGTGAATGTTGCGGCGTATTTGTTGATAACGCTTTAGGGGCATTTCATCAGCTATTAGAGGATATCGAGTTTTTCTTGCCCAATAATCAGTGTATGCTGGCATGTGAACCACACCCATTATCATTTCAATAGCAAGAAAACGTTCTAACTCTTCATTTGTCAACTGTATAGACTTGCCATGTTGTTAAACCGAATATAAGTTTGTATTGTGAACGATATCTGAAATGATGTCTGGTGAAAAGAAACAGCGAAAGTATTCCAATACCGTTTTGTTTTGCGTTTCATGAAGTTCGTGTATTCCTTCATCCACGTAGCCCCTATGGCGTAAATAAGTTTTTTTCCAGCTGTAAATCAGTGAAAATTTAGTTTTCTTAACCTTTTTGACTACTATTGAAGGCTTTTTACGTTTAGATCTAGTGATCGGCACAGGCGAAGCTTTTGACGTGCTAGGAACTGGTGACTGCAGAAGTTCTACAGATGGAGTGGGTAATGATTGAATTGAATTCAATGTTGGGATGGCAGCGTAATTATAAGTTGACGGAGACGGGAAAACCTCTTGAAATGTTGGTGTTAGTGGTACATCATCAATGTTACAGTCAAATACGTTATCAGAGTCGTTGTGGTCGTCTTCTAGAATGTTCAGTCTTTCAAATGAGGAGTCTAATGAAGGTGGGTCAGAGCTGAGCTTAGGTGAAGATGGTGGAAGGATGTGTGATTCGTCATCAGAACTAGAACTGTCATCGGAACATGCATTTTCTTTCGGGATCAAAGCTAAAATCTTATGCGATCGTGTCAGGTTCAAGCACTGCAGAAAAAGAAAAAGAACATGCTGTATGACATACAATCCACACCGCAACCGAAGTTATTTTATATAAAAAACCAACAAATAAAAAGCTAGTTTGCATTTCTAAGTAATAGGCAATGTACTTCGTGTATACCAAAGTTTATTTTGTGTTCTTTACTACGTACTTGGCAACGGTATTCAGGGAGTACATACAAAGTTATGATCTTATAAAATTGCGATTACATTATTTACACATAAAATTCCGAACGATTGATATAATTTATAATGTTCCTATGCAATATAAAGCCTAATAACCGCAAGTCCCATCCAAAAAAGTGTAGAAAAACTGAAAAAACTTACCCGTGACGCAGATACACCAGACCGCTTCGAAGACATTTTGAATTTGACAGATATTTTTCGATGTTACCTCATCCAAATATTTTTTCTACCAAAATATACAACTATTGCAAGCTAAAAATAATAATAAATGGTACGTTTTTTTAGATTAGTACTACAATCGATTTTATAAAAGTCTATGTCTTTGGTGGAGTACACTGCCAATTTAAGGGTTAAAAACTTGTGTGACGTCATATAATATTCTAAGACATAAGTATGACATTTTTTACCGGTGAGTGACGTTACAACCCCCCACTCAAATCTTGGATGCGTTTTATCTTCGTCAATTTTTATTGATTTGATAAAACAAAAAATACGTATCCAATATTTTTCGATAATCTAACAGACGGACTAATTAGAATCATATTTTTTTTAGTCAGTAAACATCCCTATTGTAAAAGGAAAAGTTTAAGTTAAGATTTAAACGTGGTCACATGCACAAGGTGAAACCGACACTAAAACCACATATTCAGTGTATAATTCTGGAACTCAATCTTACCTCTGAAACTTTTCATAGGATATTCACAATGATGTACCTACTGAATTCGTGCACAACATGCGTGCGTGTACAGGATGTACTGAAGACAATTTTCTTAAGGAAAGGGGGAGTCTTTCATAACATCCTAGACTTTACCCTCAGAGCCTATCGGTCCTTCTACCGAACATCCGGTACGTCTAAGCAAGGTTACAGATTTCATACCATTATGATTCAAAGAAGGTGCCAAGGACTGACACTCTCCTTTATTATTCTCAAACAGTATCTTCATTGAAATATTGGATAGATAATAGTGTTGTATCCTGTGATATAAAGCGTCGTCGGTTACCGGCACAGTCCTTATCAGACCTCATTTTATGACCGGCTAAATAATGGACATTTTCGAGAAAATTTTATTCAATTTCCTGGGTCTCTGCTTTGAATAGAGAATGTTTTACATAATAGTTTGCGGCTTGGCATCTTATGTATTAAACTAGTTTCGCTTACTCGCTGTTTTGGCAAGCCTTTAGAATATGTCAAAGTACCATAATCGCCTTTTTATTTTATAATAACTAGCCTGTCCCACTGCTGGGCAAAGGCTTCCCTACCTTTTTTCATTGATCCAATTCTGCTGCACTTCTTGCCGGTCCGAAGGTATCCCGACTTCACCAAAGCGGGGACGACCGGAGCGTTGACGCGATAGATTTGGGTCCATCACACTCGACTCCAGAATGGGCTCTGGACCAAAAAAAGGCATCCAAATCGATTACTAACACGTGCTTTATTTTATTCATAGTTTTTTACTTTACTACTTACTTGGCGTTTGAAAAAAAAAAACAAGTCCGTCATGAATTCATGATGTCCCAATGCAATCCTAATCTCAGCTAAATCCTTGCACAAAACGTGACAAGTGATCTTCCCCAGTATCATGTATCAGTCATCCCGAAAATCCGACAAATGGCTGTTCTCAATCATTTCCAATCTTAGTGAATTCCTTAGGGAGCCCCAAAGATATCGAACAGCCCAAATTAACACTCGGGACGCGTACTGATTGCATTACAGCGATGCAGTCATTAGGTGTGTGTTCGTCTGAGGGTGTTGGGCGTAACGCTAACTTAATTAGTAAGTCTTTATTGGAATTCGGACATATTGACTTTAAGGATTTCATAGTACTTGACTTACATTGTAAGGAATGAATGACTAAACATGGACCATGGGGAGAGTTTATAGTTAAATTAATCAGTCATCATTTTCGTGTTGACTTCATCCGGCGTTGGATTTAGATAATTCATGTGTTTTATGAGTTTTTGCTGCATTCCAACGCGAATTTGTTCTCAACAACAGCTTATAAAATAAAGGATATAATTGTAGGTACAGGATTTTTATTGTGAGATTTTTAAGCAAACATAAAATTTTAGTTATTTTCATGGAAGATTAAACAAATTAATTAAATAATTTAACAAAAGCTGGCACTAAAAGCCTGCGCTTGTTAGATGAAGAATTCGTGAGATAGTATATACTAGAACCCACTGGGAAATCATATCAAGTACGTCACTAATTTCTCATGAAATAATTTTCCGCATTCTCTGACTAATTTTCTCTACGCCGAGAGCAATAATTGCTTGAGCACGTTTCTGAGGACTTCTTCACTTATAAAACTTTAAATATCCCAACGTCATTTCGTGTAAGTGAAACAACACTAATATGATAGCCGGAATCCTAGGTCTTATCTCGCCATAATCGCCTTTAAAACTCTGGAAATACATTTGAAATTCCTATGGCACATTCTCTGTCGTGTAATTTGTCCTGTGGGCGACCGTAGGAACCCTATGTAACTAAGGTTGCCTAATATCGTACACTCGGTTAACTCGTAAACTGGGTGGTACGGTTATAACATTGGAGAAAGGATTCAGTGGGTCTGCTAAAAATATGATAATTATTTTAACATAACAATGGCTCAAAGTGACCAATTTAAACGTTTTGCTGGGTCAGTGTGTATTTTGTGCTCAGATTAAATATGGCTTTAGCAACTGGTACTGAAAAATAGTTACGTTTAACAAAATATTTTGTAGGTTTGGAAAGATTATTTTAGTGAGCTCATGATGTGAGAAATTTTTTATTTTAATTAGGTACTTACATACTGATGAGTAGTAATTGGATGCGAGAATCGAGCTGAGTGGAAAAAGGTCTATATTCAGCAGTGGATTGCTGATACAGGTTGGTGATGATGATGATGATGATATTGATAAGTAAGAACACGACGAATAACTACTAAAGAGAAATGATTGTGTGAAAGATGATTTGATCAGAAAAAGAGAAACTTCTAATAGAGTATGAATGAAAAAAATAATAACCCTCCTTTTGGGCTTCGCCACAGTCGGGTAAAAATAGGTGGAAAATAACACCGATTCCAAATAAACTGGAATAAAGGCAAGACGATGACGACATATTTCGTCACAAGCAGAAAATAAGACAGACTTCCACTGTCTTGCATTACGTAAGCCAAAAGGTTAATTCATTAACCCCTAGTGTTAACCACCGGTAGTGATAATTTATTCAATCTACTAATTGATTACAACGTTGCACGGGTTAGCCGGTCTGTTTAGACGGTGGGTCATTATCCCAGCTTCCTTTGAATACACATACCGTATTTAGTAATTATTCACATCCTCTGATTGCTGATTAGTAGTCGAGAATTATTCAAACAGCGGATGCGGCTATTATTTGTACCTTCTTACCTGAGTTAGGGACATTTTCTAAGGGTGATTCTTCGGACAGTCTAGTTGTGGTTCAGTGGTCACAAGTGCGACTGTTGAGCACGAGGTCCTGGGTTTGATTCCTGGATCGGGCAACGTGTTATTGAGTCTTAGACGGGACTTTTACTGAAAGATAGCTGATGTTATAAGGAACAAATGAACCTTCGTGCAAAAACATTAAAACACTTGAAATGTTTAACAAAATCGGTGTATTAAAGTAATATTTTCATAATAATTTCACGCTGGTGAATGTCGCAGGTAACAGCTAGTAAAATATAACACCCTTCGTTATATAATTAATTTTGTGCGCACTAATAAGCATGTGACAGGCATAAACGCAGTTATTTTTAATTTTGTTAGTATCCGGCTGCGAAAATCTCATTAAGTACTTAGCTGGGTAGATAGGAAGAAGAGTCCTTATCATAGAAAAGAGAAAGGCGAATAT
This sequence comes from Diarsia brunnea, assembly GCA_949774965.1. Lineage (NCBI taxonomy): Eukaryota > Metazoa > Arthropoda > Insecta > Lepidoptera > Noctuidae > Diarsia > Diarsia brunnea. The sequence goes on along the minus strand of OX459003.1, from coordinate 11,381,250 downwards.
CCCGTCAAAACAAATTGCGCGTAATCTTTGAGACCACCACTCCGCAAAAAGGTGAGCTTCCTCCATTATGAATAACTTCCACAGTGTTCATCTAATTTAACTTGTAAACATTACCATTTAGTCGCCCATCTCGGCTTGATGCCTCCAAAAGTGCTATTCGCTACCTTTATTACCGGATTTTTTATTTCGTATCTCGCCTTTTTGTTCGCTTGTTATTTCTTTATGAGTAACCTCATTTACGCTCACGAAAGCTCCAAAATATATTTTAATAGTCGTTTCAAGTTATTCTATAGATAGATTCATAAAAGCCATTGTTAATATGTATATTATTGTTTTTTCCGAGTACCAAAATTTTATTTTAATACATTGCCCCACTCTAGGAATTTCTCCTGTATCGTGGCTGCGTTAACAAACATTTAAACTCACGTATGCAAACCAAACACTAAGACCCGGAACAACTATCTGTAGGCCATACAAATATTTGTTCCGTGTGGGGATCGAACCCACGACACGCAGCGCAGCAGTCAATCGCTCAGCGACTATACTGCAACCGTGGAGGCGCCTTTAAAAACCACCACGACAGAATTTAGTTTTCTCGAAGAAAAAAAGAAACGTCTTGCTTCGAAAAGAACACTCCCGAGATCAGTACTTGATAGGAAATCCAGCCTATTATGTTTCAATTACAGTGAAACTCGCGGATTTACCGATATCAATGTCACATTGAAACGGTATAACCTAAAGTAGCTTCAGCCAACCGAGCAGGGTCGCTAAGGTTACCAGGGTTTAGCGTTCAATTGAATCCTGGAAATACCTTTTGTGCAAATTGCCCTGTACCTAGGGCTCTCACAATGTGGCCTACGCGGCGTTCGGCTAACATGGCTGTTAGGGGTGTAATTGCATCCGTTACAGACTGAGCTCTGTTGGAAGCTGTATTGTTAGTTCTAACTTTTGGCCTTGGTTTCAGCTCTAGTCATAGTGAACCTTTAGAAAAGTATTGGTGGTCGTTAGAAGTTTATGTTTAAAAAATAAAAAGATTGTAAATGAATTTGAATGATAAGGTAATTCAGAACCATTTTAACAAAGGTGATTAAGAAGTAGAGCTGGTTTAATTTATTATTAATGCTTGTAATTGTATATTTACAATTTATTTTGAGTTTATCCGTGATGGATGGATGGTTTAGCCATGGTGCTTGCAACAGCGCCGAAATATCGGTAACTCGAAACAAATAGTAAATATGGTAGATATCCCGTTACAAGTGTTAATATAATGTTATAGACCATGTCATTAAAAACTTATCTGTGTTTACATTTAATTTGTTAAATATTGGTCCACATTGGAAGAACTGAGTATTGGGGAAGAGGTACTTGCTCAGCAGTGGGATGATGAAATGAAATTGGTAGGTTAGTAAAATAATTAGGACATTGTTACGCAAAACTTAATATTTTCCAGCGAAAAGAAGTAGGCAACCTGTGAAAGTCAAAACATCAAAATCAGAAATCAATAGTGCAGTATTGAAAGTATTCCTTCAAACCAACAAATAACACTACAGAGAATTTAGAATCAGAGTCGTAAACTGTCTATTGAAACAGGCGATACCTTTTGCCGTTGGCCGTGGCTTACGTGTGGTCGGCGGATAGCAATATTGGCTATCTCTATGCAACGACGTACTTACGAACGTAGCGGTCTGCTAGCAAATGCTACCGATATGTACAATTACATTTTATTAAACGTAATAAAATATTTTTGAGAAAATTCAGTGTGAAGGAATTATGTTATTTATTGTTTTTGTAATGAATCATCAGCTTCTTGCTCTTGTCTGTTACTGGGGGTTGGCACAATAGGTTTATTTTTTCCATTCTACTCTGTTAACAGACACGTTATGATTTACTTCTTTGTAAAAACATAACTGGCGAAATGTGGGTATACTGTTAGGTATTTAAATGTTGTATTTAATGGAATGTCTTTTAAATAATAGAGACAGTTGGTCATGACTTGTCAAACAATAACTTTAGCAGATAGTTAGCAATATTTTCGAACAGTATGTTGATAGTGTGAAGGCAAGATTACATAAATTCAATTTGGCCACCTCAGAGAGCTTTGCAAATTGCCTCGTCGGCCAGCAAGTGGAGTTAACCCTTTGATGCTGATCGCTAGCGTCATTCCGTCACCCGGACACTCGGGACGCTTTGAAATCTTCCATAGATATTCAGTCAAAGTAAGCTTCGTTGCATTCGAGACAGAATTTAAAATTCTCGATAGGCATTTGCCGGACGAAAGCTAGACCAATCCTGAAATTTTAAAGCGAACTAAAGTGAACTTCGATTCTAAGATGAACATTTTTATTTAAGAAAAACATTTCTGGATACAAATAAAATAACTTAGAAAAGGAGTCAATTAAAAAATTAAATCTACGTTTAGAACAGTGGTCAATATTAAAATAGCAAAACAACTGATGTGAGTGTTCATTGTCAATGTCTGAATATTGATCACATGGCGTTGATAGTGTCAGCGGTAGCATATAAGATTCTCATCGTGTTTGTAAATCCCGATCCTTGATTCCATCCACAGACTATGACTACGGGATCGCCAATCCTTATAAAACCTCTTTCAACGCCCCATCTTATACAGAAGTTCACACGTTTCTCGAGATTTGTGACCCATTCTGGGTCCGAAGGTTCTACAAATAAGTAAAAATGCACTTAATCTACATGAACACTTAGGTGAAATATAATAATAATAAATTTATTGGAAAGAAAAAAACTCCGTTTACAAAAACTCTGTGTCCGATAACAACTGCATTGGTACAAATCTGCGTTGCAGTCATTGTCATTGTCACATACAACCTCTAAAAAGTCGAGCCAAAAACAGAAATTAAAATTAATATCGAAATCGATACGCAAGATCTTATTTGAATTTGGAACCCATCTTTGCAGGCGTAGGTATTTGTTTGTATCTTCTGCCTAGATTCCTGTCTCTTTCTCATATCATTATACAAAACCGATAAAATATATATACCTTCATAAATTAAAGGATGGATTCCTCTCCACAAATGAAGTTGGCGTGCTACAATTCCGTACCTAGTCACCGCTAGAATTGGACATCGAGGCCTGAACTTCGCGACGGTCTGTGCTGCTTGGCCTGAAGATGTTACAACAACAATGGCTGCCGCTATGGACCTTTGTGCTGCTATCACTCCTGCCATAGCAGCGGCTGTACATTGGTCGATTGGTATTGGTGTCTGTGAAACGTTAAAGGTTGAGAGGCAGACTTGGGACGCAATTAACTCTGCCTATCGCAGACCACTTTCCGTATTCTGTTCAGCAGTAGTCTAAGGTGGTCGTAGCTTGGGAGAACCATATTATGCCACGTCACAACACCTTACGTTGGTAGGATGGTGTGTTGATGTAATAATAAGCTTCTTCGTCTTCCGCATCTAGTCTGAGCAAGCCGTAATAAGAAAGTATTTTGATTTTAATTGTATTTGTACTTTCCTATGATAACGTGGCTCATAACGGTGTAAGAAATCATAACATTCAATAGCATTAAAACTAGCTTGGGGATGATGGCAAAATCATCACTACATAGTATAAAACAAAGTCGCTTTCTCTGTCCCTATATCCCTATGTATGCTTAAATCTTTAAAACTACGCAACGGATTTTGAAACGGTATTTTTAATAGATAGAGTGATTCAAGAGGAAGGTTTTAGTATATAATTTGACCAACATCCACGCGTGTGAAGCCGCGGGCATCAGCTAGTAGCTTAAAAACAAACTCTGTTTCATAGCCGATGTAGATGTTTTATATTTACCTTATCAATAAAATCATTGAACACTTGCTTGGTCCAAACACAAGCTTCAGCTTCCTTACAAGCAGTACTCAACATTCGAATAGTTTCAACGGGGTAGGCGCCCACTGCTGTTTCAGCGCCGAGCACCAAGACATCAGCACCATCCAGAATACAGTTGGCTACATCAAGTACTTCACCTCTTAACGGAACCTTTTTGAACCTCATACTGCTCAGCATGTGAGCGTTTATACAGGTTGGAACGTTAAGCTGCAAGGTTGGACTAGCTTTATTTTCATTAAGAGTTACAAATATTTATATAGTATACATTTTTTTTTAGATTCTAATACAATTTAAAAGACCCTCTTATTACTTAAAAATTGTTTACTTATGAATCTCTGGATTATTTTTTGCTTGTCCCATGTTTTATGGGACTCTGTCGATGCTATAGTAGGTAATATCTTATTATGCACTATGTAGATTGTATTTTACAAGCATATACTTACTGCATTAGCTCGAGCTATCATATTCTTTTGAGCTATAACCAGTTTCTTCGGTGTGATGTCAGACCCCAGTTCTTGTCTTGTTATCATTACACCATCTGTTTCCTGCACATAATAAGGCATAGCGGCCGGAAAAAGAAGTCAACAACAAATATTATAGCTACTGCAGTGGTTTTTGCAATGTGATAGATGGAAATCTTGGCACACTGCGATAAGTGGATATTTTTTGTGATGCAGGCAGCAAATATTCGAATTTTCAGTTCCAGAAAAATATACTACAAACCTTTAGAATTGCGTCAAAATTCCGATATCCTTGAAATGTTTGTATATTTGATATAATAGCAATCTTTTTACCCTTCTCTCCTAATATGGCCTTCAACTCAGATATACAACTGGGAGACTCCACAAAAGATGCAATTATAATATCGACCTGCAATTTCCAATCACTTGTATTGTCATCGTCGCAATTATTGTAGATTATTTGTAAGAAACTGACGCAATAATGTATTACTACCTGATGCTGGATCGCCATTTCGATATCGAGTTTGTCTTTATCGTTAAAGATTGGCATCTCAAATACCACGTTAGGAACAAACACGTCCCTATATGATCCCAGAAATCCTCCTCTTTCAATTTTGCAAGTTAATGTTGTTGTTGATATCATTTCTACCCGTAACATGATACTTTCATTGTCTAGTAAAATATAATCATTTTTGTTTACTTGCTCAGCAAAATACATGAAATCTACGTAAACTGTATATGTAGAACACCGATCCATGTATGTTTCATCTGTTGTCAATCTTACAACTTCACCAGTTTTTAGTTCTACCGTATCACCGTAAGTCTGTAATTAAATAAAAGGTAGGTAGATCCTGAAGCAATCAAGAAGAACAGTCAAGACGCAGTACATTATGTATGTTGTTGCATTTATAATATGTTTTGTCACCGTCTAAGATTACAATTGTTGCAATAACAAGTCCAAATTAAAACTTACGTCGGCTATACGCCCGGTTCTTATCTTCCTACCAGAAAGTGTCATGGCGATTCCTAATGGATAATTCCTGCCCATTTTAATGCTAAAGTTTTTGCTAGCCGCTCGGGCGATTTTTATAGCTTCTATATGGTCGTCTCGAGACCCAAAGTTCATATTTAGCATTACAATATTCATGCCGGCTGCCATCATATTCTCCATTAAATCAACATCATAGCTTGATTTTCCTGGTATCATAATTAATGATTGATCAGTGAAATTGACACCATACAGTTATACACAGTGCACACGGCATAATAAATATTGATATAATTCGAATCGAATGTGAAAAAATGTGAAGAACTGTCGAAATCGGTCCACATTAATTGGCGTCGATATCGCTGAACAAACACAACAAAAAACATTCAGACGAATTTGCTAAGCTACTTTTGAAAGTCGGTTAAAAAATGGTTTTAACCGACAGTTTTTAACCGACTTTCCATTTCAATACCAACTTGTATAAAATGTCGTTGTAAATGTACCAAGAGCTGCCATGATGCCCGTCAAACGTGTGCAGGCGGCAGGTGCTTTGATGTCTAAGTTCAACACATGGTCCATGGGTGTGGCAGCGTATGCTGAAGATAACTGCTGGCCTGGTAGCACCATGGCGTCAAACTAAAAAAAAAAAACGTTATTCAGCATAGCATTAGCATAATTATCCTATAATGTTTTCACTGCTGGAACACAGGCCTCCTTTCTATGAAACGGAGTGGGCTGTAATCCACCACGCGGGCCCAGTACGGGTTGGTAGTAGCATTTGTCTTCGAATTTTTGGTTCTAGAACATGCCGGTTTCCTCTTTGTTCGTCATTTAAGCACGTTTGAACGAAGCCAGTGAAAAGGCTTAATACTGGTCGAGTTGGACACAGGCCTACTCACGCAAGAGCAAGTATACATCCGTTTCTGCTAGGCCCGTACTTATCATCTTCTTGCCCTTGGCCCAATTGATCATAGATCATGCTGGGATAGAGGAGTAACTCCCGCCATTTTCCTTTATTTTCAAAATAGCATCCATGCATACAAAGTATAGTAATCAATAGCTGATTGGCTTAACCTTAGATGATAAATGCTGATTTTATGAATATTGAAACTAAAATGATCAAAATATGAAAAATATCAATGTAGATTATTATAATCAAGTTTTCAACAATATTGTTATACGTAATCCTTAACTTACTTCAGACATTTTAACATCTGCGTCCGTTGGCCACACCATGTTGAATAGTAAAGTGAATTAAAATACTTTTATTAAAATAAATTATATTAAAAAATCACGATACAAACTTCTGAATAATTCTCTGACAATGTCTGACATTGACAAAAATAGAAGATGACATTTTGCTTTATGAGTTGTTTGTCGCCGCTTTTTCGGATAAAGGTCCGATACCTATGATACATACCCAATCCTAAGTAAATTCACTTAAAGAAACTTTAATCCCTTAAATAAGGTTTTGTAAGGTTGAATTAGGTCTCTGTATCATTAACTATACCTACACGTTTTATATTACTTATTTTGTCTAACACTGTGATCAATACATTGTACAATACTGACCCAGGAGTAGAACAGACTGACCACGGCAACCACTTGCTGATAAAAAATAAGCACATATTTACTCCAGTTAGTGGATTTCATAAACTACAGCATGTGATTCCACTCTGTAACACAAAACAGAAATAATTTTAATAATATCGCGGTATATCGAAGCTTTTATATACAACGATTATTCTTTCAAAATCCAAATCCCCTTAGCAAAATCAAGGATTAGAATGTTAACAAAAGTCAGGTGGGATCAGTACCATCCCAATTGGGGGTAAGCTGAATGATAAACAAGTAGAAGCCACAGCTGCCGCTAACAACGCGACAAAAATAAATAAAGCTCAGGTAGATAAACAAAGCCGAGTTTTATTTGTGGTGGAACCATTAGGGAAAGGTAAGATAAACGTGTCAACATAGGCGAGATGCGAGATGCCTACTGGTGTAGACTTTTGGGAATCGTCTTCTTGAATACGTTGAGATGTTTCTAGGATACTTATGAAGAGTATGAAGCTTAAGGTACTTCTTGTTGTCTAACTTTAGAGACAGCACATCTTAAATACATACTGTTTTTCTGTGTGGGTATTTCTAACACCAACCGTTTAGTTATAGGAGCTATTATAATTGAACCTGGTAGGCGGCGCTACTATCGGTGTCCCATTGATCTTCACATATAAACGGCAGGGACGATTTTAATTATATTATTTAATGTGGCGCTCCTTTTCGGGGCAGGACGACGTCTGCTGAGTCCGCTAGCATTATTTAGATAAATGTATGTATATCAGGGCACATTGTTATTTGGTGTATGTACTCGGAGTTATACTCGGAGTCTTGGACTCTTTCAATCCCCAAGAGTAAGTGCGTTGAAAATTTTGCTCGGATATATTATTCTGTTTGGAATTTTATATTCTTTCTAACAAAATGCACACAATGATTTCCCTCACTGTCTCCTGGTGGTCTCCAATTTCTAATACCTTCTGCCACCAATTCATACATGTCTGATAGCATCATGGACTCGAGGGAAGCACAATCTATAAAAGTCTCGTCCTTCTGATACGTAAACCTTTTGTGTTCAGACTCTCACCGACTCCCAAAGGCCCACATCAAGAGTTACAATGAAATTCACGAATCGTGATGCGAAAATATATTCAAGTCAAATATATTCCACTTTACGGTGAAAAGGTAGGGAAAATGCTTGCTTCATATTTTAAAGAACGAAATAAGAAGGATGTTGTTATCCAATAAAATAACAGTAAAATAGTAGTAGTATAATATTAGTTGATTAAATAAATAAATAAAGCATGAAGAGATTGGTTTTCGGGTTTTCGACATCAAAAAACAAGTACGGGCCTATCAACAAAGTGTAATTGCGTCATTATTCATGTTCACATTGCATTGTTTAAATGCCGTTGTAAATGATTATAAAAAACCGTCTCTCAACTACAATAAAAAGTCGACTGCCTCTACACTATATTGTGGCACTAATTATTATATTAAGTTCATTCGTCTGCGTTGCCTATTGCGTTTCAATTTATTTTCCTTTTTAACTTTTTTATTATCTTCTTCAGCGTATCCATTTTCTCTTTATATTTGACTTGTTGATGACTGCTGATATTCTTATTCCTTTTCTTCTGTTTCTATTGCTTTTTCTACTTCTTCTGTTTCTACTACTTCAGTAACCTTTTTATCTTCAATAACCGTTTCTGTCACTAAAGTTTTCTTTTTTACAATATTTTTCTTTTTCTTGCTTGTTTTAGCGAAGCTATTAACAGCAAAGTCATGATAAGACTCGGGACATCTGCAAAAATATCAAAAATTGTTAGCTATCTGGTTGGCTGTCAGTCCCTTTGGTTTTGTCAGTATTTCTTTAGTAAAAGAATTAAAAAATCTTCACAAAGTCAATAAATTCATACAAATAATTGGGTGAATTTATGTAAAAGCACTCATTCAAAAGGAGTGTTTGAGAATATTGTAAAAATTGCAGTATGTGTGTGACTAAAATGTATATTGATTTGTTTGCGGAATATCTTTGCTCCGTAGTGCCTATTGTTAAGTGCTAGATACTCACTCTATCTTAGGCTTCGTGATGCTTTCAGTGACATTCCATGCCCGAACAGTGTCACAGAAGGAGCTTTCTTCAGTTGCCTTCTCCAGTGAAATGTAAAAATCCCCGCATTCGATCCATTTTTTTTCAACTGCGTATTGCAGGGCAAAGTTTATCCGGGCTTTCACAGTGTTATACCAGGTACGACTAGGAGGACCTAAGAGAAGAAAAATATGAAAATTAGAATAGCTGTTGCCAGCGGTTAAAGTTTCTATCCGAGTTTTAAAAATAGCTTTGTCCTTCTTCATGCATTTCTGTGGGGTTTAGCCGTTAAAATGTAGCAGGTGGACGTATAGACCGATTTACAATCACATTAATAATATTTTATTTGAGTATGTATAATCGAGTGGCAATAAGTTAAAAATTGGAATTAGCCTTTTTGCAAGTATCCGTACGTACAGAAACAGTACAAAATATAATAACAACAAACACAAAAAAAAATAGTAACAGTACCTCTATATAAAAGTGGTACAAGACTCCTGTACATTTTCAGTTTCCTTAAAGTCCTGCTTTTGGTGCTGACGCCAATGACAAGGCAGTTAGGTCGCAGCCAGTTCAGGAGATAAGCAGTACGCCCACTGACCGTCGGGAGTACTATGATACGAGCTCTGGTTGTATTAGCGATGACCGCGCAAGATATGGCACTGGCCTCAGCTGCATTCACTGGCATCTTTATCTAAAAACATACTGCTAACTTTAAAACTCTGCGAAGCATATTATTCTAGTTCTCAGAATCAATAAATTACGATTTTCTGATTGCTAATTTCTTGAAAAATCTGGTTGGCTCAGTTTTTACTGTAGCTTCAGTCAAATGTATCGAAGAAATACCTATTGGCTGATTAGTGACATAAAAAAGCCCAATATCGTACTGTATAATAAAACACATTTACTAGAACAAAACAAACCATACGGCATTGACATATAAAATTATTAAAACCTGGAATGGAGTTTTTATTATGTCGTTTTTTGGTATTTTTTACTTATATACCTACATTTTTATTATTTCCAGTATTTAGAATAATGTTTAATAATGTGAATGATTTCACAGACGATTTAACTTCATGATTTTTTCACCTGACTTTTAATTAGGTACATGATTTATCTTAGAAATGAAAAACGATATGACAAACCTAAAAATGATGATGATGGTCTTGTTTCACTATATAATGAAACAAGACTCTTTTGAAACTCGCGTGACGTTGACGGAAGGGCGTTATTAGTGAAAAATTAAAATTTGTTCCGAGAAAATTACTTAAAACATACAGCTATACTTATGTATATTGTACTCAATTAAGTTTCTAACAGAACTGTAAATTTATTACCTGAGAAACTGTGTCCCAAAAAGACGCCTTGGTCACACAAAGAGGTTCTGCGCTAGTGCATAATTCATTCATCATTTTCATAGTGTCGCACATATTGTTTATATCATAAAAATCACCAAGGATAAAACCAGAAGCACCTTCCATTATGGAATTAGTCACATCAGATATCTCTCTGGTGCAGATATTGCCATTCATAAGTAATTCTTCAAATATGTTTCCTGATATGTAAAATGGTTTGCCAGCCTGATGGAAAAAATAACAACAATATGAAGAAACTCCGGCTTTAAAATGCTATCAGACCATGATGTAAATGATACCTGTTGGCATTTTCCTGACATGTAGCTTTGTATTCTACTCATGCGATTAAACAATGAGAAGTCCACTTCATAAGGCAAAAACTCCCGGGAAATTGAAATACCATCGGCTTCCTGGAAAAATCTAAGATTTTTAAAAAGTGTCTTTGTAGGATTAAAAAGTCATTGAGTAGCCCCCGATGCCCGCCGTAGCGTCTCTGACGGGCTGGGACGAGAGGTTCTCTCCCTCTGACGTTTCGCCACCTCCTTTGCTAGCATGACTGCTTTGCAGAAGGAGATGATGGGTTATTTGATAGCTCAATCTTACTCTAACAAAGTCGTCCAAGTTCATTAGTCCTTCTTGGGTAGATATCCCAGCAATCAATAAAGGCTTTTTTGATCGGTTACTTCCAAGGTATTTCTTTATTTTCACGATTGTTGTAACACTTCTTGGATAGTTGATCATTATCATATCCACCTGAAAAAAATATTTTATTATTTTAATTTGTAGTTTCAATAGTATTATTGTCATGAATGCCTCTCAAGCCCGTGATTAGAATTGTCGTACTGTATGGATCGGAATGCATGGCTATGAAAAAGATGAATGTAAAACGATTGCATGTAGCGGAGATGAGAATGTTGAGATGGAATGAGTTTATAAAAATTGAAAAAAAGTCGTCTATCTTGGTATGGACATGTAATGAGAAGGGATGAAACGGATGTGACTAAAAAAAGTGTTGGATATTAATGGTGATGGACGGAGAGGGAGAGGAAGGCAAAGAAAAGACGGATGGATTGTGTGAGGAATGACATGAAAGAGAAAGGAGTAAATGATGCCGAGACGTCTGACAGGGGAGAATGGAGAAAGAGAACGTGTTGCGCCTACCCTAGGTAGAATGGAACAAGGACAGGAAGATGATGATGAGTAGTATTATTGTCATTGGCCAAAATTGTCCTACTTGGTATTCCATTGCAAATTGTAACAAACTGTAATCCTTTTGCGTTATATATGGATGGCTTCGTTTTCCGCCCCTCATGCAGACGTAGGACATACTTTTTAAATAACCGCCCTTGACAACCCTACATTGCAATGTCTTCTCATACTTCGCAGTGCATGCTATAATAATTTCGTCTTGAGCGATGTTAAGTTCTGCTCCCACTTTTACACGGGATATTAGATAAGGATCATCAATAAATATACTGTGCTTATTGCATTTATCAAATTTTGATATGTCAGTAGTCACGCTTATCACTGTGTTCGTTTCTATTAATATTTCATTTACGTCCTGTAATTGAAATGTACAAGGGCTATAAAATGTTAGGACGAAACAACAAAAGGATAATAAAAAGTTAGAACGAAACTACAAAAACAATTGTTGAAAAAAAACTGTACATAGGGAATTGTTAAGTGTTCATTTGTGGTACAGTATCTGTTTGATTTCCTTTCTTATTTCTGTAACGGTGATGCCTAATACTGAATTTCCTTAATTACAAAATCAACAAATAAGGGATGTTCAAAAATAATGTACCTCTTGAAGAAGTCCAGTTTGTATTGTACCTGTTTTCAATTCAATACATGTTGCACAAGGCCATTCAAGCAGACTATATTTTCGAGCCAAATTCCTTCCAGCTTTATCAATTCTGCTGATCATTTTTATTCTATCAACTTCAGTACAATGAGAAGTCTTCAATTTTATCACGTTCATTCCCAATTCCATAATTTTTTGAAAATCTACTAGCTGAAATTGTGGATCACCTAAAAATATTACAAAGTTACAAAGTTGTTTTTTTTTAAATAAAAATGTGTATTTTGTTTCTTGTACTGTTGTAAACGGCACGTGCACTGGACTGATTAGGCGATATATGCGTCACCTCCCCCACTACTCGACTTGTTTGTGATCGGTTATAAAATTAAGCCGGGCGGAGCGATCACGGCATTCCGTTCGGTCCGACTAGGCGCTCATTATTGTGTTAACCTTTAATTTAATAATTATAATTACCGTTATCATAATTAATTTAGTGACAGTTAACATTAATTAGTTAAGTGAGTTAATCGAATAAAATTGATTACAAAGTGAACTACCTAGTTCTACTTTATAATGTCCGATCCCGTCAGAAAAACGCCTAATTTTGTATTGTTTTGTTGTGTTTGTTTGTTGTTGTTTTTATTATTTTGTTGTTGTTCATTTTTTATTGTGCGTATATTGCTCAGTTTTGTAGTCAACAAGTAGCAGCGGCCTCTTTAACAACAGATATGAACTACGTATCGAACCTACGCTCCGCCACACCAAATACTTCATCCTGCAATCCTGCATTTGAAAACAACAACCGTCGGGCATCCAATAAAACAAAAGCTTGACATTGAAACAAAATGCGGGCCTGAACAACCGTCATTTAATAAATAAATTAAAGGCCTGAGACGGCACAGTCGGCTCGCTGCGCTAACGCAGTGATTGTGAAGAGGCCCACACCGTGCTGACCGTGGTTAACCATACCCGCCAACAGAGAGGAAGTATTCTAGTGATACCGTTTTACTCGCAAAAAGCAGTTACACTGACACCTATTCCTCCGTTGATGAGGAAGCGACTAGGTGTTCACGATTTTCTCGCTCAAGAAACGTTTAAAAAATCGGATCAGGTTGGTGCCGTGTGAATGAAAGAGATACCTACATCAATTAATAGTCGATCGCCGAGTGTTTACTCCACCGGCGAGTACCTACTAGTTCGTCGCAGTGTCAAACCGGTGGATTTTTATGAAGTTTTTGCCATCTTTTAGATTTTCGTTTATCCAGATGGTTAATAATAATATGTATTATTAATACTGAAAACTGAATATTTACCATGTTTACTTTGTGTTGTTAATAATATGAACTCGAATCTATAGCGTAACTGGTAATTTGTGGACGATACTTATTACACGTGGTTGTACGCATGATAACAAACCACTTTCCCAAAGAAACATTTTATTTATACTCTTTCACTGTTATCACAATAACAGACAGTCGTCTGAAATCGGAGCGTGTGCGCCTGTGTGCATTACGGCTGTTAGCCGCGTGAAGCCATTCTGTCTCTTTATTAAAATTTGTTTGTTATCATGAGTAGAATCACGTGTTTAAGTATCGTTTACTAATTACCAGTCACCGTATACAAGGTGTAATTTCGCATCCGCGTCAAACAGGGGGTCATTGCACTCATCATTATGAACAACTTTGACAATGGGACCAACAATTATGTTCGTATTATTTATAAAAATGAACAGCTGTTTTATTCGCTATTTCATGGTTGATCCCATAGTAAAAGTTCTTCATAATCTTGACTATATTGACCCCCTGAAATTTGACGCGGATGCAAACGTGCACCTTGTATATTGATACAGCAAAGAAATCTCTAAGCTTTGACATGTCACCACATCGGTACATTGCTCTCATGTTAAGCAAGGGCGGGAAGCTAGTATGCTATAAAATAAAGTAATGTTGTTTACTGATTGTTCCAATTATAATAGATCTTCTATGTGAAAACTCCATGCCTTCCACATATTTAGTATCAGTTATGTCAATGTTTTCAAACTCAATTGTATCTGCTACCGTATCCATTGTACTAAAAACGAATATACCTTACAAACAAAATATTCTGAAACAATACTAAATCACAACACAAAGTAAGAATTCCATAAATTAAATATTCGTTCATAAACTGACGTTTATTTGTCATGTTGTATTTGATTTGGTTACAGAAAAGAAGGTTTCTTGGATAAGAGTAATAAATTGCCTCTTTGGTTTTGATCAAATTAATCTTCTTTTAATTTAGGAACATTGGGAGCATTCACCTGAAATGTCAGAGTGAGGTAAACCAAAAGTTTCAGAGCTCAAACTTTAATGGTGCAATTTGTGACAACGACTTGTTCCTGTCCAAAATAGTATCATGAATTCATAAATTACTGGCGAATCTTTCTAGTTTATTCCAAACCCCATTAAAGTATTTACAATTTTAACAAAATATGTTTCTGAATCGTTAGTTAAAATATAGCTGTATAGGTACAGGTTTTTAGAATCGGAACCACTAACGCCGTCTGATATTTTCAATAAATTTCACAAAACTATCCTGCTTCATTGGTCTAGTTGTCGCAAGCAAGACTGCAGGGCATGAGGATCTGGGTTTGATTCTCAGGACATAAAAATGTCATTGAGTTTTTCCCTCAGGAATTTCTCAGTAGCAGCCACGAAGTTAGGATTTGTGCCTGGTTGTTGGCAATAGGCTAACTGGCGAAATGTGGGTGTACCAGTGGGTACACCTATGTCTAACCCTTAGGGTATAACATGATGTTGTGTTGATGTTATGTTACGTATTTGTGTAATGGTTTCTATGGCGCTGAACTGACTTTTCAGGAGGGCGCTGTTGGTAAACATTTGTGAAATTGTCTTTGGAAATTGTATTGAATAAATCAAAGTGGCAGCGTTAGTTTCTACTATAGCCACGTGTTAAAAAAACCATGACACTCTATCGACAGCACTAGATCTAGCACAGTAATATCAGTTGTTAAAATTTAAGACTACACACGAAAACAAAGCAACGAAGAAAATTTCATCAAAATGCTAACAAACATTGTCAACGTTTCTCGGCCATTCTTTTCTTATTTGCACAGTTAGCGGCAAGCTAATGGACAAACAAGGGTCGCGCCAATGTTGATTTTCAGTTAGACCGCGCAAGAACGCTTGTCGCTTGTATCTTACAAGATTTATTTACGTCAGGCGGCTGCTTCAATGTACAACTTCCTTTGGGATGTTGAAACAAGAAAGTATGAATTACAGTCTGAAAATAAAATAAGGTTTTTTGTTGCGTGTTTTAAGGAGCAGGGTGTTTAATTTGTATGGGAACCTCAATAATTAATCATGAGCATGCTGCATAGTTAAGGATTATGAATTATATAGCTTTTAATTTAAGTTGATAGTAATGTGCGGAAAGATAGGTTTGATGACGTGACGAGTAATATAGAAGTATGGAAAAAGGTGAAATGCTGCGCCGACACCAAATTAATTGTGATAAGGGCGAGAAAATTATGAGAATTACCCACAGTCTCATGACATAAACAAGAAAAAAATGTGTCTTCTTCTTTTTTTGCTCATGTCGATGCGCATCTCGAGGCGCGAACTGGACAGCTAGCTAGCTCACGGCCGCCAACATGTCAACTGAACCGGCGTTGGTGGGGAGGCTCCTAAACGTAGAGTACAGCTAACTTATCTTTTCATCACCATGATTCGAACTTCATCATCATCAACATCATCATCTATCTAGCTTTTACCCAAAAATGTTGCCATGTTGTCTGTAGACTAGCCAGATTCAGCTGAATACCAGTGTTTTACATGGAGCGACTGCCTATCTAACCTCCACAAACCAAATAATTAGATAAGCACCTCTTTAATAAACAGATAAGACAAAGTAAAATATAACCATAACAATGACCTCTGACGTCACCCTTTTATCGTTAATTGCGCAATTAGAGCGACGCCCGCACATATTAACTGAACTAATTATACGACGATGTACGGAGCCACAGAAAATTCTCTTCTTATTGCGGGTAATGTCTTCATTTGTAACAATTATCGTCATTAATATTTGTTAAGAAAGTAATTTTATATTAATTTTACTAATTAGTTAAGCTGTTGCCGGATGTTGGATCGCTATACTTTATTAGGTGACTTTAATGTAAGTTGTGATGTTATGGTTTCTCACATTTATTGAATTGAAACTTGACTTTGAAGAATCTTTTAACTAAGTACTATTTGCGCCACGGTTCGCAGTCTAACTAATGCATATCTGAAATAATTAAATATCCACCGAATAACACATAGTGATCCCAATGACTCTTCGTCCATTATTATTAAACCATACCTGATATGAATCAGTACTACTAATCAGTACTATGAATCAGTATTACTGTTAAATTTGTATCATTTGTACAACCGAACTTTCAAAAGTATCCACTTTACAACTAAGAAAAAAAAACATTACAAAAGTTTGATTACAAAGGGTGACTTCGGATCCTTTTTTGCCATAACTGAAGACGATACTCCTGGAGGAATAAACGGTTTGATATCATCGGGATCTGCAAAAGTTTGGAGCCCTAGGGACGGGCGGGCGAGGTCCTGTCTCCATCTTATATTGTCAAAGTTGTATATAGTTTTATATGAGTGGTTTTCTTCTTGGTTGCAGCTATGAAATAGGTAGGAAAAATGGCGTTTGCTAATATTAGGTATATGCATACCTAGGTTCTTAGTTTTGGAAACTAAGAACGTTCGTTTAATTTATTTCGTTACCAATGCTCTCAAAACGGTGAAGGAAAACATCGCTAGGAAACTGGCATGTCCTAGAATAAAAAATTCGAAGACATGTGCTCATTCCTTTCAATAGAGAGGAGGCCTTTGTCCCAGCAGTGGGATGGCAAACTTTGGACTGAATCAATCTGAATTGTCATCGACATGCCAAGAAGAAGTAGAAACATAATATGCTGACTATGCTATGCTATGAATACTTAACGAGTTGCTATTTTGTATAAGTGAATTTGTGACTGTGTACGAATGTGTTGCAAATAATGTAAAGCGATGAATATTCGATAGTTCCTACTCATATTTCCTGAAAAAACAAAAATTCCCGTAGGTGCTTTTGATTTCAGGACAATACGTGAAAATAAAAGCGAAGCATTACAATGTTAAACGTTTAAAAACCTGGGTAACAATATCTTTATTCACCAACTGTGTTTATTAATAAAGTATTGGTTACAATTATGAAAAAAATACAGTTATGGAGGTCAGAATGTTGGCAATTTTGTTTGATCCTTTGTTTTCACAGAAATATGTAATATCTACATACAAAGTAATAATTCTATAATTACTAACAATAATTTGACTCTCTTTACATTTTCAAATTGAATTGGAGAAGGTCAAACATCAAATAATTATGTTTGCCAAAGCTTTCATTTCGACTTTTTTCGCAAACAAATCGGCCTCGTTGAAGTAAAGGGCGAAATTGGCCTGCAGGGAATTGAAAAATTGGGCCTCGTCTGTTTGTCTCAATTGGCTTAAAATTGAAACAAATTCTTTCAATTTTACACCAAGTAGCAAACAGGTAGGTATCTAAAGAGTTTAAGAATACCCTCAACGAAGCCGAAAGGCACTTGTTATCCGTCATTGTAATATTTTTTTTGTCCCTGCCCATACCTGGGAACCTCCTGGTTGCGGAGATGTTCCAGGTAGCAAATTAGCATAAGTACCAACTCTTTCACACGATTTTTAGGATTCCGTACCTCAAAAGGAAAAAACGGAACCCTTATAGGATCATTCGTGAGTCTGTCTTATCTTCGAAACTACTAAGCCTAAAATTTTGAAAAAATATAGGAATTAGTTCAACACTTATTGAATATAGGAAAACCTATAAGAAGTCTATCGTGCTAAAATAACATGGATGTACGAGTCATGCATGGCACGCGCGCATTGCATAGATCAACACTTTTCCGTCACATAACATAACATCACGCCTGTAATCCCCGAAGGTATACCTAATAGTACACCCACATTTTGCCAGTTATGTTTAAGTCCCATGTAATAGGGGGCAAGCCTATTGCCATCAACCGGGCACAAATCCAGACTCCGTGGCTGTTACTGATAAATTCCTGATGGAAAAAGCCAATAACACTTTGCCCGACCCGGGAATCGAACCCAGGACCTCATGCTCAGCAGTCGCGCTTGCGACCACTAGACCAACGAGGCAGTCCGACTTTTCCGTCACCTTGTACAAATTATAGTGTAAAGCGACAGCACACAATCAGCTTGATACTCAGCGTACTCATTCACGTATTATTCCTATATGAATAATACGTGAATGAGTACGCTGCGTGCATTAGTTACGTAGTAGTTAAATACAGTCAATAAACAGTCATCTTTGGCTAACCGTGACTTTCATTCAAGCTAACAATCAAGGTGTGTGCGCCCCATTCAGCAGCGTGTATAATGGAAAATCTCTCAATATCTACTACAATGGTACGGAACCCTTCATGTGCAAGTCCGACTTGCACTTGGCCACTTTTTTTAAATAGGTACACTTTGAAATATTCTAACTTTACTGTGAATACCTCAATAACCCCTACAACGATTTGAAAGCGTAACACTGAGTCCTACTGTAAAGCACTATTTTTCACCTAAAAAAAGGCGTTTCCCGGCAATGATTTTTGCGTACAGTTACTTAAAATGTACAGAATGCTTGATTGACGGCTCCGTGAAGGGTCCATTTACACCTTATGATTAATAATGGTTAATAGATAACATTCCTATTATTCTTTATTGGGGATTGCTGTTAATATTATCCGAGGACAACTGATTGAGAAAAATTCTCAATACAATTTTGAAATTCCTATAAAATAATTTATTTGTCGTCATTAAAGGTAACAGGTAAACTAGTAACACGTTCCTATTCGACAATAAAACCCATAAAAAATCGTTATTTTTAAAAAAAAAATCTTAACTGTGACAAAGGTTGGCAAACCATTTCGAATAGGCGACCACGCTATCCGTCCGGGGCACACCATCTACATAGCATATAAAATATTTGCAGGGGCTTTCACATGGACAGACAGGGCTTTCAATCAGCTGGTGACAGTTAGATTGAATCCAATATGGACTGAAACCGATGGAATAACAGTAATTGACGGCCACAGAGTTCTTTTCAATAGTGGAATAATCCTTGCTTAAATGAAATTGTGAAATGGAAACGGTGAATCTAGTTTTTTTTTTGAAGTTATTGTTTGTCGGGTTTGCATTTTTTAGATATGCTACTTTATGAAACGCATGTGGCTAAAAGAGTGATGGATATTACTGTTTATGGATGAAGAGGAGAGCCAACGGAAAGATAGACGGATAGTGAGAGGAATGATATGACAGAGAAAAGGAGTAAATGATGCCGTGAGGTCTGAAGAGAAGAATGGAAACGTGTTGCGCCGACCCCAAGGAGAATGAGACAAGGGCAGGAAGATGAGATGTGCTTCTTTATGAAGAGTTTTAGAAGTAAAAAAATATGACATTTTTCTTAGCTTTAAAATAAATGATTGTTCTGAGTGAAAATTAATTACTTGTCAATGAAGAGCATGATGATATTTTCAAAACCACATAATTAATCTCGGACTTTTTGTATTATTTTTACTTACTTAAATATAACACAACAATTTTTTTCTTAGCCTTATTCCTTATTCCCACTGCTGGGGAAAAGCCTCCCCCATAGCCTTCCACTCTTCCCTATGTGTGGTTTTCTCCGTCCAATTGGTCACAAACGTTTCAATTATGGAATATAAAAAAGCTTTGTATATAGATCAACAAGTGCCTGAGCTGTATCCAAAATAGCAATAACACAACAAAAACTAAAATTCAATAATAGATCTTCTTTCCAAGATTGTGACGCCCAAAAAAACTCTCATAAACTAACGGAGGTACGTAAAGTAAACATAATTCAGTTACATTGCAGAAATAGGTCAAAAGGATGTGGCAGCCTAACGTAAGGCCGTAATGGAGTTGTGCACTTAGCCCGCTAATGTGTTGCCAGACTATTTATTTGTATTGACGCCTATCGGCTAATGTCCTGGTAAAGTATTGGTCCGATGCTCCTTTAGTTAGGATAAAAGTTTGTTTCTTATAGTAAGTGAATTTACCTGAGTTAGGTTGTTGCTTCTAATGTTCCCTTGCCATAAAATATCATTCTTTGTTTATTTCACTCCAATACTGCGTATGGAACAGTTCTGTATTTTTTTCGTATTTTGTTTATTAGAAGGTATGGAATATCTTGACGCCAAACCTTGAATAATGCTTTAGTGGTAAAGATTGTAATATATTTTTCAACACACTTGCTCATAAAGTGGCTCTAATTTCACCGCAATTAGGCATATAATGACACCTGTAATCAAACTGTGAATTTTTCATTACCATTATTCACAAGTGAGTTATAGGTTTTTTTTAAATTTTTTTTGGTGAGATGCTTTGTTCTTAAAAAGCTTCGATACTAAAAAGATTGTGTTCCTTGCTCATTTCATGCAATTTCGAATTTAAATAGATAATTTCAACTTGTTTAAACGTTTTTAATGAATAAAACTTTTGTTTTCTCTGTAATAAAAAAAACTTTGAATTCCCCATTTTGTACGTGGCTGTAACGTTATCCACGAAAAGCGAAAAAAAAACTTAATCTTTTAGTCTATAGCCGATCGCCATTGTTAGATGCGCGCGGAGGAAAACTTATTAATTTAAATAGATAATTTCAACTTGTATATACGTTTTCAATAAATAAAACTTTTGTTTTCTCTTTAATAAAAAAACTTTGAATTCCTCATTTTGTACATGGCTAAAACGCTATCCGCAAAAAGCAAAAAAAGAAACCTCATTATTTTAGTCTATGGCTGATCGTCATTGTTAGATGCGCGTGCAGGAAAAGTGTGGTGGGTCGTTGTCGAATTTTAGACGGACGAAACGCAACCGTTTTCGCTACGACGAAAACGGTTGCAGAAAACGGTCGTCGTTGCAACTGGTTTGAAGACGGCGACGAAGGAGAACGTGGTTCGTTTTCTGCAACCGCATTTCATGAAATAGAATTGCGTTTTCGTTTTGTAGAACGCGGAACGTACAACGAGTCGACGACGCGACGACGACGAGTGACTTTATTAAGAAATACAGTTGCAACATTGCGTTCTCGAGTTTATTTTCATAGGCGTAAAATAAAAATTTGCACCAAGTAATTGAAAGACTAGTTTGTGCAACGAAGACTGTTTGAACCCAGAACGTAAAGCGGTTCCATCGTCGCAGAACACAAAACGTTCTTTATAAACTGTACCGTCCTCGGCTCTCTTAAGACCCTCACCTAACGGTTCGGGTCTCAATGGCGCCTCAGCGGTAATCACCAACGTTACACACTTATACCATAATGTACTAATAATACCTGGGTGTACTGGCGTCTGTGCACTCGACGGTACAGAAAAAGGCCCACCTGAAATAGCTTCTTGGCTCTGTTTTCATTAAGTTTAGTTTTTTCACGAATTCGAGTTTAGTACTTAGACTATTTTACGTGCCGCTGAGTGTATTTGTACTTAGACAGAGTATTACACGATATGCTAACCCAAGAAGACATTTTCATTAAGGATTACTACGGCTTTTATAGCGTATACTTTGCCACTATTTCCCAGGTGTTGCACCCCACATCGCTTCTTGCGCAACGATATTACATTATATAAGAAACCACTACCGTACGTAACAACTAGTTACTCACTCTCATAGTATTATCTAGGGAATAACCACTTTTCCGTCGCGATAAAGTTCGTAAGAGCTGTTCGTGGTACGTGTATCAACTAACAACGGGTACTTGAGCTAACGGGACCAAAGGTTTAGTGCCAAACTTGTACTGACGACCTTGTGTATGACTGTATTTTGTAATTAAAACTTCAAGGGTTGACTATGCGTGGATATTGCCTTGCTTTTGTAGTGTATGCGTATATGGAATTTGTCCCTGTTCATCTAACAATTTAAATATTTGGCGACTTTAAAATACTGAACGGTGTTTGTATTGTTTTGGAATAGTTCTTTGTGTAAATTATTATAGCTCCTATTTAATTGGTTTTATTCGAAATCTATTAATCTTTTTTTTTTGTAGCGGTAATTAGAAGTACATGTTCTATCAGTAGTTTTAAAACGATGATCAACATCATGTAAGTGAAAGTTATTTTTACACATCGCAAAATGCTGAAATATTTTAACTACCCCTAAACATGCCCAAAACTTTAGGTAATAGTTGAACCACCCAAAATTCCTAAACACACACAATCTTCGTTTGAATAGCGCAAATTATTAAATGAAATCCCAAATATTCAAACTTACAAACCCCAATTATCACAGTAAACATTTATGGAAATTGGAATTGAATTTGAACTGTCGAATCAATGCAACTTTATTCTAATGTTCCGTTGTTAACCAATTAAACAATTGCATAACTGGATTGTTCGGTTGACGCGAATGGATTTTGAGTTTAGAACAATATGGCGTCGCGACCGTTACATTCAAAGTTGCATCGTTCGTTTCGACTCGTTATGTTGATTCATTATGCAACGGGTTGTTAGTTTGCATCTGAGAAATGTTAAGGCATAATTTATGAAGGTAATGCATATTTAATTCGAGAGCCACAAATATCTCATATTTATTCTTATAAACCGAAATGTGATTTTTGTAAGTTTGTATGTTTGAGGACGATCTCTCGAACAACATAAATAGAAAAACCAAAAAGGAACTCAGCGGGCTAATCCGCGCACACTAGCAGGTTTTTAAAATAATAAAGAGATTTAACAAACTAGTTTAATAGCGATTGATTTAATGTTGACATTTTTTCACCTCATTCCAGAAATAATACAATTTCTTAATGTAGATACGATTTAAAAAATAATTTGTGTTTCATATCAAGGCAAAATACAGCAAAAGTAACAAAAGTGGCACGGAAATCATTAAAATCAGAAATCATTAAAATATCATTAAAAAAACAATGAAATATCAATAAAAATCATTAAGAGATTGAGATTACCTTTTCTTACTTGTCAAGATATTTCTATTAATAACTAATTGGAACTATGCCTTCATGATAAAAGTATGTTATCTAGGTCGTCACTTGATTCATATGACACGGTCTGAAGAAGATTTCAGCCACAGTGAAATGTTAAACAGTAAATCAATTTCACTTTATTAAACTTGTATCCAATTTGGCTTACACTGGATTTTTGGACGTGAGTTTTATTTGGAACTAAAGATATTATCCCATCCTAGATAGATACGTCGAGACGACCTGCAGGGCTATTGCGTAATTGCCATTAAACAAAAATAGAATAAAATAGAACCATTTGACAGTTAACTGATGGACACTATGATAGCCACTGACATTTAAAAAGATACGCAATAGCCCTGGCGGATTGTGAGGACTAGTTCGAGGTGGCGTGTAACAAGAGCTCGCAAAACATAAAAAAGCACGTTAATAGAATAAACAACCCGGTTGTAAACATCACCGTCTTCCTGCCCTTGTCCCATATTACTTGGGAATATCGCATCACGTGTTTTTCTCCCATTCTCCTCTGTCTACCATCATGCTATCATTAGTAATACTCCTTTTTCTTTCATATCATTCCTCACACAATCCATTCATCGTTTCCTTGGATTTCCTCTCCCTCTCCAACCATCAACATTTATATGCATCACTCTTTTAGTCAAATGCGATTTGTCCCTCTTTATAACAGGACAGGACAGGATTATCCTAGTACAGGCCATCTAACATAATTTTACCTATACTTTTAGTTTAAGATTCATATTGTTATTTTACCTTTCTAGAATTCTGAATAAAGATTTATTATTATAGTTATAGTTATAACATGTCCGTACTCGATATTGAATAACAGTAACATGTACAGTGGAAACAAGTATTATATCTGGAATGGCAGCAGTCAACTGGTCAAGCTCAGTTTTTCAAAGTTTTCTTACTGCCATTTCAGTCACAGTGGCAGCGACGCGACGCCTCTTAAGTTTCTACGTCGAAATTGCTATTAGAGAGATTCACGCCTAATGGACGAGTAATTGGCTGCTTCGCAAACTAATGGACAATTACGACGATAGACGTACATTTTACGAGAATTATAATAAAGTTATGTCGCCTTTATTATATGCTAATATCGATAAGTCAAGGTGTTTAGTCGAATTTTAAAGGTCAGGAGGTAAAAAGGTCAGTTGAACTTTGATTGTTCTTTTTTAATTGAAATATCCCGTGTTATCCTGAAACTGTTAGGCATAGATGAGTATGCGTATATTACACCCATATTTATATATACGCTAGTAACGATCAAAGAGCTTCATAACTCAATTCTCGGCCTCAGGCTGCTAATGAGCTTTTCTGATAAAAAAACCAAATAACACTTTGATTGACATGAGAATCGAACCTAGAATGCCATGCTCAGTAGTAGCGCATGCGACCCCTGAGACTGATCTCCGACACAGTCTAAACATTATCCTATTTTTGCTGATGTGTCGAATAACATAACTATAATTACTCCTGTGATTCCTTTAAGGATAGGCAGAGGTGTAGGTAATTTACAGTTATTTTATAAAAAATTTAAAGTTATGTTTTAAGTTTCGCTGGCGAGCTTGCGAGAACTGGGCATGAATCCAGACTCCGTGGTTACCACTGAGAAATTTCACTAACACTTTGCCCGACCTGGGAATCGAACCCAGGTCTTCATGCTCAGCAGTCGCCCTATGACCACTGTACCGTTACCATATACCCCATTTCTCGTATAGGAACAAGCGTAGTGAATCAGTTTCTATGGATCTCGTTAGTGACACGGTGGAAACAATGGCAGTAATTCATCACTAAGTTTAAATCCAATTAAGCAAAACTGTTTATTTACACAAAAGCAGTTGCAAATTCGTATATCCTCGTTATCCCGGAAGCGTTCATAATTTAATCTGATTAAATCTTGCCAAATGTAACTTGAAGATGTTTCTTGGTCTATTGTTAAAATTATTTAAAGTAAATCTTTGTGGAAGCCTTATTTGTCGCCCCGTTGTGTATTTTAAAAGTAATGATGTAAATGTGAAAGTGTTGTCAGGCCTTAACGTTTGACCACAGAGTACGACCAAGGGTACTTCTTATCCAGATAGTACCTACTTTGAGAGACCGTGAGATAATATCTGTCATCCTCCGGGCTAAGCTGCAGATAAAAGCTATTAGGTATTCCAAATTTCTTCTTTTTAAACGTTTTAGTCAAAATATTAAAAATAATAAATAATAATAACATATCCCATTGTTTATTGGTTAAGATGGTGATGCCGGCTAGCCAATTTCGGCCAGCGCGACTGCATTCGATGGCTTTCTGGGCATTTTCTCGAGAGCTAGCTAATAAGGAGCTACACTGTTATAGGCTTTATAACGCTCCTGATTACCATTAAAAAAACCACGTGCAAAAACTAGTACAGCACAAAAGTAGAACAATCTACAGATATCCGCAAACATCAATGAAAATCTCAGAAAACTCAGTAACTAAACAGGCCAGCAGAATCAGTGGCACCGGTCAATATTGCCTGACACTCAAGTGTTCCTGATGCGTGAACTTTGTGGATTTCCGATAGAAGAAGTCGAGTGCTCTGTCCATACGGTGTGGAATAGCGGCCATGTTTGCTAATCTCAATGTGTGCCGATTATCCGTCATATTTGATCTGCTCTGTACACCGTTCCTTGTTAGATGTTGGGATACAAGTGTCGCTGTGGGGTTTTATTCGAGATTTCGGGTTTTATCAGGTTTATTATCATAGGTGAACCAACTATTGCAATAACCTTTGTGATTAATATGTTAACGAGGAGCTCGTCGCTAAATATTAACCGTCGCATGTGTCGAGCTTCATGGTTAAGTAGCGCTTGTCAAGGTGTGAACGTAGATGGGTGACCATTTGAGGGCTCGGTTACGGAGACGCGGGGCGTCGCGCGGTGAGTGCAGAAGGCTCATCTCGAGCTTTTTTATTCATTTACTGAGAGGCGCGTCCACCGCAACGAACGCTGCATTTTAAACTAACGAGCGAGAAAACGCTTCTCGTAAAATCGACGTTTGTAATCGTTAACGTTTTCATGCATCGCCATGTGTTTGAAGAACGTTGTCATTTGCAGATCTTTGACAGTCGTAACAGGTCGTCAGTGGCCCGAAAGTCTGACAATTAGTCTTACTAAGGGGTATGGTATGGTATGGTATGGGGGGGGGGTTGTTCGCAAGAGATACCGCGGCCTCGACATGAAGGGCTAAGAAGGAATATGGGTGGTTTTTAGTCAGTAGAAGTCTGACACTCCCTTTCGCTCTGCCCAAGAGCGGGAGGGGTCATTTGATGATTTTCCACCGACCAAAAAAAAAAGGGGTATGGTGGCAGTCGTTCCATGTTAAGTACTGGTGCTGAATGTGGTTAGACCGGAAGCGGAACCCAGTGTAGGTGGGAAAAGGCTAGGCAGATAATGATAATCTTATTACTGTGTTTGCTCGTTGGTGTTGCAAAAGTATTTTTCTCATCAAAAACAACTTTTCGTACTTTTGTTTAAATTCATGGTATTTTCACTTCAGAGTGAATTATCTAATATTATATTACTAAGTTAGTATCTTAGTAATAATTCATACGATTAGGCTGTGACAGTTTGATAATGTGATGATGCATTACTGTGACATAGTTTATAGTGTGATAATTTAGACGAATTATGATAACACATTTAGGTTCTGTATGACAATGCCTGGGGTTGCTTTTTAATAACCATGATGTTCATCTAAAAGACATTTCTCATCAACAATGTAAGTTGTCAGTTCTTTAAGCTTTTCGGGAGTATCTGCAAATCATTTTATAATATCCGATTTGTTAAAGTCACACCATGTCTCTCGACTCTCTTATGATTCATCGAATCCTACACAACTCTTCGCTTGTCTTAGCTTTGATGAAGTCCGGGCCTCATGCGACGGCGAATCAGTTAATTTTAAAGTGACACGCACTAATGAAGAGTAAGCGTAAACTGAACTTCATGAGTGAAACTTTGTTTACCCACACAAAGTTTTCAAAAAAGGCAGAAATAATAAACCTTTTATGAAAAGTTACAACTTTGTAAAGTAAATCGCAAACGCAGATTACATCCAATTTCCAAAAACAAATAAAGTAAATAGTACCATTTACTACGGATGATCTTCCTTGTGAAAGCAAAAATACTTTATGCGTCCCAGTAGGTCGATACGGAATTCTTAGAAACTGAATTATCCACCGGGGAGAGAGGGTAAATAAAACCCACCCCAAAATAAATAGGGCTAACAACGTACACGTAGGCAATCATTTCGTTAAGAAAGTACGAGTCAAGTTATTTCTCTTGGGTGTCAGCGGGAGAGCGGGGAGGTTGGGGAAACTTAGACCACAAATCACTATTATGTCATTTTGTAGTGGACTGTGAAAGCCTTTGCGTTTTTCGGGGTGCATAGATTACTTTAGTTTTATCAACTACATATATTTTTTACAACGATGTCCTGTAGAAACATTACTTATTCAGTTTTCCCTTGTCTACGTTAAGAAGGCTGGGTTTTCCTCAATGATTTGGAAGGGTGGGTTCTGTCTATTGTTTCTCGCTAGTGAGTTACGAGATTGGAAAAGAATAATGACGTTGTTTTAGAATAATACTTTTTTGTAGAATGTAGATGTTACAGTGTAGTTAAAGAGTTACTGACCAGAATTTCATGTGGTAGCTCGATTATTGCAATGTTGCTTTTATGCAAAAACAATCGAAATACACCTGAAGCGGAGTTCAAATTATGACCTATAGAGTCGAGAATCATTCTGACGCCAACAGTAAAGTGAGAATGTCTCCATTTTGTGTAAAAGCTACTAGAGTAACCTAATAATAGTTGACCTGGAAGTGTTACCTGTTAAAATGGAGCAGCTTTAAGTTGAACTATAATTACCCTTGCTCCGTTCCCGCGGGACTCGATTAAGGTGAAGTAAGGAAACGGTGAATGTGCTAGAAAAGTATGATTCGCAAAGTGAAGTGGAATTATTATTGTATAGTACGCTTATAGGCAATACAATTTTTTGTGAAGGTAAAACAAGTACAAAGTAGCACAAGACATGAAAACTTGAAAAATACCATTATGAAATGAATTCTGAAATGGAGTTTTTGTAATCAGTGCATTATTTTTAGATCAAAAAATGATTATCTTTAAGAGCTTATCGCAAATTTAGTAGAGTAGAATCAATTACTGCCACGTAAATCACGGGAACTATGTAGTGTAGGTAAATAGTAATTAAGTTCGAGGAAAAATCAGCTTTTACTCAATACATGCACACAGTATCAACGAATTGACCAAACTTTCTGCCAAATAAAAACTTCGTCGTCTTTCGTTGTGTTGAAAAAGGCGACACATAATACCATATCCATTACGTAATATTTCTTAGATCATCCCGGCCCCCGGTACGTCAGTTTCCTAAGTGACACAAATAGAGTAGCATCTCTGCATACGGGCAATATAAAACGTGCTCGAAAACTTATTACTTCAGGATATTGCCACAATACTGTATGATATCGCTAGATTTCACACCACACTGAATCTTAGGATATTTAAATAAAAGTTATTTTGTACATTGCTGTCGGAAGAACTAGATATTAGTGTCACGTTAACTTATAAATGGTTTGTTTCTGTAAGAAAAATGGCAGTAACTTTTTTCCGTCTAATGTAAGCTGTAAGTGTTTAAGCGTAGCAATATCATTATTACAGCTAACTGTACAATATAAATTACTTGGTTCCTATAGCAACCAGTCTATGATATAGAATCTTAGTTACTTTGAAGTTTGTAGACAAAAAAACAGCAACATTACTTCATATTAAAGCCACTGCAAAAATAATGTAATTTCACCGCAAAAATGTTTTACCCTTGGTAAAACCGGAGTACAAAGTTGCCCAACTTCCCCTTGACGTTGCAATGAAAAATATTACATAGTGTCTCAGCTGCACATCTTATACAAGTCATTAAAATGGACCGGGGGAGAAAGGGGTTATTATGATCCCTGGACGATGGGCTCCAGCATAACTTTTATGTGAGGTCCCTTTAATAGTGCTTTATTATTTAATGTGGTGTTTTGATGGATATGTTCTAAGTGTGCTTGATTGTGGCCCTAAAATGTTTGGTGGAAAATTAATGAGCTTTGTCGAAAGGATAGGTTGGTATCACTATTATATGAGGTTTGAATAGAGACAGAAAGTTTGCCATGACGGTAATAATAAATAACATAATGTCTGTTACTTCCGAAGGGTTAGGCAGAGGTATACCCGCTAACTATGAAACATCGTATTTCTAAAACGTGCCTGTTTCTGAATCTCAACGATATCGTAATCAATATTGTTAAGTCTCAATATAGAACTTATACCTCATTTCTATTAGGTAAAGTGTAGCATTTTGTTGTGGTTATGACATTGTATATTATACGTATAATTTAACTCAGACAACAATACAAACATTTGGTTGTAATTATGACATTGTATTATACGTATAGTTTAACTCAGAAAATAAAATAGCAAAAATGACACTGTGAACATGTTAACCCGCTGACTGATTGACGAAACGTCGGGTTATTTTTCGCACAAATAACGTCATTTATAACTACGGCTTCTGTTTATTCTCATTCCAACTATATACGGTAATAATATACTTCAGCACTCATAAGTAAATAAACGCATCTGTCTAATTTATAAATGTTCAAGTTTTAGCGTAACCTTCACCGGAGAAAGCAATTCTCCTTGTTAATTTGTTTTTTTAATTTATATTGAATCTTAAGTTTAGTTTACAATAGGTTAAGTTTTATAGAGGCTGACTTGCCTTAGGGGGTAAATACTCCGATAAAATATAAGAATAATAAAAACGTAAAAATGTTGAAAATGACGTGAGATTTGAAAAATACCATAATATTCGAGTTTACCGGGGTTTCAATCCTGTACCATCAAATTGTACCAAAAGGGGTACAATTTGATGGTAATATTACGAAAAAAAACAACATCGTGGCTTAAAATGATTGATATCGTAAAACAGACTCGAGTATTTCTACCAAATACGCCAAGAAATATGTTTCTCTATTCGTAAGTAATCCTAAAACATTTACAATATATTCGCAGACCCTTGACTCTGCCTTCGTAAAATAAAAAGTCCCAATAGTAGACATCCAGTCGGGATTTACTTAGTTACGTAACCGCTACGGGGTGTCTTATTTTCTCAAACCAGCGTACCGGGGACCGCATTAAAGAAGCTTACACAAGTGTATAGCTTGCATTGTAGGGACTCCATATGTTATCCTTGAAGGAAATATATCCTGAAACTTTATCTCCCTCACAAATTGACTTGTACTTTCGCAGTTTTATTCACATTTTTTGCCTTTCATCGGGTATTTTGGTTAAGGTTCATGAAGGTTGAAAATATTTGGGTGTTCGAGTTTGGTTAGAGCTTTCATATACGAAATAACTGGCATACGGTAAACATGACGACCACTACAAAGAATACCGAGCATTCAATGTTTGCTGAGCCTCCTAAAGAATTCGTTCAAATATCTTAGCCGAACCCACGCAGCAAGTATCCGTATTAAATAATAGGAAATGAAACGGTCTACAATCAATAAATTATTTACACAGACCTCCGCTTCTGCTAAAGCTTTTCCATTTTAAAATATAAACACGATGTTTATTCTTTCCAATACAGCTCAGCAAATTTTCCAAGTCCAATTCCGTCTAAACCGATAAATTCTTAGCGTCCCTACTAAACCGTAAAGCTGGTATAGCAAAGTTAGTGGACTCCTTGCTAGACACAGCGTGGCAGACGAGTTGGAAGCCACAAATTGCTCAGGGAACTTACCTCTGTTCGGTGACTGACAGGAACTTTGTGTCGCGCAGTTTACTTAAGACTTTAATGAATACCTACAGTTGCTTAGATCATTTACGGTTCGGGCTAATGTTGCTGGCCTGTGCCTTGTTGCCTTATACGACTTCAAAGCCTTTGTTCTAATTTACGAGTTATGTTTCGTGGGAAGGATTATTATAAACGTATGTTGATATTGTTAGGTAAAGTTTGTTAATTAATTTGTTGTTTCATTTTCAGTTGATGATTATAATTTGTCTTGGATACATATAGGTTTAGGCTGGAATTATTTGGAAAGGAAAATTAACAAAGACTTTGATACACGTGGACACTTTGAACACATATTTACAGTTAAGCGAAATTTTCAGTTAAGTAGGTACATAAGTAATATTAATAATGTACTGCGTCGTCTCAAAATAAAGTAAATTCAACGTTAAATAAATAATTAACCGCAAGCGAAACGCCGTTAAGCTCTTTAAACTGTTGGGTAACTTCATTAAAGGGTATGAAACTTTTGTTACACGTGGGATTAGACAAATTAGGCCTTTGATGTTGCTTCAAAACACTTCCCGGTATTTTTCACAGCTCATATGCAGCTCATTACGTTTACAGCACATTACACAGTTTTGGGTGGTTTTAGTTTTGCTATTAAATGTGTGTCCTTTGAACGAATTAGAATCTTAGTATAGTCATTGTAATTCAATGATTTCAGTAAACAATTTCTATAGTGTAGAATTTGTACTTGTTTTTGTACTTATTTGTAATGAAGAAGTGAAGTTTCAGTTGCTAATTAAAAAGGATATGATGATTCTTATAGTTCACAGTAATAGGTATATTTAAACAAACTCTAAGAAACATGTTATCTATAACTGAAAACATAACCATCTATTTTCAGGCATACCAAAACGATGGAGTGGTAGGTCGTTGAAAAGTGTAAAACTGGAACCCATTGGGGTTAAGTTCTTTCAGCGCCATATCACAATCCACAAGGGAATCAAACTGACGTGAAGATATTATACTTTGAAATCAATTTCTCTTCAGCATATTCAGGGGTCGTTAACCCTTCACGTAGAGGGTGGTTGGAAACTTGTGCAAGTGCCCTAAGAGTAATCAAAGAGATTAGAGTAAACATGAAGTTAGACTGTCATGCGGGTTTGTATGTATTTCATTAATTACTATCCTGCATTATGTGTGTCTCTTTGAATTTGCTTAGTACAAAAGCTTTTGAGTTTAACGGACCAAATTAAATAAAACAATTTGATTGCGTCCATTGTTCATTTCTAGTTGTATTTATTATTTGTAGTGTAGTTAATTAAAATGTTCTTTTGAACAAAGCTTTGAGTTTGTTGGTTATATTCAATTAATGAGTGTTTTAAAAGTTGGGTACTTTACATGAAATACCAAACAATTTATTTAATACGAAAACAACGTCTTAAGTTAGGCTTCAAAAACAATGATAGCACTCTCAACACAACAAAATATGCTTACTTCCTAACCACGAGCTACAAGTTCAGGGCTAAGTTTACAAAGACGCGTTGCGTTGCGCGTCGCGTGCAGCGGGGCGTTTTGCGACGCGCGGCGCCGGAAAACGTGCAGTGACTTGCGCAAATACAAAATATGACGATGTACGATGTTGTTCACAAGACTCGGTGTGTAAAGCGGAGTGTGCTGAGCCGCCTGTGAATACGCCGATGCTACAGCGACTGCTATAAAACAAATTGTAGATAACAGACCACAAGCCACCGATACGGTACTCTAAGAAGGAAACAAGTGAAAAACGCACGCGTCGCTTAACGCAACTCGCATGTTGTGAGTTGCGTTAAGCGACGTGTGTCGAGGTTTTGAACAGGGCATGTCAGTAACAACTGAAAACCCTGTTTTAAATTTTTTTCGCCTAGGTTTGCTCAAGTTCTAACTCTCACTACGTTCATACTGTACCTAAATCAATCTAACTCAGACTAAATCTAGGCAAAGCCCATAAAATCTCTAATACTCATTTATCTATGACTCAGGATGCTGAGCTCAGTTACAACGCCAATTTCTGTAGTCATTCGCTATGCAAGACGATGTGCCCGTCGATATACAGGCGCATGATTCAATGGAAGAGACTCCCAAGGAATATTTTAATTTACTTACTGAGACAATGCGAACAAAATCGCTCTTGCAAGAACAAACTGGTTATTGTCCTATAGATGTGTAACGTGTCTAACTTGGACTTATTATAACTTCACTTTTTGGCGTCATTTTTATCCTTAATCTAATTGATAGATATTCCTGAATATTTTCAGTTTTAATTCTAGTGAGTGAAAATACTGTCTCTATGTACGTCTAGTGCATAAACGTATCTCAAATTCGAACTATTTTAAATTGGAAATACTCGTTTCACTAATATTATATAATTATTAACTGAATTGTAAGACTTTGTTTATATCTATGGGTAATACCAACAAAATGCTATATACAGGACAGCTGTATTTTTGGGGTGGGAAATCATCAAATAACCCCTCCCGCTCTTGGGCAGAGCGGAAGGGAGTGTCAGATTTCTACTGACTAAAAACCACCCATGTTCCTTCTTAGCCCTTGTACCGAGGCCGCGGTAACTCTTTCGAACAACCCGCAGCCCCGACGGGCATTTTAAATGGCCTCAGAACGCGACTGCTGATAGCTACAACTCAACAAAGAGTGGCCGTCACAACCTACCGTCCGTATTTCATATTTTTTGAAACCCAGCGTTTTCGTTGCTGCATCCGAGCTACCAGCGACATATTGTGACATAGTGGGTGCAATGCTGCATCTAGTTGACCCATAAAATGATGTTGTGGGCTTAAATGTTTCCAGTAACACTACACAAAGAACTCGCATTTTTTTGAACCTCTATTTTCATGTTAGTCAATGATTTCGCCTTTCAATTTTCCCCAAGTCCAGTCTTCCCTGGCTTATCTCCCATCACGACAGCGTTTTCTAGACCTCCATCGGTGACGACACTCATCTTCTGGCACCTACAGCGTGGCGACTTGCCCCAACGCTTGCTACAATAAGTAAATTATATTTTCGTTTATTTCGTCTTTCTGAAATGTGGTACATAACTATTTTGGTTTAGTTAAAATCGATGAATACTCGTAGGTATGTTATCAGTTCTTGATCCGAATATGAGACCTAGGCTTCGATTTTCGGGTTAGGCTAAATGTAATTAGATTAGATATATTATATTGATGGCAGTAGACTCGCCCTCTTACGAGTACATCGGACTTAAACATACCAACTGAAAATATGGTGTACTGTGAACCTCTGCCTAAAACTTCGGGGAACACCGCTATAGCGTTGTCTCAGATGTCAGTTCCAGTATACTTTACAACAATCAGTGTTACCACAAGATCGGCTGATTTAATATGCATCCAAGGTGTCCAAGAGGTTCAACGTTTTAAATTGACTCACAGCTCTGAATACCAAACCTTAGTTTAATTACATTGTCCTCTACGCTATACTACTAGGAAATTAGTTAAGTGAATTTAAGAAATGAGTTAGTGGCTGTAGTTTTGCTGGCGAATTTGTATGAGGAGGTTTCTGAAGTTAACGTAAAAGACGTTAACTTCAGAAACCTCCTCCTAGAGTTGTTTTATGTTTTTTATACAATAATATGAAAATTAACTTAAGCTTATCAATATCATTCACTAAAATTGGCCCAATGGCAGCCTTAAGAAAATATACTGCCGGATTAAATAGCAATGTTTCAATAAAACGTCACAAATGCCATTTATATAGAATGGAAAAATACTTTTATGAATAACTTAAGCTAATATAGTAACAAAAACAAATATGGAGGCATAAAATCGTCGTCCAAAATCCATTTTCATGGCCATGCTCAATTTACGCTTTTATTTCCATTTCAAATGAAATTGGAACACTTCAATAGCTTTCCAAGATCAAATACAAAAGCAATTACAGAATATTTAATATTTCAAAGAAAATAACCAATAAACACTTTATTGTGACAATTAGCGATACTCAATTCAGCGCGTAGCAATAAATCTCGTAGCCACGTAGCCGCTTAGCTCGTAGCACTTCTACGTGTCTACGATGTCTCAAATACTTAGTTTATTTCAACACTCCACGGCGAAAGCGGACCAAATAAGCTCCATTCTGTTGGTAACGTGACGCTGAAAAGTTTTATTACTTTTTAGGTTGGAGATATAAAAGTAAGTAGGCCTCCTAAAATAAGAAAACGTATTTTTAGAACAGATGTAAGGTGATATTGAAAGAATGACAAGTCACTTCCAAGTATTTTGATGAACTGATATTGAATTGTACAGTCATCTAAGAAAACTGTAAAACAAAACTCAAAAAAAATGAAGTAGCTCTAAGAAAATAAACGTAATTCAACTTAGATTCCCGTTTTATGCTTGTAAGAACACGAGCTATTTAAGTAATAATAAAAGCCTCCTTATGTCGTCAATGCTGAGAACAACAACTTCATGTGAAACTAGTGAAGTCTTCTGTCTTTACTTGCCAGATATGATGCAAAAGAAAAACCTATGTAATCTAAGAAAGTTGCCTAAGAGCCGTTAGGTACAAAGTAGGTATTGTTAGTATCTAGAATTTATAAGAAAGTGTTTCTGAAACTTGTTCAGTCTTTGTTCGTATTTTAATAACTGTCAGTTGGAAAAGCGGGCAAACCGAGACTTCTTTTCCACGTATTTACGTTACTTAGTTATCTGATGGGAGTAAAAACATTTTATGAAACATCGTAAGGTACAAGGATATTGCTGCATGGTAATTCTGCGTCATTATTAATACTAACGTAAAACCTCCACTGGTGAGCAATGGATAAAGACATCTCCCACAGAATAATAATTATATCAGCACCTTGTGGTACACTATTATAAAATCAAACTAACATCATTAACATAGGCACACTTTACAAAAAGAGCTCTTATTGTAACGACATAATAATGGTTTCTTCACGGTTTATTGTAAATACACGTCTCACCGTAATATCATCAAGCAACATTTAATACAGTCATCATCTGCCTAGCTTTTCCCAACTATGTTGAGGTCGATTTCCAGTCTAACCGGAAGCAGCTGAATACTAGTACTTTACATGGAGGGACTGCCTATCAGACTTCCACAGCCCAGTTATTGGGAAATACTGGTTGGCAAACTTTCAGAGCACCTGTAACGACTTTTAATATGGGACAATCCCGCCACACTATTCCCAAACCACTGTAACTCCTGTAAGCCAGAATGAACAGTGGCGACCACAAGAAAAGCGCCGAGACAATGAAGCCCGACGAAGTCCCAGAGAAACGATTAAACTGTCTTGGATCCCGCAACGAAATTAATCAGAAAATAATAACTCCTCCGGAGTAGAAAAGTACATAATTTCCACTTCCCTCCATATCAACAGGAGACAGAACAGAACAACCTGTAACGACTGTCAAAGATATACAAATGACAGCCGGGAGAACGGCATAACGTGCTTTCCGAGATACGAAAGAAACTCGGTACGTAATGTTGGCCACCCATCCACGGACTAACCTAGGATAGCACGGTTTCACTCAGAAATCGACCCGAGCGGCTATTATTACTAAGCGATGAGTTCCTCCAACAGTTAATACAGTATTACCCACATAAAACCAGGTGCACAACACGCTCTTAAAATAAACAGCCACCTAATTTGCCACACCGCTAATTGACGGACAGACACGGACAGAAACTCGAAGACACTGTTGTCTTACTAAGGCCCGTACGATCAATAATTCAAACGTTCGGTGTGTACTCCGCTTTACCGTGCCGCGTCTAATCCGTATTTATTGCAGCATTTTAAAAATTGCAGTTGTTATTGTTTTAACAATAACAACTGCAATTTTTGAGCAAAATAATGTATTGCTTAAAGGAGATCTCATCAACGGCCACTGTTTACATAGCCATCTCCTGTCGCACACCTACCTACCAGTTGCTACTAACCACCCCTCAAAGCTAAACCTTCCGTTTGTCCTATTTCGGTTCACTAAAAACCGCGTCAACAACAATAAAACCTGCAAGAGATCATATTTTAACATTTGTGACCAAAAAAACATCAAATACTCTTTTATCATTCCTTCTCGAGCACTACCAGAATACCCCCCACACCTACAAGTAGACAGTGAGTGCGGTTCTATGTTTTGCTTATATTGTAACTGTCGAGTCATCTGGCGCGACACGACTGAGCCGATAATGCGTAACCTACATGTCAGGATTACGCAACGCGTAAACTTTTCACTTCAGTACATTTTCCGAGCCTAGACACAGATTTGGATGAACGAGTACTAAGAAGGGATGTTGGTTGAATTCTGGGGTAAAATGTTTGGTGGCATTTGGGTGCCATATTATTCTGGGATTTTTATTCAGTTCTGAGTGAGTTGAAAACCTATGTGGTAAAGGTTGTTCTAAGAAGTGCAGTCGAGTATTTGCTATTAATTTGTGGAACTCGGTTTAGTGCTCTCAGAGCACATAAAATACTTCTATTTAAATGCGTCTGGCTGATTTTTTTATATAAAAGGCTAAATGCAGATTCAAGTGACTTTTCTTTTATTCAGTTAATCGCATTTGTCGAGCTCATTAATAGTTTGTTTATTACTTGAGTTTTAATTATGAAAGCTATTTGAAAAGTTACTGATTTTCCTGTTGCTTTTTGTTTAGTCTATTTCCTTAGTTGCGTTTTACGACACCCACGGGACAGACGGATGCGGCCTTTGTAATGGCGGAAACCTCAGAGTATCATATAAGTTAATTAACAGAGAAAAGGGTCACGGCAATACGACAATTGGAGTGCAAAGTTGATGTAGTGACAACTTGTTACTTTATACGACTTTGCGAATAATTTGTAAAATAAAATAATTTTGAGTTCATCATTACATTACATAATTACGCTACATAACTAGTCCATGCTCGCCTAAAGATATCAACTACGCGTCGCTGTGACCACAACGTTTGCATGATTTAGTGAAATCGTAATTGATTCCTCACTTTTCAGATTTACACCTACTCTGTTTGTGTCTGCACTGCCGAAAGCACGACTGCTGGCTGACTTACATATGGCATTTAATCCACCCATATATTCTGTTCGTAAATCTATACTTCTATTATAAAGAGGTGTTTGTATGTCCCTACATACAAACACCTCTTTATAATAAGTATTCACCGGATCTAATGGTCTAATTCTAAATTTTTATCAATGATAGAAAGATACATTATTCGTGGGTGTTATCATCTATAAATTATATCAGAATCTGTTATATCGTGCTTAATAGCCATAGATAGCCGACCTTTCAAAATTTTTGCGAATGAAAAAAATTAGCATTTCGCCCGCGACTTGCGGGTGAAATGCTAGTTTCAAATAAATCGAATGCATTACCAACTTTTCTTTTCTAAAACTCACCCACATAAAACTGCACCCTTTTTCTTCCCCTCAACGTCTTCGATTCTTTCCAACAGCACTATTTCCTTGCAGCACATAACTCAATGGGTAATAGATCGGCGCATTCATGGCTATCTGAGACAACATTCTAATTTAAATAGTTTGTGGGTACAGATAGGGTCGCTTCCCTCTATAAATCACTGGGAGGACCGCGGCCAAGCGTTTAAAAAGTTAAGCTGAGACGTTCTGCTCTCATTCCTTTTATTAACTCGATTTGGGGTGCAAGAGTTTCTTAAGTATTGTTTCTATGGAGAAAACGATTCAAAATTTAATGGTGTTGTGGTGGCAAGGATGAAGAAAAGGAAGGGTATGGGTAACTTGGCAATGCAAAAGAGTGGTATTTGAGAACAATAAAAATAAACCAAAAACCTGAAATAAAATACATTGTATTTTATTTCAGGTTATTTATTTATATACAACAATAATAATAAATTAAGACGAGTAAAATAATACAGAAATAATTAAAATACCATTCAATATAAGTATCAATAAAATCATTCAAAAAATTCCCCCATTTGCTACCTTTCATTAAACATGGAGGTACGAGTATGTACAGGTAGCTGTATCCATAGTCTACAAAAGTTTAAATATGGTCTTCAAGTATCTACGTTCTTCGCACAATAATTACAACTATGCAAGTAGGCATAACTCAGTGTATATTATTGCCAAACAGCTGTTTGATATAATTAGAGAATCTGTGAAGCATAATAGACACTCAATTACTATCTGTGACATTATTACAGTCAAAGGTTTTCTTGGAAGATGATAATCAGATCTCAGAATATTGTATAACATTACGGTCGACATAATCAGTCCTTCACTCACCTGTGTCGAACTCCATCAACATCTAATTGTCAAGTAATGAGCTAAAATATTTTACTTTAAATTGCTGTGTAGTTGGAGAGGAATATGACCAGCAATAGTTGATGTTGATATTTTATTAATTTATGAATACACAAAATACTTAACAGGACTTTACATTAAGATAGAAGAACACAAAAGTTCTGCATTTCATAAGAAATCTCTTTCAGCTGACCAGTGAAAGACGTTCGATTAAAACCAAAGCAAAAAAAAAACACATTGGCATACATGGGCAATTGGGCACTTATAAAACATCGAGAAAAAGGTGCACGGTTCGGGTTTTCTAATCGAAACTCCATTATCGATAAGAAATGAAAACATATTGTGAAGAAAAGACAAATACGAAATTGTTAATTATAAGTATTATAATTTTAGTTCCAGATTCAGCAAAATATCGTGACAAAACTGTTCCTTGACCAACCCTCACAAGCAGACGGAAGAGCAAATACACTTATCCGAAGACCCGAGCTCCTGAACTGCAAAGGTGGATAAATGACAAACATAGTGAGAGATAGAGGAAAAAAACAAAGGAAATAAAATGAAAAATCCATTACGGGGATAAAAGAAAACACCTCAATAACACTCAATGTTCTCGATACAGAATCGATTACCACCGGTTTTAACAACACAAGGCAATACTTGAAGCGTTCGAGCAAATGGAGAAACGTCTATAAGGAGTCTCCCCCTTAATTGCACGAGTGAAACTAATAAGGATAGAGGTAATGCTGAAGTTTTAGTGGTGCTAAACAAGAAAATGTACGATAGTCGGAAACTCGGAACTATTCGATTTTGAATCGGTTGAACTATAATTATTAACTGATAGTATTTTAGACGATCGTTGGAACTATTCGATTTTAAATCGGTTGAACGATTTATCAGCTGATAGTATAATGTTTTATTATTGTAACTTGTAAATATTTTTGCTTTGACGTTAACTTTGTTTCGAAAGTACCAAAACAGTAACCTTCCTTTTGTGCGTATACCATTCATTAGGTATGTAGTTATGTATTGGCTAAGGGACATGTTCTATTCTTGTGTCCGTATCTATTTATGACCACAAATGAATGTATAATTTTCGCAACAACACTATTTACTCAACAGTCGAT
Source organism: Diarsia brunnea (assembly GCA_949774965.1). Lineage (NCBI taxonomy): Eukaryota > Metazoa > Arthropoda > Insecta > Lepidoptera > Noctuidae > Diarsia > Diarsia brunnea. The sequence goes on along the minus strand of OX459003.1, from coordinate 11,340,804 downwards.
AGTAAATGCAATTGTGTTTAGGCCGATTACACTGAAAGAACATATTATTACGATTAGTAAGATTCCTGTTAGTTACCCAGTAAAACACGTTCAAGTTGTACAAACTCGTCGAGGAAATAAAAACTTTAGGCGTAAAACAAAAAAAAAACTTCGCTGGTAACAGCAAAAGTTAAACCGGTTTGTTATAAATCTTGAGATTTGATTGTATTCGTGTAATAGTTTAAAAGTTTCATTACAAGCAGTAACAATAATATAAAATACTTTAAATACCTACGAGTACTTACATAATAATTGATCATAAAACTAATTTTGTTGTCAAATATTCCCACAAAAATAATAAATAGAAACATTATTCCTTTCTCAAATCCCAACTCAAATAAAAATACTAACAAATCTCAAAGCAAGCCATTACAGTAAAATATACAACACTTCACTAACCCACTTCTCAAGAGCTCCACATTATAAGAAACCTATACATTACGTTTTAAGCATCTCTATATAGAACCCCAAGGAGCGTTGCGCCTAATACATTACCCAACTTATGGTCCGCAGTGTGGCCGTAAAGCTCAGAACGTATGGAAACTATTGAACACAAAGGAGCACCGGGAATACAGTCTTTGGAGCTAGAACTGCACTCCTGTAAAATTGGAAGCAGCAAAATTAATAAAATTCCGACGAAAATTTCATTATGATAGGCCCAAAAGTTTTCTAATCGGATCTTCTTGGAAAGGGTATCGTGAAACAATCTCAGGAGAAATATTTACCATAATGTTGTTATGTATTGTAAACGGGTTTTTAGAACAAGATATGTATTGAATCAGAAAGAGGTACCTACTGTTTGCATCTTACGTCATCATCTGCCTTATAGCCTTTTCCCAATTATTTTGGGGTCGACTTTCAGTCTATCTGGATGCAGTTCAATACCAATGGTTTACATGGAGCGGATTCCTTCTGACCTCAACAACCGAATTTTTTAATTCAGTTGTAGGGGTAATATTCTTACTTCTGTGAAACCCCTTGGTAAGACTGGTTGTCAGACTGTCTATAAACCACAGCCGAGATCAAGCATGCTTGCCGAGGTACGGAGGAAACTCGGTATGTAGTGGGTCATCCTTCCACGGACCAACCAAGGCAAACATGGAGATCGACTCAACCGTCTGTTATTAAACCGAGAGCTCCTCCCGTTTGCATCTTATAAAATATAAAGTTAATCATCTGATGAACTTTTGCATCACAATGTAGTTTCGTACTCTTGATTAAATAGTTTTTGCTTTTTTTATTGTCATTCCTATCAATACTAACACAGTTTGCTAATGTTGAGTGTTCCATAGAACACTCATCATTGTAAACAGACTACATATCTAGACTACATAGTCGTAGTATAAAGCACTCACCCACATTAAATAAATGGCATCGTCCATTGTTCCATTTCTATAGAATACGCCCATCAAAGTAGTTGATATAATTTATGCAAGTGTTTAATGCCCCAACAACGACCATTGTATGTGTAACCATTGTAACCCATTATTCAGAACAACTTAACACCAATATTCGACTTTATTATCCGCCTAAGTAAATCAATCGAACAGATAACATTAACCAATCAAGAATTTGAAAGCAAAACTTCTTTAATTAATGTTAAATTATTCTAAAACAACATCCAAGCCTATTAACGGTCGGTATCAGAAATCTTGTAACTTTTCGCCTTTAAACTTGTGAAAGAAAAACGTTCCCGAAATTCAGTTGAAAATAAGCTTCCAGTCTCGCAGCGATTACCATAAAACTTGTTTAAATGGTAATATTAGAAGACGTCACTTGCCGCAATCGTCCCCCTTAGGGATTTTATCCAAATCTATCTCAACATAAATACATACACTGATAAAATTCCCTACGTCATTTTTGTGGTACTGAAGATCCAGTTTTAGCTCTAGTTGGGACTATTTTACGCTGTGGTATAACTGTGACAGGACGATTTCTACGAGTCAGGAGGTTTTCTATTTCAAGGTGGTCGGTTTCGGGATGTCAGTTTGACGAAGGACTATTATGGAATTTTAGAGTCAGTCCAATTTTGAATACTGAATGGATTTGAAATGTGTAGGTTCGTATTGAAATAGATTGGAAATGTGATGGACTTCTAAGATAGGGTGAATATTCGTGATTACATTTTTAAATATTTGAATCTATTTGAGTCAGTCCATTTTTACGGTTGAAAACTGATGAAACTATAGATATGTATTACGTGTTTCGTGCTTTTTCTAAAGCTTTTCAAGTATTCGCATCTAGCAGTAATCACATCATGTTGAGGAGCTGATGATGGAAGGTATAACTCCTTAACGATTTGGAGTTGGAGGATAATTCTTAGGTGAGCTGACCATGGAAGGTACTATTCCTCAATAGTTACGAGTTGAAAGCGATAATAAGGAAATCTTGAAGGTTGAGGGTTTGGTTCCTTGCTTGAATGTTAAATGCATAGTAAATATTTGTATAGGATACGTATTACAACTAATTTAAATGGAAAAATAAAAATTCTTTACGAAGTAAAATCAGCTTCTGAAGTCGGTGGCAAAAAAACGAAATCGAACAAACAAATGTCACCGACTTCAGAAGCTGAGTTTTCTTCTGAAGTTTATTTTTTTACGTTTTTGTGATTTTGTTTTGCCACTTTTTTGTGTTTTTGAAGTTGGTTTTTTAAGATTAGAAACGTTCATGAAATATAAAGGTACAGTCAGTTTAAACTTGACAACTTACATTTAATTTTACAAAATTGAATTGAATTGAAATTTTAATCATTCTAATCATTCTTTTAATAGTTCTACAATAAGGCCTGAAGGTACCTTTTTATTTTTTTTATGGTGGGTGGAAAATCATCTTCCGCTCTTGGGTAGAGTGGAAGGGAGTGTCAGACTTCTACTGACTATAAACCACCCATGTTCCTTCTTAGCCCTTCATGTCGAGGCCGCGGTATCTCTTGCGAACAACCCGCAGCCCCGACGCCTGAAGGTACCCTAACCCTAAAAGAAAATTTCCCAGGTATTTCATTCAAATATCCAGATGAAAACCCTTGTCACGGCCGAGAATTAATCTCAGAGTTTGAGCACTGAATGGGACATTATGGAAGTGGGTCAAAGGTGTACTTCTGTAAGAATAGCCATGCCATGAAAAGGATTCAACGTGAATAGTAGCAAATTACTACTGAACTTGTGGAGGTAGTGCTTTTCTTTGTAAACGGCTTTTTTTAATCTAACCTGGTATTATAAAGAGGGAAAGATTTTCAGTTTGTTTGTGGAGCGATAATGTTCGGAACTATAGATTTGATTCCGAAAATGGTTTTGGTAATGGGGAGCTACGTTATTCCAGAGCGCCATAGACCATATTTTTTTAATTTCTGCCTATGACGTAAGCGACGACGCTGTGATCAAGAGCTTGTGCCGGTGATAAAGGATTGTTTTAAATCTGTTATAACATTTACAGATTTTATGTACCTTGTCCTTATTGTCTTTTTTAGTTTGCATTTTAGTTTTCGTTTTTGCCAGCTCGAGGAAATTGTTGTTGGGTTTTTTCAACGTCTAGATTGAGTCTAGATTTGTGCCCGGTTGATGGCCATTGGCGCGCCCCCTATTACATGAGACTTAAACATTACTGGCAAAATATGACTGTCCTATAGGTGCACCTCTGCCTAATCCTTTGGGGATTACAGCCGTGATGTTATGTTCTGTATCACTTTCAAACTCGTAAAAACGATATTTGGACAGTGAACGTTCACGATCCCTAATTCTTAATTGTTATCTGGCGTATTTATGAAAAATGTCCGTATATAAATAGCAATTAACCGGCTTACATCCTGGGGGTGCAATGACTTATAAGCTAAAGTCGTGACTGGGGTACGGGAATCTTTAGTTAATAGGTACGCACGTGAGAAGAATTATCTTAATATTTTTGAAATAAATATTTTTGTTAATAGTTTATTTTTCTTAGCGTTACAATGAAAATTTTAAAATAACAAAATAACTAACCACGTTTAAAACAAATACCTTAGAGGTAGGCAGTGGTTTCAGTTACGCTGAAACTTTAGTTTGTCTCTGCATCACCCGTCAACCTTTGGGTGTAGTAAAGAATGCCACTGGCGTTAAGTCCGCCTCTGTATGATATGTGCTTTAAGCATTAGGCAAATAAATTAATATAAACCCTAAGTGGGTCTAATCTATTCAAGTCGCGAGTTTTTTACTCGAGTTATTTAGTTTTTTGGCTTTTTCTTTGTTAGGTCGTTCCATTGCCAACCCCATCTCTGCCCTTTTTTTTTTTTTTGGGGGTGGGAAATCATCAAATAACCCCTCCCGCTTTTGGGCAGAGCGAAATGTCAGATTTCTACTGACTAAAAACCTTCCATGTTCCTTCTTAGCCCTTCATGTCGAGGCCGCGGTATCTCTTGCGAACAACCCGCAGCCTCATCTCTGCCCTTAGGACAAGATTGAGGTCAATAGTAGGTCAATATCTGATAAAAAATCCAGTGACTATAAGCGATATTTAATCCAGAGCATCAGTAAACATCTTGAATTAGAATGTGTAAGCATCTAGAATCTAATAATGAGCTAGATTCCAGATCATTGTTAGGAGCGTCCTAAGGGACGTAGGCGTCTAGACGCACATTACTCACAGACGCTTCTTTATATATTAAAACATCACGTGTTGAAATTCAAGTGCGAGGTAGTTTTGTATGTCAATGATAGTGTAAACGTGTGGAAGATGGAGTGCTTTTAGTTCCCTTGGGCTTTGGAAGTAGCGAGAAATGCTAGAGTAATATTATGCTTTTGGTGATAATCGATTGACTGCGTCGTTGGTTGAGTATCGCAAGCGCGACTGCTGAACTTGAGATTCGTTTCCCTGGTCAAGCAAAGTGGTGTATCCTGCGATAGAGCTCCACACGTCACTGTAAGTCTTTTGTGTTAGTATTAGTTTTATAATTTAACACTTAAAACGGGATGCACAGTCACGATCTAGGAAAAACACTGCCCAACTTAAACTATAGAAATCTCGTTCTCATAGTATATCTCGTTTATTAGTGTGAGCATGAACTAGTAATGCCTGTCATATACAAAAACAGTACCTACTTACTAGCTAATCTAGAAAATGTTTTAATTTGTTGATTTTCCGTAATTGATTATACGATCAATAACCAATGGACTCAAAACGTAAACAAACCATCGATTAAAGCTAACAACAGCATTCTATTACTAAAAACCCACTTAGTACGATCACTTGAACAAACAAAGCAATTCGTTTGGCGAATTAACGATATCGCGGGGCGCCTTCCGCATAGTAAGACGTAAAGAAATTTAATTAGCGTTCATTGAGATAATTCACTGGTTCCACAATAGGCCGGCGAAAGACAACTTTCACTAAGTATTTGGACACACAGTCCTATTGAATGAAAAATAATAAAAAAAACTTGAGAGGTGTCAAGGAACACCCGGATGGAACGAAGTTATTGTTATTTTTTTTTATTATGTAAAAAAAAAAGAAAAAAAAAAGGAATTAAAGAAGAAAAAAAAAAAAGAAATGTAGAAATGAAAATATCTGGCTTGCTTTCTATAAGAGAGAGAGAGACAGACAGAGAAACGTGCGACGCCGCACAGCTTACAATAGCTTACTATAGCAAAAAGTGTCGTGACAACTTTTCGTAAGAATTTTTTTCGTCTAGCCCCCTTTCACAACGCGCGATAAGGAACTTCGTTCCAATAATTTTAGGTTTATATAGGGAAATAACCGATGAAACCGGCATGTCTTAGAACCAAAAACTTCGAAGACATGTGACATCTACCAACCCGCACTGGGCTCGCGTGGTGGATTATAGCCCATCGCTCTCCTAGAGAGGAGGCCTGAATCCCTGCAGTGGGAACATTAAAGGCTGATGATGATTATAATGAACCAATGAAACATTTTTCAGGATATACTCGTACATTAATTAGTCCAGGTGTAGTAGCAAGCGTAGTGTGGAACGCGCCTCTGCTTCATGAACCGAAATGAACTTAAAAAGGCAGCTAGCACATTCTGGGTTGGGTCGGTAGGCGGAGGTCAGGGTATTGTAGTCTGCTTTGTACAGCAGTGGACACGTTAGCCTTAGTTGTGGTATTGACTTATGTTAATATATTTTTATTGATTATGTTTTTTTCTATAATTATAAATCACTCGGTTTATCAAGTCTCCGTGCCTTGAAATTCAAAAAAGTGGCCATTACTTTAAAAGTTAACGTTTTCCATATAAACAACGACTATCATTCCAATACTTCTTTGATGTCGCTATCATCATTAACAGAATGTCACTTTGTCTACACTTCAACCAACTTATCGGTGCAGGCGGGAATACACTGAACTAAAATAAATGTACCAAATTTGAAATAATGCTGCATTTTTTCTTGACAAACAGCGCCATCTTAAATTACAAACTTAATTTCATACTGTAGGGTCTCAGATGTTTGCAAATTCTCTTGAGATTCGAATTTTATTCAACCGTCTATCCACCAGTATGTCACACAGTTCTAAACAACAGATCTTGATCCAATTATCTAACTCTAAGACAAGATAAGTAACAAAGCTGAGACGAAACACTCGGAACACCGGTTGCGTATCAATTATTCAAGCGCTATTTATTGTTTTACTATACAGGGGTAATAAGTGGGAAGTTTGTGTTGTTTCTTGTCAACTGATTGCAGTGACTGTCGCTAGGTAATCAGAATGTTTCATTGATAATGTTCTAAAATAATGTTATTATGTAGTTATTTATTGGCGAGCAGTAGAGGCTCAGGCAAACCTGAACAGTCTAACCGGGCTAAACACAGGCTAGACTTACCTGACGTGGGTTCAAATTCATTCACAAATGGTCCCAAAATGTTAGCCATAATTTCTTAAAAACAAAAAATGTCAAGAAATGTGACATTCGCCAATCCGATGGGCTGGGTATTAGGCCCGATTATTAGGTAATCAGTGAAAACGCTGGCTGATTATATGATGCCAAGTAGCTATTAATGTTTTATTAAAAATAACATTATGATTGAACGAATGAAAGCTATCTTATACGACAAGACCCAGGTCGATATAATGAATTCCTTATTGAACTTTCCAAATGAAAACACCAACTGTTCAGCATTTGTCTCCTCATAAACTTCCCTCTATTTTACTCTAAACTTATCATCTCCTGTCAGGCATTTCATAACGACCTGAAACTGTTTTGATGAGTTAAAGCTGCCGCCATCTAGCGCTTACAGAATGTAGAACATGAAACTGTGCTCCTTAAAACTCCAAGCACCTAAGATTTCTCAGTAGCACAACTTTACGATGACATGTCACACCGTATAATGTTTTATAACCAATTCCAGCTATCCTCTTAGCGTCCGTAATATATGCATAAACAAGCTCAGACGCCATAATATGAGTTACACCGCAATGCACTCGAATATTACAGAATAACGTGAATGTTAGAAGCTTTGGATGTGACTTGTTAAAATACTAGGAGCATGATTCAAAAATAAAATATGAGTAGGTACATAAAATATATCGTGTTTCACGAGTTGAATCCTAGTTTCTGTTTTCTTGTCAAGGTGAAGGCGGTCAACGTAATTATTGAATGAGCGGTGTTATCGAGAGAAACTTTGTGTTCATCTTTTCCAGAGTTGTACGGAACTCACGCACGTAGGACTTTAGGTCCCGTTCTGGAGAATTTTGTGTCACTGACTTTTTAAATTTCTGGTTTCCGTAAAAAAGAACGTGACGTAAGTCAAGAATAGTTATCAGGTAGTAAGTGAAACAAGAAAGGATTAGAAGCACTGTTACTTAGTAGTAGGTATTATGTCCGTAACGTTTCTCAGATGATACACTTCATTCAGCGTTTGGAAGTAACTTTTTTGCCACTCTCCTCCTAAAATAAACACCTCCTTCACCCTTTCGTACTCAAGAACCTAACCCTTTTAGTAGTTCCACGTGATTCCACCACAGGTCGTGTAACTTCGTGTTGCCGTAATGTAAAACGTCCTGGTCGCGTTATTATTATTTAACTTTGTAGCTGCGAACAAATGTTGTCCCCGGTTGTAACCGACAACCGTCGGAATGGAGTTCCAAACTGCGAAATTACTTTTTTGTGCGTTAGTATTTTTTTTGTGTTGTTATGTCAAAAGAATCTAACTTTGTGTGGCGCTGTTGTAGGAAAAGGTTAGTGTTTTATTGCGATAGGTTGATAGCTGTTGCCAACTTTTTAAGCTCGATTTTGGAATGTGTTCACGATTTAGAAATAGGACAACAAGTATTAGCCGTAGCATTTTTGCAATAACACACATATATCCTGATAAACTGTTACAAAATCATAAAACACAAAAACCGATAAAAGTTAAGTTAGCAGTTTGTGTTTCAATATATTATTTTCAAAATCGGCTGCGGTTTTACAATTACTTAGCAAGTACAGTAGTCATAGTCCTCGGGTTCTGTTATAGGGGCTCCTGGCTTATTATAATCATCAATTCAGTCTTCAAATACGTAAACAAAATGCAAATACTGAACTTTAAAATCTACTTCTTGTAATTGCTATCCACGATTAAAGGTCTCCACTTGGCAAATACCTGACCTTTAAACCCAGTTGTTTACAGTGTACTTATTAGAACAGCTACTCTAAATTAACGGCGCGAGACTGAACGTAATCAATAAGGCGAGGATCGGGAAGATGAAGTTAAAACAGTGTTCCCTTTACATTGGGGAAGGTCGAGCACCCTCACTGTCTAGATGGTCCTTAAAGTGAGGGATAGCTCGATACACGGACATAGTAGATGGACTTTTCCTTTTTGAGGATATTCAGTCAGTTCATGAGACAGTTTTTTAAAAGGATTTTAAGAAATATCTTGTTTTGTTTGACACTATAAAGTATTCAGGTAAATCTGTTACAAAGTATCGAGACAAAACCATTTGTCAGTTTTCATCAAATAATTCAAAAGTTTACTAAATATACCAGGTAACGTAAAGCTAAGGTAAGTCAAGGAATTTATAAAATCTGATAAGGCACCTAACCAAAACTGATATTATAAGCATCCCAAAGTGTACGTACATTTGTCGCATGCTGACGAAGACTCTTGCCAAACTCGAGCGGAGTGGCGGATGTCTCGACTCTGTCAAACTCGAGAACAAAGACCTGATTATGAATACACCGATACATGCTTATGCCAACGTAAATTATCGTCTGGTCGCTAGTACATCTTTTATGAGAGTTTCGTGTTTTAGTGAGGAAATTTTCACACAAAGTTGTGATAAGAATGAGTAAGACATAGAAAAACGAAATAGAATGGCAAATCTAGTATCATTTTATTTTAAAAGCGTTCATGAATGTGCACTTTATTGATAAAGCAATAGGTTCTGGGTTGATCGGGAACATTTGATAGTTTCGCGTATTTTAATGCGCTGGCGTCTGTACATGATAATTATATGAATCAATAGAGGGGTTTTACTTTGAATATTTTTATTATTTTTGCCCATTAGTATTAATTTGTGCACAAAGGTTTAAAGTGAATAGTTTTAAATTAATTAATTTAAATAAATTTTAGTATTTAAAACAGAAAAACTCTTTACTAAAATAATAAAATAGGCTCTTGGCAATTAAGCAGGGCTCGATTCAGAAAGGGATACTTCTGAACACGGTTTGTATTGTTAGCGGGTTCCTCTCTCTGGAGCCCTGACCACCGCCGCCGGTAGCTTGGACACGGTGTACAAGACCAGTGGGTTGCTAATTTTTATAGTACCTTAAATTGAAATATCGTAATTAATATGCTAAAAAGTAAATAAAGGGAATACACAGATTCAACATTCAATAAACATTATTACGAAAGTAATATGAATTTATTTTCTCATGTTCATTAACATTAACTCGCATTTCGCACTCCATTTTCACAGTCTAGCGCGAGTTATTACGATCATTCGAGTAAAAATAATATGACCTTAAATAAGCATGAGGTAGAAGGGAATCCATTGGAATTTTTATTCAAGATTAAATCAAGTGTGAATTTGATCTGGGTTCGACTTATCTCAACATGTCACGTGACAGTCGGGTGCATACGTTTTTAGAAATCAAATAAAAGGGCTTTTGAAGTGGACTGTGTTATGGAAGGAATATTAAGTATTGGTCTGATATAGTTTCGCAGCCTTTTCAAGTATTCTGCTAACTATGACTTGTTAAAATAGGATTATTACAGGTGAAGGCAGAAACAATGGTAAAAGTATTAGTTTATTTCACATAATTATCGCGGTCAGTCTATATGAATAAATCAAAATTAAGTATTTGTTTTTAATTTCTAAATAAGAGCTTTTTACTAAATGCGTTGTTTAGTTTTGGTTTGACCGATTTAATAAGAAGTATAAACCAAATCAAAAAGTTCATCGTGCTGCACAGGTGATGCCGCTGCGGCTGCAGAGAACCTCAAGCGGCGTAAATATAGTAACCTTTGTGGAAACTATATTTTCGAGCCGTTTGGGGTTGAAACTCTGGGGCCGTGGGCTCCGAGTGCTCATAGCGTGTATAAGGAAATTTTAAAACGCTTAGTTGACGCTTCTCGTGACCAAAGGGCTGGCTTTTATCTAAGGCTAAGTGTTGCCATACAACGTGGCAATGCCGCCAGTCTTTTGGGCACATTACCGGCTGACAGCGTTGAGGTGCAGTTTTTTGGTGCCTTTTTATAGTTTCTTGTTAGTTTATTTAATAGTTTTTAATTAATGTACATAGCTAGTTCACTCTTATAATCAATAAATATAAATAAGATATACATACACCTACATAGAAAGATGGCACCTTAAACAAAATCAATTTATTTCAATTTGGTATCTAAAATGGAATTTCAACTGCTACAGTCGAAATGCGGTCAAGTCAACGGAAATTAATCGGAAGAGAATAGAGATTTAGCGAATTTAGCCGGAGACGTATTACCGACGACTGACGCTCTGTCTCAGAGAGTTTCAGTACGAAAGTGCTGACTAAATAGTTCTTGCATTTCGTTTCGTATTTTAAGTTTAAAAATATTGTATTTTTAAATCAAAGTTTGTTGAAGAGCATTTTTTGTATCAATGTTTTGTGTGTTTGAAATGGAACCCAATAACGCTTTGTCGCCCAGGGAATAGGGTAGTTGACAAAAAATCTAATTAGTCCGTCAGATAGATTTCCAAAAAATATTGGTCACATATTTTTTTCTTTTTTAAGTAAACAAATAATTAATATGATACAGCCTTTTGAAAACTCGTGTGACGTCACATTGCACTAGACCAGTCCTCCTATTATTTATCAATACAATACAGAAAATATATCTTTCCAAGTCGATAAAGATATAATATAATGACAAATTAACCATTTTCAGGGACCTTAATTTAAATACAAAGTAATACCCAACGAATAAGCTATTAAGCGTCATTTTAATTACAATGAGTGCTTCATAATTTTAACTTTTTTATTTCACGGGGGCCTAACATTCTGCATAAACAGTTCTCCACAGAAAGCTTTAGCAAAGCTTTTAGAGGAGATCGTAACTCCTTAAGTACTGTTTTAATGACGTCCCTTAGTGTTTTATAATTAGTGTGAATTTACCTCAACGTATTATTACACAAAGAAGGCGAATTTGTGGTGACTTCTTCATTGAGATTTGGCTCAGTGCTTATTGAGGTTATGTGTTTTTGTGAAGATTTGGGCAATTACATTCTAAAGACGATAAAGTTAAGTATGTATGAGTAGCACGGTTTTATTTATGTAAATGAAGGTCTCCTATTCTTCATTTAATTTGAATTTCCCGCGCATTCACTTAGACTGCATACGTTATCTGTGTTGACGACAGCTCTGCACTATGGTCAATCTATGATTGGAAAAAATCTCTTTGGATTGATAGAAAAATATGTGAACACGTTTTTAAGGACATATTTTACAAAGTATAGAAAAACTATTGAAGCAATAGCTTTTATTGTTGTTTCTCCTTACAGGTTAGTAATAATGATTTACTTTAATGTAGAAATAAGTTGTGTTTATAAAAGTATGTACACTTTATAAAATTAAAATAAATTTCTCCTTACAGAGCAATAGCATAATGCAGTTGTTTCATTAACTAACGTATTACATTTATTTACTGAAAACTTTATGCACACTACATTTCATCGGATTTTTTCGGATTCATCCATTGCTGGGTATAGGAATACCCTTTTTTCTGATACAATTCCCGGTTCTGTGCGTCCCTCTCTCATCCAGGTTTTTCCCGCGATTTTGACGATATCATCGAACCAACGAGCCTTAGGACGGTCCTGGTTTAAAAGACTTAGGAATTTTGTACTATTCATTATTTCGAATTTCAAGACTACGGAATTTATAAAATAAATCCATGAAAAGTTTTTTAATGCGTTAATGTCATAGTGAAAAATGGCGGTAGGTACTACTTGGTACCTATGTGCAAATCAATGGAGGCTTACCACAAAACAGAAAATAAAACAGTAGAATTGTCTCATGAGTCATGACGCCACGTATCTTATTAGCGCATCAACACATCTTCTTCATAAATTATTTAATTTTGCTATGGACGATTTGGAAGTTAGAACGGTAAATAAACTTATCGACCTCAATTGACTGACTATAGCGTCAAAGTAAATAGCATTTCTAGGCACCAGCTGTTAGTTTAAATACTATTTCTAGAATTAATAACTCAGCACTTGAAATAATATTTAAGTTTGATTAAGTTAATCAAGTTTTCCCTACTAAGAGATACTAAAAAGTAAAACTATCAAGAACTGTGATAGAGCCAGAGCAAAAAGTTTGCTAATGATTTTGAATAATTAAATATTTTTGAGTAAGTTTTTAATTTTTGAACTTTCAGAAACAAAGTTTGACTTACCAAGTGTCTGGAAATTTGTTGATTTTTATATGAACACTGGTTTTTTAACACTTTGTATATCTATTTACAGGGAAGTGTAATAATTACTGTCACTTTTTACATAAGGTCACCTTTTGCTTACTGATTTAATTTATTTATGACGAAGAAACACTGTACGTAACAACATAACATAAAGTCACGCCCGAAATCCCCGAAGGGTTAGGCAGAGGTGTACACCCACATTTCGCCAGTTATGTTTAAGTACCATGCAATAGAGCGGCGAGCCTATACGTAACAAGTTATTAAAAATGTCGCAGGCAATTTCTAATCACATAATACGAATTTAAATCGATAGCTTCAACCGATCAGTTAAATCTATAACATGTCTAACTTTAATCATGATTTATTTGGAGACTTTGACAGCGATCCCAAACTGATATTAATTTTAATTTGTGACAAAAACTAACTTACCACTCCGCCAAATTAATCAGGATTTCTGAAATATTTTTGTTAAAGTTGTTTAAATGTACCATTTCAGTTGAAGTTCATGGATGCTATTTTTTCTTTGCCTTACACAATAATGTGTCAACATTCTGTGAGATAATCTAATGGAATAAATAAATATAAAAATGACAAAAAAGTGAAAAATAAACTTCAGAAGAAAAATTAGCTTTTGAAGTCGGTGGCAATGAAAAAACCAAATTAAACAAAGAAATGTCACCGATTTCAGAAGCTGATTTTTCTTTTTTTTTTTCACTTTTTTGTGGTTTTGAAGTCGGTTTTAATTTGCTAAAAAGTTTATTTTTTATTTTTAGTTGTAATAGGTATTTTATACAAATATTAACTATGCATTTAACATTCAACCAAGAAACCAAACCCTTAACCTTCAAGATTCCCTTATTATTGCTTTCAACTCTTGAGGAGTAGTAACTTCCATAATCAGCTCACCTAGATAACCTGAAAGAATACAACCATCTGTGCGTCCCCATAATATTTTATTAAAGAATCCAACTTCCAACCGTTAAAGAGTTGCATCCACCATCAGCTCATCAACATGAAGTGATGAATGCTGGATGCGAATACTTGAAAATTTAACCTATAAAATGTGAGGGTTGCCCTCGATTTCTCTGGTATGCAATCATCATCAGGTTAACATAATATCCTGAAAGAACTATCGGTCCATAAGTACGTATGATTTTGAAGGAATCTTCTTTCAACTCCTAACCGTTGAGGAGTTGTACCTTCCATCATCAGCGCATTCACATGAGATTTTGATTATCAGAACAACTACATGAACGCAAATACATGAACAGCTTTAGAAAATATACGGAAAACGTAACAAGTGCCTTTAAAGTTTGAGGGTAGTTCTCGATTTCTTTCGATCATCAGATCGTAATTTGGTGACAATGGGACCAACTCGGGAGTTTACTCTTTCGAAAACAAAAAAAAATTGAAAATCTGTTCTGTAACGATGGAGATATCCGATACCAAACATACAAAAAAAAAACAGACGAATTGAGAACCTCCTCCTGTTTGGAAGTCGGTTAAAAATCATGAAAAAGATTTTATTGGTATTAACTTTTACCGATTTGTCATTCAATGCGCGACTGCTGGGTATGCGGTCTGGGTAAGTTTTATTGGGTTCTTTCATTCGGAGTTTTTCAGCATCACTAGGAGTTTGGATTCGTGTCCGGTTCAATAGGATCGTCTCAAGTCCCATGTTATAGGATTTAATTGTAACTGGCGAAAGTATGTGTACAATAACTTAGTTTGTACACATACTTTCGAAGTACCATTACCGGCGCGATTTTATAAAAATGACGTAGATACAAAGTTCAGCTAGAAACATCTAAAATGTTCCCAAAGAAGCAGCTACTTTTGTACACGAACGTCTAGTACCGTCTTATTTAAATTTCAAAGAAACCGACGTAAAACAAAATATTCCTTGAACGCAGCAGAATTTCTCATTCGAAAAGAAATCCGTGCTTGTTAAGGACGATACATGCAGAGTCGAAAGTGCGCGTCAAAACGTTAAGGGCATAAAATGTAAAAGAAAAAATACCGCCGAGGATCCTCGAGCCAGCGAAGAGTTCACCACCATGCATACAAATGTTCAGACATGTTGTGTCTACTTCAAGTCTTGAGGCTGGAAGGTAATATGCTGAAGAACGTGCCATGTAGTCACGGAAAATGTGAAAATTTTGGCTCTTCCACTTCGACTAATATTGTTCTGTTGAGTTTAGTTATGATGGGTTACCAAATAAATACCTACGTTTCTTATACATATATTACTCGTAAATTTCTTAAGTTTCGTGTCAGTTTGATGACAAAAGTCTCGCCACCTCTTACATGGGTCCTAAAAAATTGGCGAAATGTGGGTGAGCCTACCATTAGGTATGCTTCTATCTAACCCTGCAGGGCTTTCACAAGTCATACAAAAAATAACTGCAAACATTTTAAATAAATGAAAAAAGTCATAAAATCAGTATATGAATCCCAATATTACCAGTATTTCCTATTTTTCGCAAACAAATACCGTCTCTTTCAACAGTTAGTTAAACAAAATGTTCGCAATATTTTTCTGTGGGTTTTTCATCGACATCATTACGAATGTCCACAACAGATACCTACTTATTTTTGAGTCCCAGCGGTGTCTAATGATTATTTAGCAAGCGTGACGTGATTGGCATTGCCCCTTTGTTTTTGCCCCGATTGTCCCCACAGATGGCGGTGTGATGAATGGGTAAGGGTCAATAGATGTCATCCACTGTCGGATCTATTGATGTAGGAAAGTATTTACTCATTGGCGTGTATTTAAGGGATAATATTGAAAGGATGTGGGTGTCTGGTGAAAATAATTGTCGACCTTTATTATTGTTTGTTTGGTGTTCAACTTTGATTAGTATTTTTGAAACATTATTTGTTTCCACTGACAAGATTTAATGGAAAATAATAATTTAGTGACTTAAAACTTTTTGCACAACTTACTGCCGTGCTCAGAAATTATTAATGATTACATAAGCCGTCACTTCTATTATCTATTCTATTAGAATAATAGAATAGCCGTCACTTAGTAAAGATTTGACATACAGAACCTTTACGAAAGTGTCAAAATCTTTACTTAGTGATGGCTTAAGTAATCATTAAAGTCTGCAGAGTATCTAAAATCCGATTCTAACTCTATATATCTTCTCTCTATGTATTTATTCCAATGAGACTATTACAAGCATTTTTGAGTGCCAGAAAAACAGAGAAAGCTATATAAGCTACAGTTACAGTCACAACTTGTGCATGTACTGTTGTTGCCCATTCCAAAGCGTAGATTAGAAGTTATTAACTATTTGAATTGAAAACCATATTCAAAGTGCTAGAAAAATTTAATGAAAATTAAAAATAAATTCCCGATAAAATTATTACATTAATGTAAATAGGTAATAAGCAGAAACATTCAAAGCTATAAATTCAAAGCAATATCTAAATTATATTTTTCCTCTGAAATAATTTTGTTTACATTGGCGTGCTCATGAAAACGATTTTTATGTTCCTAAGTAAATACTTATCATTAAAATTATTTGTTGAGCAAACTGCAAAGGCGTCGGACAAGGGCGAAGGCGGAAAACCAAAATGGAGGTAAAATGTAGAAGTTTAACTTATAAAATTAGGTCATTTTTGGTGTCACAAAATGCCAAAGTTTGTTTGCCACCATACAAAACTCATCCAGATTTAAACCGACCTCTAGGAGGCGAATGTGCAATAGGCCTTCTTGTTGTTCCATCTAGGAACTGTATAACGAGTATATTTAGTACTCAAAATAATGTTCATTTATTTTTAAAGAGTGAATAAAATTTTTGGGAAATCATCAAATAACCCTTCCGCTCTCGGGAAGCACCCTCAAACCACAACGCAAAAAAGTAGCTTTTAGAAAACACAATCACTTAGAGAAGAACACACAATCTTTAATGGTTCTTTAGTGAATTGATCTACTGATCATAATTTTACATAATTGTAATCACAAGGTCGCACACTGATTATTATTCATGTTCTAGTTAATTTCACCCGACCCGTGTAATTAATTTCCCGTGGTTTTACAGATAAACATAAACATGGATTATAATCAAGGAAGCGTTGCCTTCTGTTTGTCTGCTACTTTTGATGTAAAGCTATTAATATTATTCTGTTTACAATCCATGCTGCGGTGAAAATGACAATTTAATACGATTTCGATTACCGCTAAACTTAGACTAACTTCTATGGGTAGCTTTGTGAATTGTGATTCTTCAGAATCATTCATCATTTTCTTCTCAATTGTTTGATATTTTCGTTATTGATGGTTTACAATTACGAAACGTTTATATAATGAATTTATTCAATGTGTTTTTTTCCTATCCTGTCATGTTTCCTATTGCCGAGTACCCCGCAAACAAGATCAGATCGTCACACCACCTTCGCCGCAGTTCACTTTGACGGTGATGTCACTTCAACAGGCGTCCGTTTGTGAGAGACGATCTTTGCCCACCTCTTCGGGTCCCTTCGCGCTTATTAACCAGCCCTCTCCCACTTTAGCTTGGCTGTTTTTTTTCCAACATCAGCAATCTGAGTTATATAACGCAAGGTAGTGTTTTTGCTGCAGGTTATTCGATACAGGTACCGCGGCCTCGACACAAAGGTCTAAGAAGGAACATGGGTGGTTTTTAGTCAGTAGAAGTCTGACACTCCCTACCGCTCTGCCTAGAGCGGGAGGAGTCATTTGACGATTTCCCACCCTCCAAAAAAAAGGTAATGTTTATAACGCGATCTGTGAAACCCGAATGTGTTATTATAATTATTATATGGCGTATTTGGTAACAAAACGCACAGCTCAATTTTTTTATAAACAAGTTTTATTAAAAATTATAAATTAGCTAACTAAAAGGTGCCAAAAATTCTATTCCTATTAAAAACGAAATACTCTGTAGATTTTCAGGTACCAAGTACTTGAATGTTTCAATTATGTATTTATTAAGCCTTCGTGACACGACCCGTTTAAAATATTAAAACATGTTTCTGTACAGTCGGGAATGAATACTGAAATCTCACAATGTTACCTAAAATAAAATAAACGTTAGAGATAAGAAGCAAGGGGAATGAATAAATAAATGTTAGCGGCTTTGCCCGCGTTGGAAATAAATAATGAAAATCTCCTTTTAAAAATCCCCTTATACATTACAGGCTTGTAGTTCTGAAATTAATATCTAGTCCTTTCTTTGAATTTATGGCACAGAAGTGATAAACAGAAAGACTTTTATATCTTTTACATTCAACATTCTGTTTGGATTATTTCGGTAGCTTCCAGCTATGCTGGTGTATAATAGAACAGAGGTCTTTTCACCTCAAAAACGAAAAAACAACCTCCTCTTTGTTTAAATTCTGTTTGTGGTCTACATGTCATTCCTACACTGCGCCATAAACGAAATTTAAAACAAAAGCCCAGCCGGTACCGCAAACATAATCGTGTAACGCCAGAAACATTCCATTACCGTACTTTTCTGAGTAGTCTGTCTCTCTCATTATTTGCGACGCCGATTCCTTTTCTGAAAAAGCTTTCAGTCGCTAGTCTCACACACGTTGTGAAGGCCTCTCAAAAATTCATCGCCCGTCTACGAACCCTGAATGGGTGCCGCAGTCGAGGCCGACTCGCCGTGCCCGGTAATCTACTTAATAAGTAATCTTGTAGGAGCTCTTACCTCTGTTAAGTTTGGATAAGAATCCTGGTTCCTTGTTTTTGATGTGTCGGTGGTGTGTCTTGTTAAAAACTACTCAATAGACAAGGGTCCGTTCTGAACAGGCATGTTTATTTAACGTCTTAAGAAAGGTAGAAGACACATTTTTTTTGAACTAGTGTTTTACTTAGTAGTAAATTAGTGTAGTGAATTAAATAAAATAGAAAAAGTTGGGAATACCTTCCAAAGCTGGGTACAACTTGCAAAGTTGAAAACGAACTGGAATTGCTTACAAAAATCGAATAACGGCAGTCCCTTTTCTAAAATGAATCACAATTTACTTTTTTTATGAAACTGCTGAAATAAAAATATCTAAAAACTGAAAAACACGTTGTTTTAAATTACCAAAATAATTCAGACAAAAAAATAATATTTGTTCTGCAATATTTATAACTTCTCAAAATATAATAACTCATATAAATATAGCAGACACAAGTACATTAATTTCATTATCTCGTCAACAAACCGCGTTTCGACGCGCAGACATACAAACAGGGTGTGTAATCAAAAAATGTAAAGTGCTTATACGTGATACAATTACTAGCCGAGTAGACGTTTGTGTCACAAATTAGAAAAACACAGAAGGTCAACTCATAATAACGTGTAAAACTAGTCACGCACACACATAGACAAGTACTTAAAGCAATGTTTCGATAGTGAGCTGTAGATCTGTGGCTTTAGCCGGTAATGTAAAATTTACATAATTAATTGATTATTTATTATTCTTCTTCATGTTGTTGTCTAATGTTACTTGTGGCCGGCGGAACACGTTTTTTTCCCATTCTCCTCTGTCAACGGTCACGCTATCATTTACTCCTTTTCATTCATCGTTTCCTTAGTCTTCCTCTTCCTCTCCATCCCTCAACATATAATTGTCGATGAATATAAATATATCACCCTTTCAGTCACATGCGATTCGGGTGGTACGTAGTTCGGATGTGGAGCGGCCACCACACTGTAATCTATTTGTGCGTTAAATTTTCCCTCGTTATAGGGAGTAAACCTTTTCTAAATATCTATATTGTGTCTCCATCGTTGACGGGATAACATAAGAGATTAAAAGTTTGTTATAACTTGACGTAAGGTAAAAGTTACGAGCATTCTAACTTTGTGGCTCGTTTTTACGGGAGGATGAATATAATAACTGGGATATGAATGAATATACACGGATTATTTAGGGAGTTAATTTAGATTTAACTGAGAAACTTGGTTGAAGAGAATGAATTAATCTTAGCTAATTCATACCCAGATAGTATCTCAAGACTCTGTATATGTTTTTTTTTCTGTTAACCAAGTTTGTGAACATTTTATTAAGCACGTTTACTTTTAATAAGTCTCACTGCAGGCAACTCCTTACAAAATTTTAACAAGCACAAATTTATTTTTATTTTTCTTAAAATTTTTGTTTCCAGCTTTGTTTCTTTGCGAGACTAAGAAGGCGATATGTCTTTGTCACTTTAAATTCAACGCCACGAATTTGTTCCGAGCTGCAGTTTTACAGTCTCCGACAGAGCAATGAATACTTGAAATGCAATCTATACCAAGTTCTCGACTTTCGCTTTCACTGCTTTTCCAATCATCCATATAAACTTCATGTATGTTTAAATCTTGCAAGTCGAGTGAGAAAAATGGGGTCACCTTGGTACTATTTTGTTGGATGGGTATCTTCTTTACCACCAAAGATTGCCTTGTTTTTATTGCAAGACGTGTAGCAAGAAAACAAATTATCTTGTGGAAAAATGTAAGTACTCAAGATCGTAAAATTGTTGAATGCTAAGGCTGAGCTGGTTGCACATTTATGCCATGAAAAATTCGTTACATTTAAAGACTACCTAGCAGGCATGAGTTTAGCAAACCGCAATTTTTTTTAACTTGTACGCATACATTGAAAATCATTCAGCGTCTTCAGGCTAATAGCCTTTCACAAATCTACATACCCACCAGTACATTGCTACTTCATCATACAAATTCAAAGATAACAAAACACTCTCGCATTCTCATATCTCATTTTAAATGCAATCATAATTCGTGACGTCTCATCATAAACACGTCGCTTCACTCGTATGTCGAACTGTATGCAAATGAGTTTTCTTTTTTCATACAACGAGACACACCGCAGCAGATTTTCATCCGAAATATGCGACGGTCTCACACGAGACCCTCAAAAATTCAACGACGCGGGACCGTCGTCGGCTTATTCTGTTTACCTTAGTTTTATTTTGCGAAAACAGGTGCATTACTATAATTGGTAGTTTTTTAATGAAATATAAAAAGAGAAGTTTAGTTGAGGCACTTAAGGGAAATGCGATGATGATGTTAATACTGATCGTTTTTTTTTCCTTTTGTGTAATACCGAGAAGTAAAGTAACCTAGAGCTAGATATAACGATAAAAATAAAAAAAATAGGTAGCATTGACTTGGATTTTTAAAGATACTACGTGACGTGAACAGCAGTGTGATTAAGTTCTAACTAAGTATAGAAATAAAAGAAAGAAAAGAAGAATATTTATTTGTCGCAGAAACATGACGAGTATACAAAGAGACACACAGAAAAAAAAAGCAATACACATACAACGCTTAAAAAATACAACAAGCAAGCAGGGATAGCTTTCTCTTTGTCTGAAAAAACACAGTTACACTGTACAGTCAGATATATTAATGTGACGTATGTTATTACTATTACGTAAATGAATTAGTCAAATGATTGCTAACGAACGCACGATCGAAATTGCAGCAGTGGTCTCATGTCAGTTAATTACAAAGTAGAGGACTGCGATCACTAATCAATCAGTCATTCTGCCAACCGTACTGATTATGGCAAAGAGTCCGTCTCATCAGCCTTATGCAGCTCCGACGCGAGACATAATTCAGGCCAATAAATGTATCTATGTACCACGGTTGGAGTGCAAAATTATAAGTCTTTTGAAATATGTAGCATTCACCAGCTTCGTTTTTTTTTGTAAAACTAATCACAAAAATTATGTCACAGTTAGTCATGGATATTTTTGTAGCCTTTGAAGGTCATTAGAGATTAATTTAATTTACTCGTAAGTATATATTTAGTTTCCATAGACTTGACAGGTTAGGGTACCCTTCACCCGAACGTTCCCGGAAAACTACAATAACGTTCTCATGATTATAGTTGAAACCTTATTTTCGAAGAATCTTTCGAATCATGATTGATTATATTATTATAGAAACTTTAGTAGTATCGCAAGAGCCGACACCCGTCGGGGATGCGGGTTGTTCGAAGAGATACCGCGGCATCGACACAAAGGGTTAAGAAGGAACATGGGTGGTTTTTAGTCAGTAGAAGTCTGACACTCCCTACCGCTCTGCTCAGAGCGGGAGGAGTCATTTGATGATTTCCCACCCTCAAAAAAAAGGTCGCATAGCTTAGCGACGACATTAAAATTGAATAGAACTTAATATTTCTTATCTGAAAATCTCACATTCAAATCCAAAATCTTTGAATAGCGACACAGCATGTAAAAAATCATAATAAGGCAGTTAGGAGGTACATTTTCGGGGTGGTAGTCAGGTCTCCAGACGGTTGCTGATGAATATTTCACTTCATTATAACAGTTTGCCGTACTGTTCCTATGTAATATGAAACGTGATGACGCAGACAATGGACGCGTGTAAGTCATGTCTTTGGTCCTTTATTTTGTTGAGGAATTGTTTGAAGTTTGTTTGTTAGAAGCGACTGTTAATAATTTCATAAAATGTTATTGACATTTTTTTGTTATGTACTTAAGCTTCTTTTGCATTTATATTTAGTGCTGTAAAACAAGTGAGGTAATTAAAAGTGAAGATTGAGAAACTGTTGTTTTTTTTTCCAGCCTATATTGATCACATTTGTATGATTTAATTACAAAGGGTAATTAAATGTAGGTTAGAAATATATCAAGGCTTGGACCAATCTTATATTGGATTTAAGACAGATCATTTTATACAAATCAGGTGCGTCTTGTGTCCCTATTTTCAAAATGTCGTCCATGCAATTTAGATTTTTTTCATCTGTTTCTAAAAGTTTATAGGGCTAAGCGAAGTTCCCTTAGACGCCCTATTAAGATATTCTGATGTAATAGCATCTCTGTTTAGAACAGCACTACTTAAGTAAATGAAGATAATGAAATAATTGAAACTAACAAGCTGCAGAACTATTCAATTAAAATTAATTGGTTTCAATTGTTGGGTTAATTCAGTGTAACAGAACCTAAGTTAAATGGAATATAATTTCGGATGCTCACTTGAAGTTTGGCGTATAAGGGTTATGTCCACAGATAAGCTTTTCTCGCTTTTCCTAAAGGATCCTTTGAGCAAAGTTTTTCACAAGCCTATTTACATGCGGGCATAGAACCTATGGCTTAGTTACCGCGTCAAAGTGCCGATAAAACGAATGGTGGTTCATTTTGAATTTGATGAATGTTTTTACAAATTGAACCAGTTTTTTTTTTTTTTAAAAACGTTGCCCCACACTAGGAATTTCTCCTGTATCGTGGGTGCGTTCACAAACATTTAAACTCACATACACGAATACCCAGACCCGAAATAACTATCTGTAGGCCATACAAATATTTGTTCCGTGCGGGGATCGAACCCGCGACACGCAGCGCAGCAGTCCAATCGCTCAGCCACTGCGCCAACCGTGCCGTCAAAGTTTTTTGTGTTATTTTGAAGATCTGGCCATGTCTAATACGACGACTGGTGTTGACATAAATAATACATACGGTTAATCTGATCTTTGAAAGGCGTATCAGAATGTTACATTTTTATTCTTAGCGTGTTGATGGCAATCTAAAGTTCTAGTTCCTGTAGTGAACAACCAACAGGATACGCAGGACACGATAAAGGGGTGCAAAATAGGAACCTCACCGAGAGCGACGTAGCTACTGAATACACTATACGTCAGGCACACCCTGGGCAGTCAGCAAGTCCTCACGATGACTGGCTAATCCTTTCACAACGATGGCAATCCAAAGTCCACTTATAATACCGGTTTTGTGCGTAGTTTTGGTCAACATCGAAGGGTTTTCGCAAGACAAATCAGAAATTCTTTCCGAATTTCCGATATCTACCGCAAAACTCACTGTGACATCCATCATGTCTGTGTGTCCAAGAGACCCACCGAACTGAAACTTAAAGTCGGCCACTCATCGATGGAGTTAAGCTTATCGCCGAGATCCGTCACCCGAAGCACGGTAACGCAGTGTTTGTTGCTCCCTGCGTAAGCATACTATCCATCAAGTGCCCAAATGAGCTATGTTAATTAGCTATATAGTTTAATTTAATTAAAATATTGTTCTTTTTTTGTGTTTTATTGCATCGTATTGGATTTATCTGAAATGTTGCTATCATTATTGGTAAATAAATACATGTTACATTCAAAAGTTACGAATACCGACATCGATCTCTATCCAAGAAAGAAAAACTTCCAAACTGTACCGTATTTTGAAAGACATGAAATACATTATTTTGTTGCAGGGACATGAACAATTGAACATAATTATTATTATAAATACAATACGACGGAACATAAAACAACTAATTCTACTAGGAATGAATCCGGTTAGACTGGAAACCGACCCAACACAGTTAGGGGAAGGCTAGGCAGATGATGAATGTTAATTTGTGTTTAAGTACAGACGGCAGCAAATCAAGCTACTACAATCAGTCTCTTTTTTTTTTGGGCGGGTGGAAAATCATCAAATAAGGGGTTATGTGATGATCCCGCTCTTGGGCAGAGCGAAAGGGAGTGTCAGACTTCAACTGACTAAAAACCACCCATGTTCCTTCTTAGCCCTTTATGTCGAGGTCGCGGTAACTCTTGCGAACAACCCGCAGCCCCGACGGGACAATCAGTCCCTTTATAACAATTTAAACTCCTTATTATTTTTTATTTGCAATATTTACAAACAACAATTTACAGAACTAAAATTATAATAAAATATAATATAGAAGTATCAAAAAGGGAAGAATTACAGGGCGTCAAAAAATTCGTCCTGTCAACAGGAAAAGCGCTTAGAAAACTGGCAGTATTTCCACGTTGGATGGCAATGCTGATTCTTTGCACCAAAAAACATTCCAGCCCTCTGGTCACGTGTAGAGTCGACCAATTTCCTGAAATATTAAATGGGCACTCGGACCCCATGGTCCCAGAATTTCAACCCCACACGGCTCAAACACATAACTACCAATTAAGTTATTGTATGTGCAATAATAATATTTTTTTTTTTATAATTTCTTTAACAGATTTTCAACTTTATCGCTACAGGCGTTAGGCTCAAGGTTGATTGGATGAATTTGTCAATTTATAACATTTATTTTTATAAACTTAAATGCAATATAGCGCATTCAGCATCCTTGGTCCACCCTTTTCTCTCACGGTAACTGAGTAAAAACCTCTTTCAGAACCGAGCCATAAGCTGTAGCGATTACTTGAATAGAAAACCTCGTGAAGTGATAACGGTTTTCATGTGAATTTCAGCAAAGGTTACTTTCCGTTACTTTTAACAATATTTTTCAATGAATTTGTCCACTATTTTCATGGGAGTTCAAATAATAAAAGTGAACAGTTAAAATGTCAAGAACTACAAAAATATGCACATTGTAAAATAAAAATGGAATTTGTTTAAACTCGAACTGTATTTTATTCAAACGCTGTCAAGCAGATGGAGCTTTCAACGAATGACCAACACTTTTTTGTAGAATTTTAGTGTCACTAACAGCAATTTGTATTTTTCATACTCGCCAATTGGAGCAATCAACCAATCTATGAAAGTCAATTAACAAATTCTTTGCATATTTGATATTAATTGTACACGTATCACCATAGTATTATCTGTCTTTGACGCCGGCATCGATACGTGATACTGGCGTAATATATGTATTTGATTATTATTGTTTAAGATAATTGTATGTATTTTATCTATGGGCCACAGTGGCCTAGATTATACAATAATCCATCTTAAAGATTTCCATACTCTCAATCCTTTACACAAGGAATTCGATAAATTATTTTAACAGCCTTGTCATTTTATTTGCAACATTTATTTTATTAACAGCTTCTTGGATCGATCTTCAAGCTGCACTTGGCTAGGTTGGTCACCCAGACACCACAGAGGTCCCTACCTCTGTGTCTCGGAAAGCCATTGGTCGCAGCAGTCCTTTGTAGATCTTTGAAGGTACAGGGCCCCGAAACTTTGACAACCAGTCTTACCAGAGGGGTACCGTGTTACCGTCATAAGCAGGACGTCGCTCCTTGCACAATTCTAGTATTCAGCTGCATCCGGTTAAACTGGAAGCCGACCCCAATATATGTAGTTGGGAAAAGGCTAGGCAGATGATGATCGATGTCTTTACATCTTCTAAAGGCTATAATGGTGTTTTGAAATAGCCTCTACTTGTGCCAACGCAAGGCCTGGTGCACCTTGCAACATCCGTCCACTTTGTCAATATTATCATCAAGGTATGAACATAGCAAATTTATGCGAATACGAGAATAGAAGAAATGTCTCAAGCAAATGTTCCGTCTATAAAAACAGGCCCTACCTGAAAGAAAGAAAGAAAAAATATTCATTTGTCGCATATACTTGACGTGAATACAAAACGACGAAAAATTGATAGTAAACATACAGCGCATATCAATTATTTATAAATAGACTAGAATAGTGACGGAAAATTTTCTTGACATCTTGCACGTTGCGACTACGATAAGCAGGTTACCGGGTGCTGTGCTGTGGTGGGTCCACACCACAGCGCTGAACCACCAGTGAACATGAAGACAAGACAGGCAGTCAGCTACACCATAGGCGTAGAAAGCTCACCCATTGCAATTCAACACCTTCATGTTAGTAAACAACACGCTCCCTTTTCATTTTTAAACCAAAAACTCAAGATACGTTCGAAAGGAGGCGTACGTAAATTCCATTTACTGCTGGGAAGTGCCGAGCTCCGGCCCCATCGCAAACTCCACTTAATTACGCGCATAAATTCAAGTGCTCTTCCGTACACGATGGATGTAGCCACATTTTAACTCAAAATATCGTTTCTTTGAAATTTACCGAGGATCGGTACGCCATAATTGGTCATGAGGGCGCATTGGTACATGCGGTAATTTTATTTTGGGTGACGCTTCTGGTTCAACGCTGAAAATTTAATGCGGTGGTCACATTTTGGATGGGATTGTATCCGCAATTTTAACGTGATTGTTGCGAAAACATGTTTTTGTATTTAAATTAACATAAAATATTTGGAATTGTGGGATAGAGCGAGACTATCAACAATTTTAACTCAATAAAATATAGAGGTTAAAAGTTGCATTCACCAGAAATCCCGAATTTCCTTCATTATGATCTTCACAAGTATAGCCATAGCGTGATTCTAACACAACCTCATTAGAAAAATACATTTAAACTCGGTTGGAATGAAATCTGTATGGTCATGGTTTATGAGTCAAAATAAAGGGCAAGTCAAAACATAAATTATAGTATTTCCAAAATGGTTTGGTGGATGCATTGTGCTCCAACTCGACAGAGGGAGGGTGTAAGTATCAATAATGCTTACTCTTTTATAAGTTTAATTAAGTTTTTTTTTTTTTTTGGAAAAGCTTAGCTAAATAATTACAGCCGCTCGGATCAATATTCAAATTAAGCCACTTTACCGAGGTTGGTCTGTGGAAGCGAGGACCCACATTACATACCAAGTTTATTCCGTGCTTCGCAAAAAGTACGTTAAGCCGTTGGTGGCTGTCATTTGCAAGTCTTTGACAGTCATTACAGGTAATCAGTTGCTCAAAAGTGTGACTACCAGTCTTACCATAGGGTATCTTATTACCCAGCACTAACAAGGTTGTAGACGTCAGATAGGCAGTCACTCCATGTACCATTTCTATTAAAAAATGCAACTCGTTTCAGCATCAGTTAAGTAGTTTTTTAAGTATATATTTTATTGGCTTGAAAAATCACTTACAACTTATATTTAAGGCGCCTTTTAAAGCATAATGATAATCTGTTTTCCTAGCGTTTGCTGCAGATTTTAGTATTGTAGCCAGAAGGTCATTAGGTACGTGTGTGAAAATTAGGAAATGGTTTGCGGGTTTACTAACGACCACAGAATAAATTGTATAGTTTAATTTCCAGGTACGTTTTGGTTTGAAAACTGGAAGAGATACAGTTTATCAAACTATTAACATAATGTACGACTGCCGTAAGTACTTAAAACTTTAAATTCATTGTTATTTCATATTTTAATGAGAGAATGAACCGTATAGTGAATTGGCAAACACTCAATAAAATTGTGTCTTTACTAGTTTAATTAATATTGGTTATTTAATTTACTCTATACAATTGTTTTGTATATTCATTACTATAATATATTGTGGTGTATAATTATGTAAATGTTATAAGCTATTAATTGAATTATTATATTTTGTTAAGTGTTGTATTTGTGGGCTGACTATTTTAGTCTATTTTGTTACTGTCCTACTTTATGGATTGTACGTATCCGAAATAAAAGTTTTATTATTACTAATTAAGTACAGCACACCGAATTTGGGATGGCGGGGCATTTTTTCTTTACTGAACGTAAATGCATACTTAGCTAATAGTATCATCATCATACACAAACGGACTACACCCACTGTAGGGTGTATAGGCCCCCTCTATGTTTGTGATAAGCTCCACGCTTTTGTGCCAGCCTTATCCAGGATATTCCCGCAATGGCAGCAATGTCATCTGCTCATCTCGCTTCCAGACGGCCAACACTTCTCGCCACGCCACTTGGTAACAGCTTTACTACACCTGTCATCACCGCGCCTTGGTAGGTGCATTACCTAACTCCATTCGAGTTCCTTATCGCGGATTCCAATATCGAAGATGCAATAAAGCTAGTAGTTAGTTACAAATTCCAATGTTGAAATATCGACCCCAAGGCATAATAGAGAATCGAACATTGGAATCTGTACTCATCCCAAATTTTACTCTTCACCTGTCTTTCCAGATGATGAGAAATACAATGCCTTTGACATTCATGACCTAACCAGCCTCGGAGTAAACATCTTCAATATCGACATGACCCAACATGAAGTTGAGTTTTTTCGCATTATCAAAAAGGCTATGCAGTTATCAGCCGAAATGCCTGAAACTATTCCAACTGCTTACAGTACGCCTGTTGGACTGTGTGTCACTATGTCTGCTAATAACCCAATTGATGTTGATGATAGGGTAAGTAAAGTGTAACAAAACTATACTAATACAATATACTCGTAATTCTACATCAAAAAGGAATAACCGAAAACCGGTATGTCTTAGAACCAAAAAAATTCGAAGACATGTGACATCTACCAACCCGCACTGGGCCCGTGTGGCCCATCCCTTTTCTAGAGAGAAGGCCTGAGTCCCTGCTGTGTGAACATTATAGGCTGATGATGACTACATCGCGGGATGACTGCAGAATGCGGGTGGATGATTAATTAATTGTTAGGTACAGCCAAGTACGTATCGAGTTCCAGTGGTGTGCGTAGCAAACGCCTACTAATATGGAGGGTAGGCAGATTTGTCTGCACCTATATTGACTTATGAAAGAGCGATAAAAATATTGTTATTATTATATTGTTTGGTGCTAAAGAACCATTTTTTTGCGAGTCCGACTCGCACTTACCCAGTTTTTCTAATTTCCATGAAAAGTATTTTTTTGGATGAGTCATTGAATTAGGCCACTAATTAGTACGTTTTTAACAGGTTGACATGATAATACTAAAAGACATAATGTCGACGAACCAACTGCGACAATTCAAGAAAGAAAATAAGAAAATTTCTGCCTTGCCAATTTTATTCTGGCCTTCAACGCTTGAAATCAAGGACCTTAATGAAATAATAATGGTTAATAAGATATAAAATTTTGTAAAGGAGACAGATAATTTATTGTTAATTGAGACTCTTTTTATTTTATTAGATTTCAGCAGGCCTTGTTGTAGATCCAACGTTGAGCGATATTTTTTGCAACTTTGACGTGCTTTTAAGAGACACTAAAAAGGTAAATAAATGCTAGTTATTATTTTAAATATTTCCCTGATATGTACCTAAATAAGATAGGTAGCGTTTATATTTATTTTTGATAGTTTAATGGTTGACGTAAATCGTATGCACCACGAAATTGGGGTCATCATCATCATTTTCCTGCCTTATCCCATTCTACTTGGGGTCGGCGCAACACGTTTCCTTTTTTCATTCATCCCTGGGATGAAATTTGGGATATGATTTGAAAAAAAGTATTACTGATAACTCATACACAAAAAGTATACATTGCATGCACATTTCATTCATAAGGTTTAGAACCTGTTTCACTATCAACGGTACATCAACATAACGCCAGTTATTTTATACAATTCTGTTTTTTTTTTAATTTATTCATTATGTATTCGGACATCATGAAAAAGGCCCTAATTCTAAAGTTGTTGAGAGTTTTCGGGAAGTTGTAAAGGTTAGACCAATATTATAGTCATCATCTGCCTAGCCTTTTCCCAACTATGTTGGGGTCGGCTTTCAGTCTAACCGGATCCAATATTATAGTCTGGATGTTAACTTGGGCCTAACAAAAACAAAGTCTCAATTTTCGAGAATACCTCCTAAATATTGTTAACGAAGCAAGTTTAATTACTACCTAAATAATTTTAACTTTTGAACTTAAGTATGCGAATTTAGCTATAACTATGACACGTTAGAATTTTACAGCGTATAATTTAAGTAAGTGCAATTTTTCCTGGACAGAGTTAAAAAAATATTTTTTTAATTAACAATTTTTGTAAATGATTTAAGTTTGCTTAGAGGACCATCCTTTTATTTTTTTTCTGATTTATTAGAATGAAGACTAATAATTGGATTTGGTAAGGAAGAAGAAGATATGATGATTGCTGTACCAACTCCAACAAGGGCAGTAGAATGACAAAAGGGTGCAATCCTTCTAGAAAGACTTAACTCCCGCTCTTGGGC
This sequence comes from Diarsia brunnea, assembly GCA_949774965.1. Lineage (NCBI taxonomy): Eukaryota > Metazoa > Arthropoda > Insecta > Lepidoptera > Noctuidae > Diarsia > Diarsia brunnea. The sequence continues at coordinate 11,310,187 of OX459003.1, read as the reverse complement.
AGAGCGAAAGGGAGTGTCAGACTTCTACTGACTAAAAACCACCCATGTTCCTTCTTCGCCCTTCATGTCGAGGGCGCGGTATCCCTTGCGAACAACCCGCAGCCTTGGTTCCTCTCATACCCTCCAAACCTGTTAGGTTTAGTTCGGTTATTATAACTTACTATTCGTTCTTTATCGTGTGGTTATTTTGCATATCCTGCAGGGCTATTGCTGTATCTTTTTAAATGTCAGTGGCTATCATAGTGCCCATCGATTAACTGTCAAATGGTTCCATTTTGTACCAAACCATAACCATTTGACAGTTAATCGATGGACACTATGATAGCCACTGACATTTAAAAAGATACGCAATAGCCCTGCTGGTGTCACAGTTTGATGTCACCTGTGGATCCCTGATTTTATGCTGGTTTCCTCACGATGTTTTCCTATACTGAAACAAATGATAATTTTACAATACTCACATGAATCCGTTTCAAACTCAAGACTTATAATAATATGTCATACCACTTACTGCCACTGCTCAATGTATATAAATAATATTTCACTATTCATTACAGGAACGCAAGCCTATCTTTTACATGAACCAAACATTAGTAGATAATTACTATGAAGAACTTGGCAGTGATCGTCAGTTATTAATACAAGTCCATGATTTAATAAAACACAGAATAGATGGCGTCATATTAAAGGATAATCGACATGAACCTCCCATGGAATGCCTTCAAGCTCTCATCAAATCTACTGAAAATATAGAAATAAAATATAATCCTGTTACAGATTATTTTAAAATAAGTTTACCGGTAATTAATCCTTTTTATTTATTAGTTATCAAGCTTAAAAATAAATTTACATTTGGAAATGTTTTTCTACAAAAAACAATGAGATTGGCTGCCGTAACCGAAAAACGGTCAGGAGGACATGTGGCGTCATGGAATATGCTTCAACATACCTAGAGCCATTTTATTTTAAAAGAAAAGTGGTCAAGCATGACCCAGAACATCATTTAATCAGCAATTTTTAATCAACCAAGTTTAAGACCTTGTCTCACAGCAGAACTAATAGAATATTTTTTTTATTATTCCAGTTGAAGCTACCAGTTCTACAGCCCTACGCAGCTGCCCTAGCTGCTTCTCTCGCAGCGTTACAAAGTGGAGCGGTTGCCATCATAGTATTATCGTCATCAGGTGCCTCAGCTAAAATCCTGTCTTGTGCTTCACCGCCCTGCCGTGTGATAGCTGTCACGAGACACGAGAAGACTGCGAGAACAATGCATTTGTATAGGAAGGTCATACCGCTGTATTATAGAAGTAAGTTTTAAATAAATTACACTCCATGCCATGAGAAGCTAGAAATTTTGTAAACATAGTTATGTAGCAACAGTTCAATCAACATAATTCCAAATTCAATCAGCTCAAAGTAATATTACGTGTAATATGAAACTAACGAGCAATTTCACTTGGTCGGGTTATATTTTACAGATATTAGGCTGCCTGTCCACAGAAGCGGAGCGAGCCTGCGGAGCGGAGAAACGGAGAAAAATAAACCAATTAGACTGCATAAAATCTTCGCTCCGGTCCCAGTATGCAATCGTATTGGTTAATATTTGTCCGTTTCTCCGCTCCGCAGCCTCGCTCCGCTTCTGTGGACAGGCAGCCTAAAGCGCTGTCGTCTAATGTTTTGTGGTACCGGAACGTGTCGTGAGTCTGACGCGTTCCTGTACCACCCAACAATAATCGCAATCGAAATGGAATTTGGAATTATTTGTTGTTGATTGATTTATCACTTCACTACGTAACGTAGTATCCCGTTACAAGTATTAATAATAATCTTAGTGACCATGTCAGTTTAAAAACTTATCACATAGAAGAAGTGATTTATTTGCAAAATGTCCAGCTTAACCCCACGATTTTTAAATAAGAAAGTTATTCACAACGAGTATTTTCTACCGCGTGTGCTCGTTGACTCATGGCAAATATGTGGGTATTGTGTAGACATGCTAGTTTCCTTCACCGAAGTAAGTCGTAATTATACAATACGCACATAAATCCAAAAAAACAGAGTTCTTGGCTCGAGACCTATGGCTTGGAAGTCCGAAGACCACACCACTAGACTATCACTGCTGATGGTATTGGTACAACTCGTCATCTTTTCCCGATAAATCGAACAAATGCGAATTTTTTTATCCTAAAAATACATAAGCATTTATATTGTACGAGTATGAAGCCCAACAACCCTAATGCCCCACAATATAAAAACTCAAAATAGCACCACATTAGACATTAGCATAATGTATTGTAATTGCAGAGAATCGTTTGGCTGGCTGGCAAGACGAGAGCCTGGCCCGCATAGCTTTTGGCATCCAGTTCGGCGTAGCAACCGGCCTTTTCAACTGCTTCGCCAAATTAGTGGTACTTGCGCCGTCCAAAGAAGACGTCGCGTACTGCAATAGCTTCCAAATAGTCACTGCTAGGGAGTATCTGCATCATCAATGTATGAGAAATACGCCGTTGGTGATGATGTAATATAACTTTGTGTTTAAAGCAAAACCACAGTATGATTTTGTTTTAGAATTTGGGTTACTTTTACTAGAAGATCGGGATGGTAATGTTTCTAAGTGTTTATTATAATATTGAGATTCATAGAAGGAACCTTAAGTTGAGACGTTGATTTTACCATGCAGCGCTTTTAACTTTTGCGTCGATATTTACATATTTTCTACTTCATATAAATCTTCGTACGCAAAATACGCGCTTTGGACGTGGAGTTGTAAACACCAGACTTTATACAAAATTCACGTGAAATGTATTGTATTATAATATATAATACAATGCAATATAACACATTTCATATGAATTTGAAAGCTGATACAATGCAACTTAATGCCACAAGGCACTCTCTACCAGTTAACGTTTGGGTTAAATAGTACAACATGGTGATAAGGTACAAAATAATAACTACAACACAGCAATACAATACATCATTTTGTTTATATAAATATCTGTCTAGCTAGCATAGTATCGATCCAACAAGTAATGGATGATAGCTTGGCATCCTTGTATAAAACGTCCATTTAGAGTGATAAATCAAAGGGAGAAAATTGCCCGTTTGTCCGTCATTCGTAGTAAAAGAGTTGATGCCCAAGTTTCAGGCGTCTATAGAAGGTACTTATATGTCGCCTGAAACTGAGTATGTAGCCTTTGTAAGTACCGAAAAGCGATATATGTAGGAGCCTTATTTCACATAAGTACTCTTTTTAGTTGTTACGATTAAAGATAAAACTATTAAGTTTACAAAAATAAATGGAATATAAGTATTATTTGTGTTTTTTTTTGTATCTTAGTAAGTGAGGAGGAAAAGAACGATTTGCTATAAAAAGTCACCAGGACTTTCATATCCGATTCTAGCCCCTCTTTCCTCCCCCTCTCATAATTAAAACTATTAGAATAATTCATTACAAGCGTCGCTTAACCCGATTAGCGTGTCTGCTGTATTAATAATGCATCCATTGGTTAAGTAAATAAGTGCGACATTGTTTTGTGTTGTGTTACGACCATTTTCATGTGACAGCTTCGTGAGGCGTGCTGTGTTAGTGCAACAACAACAAAGGTTTGCCGCTAATTGCTCGTATGTGGCAGCACTGCGTTCGGCAAACAAACTCTTTGCCGATTCAGTTAAACAATTTGTATCACTTATTGTAGGACAGACTGTATTAGGTAGTGTGATCACTACTGATCACTGATAAGCATAGATCTAAATTAGTCTTAACTGCAAGGAAGTAAGGTAAGTATTAGCATGTGGATAATACTTCCATATAACATATTCAGCCTATAATGTTCCCACTATTGGGAAACAAGCCTCCTCTCTATAATCTACCAGGCGGGCCCTGTCCGGGTTAGTAGATGACACTTGTCTTTGACACTTTTCTCACGATGTTATCCTTTACCGTTTTTGAGAACAATAGTGACTTCCGGTAGCTCCGGTTGTTCCCGATGCCGTGCCGGTGGGCTACATTTTGTGTATGTAAGAAGAACGAATATTAAGACAATAAACTCTCAGTCACAATCGGCCCTGGACCATAGGTTCTCATTACTGCAAGAACGTGAGGGATTTAGATTTGTTAGTATAAACAGATTATAAAATACATTTAGAATATTCATTCAAATGAAGTAAGTAAGGATTCATTTATATGAGACCTCATTAGGGGACGTAGGTAACGCGAGACTAAAATGCATTTCATATTCTCACACAAAGGATATCGCATCCTGTTACAAGAAGCCTTTGCATTCAGATGCAGCTTCCCAAATTCGTGGGTTATTCTGCGAAAATACTGAGGTGGATTCAAAAATATTTTTTATATTTTTATTTTAAACAAAAATATTAAAATGCTTCTCATTCTGTGTACTGATTACGTATTTTTGTTTTAAAATTCTTGTACTATTCAAAAATATCAATAGTAACGCTTGCACTCCACTAAAACTATGAAAATTGTCATAAAGGCACTGTCAACGTCAAATTGTGACCGACGCGCTTGATTCTAAGATAGAACACTATCGATCATTTTGATTATTACCCGACTGCACATCAAAACAAAGACAACTGGACCGTCCAGTTATTGTATTATGAATTTATGTCAGGCTAATATTAAAAAAACATATTTGTTGTTCATTCGATAGTAATTAAATGCAATGTAATCAATAAATAAATATAGGAATCGAATCAGGCTGTGTTAGCTGAATAGTGTTAGCTAAATAATGCCTGAATAATTTTGAGCTAATTTATAACAATTATCACGTTAGTTGTTAGTTTTACGAACTTATCTCTGTAATGATGCACATACTGATAATTATGTATATTTATTTTCTGTATTTTTTTTTTGACAGAGCTATAACAGCTCGTTTTCTGGCTCTTTAGTTAGTTTACAGTAGTTCTTTCTGATTCGCCGAAGTTAGTTCTTTTTTAATAACCCTAGATTAAATTAAAAAATGCTGTAAGTCCCATGTTCCCAAAAAACTAAAACAATTGCAAAATAGTAACAAGTTTAAAAAAATAAACAAAATTCTTGAACTTGGCAGAATAACCCTCGGCTTTGTTCATCCGTCGAGGGCTCGCTAATGTCACACGAAATAAGACTAAAACGCGGATATTAAGATGCTCTCATTTCATCCGCCTTTGAAGGATTGTGCTGCCAAAAAGAGTGGGTAGCTGTGCTCTACGTCACGTTGAGAGCTTCCTATTGTCAGTGACGTCATTCAAAGACTTTGAAGCCGACAGCACGCAAACAAGGGTTTTCGTATTCGGTTTCATGTGGAAGATTGAGAATTTTTACTTACATATGTTTTTGTTTATGGCATGCTGTTTCGGTAATGAAAAATTGCTGTTACTTTTTGAAAACTTTGCTGGTTCGGTTATATGGAAAGAGTTCCTTGGCTCTTTTGAGATGAGAATGGCCCTGTAAATGTTTTAGGTGATACTTGCTTTTAGGCAAGGTTAGGGGAAAGAAAGTCACGTTAATTTATAGATATAACAGGAATAAATACGCCTTCGTTTAGGTCAAAAGGTAGTGTCTATTTTAAGGTTTATTTCGGATTATACTAACAAATCCTATATTAAAGGTGTTAAGGTTCACGGTTTTTTTTCAGCAGGTATCATACATTTATGAGAGGATTATATTATTTCCCTACTTTTTATTTATTAAAGCTCTTTAGCAAAGTATTTGCTACCTCTGTTCAAGGTTGATTGAGTTCAGCACTTTGTATTTAAAACGAACGTTCGTTTCATAGTGAGTAATTACTTTTGTTCTGTTTTTACGAAGCACAATCGATCTAAAATATAGAGTGCTACTTTTTCTAAAACAAAACCAACAGCCTAGATTAACACTACATATTATAAAACAAAGTCCTCAGCCGCGTCTGTATGTCTGTCTGTTCGCGATAAACTTAAAACCACTGCACCGATTTTCATGCTGTTTTCACCAATGGATAGAATGGTTCTCGAGGAAGGTTTTAATATAAATATTTTTTTTCTAAAATCAACCCCTAAGGGAGTTAAATAGGGGATGAAAGTTTGTTGGGATATTATTCGACATCCACGTGGGCCAAGCCGCGGACAAAAGCTAGTATCCGAATAAAAATCCATAAAGGCTTATACAGAAACTGGCATAAAAGGAAAAACATTTGAATTTCCCAAACGGCAAGCGTTTCAATCGATCCGTCCATTGTTTCTTTAAACGGTTCCAATAAAAATGCAAATACACAGTCTATGCGTTGTGTGCGTTGTCCGCTATCGACTTTCAAACTAGTTTATTTAGTTTTAACTCTGTCGTCGGCTCTATTTACTTCCTATGTTTGTCGTGTGTCTAACCTAACAACTGTTCTCTTTTGTCTCGGTTTTGTGTAGCGAGTTTTCCAAGGAATATTTTATTGGGTTATGATTTTCAGAACATTGTTTGCAATTCGATAGTATGCGTTTGGTGTGCTCTTAGTCTCTTAGATAGTCTTTTGTTTCTAGCTACAATAGACTTTATGCATGATGTGTGCTAGCTTGGAAGAGGATAATATCTAGCAACATATTCCTGATGCACCACAGGCAACAGGCTTACTCTAAGTTTGCATGCTGAAAGTAGTAAGCGAAATACACACATCAAAAGTGTCTAGGGATCAAGCATTTTTATGCGGATTTCTTGAGATTGAGATGTGGCTTTGTAATAAATTTATGATTTTATAAATTTATATGGATCCTTTTTGGTGCATTTCATAATTTGAATCAGGAACTGTGAATCAAATTCGAGTAAAAGATGAAAATCAGCTGTCAATATTTTCCCTATAAAAACATACAACGCATTGAAGACATTATTAGTGCTACTGTTTCCCTACTACTGATTAAAACCAACGTTATTATGGAGCGGCGACGTCATTTAAGCAGGGAAGAAATGCTCAGAGCCGTGGGAATGATAGAAGCTGGTTCCCGGCAACGTACTGTGGCTTTAGCTCTGAATACAAGTCAGAGTGTTATCAGTCGACTTTGGACACGTTACCGAAGCACTGGTACCGTGGCTGAGCGCCATGGAGGACGGTATCGCTGCACCACACGGAGACAAGACCGATACATTCAAATCTTAACTCGAAGAGCTCCAACAATAACCGCCATGATGTTAGCCGTGAGGCTTCATCACTCTTCAGGGAACTTAATTAGCGACCAAACAGTCAGAAACCGCTTGCATGAAGTGAACCTTCATTCCCGAAGACCGCTACGGGTACCACCTATAGCAATGCACAATCGTAGGATTCGATATCAATGGGCTCTTGAACACAGAAATTGGGCAGAAGAACAATGGCGTTTCGTGTGCTTTTCTGATGAGTCTCGTTTTGGTATGAGACCGGATACAAGACGTATACGACACTGGAGAACCCCTGGACGCCAACAGCGATTAAAATCCTGCCAGGAAGTCCATCCTTATAGTGGTGGAACCATCATGGTATGGGCGGGTATTTGGATCGGCGGAAGAACTGAGTTGATTTGGATCAGAGGCAACCTCAACGCTCAAATTTATGCTGAGACGATTGTATCAGACGTCATCGTTCCTCTACAAGTGCAAATCGGTCCCTTATTTCAGTTAATGCATGATAATGCACGACCGCACACCGCAAGAGTTGTAAGACAGACTCTCGCCGCAGCTAACATCAATGTCCTGCCCTGGCCTGCTCAGTCGCCAGACTTGAACCCGATTGAGCATGCATGGGATATGCTACAGAGAAGAGCTCTGCCGAATATGGAGGGTATCCAGTCGCAAGAAGACCTTTTTTTGTTGTTGCAACGAACATGGGCGGCCATTCCACAGCGTGATTTTGATGAACTCATTTTGAGTATGCCAAACCGATGTTCTTGTGTTGTTAGTGTTTGCGGTAGAAACACGGATTATTAATTGTTTAAGTTACCCAATAAAATTTTAAAGAAAACTGTTATTTCAGTCTTTTTTTCGAACTTTAATGTTAGTGGTTCAAATGTCAAAAATCCCTTTATTAGGAAAATGGCAAATTTCTTTATTAATGCAAAGGTGACTTGGTTTATCGTTACTGTGACAAACGAAAACACTTTATTTGATGAATCCTTAAAGAAAATTTTAATTAATATCAATCAGGAGAAAAGTTATTGCAAAAATATATGTTGATCCCCAGACACTTTTGATGTGTGTATGTGAAACCTGTTTTTAGGGTTCCGTAGTCAACTAGGAACCCTTATAGTTTCGCCATGTCTGTCTGTCTGTCTGTCTGTCTGTCTGTCTGTCTGTCTGTCCGTCTGTCCGTCCTCGCTTAATCTCTGTGACCGTTAGCACTAGAAAGCTGAAATTTGGGACCAATATGTGTATCAATCACGCCAACAAAGTGCTAAAATAAAAATTGGAAAAAAATGTTTTATTAGGGTAGCCCCCCTATATGTAAAGTGGGAAGTGTTTTTTTTTTTTAATTTTAACCCTAATGTGTGATATATTGTTGGAAAGGTATTTAAAAATGAATAGGGGTTTACTAAAATCATTTTTTGATAATGTCAATAATTTCGGAAATAATCGCTCCAAAAGTAAAAAACAAAGCGTCCCCCCCCCTCTAACTTTTGAACCATAAGTTTAGAAAACACGAAAAAAATCTGAAAAGTAGAACTTTATAAGGACTTTCTAGGAAAATTATTTTGAACTTGGATGGAAACAACAGATGGAAACTGCAGTAACCAATATAATTTGGTCCCTGAATCGTATGAGCGCCTATACAATCCAGAGGTCAAGTTTCATTTGCCCGTATTTTTTTTTTAACTTCGTTTACATAATATTTTATTATCCTGAACGTATCTTTTTTCAAACAAAAAAATAATTATTAAAATAGGTTCTCGCAATTCAAAATTACCATCGAAAACTTCTGGCACGTCTATGTATTAATTAGTAACCCAATTATTGTGACGGACGGGAAACTACGGAACCCTACACTGAGCGTGGCCCGACACGCTCTTGGCCGGTTTTTAAGACCATATTGTACCATATTTCATGCAGATAAAGAATCTTGAATCTTACTACAGACCGCAGGTTTACAACAGGCCATAGGGTTACTACAGGCCACAGGCTTACTTGTAATTGATTAAAATCATTGTTGTGTAACGACTGAACTGATTGAATGTGCAAATATGAAAAAAATAAACGATGCAAAATTTTTGCTGGTGAAATAATAACATACCGTTTTCCTATAACTTTCCATAGTTTATATTGGAGCAGCCTGAAAAAAATACAACACGCCAAATTCGGTGGAGTGACGATCATACAAATATTTTATATTTCATAATTTCCCCAGTGACGACCGGGACTCGGTGTTCGAAAGATACGTTTTTTTTATTTTGGTGCCATGCTCATTCTCAAATATTGTTTTTCTGCATTTTGGTAATTTGTGCCTCCTACTTTGGATAACGATGTAAGTGAAATTTTACAAAAGTAAATTAGTTGCTGATAGGCCATTCTTTTAAAGACTGACGAAAAAGTTGTGGTAGCTAATTTTTGTTTCGCTCTTTATTGTTCATTTGATGTATGAATGTGGACGAATCAAAGGAGTATGTAAGGATCGTAACAGGTCCCGTCGGGGCTGCGGGTTGTTCGCAAGAGATACCGCGGCCTCGACATTAAGGGCTGAGAAGGAACATGGGTGGTTTTTAGTCAGTAGAAATCTGACACTCCCTTTCGCTCTGCCCAAGAGCGGGAGGGGTTATTCGATGTTTTTCCACCCGCCAAAAAAAAAAATAGGATCGTAGCAGGTGGCGTTCTGTGGTTTCTGCCTACCCCCTTGGAAAAAAGGTGTCAGTTTATGTATGTATGTGTTTATAATTCATCAAAATATGCTGGCGGGTGTTTGCCTCATTCTCTCTTCCCCTTGCCTAGGACTTAAACAGCTGTGGACATTACTACTTAGTCAAATTATTTATAAGCAGCCATATTTTAAGCCCTCATTAAAATCAATCAATAATAATATCACTTCATAATAAAACCTGACAGAAGTACCAAAGAAAAACTATCATATCATCGTATTTAAACTTTCCGAAGAAGTTTGTCTTAAGAAAGTACAAGATAGATTAACTTGTAAACTTCTGGGAAGGCTGCTAAAATTCTGGGACGACCTATGTTGGTTGGAGTAGGTATTATTTAAACAGCACGCACAATGGCCCAATCAAGAGGCTAAGTGCGGACAAAAGCCCAGTTAAACTAAACTAAACTAAACTAAACTTGTAAACTTCTCGTCAATAAGCGTATTTAACGAACTGATAGAAAATAGTTTACTAGAAGCTGTGGAGGCTGATTCAACATAAAACAGAAATCTTATTTAATACGGCTCAGCGCCGTCTTAAGACTGAAGAGGGGTGGTATGAAAGAAAACTTCGCATTTATTTATATTTAAATCGCTTCAGGCGGTTGAACTGCGTATTGAACATGGCAGTTTCTGCATAATTTTGAAGAGAAGTAAGTCTTGAAGTAGACTGAGAGTTAATTAATACAAATAATATTAAGTTGTTTAAATACCTCAGTATATCTCTACGAATAACTGGCGAAATGTGGGTGTACTATTAGGTACAGTACCTACCGAGCATTATCTGACCCCTCATATAAAGAAGAGGGAAAGTAGACTGTACACCTCTGCCTAACCCTTCGGGTATTATAGGTGTGATGTTTTTAATATCTCTCTCAGTTTTCTGTGTATCAGAATAGTCGTTTAGACAGCATTAGGTTAGGAAGGGGAGGCCTATGTCCAGCAGTGGACGTCTTTCGGCTGAAATGATGAATTATGATCAGGTTAGACCGAGAACCTGGAGAATCGGCTGGATGCGAGAGGCAAAACACCAGTAGTTTTTTTTATGTTGCGTTTTATTTATCACAAAATTTCATAACTTTTATTATCATTAATATCTTAAGGATCGCCAAGCAAAACTCTCCTTACCCAAACATCAGTCATATTTTTTTAAATAACTTTTTACTCTGCAAATGCTACCTGAAAACAAAAGTAGTCTCCACAATTTTCCGTTTAGTCAGAACAGCAGGATTGCAAGGAGTTTATAAGAAGCGTTCATTGCATGTTGCGGTTTGAGAGGATGAGACGGAGGTCGGATCAAATTAAATTGAAGACTAAGCGCAAAGCGCGCGGAAGTGACCGGACCACATTATAGCTGGATGTTACAGGTGTGCTCGCGGATTGGGCATTTGGAAATATGTCCAAATTACAAAAAGTATCGCGACCAGAGAAAAGACGTCGTTAGACGTTTCACAATCTGAAAGCCTTTGTGAAAAAAATCTAGTTACATTAAAAAATTACTTTGTGCTTGAATTACTGCTACACTACGGTAAAATGTGGAGATACTTGATAAGTTCACACTTTCTTTAACCACATTCAATGAAGCCTTCGATTTTGGTACATAGCAACTTGTTCTGATAGTGGACACAATAGTCCAGTCACACGTATAGTTAAAAGTTCAGCCCACAAGACCGCCAATGTAAACGTTTAACGCACCTGAAAATATACCAGGTACTTTAAACATTCACTGAATTGAAACTACTGTCTCTGACATTATATTTTGTACTTTTTGCAATACTTTTTCTAGCGGATTGGACGAATCTCCAGTGTTTGAAATATATCTGAAGGAGAATCTGCGGTGGCGAATGAAATTCGAATTTCTAGTGAAGTGCAGCGAATATTGAATCTAACGAGTAAAGCGTTGCAGGTTTATTCGTTGCTTTTTCCACTTTTCGCACGAAGAATCCAAATGTAGAATTTACTTTGAAATTCGCAAGTCAAGCGAGTCTTCTTATAATGCTCCTGAGCTAGGAACATGACTTCGTACACTATACGATAACGGTCATATAACGTAACAACGCGTTTTAGAAAACACACTTTGCTACCAACAACGTACCGTTTTATATAAACGATGTGTACATAATTACACATTACTAAACAAACTTCAGACTCCTTCCAAGATAACGCTGTTGTTTTGTAATTAATTAACTTTAGACGTTTTATCCTAGATACATACCGTACGCTTTGTTAATTATATCAGAATGTTTACGTTGAAAATAGTTCTGATGGAATTAAATAAACGCGAACAAGTTGAGGTTTTTAATGAATATTAATGGTTGAAACTCTTGGAATCAGGCTTGACATGGGCCCGCGAAACTCCGGGTCTAATATAAATCACGCTTAGTCCAACCTTTAAGCATCGTTCCACTTAGGACTTTGTATTGTTGCCTCTTGAAGATAACGATACTAAATCACCGAAGGCGATGTTGAATTGAATGAAGACATGATTTTGAGGTTTAGATTTCAAGTTAAACGTTCGATTGAAGATGAATAGCGTTTTTCATCGTTAACTGGATTTTTATTATGTAGTACATGTTTATTTTATTATTTTACCACGCATTGATTTCAAAGTGTTCTAACTGCTATTCCTATTACTTAATGGATGACATTACCTCCTCGCCAAATGTATAACATTGTCGCAAGTGGAACATAGCAAAGGTAACTTTATGCATAGTAAAGATATAATTTTATATTCTCCAACGTAATGAAGACTAATCGATTATTCTAACAAGTTGTCACTTTTATCTTGCGTTTTTCTTGTTAAACTTTTACTAGAAACTTTTAAAATGTAAATAAAAAGCCCTTTCTCTAGATATTAATGTTTAGTAAGAACATAAAAAAAGTTTTGATTTACATTTCTCATTGAGTCTCGTCTCAGATTGAACAGCTGTTCTGTCGGTTGGACCAAGAATTTCTCAGTAGCAGCCACGGAGTGTAGAATTGTGCCTGGTTGATGGCAATATCCTTGTCCTGTATACATTATGAGACTTAAACATAGCTGGTGTGCTATTAGGTACGTCACGAGCAATAATATGTATACAATTGGCAAAGTTCAAACGCGAATTACTCGTGAAATAACGATTGCTACTTTGAGATATGACTTATTTTATGACAATATGGGTTTAAAATACTAGTTTCATTACGTAACATGAAAATGAAATCAATATAGTAGGCAAAAAATGCTTCTAAACGTTGCTAAGTGTACACATATTGGTGCTGCTGACTGTACACCTCTGCCTAACCCTGTGAGGATCACATGCGTTATGTTATGTTTATTAAACAGCTAATAGCTGGTTTCTGTCTCAGACTTTTTTGACTAGGTTTTGGGTTTGCTCACTACTCTCTTTAAGTCTGGGCAACATTATAAAACTGCAAGTTTTCTTCAATTCAGTCACAGCTTTCAATCACGAGATTAAACTCCGGGTACAAATAAAAATCCAAGCATTTCCCACCATTATACCCTCTTAGCTTGCGCATGACACACGAGTTAACCACTTCAGACGACTCTCCTGGAGATCATCCTCAACGTGGCTCAAGTTAACGTAATGCCAGACATTCTTTGAGATGAACTTAAGGTGTATTTTCCTATGTGAGGAAGTGTGAAAAGCCTCTTGAGTCCATTGATATATTCATCTGAAATTATAGTATCTAAGCTAACAAATAAAACATTGCTTATTAAAAAAAGTGTTGTTATTAACAAACATTTTTGTCGGCGCTGACTCGAGTATTTAAAATGTTACAGAGCGCTTAAAAATATTCACGCTTACAAAAAGCAGATTTTGCTTAAAAGAACAGCCAGTTTATTTATGGAAATGTATCAAACACGTTGAGATACGGTTATTTTATCAACACGCGATCCTTACCTCAATATTATAAAACTGAGGTCGACGCATGTATTTATCTTCAATACTTCTCTATTAGTCATCATCTCAGATAAATAATTAAATCAACTTTTACACAGTCTGTCTGAAGTTCCACTTGTCTTTTGTATAATAGTTAATTTAATTTGAATTTCTTAGTATTGCTATGACTTGTTTTTAAGGTTTATATCGGCGCCGTTACCAAATGATCTATATTCCTGGCACACCTTCTATATTCTTTTACTTCAATTTTAAAATATTCTGCCAATAAGAATGCTAATATAAAAATGCGCAGTTTTTTCGCAAAACTGTAGAGAAATACGCAAGATTCATTAAGCTCAATTTAATTACAGTACACGGTACAGTAGTTAATTACATTCCGATGGTATTCAGAGTGAATTATGGCGGCGAAGTTTTCGTTTGCTCCCAGGGAAACGGAAAACAACAACAGTAATTAAAACATGAAATTATTTAGTTCTTTTATGTACCTAGGTATGTACTTACCTACTATTTATTGTAGACAAGAAAAGCGTAAGCATAAAAAATGGAACTAAGAAAGATAGTTGAAGCTTTTACTTTTTTATACTTTTTGTAAATTTTTTATCATTTTGTTTTGTATATTAACTGCTCTTATGCAGAAGAGAAGACCTCTTTTAAGATCTTTTTTTCTTTTTTTGACCTAATTGATTGACTTATTGAAGTTTTCCATTCCTGAGTATTTACCTATTTGTAGTACATTGAGATCTGACGATGATCTGTGGCTCGTTGTCGTTCAAGTATCGATTGACAGCCGAATTGAAAAAGATGGTATTTTTTTTATGAGAGATATTGAGAAATTCGTTGAATAGGCAAGACATAGTAACAGGGTGGAAGGAACACGACCAAGCAGAACTATGGAACCATGTATTCTAAATATCATTTGAACCAGCAGTATTTTTCGTAAGTTATTAAAAAAACAGCTGTTTTCTACAAATAATAATAGTTCTACTGACCGTATTCTGTCACGGCGGGTGGCCCATTTTAGTGGAGATTAACCATCGGCGCGGGAGATATTATAATAGTGCACAAGTGTGTGCGCAGACACAGGTGCACTCTATGTTTCTTTTCTCTCATAAATCGAAATGTGTGATTCTATGTGGTCCACATAGAATACTGTAAAACGTCGGTAATTAGTCGGTGTCTATTCCAACCTTTTTTTGGGGGGTGGGAAATCATCAAACAACCCCTCCCGCTCTTGGGCAGAAATGGAGTGTTAGACTTCTACTGACTAAAAACCACCCATGTTCCTTCTTAGCCCTTGCGCCGGGGCCGCGGCATCTCTTTAACAACCTGCAGCCCCGACGGAGTGTCTATTCCACCCTGTATTGTATTTCTAAATAACAAAAACTGACCTTAGAAAAGACATTGTCTTTAGCTAGTTTAACAACCAGCTCATCAGACGAAATGCTATTTCGGGAGAGGATCTTTACACGATAAAATAAAAGTTGAAACCACAATCTCCCCTTCAACATCTTCATTACCACTTCAGTACTAACATCAGCTCCAAAACGTTAATAGGGTAGTTGACCTAAAAAATCTAAATCGAAATCTATCTGACGGACTACGTCAGACAGATTTCCAAAAAATATTGGACACGTATCTTTTCTTTTTTCACGTAAACAATAAATGAAGACGATACAGTGCTTCGAAAAGTCGCGCGACGTCATAGTTTGGTATATTTTTTACCAGAAAGTGACGTCACCAGCCCCCACTCACGATCTTTGACACATTTTATTTTCGTCAATTTTTATTTATTTGATAAATTAAAAAACACGTATCCAATATTTTTCGATAATCTAAAAGACGGACTAAACAGACTCATATTTTTTTTAGTCAGTCAATTACCCTATTATAACACCCCGATCTCAAGTTCTTCACGCCAAGTGGTTGATATATTTCGGCCATTAGTAGTTAATGAATTATTTAACTAACGAGTCAACTCGGCAAGCACCCTGTTATTGGCTGAATTATTTCTACCTTTTCTGCTTTCGAATAGCATATTCCGTTAATTGCTGTCTGACTGGAGCTCACTAATTGCTTAAGTTCGGGATCTCTTGGCTCTTCGGTTTAAATAGTCGACTACTATTAAAGTAAAAATTTCTTAAGACTGTTTTGAACTTCCCGTTCATAATTTTTTCGAAGCTTGACTTTGCACTTTCGCAGACGTTGAAAAAACAAGGGCCAAGTGCGGTCAAGGAGGATGTATTTGAAGTTTTCTTGCAGTTTGTTTTGACTGATATGACTTGAGCTCCGTCCATACAATTTTGTATTTTAGCGAATTTTACACTAAACTGGCTATAAGTATGTCTGTTATTTGAAAAAATCTTATTGTGGTATTCCTAAACATATTATTAATGTAACAGCACGCCTGTAATCCCCGAAGGGCTAAGCAGAGGTGCATTGGCACACCCACATTCCGCCAGTTATGCTTAAGTCCCATGAAATAGGGGGCGAGCCTATAGCCACCAACCGAGCCCAAATCCAGACTCCGTGGCTGCTACTGAGAAGTTCCTGATGGGATAACCCATTTACACTTCGGACTCGGGAATCAAACCCAGGGCCCCGAGCTGTCGCGCTTGCGAACACTAGACCTACGAGGCAGTATTAGGTAATAATTTATTTTGTAGAAAAATACACAGAAAGGTCTTTAAGAGCTAACAGACAAGTGCAAACTTACCGAAAGTTAAGATCTAACTTAGGAGGGAACAGATATAAACCCAAAGTGGTACCTGATCATCATCATCAGCCTATAATGTCCTCACTGCAGGAACTCAGGCCTCCCCTCTAGGAGAGGGATGGGCTATAATCCATAGGGTTAGCCACATGTCTTCGAATTTTTTGGTTCCAAGACATGCCGGTTTCCTTATTACAATGTTTTCCTTTACCGTTTTGAGAGCAGTGGTAATGAAATAAATTACACAAATGCGCCTGCCTGGGTTCGAACCCACGACTTACTGTTCGTAAGTCAGGGCCGCCACCACTGGGCCACCGTTGCTCTTAGTGGTTAGTGGTACCTGCTAAAGAAACCCAAGTGAGCAAGATCAGAATTATCTTTAAAACACGTGTTACCGTGTAAAGGTAATTATGATCGTGCATATTACCATATTTCGTCGTAGGTAATAATTATGCAGTAATTACAATACAGTACTACGGAAGTGTTGATTTACAACTACCGCCATTTGCTACTTTACTGAATGCGATAGTAATTTCCGTATTGTGTTAACTGTTAATATGCTGGGTCTGTGTATATGTGTGTCGGTTAAAATGACTAATATCGTGTTTTTTTTTAATTATTCTAAGATATCAGTAACGGAGTGATACTGATTTCTGAGAAGAATTTAGGAAATTTCTAAAGGAAGGTTTGTTATCGGTAACTATTGGGTGTATGATATTGTCAGGAGCTCGGGAAACGGATGGATGACGCGCGATGGATGATGCATGAGTAGCAGAAGAAAGGGGAGGTCTATACCCAACAATGAGTGATTCCGGGCTGAAATGATTATGATTCTTTTAGTAAATTTTAACTGTTACTTTTTGATTTATCTTCTGCCTCGTTGGTCTGTCTAGTGGTCGCAAGCGCTAGCGCTCAGTACGAGATCCTTGGTTAGATTTCTAAATCGGATAGCATCTTTAATTTCTCTGTGTAAAGGAATCGAATATAATTCGCCACCTTTATCTCTTCATGAAATTGGTAAGAGCATGAGATAGCCCTATTGGGTTTCAACAGCTCCATCCTCTCCTAATGTTATTACATCTTGTTGCTGTTACGTGTCAAATTCTTCTTGCACAAAACACCACCATACTACTTAAAATTAAAACAAAAATCTAAAAAACCCGAGCAAAAAAATCTCACCTCCTTAAAAAAAACACGGCGCAAAAGTCAACGCAGCGGGGTCGCCCACAAAAATGGAAAAGATGAAAAAACGTCGCAAGGAGCACACGAATGAATAGGAGTTGTCCTAGAAGCGTCGGTCGTCCAGATGTTTAACATTTTATGCGGGAATTCACGTGCCTTCGCTACCTACTGGATGAAAATCTTGCGGCCTCAACGGCTGCGGTTTTCAACGGGTTATTTTGAGACACTGATGAGAGTTTTAGGACTGTGATTTGAGAGATTACTTAGGAGAAAAACATTTTGTGGCGTGTAGGCAATTATAAAGCTTGCACCGTAAATACGTAACTTTGTGCTTACACAAAGTTACGTATTGTATGCAGTCTTGGGGTATTTTAGGGCTACTCAATATTTCAGACAGGACTTATTCTTACGGTGAACAATATCGGTTCACTTAACCTTTAGTCTTGTACTATGCAATTTTTTACATAACATTGGCTTGATATTTTTCTTCTTAACCGTGTGGTTAGAACCTAACCTTGTATCAGACTTTTTATACCCCCATGGGCCTCTGACTTTGCTTAACATGCCGTCGAGAAATATCTCTCAGGTATGCTGGTTTCCCGTCGGGGCTGCGGGTTGTCCGAAAGACATACCGCGGCCTCGATACAAATGTCTAAGAAGGAAAATGGGTGGTTTTTAGTCAGTAGAAGTCTGACTCTCCCTACTGCTCTGAGTTGGAGGTGTCATTTGATGATTTCCCAACCCCCATAAAAAAAAATAAAAGGCGTGCTGGTTTTCTTACGATGATTTTAAAAAACAAATACGATTTTAATCATCTTTCTAGATCATTATCAAATTTAAAATATTTATTTAGGATAGTTCAGTGAAAGTCTCATGAAAAATATAAGTAACTAGCTGTTCCCGGCATGCGTTGCAATGCCCTTTTTCCTACCTACTACCTGCCTGTGTACCAACTACCTACCTACCTACTACCTCCTACCCTACCTACCTACTACCCTACCTCCGACTACCCTACCTACCTACTACCCTACCTACCTACTACCCTACCTACCTACCTACTACCCTACCTACCTACCTACTACCCTACCTACCTACCTACTACCCGACCTACCTACTACCCTACCTACTTACTACTCTACCGACTACCCTACCTACTCTACTATCCTACTTACTACCCTACCTACTACTCTACCTACTACTCTACCTACTACCCTGCCTACCTACCTACCACTTTCTCACCTTTAAAACCTTCCCTGGACTTCCACGAATAATTCAACACTATAATTAGCCAAATCGGTCCAGCCGTTCTCGAGTTTTAGCGAGACTAACGAACAGCAATTAATTTTTATATTATACGCAAACACCATTTGAAAAATCGTTTTTCTATTGGGAAAGAAACAGTAATTATTTGTGATTATTGTGATAATGTCGTATGGTCTGTTTGAAGTTGTCATTCGTTGACTGAACAACTGAACGTCACTCAATTGTTTTGCCTTCCCGGAACCTCTCCACTAACACTTGAACTTTATGGGTACGGTATTAAAGCTCAAATTGATTTTACGTTTTAGTTAGAAAACGTTTGTATGGGAAAAATAAAAGGGCTGTTTTTAGGGCTTTTCCGGCCATTATTCGATTTTTTCTCGCCGTAAGAACCATCCTTGAACTTCAACGAACATTTAAAAAAAAAAATCAGCCAAATCGGTCAAGCCGTTTTCATGCCAAGTCGTGACAACGGAAAACGGGTTTCATTTTTATATATATAGATTACATAAAAGTTAGACCAATTGCTACAGAAACACATAAAACGCAATTTTTCGTGCAATGAAGCTTCACACGGAATAGCAGTATGAAGGCATGTGCGTGAACATTTATTTAATTATTTATATCACCTGCAAACACGACTGAACTCTTAGCAACGCGGGAACATGGCAGCTGAACATTATGCATGATGTATAAAGAAAATATCTCACGTTAAACTCCGCAAATGTCTTCAAACTTTGAAAACGTAGGTACCTACGTAAGCACTGGAATAATGTTACAACTCATAATATTTTCCTTTCATTACACTGCTAGTTGCGTTAAAGTAGATACTATTATTTTGAGTACTATGTTTTATGCACCTGTATTTATTTTAATGTCCTCGTTTTCATTTTCGTACAGCTCACCTTGAGAATATCATGTCATGAGCAAATCATTGCTCACAAAGATACCTTTTAGAATTGTAGAAATAGGTGCATACAAAAATTACACTAATAAGACTACAAGTCAGTCGACTGCACATTTTTATTCTGAACCGAAATGGCTGGTTTCTGTGGTCACCAAATGAGAATTTTGAATGCCGTGCGGATGACCATAGATACATTTTTGAGTGAGTTTCTCTGAATATCGTATGCAAGCCAAATATATTCACAGGAAGCTTAAAAGGATCATCAATTCATCATTATCTTGCCGTATTGTCTATTTAGGGCACCAAACTTCTCTATTAAGACTACTCTTACTAGTTTAGAGGATAATCTAAAAAATACACGGTCAAAGAAGATGACTTATCTGTGCTCATGAAATATTTATTCCAGTACCAAACTATTCAACTAGCAACTTCTATGTATAGTGAGACAAACTCATTCCGCACAAGCCGGTAAGGACCCAGACCGACCCGTAAAACGTTTTCATAAAAATGCAAATCGTCCGACAACGTATTGCCGACGAGCAAGACGAGAACTTCACGGGAACTTCCTTCATCGAATTAAAATACTTTCTAAAGATAATGTCATTTGCTGGCGACTTTTTTACGAGGCTTTGAGTATGCTGTGACGAAGTTCATACAATGAAATAATGTGGTATAATGGATACAAAGGTGTTTCTTCTTTTCAGGAATTTTGTATGAATGAGAGGCTTTTTGTGCTTGTTCGACAACTGAATATTGTGAAATACGCGTTAAATGAAAAAAACTTGACTGAGTACAGTGCCTATCTTTTATTTATTTTTATGGGCGAGCATTTCTTGATAGCTTAGTTGCATGTTCAAACTGAAACATAGGAATCGTAGGTTAAAATTACGCAGTTAGTCGTATAGTTATTCACTAAGTTTTGCATGCTAATTGCATGATTCTTTTTCATCTTCAAATTAAGACACGCCCAAAAAGTTTTAATCATAATTAACACACGTTTCAGCTTTGATCTTTTTCATGAAGCTGAAAACTGAAAATGCTTTCAGACATGCAATGAGCCTCGGGGCTAGCAAAGTAGACCTCGTCGTCCTTTTGGCTCTAGCCTCAAACGGTGTTAGTTGGGGCAGCTTTGAGGGACTCACTAACAAATAGCTACTTTGCTGTGACCGCTAGATCTCTCAGTAATACATGCATGGCCCGTAGAAGCGGACTGGGGATAAATAATGAAGTAGCGTTCTAAATATTGTTTCATGTTTGCTAAACGTTTGCTGCAAAGATAAAGGAAATATCTCTACAGTTTCTTTTCGCTATTTCTTAGGGTAGTCAAATAGGAAATGCTGAATTTATGATTCAGCTATGTTTTAAAACATGACGTGTCGAAACTTCGATTTTATACTAACAAAATAAGTAAATTCTTATTTTATAACAGTAATTTGTTTTGTGCAGAAAAATATCAAAATGGCGAGTTTTTGAAAATAATTTTTAAGTTAACGCGTACAAAATTAAATAGTATTTTAATATCTAGGAGGAAGTACAAGACACGATGTCTTCCACATCTGTTGGCACATGCTCAAAACTCTTTCCAACCGGGAAAACGTTTAGAGACTAATTGAAGAAAGATACAACCAAGTTTTCATCTTAATCTCATCTTCAATTAACCTTCTAGATTTCCATAATCACTATAAGTTCTTTTTTCTAATTTTAAATCAGTTCCTGTCTAACCTCTGCAAGTCGGTTATATTGGGTTAAACAAACCCTCTTGGGTAATTGTCAGTCTTTCAGTCTTCTGACTATTTGTAACAACTGTTTAAGATTCACGAATGACAGCCGGGACCAACTGTTTTACGACCTAAAGTTAATTTGCTGTGTTGGTGTTAACAGATAGCAGTAGCATGCTCAGCCTATAATGTTCCTACTGCTAGGACACAGCCCTCCTCTCTATAATCCACCATGCGGGCCAAATGCGGGTTAGTAGATGTCACAATGTCTTGAAATTTTTAGTTATTGGACGTGCTGGTTTCCTGCACCGTTTTGAAAGCAGTGGTGATGGAATAAATTATACAAAGTAATACGCCTGCCTGGGATCTAACCTACAACTTACTGCTCGTTAGTCGGCACCACTGGATCACCGCTGCTGGTGTTAACAGATATAGCATTTTAAAATACTACGCATTTCTTCAACTTAATCCCTCACCATCATTTTCGTTAACAAACAAAGTCTCATCGCCTGAGGGTCTTCCCAACCACTTTACCCCTCCAAAAATAATATTTACATTACCTCCCCAAGATATATTAAAACACAATAAAACTTTTATAACACAATCAGCGGGGAGCAATCTCAGGAGCAACACACATAATGCGTTTAATTTCGTTAGGTGTTATGTTTGCACTTAATTAAGTTTACGAGTGCGTCTTCTTTAATTGGCATCATAAAATCTAAGGAGCCGCGCGACAATACTTAGGTATCATTGCTACGTTATTGCAGTAATAAACGTCTTTATTATTGCTACTAATTATACGGTCGGCACGTGTGGCCCTTGGCGATGTGTTTATCTGGTAGGCACTGGAAGGCGTTTTACGTGAGAAAATGTAGGAATAATTGAAATTACTTACAGTGTAATTTTTATAATGAATAGTGTTGGGAAAGAATCTTTTTGCGAATTTGAAATGCGATGGTTTGTTCCCGTTGAGTCACACAATGTTGTGTTACACTGTTACACATTGGGAAAAAAATTCCCGATAAGTCACACTGAAACTATATGGCACGATTTTTTTCCCATTGAGTAACACTGTACGTTTTTGGTGAAACACAAACCAATATAAAAAAAAAAAAAAATATCTTCAATAGGGAATCGGACAAAAAAAAAACAATTAGTACGTCACATACCTGGATGCTGATGATGACCAGCCTGGATAATGTTACTCGTAGAAGACCTTTAAAAAAGTGTAAATCACTAGAAAAAATGGATATGAGCACCTCCATCAACTCGTCATTTTCAGATGAATCCTTTAGTAGAAGACTAGACGTTTCTTCGCATATTACAGCATTATGCTGAGACGAAATGGACTCCGAAATAAGCAAATTAAAGGCGGACTTACAATCTACGCAGGATGAATTAGAAAATGTCATTCTCGAAAATGTAGAACAAAAAAACATATTGCCCAACTATCTCAGGAAGTTGAAATTCTAAAACAGATTTGCCGAAGTCCACGAGCTACTTTACTTCAGTCAACTGTGCAGAAATATAAAGTCAAGCGTCGTCTTGCTGAGTCATTCAGGAACTCTCCGCTCAAGTTGCAAAGCTCACCTAGTGATGAAAAACTTCATGATGACACTCACTCACTGGTCCAACAGGAAAAAAAACAAAACAATTTACCTACAACAGAACCGGGATGTTTTGAGCAAAGTGATACTGCATCAGTTTTTACTCCACAAAGCAGACAATCATTCGAACACAGTATAGAGATCCCATGTGCTCAAACTTCGTCAACCCTACTAAATAAAAATGATCACCAAGGCTCGCAAAATTCAATAACAACCGGTGTTCCAAAAATTATTATTTTAGGAGACCAACAAGTACGAGGTCTTGCCAGTCAAATAAAGTTGCAGAGGGATGCCAATAAGTGGAATAACGTATATTCTGTGTCAGGAGTGTCAAAGCCAAACGCTACTAGTACACAAATATTGTATAAAATAGATGATTATATAAAAACATTGCACAATGATGACATAGTAATATTGGGCATAGGAAGCAATGACAAAAACCCGTACAAATTTCTATCAGAGTTGATTCCAACACTTCATAAACTAAGAAATAGCCAAATATTTATTCTAAATATTATTAATAATCCCTATTTAAATTTTAATTTATTGAACCAAAATATAAAACTATTTTTGCTTAATTTTCCTAACTGTAAGTTCATTGATACAACTGAGAATATATATAGTCATAATCATTATAAATACACATTCAAGGAAATATTGTGTTATAAAATAAATATAGAAATTGATAATATTAATTTTAAGAAAAGTATGGACACAGCTTGTATATTAAAACACACGAGCACGTCAGCGAGCTTAAACATAAATAGTAATCACACAAAAGGAACAATTCCATATTATTTTAAGGTACAAATAAAGAACCCCCACCAGCCATTAAAAGCAAATAAAGCTATACCTACACCAAACCCTGATGATCCTAACAAATCCATTTTTTTTCGATGTTAAACGTAAATGTACACTATTTCATCAGAATATTGCTGGTATCTTAAATAAAACAGATTTATTACAAATAACTTTACAAGAACTGCATGCAAACGGTACAATTTTTGATATTCTATGTTTTTCTGAAACTTTCATAAAAAAAGGATCAGAGAGTAACTTAATATTAAAAAATTACAAGCTAGTCTCATCTTTCTCAAGACCTCACCAACGGCGAGGTGGAACCTGCATAATGGTTAAAAAGGACCTTGAATGTAAACATATTCCTAACTTGGTTACGCCTTTAATAAATGATTTCGAATATTGTGCAATAGAAATTATCACGCTTAAAGTCATTGTTATCTGTATTTATCGTACTCCAAACTCAAATCTAAGTATGTTTTTAAAAAACCTAGAGGCTATCTTAAAGAAAATAACGAAACGTAATAAAAATAAAATAATACTATGTGGAGATTGGAACATTGATGCATTAAAGCGTAACAATAATTATAAAGAATTAGAATATATCTTACAGAACTATAACATCTCTAACCATATTACTAAACCAACAAGAAAATCATCATGTTTAGATCTCATCGCAAGCGACATACCTAATGTTCAGCCCCAAATACATTCCCTTGCATTATCTGATCATGAGACCGGGCAGTCCATTTGTTTCGATTCGTCTGTAGATGCTGCAAGATGCAGAAAACAATTTTGGTTTCAAAAGAGAAGAGATCTAAGTCAACAAAATATAGAAAAGTTTATATCATGCATATCGTCTCTTTCCTTTTCGGAAATATACGAGTTAGATGATACTGACATAGCATTCAATCACTTTCATGACACACTGTCCCTTTTTTATAATCTCTGTGTCATCACATGTCAGTACATTTTTTACCTACAAATGACGTTACAACCTCCCACATGATCCACGCAACTTAAGATCTTTGACTTTTTTCTCTTACTTTAATCAATTTGATAAAACAAAAAACACGTATCCAATATTTTTTGATAAGCTAGCTGACGGACTAATTAGAATCATATTTTTTTGACTCAGTCCGATCCCCTATTGTACAAGAAAACACACTATGGAGCATAGACATAGCGTTATGCCATGGACTTTATAGATTAATTGTTATTAATCAACCTTGCTCCAAACTCATTTGACCTCGCTGGCGGGTTTTCATATTAGTCCAAACTAAGTAGATTATCTTAGCCTAATCTGATTATGTCTTGCGAAAAACTTCTTACTTATCTTGGTTCAAGTTGAACAAATTTGGACGAGGAAAAACTCTTTCTTCTCGAAATTGCGGTTGACTATGTACGAGTATAACTTCGCAAGATGTTATATAATTATGCGCTCCTGACCGTTTTTGGTTACCGCAGTCTATTTTAGCGGAGGTTAGCCATCATCGATATTCTGTGTGTGGAGATACAGGTGCACTTTCTGTTCCTTTACTCATAGCCTGATGGGACGGCATTCCGTCACGACCAGGGAGAGATCAGGGGCAGGACCAACGGCTCAACGTGCTTTCCAAGGCACGGAGGTTTAATACCGCCAATATCAAAACTCCGGGCTATTACTGGGAAACTTGTAACAGAAAAACCCAAAAGCACTTCTTACCCGACGCTCAGCAACCGAGCTTGCAACAAACGTCGGAGTCTATTACTATGTAATAGTAACCGACGTCACATCACATCAAATTTAATTTCAATTTGTCTTCCTCCATTTTGATGAACCTTGGCGCTGTTTTAATAATTTATATACAAATTATTTCACACATTGTAAGCCGGTTCCCGTTGGCTTTTGTAATTAACACAGACCGTAAAGTCGGGAAAGTTTAACAACTTAGTTTTATGTCGGGAATTAACGATTGAATCGTGAGCGAATAGTTTTCATTGTTGTTCCTACAGTTACATTTTAAGCTATGTTTCAATTATTTGCGATTA
This sequence comes from Diarsia brunnea, assembly GCA_949774965.1. Classification (NCBI taxonomy): domain Eukaryota; kingdom Metazoa; phylum Arthropoda; class Insecta; order Lepidoptera; family Noctuidae; genus Diarsia; species Diarsia brunnea. The sequence continues at coordinate 11,284,239 of OX459003.1, read as the reverse complement.
CATTGCAAGTTGCTAAGCTCATCATGGTAGTATCTCTTGCATCTATTCATTACATTAAAGGCTTAAGACCTTAGTGTCAATGTAGAAGTTTTAAGCCCGATTCTCTCTTTCATTCAAAACTTATTGTGTGTTACTTTACTTGTAGCTCCTCCACCTCCTAGGACTTAATCTGTTTAACTTATTTTTTCGCTTGTGGTATGTGCTAAATAAATATGTTTTCTTTCTTTATTTCTAACGAACACACCACGCCTTGTGATCCCGAAAGGGTTAGCCAGAAGTGTACCTCATAGTACACCCAAATTTCGCCAGTAATGTTTAAGTCTTGTAGAGGTGGCAAGCCTATTGCCATCAATCGGGTACAAATCCGGACTACGTGGCTACCACATAAAATTTCTGATGAAAAACCCAATAACACTTAACTTAACACTTTGCCCGACCCGGGAATCGAACCCAGGACCTCATGCTCAGCAGTCGCGTTTGCTATCAATGGATCAACGAGGCAGTCAGTCGAGGTTTTGAGCTTAAAAATAAGTCGTTACAAATGTCAATACTTATAAATGTGTGCACCTTTTTGTCGACGTTTTTCAAGTGCAAGTACAAGTACTCCGTATGATGTTGGACGTAAAGAATAGCACCATCCCATATCTTTCCGTGGGTGTCGTAAGAGGCGACTTAGGCACTTACCAGAGAATGGGCAGCAGCATTCTCTGTGCCTTCGTAACAACCATACTGCGATCGCCAACCCGCCTGCCAAGCGTGGCGATTATGGCAAATCCCTCCTTCTGGGGGAGGCCTATGTCCAGCAGTGGACGTCTTATGGCTGAAATGATTATAAATGATTACAAGTGCCCATGTAGGCCTATGTAAAATAAAATATTTTGATTTTGATGTTGAAATTTTTCTGGCGTCTGCACATGTGTGTTACGGTACCTATAAACTATTTTCGCTTGGATTATTTATTTCATAACGTAGGAGGAAAAATACACCCAATTTATGCTGTAATTACCTACTAAACAAAATTAATTACACAAAAGTTATCAAATTATTAATTGCTACTTCAACGGAAAATTACTTTAAAAGTCCCGACCCTCTTCTATGTCTGGCAAATTCAAACAGTAACAAAATCACCATATACCGAATATGAAACTGATAATAAAATCAAACTACCGACAAACAAGTTACGAGGGCATAATGAAGGGCGAATGGCTCGCGTGCCCTCCTCTGTTTTCTTAGGACAGGCCAAATTATAACAGAGCGTTGGGCCCTCTTCGGTACTAAACTTTCATATATTTCCTTCAATGTCAGTTTTAGTTCATATGTTTACTTCTCCATAAAAGTGTCGATGGTAAATTTTCATTAAATCTATTTGGCCCAAAATTAAGCCAGTTATGTTTACTGAAGGGTTGTAGTTACTGCAGGTTTCCAAAAAAAACGAAAGAGATACCGTGGCCTCGACACAAAGGGCTAAGAAGGAACATGGGTGGTTTTTAGTCAGTAGAAGTCTGATACTCCCTATCGCTCTGCCCAGAGCGGGAGGAGTCATTTGATGATTTCCCACCCACCAAAACAAAATCACTGTATGTCATTATTTGATATTAATAATGACATTCAATTGATTTGAAATTGAATTCATGATGGATATTGTAGGAAACTAAACACGAAATTGAAAATTGATAGCTTTTTATTATGTTTTTTATTACTAGCACCAGTGTAAAGTTCCAGTATCAAGATCCTGGAGAAAATATATGAGACCAGACTGACTGACTGTGATTGGGTGGGCATTAGTCGTAAGCTTATAATTAGCAATCTTTACAGTAAAAATATAGAAAATAATTTTGAAAATAAATTGCCTTTGAAACTTTCTTTTGATCTTAAAAAACATTAAAGGCGCCGTTACGTAATAACTTCCAAAAACACAATTTAAAATCAATCTCGAAATCAAATCAAACTACCGGCGAATCACGTTGCCAAAACGAAATCCGGAATCCTTGCGGACCTCTGTTTTGATAGGACGGCCTATTTAAATCGTAAATGCCGACGCCGATGTCTACTGCTGAAACGACGAACAATTTCTCATTTTATTCTACTACTGTTTATTGAATGTAGTTCTTCAAAAAGATACCAGTCAACATCAAAATTGTTGCCGTTTTCCAAAACAATAATAATTTTGATTTGTGAAAAATCATGTTAAATCAATAAAATATTGCAATAATTTTTGGATTATTCGTTGATTAATTTTAAGTCTACTCCAAGCATGCGTTATGGATGTATATGGGGAGTGATTTGACTAAATAGTAATAAACCACAATTAGAATATCGGAAAAGCTTTACGCAAACTTAAATAGGAATAGATTGTGGGTTGGCTCAATATGACAGAACTAAGTCCAATTGTGAGTCCAAGGCAGTCTGGTAAGTTAGTTTGTCATCCCCAAAATAAAGGTTTTATTCTAGGAATCGCAAACTTACTTAGCCAGCTATGATTAGTTTTTTTCATCGAAGAAAAGTTTTAGATTACTTTCGGAGATGAAAGGTTTGGCTGAGGTTAATACTAGGATCATAACTTATTAGTACTGAGAGCTTTGTGAGTAAATCAGTGATTAGGTCGCAAAACAAATAATAAATCAAAAACTGATTTAGTCTAGTCGCTAGCGTTACTGCTGAGCATGTGGTCCAAGGTTCGATGTCAAGGTCGGGCAATGTGTTATTGGGATTTTACATTAATTTCTCAGTAGCAGTTATGGACGCTGAAATGTACTCGGTTAATGACAATAAACTCGCCCCCTATAATATTGGATTTGAATATAACTGGCGGAATGTGGGTGTACTATAATATACACCTCTGCCTAATCTTGCGGAGATCCTGTGACAAATGATTGGTGAATTTGTACTAACTAAACACTAATACAGCTCGAAGTTATAAGATACCTACCCTATCAATAACTCGGAAAAATACAGAAGCTTACCTAAAGAAGAACGGCATTAACCCCATACCTCGAGCAAGAACGATTTACTACCCCCCAGGGTAAAGAACGTAAACTATTGGGGACGCTTTTAAAATTCATATGTGGGTATACGTGCGTCGTCGCGGGCATAACTCTTGCGGTAAAAGAAAGAAATAAAAACAAGCAAGGTTGTTGTTTCGTTTTCAGGCCAAGTTTAAAAACTATTATATTTACGGCATTACAAACTCTTTTTATTTTATCAGGTTATGACAAAAACTGCGAGAAAATCAATTTGTTTACTGTCCTAGACTAGACACTAGACACAATACAAGCACCCACACCCACACGGACACACACAAACTCTCAAAACACATAATCACGCACTTGATGGTAGGTGCCCATGATTGTGATGTGCATGGTAATAATTAATATCGTAATTAAAATACTACTGGGCAAAGAGAGCACAGAGAGCCATGGAGCGTTCCATGCTAGGCATAAAACTGGTAGACCGAGTTCCTAACGTTGAAGTCCAAAGACGTACAAAGGTTCCTGATATTGGAAATATCGCGTTACAGAACTCAAATGTTGTTGGGCAGGACACCTGGCAAGGCGCAGTGATGGCAGGTGGACTAAGGCTGTTACCGAATGGCGTCCAAAAACGGGGAAAAGTAATGTACTTGTAGTTAACCCGGCGGCGAGGTGGGCAGACCCAGACGATACAGTTGCCATCGAGGGAAAAACCTGGATGAGACTGGCACATGAACCTGGCGATTAGCACCAGAAAAGAGAGGTCTATACCCAGCAGTGGGTGAATTCGGGCTGTGGATGATGATGACTGGGTTTGCCCAGTCATCATCATCCACAAGGCCTTTGGGCCTTTTCCCATGACTTCCAGTTGACTTTAGTTTCAGATGTTTTGATCTAGGGCCAATGTGGACCATTGGTTGCTGGTTATGTCCAACTCATCCCGCCAACATCATCATGACATCATCATCGTCATGTCTTCTACGACGCACGCTGCGACGCTTTCTGTCTGTGTCAGGGCTATAGAAAATAGATATTCTGAAAAAAAAAGAATAAAAAACGCAGAGAAATAAGAATTAAGTGAAATATTGGACAGGTAACAAGTTAACACTTAAATCCACACACAACTACACACATCAAAAATGTCTAGGGATCAACATATATTTTTGCAATAACTTTTCTCCTGATTGATATTAATTAAAATTTTCTTTAAGGATTCATCAAATAAAGTGTTTTCGTTTGTCACAGTAACGATAAACCAAGTCACCTTTGCATTAATAAAGAAATTTGCCATTTTCCTAATAAAGGGATTTTTGACATTTGAACCACTAACATTAAAGTTCGAAAAAAAGACTGAAATAACAGTTTTCTTTAAAATTTTATTGGGTAACTTAAACAATTAATAATCCGTGTTTCTACCGCGAACACTAACAACACAAGAACATCGGTTTGGCATACTCAAAATGAGTTCATCCAAATCACGCTGTGTAATGGCCGCCCATGTTTGTTGCAACAACAAAAAAAGGTCTTCTTGCGACTGGATACCCTCCATATTCGGCAGAGCTCTTCTCTGTAGCATATCCCATGCATGCTCAATCGGGTTCAAGTCTGGCGACTGAGCAGGCCAGGGCAGGACATTGATGTTAGCTGCGGCGAGAGTCTGTCTTACAACTCTTGCGGTGTGCGGTCGTGCATTATCATGCATTAACTGAAATAAGGGACCGATTTGCACTTGTAGAGGAACGATGACGTCTGATACAATCGTCTCAGCATAAATTTGAGCGTTGAGGTTGCCTCTGATCCAAATCAACTCAGTTCTTCCGCCGATCCAAATACCCGCCCATACCATGATGGTTCCACCACTATAAGGATGGACTTCCTGGCAGGATTTTAATCGCTGTTGGCGTCCAGGGGTTCTCCAGTGTCGTATACGTCTTGTATCCGGTCTCATACCAAAACGAGACTCATCAGAAAAGCACACGAAACGCCATTGTTCTTCTGCCCAATTTCTGTGTTCAAGAGCCCATTGATATCGAATCCTACGATTGTGCATTGCTATAGGTGGTACCCGTAGCGGTCTTCGGGAATGAAGGTTCACTTCATGCAAGCGGTTTCTGACTGTTTGGTCGCTAATTAAGTTCCCTGAAGAGTGATGAAGCCTCACGGCTAACATCATGGCGGTTATTGTTGGAGCTCTTCGAGTTAAGATTTGAATGTATCGGTCTTGTCTCCGTGTGGTGCAGCGATACCGTCCACCATGGCGCTCAGCCACGGTACCAGTGCTTCGGTAACGTGTCCAAAGTCGACTGATAACACTCTGACTTGTATTCAGAGCTAAAGCCACAGTACGTTGCCGGGAACCAGCTTCTATCATTCCCACGGCTCTGAGCATTTCTTCCCTGCTTAAATGACGTCGCCGCTCCATAATAACGTTGGTTTTAATCAGTAGTAGGGAAACAGTAGCACTAATAATGTCTTCAATGCGTTGTATGTTTTTATAGGGAAAATATTGACAGCTGATTTTCATCTTTTACTCGAATTTGATTCACAGTTCCTGATTCAAATTATGAAATGCACCAAAAAGGATCCATATAAATTTATAAAATCATAAATTTATTACAAAGCCACATCTCAATCTCAAGAAATCCGCATAAAAATGCTTGATCCCTAGACACTTTTGATGTGTGTATATCCAATTACGAACTGCCACGGGACGGTAACCAGCATCCAAAACAGTGCACGTTGGCAATTTTATATCCATATTTTTTATTTTTCACGAATAAGAGAATCCGAGATAAAATACGACTTTGCGTAGAGCCGAGGTGCGGGGACGTGCTGTTATACAAGACAGCCGCTTTATTTATGCCCTCAATATTTTACAAAAACCATAAAACTTCTTCGCCTTGAAAATAACGAATGTTTTATGTTAATAGGTGTTTTTGGGAATTCACACCGGGCCAAGTAAAATTTTAATTGATCAAACTTTTCTCAGTGCAATATAAGAAAATGCAAAAGAAAACCGATCGACCGTGTTTTATGGAAATCATAAAGTCACGCTGATTTGATAGGTTCGGGGGTTTTACGATCTTAATATACGTATTGATTTTTTTTATGTCCCACTTTATTTTGATTCCGTCATTTCTCAAAGTTTAAGGTGAGTGTACAAATCAGAATATAGTGGCTGCGTGCGAACCGCCTTATTTTAAATAAGTAACCTTATTAAGCTATTGCATAGCTTCTATCGCGGGCCTTGAGCGTGGGGACCGAATCCAGAATATCCGTAACGAAAATAAAAACCTAACAAATTGACAGTTGACAATGACTTTTTGAAATATCACGCTTGTCTCTTTAGTTCAGCAACCCGCCTTTAGGTGGCATTGGTTGTATTGGAAAACTACCGTAATCAGAAGTTTGTGAGAAAGTATATAGGTGTATAGGTATTTATCATCTATGTACAACAGTGAATATCTGTACTCGTATAATTTGTGTACAAAGTGTTTTAAATATGAATAAATAAAGTGCATTTATTAATGAAGAAAGTCACGAAAAAATAGTGAAAGAAAATGAGTTAGTACTCTATATACATTCATTTTATTATTATTATAACAAATGCAGTATTATTTTTGTTAATTTATATATAATACTGCTATAAAGATAACCAAAATGTTGGGGAAATATAGTATTTATACTTACACTTTTACTAATCATCCTCATCTTTTATAAAATATTAAATCTTATAATAAAATTTTTCAATGTTTACTTTCCATCTGACATTACGTCAGTTGTCAAGATGTCATTTACTTTTTCTTTTAATTTGTGTCATAGTTTTTCTTAGTGGTTAGAACTACGAAGGTTACATTTGATTTATATAATTTAATTAATTTTTATTAATATGTTAGCTCAAATAATGTAATTTATTGATAATTTCTATTACTAGTATCTTATCTTACGCTTATAAAATTAACTAACACGCTCAAAAACTATTTTTTTTTATAGAGAAGAAAAGCATAAAGAGCTAAAAAAAGAGCTAAAAAGAAAAAGAAATTGTGAACGTCAAAGGGCATATTATTATTATCAGCGTCAGAAAATACTGCATTAATAAAATAAATAAATAATTCTAATTGCATAAGTTGATAAAAAATGCTATGCAATAGCTTTACCGCGGCAGTCTCCGAGTGCCACACTTCTTTTTTTATTTCAGAGCTTTGACAAGCATTACTTTACTCCGTAATTTCCCTACAAGGGGGCAAGAAGCCTCTTGTGAGTCTTTTAAAATAGATTGAACATATAAATTATTGTTGTTATGTAAAATTATGCATTTAACTGACAAATCGTTGCCTGCAACTGCCTCATTCGTCTATTGGCCGCAAACGTGCCAGCTGAGCATGAAGTCCTGGGTTCGATACCCGAGTTGGGCAGTGTTATTGGGATTTTCCATCAGGGATTTCTCAGTAGCAGCCACGGAGTCTGGATTTACGAGCGGTTGATGGCAATAGGCTCGCCCACTATTACATGAAACATAACTGGTGAAATATGGGTGTACTGTTAGGTGTATTTCTGCTTAACCCTTCGGGGATTACAAGTGTGATGTTTTTTAACTTTGCCAGCAAATTGAAACTACTTGTCAAAGTTAATTTTTAAATACAACAAAGAAAACTCATTCATCAAGATAACATAAAAATCGTATATCATCTTCAAAAATTCTTTTAATTCCGTATGAGTGCAATAACCTGTATTGTATCAGTAGTTTATCATCCCATTCAAGTTGTAGCATCAACAAAGAAAATAACTCAACTCCCTTTCATTCCTCATTTTAAAACCAGCTCGTTGCCACTGTATGTGACTTGAAGACTTAATCGTAAGAGAAAGAGCTTAAAAATAAGTATGTTTTACTGCTCAAGGAAAACTTTACGAAGATATCGTTTTTCAAAGACTCTCAAGTCACAGTATTTCAGTCAGCCACGCTTATTTATCGAAGTCTGTGACGTTTAACCGCTCCTTTCGCCGGATTATGTCTTCGTATAGTAAGATTAATAGTGAGGTGCTTCATCAAAGAAGAAAAATGCAATTTTCTAGCGTGATTGAAAAATCGTTCTCTGTACTACTAAGCTGGGATTACGTGCTGGGTTCCTGAAAATTTTACAACGGGCCTTATGGATTGTTATATTTGATATTTTATTTTGTAGAGATAAGAATAGAAATAACGTGTATTGTTGCAAAACTGACCTACAGTCGGAAGTCGATCGTTAAAATGTTCACAAAACCATTTTGACAAGTTTGGTGTTGTCAAAATCAACAATTATGAGATCAATGATAGACCATTCTGACACTATTGAATAGCAGACTCGGGGCCCAGATTACATGCTTGGATTCACCTATAATCTTAATTTATGCACATGCTATGTACTTTCCAGTGTTATATTGAAATAGATAGGCATTTAAAAATACACAACAAAATCACTACACAACTACAAGTTTATCTGTAATATTCGACTTCATTTTGATTTGGGAAACGTAATTGGTTTAAATAAACTAAACTAAACAATTGAGGAAAAGTAGACGTTTATACATAGGACATAGACCGTATCTCGTTCAAGACCTTTAAAAATTCTGTTTTTATTTACCGTTCCATACAGAAATTCTTTCTTTATATTCATCAAAGACTGGCATGAAAAAGCTCCGTCATTTCCCAAACAATGTCCCCAAACACGGCAGTACATTCTATACAAAAATATGTTTAACATCACGAAAATAAAACTCAATCCCATTATGTCTACGTTTATATTGTCGTCCGAATATAATGTGTGAATAATGTGGACCTTCCATTCAATAAGGGTAGCGCCTTTTTGTCGTGTACCCCTAAAAAGATATCTACCCTTTAGACGTATTAAATTATGGACTATATTTTCTGGCCTCACTTCCGTTTGGCCTCTGCTCTTTTAGTTAAGTAATACGGTATACCTGAGCGATTTGTTGGACCTTTTCGCCGTGAGGTGATTAGAGGGAAACCGTGTTACGTACCGGACTTGGATGCTGGAGAAAAATATGATTTTGTTTTTCGAAGAAAAATAATGTTTTAGATGTTTTAGAAGACTTTGACCCAGATTTTAGTAACAAACGACTGTTTTTGTGCTTCAAAGCGGTTTAGTTACGTTACTGGTTTATGCATTAAAAATGTGTTTATATTATACAGGTTGATTTGTAATTGTGTACCTTCTCATAACTTTGACCCAAAAACTTACGAACTTATCGGCCAATGGCCTAATAACCTCTAACAGCATTTGAGGAGGCTCTCACTTGGCAGCTGGATTAAGGGCTTGATTCAGAAAGCAGTACTTCTGGGCATTGTTAGGGGGTTCCTCTCTGAAGAGCCCTGACCACCGGTAGCTCATACCCTGTTCCCAATTATCTAGTGGGATAATATTTTTTATATATTTTAAAGTTTTTTTAAAAGAAATTTTAGAAAATGTAACTAATGTGCAGAAACGATGAATTAAAAAAATTACTTAAAAACACTTGAAACAGGTATACCTACAAGTAAAGTAAGCGCAGGCGTCAGCAACGTTAGCAACGTACTTCTCAGCTCATTTCCCATTGCAAGGATTTCAGTGGTTGTACAGTCAGCAGCAAAAATATGCATACATTCGTTTAGAAGCTATTTTTGTCAACAGTATAGCTTTCATTTGAACGCTACGTAACAAAACCAATATTTTGGAACCCATACTATCGTTAAGAAGGTCATCTCAAACTTTCAATCGGTATTTCACGAGAAATACACGTTTGAACATTGCCACGTGTACACATATTATTTCTCGTGACTGTACCAACTTCGTATGACGGATACAAACGTCCACTTACATTGTAAGTACAAGACAAGTGGTAAATGACGGTAAAATGTACTGTGAAGTTGAGGTTTATTTGAGTTGTGGCAGCTTTTATGCAGATTTAGACGTATGTTACAAAATGGAGTGCTGTTTCCATCTATTCGGTGTTTTGTTGTAACTGTTGGACTGTTATTGCTGGTAACGGTGTTTCCAGTGTTTAAAATGGACCTACGACTCGTGTTAATGTTAGTTTTAATAATTATTTATCTGTTAATATCTTGATTGGGCCGTAAAGTTCTGGAGTGCCGACCTCGAACCGGAAGACGTTGTGTTGGAAGACCTCTCACTACGCGAACCGACGACCTGGTAAAGGATCTGCTGGATCCGAAACGTACGGGGCCGGTCAATGTGGTGACAATTGGGGAACGCTTATGTCCAGCAGTAGACGTGTTTCGGCTGAAATTATGATGATGATGAATATATTGTGAGTATTTATTTACAAAAAGTGTACTTGAAAAAGTCACGTAATATCGAGATTAATTATGGGATATAATTGATTTCCTGTATAGTTGGTTTGACTATAAAGCCCTGTTTATAACTGGCCAATTTTTAGTATAGTTATTTTACCTTTAACACTCTTTTTAAACACTCGGAAATTATTATTTGTTTCAAACTTTACTAAAACTATCAAAATATACTCTTTGATCTAAACTTAACTTATTAAAAATCTAAATAATTATCAAAATGTTTGTTACTAGACGCTCCCTTGTTTAAAGTTTTAGCTATATTTAATTTATTTCTTAAGAATAAACTTAAGGTTTTCACAAACAAGTTTCAAAACTTTCTTATTCAGCCATTTACGACTTCTTGCCCTTTGGGTTTGACTATAATAAAATTAGGTTTATTTTTATATCCTTTGTTACTCCAGCGTAAATAAAAATTTATTTCTCTCAGTTTTATTATTTTGTAACTAAGTTATTTTATTTACTATTCGTATTATGTATTCATGACATGGACAAACTTCGTTTGAACTTGCCAACTATATTATTTTCCTTCTACGGTGACAGTTTATAAATAAATTATTTTATCATAGTAGATTACTAACTGCCACACTCAGAGACGTTTAATGATTACTTAAACCATCACTTAGTAAAGGTTTTGACACTTTAGTGAAGACTTTGTACGTCAAATCTTTACCTAGTGACGGCTTAAGTAATCATTACATATCTCTGAGTACTGCAGTAAGTGTTGAAAAACCTACTACAGAACTAGAGTAAAAATTGTCCTTTTGAATAGTCTTTTCGTAAACAAATAGTTGTTTTTTAAACATATTAGTTGATTGCATACTTTTAAGCATTTCGTTAATATTCAGTAATTTTCATCAATATTCAGATACTTATACGAAGTAATAACCAAAAAGCTTTAAATATCCACCCACACAGTAGGTACTAATAGAACCAAATCTACTTAAGTACTGACTCAAACTACTCAGTTATTTTAATGCCCGTGTTTTCCAATAGGACAACTTTAACTGCCGAACCATAAAGATAGGATATCGTTGAAAGTTTTTTCAATATTTTACGGAACTTTTAAAAACTTCGGTGTCCGATACTGAACGCGGTGCAGTAAGAAAACTAGGCGATGCCGTGGAAACTTTTCGATTAGCATACGGGAGATAAAAAGGGAAGTACCTACGATTGTTTGAATGTTTCCCATCTTGATAGTAACCTTGATGGTAACCTTTATGTCGGTGAAGATTTTGGTGCTTTTGTTGGTGTTTTTCGTTTAGTTTGGAATTTTATGTTAAGATGGTGGTTTGACTGCCTCGTAGGCCTGGGTTCGATGCCCTTGATTCGTCGGGTAAAGTGTAATTGGGTTTTTCCATCAGGAATTTCTAGTAGCCTTTTTTTTTTTTTTTGGGGGGTGGGAAATCATCAAATAACCCCTCTCTCTACTGACTAAAAACCACCCATGTTCCTTCTTCGCCCTTCATGTCGAGGCCGCGGTATAGTAGTAGGGTAGTAGTAGCCTTAGGATACTGGCGATATGCCCGGCTGATGACATAGACTCGCCCCCTATTAAATCGTACATAAACATGTGGCGTAATGTGTTGTGTAACTAAAAAAAAATAGAAATAATTGTAGTGAAATAGTGAAACCTAGTAAATAGTGTATCCTAGTGTGATATTAAAAAACTCTTCGGCGATTACAGGCGTAATGTTAAGTTATGTTGCGAAATGTTTTGGTTTAAAGCGAGACAATAAATTTTAAAAATAAACTTCTATGAATTATACAAAAACATAAAGTTTAAATTACAGTATTCTATCGTAAAAGAGTCGTTGCACTCTATTACCACGTTGAAGATATTAGTTTAGTTAACTTATGATAGACAATTTGGTGTAAAGACGAAAACGTCATAATGGTTTTGGCTGAATTTTTAATTACCAATTGCCCTTTACATTTTTTTTTCTCTCTCTTCATATCTTGCAATCAGCCCTTCCAACTATGAGCAGATGAGGACACCATTACATGTAAAATATTTTTTTATTAACAGAATGTTTTTTTGTACTCTCAGGTACTCTCTCACAATACTGTCCTATTTAACCCAAAGGTTGACTGATAGATAATAACTTGTGGCATTCAGTCTAAATGTGTACCACTCTTGTATAAGAAGTTTGAATAAGTAAATATTTTCAACCTGAACATTGCTTTGGGTCAAGGCATTGGGCCAGCAACCCGTCACTTCCAAATACTTAAATCATAATTTTTAACTCAACACTATTATTTCTCCAAACATTTTTGGCACACATTCTAAACATTTTCAATGCAATGCAGAATTTAATATATAATTTTGTCAGCACCATTCGAGAACAAAGTTGCATTTAAAACTTTAAATGCAACGCTTGGCGTTGTTTAAACTTCGTTACTGAAATCTGTAAGCTTCTGTGATAACTACTTTGAATATATAATTCGTTGCAAACTTTTTGGTACATAACTTGTGTGTAAGTGTTATTAATTTTGGAACTGACTGACTAGTTTCACCTCGATCAAGTAAGTGTAAGTGTACAGGCAGGTGCCTAAGTGCACGGGTAGGTGGATAAGTGCATAGTGTGATTGCGTAAGTACAAGTGTCAGTGTATAAGTCCTAAGCATGATCCTGGCTTAAATTCCCTTTGACCGGTTCATGGCAAAAGGCAAGGTCCATATAATCTTTAACTAAAATTATACCTCATCTTAACCCTTCGAGAACAACGGACATAATAAGGACTTAATAAGACAAAGTGACCCAGGCCCATAGCAAATTGCCTATTCCAAGCCAAAATATTAATTTATAACCTATTTATTTTATTGCGATACTATAAAACTGGACAGATCCACCAACCAAGGACTTCGTCAATACGGCAAAACAAATTGGGTTGCCAAGAATATCGTCCAAGAAATAGGTCGGCACCTATTTCTTGGACCCAAAATCATAAAACGATTTTCTATTCCGGAATCAATCCTTGTTTTTCCGTGAATCCAATTTGTTGTAGACTTGTAAAGGTCCTTTTTAATCAGGATTCCTTCGCTACCTTAGTTTACATTAACGGCACGCTTCGATTTTTACAAAAAAAATATTTTTTCCATAATTTTAGATTTTGTCACACTGTTACGTAACATTGTATCAAGTAGATAAACTCACGCTTTTTCTAATGGAGCCGGCAGAAAGTTCACGTTCATATTGTGATAAACGATACTCGAAATAAAATGATGAAAACTAAACAATTCCAGTCTGATTTTTTAAATGCTAAAAAAAACTGATTTTCTATGCAAGTAATGTAAGTACATAAAATTAATCTTATTTTAGTTCACGTAACATTTCTGCAAATAATGATTGTCGCAAGACGTTACTTCAAGTAGTGCTTCCACCTCGACTGAATAATGAGATTTAAACATTTAACTAAGTACCTACATTAACTACGTATTCTATAGTAAAGTAATTTTCTTAACATAACATGATTCACGCCCGAAATCTCCGAAAAATTAGGCAGAAATAGGTCCTACTTTTCCGGGGATTATAGTTAATTAACCTACATTTCGTCATTTACATGTAAGTCCAATGTAAAACGGGGACAAGTCTACTGCCCTTTTTTTATGGTGGGTGGAAAATCATCAAATGACCCCTCCCGCTCTTGGGCAGAGCGAAAGGGAGAGTCAGACTTCTACTGACTAAAATCCACCCATGTTCCTTCTTAGCCCTTCATGTCGAGGCCACGGTATCTGCGAACAACCCGCAGCCCCGACGGGCGTCGGCCCTTGCGGGCTACCATGTTGCTGACATATCTTTGAGGCGCGCGTGGAACACGAACGCGCCGTCGACACGGCCTGTCAAGTCTACTGCCCTCAACCTGACTACAGGTCACATATCCCTGGAAACCTATTAGCAATTTGGCCGACCTGTAAAATTGTACTCGGACCTCGATAGTTATCTCTGTAATGCAAAATAAGTTCCTTTTCCCTACGGCTCGGTGTCATTGAAGTATCGTAGTGTGCGTTAACTTGATTTTCCCGTTTTCCTTGTCGCAAAGCGTCGGAATTGAGTTTTTGGCGCCCATCCTCTTTTTGCTTAAAAGACCTTTATATAGCATGCCGTAATAAATACAGATACATTTAAGAGATGAGGCCTAGAAGTCTGGCATGTACCGAACAAATTGCTAGGGATTTTACACGCACCATAAAGTTATTATCGTTCCGGGCGATACAAGGAAATATTGTGATGAGAAATATAAGTACATTTTTTTTCTTCTGGGCTTAAGAACAACGGTTTTATGTTTAGGTGTTGAACGTGTGCTCGGTTAATATTTTATACCGGTTTAAGTGTAAGCTTCGTAAAATATACATAAGCAAGGTACCTGCATTAAGATTATTTTGTTTTGCCTACATCTACCAGATGTTAGGAACAGGCAGGAAGTAAGTGGTGTAGTGGATTACACTATTACGTAGTAATATTTTATGTTTAGAAGTGCAATCAGGTGATTTGGGCTAAGGTTGCTTTTTTGTATATATTTTCAGTGGAAATACCTGCTGGTACCTAATTGGTTCCATCAAAACCACCACGCAACAGTATAGAAAATAGTCTATTAATTGCCTTCTCCTTTGTTAGTATGTTGATAACTTATTTTTGGCTCCTCAAAAAAACGGTTTTCAATGCAAAATTGTTATACCTTCTTCGGCTTCCTAGTATTTTAGTTCTCCATCTCAAGTAACACATTAAAATATTATTGCATTTTCACTTTCCGCTTAAAACTAAATCACTAAAGAGTAGCTCTTTACTATCAAGAGAAAAAAGAAATAAGATCCCATCAAAATTATAACATGTACCTCGGTACAAAAAATGCCACTTTTGCAAAGCCGTTCTTATCCTGTTTATTAGCTACTAAGTAGGAAGGGTTGTTGTCAACAAAGCTAGGATGACTTAATACGAAGCAACGAATCATCATAAATATCGTACCGTCACAACATGTCGATACACAAGTACCGAACAAAAAGTTTCCCGAACGAAACAGATAGGAACATTCGTCGGAATTGCCAATACGAAGCCGAAGCGAGTCCCGGATAGTTCTCAAAAAGGAATTCGCCCGGGAGAAAAATTAGATTTGCGAAACAGAAACGTGTTCGAACTGAGATGTAAGGTTAGTTAAGAATTATCTAGTGTTGACGGCACCGGAAATGACGACGTAAAAGGTTTACGATTGATTAGAGGGGAGTGATTGGATTTTTGTTTGTTGCTAGCCTTCACGTGTGTTGGGAGATTCAGAGTCATGTATAGAGGAAGTTTGTATGGCAGGAAATAGGCGGCGCCGACTGGCGATTTGATGGTACGGACTTGGTGCGGTAGTATTAAAATTTTCTTTTTTGTAGCAGTACTACTATGTAACTTGGAGCAACCATTGCCGAGTAGACAGATGTTAAATAAACGGAGTTGTAATCTAAGATTGGATGAAGTAAAAATTAATATAAAAAAGAAAGTTGGGTTTAAGTTTATAACAATTATGTTTCTGGTAAACTAACTTTTTTTGCCAAAGAAATACTATCTTCGCTATTACCCCACCTTTAGCCCTGAGCTAAACAAAATAACGACAGTAATTAATAAAGTTGTAACAACCAATTTTTATTTTTTAATAAAAGAAATAAAACTTATACTTTACGGGTTGGAAGTTTAAATCACAAATTATTCCTGAGGGCAATGTAAATTCACTTTTTGAAGTAGTATAATGGAAATTTCGAGCAACCACTTGGAAAGTCTTTTGATCTTAGAGTTTTACTGAAACATTCGGTGAAAGGCTAGGGCACCATAATAGGGAACTTCGTAACTGTCGGTTTAAGTTTTAATACAGGTAGGGTTAAATATGGAGGAGTGAATAATTTACTGGGTAAATGTACACATTAGACTAGATTAGACTATTAGATTTAATTGATGAAAATCGTTTATCCTGTTACAGCATTAAAAGGATTATTAAGATTAAAATAGGTAACTCTCTATGTTATAACATAATATCATGCCTGTAATCCCCGAAGGGCTAGGCAGAGGTGTATCTAATAGTACACCCACAATTCATCAGTAATGTTGAAGTCCCATGTAATTGGCAGTGAGCCTATTGGGCACTCTCTATTACAACTGGGCACAAATTCAGACTACGTGGCTTTTCTCTATTTCATACTACTAGCACTTAAGTTAGCCACGACTTAAAAAGACAAAATAACCTTAAAAGCCTACAACAGTAAGACGTTTGAATGACCAACGAATGCTAAAAGCAACGAAAGAAGTCACTACATTCAAATTAAAAGCCTTGTCCAACATTCTAAAGTCTGACTTACTAAAAAACATTCTTCGAGTCTGATTGTCGAAAAAAAATACGGATTCCATCAAAAGGAGTTGCATTCGTAAAGTGCTGGGAATACGCGGTTGCAGTGGTCTGAATTTTCTCCAACTCTGAATGGGTATTCACTAAATGCAAGCTTTTTCTTTACCTTTTATAACTTGGAAAGACGCGAAGCTCATTCCTTCTAAGATTCTCCGCTTTTTTCTCATAATGCAATCATTAATATTTTTCGGTTCTGTTAATTTTTTGACGTTGGCTGTGCTGTTTTTAAAAGGTTTTTGGGTAGAAATTCTGAAAGCCTAGTTGTTCAAGTAAAACTACCCGGAAAAATGCTTTCCAGTTGCCATCTCAGTTCTACTAAGACGGTTCATGTTTTGGTTGCCTTTAAATAAATGAAACTACACACTACACTTATGCTGGGATTACGTAGATCTATATATTACCTACACAAATAATGGTTTCTATGCTTGCATCGAACTCGCTGCATACACACGAAGTACCAATCTGGTTATTCTTTACTATATCTTAGAAAATAATGAATTTATCTATGCTAATCTTACAAAGTGGTTTGTATGTACGAGGCAATCTCCGGAACTAATGTTCTAATTCTGAAAAATCTTTCACTGACAGAAAGCTACATTATTCGGAGGAGGCCTATAAGAAATAAAAATCTTCTAAGCCAACTATAGAATCACTGTTCCCATTCATGAAATTCAAGAAGGCATACTTACCGATAACTGAATAAAGAACCAACAAAAAAGAATTACATACGTGCACGCATAAAAATAAGATATCTCATTCCATACATAAATGCAATAAAGAAAAACAACTTTTTTCTTAACAACTGTAGGAAGGGGAGTTCGAAATGTGTACTTATATTCCCTCCACCTCGATTCGTACAGTTTGAAACGGGGAGAGCTGGGAAAAGCACAATAAAGTATTGATTGGTCCATTTACAGATCCTCTCTCTATTAAACTTTTACAATAAAAGAGGGAATGGTTTGTAAACTTGCCTTTATGGGGGTTTCAGAGTACCTCCGCGACACCGGCGGTTGCTGCACTGTTTTGTGTTCTGTATTAGTTCGTTGAGTGGCGGTTAGCAGAAGTAGTTGTGTTATTTTAATAGTTTTATGCTGAATAAAACCTTGGTTAATTACAAAGGTTAACTTTTGAAGTGCCATTTTCCTCAAGTGACACTTTATCATGTAATTATTTCTGTTAAAACACGAAACTTACATGATTTAGGGATGGAATTCTGTGCCAAATTTCATTCAAATACGGTCAGTAGTTTTTTGTGTAAGAGAGTAACAAACATCCTTACACACTTTCGGATAAAATTTGTTAGTAAATTATTTTGTGTTAATAGCTAAGTGTTAAAGATGCAGTAAGTTCTATTATTTTAAGTGTAACCTACTTAATGACGTCATAATAATCTGCAAGTAATAATGCACATTAATTTAAGCACACGGAACTGCGGACACTAGCATCGGCTAGTGTCCGCAGTGTGTGTGATATTTGTTAACAGAGCAAAACCTATGTTCCCAGCTGTTACATGTTTGTTTGAATAACTGCACTCTTCAGTAATAACATAGACACTACTAAACCTACCCACTTCACTAAGAACTCTCGAGTGTGAAAGAAAATATCTAGCATCTGTTTCAGAAAAACTGAAGCTGGAAGCACCCTCACATTATCTAGATTGATTGAAAGAAAATCTCCTTGAATACAATACTACAAAGAAATACGAGTACTAGAGCGAAACGAGCTCTAGAAGTCGTATTGATGTTTATTTGAAGAAGCCACCATATTAGCATGGTACTTATAGACGTAACATGATACATATTTTAAAAGTGATCTTAAACAAATGATTTAAATAAAAACAATTTTAATTGCTTTTTAGTTATTTTCTTTATTTGCACACAGTGACATAGTGTACAAGTGAAGTGTTACTCATAATAATTATAGTTTTAAGGCTCCACTTACTGACACAAATTGTGTTATATCATATGCATGTAAGTATTGTAATATGGGCAAACGTTGCCTGAAAATTACAAAAAGGTTATGTTATATTTTATTAAAAATATGAGTATTCTCCGTAAAGTATAACAAAGCCTTATTAATAATACTTTACTCATATTTTACTGGTCAAAACAAAACACCAAAGCTACCAGGCTCTCAGAAAGTTGGAGGAGAACACGCGTCGCAATAATAATTTATATCTCTCCCCGTCTTTATGATGAGCACGACAAATGGAAAGCGAGCTGTGGGACCGAGATAAAGAAATTATACCAGTGTATATACAGACGTGTTTTATTACCACTCGTTATAACAGTCGTATATAGGTATTAAGGTTTTGCAGGCAACGGTAAGCTGTACTTAGATTTACTAGAAATATAGGTTTCGTGTTTGATTAATATAAAATAATAAGCCAAGTAAAAACAGCACATCGAGGTACCCAAAACTGTGATTTTTCCAATCAACTTTGAACCCAATGCTTTGCGTGCGTTAAAGTTGCAAATCAAATTTGACTGATTGCAGTACGTTTTTTCGAATAGCCGTCCGTAAATGTCCTATACTGAGGCACTTCCTTTGTGCGAGTAAGAGTAGGCCATGATGCACCACGCTCGGCCAATGCGACAAAGTGACTGCAACATGGCTATGCCTTTTTTTAGCTCTAAATCATGCCCGATTTCTTTTATTTTTTTCTTCACCGTTTTAGAGTCGATTGTCTGTCGGTAACGACAGAGGGGTAAATTTCGCACTTTAAGGGGCTATAGTTAATTTACAACGGTATCAAAATCACTTCCTAGGGTTCCATCATATATGAATACCACACCTCAAAGTTTGAATTAAATGTTGGATAATGAGATGAATAGCCAAACTGAATATAATAGGCTCGAGATGGTCACCTTGTTGGCAACCAACTGAAGATTCCAAAACGTTGTTCTTGCACAGTAATAGGTTTCCAGACATCTACCCATTCATTGTGTTCGCCACCTTTTCTCGATTCTGTTAAAGGTCTTTTTATATTCTGACTTTTTCAACCCTCGCCTTATCATTTTCAGCCTTAGCGCTTTTAAGACTGAAACTCTCAATCGTAAAGACGCCTACAAAATTCTTGATTACGTAGCAAAAGTCTGAAGTGAAAATACTTTTAGCACTTTGCCCATAAACTTTCCGAGACAATCAGCCTTAAAAAATCGCAAGTAATTAAACAAAAAAAAGAGGAGAACGTAGGAACTAAATTAATTTGCATTGTATCGCATCCGAGACTTGGGCCAGTGTCGCTTAGTTAACTTCATTATAGTTTCCTCTCGCAGTTGGGGCTTCGAGAATGTTCTTAACTAAACTATTACGGCCATTGCCTGAGCGCATCCGGAATGGTTGCCAGCTAAAAAGTAGTTTTATCTTTATTTACTTCGTGCAGTTGAAGAGTACATTTTTATAAAATTACCTCTTTGCAGAGATGAACTTAATCGGTGCTCTCTCGCCTTCACCGCTACTTACATATAATAAGGCTTGCTTAAAGACGTGCGACTTTTTACGTTTACGTCGTCGCCTTTACGTTGGCTTAGCTATATCAGACGAGTTATTTTGACTGGACTGCCTCGGTGGTCTAGCCGCGAGCGTGACTGTTCAGCATGAGGTCCTGGGTTCGATTCCTGTGTGGGGTAAAGTGTTATAAGGTTTTTCCATCAGAAATTCTTCAATAGCACTTAAGGAGTTTGGATTTGTGCCCGGTTGAGTGCAAAGGGCTCGCCCCTTACTCATGGGACTTAAAAGGAACTGGAAAATGTTTTCCAGTTACTTCCAGTGAGGTACACCTCCAACCTTTCGGGAATTAGGTTTGATGTAATGTTATGTTTAAACAGGTATTTAACCTAGTCTGGGAAACATTTGACCAATATTTTGGACACCATTTCCAGATTTTGTGCAATACAAAAATGTGTACTTCTAATGACCTTTCCTTAAATAAATAAATTATTGAGACCACATAATGTTTATGCTGTATTAGCGTACGACCTAGCTTGTTAGGTGCTCATCGGCAAAATGCTAAAAGTTAAACGTTAAATAAATCTTCTAATACTAATCAGCAAATTACGTTAACAGAGAAAATAACCCATTGTGATGGTAATAGGGTCTACTTTAAGAAAATGACATTATCATTTACTGGCGGCCCGCCAACAGATTCACATGCGATGAATTAGCTTCTGGATCTTTCACAAGATCGGAAATCGTTTTACATTTTATTCGATAGAATATCTTGTATCGAGACATTTTTGCTGGTATTTTAGAAATGCAAGTGGTTCGATGGGCTCTCATTGCCTCTCGACTCGTGAACAACCACTTGGCGCAAACTTGAAAGAAAAACTGTAACATAAAACGATTTTTGTAGGAAAAGCTGTCACTTGCTATTGTTTTCTTTTGCAAAGTTACTACGACGGCAGCCTTTTGTATATTATATTTACAGTATAAAAACTGATTTTATTTGCAACCTTTCAAATGTACTTAAACTTTCTCGTTAAAGAATACAAAAAGTCATTTATTTTAGGGCGATTATCACCATTGAAATTATTTTTATTTCTAGACTGCGTTCAAGAAGTATCAGTGTCAATATTACAAAAATGGATCCAATATAGATTTAACACGAAACAATACAGACTTCGTGGCTGCTACTGAGAAATTCTTAATAAAAACCCAATAGCACCGTGCGCCAGCCGGGAATCGTACCCTAAACCTGCGAACACTAAGTCTGGTGTTCTGGTGTGTGGTGGATAGTCATCCAGGGTAAATATTGAGTTTCTCGACGGTATGTCAAGCTGAGTCAGAGACTGACAGACTGACACCAGGTTAGTCGCTAACCACACCATAAAGAAGAAATGCAAATATATAAAAATAACATACATAAACATAAACTCACGCCCTTTTCCCATGGGGGTACGCAGACACCACAGAACGACGATCCTTACATACTCCTTTTGCCTCGTCCACATTCATACATCTGGTCATACACGCACGCCGGAATATAAATAATACACAAGTATATAAGCAAATATGAAACAATATGATAAACTTTCCGAAAGATTTGCCGCAGTATCCATAACAGCATTCATGAGGTAATATGAGAAAGAGACGTTTAGTGGAAAAGTTCTTAGATTAAAAATTCCATGCTCCAGTTATACCACTAACGCATAGAGAATTTATAATGTACAATATACGAACATGAAACTTTCTGGAATTAAGATAGAACTTGGGTTTCAAGGAACAGAAAAAAACCTTTGGGTAAGTTGACTTTGCAGGAACGTTATAAAATAATGTAAGTAGAATTTGTAACTCGTTTTAAAATGAGAAACTTATTTTTTTTGTAATACCTACTTTCTGTCATATTTTGTATCTAAATTTTTAAATGTATTTTAAATTCTCGATATTGGATCAATTACCTACATAATATGTTCCGAAAATAGTAGAAGATTTTTAGCCTATCACAATTGGTTCAAATATTTGTAGAGACGTATTCTAGAAAACCATACCAAATGTTATAAAATGTAGTGTAATTTTTTCTAAACGTTACTTACCGAAATTATGCAAAAGGACCATAAGACTCAATTTGCTTCTTACTCAACTAAAAATCCTCTTCCAATTCCAAGTTTGTCACGGAACGTCATCCATATCCCGCCCAATCCAACCCGTCGAACGCGACCGGACATTTGCGAATGACCATTCAACATACATATCAATGTGATCGCTCACATTATTATTTCGTCGCCCATCGGCGAGTTCCGAGGGCGTCACGCTAACTTTTTCACCCGTCATTTCGGACCCTCCTCAATCCACGGTGCGCAAATTGAATGTGATCCCTAACAGGCTCACTCGATCGTTTGTCTCTGCATTGACGGGTTGTTTTATGTTTTTTATTTACCCGTTTTTATTTGTGTGACTGTCTGTACTTTGTTGATGATTCATCAAGTGTGAGTGGATATTTTGTGTAGATCGTTACAATTAGCTGAAATAGTTGTATGGTAAAGGGAATTTGGACTGTATCAATTATGAAAAAGTCTTAATTTTGTACAGGCTTTAAAAATATCCCACGAGAACGGACTACCTGGATAAAAATACCCTCTTTCCTTCCTAGATCATAGATCACCTATTTACCAAAACCTTAAAACGGTAAAAAGGGCGTGAAAAGCGGGGGCGTGTCCTTGTTATCTGTTAATAAATAAATTATTATTATTATTATTATTATTAAAAGGTAACATACAGACGTACAGTGTTATTTTCGCATTTAATATTTATGAATAAGAATAATTTACAATAGCGAATAATTCATAATTCAATTCATCATACTCAGGAACGCTCGAACTAAATGAGAATCCCAGCTAGTCTTATAAATACAAGGCTAAAAACGTTAAGACAGCATTTCAAAATGCTCCAGACTCAAATCCACCGCGCGCAATATACTTTGAAGAGCTTTCTTTTCACCGCAGACTTTGATTTTGTATTTTTTTCCAGGTTCTTCAACACTTAAAGGCTCTTTACCCCACCATAGATTCAATGGTTCCATCAGATAGGATCTAAATTACTATGGCTATGTACATTTGAGATTAAAGGGGTGTCTGGAGCCGGAAGCAATTCATGGGAACGTTGATAGACAGGTAGTAAGGTGCAGGTAGATCTATCTATGTTGAAAGCGGTTGAGTGTCGCTCAGTTTTTTCAATAAAGGGTAGGTAAGGGTGATAAGCAGTGGACAAATTGTACTATTTTGAACCTAAGTTGTATCGGGCTGGAACATTTTACTTCAATCATTGTAGTGTTAAAGACTGTCTGAAACCACAAAATGAATTTGCAACAGGTTGCAGCCCGTCGTCTATTAGATTTAGAATTAAACTACTTTAATTACACAATAGGTAACTACTGTGTTATTAAAGTAGTTTAATTCTCAAAACAGCAACGAACTAAAATGTAAGGAACATTTTCTAAAGTAATTTTGTTTAAAAGAACTTCAGACTAGCATTTAATTTAAAAATATTTTCTTGAAACATATTAAATACGTCTTCCAGCGCATAAATTAATAAAGTTTAAAAAGAAACTTAGTGGACTGTGTGTTGTTTGGTGTAATTGCTTCGAGTAGTCGCAGTTACCAGTTCAAGGAGGCATGAGAAGTTGGAGCGAACAACTTGGAGGACCGCCGGGAAGCAGACTTATTACTGTCAAACGTGAGGGCTGAGGGCCCAGTGAGAGCGGGGAAAATGTAATGTATTTTCAAACTAACTTTTTTAATGCAACTAAAGGTGAGTCCTACAAACATCTCTGCATTGTTCACATTTAAATGTCCAATCTGAATATTGTCATCATTTTTCTATTTAGCCTTCAATATTCCAAAATATGCAGTCAAAGTGGTATCTGCCACTGATGAATCCGTGGAAATGACAAAGTTTTATGCAAATTTAAAAACACTACTAAAATATTCTGGTGCCAGAGACAGGAAAATGAAAAAAATAGAGATAAGAGCAAAGTGATGTCAGATTTTTGCTACAAATGTCAACTGTCACCGTTGACGTTCATAACAAAAATCTGACTAACTGCCGCACACAGAGAGCTTTAATGATTACAGCCATCACTTAGTAAAGGTTTTGACAGTTTTGTCATACAAAAGTATGTCAAATCTTAACTAAGTTACGGCTTAAGTAATCATTAAATATCTCTGAGTACCGCAGTAAACCAATTCCCGCTGATACAGCAACCACACCATTATTACTGTCAAACATACAAGTTCGCGTTGAGACGTAGCTCGTTCACTGACGCTGCTGAATTTAGATAGCATTATCGTCTGCCCGCATTTCAGTTATGGCTTTATGCTTGAAACTATCTAAGAAACTTTCTCTCACTGATGTTTGAATGCATAATAATATATTTGTGTTATGTTTAATTGTTGTTCTTGTTGGTAAGACAATTAGAGGAAAAGGCTAATCAAATATAACATTCATTCATTATTACGTTTGAAAGTATGACGTCATCGTCAAATTGTATAGTGTAAAAGAAAAATGTGTGAATAAAAGTGAACTTTTGATTACTTATTACTGACAAAAATCTGCTACAGCCAAAATTATTTTAATAACTTTTTAATTGACTTCAAATGGTTTAATCTCGGTTTTTTTTTTAAACTTAAAAACTACTGAATTTTAGTACATTTGGTAGCTTAATTTGTTGCATTTTAACCCTCAAGGATACCTCGACTTGTCAGTGACCCTTTATAGCAGTGCCCTAAAACATGAAGAATCACTAATGAGTATATAAGTAAACATAGTGTAGATCCAATGTGCTTTTTTGTTGGAAGAATGTAAAATTACACATCATCTTTGTTTCAAATCAAATCATCTTTATTTGTGACCACAGGTATTAAAATAAAGGTCATATCATAAATTTTACATATTTGTTTGTTTTATTAGCTGTAAGTTCTCCAAGTACTAAATAAATAAAATTAATTTCACATAATAATTCTGTCATATAGTTTGATTGCAAATACGTTATCATCAGTAGATAATCAGGTAATTTTACATGGTGTCAGAATGTTAAATCCCAAATATTGTGCGACATTTAAAATTGAACTTAATGTCGTTATCAGTTACAATATGTTTGAAGTGTGTTATAATTTCTTTGACAAAGACTTTTCCATCCAATTTATTTGCCTTTGAAGTATCTTTATACTACAATATAAACATAAAAGCAAAATAGACACAATCTTGAAATAAATTGATACGAAAGTCACTGATCTTCTCGTAATTGTGTTTTCTTTTTCAATTCCAGAAAAATGCCATTTATAAAACGTTATCACGCTCTTTGTAGCGTCGAAAAGTTTAATTCCAAATTGTTAATGTTCATTGAACAAAATAAATTGGGCAAAGTTTCAGCTGAAGATAAAAGAGATTCACTTGTGAAGTAACATCAAATGCGTACACACTAGTGACAAAAAGTTTTTTTTTTTTTGCGATTTTTCTATTAGGAGTAACGATGTTCACTTTTTTTGCTAAAGTGTCACTTGTCAAGTGGCATTCACTTTTTATTCATCGTTGCCTAGTCTTTTCCCAATCATATTGGGGTCGGCTTCCAATTTTTCCGGATGCATCTGAATACCAGTATTTTACATGGAGCGACTGTCTATCTAATTTCTACCGACGATACGGCTCGGACGAGGCAAAAGAAGTATGTAACCAATAATAACTGGAGTATTTTTGTTTTTTAAACGTTGCCCCACACTAGGAATTTCTCCTGTATCGTGGGCGCGTTTACAAACATTAAACTCACATAAACAAATACCCAGACCCGAAACAACTATCTGTAGGCCATACAAATATTTGTTCCGTGCGGAGATCGAACCCTCGACACGTAGTGCAGCAGTCAACTGCTTGAGCCACTGCGACAACAGTGCCGTCAATTGGTTAGATACTCCTTTTACCTCGTCCACAATCATACATCTGGCCATACGGTCGGTTAGGAATACTACGCACCTGTCCTAACTTCAACTATATATTATGATTTTTACTATTATTTATGTTGTGTCCTCATATAAAACTGTAAACAACAATAATCTTGCAATCTTATTAAGACAGATCTGACAACAAGTCATAAACATTTGTTTTTTCAAATCAAAATATAATAAGGAGGAGTCTTCACTAAAGAAAATATTTCAGTGCCCGAGGCAAATGAGATCTGCAGACGTTCATACAACAGACAGTCAATTAATGTGGACTTTACCTATTGAAACTCCATTTTAGTTTTCCTTGAAAAACGGCGTAATGGAAATTTTTGTTATTCCATTTTTTTTAAACTTTAACAAACCCTCGACGTAAACGTAACCCAAGTTCTAAGGTTTTTAAAATAGAATGAATTTATGTTTTCCTGTTGCATTAATACGACTGATGAGAAACCGCGATACTTTCTTACAGTATCAAAAATTAATACTTACATTACTAAAAGTGAGATCCTTACCTTCGTAGTATAAAACCGCGTCCCAAGTCGTTAAAACCAAGAACTCGAATACGACTTGCAGGTTCTATAAAATAACAATGAGAATACCTGTATATTTAAAGTATTCACACACTTCCAGCTTATATTACCCATAGTAAGCACGCCTCGGGTATCTCAGTGTCACTGAAAAATTCTTTGCGTTTACGTTTTAAAACTGGCGTTTATTCGCGAGACATCTCCCACAGGGCAGTTCATACAATATTCATACCCTCGTATATAAGGCTGATTGCAGACTTAAACGGTGGTTCGGATCAAAACGAGGCGAAAGGCGTTGTGGGACTATGTGCGGGTAAATGAAGAGTGGTACGGATTGAGTTATGGTTAGTGTTTTAAATGTATGATGGTAAAAAAATAATTATAGACCCTAAAATACGACCGCGGTAAAATACTGAAACGCATTAAAAAAAAATGTATATTTGGAAGCATGCGGGATCCAATCTGTACATCTAAAAACATAGTTGGTGATTTGCAAAGAAAGCATTATGATGTCCAAATTGTGTTTGCTAAAATGATTATTTTTAATTAGTCACTCACGAGAGCTCTCAGTGTCAATAATCCACATAAATGGAAACTTATAAACGTGGTGTAGACGTGGTAATTCAATTTAATTTCTGAAATTCGACCAAAACCTACAAAAGCGAAAGTTTAACTAACCACTTGAACGCGAACTGAAAAGTATGAAAAGCTGTCGTAGAGACTGCAAATGTTAAAGCATCTCAAAACTAGCCATACCAACCGGCGCGGCGGCGGTAGTTTGTAAATGCTCCGTGTGTTTGCGACAAATACCCCTGTTATGTTTCCTTTTGCATGTCAAACAGCTCTCACAACTCATACGAATCGATTCTGTCAAACAGAAAGTGATACAATGCGGAAAATGGTCGTATTCAATAAGCTATTGTTTGCTGCTTCTTATAAATCGTTTTCTTGGATTTTTTGCTTGCATTTAGTGGGGCTCTTTTCTAGTTCGTCATTACAAATAGTCTTTCATAATAATAAAATAAACCGGCCAGGTAGCATTCCGCGCCGAGGGAGATTTACGATTTTCTGATTTTTTCTACTACATGTGCTGTAAGTCATATGAGTGTATGTAAAAAATATTTTAAAAACTTGTATCCAGTTTTAGAGCACTGACAAATTAAATCAAACATCAATTCACAATCAAATATTCACCCTTTCATAGATTTCACACGTAATTAACAACTAATAACGAGTCACTCGACAAAACCATTTTAGCTTTTTAAACCGTCATCGTCATGCTGAACTTCATCAATCATCGGGAAACGCGTTTGAAAAACATGACTCAAACGATTCATCACGGATGGTAATTATCCTAACTGCTGTTCACTCTAAGACGTTTTGTGGTTCCGGTTACTGGACCGTGGATGCTTTTGATGTTGCCTAACTTAGTTAATGTGCTTTGCTGTTTTTTTGGAGAATTTATGGGTATCTGGTGATATGCCGTGTTAAGATCAAAATGGTTTAAGTGCTCACTTTAATAGTAATCTTGAGATTAGGTGTCATTTAATTTAGATTCAATCGAAAATTTAGTTCTAACATAGGTTCGTTCCGACTAGTTCTATTGAACAGTTCTACGGTAGGAGTAATGGGATTTTTTTTCTTACTAGTAATTCAAGGTGGAAATCGTGAAACTAGTGCGATCAAAAAGTCCCATTAGGTCGACCTGTTCTATAGGTAGTGGTGTTCTATTTCTAAATAAATTGTGAATGCAGCACTTTGGTTGTTATTCTGTTCTGCTAAAGAGTTCACACAGCCGGTTATAACCGCCAATCAAGGACAACTATTGTGGTACTTTTCTTTCTGTTAAATGCTGATGATATAAAACTTCCCGAAGTAATCAACGGTAAACTACAAACTCAATCCGTTTAATCTTATTTAACCAAGAAAATTTCCCTAGCATCGCACTGCAATGCGGCTAATTTCAAAATAACTTCGCTCCGAAAATTGTAGGCTTAAACGGACTTTAGACGTTCGTCGATTTACGTGACCACCTTAATTAGGCGGATAGACCTTCTTGCACCTGCGGGGAAAAGAGATTTACGGCTTAAAGAGGTACCGAGTCTAAGAACATTCGGGCGACTAGTATACATAGCTTATTTACCTACTCTATTCCTAAGTAAGGCCTAGATCTTGCTTTGAGAATATTAATTAAAGGGTGATTTATGACGGCGATTTAATTTCACAGTTGTTTGGTAACAGTACAAAGGTTCTAATGTAAAGTTGCTTACCTTAGACACTAGTTTTGTAATGTATTTTTGAAAATATAGTATGTACTTCATCGTCTTCTTTTTTGTATTTCCGACACGATATATATTATATAACCTACCTTAATCTTTTTTAGCCAGAAAGTGCGTCTATGTTGCAGTACTATAACTGTATGCACAATTTTATTATTTACTAGCCCGTGGCTACGCCCGCGTGGTTGTTGGAACTTGACAAATTATATACTAAACTTTTTGAGTTTATGATCAACAGACAAACAGACAGACGCGACGGAGGACTTTGATTCATAATACGTAGTGATAGTGAAGTGTGCTCCTAATATAACTACAGAGCGTACCGATCGTGATCTATGATTTAAATTGACTATGCAATAGCTGCCTTAATTTTTGTCTTTATTCAGAACTAACTGATGCCCGCGGCTTCGCCCGCGTGAATGTCGGTCAAATTTTTAAAGATTTAAACCTTCCTCTTGAATCACTTTTATCTTTTAAAAAAAACCGCTTCAAAAGCCGTTGCATATTTTTAAAGATTTTAAACATACATAGGGACGGACAGACAGCGACAGCGACTTTGTTTTATGCTACTATGCAGTGATGATACATCAAAGTAGGCAAGAAGATAATAAAAATACTCCTACTAGATGTAATAAACATTTCTAATTACTTTAGTTAATCACATTACTTCTACTTGAAAGTTAATTAAAAATTAATCTTGCTGAAATCTGCTTAGCTTTTATGTCATTACCTACAATGTGTCTGGAAACAGAAGAAGATGGCGGGATGAGAACAAGACGCGAAGTACGCTGCTTTTCTAATACTCCACAATGCAGAAGAATTCATCAGAATGCTAGCCCGTGGAGTGGTCGCCTACTAAGCGGTACGCAAATTGGGGAACGTACATGTCATTTTTTCTCGTGTTTTTTTAGCATCATCATGATTTTTAACATCTGCATCTCGGTCATGAGACCGAGGGTTGGTACCATATGATGTCGTTGCGATCTCCACCAACGCTCTTCATGATGGACGGTTTTCGGCCATGCGGACAGATGCTTGGAAATTTCCTCTGCAGACTTCCTTCACCACATCTGTCCATCGTATTGGTGACCTTCCACGATCCCGATTTTCTTCCACGTTACCAGCCATAATATGTTTTTCCAAGCTATCAGGCTCCCTCGTTGCCACGTGCCCAAAGTACTGTAGGAGTTGTTTCATGCAGACGGCAATTTGTTTATAATAATAGGACGATTGATTCTAGTTACAGACAATTTCAAGCTTACAGGCAGTGACTGGTTGGAAAACCCTCAGGGTGCCTATTTCGTAAAATGTGTCCAGAACAAAGGATAACTCGAAATACAAAGTTCAAGGTTCGCTAGATACCATCATAATGAATCTAATTAATCCTTTAACCAGTGACTAACAGAGACAACCTTACAAAATAACCCTTCAAACATCAAAGTCAAGTCTAGTAACAACCAAAGATTTAAACTACAGGCAACAATATAATATTTCCAAGAGGTTCATCCATAATTGTACCCAGGATCCCTCTTGTGATTTTCATCGTGTTATGAGAAAGGCTCCCCGGGCTAATGAGAATGAATTGCACTTGGCGTCGGCGAGGCCAGCATTACTTTAGAATTAGTGCATTTTTCACTCGCCCCGCCTTAACGTGATCCGTCTTAGTTTAAACTTGGATTTATTAGCGCTTTAAATTGATTTAATAATGCTTGTATTGTTTGTTGCTGTTAAAGGATTAGGAAATAATATGATTATTCTAAAACAACTAATAGTCTGTTTGTCTATGTGTCCTGACTATGAAATCTGTGCTGAGCTGTGATTAATCATCATCATCATCATTCGCCTGCTTAGAGATGCTTTTGGGGTTTCATACTTTTATATTACTTGTCATCTCAGCAGCTTCATAAGTAATAACAATTTTGCAGTCCACTATTATACGTATGTTAACAAAATTGAGAATAGGTGCCATTAAATTAGCATTACCTACATTTCCTAACAATTTCGTGGTATTCACAGTAAGATCCTTTCGCACATAATTATAATGGAACTAAAATTGCACAGTTATAACAATAAACGCAATATTTAGAATTACCATAAGCCACGTTCATTTGAGAACTTGGATGGTGAAAACATACAGTGCGTATTTTTATGGCGGGTCTGCAATAATATGCCTTATTTCATTAGAACAATCCGCCATTCGCACGTTTCTAATCAAAGTCGAATACTGATATTATGGATACAATAAAAATCAAATCCGTATTAATTCTTGTTTATTATTTAAATCAACGTGTTTTATATCCCATAAATCTAGAGTTATATTCTATGTATTGTTATTTATTAAAAATAATACCAAAAGTTCAAGCTGATATGGTCCAAAAATTCATAGTTTTGAAGATATACACTAGGCTCTCGACGTATGTATGTAGGTATCTGAGTTTCCTAGATAAATACAAGTAATTCGTTTTAATTCAAACCATAACCATTCATATTTAAAAAAAGAAAAAGCAACGTTGTCATATTTCACGTATGTGTCACGTACGTTGTATACATTAATAATCGTGAATTGAATATAAAAAACTGGATATTAAACACCTTCTTTAAAGTCCTTTTTAGCAATCTGAATCTCATTTTAAAGAAAACGATCGAAATAACCAAAAAAAGGATTCAATTTAAAAAAAAAAACCTTTAGATAACGTTTTAGGGACTGAGAAAAACTACTCAAAGCGAAAATAAAAAAGGATCCTGGATTTTTTAAGGCAGAACAATGTTAGTAGGACTGTAACATAATAGATAGGAAAACTGGAGTAAAATTGGCATTTGACCGGAAAAAACGGACGACGCCTTAAGGTCGTGAGGAGTGAACAAAAGCTGATAGCAATAATGATATATAGAGAGGAATTTCACGTGCCATTTAGTAAATGGTTGGATCACTTGTTATAGATAGGTTTCTCCTTCATAATATCTTTCTACGTTCAAGTTGTTTCCGGAAAACGAAAAAACTCAGAGCAACTGGAGTTTTAAGACTACAATAGTAGTAGTTTAAAAGGCTGAATATGGACCATATTCTTTATACCACGACTGTAATTCGCAAAAGGGAATAGCGAAAGGGACGCTTATAGTAAGTTTGCTTTTCGCCAGTTATGTTTAAGTATAATTTTTATATGTACCTACTATTTTAACTGACATGAACCTTGTTCCACAACCTTCAAGACCAACCCTGTTCAACAATAAATTGCCTCACACCTTTCAAGTTATCAGCCCCGTTGGGATCAGATAAGTTACAGTAGCATCACACTTTGCCCCAAAACTGTACCATCTACGTATACCGGGTCGTCACAAAACAGTGTTCAATATTCACAATCGCAGCGGCTACGCACGTGCGTATCACTCGTATATTTCAGCGGAGGGCCCCCGTTCCTCGCACATGTTTATCCAATTTGGCGTAGTCTGCAAAGTTGCGAGCTCGCAACACGTGTGACGCTCAAATTAGAGATTCATATTAATTTAGGGCTTACAGTGACAGCGCTTTGCGCGCCCGCACGCTAAGACTTCGAACGACAAACTTACATTGAATTTGTAACACTTTGGTGTTGTTGTGCGGGTGTTATGTCACACCCTTACTTTGTTTCGACAATGCAGATCTTGTATCAGCTGAAACCGCGTGCCCGCAATTGTTTTCGGTAATTTGGAAAAACAGACTTCCGGCGAACTAAACCAATTGATAAATTCGCCAGTAAACAAATTCTTAATAGTTCCTCATTAATTCATCACTGATAGGACTATTGTAGCCAATAAGCCTGATATAGTGGTGGTAGATATGGATCTACTCTAATGGTAGAGTGCGCAATGATGGTTGACACGATGGTCCCACATGACGAGAACCTCGTGAACGCCATGAAAAATCGCGTAATCAAGTATCTTGACTTCGTTCGCAAGGTTATCGACATGTAAACACACCGATTAGTGCCGATAGTCGTTTCAGACAATGGCTTAATTGCCAAGAGACAAATACATGTGGAGGCTTTCCATAGGCAGCTGGATCAAAGGCTTGCTTCAGAAAACGGTACTTCTGGACACTATGCGTATTGTTAGGAAGTTCCTCTCTTTGGAGTCCTGACCGGTAGCTTGGACCCTGTTCCAGATACCAGTGGGCTACTATTTTTCATATTCTTAAATGTTTACTTAAAATATTTATTTTATATAGGAAAAAGTAGACATTGAAAAAGTAGGTAAGCACGAAAAATAAGAAATGAAATCAGAGATAAACCGTAAAACTAGTCTCATTTAAAAATGATCCCCAGAATTTGCGCATTGCGAAATGGTATGAGAACTTTTATTCCTATAAAAGTTTTAGTACAACTGAAGCTAAGCTAAATTTAATACTTCAGCTTCTCGCTGGGAAGCATAATTTGCAATTTGGTCCAAAAATTGTTGCAAATAACACATTCTCGTTCTACCCATCTGCATTTATATTCAATTTATTGTCTTTTGTCGGCTTTAATAGAAATTTCCTCTACAATACATAACCACGTATATTGTTGAACAAACTCAATAAAGTTTCCTGCCGGATTATCTGCATTGATATGCTGCGCAGTAACTCATTTGAATGCAAGGCACAAAATTAGCCGAAATAAGTAATTCCCGGACTGCACAATATAGAGCGTTAGCGAATTTGCAAGATGGCCGCTGAAGTTTCCGTGATGTCTTTATGTTTGAGTTGGTTTACTTTATTTAAGTTTCATTTGAATTATAGAAATAAATATTGAAAGATTTATGAAAAGTATCCTGAAAGATCATCATCATCATTCTGTTGCTCTTACACCATGATTCATTTGGGGTCGGTGCAGCAAGTCTGATAATAATACATATACTTACTTCTATAATTTGAAATGTTGAAGTGAGCTAACCTGATGGAAAATTCACGCTATTATTTATTTTACGAGTATTTTCCAGTTCTCTCATGGGAGTAAGCTATATTTTCCAACCCTATCATTGCTGTGACATCTAACCATGCACCATGTCGGCCTTGTAAGTTTATAAACAGTCATCCATCATGGGCGTTTCGATTACACGCCCAATCTACAGGGCTGTCAACTGAGTGTGAGCTCTCTCTCGAGGTGTCTATGTAGTTTCCATATCTACATGACGTATTTCATACACAATTATAATGCTTGTTATGCTGAACCTAATCTTAGGATTCACAATACCTGCTTAACCAAAACACAATTGAATCAGCCTCTACATATAATAATGCTTCTAAGTTCGTACTGTCTGAGACTCAGGCCTCCCCTCCGTGAGACTGTGAACCTAAAACTTCTTAATTTTCTTCAAGAAATTTCTTCCGAACAGTCTTCAAAAGCAAGCGAGACGAAACAAAACAAACACAGCAAAACTCATTTAGAAAATTCCGAGCTGCATATTCGAAACACTCGTTACATCTAACGCCTCCGGAAAATCACAAAAAGTATATGAAATTATTTTAAATAAATTCTCCATGGCTCGTACGCTCAATATTTTAAGTTGGGCTTAATTAATACGCGGCGACACTCCATTCGTTGAAATTAAGTACCAGCAAAATTTTATTAAATGTGCCATGCGTTTGGGTAGTCTGACAAAAATCACGTTACAGGGTCCGAGGATGATAAGTTGCTGGATGTGCTTTCGACTTGGCATTTTTGAAAAACCCAAGGGATGTAATGCCATGTTTAATTTCAGGAGCTTGTGATGGTTCTATTAAACTATTGCCATCGTCCGTGTTTCGAATGGTAACTAAGCCCACGGATCACCCTTGTGCCAAAAACAACAACTATTTAACAACAAAATATTACCTAATAACCAATACCATAATAATTATGCCTTCATAAAATAAAAATAATTGCAGATAATGTTTTGCATATTTTCACAGAAATCTTACACCAAACATCAAAAAATCCTCACTTAAATCTGTATTATCCTCAAACGCATTTCACAAAATCATACTCCACAAACCAACTGACCATGTACCCAAAGTTCCTTAATCCCTAGTAGGGTAGCCACATCCAGTGCAGTATTCAGGGAGGTATATAGACTGCAGTAGGGGTTCAGTCTCGAGGGCCGTCTGCCGTAAAGTATCGTTTAATGACGTGTAACGAGCGTGGTCTCCGAGCGCGGTACAGAACTTGCATGTACATGAAAAAAACGGAAAAGTGCAAGACTCGGTGCAGTTCGGGTTCTGTAAGGTTTTTTTCTGTTGCTAGTGGAATTCAGTGATGTTATACAAGTTTTTTGCGGAGTTGGCTTGCTGTGTGCTAGTACTGTGGTCCGGTAGTAACTAATATGGTGTCAATGTTTTAAGGATTGACAAATCTTTGTGCCAATCTAGTTCTTGTTCTTGGCGATTGTAATATTTTTTCTGTCTTAATTCTATTTTTATTTTTGGGATGTTCGCCGAATCGTAACTAGACTATTCCTACATGACCATGCGAAAACGGTGCACATCCCTGGTCTGAAATTCAGGCCAGTTCCTCATCAATTGTTTTATGGTTCGTTTGCTGAGCAATCGTAATAATTTTTTTCGTTCTATTCTATTTTTTCCCAATCATTGTACCTTTGGCATCAAGTCTTATTTCGTCCTAGTTATGTTTAATCTACTTCAGAGCAAAAATAATATTCTAGTCTGTCCCGTAGTTTAGTTCACAGTACTTTTACACTTCGTACGACGCGACGGGACCCTAAAAACTGCTGACTTGTACCGAAATGGAAGGGATCTAAAGCGGCGATTTGTTTGCGACATTTTTAAGAACTATTTTACGTAAAATATGTGGGTGGACGACGTTATCTAAGAGGGTTTTAAAATGGACTACGGTATAAAATTTGCTGGATCAAAAGGGGACTCATTTGTTTTTTATCATGTTTAGATGCAGTAAGAGCATTAATTACATAGTCAGACATTCACTTTAATTTGTAAATATTGTATATGTATAGACCTAGTGCTACCAATTTTTAGCCTTAGTTTTTAAAATAATACGGAGCTGGTATACAAACTTCAAAAACTTAATAAAAACAACTCACTATTTTTCACAAAACCATAAACCACAACGCTTAAAACCATAAACTTTCCATATTCAACTCGCTCTATTTATTTCGTATCCAATAAAATATCTTTATACCATGCCACGGTTGGTTACATACCAAAATACGATGGAATAAAAAATAATTGCCGTGTGAAACGTCCGCGCCTCCATCATCGTGGGTTATTCCAATAAAAGCTACAGGCTTGTGGCAACTATACTTTACAATTTTTTTATGTGAGGAAATTGTGAGATGTGAGTAAATAGTGAGTTGTGAGTAAAATTTTGGCCTTAGGTTTAAGAGCTATTTTTACCAATGAAGTAGATGGCATAAACTGAATTTGAGCGCTGTAAGTGTCACAATTGCTATGAAATATTGATAGTAATAGCAACTCCTGAACGCCGTTTAGATGTTCAGAACTATTGGTAAAATCTGCTTATCAGTCATTGAACCCAGCGACAGAAATACATTTATTATGTTTCAGTGTTAAAGAAAAGAGTAATAATCTCACGCCGAAAATCCCCGAAGGGTTGGGCAGAGTTGTACCGAATAGTTTACCAACATTTATTGGACTTAAAAATAACTGACGAAACGTGATAATTATAGGTAGGTACGTATTATATTTACACGATAGGTATTCAAGTAAATAACAGTTGCAAAGGTCGCGAAAAAGGTTAAGAATTTGTTGCCTACAGCGAATCATGCAACTTTTACTTCTGTTGTAAACTTAATGATTTTTTGCAGAGTCATCATAATCTTTCTGCCCTTATCCCATTCTATTTGGGGTCGGCGCAACACGTTTTCTTCTTCCATTCTTCCCTGTTACACGTCAAGGTGGCATTCATTCCTTTCTCATTCATATCATTCCTCACAGAATCCATCCGTCTTTTCTTTGGCCTTCCTCTCCCTCTCCATCCATCAATATTTATATTTTTTGCAGAGCCGGTCCTTAAAATTATATATTAGAATAAACCCTACACTAACAAAGATACTAAAATCCATCTCAAACAATGTTATTTTCTGTAGAAAGAATGATAAAAAAAAAGATGATATTACAAACTTTTAAATGTTTGGGATATTTTCAGTAAGTTAAAACTTTAGTATTAAGTTCATACGAGCATCGAGCATGTGCGTCATCACTAGAAAAGCGAATCCATTTTCAGATCCTCACATTCTGTACGCTGAAGTGTTAAAGTAAAGTTTGCGGATTGAATTGAAAAAACATTTCTATATAATTTTACTTCACGCTATCCATGAATGATATGAATCACAATTGGTGTATGTATAGCACGTATTGCAGTGTTTGTTTGACTATTCGAAACTAGGAAACTGAATACATATGTAGCAGAAAGATAGGTTTCTGGAAATAAAAGTAGTGACCATTGTTTATGAAAAAAAAAAATGTTCTTATTGTTCTTGAGAATCATCATTATCTGCCTAGCCTTTTCCCAACTATGTCGGGGTCGGCTTTCAGTTCAAACAAAGAGATACCATCGGAGTTTTACATGGATCGACTGCCTATCTGATCTCAATAACCCAGATTGTAATTTTTAAAACAAAGTGAAACAAATACAAGGTCACCTCTGCGTTGGTTTTGGCTGTTTCTTTTTAGAATATTACTATTTCTACTAGTTTAAATGTAAAAGTATTACCTAATAACGACGACATCGTAATGACCTACTAACAAAACTAAATATCAGTTTAACATTTTATTTACGAGAAAATACCTGCTTACCTGTGAGAACAGCGTTCCTACGAAACACGACTCTTGTCTTGCTTTATCGGTTGGTTAGTGTCTTGTCCTGATGTCAGTTTTCATGAAACCCATGGGCCATGGCTTTATTAGAATAGAATAATATTTATTTCTGAGTATATGGTAGGTACAAAGATCTTAATATACGAGTATTAACAGTTTCACAACACTACCGTTGCCGGTGTAGAAATATCAAATGTTTGTACAAAGTGGCCAAGTACTTAATGAACCGCAACAATAGTATTATAAGAAAAAAAATCTCCATTAATATAATTAAAAATAAGCTTCAATTTGTTCATACGAAAATAGACGATTTTGTATACAATGTCAAGATTTATAAGCACAATTATTATTTATGAATGAAATGTCAAAATTTACTGGTTTTTAATGTCAAACACTTATAAAGCAAACAAATAGATGATTTGATTTGAAAACAAAAAAAAAGAAAAACAATACAAGTCAATTGGTATACAATACATACTCACAAAATATTGAAAATGAAATTATGTCAAAATTTATAATTTAAAAAATCATTAACTGAATAGAAGCAGTTGTCTAAAAGCCAGGCAAATATTGTTTTCCTAAATTTAGTAGTGGGCAACACTCTGATGCGTGGGGGTCAATTGTTGAAAATTTTGATTGCCATACAATTGGAATTCCTGCTATTCAAATGTAGTCTCTGGTTAGGTGCAAGTAATTTATTTGGGCTTCTACTTTTCACTCTTTTAGTGAATGTGGAAATGTGTTCATACAATAGAAACATTTGTGAACACTTTTTTATAAACATACAAATCTCGAAAATATATAGGCAAGGAAGTGGAAGAATTTTTAGTGCTTTAAAATAATGGTTTCTTCTTCTGGTCCGTACAGAGCTCTGACACATTATTTTATTATTGTCTCAGGCATGGTGGTTTTCTCACGATGTTTTCCTTCACCAAAACAAGTGATAGTTATAATACAATGCACACGAATCCGAGAAACAGTTGTGTGTTTCTTGTTTTTGAACTTGAGACCTGTAATTTGGCAATCTAACAGTCATACTACTAGGTTATCGCTACTTATGTCACTTGTGATAAATACATAACACAGCATCACGCGTGTAAAATGGAACTTAAACACGAGCCTGGAGTCTTTGGGGAAGACTATAGCCATTAATCGGGCACAACTCCAGACTCCGTAGGCTGCCACTGAAACATTTCTGATTGCATGAAATAATACTTAGATCGACCCGGGAATCGAACCCAGGACCTCATGCTCAGCAGACCCTCTTGTGGCCACTGGACCAATGAAGCAGTCCGATAAAAATAACTCGTGTGATACAGCTATAACAGTTTTTAAAATAATGAACAACGTCATTGTCTCGACCGATACCTGCGCATCCCCTAATAAAAATCATTAGTCATTCAACATTTTCCATCGCAATGATTTAATCTCGGAACTCCAAGCTGCACAATCTCATTATCTCGTCTCGCTCGCCACTCAGCACGAGACGACTTTTTCGTCAATTTGCATACGTAATTAATTAACTTTTTTTTTAGAGAACGGTTTTCTTTTTGTGCCCACAGCAGGTGGACGAGATAAAAGTGTTCTGCCTGCGTACGGGTAGGACAGATGTTTTGTTTAATTTTCATACAGTTGTTATTTTTCTAAAGGTGGGGTGAAATAGTGGCTGGTTGTTACTTTTAAATAAATAAAATGGTCTTAAAATATTGCAAGTGTTGAAATAGGAGAAGGGTATTTAGTTTAGTCTAGAGATAGAAAAGATTCCGTTGAAAATTGCTTAAATCTCATTTTAACGAGCTGTTTGAATAAAGAACTTAATTGCTTTGGCAATACATTCTAAATATAATATAACACCTGGTATCCCCGAAGGTAAAGGCAGAGGACCTCCCACATTACGCCAGATAATGTTTAAGATTCATGTAATTAGGGGCGAGCCCATTGCCATCTACCGTGCACAAATCCATACTCCGCGGCTGCTATTGGAAAATTCCTTATGGAAAACCCCAATAACAATTTGCCCGACATTGAAGCCAGTACCTTATGCTCACAAGTCACGCTTGCGACCACTAGACCAACAAAGCAGTCTAAAGTTTCATAATTAACATTAAACTAACAAATATCTATTCTGTTTATTGAAATGCTCATGTACTCCATATTATATCGACATAACACAAGAAGCCTCAGACCTCCGCTCATCCTCAAGGGGTCTGTTAAATAATTTAACAAATTGGTTCTCAAGGTAAGTTTAGGGCTGCTCGCATGACCACACACCCTTTCAGCGGCGGAAGCCTCTAAGAGGCTCGCCAGACATCGCGTTCCGTAGGGACGAAGATACAGGCGGGGATCTTGTTGAGGTTATTGTATTTGGCCAGTATTAATATTGTTTTTTTATTTCATGCGGGAAACGCTCTTTCGGCTTATTTATTTATTTGCTAACATGTACAACACTGGTTAGTAGGCATGCATTAATATTTCTTGGCACAGTATATGAACCCTGTAAGGGCACTGCAAATTGTTGAATATAAAATAAAAAAAAACTTTTTTGCAAAACAAACAACCGACTTCAAAAACACCAAAAAGTGAAAAATAAACTTCAGAAGAAAAATCAGCTTCTGAAGTCGGTGACATTTGTTTGTTTGTTTTCTTTTTTATGCCACCGACTTCAGAAGCTGATTTTTTTTCTGAAGTTTATTTTTCACTTTTTGAAGTCGGTTGTTTTTTTTGCAAAAATGATTTTTTTTATTTTTTCATCTTTAGTTGT
This sequence comes from Diarsia brunnea, assembly GCA_949774965.1. Classification (NCBI taxonomy): domain Eukaryota; kingdom Metazoa; phylum Arthropoda; class Insecta; order Lepidoptera; family Noctuidae; genus Diarsia; species Diarsia brunnea. The sequence continues at coordinate 11,243,738 of OX459003.1, read as the reverse complement.
AGTCCTATACAAATATTTACTATGCATTTAACATTCAACCAAGAAACCTAACCCTTAACCTTCAAGATTCCCTTATTATTGCTTTCAACTCCTAACCGTTGAGGAGTAGTACCTTCCATCATCAGCTCATCAACATGAAGTGATGACTGCTAGATGCGAATACTTGAATAGCGTCAGAAAAAGCACGAAACACGTAATACGTGCCTATGAAATTTGAGGGCTGCCCTCGATTTCTCTGGGATCAAATCACCAGGTCCCGGTTTCAATATCATGGTACCACCCTTGAAATATCTCCTTTACAATAAAAAAGAATCATCAAAATTGGTTCATAAACGACTAAGTTATTAGCGGACACACATAAACGAAAAATGTTCATAAAATGAAAAGTACTGGATCAAACAATGTCAAATTTTTATGGGACCAAATGGCAACTATTACGCATCAAACTAAGAATCACGTAAATTGGATCATAAATATCGGCGTAATCGGTGTACATACATAGAAAAAAAAAAAAACATACCGATCGAATTGAGAACCTCCTCCTTTTTGGGAAGTCGGTTAATTATGAAATTAATATAAAATTGATTCCTATTAACTATTACATATTTATTACATCATCTGCCTAGTCTTTTCCCAACTTTGTCGGGGTCGGCTTCCAGTCTCTATCACCGGATGCAGTTGAATATCAGTATTTTCCAACACCGGGTACTACGATACCTTTTGGTAAGACTGGTTGTTACGACTGCAAAAGATGTGAATCGAATTTTGATAACAATTCCAACGGTTTAATTTTTTTATGCGCTTTTTATAATATAAGTAGCCTATGCACTCATTGTCACATCAGTTATGTCAGCAAAAAAATGTTAGAAATACCGTATATATATGTTCATAATTATGCAATTGGTAAAAAAAACTGTTGTTTTTAAATTAGAAACAGATAGTTCAATTTTATTAATTTGTGCATAAGATCACGCCTTTAAATAAAAAAATTGTACCGTACATTACCCTCCAAAGCATCTGACATCAACGGGAGTACTACCGTAGTAAGAAGACTACACTAGCATGCGGTTGCGGAGTAAAATTACATCAAATCAACTGAATTATTAAAAAGTTTCAGTACAAGCTTCATAGTTCGCGAGTTTATTGGGGTTTATGGTCTCAAGACTTGCCACAATCTTAAACTTGTTAAACATAAAACATTTATTTTATTATGTTTTAAACATTAAGTTTGGCCATGTACTCCATAGTCCATTGTTTATTTGGAGCAGCCGTGAGACACACAACATTACATTTTTTGTTTCTGTGCCTTTTTTTGGGGGGTTGGAATTCATCAAATGACTCCTCCCGCTCTGGGCAGAGTGGTACGGAGGGTCAGATCTCTACTGACTAAAACCACCCATGTTCCTTCTTAGCCCTTTGTGTCGCGGCCGCGGTATCTCTTTCGAACAACCTCGCGGTATCTCTTTCCCCGACAGGGATGTGACATGTGCCTATAAATATGTTTTCTTTCTTCAGTTGCAAAACATTTGCAAGAAAAGTAATGCTTTTTATGAGTCGTATTTGGACTACATAAATATGCGTATAAAGGTGTCAAAACGGTCTGAATCGATAAGTACCTGTAAAATATAGCCAAGTTTCTCTTTCCTGTTCCAGTAGCCGCAATAAATATATACAAAACACAAAAAAAAATGACACTTTCTAATAAGAAATTCTTCCGTTTCCAATAACCTCAGGTTAATATCTCCTTAAGCCTAGTAAAGGTTGAGTAATTCAGGAACGCACCTTACAACGGTTACCGTTGCCGGTTGGTAATTAATTTTCAAGGGATTACTCTACAAATGCCGGGGATAAAGAAGGTTCTGGTCTGGCCTTTGCGCCCCGTGTCGAATTAAACAATTTTGCCTAAATAAAAATACTTGAGACTTAACCATTTGTGTAATCTTTTTATTTTTACCACGACCAACCTTTCTTTTCAACCTTTTACTTAATGTTTGAAATATTTTTTTGTTATGGAGCTTTTTCGTAAATAATAATGAAGAGTGAAATAATACCTTATCATAATATTTTTACACGATTTTATATAACTTAGTGCCCTGTAGGTAAGCTTTATTTATTTACATGCATACACACACACATTTCACCAGTTATATTTGAATATCAACGACGCACAAATTCTGTCACTAATCTGCTACAAAAATAACCCAAATTGGTGGAATTTCCAATAAAAATTTGCCTTATCTGGGAATCAAAATCACGACCACTAGAACAACGAGGGTACGAGAGAAAATTGTTTATTATTGCGAGAAATTGTAGCCGACAAAGGTGGCATTTTCAGGAGGTTTCGTAGAATCCAGCGCAATCTCTTTCAACAAATCCAGGTAGAAACGATTCCCCGCAACGGTTCAGCGAACCGAGAATTAACTGGTTAGTGCATGTTCTTCCAGGCGTTTCACAAAGATCAGACTGTATTTTAGGAAAACAAAATGTTTAAAACAGAGAATAACTTTATATGAATCAACAAAATTAGAGTTGATGGCTGCTGGGAACCGTACATTGAACCCATTATGATGTGACTAAAAAGAGATATGAGACGTGTTACTCACACAAATAAACTTAAATGATGCATACCCGAGAGCTAGATGACTCTATTTTATTCACAAAGTGAAAATAAGGCATCAGCTAGATAAATTATGCAGCGTCACCAAACTTCACAGAAAAGCAGGGCGCCAACCGCAAACGAAAATGAATATCAACTACTGTGGTTGCAGTAGAGCGAACTAAAATAAAAAAATAAACACACTACATTCAATACAAACAAATCTGTCTGAGGCTTCGTACTTTCAAGTTCTAGTCTCACGAAAGCTTTTTCCACCTATCCTCCGAACAAACAAGGACGCCCACAAAAAACGTTTCTATGCAAATAGGGGCAAATAAACCGTGTGTGAGTCACTTGCGAGGGATGTAGGGCAGCTAGATGTTCTTGGTGGGATTTACTGCGATGTTATGTGACGTGGAAGTAAAGGTGGAAAGGAATGTAATGTGGAAGGTGAATTTAGAAGGTAAATTGTTTTATGGTGGTGTACTACAATGAAAGAAAGATAAAGTATTTATTAGTCTCACACAGGACAAAACAAAACGATAAAAAAACAATAGAACTAAAAAAAAATTGAACATAAGAAAAGCTCCCCAATAATATGTACACTTATCAACACCGCTCATAACTTATGACTGTGTCCATCTATTAACTTTGCAATAGAGGTGCCATTTCTCAGAACATAACGAAAGTACTTTCACAAACACCATCACTACCATTTTCATTTACCAGATTGAACCAGAAACTAACCTCAATTAATCTGAAGTTCCTGTAAAAAAATCTCTGCATTCAAGGTAAACTTCTGAAACAGAAAACGTAATGCATTAGTACTTTCCCAGTTCAACTACTTCTGTAAGATACGCCTTATATCTGGGTTACCACCATATAAGCACCAGCGTAGCAGGAAACCAACGTTGCAGATGTCCTCATTTTACAGACGTTAGTTTTAGAGGTACTTATACAACTTCCAGCATCACACTAAGTCCCTGTGAAGCACCTTCTCTCCCACAAGATCGCATTTTCGGCGGCGTTTTATACGCGACGCATGCTTGATTCTCACTATACATATTTATGATGTCGCCTGGTTTGCCAGCCCAGAAGCGGGAAAAGAAAGAATTTTATGGTCTCTTACGTAGGTGACCGTGCAACAATTACGTGGGCTTCGTTTATTACGGTTCTGTAAAGTTTTTATTATCTCTCAAGAAGTCGGATAGACCTTCTTGTAGAATATTTATATTAGGTTGTATTTTGAATCGCCCATCAATGATGATGGGCTTTTTTGTGTGGCAACGTCATCTTTAAAAAACTTAAATAGTTTTTGTTCAATTTGGTTGACTTCTTAATTTTATCCTGATATGACTTGAAGAATGTCTGGACCTAAAAAGAGGCAGTGACCACTGACTTTGTTTTAGCAAATACCCAAGTGTTTTGTTAAATCATTTTACAGAAAAAAATATTATAGTGAAACGGGCCCGGAACTGTCATAACCGTCATAATATTTGCATATTTTGCGAAAAAATATGATTTCATGAATTAACTGTAGCTATACAGAAAAGTAATTTCAATTACAGAAACTAGTAAGTTTTTCATCAAAGGTAATACGTCGAAATCGAAGAGCAGTAGCAATTCGCAGTCGCAGTTTGATTCCAAACGGATATTCGGATAAGTAGAGCAAACACTTCTCGGGTTAGAACGTCTTAAGACGAACAGTTCACAGTAGGAGTCAGTAGTTTGTTCAATCAATCGCAACTTGTACGATGGATTGTGTACTCGATAGTACCGTTTCGCGGCTTCGGCATTGAACTACTAATATTGGAATTGTTTTGTTCGAAATTGATGCCTTTTGTCTGAGAAGTGCAGTAGATCGTTCCTACTGGAGATTAAGTTCATGAGCATTTGATCGTTTTATAAGTGCAAATGTAACAGATTTAAAGTGTTATTAATGCATTTTCACTACAGCATAAAAAAGCAGTAAATAGTCTACTGGTGTGTGTCACCATCGCGTTGACAAGTCCTAGGTTCTCGAGTTAGACCACAAGACATGCACCTCTGATTTTTCAGATTCGAAGATGATTATCACTTGTTTACTTCAGTGAAGGAAAATATCGTGAGGAAACCAGCTTGACTAAGAGATATTTCTCGGCGATATGCAAAGCCAAGTCCGGGGCCCATAGGCCCCGTCGGGGTTGCGGGTTGCTTGAAAAAGATACCGCGTCCTCGGCACAAGGGCTAAGAAGAATCATGTGTGGTTTTTAGTCAGTAGAAGACTGACACTCCCTACCGCTTCCCAGAGCAGAAGGAGTCATTTGATGATTTCCCACCGACCAAAAAAAAGGGGCCCATGCATAAAAAGTATGACACTAACCACACAATATAGAAGGACAATAGAATATGCTTTATTTATTGTACATTGTTAAGGGGGTAGAAGGTACTTGAATAGGTAGTCAAAAGAAGCCCAAATGATGCCGAAAACACTGAAGATTTTTGTTACCGGGAACGCGTATATTCCCCAAGTTTTGTGCCTAAACGTATACCTTTGTAAGTGCACATTGTACGTGTACTTAACCTAAAACTGGACATCACATTTTCATGAAAATCATTGACAGACGCAACTTGAACCATAACCAACCACACATACAGCATTATTTACATTATCGACTACAATTTTACTTACAAGGGTGCAGACTTTACCAAATGCACCAAATATACTAGCAGTCGTCGGAACGTAAACATTGTTCACATCGCTAATTTCCCACCGTACAAAGGAAAAACATACGTGGAATAAATGCAGGTATTCTGTAAGCGGCGTTCCCACGAATTTACCAGCAAGCCTATGGACACAGGAACATTGAGGAAGTTTGTACACAAATATAAAGGTTATCCCTGTGACGTGTATTTTTTCCATTTAATCCGAGGACCTACTCGTATGAATACAGCTTTCAACCAACGATCAGATTTGATTTGGTTTTTCTAAAAAATGTGTTAGGTTAGCGTAGGATTGTATTTGAGTGGATTTTCTAGAACCAGTCTAAAAACCTTTTCATTGGTACTGGTTGAAATTATTTACGATTTTGGGTATTTCGGGTGTTTTCTATTGAACTTGTTCCTAATTGTTAAATCTGATATTCATACCGACCTGCCTTTTATTTAACAAGTTTTTTGGAAGACATTTTAACGAACTCTAATATTGATGAAAAATAAATTCATGTCTATAACTAAGTCATCTTAACCCTAAATTACTAGTGAAACACACCCTAAACCAGGTGCAGCAATAAACTAATAAAACCAACTTCTATCCTTGGGACCAAATCACGTATCACGTTACATTACCTGTGTGTTTCGCCATCAAAACCATATATTTGCAGACAAAAAAGATACACTCAAGCATTTTGCACCATTTTCAGGTAGTCCTGCAACAAAATTTATGTTGCTGTAACAATTTGTGCTAATAGAATGCGCAGAATTTACATGGTGTTTTCACAGATTTTCCAAAAATTCAAGCCATGGGTTTTTTCTCATTTCATGGGAATGTCTTTTGTGCAAATGGATCCCAGATATTTGTTACGAATTTTATACAGTATTTTAAAGATTTGTAGGAAAACACAGGACAAATTCTTTCAGTTGTGCTATTACCACAAAGCTTTCATTTCATTTTTCAGGGTTATGTACCTCAAAAGGAAAAAGAACCTTTTTATGGTCACTTTGTTGCCTGCCTGTCTCTCTGTGAAGAACCTTTTGCTCAGGAATTCGAAGAGCTATCAAGTTGAAATTCATATCAAATACCTATTTCAATTCTTTCAATTTCTTTTTCTTTCTTTTCTGTCTTTCAATTGAAACACTAGTCTATAAGTCTATTGTATGTATCTCATATCTTTGTATAGGTGTATTCAGTTGTTGATGAGTCAAATAAAAAAAAAAAACAGAATTCGACAAAAAATAAACAAAAAAGTGAAAAATAAACATTACAAGAAAAATCTGCTTCTGAAGTCAGTGTCTTTTGTTTGTTTGATTTCGTTTTTTTGCCACCGACTTCAGAAGCAGATTTTTCTTCTAAAGTTTATCACTTTTTTGTGTTTTATTTGGTCGAAGTCGGTTTTATTTTTTGTATTTTTTTATTTTTCACTTTTTGTAGTGGTTCACATGTGCTTACCCCTTTACAGCGTACGGTGAGTTGTTATATAATAAACTGGTATAAAACATAGACAGACATGAGATTTCAGCAATCTCAGTCCATTTGCTATCATTTATTGAGGAGTTTCGTTGCCTATCTCTGAAGTTCTTCATCAGATCTTCACCAAATTGAAATGGGATCACTCCGAGAAAGTACTCTTCTAAAAACTACCCAAATCGCTTCAAGTGAGCCTATAAAATTTGAAGAGTTTTCTCTATTTCTTATATTCTTCCAGGATCCTATCATCAGCTCCTTACTTGATGATCATGGGACTACCTGGAAAGTATACAATTTCAAAAAACAATAAAAAAATCTAAATCGGTCCAGCCATCTTCGAGTAATCGGGGAACATACATAAAAAAAAAAGATCCGACGAATTGAGAACCTCCTCTTTTTGAAGTCGGTTAATAAAATAGAAATTTATTAAATATCTACTTAACTTATCAAAGTCAATGTTATAAATACCGATTAAGTTTCTCAAGTAACTCGATGCTTAAAGTTACGAGAGATTTAAAGTATTTCCTTCAGTAAGATACACATTTTCTTAACAAATAATTGAGATTTCTGCAAAATTGCGATTAATTAAAATATCTTTCAGTGTTCTGTGTTCGAAGATTCATGCTTCGGAGTACTTAATATTATTTATTATTTTACTTAAAACGATTTTGTATAATCTTGTTTAAATTAACTTTGAAAGTTGGTTACAGAATCAATTTGTTATTTATATGGTACCTTTATATAGCTTCAACATATTTAAATTTATATTTTTGGGTAAGATGTGGTTTCTTTTGTTACTTTATAACTTCACATAACATCACACCCCCATGAATCCCCGTAGGATTAGGCAGTACTGTACTTTATAATACACCCACATTTTGTCAGATAAGTTCAAGTCCCATGAGGACAAGCCTATTGCCATCAACCAGGCACAGTTCCAATTGATACATTGTTAAAGAGAAATAGGACTGTAATTAAGGAATGTAGGGCGATCTTTGGACTTACTTTTTAATACACAGCGCTTTCACTCTTGTAACCAAAGCAAAAGAAACATTTTCTGATTTTCATATTATGTTTTACATACGTTCAGACAAACTCACGCATCCTCATTATTAAAGCAAGTTCTTAATCTCTTTTATTTTAGTCCATTTTCTCTTGTAATATGGGGTGAGTTACTTTCAACCGGGCACAATTCCAATTATTACTTTATTAAAGAAAAATAGAACTGTTACGGTTTGTAGCGCGATCTTTGAACCAAATTAACTTATTATGTAACAAACTATACGGTTTCTTGGAACCATTCCTCGTGCCTAAAAGTCAATGTACCACTTCGAACCTACGAGTATATAGGACGAGTGAACATTTATCTGAATTCCTTCACCTTAATGCTGATTATTTTTAGCGTCCCACAATGAACAATGATTCTGCCAACCTATTGACATACTAACTCACATAATCCACCAACCGCACCGTCAAAAAATTAAAAACTCCCCCACAAAGTTCCAAAAGAGACAGAATTACACCAAATCGTTCACAATGAAACAATGAACAAGCCGAAGGAAATTAAGTTTCCAACAGTAGATGTGAAAGACAGAAAACGTTCAGTATAATTGCCGTGCGGTTAACTGAGGCCGTCCGGTATTACACGAACAATGAGAGCGGTTACTGGAGTGACCATTTTGCTTCTCTTTCGGGAGTTTGAAATATTCATGCATTTTTCTGTGGCATTGAAGGGTTGATTATTTGTGAATGTGCAAGTGTAGTGAGTATGTTTTTGAATGAGTTTGAGAGGAAGTTTTGTTTCATCTATACAAATAAATAAAACTGAAGTATCTGTTTGTAATTAGTTTTTCGGTCCAATTATTTCGGTACTTAAAAGCAGATTCAGTGGCCTATCCTTTGAACCACCACATTTTACAAGGAAAAGTCATTGAGGAAAGTTGCCATAGTTACTTACGACATTTGGCAGGCGGGTTGTAATCAGTGTTCTGCATATCTTCCTAATGGTACCCACAGGAATAAACACAAACGGCCTTTTTGGGCCAGAATAGGCTTATGCTAAGAGAATGCACAGAAGTTTTATGCTCTGTGTGCTAATAACAACGAGCTTAGCTGAGTTTTCACTACTTCTCTGTAGGCCCCATTAGACTGCACAAGTTCTAATATAAGGGATTATGAATCGATTATCATTTTTTCCGAACAAATGAATAAAGACACGGCTTTAAAAATCATAAATTAATATTTAAAGGGTCTGCAAAGATTACAGTTCTATAATTATTTTTTAAATGTAGATTGCATTATGAGACTTCCCAAATTAAAGTGTTGACTTTGATAACAGATTTAGAAATGATGGTAACCCTAACGTTGACGTTTACTCACTTAATACAGAGTCGGAGACGAGATAAAAATGGTTACAGTATACAATGGTAATAATAGGTATCGTTTTAAATAAGGGATGTTTTTTACAGCGGCGTGAGGACGCTTTGTATACGTACGAATTTCATTTATTTGATGTACCAATGTATAGCTGAGTTATATTGACGAGTTTCCACGAGAAATGTGAAAAGATTAAACTACTAGGTAAGGTTACAGTCCAGATCCATGTCATTGTAGCAAACCAAGATAACGTTGAAGAGATGATTTTGAATCCTGCTGAAAGGACTGAACAGGATTTGTCCAGCAGTAGGACATTATAGGATACCTACATAATTATCCTGTCTGTTCAAGATGTAGGTATATGAGATTTCATTATTTAGCTACCAATAACATTGCGATCTTATTTTTTTGATAGTATGCTAGAGATGCGAAAGATACAGTGCGAAGCATAATGGTGCACACTAATTTTATAATAATAAACAAAAATTAAATAATAACATGAGTTTGATTATTATATTAAAAGCAAAACCCATTTAAATAGAGTCAACAAAATTAAACGTTTCATTTATTTTTATTAGGTCCCTTACTATCAGTAACATGCACCCTACAGCACTTTTTCTGAAAATGTTTTTCAAAGCCGCTAGCGTTTTAAAGTCTGCAGATCACAAAAAATAACAAAGAATAATGGGGTGACCGCAGACATGCTATAAATATGTTGGTATAACGTTGTGAATAATTTAACCAGGGTTGGGCCTAAGTAAATATTGTTACGGGTGTATGGGTGCTACCGTCACAACCTGTAAGTTATCGCACGAACGCGTGTTTGAGTTCCTACATGTACCTACGATATTGACTTTGATTTGGCGCGGGAGTTAATTTCGTTACAATGTCCCTCCTGTATTGACTGACTGTAGAACTATTTGAGAAGTGTTACTAGGCATAGTTTGAGGTGCTAGTTTCCTAATTTGTCGGGCCGTTTGAGGAATGTCGCTCGGTTTAACTTGCCTGTTCGATAGTTTTGGGTAAGTACAGAAACAATGGCGGGTTTTGAAGTGAAGAAAGTAGCTTCTGTTTGCGGTTGGAGGCCTCAAAAAATGTGAGATTTGTGTTAGTAAACTTATTTTAAAGAATTTTCTATGGTCTAACTGCATCGACACACATTGGCATAGTGGATTATGGTAATCCCTGTTACAAAGAGGAGGTACCTCAGCCAGTGAAAACTTTATAGACTGACAAATACCACCCGACAAAGTAATCATCTTCTGTCTAGCCTTTTTTCAACTATGTGTGTTGTCTAGTTGATTACAGCGACTGCCTATCTGGGCCCCGAGTCTGCTATTCAATAGTGTCAGAATGGTCTATCATTGATCTCATAATTGTTGATTTTGACAAGTTTGGTGTTGTCAAAATCAACAATTATGAGATCAATGATAGACCATTCTGACACTATTGAATAGCAGACTCGGGGCCCTGACCTCCACAACCTAGTTTGAATGCCCCAGTTGCTTTCTTTTCCGTGCTGCATAATATCCAAATAGACGATTGAGGTATGACAGTTTTGGCTTTTGAGGGTATCAGGCGATTGGCTAGCATCCGGTCACTGATATTGTCTACGTTATCTTTGGCCCATGCCACAGGTAAACGTGGTGAATTTGTTACCTGTCTTCCTCAATTTAGAAAAGATGACGTGAAGATATGTATGGTATTTAATGTATTTCCTTAACGTCTATAATGCAACATAAGATTATTAATTAAATGTCACGGACAAGTAGGCGTTTCGAACCGACATACTTTCGAACTAATAAATTACCGAAGTAATGAGCAATCGTTGTAGGGTTTTTCGTAACAGGATTTTTCGTAACAGGATTTTTCGCACAAACGTTACATCGCACCAATGAAGCATCGATGGAATAAAACATCGTACAACTGAATTATCGACACACCGTGTTCGATATAATAAAAATCGAATCATCAATTTTCGAAAACAAGTAGGGAACCCGTTAGATCTGAGTAAAACGATATCCTTCGGTAACACTGGTTCTTGACTTTCAGGCCACTGACTACCTGTATCTACTTGTAGTTTTAAAATATACTAGTGATGTACAGACACCAAAACTTCAAGGTCACCCGCAACTGTCGAATTTTTTCAATCAACTATGAACCTTATTCTTCAGCAATGAAGTTGAAAATCTATTAAAGAAGTATGTACTACACAAAGCATCTGAACCACGCATGCACAGTTATTGGCGCTGAATCAAATGAAACTAGCCATTCATAATACCGAATGTTCATTAACAATGCCTGTATATTCAATAATTCACACCTAAAACCAGATTTATTGTCATCGCGGTACGCTAACCATATTTTCTATTATTCAAATGCCGGAAACGGATATGTTGCAGTTTATAAATTACAAAGCAACATAACATTCCACAGCCACAATGTCTGATTCATGTTATGAATTTATTCTACGCATAATTAATTATGTGGTGAATGTTTTCAAATTATTGTAATATGTCAGTAAATGTCGCAAAGGTTGTACGTTGCGAAATTCATTTGCACGATCTGCTTTCTACCTACACAAAGCACTAGGTGTGTGTGGATAGAGTGCATAGAATGAGTCAATAAACGTATTAATAAAACTATGCTTTGTGTGAATTTTCTCTTTAGCTTTATGAAAGACAATACGTTTACAAAGCATTGCTGTCCAATGTACAGCATGTATAAATAAGGTCTGGCTTTTATAAAATACATACGAAACAAACTATAGGCTATCCATACAATGTTACATTGTTTGTCCTGGTGATCTGCTATACAGGTTTTCCTAGTACAGACACCAGTCTCTCACAAACTTATCTGTGTCATGTAATTTTAAGCTCTATTACGTGATTAGTTATGTTTGTGAAAAGAAAATAAATAAATACTTTGAATTTGAATTCTTGAATTAATACGTACTCGATACTTTTTGTCGTTCAGTCTGTAACAAAAGCCATCATCTGCTTCTAGTCTAACCGTATGTAGGTTAATTAATACCAGTATTTTATATGGAGCCACTGCCATCTGACCTCCACAACACAGCTAGTATTAGGTTATACGACACCCTTTGGTAAGACTAATTGTCAGACTACCTTTAACAACTATCAAAAATCTACAAATGACAGCTGGGACGAAAAATGCGAACTTTCTATGATTTTAAATATGACGACACTTTTCTGATACATGCAGCCATAGAATTTGGGTTACATTTCATTGCATTTCAACGCATTATTGTATGTATTATTATACAGGGTTATTTCCAGCTTATTCCGAATAACCCAGGACGTGGTCTTAAATTGTTGGCAATAGGCTCGGCCCCTCAGAAAGTACGTTAAGCTGTTGGTCCCGGCTGCCATATACAGATCTTGACTTATTCCACAAATCCCCCTTAAAATCCCTGTAAAGGGGGAAAAGTGGAGTCCAATAAAAAAGTCTACAAATGCCCCCTGATAGATCTTTGGCAGTTGTTAAGGTAGTCAGTGACCTAAAATTCTGAAAACCAGTCTTACCAAAGGGTATCGTATTACCCAGTATTAACTAGGTTGTGAAGGTCAGATAGGCAGTTGCTCCATGTAAAATACTAGTATTCAACTGCATCCGGTAAGACTGGAAACCGACTCCAATTTAGTTGGGAATAGGATAGGCAAATTATGATGAGGCTCAGCCCCTATTTCGTGGGACTTAAAAACATACGTGGGTGTATTATTAGGTTAGGTTAGGTTATGTTCTCGGAATAATGTTGTAGTGCGCGTATTGTGACAAACCACAAGGAATGGTAGTTACCTATGTCTAGGTATACGATACTCAAACGTATAACCTTCATGTTCTATTAGCCCGTATACAGTACCTGAACCTACTGGTTCTAAGTATTGTGAAACTGCCAAGCATAGTAACACTAGCACTTAGGATATCAAACAACTCTTGAATTCTATGGTACGTATAGCAGTTCGCCTATTGGTGGTAATACTTTGATCAAGCGCTGGCCTTACATTGGTTCCAATAGAATAAGAGGTAAATTTATAGGTACTGGTTGATACGATTGAAGTGCAGCCTATCGTTCTATCACTTTTTATCGAACGTTAAGCTAAAGGAGTATTACGGCTCTCTCAATTAACAATAGAAAATAATGTTGTCTTCTTTTGTTTCAAATACGGTTTCTAAATTAATTTGTTTCAAGATTTTAAACTGACATGGTCACTAGCAGCTAGTTATTTATACTGAAAACGGGATATCAGTAAACATGGTAAATATCCCGTTTTCAGTATAAATAATAATTTGTTTCAGTACCGAAACAAATTAAATTGTAACTGTTTTATGGACAATTCTTGCCTGATTATCTCAGACTATTTGAGCTACTAATACATAATAATTCAGATTGTTAAAAACAGCACTGAAAGCAAGACGGACTTAATGCTTTGCACCGTAAGGAACTGTGTCTATTTTATAAAAGTCTACCAGTCAGATAATGTTGTCCCAAAAAACCTTTCAACACAATCCAATTTGTAAAAGGCACTAAAACTATTCAAATATTCTTAGAAACCACTTTCGCAGTATGAGTGCAAACTGCCTAAAGTTAGAATAAAGGACTAGGAAATGTTTGACCACCATATTATTTGAACATTACTTTCTAAACTACCGGAATATCTTGGTAGTGAGAGTGCACCTCAGAGCCTCCGTTTCGGTTCAAAAACAATAACATTTGCATTCTTATAAAGGGTTCGCATCCAATAACCGTTTCGTAGAATTGCTGGCGTTTTTTGGGGTACCGTTCGTCAAAAAGGAACAAACATTTCAAAAGTACTAATGCTATCTTGGTGAGAAACCTTATGTCCATTATTTTGAGGAGAAACTTTTTCAACTAAAATTTCTTTTTAATGCTTCAGGACCGATGGGCCAGAGTCACTACGCAGTGGGTACCAGAAAACGGTGGTTGTCGTCTTCGAGGAAGGCCTTGAAAATGTATACATGTCGACTTAGAAGTGTTTGTTACAAATTAGCCAGAGAACTACGGACAAAAGCGTTCTGGAGTGGCGACGGCGAACCGGAAGACGTTTCATTGGAAGGCCTCCCACTAGGTAGACCGATGACCTGCTGAAGATTGCGGGTACCCGCTGGTTGCAAGACGCACGGGACCAGTCAATGTGGCGACACCTGGGCGAAGCCTATATTCTGGACATTGACGTCTTTTGGCTGAAACGATGATGATGATGATGAGCTTGCGAAAACCGTACAGAGAGAAGAGTGGAAGATTATGGGGCAGGCCTTTGCCCAGCAGTGGGACAATATAGGCGAAGAAAGAAATATTGAATTTAAACCTCGTAGAATTACAATGAGAACGAGTTGAACTGTATTATTTGTACTTTCTTAAAATCATAATTCCCATGTCGGTATCTTTTAAAATCATTACATTACTTAGGTATGCTACGGAACCCAGCCACGGTTTGAAAGTCGGATTCTCACCAAATGTTTTTTTAATCTGTTATTACAAGGGAAACACCCTTACCTAACTTTGCTAAGAATTGGGTGATTTTGTAATGCATTCACCTTTACATACAAATTGTCAATTTATAAATTCTTTACTTCGTTTCAGAAAACATTGCGTTTGGAATTCAAAAGCATTGCAATTAACGTACACTATAAACTGTAACAACAGTAAGTTACTAGTTACACGAATAAAATATAAACAGCTGATCACGGTTTATTTAGATTTTATGCGAAAACAGACGCGCTCATATCACTTAGAATAATTATGGAAAATCGATAGTCAAGAGTTCAAAATGTAAAGACTAAAAAAAATTATCATTCACAAGCAGCACAAAAACCAACAATTTTACACTTGTAACATTGCATAACACAACAAAAAAACACCCAAAAAGTGATAACAGGAGACTTGGAGCAATTAAAGCTGTATAGCCGTATATTAAAAAACGGAAAAGCGTAAAACAAACGGTAGGAAAGGCAACGGAATTTGTACAATAAAAACAAACTGGCCTGTGAAAATAGGATTCTGGGGCGATCCCCGTAATACAGTTTGCTTTGGACTCGCTGTTGATTTCGGATTTTACATTATCCACCGTCTGTGTGATGAGGGGAAGTGGTGTTACAAAAGCTTGCATCAGAACAAAAGCCTACTTGTTGAGTTGACGTATTATTTTTATTTACTCGGAGGTTCCGTTTTTCCGCTACATTCATTCTTTACCTTATCGTTTTTTACAGACAGATATTTTTAAACACGCTTTTAAAAATAAACTGACCTAGATCTGGAGTTATGGCATCTATTAGCATACCTAATAGTTTTGATGAAGACGCTGACTTGAGATTAAATTTTTACTTCACTCAGAATTTTGCTGCGATGAATTTGCAACAGTAATAAAGCTACTTGCAAATAAAATTACGTAATGGTAAAACCAACATCACTGCATGGTTAAAAAAACCCCCGAGCCCCACTGACCGTGCATGTAATTCATATTGATGGTATTAACGCAATGAATTATTGTCTAAAAGTAATGGCGATTTTTTTTTTGTTGGGGTTTGGAAATCATCAAATGACTCCTCCCGCTCGCTAGGTAGTGTCCGACTTGTGCTGACTAAAATCCACCCATGTCCCTTCTTAGTCCTTGTGCCGAGGCCGCGGTATCTCTTTCGAACAACCCGCAGCCCCGACGGGCGTCGGCTGTTACTGACATCTCTTTGAGGCGCGCGTGGAACACGAACGCGCCGTCGACACGGCCTGTCGTCGTCATAAGACGGACGGACGGCGAGCTAGCCCATTACTCAGCGTCCACAGGCCCGCGTCTACGGTGGCCGGAAGCCATCACGTGGCCTCCAACGCCCGGAGCGTCTCCCGCGGCGGCTGGGACGAGAGGTTCTCTCCCTCTCACGTTCCGCTATCTCTTTCGTTAGCATCACTGCTTCGCAGAAGGAGGCGACAGCGTGGCATCCCCATTCCCTCTCGCCCCGAACCATGACACACATGTGACAGTCGCTCTCTTCATTTCGCCATGAGATCGCACCAGAGGTTTGTTCGCTGAGCGGCAATTTGCCGCGGCAACGAAGCGACCCCCTGGTATAATATCTTCAAACCACACAAGCGAAATATCCAAAAGTCCGGAACCTTTACGTGAATAATTTTCGAAGTAATTTCTTTTTTTACATTATTTTTTATCTTTTCGAGCGCGTATTTAATTGCCATCACTACTCCTTCAGAAAGCGGTTATGGTCCATTTATTTAAATCGTAACTGCTTTATTCGTTGCTTTCGAGTTTTGGAACAACAAAGGGTTCTTGAGATAAAACAAATAAATTGTTACCCGGGGGCTAACTCGAGAAATGAGTGTTTTACAGAAGAATTTTTGGATTTTTCGCAAATTGCTTCCGAATAATTGATTTTCAACATTTTACTTTGAGATTTTAGGTGGGCTACTATAGAGACCATCACAATAATAGTACCATGTATTACGAGACTATGTGAGATGCTTGACTGAATCCGGTTGATTCCTGCGGTTGGTTGACTTCCGTACATTTTTTTGCGGGTGACCACTGTAAACCAGCGCTGTACTGTGGGCCCTTTGTGGGATATTGTTTCGTCATTTTGTATGCACGTCATATCCTTGCGACAAATAAATATTTTTTCCTTGTTAACGCATGTGACTAGAAAAGTGATGGATATTAATGTCGAAGAAATGGAGGACTCTGTTCGCATTGCCTACTACTACTACGTTTCTATATTTAAAAGTCTTTAACTTTTTATGTATATGTCGTAGGATAATTTGATACTTCGAATCTTCGCGGAAATCCTAGGGGTTTTGCGAAAACGCGGATAATTAGACATAGGTAAACGCGCGCTCGCTTCGCTCGCATATTAAATAACACTAATATCTTCTGTCCCCGAAGTGCCGGGCCTCCGCCGGCCTCCTTCGTCGGCCTACGGCCCGGTGCCCATGCCGCCCCTAAAAATTTTTTAGGAACCGAAAATTTTATTTGGTGCCTAGGCTTAGAGTCTTAAAAATATTTTGTGGTGGCCGTCTAAATAGTAACGAGTATTTTCGCAAAAATCCTGACTTTGTCCAGTAAGATTTGATAATTTTTCGCCTATGTCTAATTATCCGCGTTTTCGCAAAACCCCTAGGAACCCCTAGGATTTCCGCGAAGATTCGAAGTATCAAATTATCCTACGACATATACGTTAGGTACTCTGGAACTGTGACCCATCTACGTTGAAAACTATTCCAACAAGATTGAATTTTTATCTTTTATTTTTTTGGAGAGTGGAAAATCATCGAATTACTCCTCCCATTCTGGTCGTATCAAACTTCTACTGACTAAAAACCACCCATGCCCTTATGGCCCAATTCTTAGCCCTTTTGTGTCCAGGTCCGCGGTATCTCTTTTGAACAACCCGCTACCCCGTTGGGTGTCGGTTTTTGCTGACATCTCTTTGAGGTGCGCGTGGAACATGAACGCGCCGTATACACGGCCAGCCGTCGCGTCGTCATAAGACGGACGGACAGTAAGCTAGGCCATTACTCACCGTCCACAGCTATGGTGGTCCGCGCCTATAGTGGTCGGAAGCCATCACCCCCGCCCGCTTGGAGCGTCTCCCGCGGCGGCTGGGACGAGAGTTTCTCTCCCATTCACGTTCCGCTACCTCGAAGAAGGAGGCGACGGCGTCTCATTACCTCTCTCCTAGACCATGGCTTGAACAAGGGCCGGACGCGAGAGGTCGCCACCGCCAATAGCCGCTACGAGAGCACGGCGGGGCACCGCCTATGCGGAGCTGACTTCCACGGTGTGCTCCACCGAGTCCTTTCATCCTGGTGTTTCCTCCCGCCTGATTCTGTGCAGGCACCTCCCGAAACAACCGTGTCCGGTGTGGACCTGCGTCAGGCAGAAGGTGAGGGCGCCGTGGCGCCTCTCCGGCCACTCCTCAAAGAGGGGACTTATCGCCACTATCGTAGCCTGCCCTGCACGGGTTTGCGACAGTCGCTCTCTCCATGTCGCCACGAGATCGCAACGGAGGTCTGACCGCTGAGCGGCGATTTGCCACTGCAGCGGAGTTTCCCCCCGGTGTAGCGCCTCCGGGTGCCATTCGTGCAGGCGCGCCAAATCCCATGGCGGTATTCCTGGCAAGGAGTCTCGCCACCTCGCCGGAGATCGTGTAGTCCGGGGGGGACTAGCCTTATGGCTACCACCTTTTGGGGCCCATTCAGATAGTGGGTGGCTCGCCGCCTCAAAGAACGCGCCCAATTGAATTTATACGTTGATTACGTTTTGAATACATTAGGTTTATCAAAGAAAATTCGGCCCCTTAACTTTATTAGTCACACGAACCTTTTTACGTAAAGAAAATCACGGCTAAACCGAAGAAAAGAAAACTAAAACCGAATTTATCTAGATACTAAATTCTTCTTTTATTTTATAATCCAATTTCGCTCATCTCACAGTATAATGCAATCCTAAAGTCATAAAGTTTGATTTAAACTCTGCTTATGCAAAGTTGGGGTTTGAAACGATAAACGACAAGTTTCTTGCGAGCTCAAAAGTTCTTACTGAGTTTTTGTAAATCGCTATGAATTATCTTTATTTGCAGATTTATTTAGTTTTAGCGTGTGAAGTGAATTGGACAGAAATTTTGTACATGGACGAAGGAAGTACCTTTTTCAAAGATTAAGATATTCTAGGATTGATTGAGGTGGGCTATGTCTCCCTGTTGTGAGGACAACGACAGTAATTTCAAGTTCAAACATGGAATTGAGTCAGCACTATTGAAATGATTGATACAGTGCTAAACACAATCAGTGATTTGTGGTGCGAGCGGTTACTTGTTTTAAAGCTCGGCTGTAAGCACATTAACCATGTGAAAAATCTCGCTAGCCGGCTGACTGAATAACTGTTGGTGACAGAAAATGACAATACAACGGTTGAAGACAGGTTGAGTAGCTGACCTATTTTAAATTGATCTCGGACGGATTTGTTAGCCGATTTATCGAACCAATAAAAATCAGTCATCTGTGGTCTCTATTTAAAACTTTAGCTTGATTTCTCTAGCTTACTTTTAAATACGATTTAACATCATTTACCTAGTTTTTTCCAAACTATGTTGGAGACAGTTTCCAGTCTAACCGGATGCAGCTAGACACTAATACTAGTATAATACTATTTTACATGGGGCTATGATGCATGTCTGACCTCCACAATCCAGTTAATACTGGAAAAACGTTACCCTATGGTAAGCCTGGTCATCAGACTTTTGGGCCACCGAATTAACGTTTTTTCCGAGGCACCAAAGAAACTTGGTAAGTAATGGGTGGTCACCCATCTACGGACCAACCTAGGACAGGGTGGCCTAACCTGAAGATTCACCCGAGGAGCTGTTATTATATAACCATAAGCTTCCCTGTACTTTTAATTCAGTTACGGTGAAAAATTGGAAGTGTTTTTGATTTCTTATTTCTAAAACACTACCTATCAAAAATTCCGTCAAAACGTCGCATGATTTCAAACCTCCACATGAGTGCACGTCCACCTTCGTCCAGCAGAATCTAATAAATAATATATAACACGAGTTTAAAAAATGAAACGTGGAGAAGAATCTCGTGCCGCATAAATATTGTATGAAGTGTTCCGTGGACAACTATTGGACAGTAAACGCTGTTTTATGGGATAACATTTATTGTTTTACCGAGCTAAGCCAAGATGGTTCTTTATTCCAAACCTATTGTTTATTGAGCTCCGAGAATGGATTTATTTTTGCTCTCGCTGTGTTTTTATTCGATAAATAATTTATAGAGACCTTCTTGTTGTTTTTGGGGTTATGATGAAAAATGAGTGCAGCGGTTTAGTTTATTATTTAGAGCGAAGTACTGTTTCATTTAGTTTTGCTATATTTTGTGTAGTTGAATGATAAATAATGAAGAATGTAGCAGTAGAATACAATTTTACGACAACTTTCGTTCGAGCTAATGGTTTAAACCATTGAAATACGTTAAAATAACCCAAACTATATGGATACAAATAATATCCATATAAATTGGGTTGATATCTCAAACGAGCATATAATAAAAAACTGACTAATATGTATTGTTCTGCTATCGTCTGAAGTGTTGAGAGCTTTGTGATGGGACAAAATACCGTTTGTCTTTTGCGAAATATCTTGTTAAAGATTTTGAGTGGCAAATGTTTCAACGATTGTTTTTAGACTATTGGTACTTTTGTTAATATGTTGTTTACAACTGTACAATATAGAATGTTGTGGCACGAACAAGTCAGATGGGCTCCGCCTTTAGCCTTTAGCCGCATCCAGTTACACTGGAAGCCGACCAAAACTTAGTTGGGTAAAGGCTAGGCATACGATGAGATGAATTTCCACGAACAGTATTATAACATATTCCTTACAGACAAATTCCACAGTTTACAAATTGGGCGATACTAGCAATATCTACAATTCTCAGAAAATGGGCAAATAAAGAGCTCATACAATATTAAATTTCGTTATAAATCCCTGAGATTATCCATGCCTACATTTGGAACTTTCTCAAGAGGATATAATACTGGTAAATGATTTTACGGCCCAGTCTTAAGACTTAGGGCCTCCAAAAGCTGGGTTAATGCTTATTTACGATCCTGTTTAGAGGGTATTCCATTGTAAGTTCTAAACATCACAGAACTTGTCAAGATTATTAGTTTAATTCTGCTTTGATATTATTTAGATAGCGAAATTGGTACAGATTAGAGATGTCTAAATAAAGTTGACGTGACCTTCAAAGAGAGTCTGAATAGACCTGAAGGCCTAGACAGTCGATAATGGCCTTCAAGAATTTCCAATACAGGAATTTCACTACAGATCCATTTGTGTTTTTTGTATTTTTTATCGATGATAAAATATTTGTTTGGGACTTTTCTCCTGACTTTTCCCAAGTATGTTGGGGTCAGCGTCTGGTCTGACTATCTGTTAGCCTGACAGTCTGTGTAGCTAAATATCAGTATTTTACAGAGAGCGACTGCCTATCTGACCTCTACAACCCAATTAGTACTGGGTAATACGATACCCCTTGGTGAGACTGGCTGTCAGACTTTCGGCCCACTGACTAATTGTAACGACTGTCAATTGTCCATAAATGACAGCCGAAACCAACTTATAAGATTGATTGACTCTCACTGTTGATTAAAAGAAAAATGCCAAGCTAAAAGAGATCAGACTGTTCCAAAGTTACTGTCTTTAAAAGCTGAATCACTATAGCATATTTTTATAAAATAGTGAACGCAAGGCAATCCGAAGACCTAAGCAAAGTTCCTGACAATACAACATACCAGCAATGCACACAAGTTATATTTGTCTAAGCTGTACTTCTACTGGAGAATTTCTGAAACGTCTGATATACTGTTTCTGCTGTGGGTCCCAATTTGTGTCTCGTTGTCAAGTAGGACATAAAACACTGGCCGTGTGTACAATGTGCTTTGTTCTGTTTGTGCTCGAGTTTCTAAGGATTTGTAGCTATTTTAAGGAATAAAATGCTTTGGAATAAAAGAATAGGAATGCATGAAATGCTTAGGTAGGAGAATTGGTAAAATGTGATAAGATGTTTCGTCATCTGGCTAGGTAGCCGTAATAATCTCACTACAAACTACGTTGGTACTTGGTGATAAAGGTATAAAGCATGTACGTTTTTCAGGAAAATAAAAAAGGTTTCGTCACCGGTTACTGCTTTTGCCTTCGTCCCAATCTTTATTGGGTTTGCGCAGCATGTTTTACTCCTCTGGACGTCTGCTAATCGTCATCTGCGTTATCACCCTCTTTATTGCCATATCACTTTTCACAAAGTCTATCCACCATTGTTTTAAACTAGTGCGTGGTGTGATCATCGGACTGTCAAGTAATACGTCTTAAATTCGAGCCCAAGACACACATCTTTGATTTTTCGGATTCATTTAAAAGCAAATGATAATTAAACAATACGCACGTATTGTTTAATTATCATTATCATTTGCTTTGGTGATAGAAAAAATACAAGGAAGTAGTAAGGAAACCAGGATGCCTGAGAGATATGTTTCAACGCCATGTAAAGCTATGTCAGACACCCATCATCATTCTCTTGCCCTTATCCCAATTCATTTCTATGTCAGACACCCATGGCATAAAAACTCTGACACCAGGTAAGGAACTAAGGACATAATTGAGAGAGACAGTTTTAATCTTCGGACATTCAATTTAATTGCATTGCAAAAAAATATTGTGTTTACATTAAACATTTGTCAGCAGTCAGTTTGTATTCCACAAACATTTTCAATTTGAAACTCGAAACATTTCAGTGGTCTATGAATTAATCCGCAATTTAAAATAAAAATGATGGGTCGAAATTCACCATTACTCCACACCGCATATTATTCCCAAAAGTCACCGCGTGCAACTGACGTGATGCTCCGTGTACATAACCATTATTTTTTCACAACCCATCACTGACAGAACAAAATAAAATTAAACATTTATTTTTAATTTCAACCCTATTTCCATTACAATAAGACTCAGATTATACAAAGCGCCGCCAATGTTATTAATATTGTGGGGTACCTAATGGATCGTACATTTTTTGCGCTTGAATATTTCATTATGTATTTCGGAATAATTAAGAAGAACATTTTTTTGTGATGAATAATAGATTATCATTGGTACTATGTAATGTTTCCATTCATGATTTGATTTTGAGACCTCCTTTTACTATATTAAAATGAAATATTTTTGCTCCCAGAAATTTTGACTTACAAAACATTTAATAGTTTTAATTTTTGATATGACCTCGAATTTATTCGAGAAATGAATATCTTGACGTTATTGACCAATTATTGATGTATTGCTGGTTACACTCACAAGAAACGCACGAACACAAGTAATAATAACACATGCAAACAAAATACTGTAAAATTATGAAGTAAGTACTACTGATTTGTAAAAAATATAGTTTCTAAAATGACGGTTTTAGCGACATTAAATATGGTAAAGATCGCGTTTACAGTGTTGATGATTTAAAAAAAACGTTACTAAAAAAACAATGCTTCTTTATGAAAAAAAAAAAGAAAGGAAAAACAACAACCTATAAACGCAACGCATTACGTTCAGCTGCGCAATAGAGGGGGAAAGAGGTGTAAGTCTGAATCTCCTGGAAAACTAGCCCCCGGGGCTTTGGATTGATGACCTCGATGCCTCAGGTGATCCACGGATAAATTGCCACAGTGCCCAGCCAACGGTTTTTGCTTTATGACTTGCTGTTTTGGGAAATATTATGGCGGCTCTGTAGTTGTGTTGATACTAGAGATACGGTCAGTAACAAAAGTGGTATGTACACACCGTGTCAAAAAGCACAAGATAAGTGCAACTTGTGCTCAAAATTATTTGGGTAATGAGTTCAGCCACCCAAGTTTTTTTTTAAATTATGTATTATTTCCACTTACAATTTGTTAATACAAATGTGCCAACCATAGAAATATAAAAAATAGGTGCTAATTTAATAGACTTTCGTTGCTGGCCTACAGATAATAATGGAAGGTCTAGTATTAGAAGTGGGCCTTTGTAAAGTCTAGTCTCTACCAATCTCATACTGTACCTGCTGTATTCCTTTTCAGACATTGAAAGTGTCATACTTGGTTAGCAAATAATTATAAAAATATTATATTAGGCTTACCGGGATTGGTAGGGTTGCAGGCGATATAATAGATAAAGGTAAGTATAACGCGAAGCGCTTTAAAAAATACTTCAGCCATCTTGGCGCAAGGAGCAAATTGAGTTAGATGGCAATAGGATAGTTGACTGACTAAAAAAAATATGATTCTGTTTAGTCCGTCTGTTAGATTATCGAAAAATATTGGATACATGTTTTTTGTTTTATCAAACTAATAAAAATTGACGAAAATAAAACGTGTCAAAGTTCGTGAGTGGGGGCTGGTGACGTCACTTTCTGGTAAAAAATGTACCAAACTGTGACGTCGCGCGACTTTTCGAAGCACTGTATCGTCTTCATTTATTGTTTACGTGAAAAAAGAAAAAATACGTGTCCGATATTTTTTGGAAATCTATCTGACGGACTAATTACATTTTTTTAGGTCAACTACCCTGTGACCATGACCTAGTGGTCCCCGGAACGAGAACGTTTATATTACTATACAGATGCACATTTTTCAGAGATTTTATAACTATTTCGAGTCATAATAAAAAAAAATGGCCAATTGCAAGTCGGACTTGCACATGAAGGGTTCCGTACCATGACTTCTTATAGGTTTTACTGTAATCTATAAGTGTTGAACTAATTTCTATATTTTTTTCAGAATTTTAGGCTCAGTAGTTTTGGTCAGACAGACAGACACACGAGTGATCCCATAAGGGTTCCGTTTTTTCCTTCTGGGGTACGGAACCCTAAAAAACAGAGTATAAAAACCCAAATGATAATACTCAGACTGAGTAAAGCGAAAAAGGACTGTTTTTTTAAAGGTTTATTATTATTATTTTTTTTTTACTAGCCTACATTGTGTCCCACTGCTGAGCAAAGGCCTCCCCTTTCTCCTTCCATACCTCTCTATCATGTGCGATCTCTGGCCATGTTAGCCTCATGACGTCCCATGTTGTCTGTGGCTCTTTTTAATATTGTAAGCATTATTTTTATCTTTTTCATTTTGCCAAAGGCTTCGGATTCTGAACGAATTCGAAACGAACTTGTTGAATATTTTTGTCGACCAATTATTAATTTTTTTGTCGACCAATTATTAATTTTTTTGTCGCAGTTTGGTTGGTTATTCATTAATTCCTGCAGAAATTCACAATACATTTTAAATTAAACAAGAAGATTTCTCATGATGTTTAAAATGAACAAACATGTAACAGGAGAAAGATAAAAGCAAAGATAGAATATTAATAAAATTCACACCAGTTATTTACACCAGAGGTAAAATTAAATGCAATTTATCTGAACTTTGAAATTAATTTTACTGCAAAAGCAAAGTTTAAAGTTCAAACAAAGGTTCACTGTCTGGTATTCGCTGGTATTTTGCACATACATAGAGTACCTGGCTGTAATAAAGTTATATTGGTTGAACTTTTCACTAAATAAAGTAGTCTTGTTCTGTTTAACATTTAACTTTAGCTGAACTAGTTGGTACTTAATTAGAAGTTTATGCAGACAAAAGAGACTTAGAACATACATAATATACCATCACGCCGGTCATTCCCGAAAGGACAGCCAGGTGTACCTAAAGTATACCCACATTTCGCCAGTTAGGCATGCTTTAATCGGGGACTGATCCAAACTCCGTGGCTGCTATTGAATAAAATTCTAGATGGAAAAATCAATTTCAATTTACTCGTCCCGGGAATCGAACCCAGGACCTCATGCTCAGCAGTCGCGATTGCGTTCACTAGACCAACGAGCAGACCTAGAAGAGCACCGGTGATGAAATAAATTATACAAAATATTGCGCCTGTCTAGGCTCGAACCCACGACTTACTGTTCG
Organism: Diarsia brunnea; assembly: GCA_949774965.1. Taxonomy (NCBI): domain Eukaryota; kingdom Metazoa; phylum Arthropoda; class Insecta; order Lepidoptera; family Noctuidae; genus Diarsia; species Diarsia brunnea. Next base: position 11,218,072 of record OX459003.1, on the reverse strand, counting down.
TAAGTCAGGGCCACCGTTGCTTAGCTCGCCGTCCGTCCGTCTTATGACGACGACAGGTCGTGTCGACGGCGCGTTCGTGTTCCACGCGCGCCTCAAAGAGATGTCAGCAACATGGATGGGGCCCGCAAGGGCCGACGCCCGTCGGGGCTACGGGTTGTTCGCAGGAGATACCGCGGCCTCGACATAAAGGGCTAAGAAGGAACATGTCTGGTTTTTAGTCAGTAGAAGTCTGACACTCCCTTTCGCTCTGCGCAAGAGCGGGAGGGGTTTTTGATTTGATACTTTTCCGGTATTCTTTTCAAACGTTTCGCTTGAGCGTTGAACCTCAGAACAATAAAAGTTTTTCTTAACCTCTCCCTATAGGAGAGGTATGTGGAACTATCCAACGCCACCCTTAATGACTAACGATGCTTGCAATTTGTGTGTGAAAAGACACAGCTGATACTATCATGCATTATTTTTTATTCACCTTGATAGGGGTGAATCATTCGACGATAGGAAAATGTGAGAATATAATTAGATACTTAATCTAGAAATAAGCCCCGTATTTTGTTGTTCAAAGGTTTATAGCGAAAAGGGTTTATAATCCAGGTAGGTTTATGCAGGGTGTAAATCAACCCATCATACAGCCGTCAACCAAGCATTCTGTACATCAAACTAAGTACCCTTTAAATTTTTTTACTGGGAAAGGACTTTTTTTTGAGGTCAAAAATCACATTTTACGGTAAAACTCGATGTAGCACTCTTAAAACATTGTGCAAGTAGATGCTTTGAATAGTAAACGGGTCATCATAATTTAAGTAAAGTTATAAACTGAAAAACTAGTAAAAAAACAGCTGTGAAAAATTTGGAACTTTGACCCCCAATATCTCCGTAACAAAACAAATAAACACAAAAAAATAAAAACAAAAAAAATGTCGCAGTGGTGGGGAGAACAAGTGCCTTTTGTTTGCGTTAAGGGTACTTTTATACCCCTTTTGGCTGAGCACTTTACTCATCGGTACGGTAATCTATAACATAACATGATACCACGCGTTATAATCCCGAAAGGTTATGCAGAGGTATACCTAACAGAAGACCTTCAGTTCACCTGTTATGCTTAAGTCCCATGTATTAGGCGGCCAGATTATTACCACCAACTGAGCACAAATCTATCTACTCCGAAATCTATATACTTAGAAATTTCTGATGGAAAAACCCAATAAAACTTTGTCCGACTCGGAAATCGATCCCAGGACCTAATACTCAGCCAGGTCACGCTTCAGACCACTAGACCAAAAAGGCAATCAAAACCAGTCTTCAGCAATTGCAGTTGGCAGTCGGTCTTGTGATAAATAGTAAAAATACCTCGTCAAAACAGTTTTAAAACTAATTTACAACGTCCTTGGCCCGACCGACACCGTGACGCTTGAGACCTCCTAGTTCAACGAGGCCTCGTCATCACCATCAGGAGGTCATCATCTTTCTGCCATTATCTCATGTTACTTTGGGTCGGTCACGTCTTTTTCTTCCATTCTCCTCTGTGAACCGTCACGCTATCTACTCCTTTTTAAAAATATTATATCAAAATTATGGAGACATTTAAGTAATATCATTAAGTGTCAACCCACTCACTGGCGAGCGGTCTACGGAAAGATTTAAGCTGTGGCAAGGTAGTGCATCCTTACCTTACCCATTTGTTCCACCTGCTGAACATCTCCCACCTGGACAAGAGTTGCCGTGGCTGACCTGGAAGTCTTAAAACAGACTGCGGACCCAGGTTGGTCGCAGCAAAGAAAACTTGCTGAGGTGGAGATACATAAATTACTCTGCACTGCAGTGTGAATGTGGTGCTGTTCCTCAAACAATGGGGCACTTAATATCGTGCCCTGCCTGTCCTGCTAGTTGTCCACTACAGGAACTGATGGACGCTACCAAAAGCGCCAAACTATTAGCCCAATTCTGGGACGACACAATTTAGATGGCCATCGACACGCTAAAAAGAAGAAGTAATATCATAATATTATTATAGTAGTCCCCCTTCATACACGTAGCGTCAGCGCATCCACGATAAGGAATAATAAGGGTTATGAATAAACGCAATGTATCCTAAAGGAGGTTCCTTGAAGTAAATATGGAAGCTCGTTAAATTTGTTAAAATACCGTGAAATATCGCGCTACGTCGGACACTCTGGGGACTCAACGCAAGATTTATCAGTCTCTTTATATTTTTCTAATACTTTCCCAAGGGGATTTGCATCTTGAATGTGCCACGGTTGAGCGGGTTTCGTTATAAAATGTAATATTAAAATATGCCTATGGGGCACTTTCAATGTGATGGAATTTGGCAAAGGTTCGGAGGAGGTCAAGACCTTTTTTGTTGTTATGATAACATACTTTTTATAAAGGGGGTCTTATCTGTTTATTGGAAATACAGCTTCCTTATAGGTTTTATATTCTGCTTAGATATTGGTCTTAATTCAGTCATTGGTAGTCCAATGCTTGTCAAACGAGAAAGAGTAACTCAAAATAAATTCTATTTGAAGTCAGTTTTGACGATTCCAGCTTCGGACTACCTACTTATTTAAACTGCCTATTAAAATAACTTTAAGCTTTAAACATATTCGTAACATAGACTTAACGAGCTCGTATTGGTAGGACTACCAATACGAACTTTAAGGGCAACATGTCAGAAAAGGACTATCAAAAGGATGAAAGAAGGTACCAAACAAAGTACGGACGTGAACAGAATTCGCGTTAGCACGTTTTACAATTTGTTACATCGCTTAAATTGTAATAAAGCTTCAGAGTAACACATACGTTTGATAAAAATTTGTATGTAACTGTACGAAATTGAACAAAGAAAATTCAACTTAGGCAAGTTGTGATAGAGTTCGGAATTGTGAACTGGGAAAATCTTATTTAAGACTATACTTTATTCACAAATGTGCCGTGTGAGGTTTATAGAAAGAGGTGTACTGTGAATCCCGGATGGATACAGTTCGTATTCTATTTACCTTAACAGATGCCATCATTATTCCTTAAGCATTCCTTACGACTGCGCGTCGTGTGGAATGAAATTGACAAATTCAGAGGGAACCCGAATGCCTCGTTACTTCTCATGTGTACCTTTGATAATATTTTATGAATAGTGTTTGTTTTTCAATTTGTCGGGTCGAACAAACGCACTTACATTTATTTTCGCTCTTTTTCACTTCAAATGTGAACTGAATTATAAATGGTATCAACAAGTGTGTTGGAAATATCGACAAGGTTGTTATCGATAGACGTTTTAAATGTTTTATAAATCTAAAAACACAGTCACAAAGAATGAGTTTCATCGTTTAGTAGTTTTCTTAGTTCATTTTGACGTCCTTGCCATCCTTTTATGCGTGTTTCCTAACCCATTTCTTTACGCTAGTTCATCCATTCCTCTGTCTTGCCTATCTGTCTGTGGACCTGTCACATTACTTGTTCCAAGACTGGGCCAATAGCCAATTTTCTATTCTTTGAAAGCGTTGTGTGATTTTGATTGAAATCTAAAAGCTGAATTGAAGTATTCGACATTGATTTTTGACTTTTGTATTTAGATTGGCGTGTAGATAGTAAGATGACTATTATTTTCACAAAAGGTACATTCTTTCTTTCATCAATGGATACGTTTAATATCGAATATTTTCTCGAAATATAACTAGGAACGACGTTATATTCGCAAGTACGTCACGTTTGGACGATCAAAAATTCCAATTTCATAAAGTCATATTAATGGTTATTGGGTTCTTTTGTTACCGTCCGTTTAATCAATGTTTCACTTTATTACTTTTGAATATTATATAAAGGTTCCGACAAAAAGTAAGCTGTTCGTGTATTAATGTAACAAAATGGGGCTCGGGTAATGTTTTCATTTTCGTTCATTGTAATTATGTTAGAGGTCAAAGCTTTCATGATTAAAGTTAATATACCGACACCTTTCTTGTAAAATAAAATGGCCAAGAGTGGTGTTGAAAACCGTCCTTAAATATACTTTGAAAGGTTGGAAAATGTATTTTAAATCAAGAAATACATATTTAATTCAAAGTCTATTATTTCGACTTAATATAATAATACTTACGTTAACGTGGCTAAAGGAATTATAAAATGTTATTCAACTGGTTTATGATGTTATTTTTTTGGGCTGGTTCTTTAAGCATTCAGACCCTATAATCATTTAAAAAAATGCAATTTTGGGCCCTCTGTCGGTAAAAATGCCATTAGTCTTCAAAGTAATTGCATTTACAATTAAATATATAATAAATGAGGCAGTCTGAACAATTAATTAGAGTTCTCTATAGCATCGAAGGAATAAACGCCCGCGAAACGACGCTCGCCTGCTTTTAATAGTCCCAGTCTTGGGGCTGTATTTAATTACTTATGTACTGTCTATATAAATATGTAACTGTACAACTGAATAATTTATTTGTATGTTGTAATTAAGTATTAAAGGATTTTGTAAGGCGTGACGGAGTTTTAGAAACAATTCTCGAGGCTTAATTTGCTACATGTAATCGTTAAGTATGTTAATATATCTTGTCACGCTGTTTGGTGGTTTATACATTCAGCAGCACAGAAGGTGACAAAAATAAAAGAACGAGAATTTGTGAAATAAAACTTAACATTCTGATGAATATGTACAAGGTAGCTTTTGTTGGTTTCAGTGAATAATTTTAATTGAAGGTTACTTTTAAGCTGCATTTCGGAAAAAAACATAAATCATGCCAAAGCTGATTTTAAAGTTCTCTAGTGTGGTTACTTAATTATAACCATTTTTTGCCCTCGTGGTGAGAAATTATTCTGAGCTAAGGAAAATAATGAACATGCCACATAGTGCTACGTTGGCCTCACAAGTGTCACAAGTTGCATCACCTGAGTTCACAAACAGCGTGAAACAGCTGTGAATTAATTTCAAAATAGACACATTACATCAATGTACGCTACACATAGTACAATGTTGATCCTCGTGTACTTTATGAACTAATATACTCGCAGTTCGCACAGTAATATGTACGTAATGTACTGTAGTACAATATTATTTACGAAACCACATCAATGGCTTAATTTGCGTCCTGTCTTAATGCTTCGGTTATTATGTCTACGCAGGATATTGAACTTGGGTTTGGTTACAAGCGTCTGCAAGATTATTAGTATTTAGGTATGTTTGTATAAAGATAATATAGATTTAGACAAAGACTAGTAACGTAATTGGTATATTGTGTAATTCGTAAGGTAGTGCAGTTATAGAATTTTCCGAATACAAGATGGCATAAACATCGACGCACAAATGGCAACCTGGGTTAAAGAACATCTAAAAAATGTTGTTTCGTATAATTTTTTTTGTTGTATTTTTGCCAAATAAACACAATTTTCATTCTTTCTTTCAAAATATATGGAACTGATGTCCCTTCCACCCCGTAAAATAGTTTAGCTAAAGGGATCTATAATTTAATACACTTTTAAACAATCAGACTGCTTTGAAACATACACTTTTAAAACTCAAGCCCCAAACATTCCTAAAAAAAAATTTCAATGACTTTTTGCCAAACTGGTAATCCAATTCTGGACCAGCATTCACATTTGCGACCTTGAGCCCGAAAGGGCAGTTATAATGTAGTATACAATATTGAACTAAGCAATCTATTTTCCATCAAAACCCTCATGGAACCTGTGAGCAAATACGTGAAAAAGGTTATTCGGGATTTTCTCTAACAATCGAATAATATGAGGACGCCCAGCAACGCGTGCCACATTCATAATGTAATTCGTCCTTCAAAGTCGAGTTAATGTTAGGGTAGGTTCGATATTTTGTATTCAGTATGGTTGAGAGCCTTTAGATAACTCAGACGGTAAAGTATACAAATAAAACGTGTAGCCTCAGTAACTTTTGCCGAATAATACGGCAACTTTTTAACTTAAAATTAGAAGGTATTGTTCTCAAATTTTGTAGCAATTTGAATACTTCTCTAAAGTATTTCACATTCTCGTAAATATCCATGTTAATGTGACGATATAGTAATAGTAGCATAGATCAGCCAACTGAATTCCCCATGGACATAGGGACACACACGGAGGAAACTCGGTGTGTAATGCATGGAAACCCATCCACGGACCGATCTAGGCAAGTGCGGCTTAAACCCTTTTTTTTTTTTTTTGGGGGGTGGGAAATCATCAAATAACCCCTCCCGCTCTTGGGCAGAGCAAAAGGGAGTGTCAGACTTCTACTGACTAAAAACCACCCATGTTCCTTCTTAGCCCTTCATGTCGAGGCCGCGGTATCCCTTGCGAACAACCCGCAGCCTCGACAGGGCCCGCAGCCTCGACATGACCCGCAGCCTCGACAGCTGCAGTGGCTTAACCCCTTGGAGATAGATCCGTACCGCCTGTTGGCTTTACGATTTTACTCCATTCCGGAATTAAACTGGCGACCTAATGAACTCACCTATGAAAACCTATGTTATAACTTATGTTTACCAAATTTCACTAAACGCAATCCATTTCACTGTAACTTTATGATTCACGCATAACATTTTCCGTAATCCCGAAAACCGTTTTCATCATTCCATTATTTGTTGCGAATAACTTGTCCATCAAAAAACGACAAATCTTTCCCTAACATCCAACACCGGATACATCAATTTGTCACAAAATGAAAGAAGAACGCGAAGCAAACTTAGGGACGCACTTTATCAGGGTAACGACCTTTTTCAAATCTCTCTTAGGTGACACTTGGTTCATTTATTATTTTTTTCTTTCTTATCCGTTTCAACTCGATCACATGTTACGTATTACTCAGCGTCGTTTTAAAACGTTATCGTTCTGTCTCGTGTGAAAAACGACTATTTGTCAACTTGAAAGTTCGATGGAATTCTTAACGAGTTAATGGAAAGTTCTTCCTAGAAAACAATCGGCGAACAAAGGCTTCTGTGATGTTGGCTGTGATAGCGTATCTTTGTCTACTGTAGTTGAAATATATTGTTTTGTTACTCGATGAATGAACCGTATTTTTAGCAGCACCTTCTTACCCCGAAGTGTATCTTTATACCCACATTTTGCCAGCTATATGTAAACATAACATCACGCCTGAAATCGCCGAGGGGTTAGATAGAGTTTACCCGTTAGTATACGGATGCAGGTGTTGCTTTGCTAAAACACATATTTAACGCATGGGAGAACGCACAAAATGCAGTCGGTGTTTTCTGCGACCTCTCTAAAGCTTTTGATTGCGTACATCATGACACGCTTTTACGGAAACTGCGTCATTACGGTGTTCAAAATGAGGCCCTAAATGTGATAGATTCGTATTTACAAAATAGATTCCAATGTGTAGACGTAAATGGCGCCAAATCTTCCGGACTACCGGTTCGGCTTGGTGTACCTCAAGGTTCAATACTGGGTCCGTTTTTATTCTTGGTTTATATTAATGACCTACCATATTATTTAAAAGGTTTTTGTGACGTTGTGCTATTTGCAGATGATACCTCTCTTATCTTTAAAGTAGATAGGAATAGACACGATTTTGACGACGTAAACAGCACGCTGTCAATGGTCACGGATTGGTTCACAACAAACAACCTTGTTCTTAATGCTAAGAAAACTAAAATAATTAAGTTCGCTTTACCCAATGTTAGAAATCTAGGTCCCAATATTATCCTCGCCAATCAAGAGCTGGAAACTGCCGACTCTGCTGTATTTCTGGGCATAACAGTAGATTCAAAATTACAATGGGGTTTACACATATCAAGCCTAGCGGGAAGGCTAAGTTCGGCCGCATACGCCGTCAGAAAAGTAAGACAATTCACTGACGTTGATACAGCACGGTTAGTCTACTTTAGTTATTTTCACAGCGTTATGTCCTACGGTATTCTGCTGTGGGGCAAAGCTGCTGATATTCAAAATATATTTGTTCTGCAGAAGCGAGCGGTTCGTGCAATTTATCAGCTGGGTGCCCGAGTTTCTCTTAGAGATATTTTTAAGGAGATTGGTATTCTCACGGTTGCTTCTCAGTTCATCTTTGCCAACATTTTATATATTAGACAAAATATTCACCTGTACACTAAAAACAGTGATATTCACAATTTTAACACTAGAAATAAGCATAAACTACGCGCTCCTTTTCACCGGCTTCACAAAGTTCATAATTCATTCGTAGGGCTCGGTATAACATTTTATAACAAATTGCCATCTTCTTTTCTAGACTTGCCATTTAATGCATTTAAAGCCAAAGTAAAATCTAATCTTTGTTTAAAAGCGTACTATTCCATTAACGACTACTTAAATGATAGGAATAGTTGGTCGCTGAGTTGAACACAAGACAATGTTTGTTTGTTATTTATGTTCTTTCTCCAAAATTAGTTTACTGACATGTTATGTCTTTTTTTTGTTTTTATTATTATATACATTTTTATTTTTGACTTGTGTCTGTAATCAATCGTAATATTAAGTTACACCTTTCTATTGTATCGAGTCTGGTTCTTCTAACCAAACAGACAGATGTGTTGCTGGGGAGTTTGTTCCGCCACTTCTTCTTTCCAGCAAAAAACACTAGGAAGTGTCGAAGGGTGGGCGTTTTGGGGGACTGTCACTTGTAAATGAGTAAAGTAAAGTAAAGTAAATTTTGACGTTCGAAAAGTGCTGATTATCAGCCTAGTTTGAATAAATGACTTTTTGATTTGATTTTGATTTGAATGTAAAAGGGGGCGATTCTTTTTTCATTAACCGGGCACGAATTCAGACTCTGTTGCTGTTACTGAGAAATTCCTGATTGAAAAACCCAGTAACACTTTGCCCGACTTGAGAATCGAAACCAGTTTCTTATGCACAGTAGTCGCAATTGCAATCACTAGACGAACGAGGCAGTTAAATTGAAAGTCCCGTATAATAGGGCCAACCATAAGTCTACGCAAAACTAGCCCTTCTTGTGTACCGCATTCTATACAATATATCATTATTGCCGTCTCGCTGCTCTTGGTAAAAATATTCCCAAGACAATGCGAACAAAACCAACGGTACTTCTTTAGTAAAATCAAGAGCAAATTGTACAAGAAATGGGAATAATTCCAGCGGCTGCAAGTAAAGATAGAAAATAATAAGCTATAACAAATAGGAAACGTCCGGGCACCGTGCAATATGGTACACTAGAGACCGACTACAGCAAGGTATGAATTTCTGTTACGTAATACCTTTATCTTTTCTTTAAACTGGAAGAAAGCTTTGGTTCGATTTAAAAGCTTAGGAAAGATGGATTTTGTATAAAGAGCTGAGAATAGCATTTACTACAAGAAAAAGGTAATGTAACTTCTCCATCCAAGTATCTTTTATGTCCGTAATTACCCGAATTATTGACAAATTCAACACTCGCAGGTTTTGCTACGACGTAGCAGTTCGTAGCAGGCGTAGCACTACACACACGCGGCGCTACGAAAAACAATGACAAAAAATGGTTCATAAAATCTTTGTTGAACATAAAATAATTATCATCATCATCATCATCCTGCCCTTGTTTCATTCTATATGGGGTCAGCGCAACACTATTTACTTTTAATTTACTCCTTTTTCTTTCATATCATTCCTCACACAATCCATCTATCTCTTCTTTGAACTTCCTCTTCATCCATCAACATTAAACATCAAGGTTGAGTATAAATTATTAGCAAATATAATAATTCTACTGAAAATATTTAGTTATAACAAACAAATTTAAACATTTTAACATACCAACTATGAATGCGAGTACAACTCAAAGGATTCTGACAAAATTATAATAATCTCCCAAAAGAAGCGTCGAGATTGAAAGTATGGATCAGACGGCATTAGCATTTATATTCAGCTTCGAGGTAAAAGTTACTCATCATTGCTTAGTATTCTCTTTTGACTACACTCCGAAGAATTTCTGTATTTAAATTGTGGTATATATTTATGAATTATTTTCTCCTCCGCAGCGTTAGAAGATTAAGGGTATCAATGTTTAAACAAGCTTCCCGGTTTGTCACTTATTTGTTTGTAAAGTCTCGATATTTAGAATTAATAAGCTGCCTCCTGCTCGTATTAAAATCGAGGCCGCGCTGGTGCAATTCTGTTTTTCTTGCTTTGTGATAATATATACGAGTACTTTAATTTTGAGAAATTTTGCGACACATTTCATGGACAAATTAAAAGCAACATTGCTCGCAATATATTTTCTTCTACTTTAATCTCGACTCATGAGCCTAATATTCAGGTGCATGTCTTAATTGACTTCAAAAACTTTCATTACAAAAAACGATAATTTATAAATCTTCAAAATATAGTTGTATTCAACTTTCATAGTTAATGGAAGATGAGTTTAAAATGAGTAATAACTAAAAGTTAATTTCCTTTGTAAAATTCCAGAAAACGCATCGATCAGCTAATTACACGGCCACAACAGTATAATATCCTACACTTTATTTTTCATTGTGACTCGTCTCACATCGGTAAGGGTCCGTCTCTTCCAATTTGGGCTACAATTAAACGTAAGCATTAATTACATTGCCCCCTACCCCCACTGTTTCTGCCTTATTTCCCTTTTGCTTATTCAGCGGGAGCTATCACGTTTTTATAATGTTTACTAGAAGTGGCTTCAGCTTTGAAGGTCAAATTCGTAAAACATTTTTATTTGCACAGACGAACACAAGAAAAACAGTTTGTGGTAATATGTGTAGAATATCATTATAGTGGGATATATTGCCACAAATATATTTTTTTATGTTAAAAAGAAGTAGTAAAAAAACCTGAAAATCTGCTTATAAATGAGTATACTTAATGTTTTATTTTTAAATCAGTTACTTTTATATTACAGCACACCAATTTACACACTTGTCAGGATACGGACCACCAGCACCGACTTTTGGCAGTAATGAGCGCACGGGTTTCTTGTTCCCGTAACCACGCCACATCTAGTCATAGACGTTCAAAGACAATGTTACGATTTTATTGTTGGCAATTTACGGTGCGATATACGCGTCCCTTTAACGCCTACCCTCGTATAATTTGGATTGTGGGACTAATAAGAAAGAAACAATGCTAATGAAATAATACCTATTAATGAAGTGTCTACGTATTATTTTAATTAAAATTTCAATGTATTACGGTCAGACAAATTATTATAATGAAAGTAGGTGTTCTACAAAGCTCTATATTAGTAGCTTGGCTGAAAACCATGTGGGGTAGACCTTTTAATACTTGAGTTTAAAGTTAACTTTAGCTTGAGTAATTTTAAAATAAATAATCGTGATGAATGACGTGTTTTATGGCACACTGGGGACGAATTAATTAGCATGAGTTTCGAACAAGATAAAATAATCAGAATTTAGTCGCAATTAATTTGAGCAAAAGCAAATCAGCCGAACACATTTTTGTACGACCCCTCGAAATAAAACACTCACGCAATTCCGTACTATCAAGACGGTAATAATTCATATTTACATTATTCTTGTAAATAATCAAGTGACCTTTTGGTAGTCACAAATTATTCTCCGTCGGTGATAAATCAAATCCCACGGGTGCCAGTAGCTCTGCCTAATTGTATTATTATTTATGGGCCTTATAGCAATATTGTCGTGTTTGCACAGTTTTGTGCAAACACTTCGTTGGACGCTCGTTTATTAGATCGGTGCTGGATTAAAATTAAATGAAGATGAACAATAATTTGTTGTTTGTTTATTGGGATTTATGATTTAGTTGAAGGCCTGGGTAGATATATCCTATAGTCCTTTACTGTTAAATTACAAATATTTGTATAAATATGTATTTGTGGTCAAGTTTTCGAAATTGGCTCAAAATTATCTAGAGTAGCTAGGTCCCAAATTTTGCACTCGAGCAGAACTGGTTACCAATCTAGGTACATAAAACATACATAGAAGATGTTTCTGTTGCATACTGACGACAAACAATGCAATAGGTACTAAATGCATTTCTTACTAGTAAGTCACAATATACAGAGTTTGGATCTGTGTAACCTTGACAGCTCTCGGTTACTTTTGTCTTGTTTTTGTTTCATATGTAAGACAGAGACAGCAGCAGTTTTGATTAAGTTTAGTTGGTACCCGACAGTATGACACGTCCCGCTGAAAGGTTCACTCAAAATTTCGAAAATCACTTAAAACTCCGTGTTTTGAACAGCTGTTGCAGTTTTGGTTGATTTTTGAAAACTTTCAAATTGATTTGAGCACAGACTGTGTGTTTTTAACCATCACAATGAATCAGGATTTAATTTCCCACAGGCTGGCTGTAGGTATTTTTGCTATTTTATAGATGACATCGTGATTTTCAGTTACCAGAACCTACCTGATAACGTTAATAAATAAGGTTTTTATATTGGATTGGTTAAACACTAATTTGCATGAAACCCTGACCAAAATCATTTACAAGTTCCGGAAATCCAGAAAACAAATCCATTACAATCAATAACGTTCAATTTAATACTGAAATGGATTATTTGAACATAATTATTTTAGTTACACCAGGAAGCAGGGGTTGTCATCAGGCGTGAAATTGGTATTTAATTTAATAAGTCTGATACTTGAGAAAACCCTCAAGGTGTTAGGGTAAATGCTCATCACTATAACTATCTTCAGTAATTATTTTTCATAGGTGTTTCTTAGGAATACTGTTACTTAATGTGAAATAAGTATGTAAGTGAAGTTCTGGGTTAAAAAATATAAAAACTATTGAGCCAGCGAATGAACAGAGCAGCAAAAGAATAAGTGAAAATTAGTATATTACTTTGCTGTGATTGATAAATTGATTGGCGAGCCATCTACTACTATCTCGGATACAAACGGATAATAATGTTTTATTTATCATTGATACGTCATTTAATTTTGACAGGCGATGCCAACGTTAAAAGAACAAATAGGTAATTTCACCCTAATTTATGCTTGAGTGTAAAAATATGTTTCAATTAATTTAATATACTGCTGTTCGTTTATTTTTTACGGTTTTGTATCAAGATGCAATTTCCAATTGGGTTAGTTTTCTTTGTTCACCACGTTTTGATGTCATCTTCAGAGTAAATTATTTCTACGCTCTCCAAATGAAACAAAACTACCTTAAAAATGTTTCGAATCCGCTCTCATTTAACGCTACGTGCTTTCATATACAAAATTCCATAAATAAAACCGTTAAGAAACTACGGAACCCGTACACGGAAATGCATAAACGAGCAAAATAAGCGCAGAGCTTAGTATGCACACAGTTATGTTCAGTTGCCCGTATTCGCCTGCGGTTAAGATAAGGGGAGGTTGCGATGCCCGTTTCCTCTCCTGAACGTGTCTTTGCACTATCTAGAAATTTTGAAGTTGCAACTGCATGAAGCGAATAATAATCCGGCCAGCATCATTATTTTGTCGTTTGGTTTTTTTCCTTCGTTTGATGTTGAGTATAAAGGTCTTTTTTGGTGCAGCAGCAGTTTTAGCTATAAATTAAGGCAATTCCTGTTCGCCCCGCGTTTCTTTGTAGAAAATAGGTCAACGTATGCAGATATGCACGTGCTGTGCTAGCAAGCGACTTAATCATTCAGTGTTTTGTCTTTATCAAAAAAGCATAATTTAAGACCAAGAATGTAGTGAGAGTTTCCAGACTGCAAATAAGTACCCACCGACAATAGAGTACCATCGAAATAAAGGTTCGTTGAAACAACAGCCCAAATTACATCAAAATTCCTTTAAAACTAAAATAAATTACTTTGACTTAGACAAAGGGGTTTCAAAGGATACGGGAAAGAAAATGGTGGCACGTCTTGACTTAGTTTCAAAAAACCGATATCTATGTCAGGCTCTATTCTGCCTCCTACGGCATTCAACCTCAAACTTTACAAAACCTTTTAGTTTAAGTTTCTGAACGAAATTTCCTCTTCAGGTGTTACTCTATACACGTTAGCTTATCTATTATAATATAAATTATACGAAACTAGTTCTCCTGCAAGCAAGTGTACGTCAGATAAGCCTGGTTTGGTACAAGTTTGAAGACTCACTAACATTATACGGCAATTGGAAACAAAATTTACGAAGAAATTCAAATACTTGAGATTGTAAAGGTTTCGAGTAAGGTAAGTAAAGGTTGTCAAGTGACCCTCAAGTAGTACAAAGTCTGGGATTTTCTTTCATCGATTACAAATTGATGCTGATTTCGAGTGTATGTTGTTGAACTTTGACGAAATCTTTTGTTTGATTGAATTTTTTTAGGCGATCACAGAACTTGACCGACATATTTCAATATTTGAGGGTTATTGCTGGTTGAGTTAATCTGTAATTTTACTTAACCCAGTGCTATAATATAATATATCTTTTAAGTTAAAAAAAATGCTACAATTTCAGTTTCTGAGATTCACACTTGCTTTGAACTAATACGGCATAAATTCTTGCTTGAAACCACTCTAGTCTATTAAGCCAACACCATTCGGAAATTCGTTTCAAAGTTTCTCAAATAAGATACCTACCCAATTTAGAGAAAACCCACTTAAAACTGTAAGGCTCGCTAAAAAGGTCTGATTTAATTTAAACAGAATTTATTTTTATTAAAAGTCGATACTAGGTCGTATACCGCTGTTGTCCGAAGAAAGGCACTTGGAACGTAATCTTGTGGATTGGTAAAATTCAATTTGCTCGTTGCACTAGCAAAACAATAAGCTATACACCAAGTTTCGATGCGGGCTCGTATCGATATTCGATGAAAAAAGTTGTATCATTTGTGTTCAGATTGTTGATTGAAAAAGTTTGTTTAAATGCAATAGCCACCGCATCCCCGATGCGGCTTGTAATATGTTAACTATTAAGGAAATAAAGAGACAGGTTTACTAATATGTTAACTAATAATACGTTGTTTCTGAGACAAATAAATATATTTTCTTTCTTTCTAATAATCAAGTATAGATGTGGAGTTGAAGAAGGTCGTAGTTGTGGACGTAATACACTTTAGTCCCTTAGCCGTTGAAATAATCTGTGTTTGCACAATAATCAACAATTCCTGGGTCGAGTATACTATTATTGG
Source organism: Diarsia brunnea (assembly GCA_949774965.1). Lineage (NCBI taxonomy): Eukaryota > Metazoa > Arthropoda > Insecta > Lepidoptera > Noctuidae > Diarsia > Diarsia brunnea. The sequence continues at coordinate 11,203,054 of OX459003.1, read as the reverse complement.
AATTTCTCAATAGCAGTCCGGAGTCCGGATTTGTGACCGGTTGATGGCAACAAGCTCGCCCCTATTACATGGGACTTAAACATAACTGGCGTAATGTGGGTGCACCTATTAGGTACACCTCTGCCTAACGTGGATTACAAGCGCGATGTTAGGTATGTAATAATAATTTTTCTAATTCTTTTAAGTCTTAGTCAACAGAGGCAAACTGAAACGGACAGAAACTGAAGTGAATGAGTAATCTAATGAAATCGTAGCGGAGAGACTCGAATTCAATACCAAAAACATAGTTACAAGATGTCCTACGAAGGAGAATGCGTCACTGGGTAGAGCCGGCCATGACACACAAACTTTATAAGAAAGGACGTGAGATATCGCTAAGTTCTCTGCAATCCATATAATCTAAATTGTAGTTTCGTTCCGAATAACTTTAACAGTTCGGAAGCAAATTGGAATTATCAGGCATTCAAATAATATGCAAATACATTGTCTAAACATTTCAGAAAATTGTTTACTTTTTGAATGGAAAAATTATTGACTGACGTAATGGGCTGCAGCTTGTTCGTATTTAAGGAAGGCGTCATGGCAAAGGCATTACGATTGCCGTAATAATCCACATTTCTGTGGAACACCACAGTTACTCAATAGGTCGTATCTGTTGAGTTTTGAACATAATTTCATTGAAAAAAGGTTTTATATGTTAAACCCAATGCTGTCCTTACATTCTCACCACTGAAACCACAACCCATTTAATTCAAAACAAAACAAGATCGAACCCTCAACATTCCTATTGATCGACAACACATCACTCAATCACAACCATATAATCGGAGCAAGTAAGTCCGCTGGTTATCCGTATCCGCATTATCCGCACTGGCGGGAATAGTGCGGATATTGCCCCTCAAATTATCCGTTGACCGCTTGTAATCCGTTCGGCGCCACACGCCACGCACCAATGATTATTGGAAACGCTGAGCTATTATTACTAATATAGTAGAAACGCGTTAGCATTGTGTCCGGTTTAATTGAGTCGGTAATTGAGTTAAAATGTACTTATCAGAGGCAATGGGCCTATTTATCACGATTCCTATCGGGTTGCCTTTCTGAACGTTGCAATTAATGGTGCCTATCTATGATTCAGACCTCATCACGACTTTGATTTACGATTCACTCTTCTTTATTTTCTTTAGCTTATTAGTGTAGGAACATTATGCTGTTGTATACTCCAGACCCAGGTTGGTCAAAGAAAGGAAAACTTGCTTAGGAGAAAACTTAGGAAAACTTGCTTAACATTGATAAATTTACCCTGTTTCACATATTGATGCTCAGTGGTTAATACCTCACCACATGCATGAGGTTGTGATTTTTAAATCCAGGCTGGAACCCAACTGTTATTTTTTTTTAATTTATATGTACTTCCTAAGTTTCTTTTAGACATCATTGACAACGGCGAGGGAAAGCAACGCAAGGAAATTGATAATCCTGAAAGTTTAAATCAACCAAAAGCAAGCATGTTTATTGCTCGTTCCTGCTCTGCTTGAGAACAGGCCTTTGCAGTGTCACAATATCAGACTGACATAGCTCTCTTTTAGCTGCGTTGTCCTTCTGAAATAGTGTTGCACTAACTGCAATTCCTACCGGTGAACCTCCACCGATCCAATATTCATAACACAATCTAGCACCATGAACAATAACATAAACTACTCACCACGTTGTCCCTCGCGTCGTATCATTAAGCCTCATCTAATCACTGGCTCATGATGCGTGACTCAGACTGATAAATGGATTATAGAACTGAATGTACTCACCTTTGTCATTACGTGGTCAGCTTCAAGCCTTATCTGTGGTACTGAGCTTCTAGGCTTAGGTGCTTCTTGGAATTTGGAATGGTTTTGCATAGTACTGGGATACTTCACCTTGTTGATAACTATTTGAACATAGAAATAGTACTGGCTACCTGGTTGTCTGTGGTCACTTAATATTTACTTAATTTTTTTGATCTTTTGTAATTAATAAATAACTTTTTTGTTAAAGTTTTTCGAGGTTGCTTATGAAAAGGATACCAGGAGTAAGATGGCGGCCACGTTCTCTGAAACGGAGAGAAAAACATTTGCTTGTAAAAGACAATCTCTAGAAGTACTGATTCGATTTCAAAGATCTTTAAAAACTGATAGTAGGTTGAGTGCCACACATAGTTTTCATGTTTTATTGCTGGGTTCGTAATCGAGGGCAGAAGCTAGTCTATTATGCAATAGACTCATATCGAACGAAAGTATGACAAACGCCAGAAATACTTAGTTTTCTGGCTGTTGAAAAGCTTTCTTTGACCGACGACACAAGTAAGGGTTTGGCTGGTATTTAGTACCTAATCTTGTTTCTTCAACAAACTTTTTGTAGCATTCATTTTACATGTTTCTCATTAAAGTAAAGATAACGTACAATCGCTTAAAGTTTATGGATGCATAAAATGGGGTTAGGTGCTTATTTTACTCTTTGTCGCAATGAAATCTTCGCGGATTAAAATTATGTGACTTTTACGAGTTCCTTACTTCACCTTGGCGGATGACGATATGAAAATGTTATTCTAGCCAATATCCCCAAGAAATTCGGCACTTTAATCAGTTTTAATACTTTTTTATCCAGATTATAATGGATGTATGGATTTCAGAAAATTTTCATAAAATGTATTGAAGCTTAATCGTATAATAATATAAATCGGAATATAAGTCGGGTAAAATATAATTGTAAAATTTTCAGCGATCTACTTTAGTTATTCTTCCATTGGTTTCACATTTCTGTGTGATACTCATTTTCTTCAAAGTAAGTTGTTACTTTACTGGGGAAAAGTGTCCTCCATAACCCTGTCTCCCTGTGTTTCTCAGTGACCTGCTTCAGAATTGGGTCGAACATAAACTGTATTCAATAGGTATAAACTTAGATGATTCAATACTAGAAGTTAGTCTACCTGATAACATGACGTCAGGCACCTACGTACGACCTAGATTTACTTAGGTCATGCGTGGGAACAATATCAAGGACCGACCCTTGAACATCAAATTTATTCAGGTACAAACTATACAAGGGTAGTTACTCGTATTTGTTTTCTTACTAGTACTTATAGTGAAAAGACCCACCCACGCTTTATTAGTTATGTTTAAATCAGAGGGCGAGTCACTACTCTCCCTGAGCCCACTGGCTTAAATTCAACCTTGAAACTGCTTCTTAGATTCGTACCTACAGATAAACCTAAAAACTTATTAGCGGTTCCGGGAATCGAACTAAGGAACTGACGCTCAGCAGCCACGCTAGTAACCATTGAACCAAAGAGGCAGTCGACGCGGTAGGCAACGCGGTCAAGTAAAATGAATCTGCAAAGTTTTTTTTGTCATTGCGCCTGACCTACTAATTAAGTCCAAGTTGTATTTCAAGGATTAACTTTTAAAACTTCTCAAGCTCTTGAATAACACGGAAAACCTGCAGTTTAGCTGCACTGTTTCTTTAAGCTACACATTATTCAGTGAGCTTATTTGCCACACGTCCTCACCTCTCGGCTAATTGCTGGGGCACGTTAACCGGATTTAAGTTACAATCTGGTTACCTAACGTTTAACGAATTCAGACGGAGTTAGTTAGTGAGTGTACGTGAACAAGAGCTTTACGAAATCCATTGTTGCGAATTAAATGAACAGTTTTAAGTATCCTAAGTGAAGGTTTGGAAGGCTCTCGGTTTCAAGTTTTGAAGTAAGTTGGAGTTCAAGTGGCTGCATGTAAAGTTAAGAGGAAAAGATGAATGGTTGGTCACTTGACTTTATAAAATAACTTAACATTTATTTATTTACAGGCAACTTTATCCCTTACAAACTAACATTCATATAACATAATACAGTTTGTTTTAGTAATTAGAACCGTAAACCTATATTAGTAACACTTCACTTGTGCAATAGGTCACTGTGTGTGCGTGAATTAACGATGACTTGTTGATTCAAAGTATTAATGAATAATTCTATGAAAAATTAAATGGACCAATTGAAGCCGATGGCAGCAATGAAGTGTGATTTTAAGGTACAACTTAAACCGGTTTTCATGTTACTGAAAAACAAAACCCTTTACAATACGTAATAAATATCCATCGTCTTATTGCCGTGCTGGAAAATACCTTTTCAAATAAAATAACGATCAAACCGAACCATTTCAAGGCATTGAAACGATTGAAGTGGGATTAGCTGCAATTCTTGATTACTCGTATTTTTAGCAATTCAACCTGCGTTTGCCAAAAATCCACCAACGTCCGTTCTCGACAAATCCTTTTCACCAAGACAAATATAGGAAAAATCCAAAAAAGCATTTAGCTCGAACGTAAACTGACGGTCGGCTGGACGTGTGCCAAGTAGCAGTTTCTGTTCGATTCTTGACTCTCAACGTTCATAAAACGTCGAACGAATGCACCATCGCACTCTCTACAGCGAGAATAAAAACATCCACTAAACTGACATAAAGACAATCTTTGTCAGAAACAAAGTGTAGATATTCTTTATGAACGACGTGGTCGGCAAAGTCATGGAAGTTTTCATAAAAATGCAAATTCCACCGCAACGTATTGCCGCCGCCGCCCGTCTGCGTCTGCACTCAGTACTCCTTCATTAAATGTAAATTCTTTATCACGCTCTTTTGACTCGTTCACTGTTAGTTATTAAGGCATACAACAGTGCCATCAAGCCGACATCCGATATGATTTCTCGTTACAATTTGAACTTTATTCTCTCGAGGCTAGATTTCAGTTTTTCTTGGGTTCTCGTCCGGATTATTACGCACGCAAAAATGTACTTACTATTCATTTTATTTGTCACTTCCGCAGCATTTTAATTATTACAATACTTGTGTTGTGCTTTCGTTTTAAAGTTAATATAAAAAAAAAATATCCAATTTGTGTAACAGTTTGGCTAACGTTTTTTGAGGACAAAAAATTATATTTGACATTCGACTTTCTGCATATTTCACAAATAACATTCAATAAACATAACCACTGTCTATCATAGCTAAAAGGCTATATTTGTAAGCATACATTCCCCTTCAGAGTAATTCGTAGAACTATATCTTATGACAAAAGACCGTATCAATAAATCGAAGTACTCAAGCAATATCCCATCTCGGACGTCATAAAACTTCACATTTCAAGCGCATCTGCATCAAAATTCCATTCGGCACCCACCGTCATATTTTATCCCTTTTTATCACAACCGCTTGCATAAGTACGACTAGTATTCTTTTTCAATGACAAAGATTCGCTTTCTGAATAGCAAAAGCGGTGAATCTCACTTTTTCAAGAGGCAAGGGTCGTTTCGTTTATCGATCTCGTATCGTGAACGCGGTAGGAATCCCAATCGAGTTTTCGATGAAATTTCTGAGACGGAGATCTTTTTCCTTGTATATGTTTTTTCGTTGCAGCACTTAGAATGTAAACGTTTTGATCAGACATGTTTATCTGTTGTTTGACTACTTATGAAAGAGTTTATTGTTTTGGTTCAGAATATTGATGTGAGATACAATATGCGTTTCGTTTATGAATAACCCCCATCTATTCCATTCGGAATAGTTTCACGGAGCATTAGCATCGTGTTATTTTGTGTGTGAAGTTGTTTGATAGAGATCAATGTCAACATTGTATAGTGTAAAAATAGCCTTTTGGAACTCGAAAGACACAAATATATATTCCCGTCATAATAATTTTGTTTCTTCTGTACCATACCTTGGAATCTGCTAGTTACGAAGATGTTTGAGGTCCAAGTAAAAATATTCAAAACTTTTTTTATAATTTTACTTTAATGAATCTTTAATTTACTCAATAACTCGTTTATTGTTTTACCGTTAAATGTGATTTTACTCGCAATAAAAAAAATCCTAGCTATAAAATGTTGTGTAGGGTGTCTTAGGTCGCTTCGTGAAGGGTCCGTTGCTTCCCGTCGGGGCTGCGGGTTGTTCGCAAGAGATACCGCAACCTCGACATGAAGGGCTAAGAAGGAACATGGGTGGTTTTTAGTCAGTAGAAGTCTGACAATCCCTTTCGCTCTGCCCAAGAGTAACCGGAGGGGTTATTTGATGATTGTCCACCAGCCAAAAAAAAAAAGTTTCCGTTGACACTTGTCTAGGGTATCTGAACACTATAATACTTAAGTAGGTCTTACTAAAAATATCTTAAAGTTTCTCGGCCTCGGTTTCTCCCTGTAACTTACAATTAGCTATTCAAGGAAAACACTGGAAAAAATGACCGTCGTGTCTCAGAGAATGCTAAATGGCTTAGTGCCCGTAACGAACTTAATCAGAAAAAAAAGGAAGAGCAAAAAGAAAGTATCTATTTTTCAAAAGCAAAACCTGGGGAGGGGAGAAACGGTGATGGTTTTGCTTTTGTTCAGAAAACGTAGATATCTATGAGCATTGTTGTTGTAACAAAAAAATAAATGCTTGTTGCGTTTGTACAAACAATGTTTCTTAGAATTACTATCCTAATAACCTGCTTTACAGGGTTTTCCCAGCGCAGACAAGAAGTCACTGTACCGTAATATCAAGCTCTATAGAGAGTGTAAACGAACCCCTCACGAACCCGTCAACCAAGCATTATGTACATCAAACGGGCCATGGAGGTACTTCAAGTAAAGTTATAACCTGAAAAACTAGTATTTCAAAAAACAGTTGTGAAATGTTTCATGATCCTTGACCTTGCCAAAAACTCTAACTTCAGATTGATACGTTACGACCAGGGACTGAAAGCGGTTACGGTTAAAGGTTAAGATACCTCAAAAATATATCGGTACCGGTTTAAAATAAAGGTTGAGCTATACCGGTACCTTTATAAATAAAGGTTGGGCTAAACTGTTATTTAACCCTTACATGATTTCGGTACCGAAATGCATGCGAGACGGGGCGCGGCGCGCGTGTGCGCGGTGGAAAACGTTAGAACTTGTGTACTTTGTACATTTTGTTTGCTACTCTTTTACTTATCTCTTTGTTGTGTGTGTGAGTGGCGAGGCGGTGCGTCAAAGAAAACCGATACCGCTACCGATACTTTTATAACGGTTACGGTACTTCTACCGAAATATACCGGTATGCATTTCCAACCTCAAAATTCCGCTACCGAAAAAAATAACGGCATCGAAATATTTCGGTAACCGTTATTTACGGTTATTTTTTTTTGAACGGTATGACGTTATACTGAAATTTTTAAGGTTACGTAATTTTTGGGTAATTTAGTCCCTGGTTACGACATAGTTACGAAAAGTTAGGTCTGTTATACAAACATTTTGATTCCGCTAGAACTATTACGCAACTGAGGACGCAACGACTATCTCCACATTATGAAACCTACTATTCCTTGGTACTAAATTATTCCATGACATTTATTCTATACGTCGGTATGTGCAGCAACATTTTCAGAGCGTCTACACACGTATGCCAGTAAATAAAACTGCATTGAAATGTTTAAACTGAAAATTGAAACCCGGAACCATTTGTGTACTTTCGTTTAGTAGTCTTAAATCTTAGAAATATAGAGTAAGTTGCTTTTACTAGATTGTTGTAAGCTGAGCTATTGTATTTTGTAGTGGAAAAAGCAGAATTTTTCCGATTTTTGATATCTGATTAGGTATAGGAAATATGTACATTAATCTTGAATCATTCCTCTGAGCTATTAGCAATTTATATTTGAAGACAAACACAAAAAAAAATTGCACAAATATAAATTGTTCAAATATTGGTTATTACTGACACTTGTACAAAATGGTTAGGTATGGATAATACCGCCAATTTATAAAGTGTGCCAATTTGATAAACCATTAATTTCCCGGAAAAGCTAAACAAGATTTTAATAATATATTCCAAAATCTCGGAACAAAGATGCTGACATTCCAATGCGACCCAAAGCTTTTAAACGTAATGAAATTACAATGATTTTCTCTCTTTTTTTATAAAACGTGAATAACAGGAAAATTGGGGGTATAAAACAAATTATAAATTGTAGAATTATTTATAATTCGCTTGCCTTTTTTTATAAAACGCGTGTACCTGCATGATTTCAAATAGGTCGATAGGGTCGATATGAAATTCCTCTGACAAACACAATTATCGGAAACGATCACGTTTCACAAAACTTGGGAAACTAAATCCGTGCAATTTGACAATTCACCTGTCGTTTACCGTTCTCGTCTATGTCTGCTTTCATGACCTCACCGAAGAGTTAGAGACACTTGGAAGTCTTAGACAAGGTAACTCTGTGGCCCGACCGAACTAAATCTTATAGATAGTAACATTGTATTTATAGAAGATAAACAGTGACATTTTGTAGGAACAGAAGTAATTGAAAAAAAAGCAAAAGGAGTATGTAAGGATCGTAGCAAGTTCCGTTCTGTGGTTTCTGCTTACCCCCATGGGAAAAGGGCGTGAGTTTATGTAATGTTACGTGTAGAAGTAATTGAATAAAAACAGTGTATGAATTTTCAACGTAATTTTGGTGGCTTAAAAATAGTTAACTTTGATTTAATTACATAAAAAGAGCATTTGTAGCTGATTTTTGGAGGTCCAAACTAAAACGTAAGGCAAACAAATAGATAGAAAAAATATTCGATATTAACGCGCACGTCATACACAATTTACATAAATGAGAACATTTCACAAAGGTAAAATCAATCCTTTGAAGCCAACTTTTCGATGGATTTGTGAAAGAGAGAAACAATGCTGTTGTCTGTAGTATAGGTTCTGGTACTAGAATTATACATACATAAAGCACAGAAAGAATAGCAACAAACCACGTACAGTGTATAACAAAGTTTTTCTCGAAGTACCTACACTTCTGATTAAATAGGGCAAACATATAGAGCTTTGCCAACTCAACAAACTTTAGCGTATCCAGCATCAACAATATCTTTGAAAAATCATAACTAAATTGTAGGCGTCATGAATCTACTATTAATACATAGCTTCAAGCCATGCTGCTCCAATTTGTTCCAATTCCAAAGTTTAAACAAACTTTGTGCGAAACTTTGCATGATTCCCGTGATTAAATCGATTTCGGATTGCCGGTGAAATTCCGAAACTGCCGATTCGTCGTTAGAAGTAAACGGCTCACCGAAGTTTTGGCACGTAAAATTTTAAATCCGAACATGATTCGGTTCGGTGCTAACTTTATTTAGGTTTTAATTCTAGAAGTTTTGTTTAGTTATTTTTTTTCGTCTTTCGTATCGTTTTTGGAATAGTTCAGGGATGGTTTTTCCGTTTCGAAACTTTTTTGTGTATTTGACTTGCTCTGTGACCGATGTTGGTGCATTTCTGAATGCAGAGTGGTTTTATTGGGTGCTTTCAACGCAGCAATGCTTTGACTACCGTTCACTCAAAAAAAAAATACAATCGAGGTTAGTGATTAGAGTTTTGTCACAATAATCGGATCATTCCGCCTATCGAAGAAGTGATCTACTTGTCACCGAACTCCTAGGCTTAGGTATATAGTTTGCAAAAGATGTCTTATCTTTAAAATGATCTCAGGTAGATTAAGTAACTTTCATAATAAAACCAACAAAGAAGAACCAGCAAAGAAGACTAACCTCATTTCAGTATCTATCAGGACATCACACCTTCCATTGACCGTCAGTCTCAATTCCAACAACAGAATTAGATCTGGACCGAACGTAGATTCGAACAGTTACACTAATAAAACGCGAGTCGGTAAAGTTAGCCGAGAGAATTCGTGATAACGTTCTATTCAGTCAAGTTTGCCGGCAAACTCCAAGAAACTGTGAATCTATACTTCGTTCAATCACGATATTTTTCAACTCACGAAATTCCATTAACGGTTTTCTTCTTATTGTTTTAGAATGCCGCTGTGAGATACCGCAGTGGATGACCATGTTGAAACTAATGTGTTTTTCCCGCACTCTAGTAAGGTTGAAGGTCTATCTTTCAAAGTAGATATCAAATTGGAGTTTTATAGGCCCCGAATTTGCTTACATCGAAATGTTTTATTTGGCTATCAAGTTAGTCTTGTTGAGCTGAATTTCTTAAACATCGTAAAAAGGGTTAAATGTTTATATAGGCGCCTAAAAGTTCTACAAGATGAAATAGATTACGTCTGGTTTTTGTTGGTTATACTTACATCACAGATCTTTAAATTTTCTCTATGATGTCTTTCTAAAACGTTGCTTTTCAACATTTTGTTAGTAATTACACTTTTAAATTCATTTACGTTTTTGTTAACAGCAACAGTAATTTAGAAACCACTAACTGAAACTACATCCCATTTAAATTGGATGGTCCGCGGAGGCTTAATTGTTTGTCACAACATTAATTCACAATTTGCACAGTAATCCAACTAATCGTATTCGTAATGACGTCACAGCGACTGCGGCACATGTGTCGACTGTCGGTCGACAATTCACTTATCTGCGAGATATATCCCAAGAGTCGCACGTGAGACTTTTGCACCAAGCGCAAACGAACTTATTGTGGAGGTATTACCCGTACCATTGAGTTCGCCGATTTTTTAATCTCGTTTGGAAGAGTTTTGTGGTTCAATTGAGAGTTTCTTAGTTATTTCTTATTTTGGAATGTGATTCAAGGACTTTTATTTATAGATATTGTTTTTGTTTGTATCTCGACTAAAATAGTATATCTGTAAAAATTGTATTATATACGAGTATGTATATCGTGCTAATGTCTGCAACTGTTTTGATTTAAGTTGGAAGCTCAGGCTGTCAAAATCTTTAAAGATACAAAATGGATTAAAAACTATCTGCTAAATATTAAGTTCCACCATAACTTCTAACAAGGAATCTACTATAACTATCAATATCGCTTTGCCCAACAACGGAGTCGAATCCTAAGACTCACTCTAAACAGCCTCCTTTCTCGTCACAGACCAAAAGATTCCAGCATCACCTTTGAAATTATTAGCTTGTACTAGCAGTGCTACCAGGGTTCCATGTCACGTGTGCCGGTTTACAATTCACTTATCTCAGAGTGAGATCCCAGGAGTCTGTAGTACGTGAGACTTTTGCTCTAAGTGTGAACGAAGTTATTGTGGATCAAATTGAGCAGATGATTCTTTTTTTTCGTTTCGAATTGTTTTTAGAATTTGAGTGGATGTTGATTACAGAATCACTTTTAGGAAACCTTAATGGTATTATTATTGGCTGAATGTAGACGTAAATTTGCTGAATTTGACGGCACGGTTGGCGCAGTGGCTAAGCGATTGGACTGCTGCGCTGCGTGTCGCGGGTTCGATCCCCGCACGGAACAAATGTTTGTATGGCCTGCAGATAGTTGTTTCGGGTCTGGGTATTTGTGTATGTGACTTTATATGTTTGTGAACGCACCCACGATACAGGAGAAATTCCTAGTGTGGGGCAACGTTTTTTTTAAAAAAAAAAAGTGTTTTAGTTGCATATTTGGGGTGGCAAACTTATAAAAAGTTTGCTGGTTTGCAGGATAGTTGTAGCCAATCAACTGTTGTAACCTTTAGTAAGATTTGGAGATGACAAAGTGATTTATTAGTTACCTTACAATTCTTTCAAGTGATCTGATATGTTCTTAGAATCCGATTCTTTAAAGAAGGATGCCCATTTTTCACCTGATAATGTATAGATATGAAATAAATATTAAAATTTAGCTAATTATTTGTACATTCATTACGCTAATCACAATTTTAAAAGAAGGACAGGAAAAAATATTATTTGAGTTTTCGATTCTAACTCTACATTTATTATTCGTCTCTTTACCATATTTTGAACGCATTTCAATCACCCTGAACGCATCCAACTACCCATTTTTTACAATGTTCCGTTTAACACACTGCTTCTTAACTTTATTCAATTGTTTTTCTGAGTTTTATACATTATTTTAAGTTTTATTTAATCAATAACTATTTTTTATTAGTCTGTGGGTAATACAGATCAATTTAAAATAACATAATAATTAAATAAATTATTAATCATGTAGAATATAATTGAGTTCACACGAGTGAAACGGAATTTATTAGATATTATTGTTTTGACAGTTCTGCCATTGGCGCATGGCGCAGTCCTTCATTCAAAAAGTATAATAATACAACGGCAGAAGAGAGCCCTCTTGTGGCATTTCGAAGCATGAAATAGGTAGGCAAGTGATCACTTTTGACAATAAAAAAGCAAAGTTAAACTTTTGTTTAAAGGTAAACAAACTGCCAACTATCGTAAAGGCAAATCCTAACCTAAAAAGTAACATTAATATTTTTTGGCCTTTGTAGACTTTAAATCGTAAAAATGACTATGTGACATTATTGTCTAAACTTATAGGTACTCTTTCTACTATACCTTATAACTATACATTAACTTTCAATATCAGGTTTTTAAATGTATGGAAAGTGGGCATTGTTCTTTCATCCTTTGGCCCTATAAGTCAATAGCCGAAGTGTTAGTAATTACCTCTTAATGTATAAAGGTGTGTCGTCGTAAACCCAGTCCTCACTAATTTATTTAAAGCACATATTTCATTAGACGCAGTTACTACTAAGTTTCATAGTAAGGTAAACAAAGTAGCACAATCTCGAAATTAGCTAGACACGGAGCACTTAAAAAAATATTATTCAAAGAAATTACATTCCCCAAGGAATATTACGTTGGCTCGTTTCTTTTTATACCGAGGTAAGTTGGCTGCAACATTAGTTTGCAGAGTTAGCTGGTTTCCTTCGTCCAAAAGTGGGGTAATATTTTCCAAAGATAAATTTTAAATGCTCCCGGTTTTGCACACTTAGTTTGTTAGATTATAGCGTCGTTACACAATTTATTGCTTTCGTGTGTTGTTATATTTAATGATCTTTTGTTTCTTTGTTACTACAGCTACAATGTTCCAGATAAGGTTTATTTGAAATCTGCGAAATAGGTATTCTGGACTTTAGTGTTCTGTTCGCAGTAAAGATGCAATTAAACGCACTTGACTGCCGGAGTCGAGTGTTTTCCATTTGCAACATTTGTACGATTACGAGAAGGTTACAGTCTGTTTGCTCGTTAAATTTTATATCGATAGTTAAGTTAAAATATTGAAAAATTCAGAAAACGTTCAACAAAATAAATTTGAAAATAATAAATAAATTCACAGTCCATACCAATTCGCATTCAAATTCATTGGTACGAAAAAATCGGATATACGCGGAACATATTCGCACGTGGTTACGGTCTGATAGAAAAATCCAAATATGTGGTGGGACCGTACCCTTAAATTTAAATACAGCGTACATCAGATGTAATGGCTATAATCGCATGAATCGTACGAATGAACTCGACAAACGAACGGACACAGAGGCTACATTGACAGCGGATAGCTTCCCAACTTTGGAACATATTACCCAGAAGAGACCCTGAAATTAAATCGTGGAAAAAAATACGAGGTCTAGAATTATTGTAGAAAAATAAGTAGATTTGACTTACGAGTATCAAAGGGTCTCTGTAGGACGTAGAGAAATTGTGCATCTGAATTATAAGATAAATAAATAATGACGATAATTAAGTACTTAAATTCACTCAACGAAGCAATGATCTTTTAAAAGTAAAATTGAACAAAAAAGTTCGAATTATTTAAGTTGCAAACGACATTTTATCGCTCTCATAGCAACCTCACTACTACTGGATTTTCCTCTGATATTTATTTTAACATCAGCTTAAATCCTGACGTACGATTACGACTGCGAGCTACACTGACCGTTAATATTTGTTAAAAACACGAATAAATAAAGTAAATAGATTACTGGATTAGGTCACTGTATCCACTGAATTGCGATATACTATAGTAATCATTAAGCTGGGTTAACGAGAGGATTTTATTTGGAAAAATGTTGGCCTATTCACTAACTCAGGGTAGAGCATAGTGATTCAAGGAGTTTTATCACCCTTCGTGTCTATTACGAGAAGATACACATAACACATTTTTATTTAGCCTGTACTGTTCATTGCTGGGTAAAACCCTTTGCCTATTTCTTCCACGAACTCTTTTCTCGCGCCACTTCGAACCAACCCTCCAGGTATGCATCGTCTCGCTGTCACTTTCTGGGTTGGCCTCGGCGGCGCTGTCCATGTCTTGTTAGACATTGTGTGGAGACTTTTGCCCACCGGTAATCGTGCACGCACCTGATGTGTTCAGCCCAATCCCATTTCAGACTAGCAAATACAAAAAATACAAAATAGTTTATTGTGTAAATTAGAACCTGCATCACATTTTAACGTGTTTGGAGCCCCCATTTAAATTATAATTCCAGGCAAACAATGCCTGTATTAGAAGGCTCCGCTCTTTCAACATCAATGTCGTACACATAAAATAACTCAGGTTAATATTATAGTGTACTGTGAACTTAAGAGTAAATGTACAATGTAAGTACATTTTTCTGTATTTAAATGAAGGTTACATACTAATCTTAAGAAAATAAAAATAATTTAGGTTGAAATTTAAATTATTGACAGTAAAATAAAACTTTAGCAGTCTTCTTGACAGTTCAATTTTATTTGTTTGTTTAGATTAATTTAAAACAAAAAAGTTTTTCCTAATCACAACAATTAGGTAGGTATAAAGACAACACTTGTTCAGTTGGGAAGTCTCAAAACATTCCTTTTGATGTGAAACTTCTCTTTTGTTTTTCGTCAGTGACAGATTTCCTCTCCATTAGACAAATTGTTTTAAAAAGTTACCAATTCAGAAAGTTAGCAGGAATAATGAAGAACATTAATCAGAACGTAGGGATGATCGTGTAAGCTTTGAGAGTTTTGAATATTATATTAAAACTAAAGTGTATTAGAGATAAGGCTTTAAGTACTTTGTAAAGTGTCTGATAAACTAAGAGATCTTAAGAAGATTACAAAGCAAACGTTTTCTTAAAGCCGCTGAGTGATTTGATCTGTTCTTATAAAGTCAAGTTTCTTGTTAGTACATAAACTAATAATTCTTAATGTATGTAACATAGTACTCAAACAAAATAAATAGAAGAGATTTCTTGGAAATAAACCCTCTCGAATTTTTAATAGGTTCTTAAAGACTTAGCATCAGTAAGACTTTAATCGTTGGAGTTTTCGATAACATAATGAATGAGCAATCAGTTATCTTAAGCATTATTTTTATTTTCATTCACTCCACAGCTTTTGTAATGAAAATTAACCACGTAAATGAAAAATACCTATCAAAATTGCATGCATAAAGCTCACATTTCCTTTTGTTGTCAGCCATAAGTTGAAAATGTCTTTCATTCTTTTATACCAATATACCTGAACCAGATTACAGTCTCAGTCATTGACGGGATTTTAAAAGTTCTGCATTATACATAATGTACATAAAAATCGTCAACAAAATTATGTTCTATAGATTGATTCAAACACGTCATATATTACACACAAACAGACATACATTTACATTGCCATTGAATATGTTAGAATGGAGGTAGTTTAGTGTTGCATTTTAAACTGGACGTGTATCTACTCTTTGTGTGGGTTTTATTAAATTATTCAGCGAAATAATACTGTTGCTTTATTAAAGGAATAATTAATGGTCCGTATGAAATTAATCGTACTTGGCATGTTCAATATAAATTCGTCAATGTGTTCAACCTTGACAAATTTATATGGAACATGTTAATCACTAACTGGAATTGTAAATCTGTTGTGTATTTAATTGTGAAAATATTTTATCACCGAATCAATATTTTAATAGTTTAACACTATTTCACCTAACACTACAAATGTGAGCTAATAATAATTGCACGCTCCACTTATTGCTTTTAATTTAGATAAAGCTATTAATGTGAATTGTGTAGGTAACCGGAAAATAGAATGATTAATTCAAACCTAATGTATCGTATTCGTATTGTTGTTACGTTGTTAGTTTTAGTAACGTTGCCCCATGCTAGGAATATAATCTGTATCGTGGGTGCGTTTAGGGTTCTCGTTTTGTGTAATTCCTCAATTTATTATTCCGAGTTACTTCACACATGCTATCAATTATAATTAAATCAATCTAAGTACACAATGATAACAAGGTTAAATCGCAGATATACAAATATCGCTACATTCAACAATTCTAAAGAAAAAAGCAACAATTTTCTTACGATTCCGTCAGTCAACGGTACCACACAATATGTATCCTTTTCAAACATCCACCATTATCCCGGCTAATAAGACTGGGGCTTACCAGACCTCAATTTATAATAAATCGAACAGAGCGTTATCGTTTGCTAGCACACAATGAAACGACGTATCTTCGTCCACAGTCAACGGAGGTCCAAACACCCCTCGGCCATAACCTTGAATGATGACCAACGATTTGTTAAGACCCCGTCCTGGGTCGTTACGACCTCTTTTCAGTTTTTATTCCCCTTATGATGTTTCATTTTATGATTGCCTGCAGTATTAGGAGCGTACGTGACGGTATGAAATATGTTTTTAGTTATTTTTTGTGTGGGTTTCTCTTTTTGGGCGGTAATACCAGTTGTTTCATTGTAATGGAAGGATTTCTTTGTTTTTTTCTTGGAACACAATTATCCTGCAGCGTTGTTCTATTTTTGGCTTACTGTTTCCAGAAATAATAGCAATGGTTTTACTGTTAACATTAACTTAGATATTTGATACTCTATTTTATTTAAAGATAAACATACACTTTATTGATTTACCTTCGAACCTTGAGATATCTACACGCTATCCTAATTTTGTAAAGGCGCCCAAAATTCCGATTTCAATGTTCCAGCAATCAACCCGGATTAACCTTGAACCCTTCAAAACAAATATCTTTTACGATTACAATATATTACACTGCCTGATTAACATAAACCGTTTTCCCAGAACCATATTTACACACTCCACACTACGTTGCTCCATGAAATTCTAGCTAAAACATTGTAAGCTCAAAACGCTGGCATCGCCTTGTTATAAATCCGTTTTGCTCGTAAAGAAAATTGTGTAATATATCATCGTGTTAACACCACGTGAGAGAACCCGTTTATCAACTCAAGCCTCCTAATATTATCTCTTATGAATGTTATTCCACCTTTTTTTAAACATTCTAATACGAGGCACGTGGCGGGGAAATGAAATAATAACACGACATATTAAAGGTAAATATCCATATCACAAAATGTTTTTATTTTATTATAAAATATGAGGGAAGGTACAAAGTTAACGTTAACAAGTCCTGTAGATACAGTTTTCTATCCATTTTTCCACTTTTTTTTTGCTTTCATTACATTTTTACGAACAAACATATAACTATTTCAATTTCTCTTGCGGCGGAGTGGGTGAACCTAATAATATACAAATGTAGGAAAGTTTTAGTGTTCACTTCATGTTCTTGATTTGTAATCGAAAAATGTGTTTTCTTTTTTCATTTACTAACTATATCGTTTAGCATTTTACATCACCATCTACTAAGCCTTTTCTCAACTATGTTTGGTTCGGCTTCCAGTCCAACTGCCATGCAGCTGAATATCTAAAAATATAGTATGTAAATGAAAGTTTGAGTTGAAATCGCACAACTGTGATAAATTAAGACAAACATTAAATTACAGTCAAGAAACATACTCATTCAATGGACAGAAAGTCAGGCAAGCCCGACTAATTATCTACAGGAGGACTTACAAGAACAAATCAAAACCCAAATATGTAAAGAAAACAAGACAAAAGCCTCCTAAATTGTGATGCATTTTGCAAGCTGTTTTCAATTACAAGAACATGAGCATATGAGTAGGGTTTTCAAAATTCAATTACAAAGTCCCCGTGTCCCCCTGCGTATGTTTTATGAAAACATTTTACAATATTACTACACTTTGCGATGGGGTACTTGGATAGTAAACGTCTTGTACTAGGGGGTAAGAAAATGAAAT
The DNA here is from genome assembly GCA_949774965.1 of Diarsia brunnea. Lineage (NCBI taxonomy): Eukaryota > Metazoa > Arthropoda > Insecta > Lepidoptera > Noctuidae > Diarsia > Diarsia brunnea. The sequence continues at coordinate 11,185,192 of OX459003.1, read as the reverse complement.
TTACATTCGTATAACAAACAGGGGAACCATAAAGTACACTTCTTTGCTTTGAATTTAAATTACGAGTGTTTTTATTTGGTAATTTGAAAAAAAAAATGTGTACCTAGTGTTGTCCTTTGTCGCAGATTGCTGTACTTTTTGCTAAGATTGAACCCCAAGTTGCTACTGGGATAGCAACTACCATTACCATTGCCATAAAAAATATTAACGAAAACATCTTGCCTTCTTCTTCTTCCTGTCTTCTTCAGATCCCAATACAGATCCGTAAATGGCAAGATGTTTTCGTTAATATTTTTTTCCATGGGTAGACTCAATGAAATGCCTACTACAGATACACCTCGCAGATATATCATTAGATAGTTTTTAAGTCTGTGTGCCAGGATATGGGTAATTTTCTGGAAAGAGCCGCATTCCAGGTCATTACGTGTCTTTTCCCATCGTCATACAACTACTCACGTCGCTGTTACGTACTGGGCACAACTGGTTTATAAAGAACAAATGGTTCGAAAAAAGGTGAAGTCTTTCTAGCAACTACATATTATACCGAGAATGCAAGCATATTTGAAAACTAAACTTATTTTTCATCGGAAAAATGTATCGTTACTTATTCAACCTTTCACATAATATCAATATTACAGCGACTTATCAGCAACACGTGTTAGTTTCAAACGTGCTCTTCAAAGAAACATACTGGCGGCTTCATAAAGCAAAGTTTGAACTAGGTACCCTACTACGCATGGCTTACCATCATCATAAAATACAGATCGATTCCACGAATCGCTACCAGTCAAACGAAACAGTACGACAGTTACTATGAAACCATACCAAGTTTCAAGTAAATTGACGTTACGTATCGTCAACTAAAAGGCTTTTACTTCACTTTATAGCTCACTTATTTCTAGGTAATTCGTCAAAAGATGATTATTTTCTTCTGTTTTTTTACCAATAACACTTTGCCCGACCTGGGAATTGAAACTAGGACCTCATGCACAGCAATCGCGCTTGTGACCACTAGACCAAACGACGAAGTCTTTTTTATATTCATAACTAGCTGATGCCCGCGGCTTCACCCGCGTGTATGTCGGTCAAATTATATACTAAAACTTCTTGAATCACTCTATCTATTAAAAAAAACGCATCAAAATCCGTTGCGTAGTTTTAAAGATTTAAGCAAACATAGGGATATGGGGACAGAGAAAGCGACTTTGTTTTATACTATGTAGTGATACTATTAAAACATACCTTCAAATTCAATAAACTGTCTTCCCTTAGAACTTCCCAATTCGACACCCGACTCCCTAGCGAACAGAATCCGCCAAAACAAAATATATCTAAATAGAGATGTATCGACTAACAAGTATGGACAAGGGGGGGGGGGGTTGGTGTAGGTCTTAGTGGGGTGTGTTCTTCAGCCAGGGAACACACTCCTATAAAGTGCTAAGAATACCAGTAGCGTACGCCTCGAGAGTGCGGAGTCGAGGCTATCAGGCGCGCACCGACAAGTTCTTTGTATACGTCCACGCCATTTCTAGGCCGACGCCTCGGTCTATTGATGGGCCCACACACACATCAGTGTGGGTCGTCCTCCCCGGGCAATGCTGCGGTCTGAAACGAGTCCCCGCACACTTTCCACCTACCTCGAGACCACAGTAGCAAAATACGAAGAGCGACAGGCGAACCTTCGGCGCCTTAAAACCGAACAATCTGGCTGAGCCGAGCCGTGGCGGCGTAAAACCACACTTCTGGCCCACATGGCCTTGGGGCACTAAATACCCTCAGAAAGTTGTACCACACCGACCAAGGGCAGGTAAGTGTGAGTTCTTGTTTTTAACATACCCGTGCCCAGACCAAAAAAGAAAAATGAAAGCACAGTTTAAAAATAAACTACCCCAGGGGGGTACCACTACCTCAGGTAGCGGAGAATCCCTCACTGAGCCTAGCTCAGTCTGTCCCACGTATTCTGGGGGGGACAAAACGTGCTCAAATTTAGATTTGTCGGGCCTCGCAGAGGCCATACCTAGCGACTGTGACATCAAGTCGCAATGGACCAATGTTGCCGCACATAAGCGACCCTGCAAAAGGAGCTCGCGCGGTAAACAATTAAATACCAAAGGGCAGAAGGGCCTACCCGAACGTAGTCGCCTCAACAGGCGCGCGGGAGGGGAAGCCCCAAAGCCTCAACCCTTACCTAACCCTAAACCCTCTCCACCTGTGACGGTTACCGCAGCCGCAGAAATGCAGCGCGAGCCCAATCAGTCCAACCCGAAGGAACCGGCAACGGCACCCAAGGGAACGGAGTCCCAAAACCCACCACCATTACCACCACCACCAGGTCAGCAGATTAAGAGGCACAGACCGAGAGGTAAACGCGGACGGCGGACTGCTGCAGCGGCTACCACTGCTCCTGAAAAGGAACAGTCTGGGGATGGGGGAAGTCTGGACGGGCGCGCTTCTTCGAAGCGTCCTCGCCTTGATGAAACCCAAACTCCTAGAGGGGATGCCAAACGCGCGAAGACCGGAGCGATACCGAAGCGGACGGTAAGTTACGCGGATGCGGCTCAATCGCATCTGATGGTAGCGGTTATCACCGTCCCGCCGAGGGACCTCTCGACCAGTCAGGCAGAGCAGTTGCGGGAAGCTATCGATGATAGTATTCTGCAAGCTGTTTTGTCTCCACAGTCTCCGAGCACGCCGGCTCCATCTTTCCGCGGTCGCCCTTTCCTAATGGACGGGGTTCTAGCGATGTGGTGTGAAGACGCAAACGCTCTCAGCTGGCTTGAAAGGTCAGTCAAAACCATCCCGTCACCCATTCCCAATACCAGTCTGGCCGTCATCAAGCAGTCAGAGTTGAAGAAGAAGCTCAAAGCAGGGCTCCTCATCCACACCCGTATTACGGAAGCTGCTACGCTGCACAGGGTCCTTTGCGCCCAGAACCCGTGGTACAAAGTCAACTCCTGGCAGTTGTATGACATGACGCTGGATGATAAACTCCAGGAACCAGGATCCAAGGAGAAGGTGGTCCACCTGCTTCTGGGCATCCCCGAAGATCAAAAGCAGGCCATCCTCGACCGAGACCGACGTGTAGCCCACATGTCGGGAAGTGGGTACATCCGCTTCTTTACTTCGGACGAGGTGAGTACTGCTGAAACAGTACCAGCAGCGACGAGTGGGGCGCCAGCCTCGACGCCATCTACCTCAGCTCCCCGACAGGGTACGAGTGAGGTAGACATGGACTCATCGGTGCAGAGCGACGGACTCACTAGTGACGAAGATGCCGTCCTGTGTAGCCCATAGCTCGTCCCTCAACATTATACAGACCAACCTTCAGCACAAACAGATAGCGGCGGCGACTTTACGCAGAGTGCTGGAGGCAAACAACAAGACCGTCGCCCTTATCCAGGAACCCTGGATAAGAAACAACAGAATCTGCGGTTTAAACAACACCGGTGGTAAGTTACTGTTGAACACAGCAGTTGACAAACCGAGAACCTGTATTTACATGCCCAACACCGTAGCAGCCACACTGCTTAACCAATTCTGTTCCAGAGACCTCACTGCTGTGAAACTTGTGACAGAAACGCAAACCATCCTAGTTCTAGCCTCAGTGTATATGCCGAGCGACGGCGACATTCCACCAAGCGAACTCGTCGAACTGGTGCAACACTGTGAGGCATCAAACTGGGATCTCATCATCTCGGCTGACTGCAATGCACATCATCCGCTATGGGGAAGTAAGGATGCAAACAGAAGGGGTGAGTTACTAACCGAATATTTATTCCAAACAAACCTTAACATTATGAACAAGGGCACAGAACCGACTTTTGTAAGCTCCAGGTACCAAACCATTATAGATATTACCTTAGCCACACATGCGGCGGCAAATCTCATCGAGGAGTGGCACGTGTCAGGCGAACCATCCTTCGCAGACCACCGCCGTGTGTGTTTCAATTTACGGCATAAGCTAACAAACCCTGTTCCATATCGTAACCCCCGAAAAACAGATATAACAAGGTATACTAAATTAACGAGCGATGCACTAAGTGATGCACGAACAGCTGATGCATTACTTAGTACAGAAAACATAGAACGTGGCGTACAGGTCTTAACTGATACTCTTCTGAACAGTTACGAGCTGGCATGTCCTGTCATAACTCCTAAAAGCCCTGATAAGAGTTCATGGTGGGGGCCAGAACTAGAAAGATTGCGCAAGGGCCTTAGAAAACTTTTCAACCAAGCGAAAAATTCCAGGACCACAGAGGACTGGGACAAGTATAAAACAGCGCAGAAACACTACAAAAAACGGATCAGGTACCGAAGGACAGAGTCCTGGCGTAACTTCTGTAGTAGCATTAACTCAACAAACCAAGCCGGAAGAATTAAGAAAGTCCTAGCTAAAGGCGACCTCAACCTTTTGGGCTCCCTTAAAAAGTACGACGGCACATATACAACCTCCGACGATGAAACCAGCTCAGTACTGCTGGAGACCCACTTTCCCGGATGCCAAATCACATCCGACCCAGAGTGGCCTACTGACCACCACAGCGCACCAACAACTAGCGAATGGGATGTGGCTAACAAACTAGTAACTGCGGATAGAATAGAATGGGCTCTAAGGAGCTTCAAGCCTTTCAAATCCGCAGGGCTGGACGGGATCTTCCCGGCCCTACTACAATGGCAACTAGAACAGGTAACCAAGTACCTACTACCAATCTACCGGGCCTGCATAGCTTTCAACTATATCCCCTTACTTTGGAGAGAGGCAAAAGTAGTCTTCCTACCTAAACCAGGAAAAGAGGACTACACACACGCCAAATCTTTCAGGCCCATCAGTCTAACATCTTTTCTTCTGAAAACTTTGGAAAGACCGGTAGATCGACACCTTCGAGATGGAGCTCTAAAAAGCAAACCACTGCATCCCCAACAACACGCGTACAGGAAAGGCAGATCAACAGAGTCGGCATTACACATGGTAGTGCACAAAATAGAAACGGCTATAACCAATAAATCCTCAACACTTGCTGCCTTCATAGATATTGAAGGGGCTTTTGATAAAACCATACACAACAGCATTAACCACGCCCTGCAGAAATTTAGTGTAAAACCGGTCATAAGAAACTGGATCACTAAATTGGTCAGCAAGAGGGCGGTACAGATAGTGGGAAATACTACCACAAGAGCCAAGGTAGCAAGAGGATGCCCCCAGGGAGGCGTCTTATCTCCACTTCTCTGGAACATGGTAGTGGATAGCCTCATAAAAAAACTGAATGACAGAGGATACACTACTATTGGTTATGCAGACGACCTTGTTATACTGATAAACGGGAATGCTGAAGATATGCTGTGCAAAGTGATGCGCTCTGCACTGCAGATAGTAGAAGTTTGGTGTGAAGAACACGAACTTTCAGTAAATCCCAAGAAAACAGAGCTTATCCTATTTACCAACAAAAGGAAGCTACCAGAATTACAACTACCAAAGCTTTTCAACACTAGACTCTCCCTATCAACGCAAGTGAAATATCTGGGCATAATTCTTGATAACAAATTGAACTGGGCGAGTCACTTAGAGGCTAAAACAAAGAAGGCCTGTATAGCTTTTAATCAGTGTAGAAGACTAGTTGGTAAGAGATGGGGTCTTAACCCAAAGATCACACTCTGGCTATACACGTCAGTCATCAGACCTTCTATTACTTACGGATCAGTTGTATGGTGGCCCAGAACTCAGCTGACCACGGTGAAAACGAAACTCCAGAGCCTGCAACGCTTAGCTAGTGTAGCAGCTACTGGATGCATGAGAACAACTCCATCAGCAGCGTTAGAGTTTCTTTTAAATTTAAGACCTCTGGATCTGGTCATAAAAGAGGAAGCTCAAGCAACGGCCTTAAGACTAAGATCAAACGGTCTATGGAAAGTAAATACAGAAACAACACACTCAAAAGTTTTACAGGGGATTCTGAAGGAAATACCACTCCTTGAGGCGCCCATGGATAAGACTTCATCTCACCATGTGTTCGATAGAAGTTACGACATCCAACTCACTGCGGAAGCAGTAGATAGCTCTGGCATCAATGAAGTTAGGATATATACGGACGGCTCCAAGACCTCATATGGTACAGGAGCCGGCGTCTTCTCGAATGATCTCAACATCTCTATATCAAATACCCTAGATAAATTAAACACAATCTTCCAAGCCGAATGTGTCGGTATCACCAGAGCGGCACAAGCAGTTGCAGCCAGAGACGTCAGAGATTTTAAAATAAAGATCATCTCCGACAGTGCATCGGTGCTTCAAGCCCTAAAAAACAACACAATTACCTCTGTCCTAATACTGGAATGCCACAATGCACTCCAATCCATTGCAACCACGAACAGTGTAACCCTGCAATGGATCAAAGGACACAGCAACTCGCTGGGCAATGACGCAGCAGATGAGCTGGCCAAGAGAGGCTCAGGCGATACAGTATTTGGACCGGAACCACTACTGCCCATACCTCAGGCCCAAATAAAAACATGGCTGCGTTTAAGAACCACAGAAAAACACCTTACCGAATGGAGAAACAGTGAAGGATGCAGGCAAACAAAAGATGCAGTTCCGGCGGCAACAATGAAGTTTACTCGCAATCTCATCAAACTTAAAAGGGACAAAATCCGTAAAATCATAGGAATTTTAACGGGTCACTGTTCCTTAAACAAACATCTACATAACATAGGTGTAACAGACAGCCCACTGTGCAGAGGATGCATGGAGGCGGAAGAAACGCCAAGGCACGTACTCCTAGAGTGCAGGAGCGTGGCAGATCACCGGGCACAAACTCTACGATCCCCATTAACTCTCCCAGAAGCCTGCAGCAGTCTGGGAAGGCTGCTAAAATTCTGGGACGACCTATGTTGGTTGGAGTAGGTATTATTTAAACAGCACGCACAATGGCCCAATCAAGAGGCTAAGTGCGGACAAAAGCCCAGTTAAACTAAACTAAACTAAAGTATGGACTCGATACGTTCCCTCTTCAATTTGCGACTGCAAAATTGGATTTGATCCTCAACACTATTCGGATGGTCGTTTATCTCAATTCCGTAGGCGCAGACAAAACGGCAGTATCTATTGGTGAGAACCCGAAATATGTGCGAGTATCATAAATAAGGCATCGATCTCACTCGATACTAGTCTGGAACCAAAGTAGGGTTCTGATAATGTCTAGCCTTAATATGATGTATGTACGATGAGGAGCTCGTGGCATAATAATAACTGCTACTCGAATCGATCTTTAGGTAAAGCCGCGTCCCGTCGGAGCTGCGGGTTGTTCGAAAGCGATACCGCGACCTCGGCACAAGGGCTAAGAAGGAACATGGGTGGTTTTTAGTCAGTAGAAGTGACACTGCCTTCCGCTCTGCCCAGAGCGGGAGCAGTTATTTGATGATTTCTCACCCCCCCAAAAAAAAAAGGTAAAGCCACGTTTGCCTAGGTTGGTATGTGGATGGCTGACCGTCTGTTACATACCGAGTTTCCTCCGTGGGTCGGAAAGCACGTTAAGCTGTTGGTCCCGGCTGTCATATAGATCTTCAGCAGTCGTTACAGGTAGTCAGTCAGTGATCTGAAAGTCTGACAACCAGTCTTAGGCCCGGTTTCCACCAAAGCGGAGGGAAGCGGAGACGAGAGGATGTGCGGAAATCGGCCAATCACATTAGTTAAAATTTACATCTGGTCTTTCGCCCTTCCTGTGATTGGTCGAATTTGGCACATCTCCTCTCCGCTCTGCTCGTCTCCGCTTTGGTGGATACCGGGCCTTAGTCGTACCACTACCGGGACCACACACACATGCTTACCACGATCCTCAGACATGTGGGACCGACCAGAGAGAGAAAGTACAGACAGTCTTACCAAAGAGTATCGTGTTACCCAGTTATTGCGTTGTAAAGGTCAGATAGACAGTCACTCCGTGTAAAATACTGGTATTCAGAAGTATTGATGTTTATTCATTGAATAGTTTTGAAGACAAAAAAATCTGATGTGAGAAGGAATTCTTTTACTTACGTTTTTTTTGTCCTTGTACTGGGTAAAAGGTTTATAGAAATTGAATAATGGGTCAAGTGCGTATAGGTACCCACAAACATCCACACGTCTTAACGCTACAAGTACCTTTCCTTGTACATACAAACCCTGTTTAAAAACCTCAGGGAGAATGTTTGTAATGGTTACGTATATTTATTTTTATTAAAATTGTACATAATATCATCACGTTTGTAATACCCGAAGGGTTAGGCAGAGTTGCACCTGATAGTACACCCACATTTCACCTATTTTGTTTTAAGTCCCTTGTAACGGGACAGGCCTTTTGCCATCAACCGGGCACGAATCCAGATTCCGTGACTACTACTAAGAAATCCCTGATACAAAAAAACCAATAACACCATGCTTTTTTTTTTGGTGGGTGATAAATCATCGAATAACCCCTCCCGCTCTTGGGCAGAGCGAAGTGTCAGACTTCTACTGACTAAAAACCACCCATGTTCCTTCTTAGCCCTTCATGTCGAGGCCGCGGTATCTCTTGCGAACAACCCGCAGCCAATAACACTATGCTTGACCTGGGAATCGACTATATTAAAATGAAGTGAAAGATTTTAAGGTAATTTTAGAAATCCCGTTTGATTTTTATTATAAAAGATACGCACCTAGATAGAAAAAAGAAGAATTCAAAATATTGTCCGTCCATACTTTCAAGGTTCATTCTACTTCGGCCAGTAGGTAAGTAAGTAAGGTATATTTTCAGCCACATGTAAATATATCCCGATAAGATCTAAGCATTCTTGTATCAAGAGTAAGGGAGCCACATACGTGGTCTATTGACGAAGGAAAAAATACGATAAAAATATTGTAAAGGTTTTGCAAGCTTGCGTGAGGGTGGATACGTGTCCGTAACTTATTATTTTTATCAAAACACTTCCTTACGAGGATGTGTGTTGTGGTGGGAACGTAAAAATATGAAGCTATGTCATTTGGGGGTAAGCAAACACATTCGATGGTGTGTATGCATGACGATAACTTCAAGGAGTTATATTAACGATATATTGAAGAAACTTTAAGGTCTTGTAAACTTAAAACTTTACTGTAATTCTCAACGAAACCCATCACTGTATTTCAAAAGGTACCTGATTCTTAACTTTCCTGAGTTATTCTGTTTCACCGACTTAATATAATTTAGTGTGTCTTTAGTATCTACAGTTTGTTCACAGGTCGTAAAATGTAGATAAGCTGTTGATGATGCATACACACAATGCATGCAATCATATTTTTGTGGTGTTTAAACCTACAGTTGTACTTGTATTCGCCCCCTATTACATGGGACTTAAACATATCTGGCGAAATGTATGTCGAGTGTAGTCACAACTCAGCCTGACCTCACGGGGATAACAGGCACCATGTTATGAACTTGTACCGTAACTTGACACCAGATATGATTTATTGTAAACGCTGTAATACTCAACAAAACCAGCTCAACTTATAAAACCAAAATTCAATCAATAAAAGCACAAAAGCTTTAAATAACAATTTATTAATTGAAACGTTAATCGTTCACAAATAATTTGTTTCAGCTAATAGAGACGATTTAATTTAATCAACTGCACATAAGATAATTGCATCATCGTTTGATCAATCGGTAAACGAATAAATCTGGATTCCATTTATTTCTGTCCGATATTTTTGTACAGTGGAACGTGAATATTTTAAAAACCGATTTTTGGATTAAAATACGTTGTAAATAAAAAAGGTTGTGGGGTATGGACAGTTTTAGCTTTTAGATTTAAATAAAAGCTTTTCGATGTTGCTTGGTGACATGGTTATCCTAGCCTAGCAGTATCATTCGATATAGCATTTCTGCATTCATCATCATCATCATCCACAACCAGAATTTACCCACTGCAGGCTGAATTTAATAAATAATTAAAAATTTAATTTAATTCTAATTTACTACTTTTCTCTTTCTTCTGCCTTAATTTACGAACGCATACATACGAGTACCTACACATACATTTCGCCAGTTATGTTCAAGTCCCAATTAAACGGGAGTGAGCCTATAATCATTAATCGAGCACAAATTCAGACCTCTTTTTTTGTTTTTTTTTTTGGGAGGTGGGAAATCATCAAATGACTCCTTCCACTCTGGGCAGAGCGGTAAGGAGTGTCAGACTTCTACTGATTAAAAACTACCCTTATTTCTTCTTAGCCCTTGTGCCGAGGCCGCGGTATCTCACACCCGCAGCCCCGACGAGACCCGCAGCCCCGACGAGACCCGCAGCCCCGACGAGACCCGCAGCCCCAACGGGAAATTCAGACCCCTTGGCTGCTACTGAGAAATTTCTAATGGAAAAACTAAATTACATTTTGGCAGACCTGAAGAATGAACCTTAGATTTTATGCTCAGCAGTAGCGCATGCGAACACTACACTATACGACATATCTTTGGAAGGTATAATAAAAAAAAAACAAAAAATTAATTTGTTTTCTTCGGCCTTCGATCAAGTGTTTGAGGTCAAGAGATCCAAGACGTGAAAAGTCAATGTCAAACAAAATCAAAGAAAGCTCAAGTGGAAGAAGAGCTGTATTTGTCGTTAAACCAATGCTTTCGCGAGAGCAAGAGTGAACGTGGAGAGAGTTCTTGAGTGGACACCGCGAACCGACAGACATTGTGTACTTGAGGGAAGTAGCCGGACTGGGTTTCAATTGAAGCGGAATACGTCTAGATTTTTCAGATAAGACACAAAAAAGAAATTGTAAATGAAACAACTATGATAATACACAATAAACCATTTTATTTTATTTTTTACACGACTGCCCCAAAAAAAAGAGTGTTATGTTTTTAACGTTCATGTATGTATGTATGTATGTATGTTTGTTTGTGAGTTTCTTTAATCCACCATAACTTCTAAACGCCTGAACCGATTTTGATGTATGTGGTATCGTTAGATTCATTGCGTCACCCCGGGTAACATAGGCTAGATAAATTATCAAAAAACGTAATAGGGTGGCCATGGTTTAGAAATAAAAAGAACTTTTAATTTGTTTTTATTGAAATTTCAATTAAAAATATAATCATCGTCTAGAACTTATTAAGTAGATTACAAAAATATACCACAGTAGTATTCAATACCTATTGTTTACTAGTAATACTACTCAACAAATGATATAGTGACATTTTAAACCCGGGATTCGATACAAATAAACTACATATCAATAGATTCTCTGTAATGAAAGAAATAAAACTGGCTAGGTTACAACTTCCAAATCCATCTACGACGGCACCTAAATGGTTTTTAAGTTTGTATGAAAAGTCAGTATGCGTGAATCAATTTACTTGAAAGATGGCAAAAATATCAATTTAAGGAAATAATAATATTTGCAATCATAGAATTTTCAAAATCACCCCTTAAAGGGTAGAAAAAGAAGATCAGGGTAGATTTTGGTATGGAAAAATCTGACCGCGAGATTCAACTTAAAACTTATTACTAACACAAATGAATAAAGCATTACGTGTGTTATTCTGATTTTGCCGACCGGAATCCTGAGAAATGAAAAAAACACATTTTAATACATACAACAAACTTAGTAACCTTTATGAACAATTCACCCCCCCCCCCCCCAATCTATAAAAATAGCAGTGGACGTCTTATGGCTTAAATGATTGGTTATAGGTCAAAATACCGATATATTATCACTAAAAGATATGAAATAAAAAATAAATAATTAAAAAAATTAAAAAACACGCCTGCCATGACAAAAAGTAAACTAAAAAATAAAAAACAAGTCAAACGAATTCAGTGATGAATGGGAGCAAGGTCCCGTAAATGTATTCGAAAATTGAAAACTGTAAACTAAAACTTTTATTGCAGTCGGGGGACCTGTAAATAATTGTTCCACCGAACTGTCCCCCGACTGCAATAAAAGTTTTAGTTTACAGTTTTCAATTTTCGAATACATTTACGGGACCTTGCTCCCATTCATCACTGAATTCGTTTGACTTGTTTTTTATTTTTTAGTTTACTTTTTGTCATGGCAGGCGTGTTTTTTAATTTTTTTAATTATTTATTTTTTATTATTTATGAGTGAAATGCCACTGGTTGCCACTTATTCACAGAAAAATAGAAAAATACATAGATGGTAATGGCAATATAACAACTTATGTTCAAAGGCGAAGATAACGCCGAATTGAGTTTGTGCAATGATCGTTTTAATGGATAAACGTTGCCTAAGTATGTATGTATGTAAGTACGTCTTATGTTGACTTTACCTACTTCACTTAAGATGAGGACGTCGGTTAACCCAATATGATGGTCTCAACTCTCACTGAGCGAAGCATAAACAACAAACTACAAAAAGTACTACACCGACATAGCACAAAAACGACCACAGCGCCATCAATGATACCAATAAAAAACTAACATGAAAATTCTAAATAGCACAGTTAAAGCTATCTACGACACAAGACTAAAAAAAACTCGACAATAACTGTTGAGTAAGTAACCCATGAGACACAACATTTATCTGGTTGGAGGATCCTTCTTTTCCTATGGAGGATGGAGAACACACCCTGTTCTTTATGACCCTTTCAACCCAAAGATCGCCTTAAATAGGGGGTTCGTCAAAAATATTTAATCGCGCACATCATCACACGCAGTGGGAGAACGACTGTAGAAGAAGTTACCTAGTTTAATTCCATCGCTGTCAGTCTTAAACAAAAACGAGGTTTCTACAAGTTCATATCATATCAATCGCGAAGCAATCAAGATATCAATTAAACATTACCCGTGCGGCCCTACACCACGTAAAAGCCTGGAGCAATGACATGTTTATATTTAATTTCTCAACCGAGATGGAGTCAACATGGCTGTATTTCTGAAATTAATTGTAGCCTCCGTTTGTCAGCCTGGCAATAGTATAGCAAAGACGTGGATGTAGGGAAATGTGAAGAGGCGTAACGTAAACAATGCTGGTGAGCGTAGTTGCGTAGTATGCTTAATCATTTTATTAAAATGACATCATGTTTTTTTGGTCGTGTTAAGATTATTATAAACAAATATAGCTAGCCTGTACTATCCCACTAATGAATAAAGGCATCGATTTTTTCCATTGGTCCGGGCTACTAACATTACTATTAAGCCATATAATATTTTCGATGCACAGCAAAGGCTTCCTTTCCATCCTTCAACTTCCTTGTGTGGTAAAGTTTAATATGCTTAATATTTTGTATTGCGTGCAGGCATACATAAATAAACCTAGTCTGAAGTTGAAACCTTTAAAAATGTGTCTTTTAAAAACGAAAATTCTTCTATTCTTTAACAATAGCAACTTATATTCCGACCAGTCGTTTGAGCCTCTGGTTCAGAAAATCCATTGAGTCACTAGAAACACAAACGACATTCTCGACACAAAATCCAAACCGCTCAAATTCCTAAACGTCCAAAATACCATTGAAAAACATCCAGCGGACATAACTCCGTGAGTTTCCCAATGCGGTCGACATGGAAATGCCGCGGGCGGTAAATCCGCGCCGCACCACGTGGCGTCCACGCCACAAAAGTGCTTTTTGATAGACAGCCGTACACTGTACAGTCCCAAACGTTTAATGCCCCGTGTCGGATACAGTGGAGAATTTTTAATTTAACAACCATACTAGATTAATTACCGGCAATTTTTTGCGAATGCAAATCTGAATGTTCTGTGAATTGATTCGAATATTTGTTTAGGGACCGCTTTATGTTTGTGTGGCCTTGTTTTGTTTGAGTAAATTAGTGTTTGCTCAATATGGCGAATTTAAATTGAGGCAAATTTGAGCCTCGTACTTACCAAGGGGGATTGTTACTTACCTTCTAGCTAGTGCGATATTACGGAGGAATGATTATATAGGAAATCCTGTTCAATGTTACTACTTACAGGGGATAATTAGTCTCACTGAAAAAAAGACGAGCTCGATTGCGCAACTAATAATATAATCTAATACTCAAAACAAGTCCTCAAGCTAAGTTCTAAGGATTAGTAGAGTTCCTCAAGTTTATTCATGCAAATACAGTTTTATTAATGCTAATTAATCCAAACGAAGTAAAGTATTTGGCATTGCCAGAATACCTAATTATCCGGTTCAATAGGAGGAAAATAAGTTTAAGAGTAATTCTGTCCACAAACAGGATAGTAAAGTTCAACTTCTGAATAAAATGAAAATGTTTTTACTCTGAATTGTGGTATTTTCTTCGATAACGGTGTTTATATTCTCAGTATCACGAATAAAGATCATGAAACTGAAGTTTATTTTATTAGCTGCGTCTTCGGAAAACGGGAATAAGCCGATGAACGAACGAACGAACGAATGAAGTGAACGGAAAAGTTATCACGTTTATCTGAGTTAACATAAACTGCAATTACCCAGTCACCAAACGTTCTTGGGAAGGAAACGAACATTTTTTCTTGGGCCTATGAACGGGGAAAACGACTGTAGAGAAAAAGCTAAATAGATATTTTATCACTTTTATGGCCCCTTACTTTGAGCTCTTTTTGAATTACAACTCGCTGCGACTTTTTGCGTACAAACGTTGTACCCTGACTACTTCGACGTAATTTCGCGTTTCGTTCTAATGGGCCGTATCGAATTCAGTGAACACGTCGAGGAAATAATCTGGTTCGATATAGATTATGTTATACGATACAATGATAGATTGTACGTCTGATTCGAATTTTGCAATGCCATTGCGACCATGTGACACTTAGATATCAATTAGTTTTCGATGAATTGCTGTTACACCATGGATGGACTGTGTGAAGGATGGCATGGCAAGAAAGCACGTGATGAGATGATGCGTAATAGAGAAGTATGGATGAAAATGATATGCTGTGCCGACCCCAAATGAATTGGGAAAAGGCCAAGAAATAGATAATAATCATGATGATGATGTTGGTACACCATTAGGTACAGAAACTCAACGTATAAAAGTAGTCGAAATAACTAAAGTTGTAAATGGAAAATTCCAATTGTACCAAAAATCTGTATCCGGAAAATAGTAACTACAATAAATAACAAACCACCTTATGCTTAGCGTGTATATTGTACGTAATTTAATTTACTCAAATGGATTCTTTCGTAGCCGAGGCCACTAAACAGGCATACAATAGGCACAATTTATTAAGTCTATTATTTTACACTGAACGCATGACCCCGCCAGATTTGTTTCAAATTTCTTCCGGCTCCGTTTAACCCGGTCACAAGTGAAAATAATAATATTTTCATACGTAACATGACGTAATAAAATGTGGTCGTAGCTCGCATGTGGAGTGACCATTTGTAATATTTGACCGAATGGCGTAATTGGTAATAGAGGGCAGCTACTGGATTAATTATTATTACCGCTAAGTCACGCACGAATTATAAAATAAATAAAATAAAATAGCCTTTTATTCCATGCATTTACAAAATAATTTTACAATAACTATTGAATTTTAAATTACATGCTTGTGTTGATTATTATTACTTAAATCAAATTATTTATATTATAAATTATATATCTATTAAAAAATAAAAATTGCAGCAATCAATAAACATCATAAATTCATAATATGGGTAAATTATTATTATTTTTAAGATATTTATTATTTAAATTATTATTATTCTTATTATGCAAGTTATTATTTTAATTTTTACATGCATGGACCCCTCTCAGGTGAAGGCCTCCTCCAAAGATTTCCATTTGTCTCTGTCTCTAGCGACATAAATCCAATGCGGTCCAGCGACTTTACTAATATCGTCTTCCCAGCGCGTGTACGGTCGACCGACGCGCCGCTTGCCCTGTGGACCGTCCCATGTAGTTACTTGCGATGTCCATCTCTTATCTTTAAGTCGTGCTACGTGGCCAGCCCACTTGAATTTCAATCTTTGAGCATATTTGAGCGCATCTACTGTTTTGGTTATGCTTCTTATCTTTGTATGACGGATTCTGTGTGCTTTTCTTATATTGAGCATGCTACGTTCCATTCCCCTCTGGCACGTTATTATTTTATTCTTGATGTTATTCGTAAATTTCCACGTCTGGCAAGCATATGTAAGACATGGTAAAATGCAAGTGTCCATCATTTTCTTTTTTACCTCTGTTGGCATGTTACTTTTCATTATTTCTTTGTAACTCCAGAACTTATTCCACGTAATTTTTGTTCTGCGCTCCACCTCTAGTTCGTTGCTATTGCTGTCCATTGTTATCTGCTTTCCCAAGTAGATATATTGTTCCACGTACCGTAATGGTTTGTTTTCTAGTAAGATGGTTCTTTTATAACTGTTTGTCATAGTGTTTGTTTTTGTTAAGTTTATTTCTAATCCGACTTGTCTGCTAGCTTCGTGTAATGACTGTATCATGCGCTCTAAGTTGCCACCGGTTTCAGATAGCAGTACCAAGTCATCTGCGAACCTTAAATGACTCAGGTATTCTCCTTTTATATATAAGCCGTATTTTTTCCAGTCTAATTGATTTATAATTGACTCCAACACTGCAATAAATAGCCCTGGAGACAGTGGGTCCCCTTGTCTCACTCCTCTATTGATGTTGATGTCGGGGCCAGTTGATTCCAGTTTGACTTTACCGATGCTGTTGTTGTATATATTTTTTATTACTTGTATGTACTCATTTTCTACTCCTTGTTTACTTAATGTTTCCCATATACTTGTGTGTGAAATTGTGTCGAAAGCCTTCTGATAATCAATAAAAGCTATGTAGAGCGGTCTTCGGTTCTCTTGGTATTTTTCAATAATAAGTTCCAGAGTGTGTATGTGGTCTATGGTTGAATATCCCTTACGAAAGCCAGCTTGCTCTATAAGCTGTCTCTTTTGTAAAGTTTTAGATATTCTTTGATTAATTATGGAAGAGAAGAGTTTGTACACAGTTGGTAGGAGGCTTATAGGCCTGTAATTGCCGATGTCATTAGGGTTTCCTTTTTTATAGAGCAAGATTATGATGGATTCTGACCATTGTGCAGGTGTGTCCGCAGTTTTGATAATTAAATTAAATAATGAGGCCAGTGGTGATGCTAGTATTTCACATCCATGTTTAATTGCTTCATTAGTAATGAAGTCTGGGCCTGGGCTCTTCTCCAACTTTAACTTATTAGCTGCTTGTATAATTTCTAGTTCGTCGATATAATTTATATTATTTTCCAGGTTTTCGTGGTTGTTGTATGCTTCCTGTTTGTTGTTATTTGTCTGTTGTGTGTTGTTTGTATTCGCACTGTATAGGTTTTTGTAGAATTCTGTAGCAATATTTATTATTTCTCTACGGTTGTGTGTTGTTTGTCCTGATTGGTTTAATCCCTCGATCCAAGTCTTATTTGTCCGTAGTTCTTTTATCGCTTTTTTAAAACTTTTCCCTTGTGTAAGGTAGGTATGTATTTTTTGATTCCTGTAGTTTTTATAGTCATGTTTTATGTATTTACTTGTTAGTTTATATAATGCGCTAAGTTCGTTTTTTTCTGCTCGGGACTTGACTGGCGTTTTTTGTAATATTTGTCTCCTATTTAGTAATGTAATTGTCCTCTCTGAGAGGATTTTGTGTCTAATACGGGTATTCTGAACTTGTCGTGTTTGTTGTAGACTGACGTTGATAACATGCAGTAATTTGTTATAAAAATCCTGCACTGGTGTCTCCATTTGACAATCAACCAAGTTTGATATTTGATGCTTCAGATTTTGCTTGTATGCTTCTATTTCTACTCTCGTTTTCAAAGTACTATTTTGGTTGTTGGTGAATTTGATTCGGCTTTTCTTTGGTACTTTCAAAGCTATTGTAGCTCTTACCATTCTATGGTCTGTAGAGAAGTTAAGGTTCAGTGTTTCTATATTTAGGAATAGGTTAGGTTGGTTCGACAGTATATAATCAATTTCATTTTTGTACACTCCACTGGGAGAACGCCAAGTCCATCTGCGGCTTGATTTCTTTTTGAAATAAGTATTGATCACTGAAAGTCTATTTTCAAAAGCGAAATCTACTAATCTTTGACCTCTGTTATTTCTGTCTCCATACCCATATATTCCTGTAATTATATGTTCATCTTTTTGTGGTTGACCTATTTTTGCATTAAAATCTCCTATTATTACAAGATTTTTTGAAGATGTCTGAATTGCTGTGTCCAAACTTCGATAGAATTCTGTTATCTCTTCTTCACTTGAAAGACTTGTGGGGGCATAGGCTTGTATAATGCTTATAACATATCCCTGGATGTTGAGGTTAAGCAGAGCGACTCTTTCCGTGAAGCCTATAAATCGTTCAATATAAGGTTGTAAGGATTTCTTTATTAAAAAACCTACGCCATAAAGTCCTGGCGTGTGGCCAACATAACATAATATCGTGCTCTCATATTCTTCAATTTGGCTGCCCATTCTCCTGACTTCTGACAGACCGATGACGTCATACTTTATTTCTTTCAGGGCTTCTTCTAGTTCTAATAGTCTTTCGTATGAAGAGAGTGTTTTCACGTTGTATGTTGCTATGTATAAATTGTTCGTTGATAGGTTTCTATATTTTGGGCTGATTTCTATTTTTTTCTTTGGAGGGTAGTGGTCAATCTCTTCCACGGTGACCAGCCGGCTTGGAAGATGGTTTTCTGTGTTGTGTTTTTTATTCATTTTGTTTTTGAGAGGGGGTGCTGATTGCTATTGGTTCAGGTTATTTTTTGGCAGAACTTGGGTGGTTGGATTTTTATTCACCAGATAGTTGAGGATCCCCGGCTTGACTATGTTTTCTGAACCACTAGTTGTATTTTGCGAGGTGCTTGATGCCGGTTTGGTTTTTTTTTTTGGTTGAGTTCTTGGTGATGATTCATTGCGATAGGTTTCTTGGGGCGATGTCGGTAGGGATCGTTTGTTGTTTCCTGATGTATTATTTATTTCTTGTTTTCCTATTATAACTAATTTATCATACTTCAATATAGCTTTGTTACCCTTTTCTCTTTCAATCATAACTTGTTCCTGTAGCATTCTCCTTTTTTCTATAATATGTTGTGGGTAATCTTCTTTAATGTAGTAGCTTGTATCCTTTAATAGCTTCTTTTGTTTGAAAATTTCAATTTTTTTACCAACCGTGGTCAGTGTCATCACAATAGGTCTTGGTTTTTCTGTCTTTTTCCCTATTTTTCTGATTTCCTGAATTTCTTTACGATCTATTTTAATTCCGAGATATTCTGATATGAAGTTAATAATTTCCGTTTCTAAATCCGAGTAAGAGTAGTGTGAGTTATGTTCTTCCATGCCAAAAAATACAATGTTACGATTTCTTGCCTGTTTCTCCAATATATTCAGTCTTTGTTCTTGTTTTTCAAATTGTTCCTCTAGGGTTTTGTATTTTTGATCGAGGTGATTTAGTTTTTCATCTAAAATCAAATTCATATTATCCGTAACTGTTTTTGCAACTTCTATACCGTTTTCCTTTATTGCGATTTTTTGGTCTTCTAGATCTTTTTGAATTAAGCGTAGTGTTGCCATTATTTCTTCCATTGTAATATTTCTTTAAGATTTTTGAAGTAAATGATGATTCCAAGAAAAGTTCTTTGTTTCCATAAAGGTGGTGCCCTCTTGTGAGTAAACACAGAATTTAAATATGATTGCCGATAGTTATTGACAGAATGGTTGCTTCTCTGACTAAGTATTTTTGTCGTTTGCTGGTAGGTGACGTTGGTGACAGTAGTACCAGCGCCCTCTAGATAACTTTGTCGCTAATTACATTACACGACCAAGTACGGGTCACTACTCCATGACACCGTCAATACTAGGTGGCGCTTTCATCAAATTCGAAGCGATGACTTTGCTTTCTAGTTTTTGTTTTATGGTTATTATTTTTTAAACTTCTTTTTAGAGTCACTATTCCCTGATTGTATATGAAAACAAGGTATTAGATGGTTGGTTATTATGTCACAGGTAATTTCTGGATCACAATACGTTCACTTTTCAAAGATATATCACTGGTTTTACAAGTCTATAATTTGTCCATTTATCTCTATTTTTCGCAGTTCTTTTCTCAGTTCTATTATTTCACTAGTTCGATTAACGTGTGAGATGTTATTTTTATTCACTTTTTTACTGTTTTGTACACTTTGTTTATTTTTTTATCACTTTTGAATACACAGTCGATGTTAATCGTGGCACTGCAGCGCCCTCTCTCACGCACGAATTATAACCCCACCGTATTTTTTCTATATTTTTTCCGGTACACAAACACTACTGATTTTTTGTGGAAATTGGTCGTGCTTAGATAACAGATGGTTCTTGACCGAATCGACTCTTGAAATAACGTCTAAGGTTGAAAGCTCATGACTTTCATTCACGCATGTCATCTGTCATCACATCCTCTCTCTTTCCAATTCTGAGAATAGCATATAAAATGAATAATTTATATAAAAAGGCCGAAACCTTACCCTTATCATGCGATCGACCTTAACTCACAGAGATGGTTGAACGGTGTAACGACACATCAACCTAACATAGGGAATAATTCTCTCCGTGAACAATGCCACATCGTTCGGTTAACGATTTCCGAAGCTTTTTTTTATTGGGGATGTGCGGACAGTCTGATTAGCCCATTAAGCTGAATACGGGTTTATAGTCAGCAGAATTACGACTGGGAAATGGAGTTTTAGAGATCTCATCACTCACTGATATGGCGTAGTAGATAGTGAGAAAGATTATGCGTGTAAAATAGTAAATCTACACTAATATTATAAAGAGGAAAGATTTGTTTGTTTGTTTGTAACGAATAGGCTCCGAAACTACTGGACCGGTTTCAAAAATTCTTTCACCGTTGGGAAGCTACACTATCCCCGAGTGACATAGGCTTTTTTATCCCTGTATTCCTAAGGAAACGGGAACTACGCGGGTGTAACTGCGTGACGTCCGCTAGTATTATATAAGTTTGAGCAGTGGTGGCCCAGTGGTGGCGGCCTCGACTTACGAACAACTAGTCGTGGGTTCGAATCCAGGCAGGAGCATTACTTTGTGTAATTTATTTCATCACCACTGCTCTCAAAACGGTAAAGGAAAACATCTTGAGGAAACCGGCATGTCTTAGAACCAAAACTTCGAAGACATGTGACATCTATCAACCCGCACTGGGCCCGCGTGGTGGATTGGGAACATTATAGGCTGATGACGAAAAAAAAAAATTAATGCAGCTTATTTAAAATAGGAAGCAATTTACCAATATTAGTTATTGCAGGCAATTTCAAAATTATTGGAACCGGTTACAGGTTAACGGTACAAAGAACTCATCGGATTTCGGATGTTCAATTGGAACATTTCAAATACCACGAAATCCTGTTACATACTGTACAGCAAACAAGCGTTATAATTATGTTCTCCTGGAATATACAAACTACAAAACTGAAAATTAAAACAGTAAAATAAAGGAGGTTTTGTCTATTTATTTCCCATTGACATTTATGACTATTCAGAATCGCCAGCGTAAAGTGTGGTCAGCACATCTTCTTATACAAAGTTCCTTCCGCTCGTAGTCTCTGTTACTGTAATTGCCATTTGCGGCATCATGAATAAAACATCTGCTTACTTAGATTCGCCGTATTCGATTGTGGTTAACATATTTCTTGTTTAATGGAGACGAAGAGTTGTAAATAAATTGTCGGTAAAGTATTTCGGGCAGCACTCGCTTTAAGAGTTAAAGATTAAAGAGGCAACACACGTTATCAGCTTCGCAGCGTTATTTACATTCTATTGAGATTTATTCGATTATTTATTGGAGTTTCTGTTCGGTGTGGTTTAATTTCGATTTACAACTTTTTGCTAAATTGTTTACTGTTTTTATAAGAGCTAAAGCAAATATTTACTTCAGTAACATTTCTGATAGAGAGTAAACTATGTTTATCTGAAATTTAGATACTGAACTACTTCTACCTCTCTCTGCGGGGATTACAGAATATTCACTACGTCATGTAATTTTATTGTAATGCACGCTCCTGTGTTTTGATCAAATTATAATTAGGACCTGCGGCTAATTGGTCTGATTAATAATATATAGATATTGTACCAGATCATTCACCTTATTGATAAATAAATTACAATAAAGACTCTAAATAGAAAAACAATTTCCTCAAAGCGACACTGATTTTAATTTAAACGGGTCATCGATCTCCAATTAGTTTTTGACAAACGAGAACGTCAATTACATCACAAGACACTGCCAAATTAAAGTAATAAATCATTCTGCAGAAATAATAATCATAACTGAAATTCAAAGGTAAAAATAGAGGAAATTCAGTGACAAATTTCGCTTCCATAATTTGAATTCGTTGCGTTGTAGGGACAGCTGTCGTTGGCGACACGGCGTGAGTGAGCGACTTTTGTTGTAAAATATTATACGTACGTGTTTTAGCGAATCACTACATTTATAAACAAAGTCCTCTGCCGCGTCTGTCTGTCTGTTCGCGATAAACTCAAAAACTACTGCACCGATTTTTAAGCTATTTTCACCAATGTATAGAGTGGTTCTCGAGAAAGGTTTTAGTATATGTATTACTGCGGGTAAAGCCGCGGGCATTTTAGCTAGTAAGGCATACATACTAAAGTCCAGTATATTTACATCATCATCTGCCTAACCTATGCCCAACCATGTTGGGGTCGGCTTCCAGTCTCACTGGATCCAACCGAATACCAGCATTTTACATGGAGTGACTGCCTATCTGATCTCTACAAAAAAGTTAGTACAGGGTAATAATTATGTTCCCCTAGGTAAGACTGGTTTCAGACTTTCGGTTCACTGACTCCCTGTTCATGACTGTCAATGGACTACAAATGACAGCTGGGACACACCATCCTAGGAAACCGCGGCATAACCTGAAGAAAGTGGCTGTTTTATCTTGCCACGAGCTCCTCCAGTCCAGAATAACCTTCTAATTTCGTACTGATTTGAAATGTGTTTTGATATAAGTATGTTGTTATATTCTTGTTAAATTCATATTTGCCGTGCTTGTGTCATAATAATAAATGATTGAAACTCAAATGAGTGCTACTAGAGGCCTGATACAACCACTTTTCTAGGAAATTCGAGCAATATATTGGAAGTTCAGCACATACGGTTCGTATGTGCAACATTTTCAACATATTTCTCAGAATAAAGTAGAATTACACAGGCACTAGCGACCCGCCCCGTATTGCAACAATTTTTTAAACTCGACAAACATCGACATTTCTTATTTTTAGGTAAGCTTAATCAGTATCAATTGAATACGGAAAATGGCTAAAAAAAGACGAAATCCAACACAGTTAGAAGAACAACGTGATCCCACAAAAACACGAATAGCGACCTAAATTAATTATAATTATATTATCTCGGTATAGATCTAACAGAACATATATGTAACTGTCAAAATGTGGATGTATTATGCCTCTGCCTGATGATGACGATTGCAACTCAACACAAAAAGTACTGCAACGCCATCTATGACACAAATGAAGAAATAATATCAAAATTCCGAATCATGGTTAAAAGTTAACCGCGACTGAAGACATAATTATGGCAAAACTCGACTACAAGAGTGTTGGGCAGTAGCCCACCAGACACAACACGCGTTTGGTCGAAGGATACACCCTTTACTATTGGGTATGAAAAACTTTACACACTGATCGTCATACTCCTGTTATGAATATAGATTAAAGATTGAATTTGTTGCTCCATTATCGGAACATACATTAGTATTGAGACAATTGTATCTACTTTATCCTCGTGTCTTCATCGGAATGAAACTTTGAGAATACAAATCAGTGTGAAGACACAAAGAAAGTTTTATTTACATTTTTACTGCTTTGGCAAACAGACGTGATTGCTCGGATAAAGTGAAATAATTTATTTCAATGCTAGCCTGAAATGAAAACAAAATGTAGTGAGAAGTGTATTCTTAAACAATTCGTCTATTCTTGTGAGACAATCATTACGTTGATGTAGTCTGCTTTTCAGTCAATATTTTGATAACGTTTCATAAATTATTAAAATAGTCTTATTAAATCTGGATCATGAATTCATGACCGTTGAGGTCACCAAATTGAAGAGATAATAACACCTGCAATATTTATTCATCATCATCATCTTCCTGCCCTTGTTCCATATCATTTGTCTCTTTTCTTCCCATCTCCGCTACCTTCATGCTATTTTCTAATGATTTTTGTTCATAATTATCATTACTCACAATCCATCCATCGTTTCCTTTGTCATTCTTTCTGAATTTGTTTTATCAGAATGGAGAGGTCCATTCTTCAACATTTATTAAATATTTGATAAGTACGAGGACACGAGTGAAACAACTGCTTGCTAATGACGCACTGACGTTTATTGAAGGTGCGTCGGCACACGCACACATACTCAACATTCCTCCCCTTAGCTTAGAAATACATGCTGTATAAAAATACTCTCTTAATACTAACATCTAAGCTTTATGAAAATACAATTGCTAAACATACTTTTAATATTTGTAGTTTACTCGAGGCCGATTGCGTTTAGACCGTGGTGTTGACAGAGACTCACTTGCCTGCGGTATTGGTGGCGCTTCGCCAGCTTGTCCAGTGTTTGGTGAACCGGCTAAAGCCTCCAGGTACTCCTCTTCCTCCCCGGAGTTATCTGGTGTTGTAGGCTGTGTAACAACAACTGACTGACGCACTGACGTTTATTGAAGGTGCGTCGGCACACGCACACATACTCAACAATATTCATTACACTTTTAGTCTCTTGTTTGCACTTGCACTTCGTCCCTCCTCAGGTACATGCCCATACCAAAACAATCAATTCCCTTTCTACTTTTCTCTAACTGGTGCAACTTTCAAACTTCCTCTTAAATACTCATTTCTTACTCTATGCATTTTTACTACACATCCACCGTAACTGTAGTAACATATCCACCGTACCATTAGTCATTTTACAGCACGGTTGGGGCAGTGGGTCAACCAATTGACTGATCCACTGTGTGTCGCGGGTTCGATCCCCACACGGAACAAGTATTTGTAGAACAGATAGCTGTTCCGGGTCTGGGTATTTGTGTATGTGAGTTTAAAATGGACCCACGATACAGCAGAAATTCCTAGTGAGGTATAAAAAAAAACGCTGTTCCTGGCACCGAACGCACACAGAAACCTACTTCCATTTTTTCTTCCAAGAACAAGATGAAAGCGCCTAAATGAAATATATCTAGCTTTAAATGCGTCATTAGGCTTTGGTGACGGCCAGTCCGGTCCTTATTGTGCCATTTTCTTTTCACTTATATTTTAGTTCAACGACTCTGTTTATCCGCCCATGTAATCTATTCATAATGTCTGTGGCGATTGCGAAAAAGTAACTCCTGGGGCTAAAATTAATTAGTATGGGTGACGCAAGTCTTGGCAAAGAAGTTGTTCAAAATGCGTACATAATAAAGTTGCTGACGAGAATTAAGTGTTATCTTTGGTGGAGCTCATAATGTTTTTAGTTGATGATGTTGCTGAGTTTGGTTTTGATTTATTTATTAAGTATTTCTGGGTCTGTCTGGGTCAAGTAAGAAGATTATGGTTTGGTTTTGATTATTTGTTAAGTAAGATTAATTTATGAGAAATCAGAACTAAAATCAACCGGAAACCAATTCAGAATTAGGGTTGAGCCGTTTCTGCTGCAAAACAAAACAACAAGGCTTTTTTCCAACCCGGGAATGGAACCTAGACTCATGCTCCACACATGCACTTACGACTAGGAAACCAAACAGACCATTTAAAAATATCCAAAAGACGGTTACAAATTTTTCCAAAAGATGCTTACCATTTTGCATTTTGCTCACAGTAACTGTGAGAAAAGAAGCAAGAGCTTGTACATAGAAAAACGTACATAGTAAAAGAACCCTACTCAACTATGAGAGGAACTAGCTTGAAGATAAAAAGTATCAATCTTATGTACGTTACCAATCCTGACGGGTTCTATAACTTTAACTTAGGTGGGATATTTGAAACAGTTAAAACTTTACCTAATGGAAACTTATCTAACTCTCAAAGTTTGAGTCAGAGAGTTTTTAAATGAAGATCGATGATCCGGAGTTGTCTCACAAGCTGTCGTTTCTTTTGATAAACAGACTTATAATTTATAGCAAAGGAGAAAAATCGACGAACCGAAATTTAAAAGAATATTAAGTCAACTCTATGTCCTTCCACATTTTAAGCTAATTATGGATCTTTGTTATCCGAGAATAAATAAATAATTATTATTATTATACTAGCCTTGCCTTTCCCAACCACATTAGGATTGCCTTCCAGTATAACCGGATGCAGCTGAATACCAGTATTTTACGTGGAGCTACTGCCTAACACGATACCCTTTTGTAAGACTGGTTGTCAGACTTTCAGGTCACTGACTACCTGTAACGACTGCCAAAGAGCTATATATGGCAGACAAAACCAACAGCTTAACCTGCTTTCCAAGGCACGGAGAAAACTCGACAGATAATGGGTGTTCAACTATTCACAGACCCACCTAGACAAGCGCGGGTTAACCTAAAGATCGACCCCGTGGCAGCTATAATTAAGCCACAAGCTCCTAATTTTGGGACGAAGCATTGATATATAATTCAATGTTAAGATACCAAATTATCTAGATCCAGACTACCATTTTGTATGGAATTTGGTGGATATAACAGTAACCATGACATAAATAAGTAAGTCAAGATAATTTACCATTACTAGTACAGTTTACTCAGTTGGAAGTTAGCTATTATTATGGAATTATGGCTATAATCCAACACGCAGAGCAAGTGCAGATTAGTATAACAACAAAGACCAGTTGTCGTATATTATTTATATTACTCGTACAAACCAAAACCAAACCTGAAACCAACCCGCTAGGGTGGATATTTAGGTTAAGCCGTGTTTGCCTACGTTCGTCAGCACGTCAAACCGTCGCTCCCGGCTGTCATCTGTAGATCTTCGACAGTCGTTACAGGTAGTACAGGATCGTTTATCTGCTCATGTGGTCCGGGACCTGAAAGTCTGACAAACAGTCTAACCAAGGGGTATCTTGTTACCTATAGGCAGTCGCTCCATGGAAAATACTGGTATCACTAAGTTAGACTGGAAGCCGACCCCAAAATTGTTGAAAAAGGCTAGGCAAATGATGGCGTACAAATCAGTATCAAAAACCAGACCACTGGCCATAGATAAATAATTGATTACACACCAGTACTAGAACCGCATGATATAATCAAATTAATACGATTTCAGGGCCGACGGGCCCAGCGGGAGGTCCCGACGGTGGCAATTGACAAATGGACGAAATACCCACTTGACAAACAACCACATACCACGTGTTGTTAATAAAATTAACGGACGTGATTAATTGTTGGACTAACGCTACTATGGGCGGATTTAATCAGGATGTTTTTTTAGTTCGTCAAGGCTTTTTCGTAAATTACATTGGAAGCGTGGTTACTTCTATTGTAGAGGTATGCTATGAAGTTAATGACATAACATAATATCACGCCTGTAATCCCTGAAGGGTTAGGCAGAGGTCTTCCGCCCACGTGCGTTAGATTTGCGGCCGAGGGCAAACAGCTAACAACCGCATGGCGATTGTATCGATGAGAACGCGCGACAGCATCGCTACAAAAAGTCGCCGTGGGCGAGGGGCTTAACAGTCAGTCAGGCAGTTATGAAGTTAATATAATTATTAATGATAGACTGAGTAAATGTTAAATTCATCATAATGTTTTTTCTTTTTCCAATTTTGTCTGGGGTAGGCGTTGAATGTATTTTTATAAATCCTAATACGCTTCTGTCATATATTGCAAAGCCTTGACTTTATTTATGTGACCGATGAAGAATATTTTGTACGATAACAAAAAATATATCTCACATTAGGAACAGTCTTTGAGAGCAAAACAAAATATTTTTTCACAAAAAAGTCGCCAACAAAAAGTAAAATTATATTCATACATACGACCGTAATTCTGATAAGTTGAGATCCTATGAAATAATCAAACGATCATGTAGGCGGCGTCAACTTCAACTGAACATTCGGTCATCAATAATGTATGAGTTTGTATGAGCTTCAAGCGACAAAGTATGAAGACAAACACTGCTACGCTTGTATGGTGGTTCATTTGCACGTGCCGATAGAATTGCACGGTGCTCACATGTTGGAGTTATGGCGCGACCACAGCTTATCAGATTAGCGGGTTTAATTCCTGTAGATATTATGTGCTAATATTTGTTTTTCGACGATTTGGATCACACTATACATAGGGGAAGTACCAATGGGTTCGGGAAATAATCTAGAATGATAACTTCGAGGTTTTTGCTTACCTTAAAGCGGTCTGAGTTGAAGTCCTCATAGCTAGTATTATAAAATATTTTAGTGACTTAATATTATTCGGACAAATCATAATTTAAAACAAGCAGCGATTTTGCAATTGTCACATCGTGTTTAACGGACATAATCTGTTAAACAACATTTTAATATCTGAAAGAAAACTAATAATGGAACATATTGTGGAGCTAAGCTTAGCGGAACACGTTTGAATGAATATTAATTTAGATAAAGTTCAAATATTCCCGAAATTACTTTTCCATTCCAAAGGTTTCGCAGCAAAGGGGAAGGGGAAAAACTATTTGAAAGTTAGTCACAGCGTCATCACGAAGACGTGCCAGAACCGCTTCCGCTATCTCTCATTCACAAATCACGGCCCAAAACTTGGAAGCAGAGCAGTCGCGACCGATCGTGCCTTGCATGTCTAATGTCGGGAAACGGATTGAATGAAAGTATTGTTCAGGAACAGATAAAATGAAAAAAAAAACGAACTTCTAGGTGAACGGTACACAGTGCCTTTCAAACCCAAGAACAGTTGTCTCTTCACTCAAATTGAATAAGTTTCCCCGCAGTGCTTTGTTATCGGGAATTCCATCGAGTATTTTTGTACTGAAGTGCCCCTAGAAGATAGATTTTAGTTATACTTTTGAATGTTGATTTTGATTGTTTTTTATAGAAAGATTTGAGTTGTTTTCGTATGTAGAGATAAATGTTATTTTTCCGACGACGGTAATCTGGGAGCGGAATATTTGTTGCCCATTCACCCGATGTAATCCTCGAGTAACTATTTACGTTGTGATATGAGATGTAGGGATCGATATGGAAAAAAATATGTTGACAAAATATTGTGACTTTTAGTGACAATTTCAGTTCAATTCTGTTCAAGATTGGTAATTTTTATTACAAATCGAATGATTCATTTTGCTGACAAAAACAGGATGATACGAAATGAAACGCTCGTTTACATCAATATCATGTTTTGTATAAGTTACTTTTCTTGGAGTTCGTGGCTAGATAGTAATAGGCGTTCAGGTCAATCTTAAGGTTAAACTACGCTTACCTAGGTTGGCCTGTGGATGGACCGAATTTCCTCCGTGTCTCGGTAAGCATGTTATGCCGTTGGTCCCGGTTGTCATTTATAGATCTCTGGCAGTCGTAACAGGTGGTAAATGGGCTGAAAGTCTGACACGCAGTCTTACCAGTGGGTATTCTATTACCCAGTACTAACTGGGTTGCGGAGGTTAGATGAGCAGTCGTTCCATGTAAAATACTGGTATTAAACTGTATCTGGTTAGACTAGAAGCCGACCCGACATAGTTAGGGAAAGGCTAGACAGTCGATGTACAATTAAGTACCCTTTCTTCCCACTTTAAACCCACTTACTTTTCGATAAAAGTAGGTATATTATGTAATATGTACTACGGAACCTTCTAACTTTGAAAGGACATTAACATAAGAAAGATATGTTGTTTAATTCAAGTTATTGCGTTGTAAAGTGAAAGTCAACCGGAAAACTATGTAAACAACTGGTTGTACCAGATTTCAGAGATTTTGTATCGTGATTTAGAAGTCATTATGGATCGTTTACATTAGTCGCTTTGACTGCAGAATTTGTAAGTGTTGGTGGTTTATGCGGACACCGAATGGCTATTCAACTTTACTATCACTTATAATTTATTACAAAACAGTTTATAATACTCTTAAATATCTTCTTTAAAATATATCTAAGTTGGCCTTCTGCCACTAACTAGCACTTGAGAACTCGTAAAACGGTAACAAATAATGCTTAAAAATAACATTTTTCAATTGATTTTAAATTAAATAATAACATAACATAACATCACGCCTGTAATCTCCAAAGGGTTAGGCAGAGGTGTACCTAATAGTACACCCATATTTCGCCAGTTATGTTTAAGTCCCATGTAATAGGGGTATTGATTCAATCAATAAAATCATCAATTAAATAATTTAGAGACGAATATCGTTCTATAAGCATTTAAAGATCTTTAAAACGAATAGTAACATAATAAAACACACACGCTACAACAGTTGCCGAATAAAATATTATATACTAACATTTACAACCGCACAAAAACTAAAACGTCTGTACCAGCACAACTACAGTCTATTCCACCACCCAATAAAATCAAAAGCTACTCCATCGATGTTTAGCAGCAGCTAATGATTCCTAAAACGTTTAAAGTCAGCCACTAATGGGCCCAGTTTCACCTGTGACCCGGAAAGTTTGAGCGTTAATTGCAAACACTTCGCCCGCGTTTAATGAAGGCGAAAGTGCATATCACTCACTGTACAATGTACGCGCTTTGTAGGGTTGCCCATTAATGGAATATTATAATTTTTGTTAAATTTGTTCCATTTTCAAACACAAACCCAAAAATATAAATAGTCCAGTCACTTGGTTCGAAAAATGGGGCATACCAATTTTCAAAACTCCCGAAAAACTTTTCAGGTAAAACTACCAAATGACTGTATTAATAGGCAGTAAGAAATCATTGATCTCAATAAAGTATTACAGCAACAGCCAATCAATTATTTTATAAGGCTTACTCAAATTTTCAAACACAAAAGAACAAAGACATAACTCAATCGCTGTTATTATTGTGTCATAAGACCTTACCTTTCCACCTGTCCCGGAAAAGTATTCCAAAAATATATCACTCTACCCCTGTAATATTTTCTCAGTTCAGGTGGCAGCCTTAACGTTACCGGATGGTTAGGAGGTAACTTTGCTCGTTATTTATTATTGAGCCGTTGTCCTGTTACGACTTTAATATGTTACGGCTCATTTCAACACTTTAATATTTCGTACTTCGCTATAGTTTTTTACCCTAACCTTCGCATTAAATGGAGCAATATTATACTGAAATTATAGGCCGTTCTGAATGGTCGTAGTTCATTA
The DNA here is from genome assembly GCA_949774965.1 of Diarsia brunnea. Classification (NCBI taxonomy): domain Eukaryota; kingdom Metazoa; phylum Arthropoda; class Insecta; order Lepidoptera; family Noctuidae; genus Diarsia; species Diarsia brunnea. Next base: position 11,153,943 of record OX459003.1, on the reverse strand, counting down.
AATCAGCCCGTAAAAGTCTGCCGCAGAAAAAGGGTCTTTTAGGACCGCTATGATGATCGGTCGCGGGGGAATATAGCTATTTACCTCAACAATTGAAATAGTCTGGAGACTACTTCTACCGATTTTCTAACAAGACGAGCTTTTAAGATACGTTTACAAAGATTTTAATAAATTCAACAACGAAATAGTACTTTTCAGATACGTTATAATCCATCAACGTTAGTATCAACATCACTGGCTTACGATTTGAAGGTTGTGGCCAAGCTCACGAAAATGTTATGGATATCCCAGAACCAAGCATTGTAAGACATATGACATTTGTAGTCCTGCGATTAGGGGGCTACGTGGTGGATGACGGTCCACCCTATCACACGTTCATACCAGTTGCCCACAGTGAAATCTTAATAGGCTGAAATTTAGATTTTAAAGTACAAGTCGTATCTATTAATGGCATAAAACACGTAGCAGCAAAACAAAAAAATAAAATCAAAATTCATATTCGCGCTATTGAAGTTATATTATTATTCAACACAATACTATCTCGAAAAACCTGACAACAACTGTCGGGTTAGCCCCCAAGACACTACACCCGTCTGGTCGGAGGATCCTCCTGTTTTATGGGGGATGACGAACTTTCAACCTGTTATAATTATTAATACTACAACTATTTATAATTCATAAGCAATGCAGCTGAATTTGGAGTTTCAGTTAAAGTAACAGATTTAGTTAATGTCTGTTCTCCGGACAATATAACCGGAAACGGATAGACGCGCTAAGTGCATTCAAAAGTTATAATTATTTAGTTTCCGCTGCAGTATAATTAAATTTGCTTTTAAAGCGTTCGAAATAAGTGCTATTTTGGTATGTGATTTTTAATGAGGTTTAAGTTTGTGGCCAATTTATTTTTCGTTTGAACAGAGTTCAGAAAAGATACAGAGGTACTTTACGTTTACCTATTCATAGTTCCATTTATTTAGTAATATTTTTTTAAGAAAAAAAATATTTATAAAAAAAAAATATAAGTCAGTTTAATTTTAATAGATAAATTCAAGTTAAAGTTTAAATACTCCTACATAACGACTGTGTAAACTTTAAAAGAAGACTCTCAGCACTAAGTCATATGACTTCGAAACTTTTCTAGCTCCTTCACTTTTGCAGTTGGCTTGAGAAAACATTGGAATTGAATACGTAACAGTCTGTCAAATAACTAAATTGAAGGCAAGACTTTTCTCTTGAAACCCAGACTAATAGTGAATCTTTATTTTTAACTCATAAGCTTTTATTGGGTGAAGTTGATTTAATTGACAAGCTTTATGTCTACCTGAAAAGTTGCAGCACAGATGAGACAGATAACTAACTGTCAAATCAGACAATGAACTGTCAAAAGATTGAAAATAAAGCCATTTCAAAAATAAAGTCTCTTCTATTTTCATGATGTTAAAATAACTCAAGATTACTAAAAGTTACTCTAGATATTAAAAAAAATCATTTTAAAATTTTCCATTATTCAATAACCAGCAGGGCTATTGCGTATTTTTTTAAATGTCAGTGACTATCATAGTGTCCATCGATTAACTGTCAAATGGTTCCATTTTGTACCAAAACCATAACCATTTGACAGTTAATTGATGGACACTATGATAGCCACTGACATTTAAAAAGATACGCAATAGCCCTGTTGGAAACTCGAAATTATTGTCCACAGCCGAACTACATTTTCAATGGCCGCTTCCGTTGTTGGTATCTGTTGAAAACTGCAAAATGGAAATGTTCGTATTTTTCCAATTCCACCGATACTGTGTCATCAGGCTGCTCCGCGTCAAAACACGATGATATATAAACGAGAACCGTGGCTTCCTGCCAGACCTGACTACAGGGAGACACACGGACGCATCGATCTGTTTGTAATTAGATTAAGTGAATCGTATGACACCTCTGTGGAGGTATGGAATCCTGGTATCTGGTTGAAGTTATGCTGCCTGTTTTAGTGATGACGAAGCATAATAAATTGTAGTTTTATTTATTTTCAAATCTTTAAAGAATGTTAATGCAATATTAGTGGTATTTTAGTACTTCTTCGTAAGCCCAAAATCTTTTTTATTTACATAATTTTAAATCTTAATCATAGGCTTTTCATCAACATTTTCTTTTGCATGAAAGCTTCTTGGGAATATGACGTGTGTTTCCAAGTATTGTTTCTACCTATTCAATTTATTGTAGCACCTTTTTCAACAAGTTTTTAAGAACGGCAGAACCTATCTATTCCTTCGTCCGTTTCATTTGTGTTGTCCGTACACAAAGGAGAAAAACCTGTTCGTACAATGTCTGGGAATTGTAGGTATAAAGAAAAATTGCAAATATGACATGGGTAAGCGTGTTTATTGTTTATCCTTTTCAAGTATTCCAGTTTGCTCACGTTTTTATCCCAATGTCTGTGTGTCCGTTTATAGATTCAGGCATAAATCCGTTTGCGAAACGCCAGTTCGTACCGTACTCGTAGTACGCGGAATCGATGCGTAGTTTTGGCGCACCCGACCCTTGTAACTCATAACGAAACGGCGTATTGCTATCCTTTGTTGAGCATATTGAGGGGTATAGTCGGATCTAATTTAGATTATGATGTAAATGATACTTGATAGTATGCTCATTCCTCGATTATTGTTTTGTCCCTCAAACAAAATCAATGAATTTCTTATAGATCTACTGTTTGTTAACCATATTTTTGTTCAAAGTTTAAATTTTTAATAATATGTATTATGATCATTTCTCGATTATTGTTTTGATCCTCAAACAAAATCATTTAATTTCTTATAGATCTAGATTTTGTTACGGAATTAAAAACATAAACTTTGAACAAAAATATAAGATTTTTGTTCAAAGTTTATGTTTTTAATTCCGTATTAGAATATGTATTTATTAAGGTTTGGTGACCCCAGCAGTGGATGTCTAACGGTTGAAATGATGATAAGTTAGGTTATTTCTGAAATAAAACATTTAAGATCTAAACAATATTTATTTTACAAAAAATATCCTAATGATCCCGCTAATGAAGGTAAAAGTTATGCTTATTTCAGAAGGTATCGTTAAAACGCATATCTTTGAATACGGTGACAGTTAAAAACATTAACCTATTTTAAACGAACATTAAGCGCAATACTTTTTTGTAATGCGACACTCAATGGGCAAAGAACGTGACAACGGTCCAATATTGTTTTTACCTCTCAAAAAACATCGTAAAAGGCAGTTAACACGGTATAATAGACCGGATCGGACACTGCGAACCGGACGCGAGTGCCGTTTCTGTTTATGTTTGACGATCCGGTTGTGTAGGGCTGCTGAAACGTTTGAATTGGGGTGAAGTGACAAGCTGTATGTTACAGTTATTATATAGTTCTCGAGTATGGAGGTGTTGATATGATTTCGATGCATTAAATCCAAAAAAAATATTCACTTTACCAAATTCATTTTCATCAACACGCGCGCCCCCTTAGTTTGATGTACCGACGACTTTACAAAGGATGTTAGGAATAAGCTGGATAAGAAACGTACGAGAGGGTGTTGTGGTGGGGCACGCCACGATAGTGGCGGTAAGTCCCCTCTTTGAGGAGTGGCTGGAGAGGCGCCACGGCGCCCTCACCTTCCGTCTGACGCAGGTACTCACCGGACACGGTTGTTTCGGGAGGTACCTGCACCGAATCAGGCGGGAGGAAACGCCCGGGTGCCACCATTGTGAGGATCGGCCAGAGAACACGGTCGAGCACACCGTGGAGGTGTGTGCGATCGGCGGCGGCGACCTCTCGCGTCCGGCCCTGGTGCAAGCCATGGTCCGGGGCGAGGAGGAATGGGACGCCGTCGCCTCCTTCTGCGAAGCAGTGATGCTAGCGAAGGAGATGGCGGAACGTGAGAGGGAGAGAACCTCTCGTCCCAGCCGCCGCGGGAGGCGCTCCGGGCGTCGGGGGCCACGTGATGGCTTCTGGCCACCGTAGACGCGGGCCTGTGGACGGTGAGTGATGGGTAAGCTCGCCGTCCGTCCGTCTTATGACGACGACAGGCCGTGTCGACGGCGCGTTCGTGTTCCACGCGCGCCTCAAAGAGAGAAACATATAAACTCACATACACAAACACACCCAGACCCGAAACAACTATCTGTAGGCCATACAAATATTTGTTTCGTGCGGGGATCGAACCCGCGACACGCAGCGCAGCAATCCAATCTCTCAGCCACTGCGCCAACCGTGCCGTCAAGAGATGTCAGCAACATGGAAGGGGCCGGCTAGGGCCGACGCCCGTCGGGGCTACGGATTGTTCGCAAGAGATACCGCGGCCTCGACATGAAGGGCTAAGAAGGAACATGGGTGGTTAAAAACCACCCATGTTCCTTCTTAGCCCTTAGTCAGTAGAAGTCTGACACTTTCTTTCGCTCTGCCCAAGAGCGGGAGGGGTTATTTGATGATTTCCCAACCCCAAAAAAAAAATGGGTGTTGTGGTGCAGTTCAAGAGACGCATATGGTTTTTAAGCTATTGCATAGCTTCTATCGCGGGCCTTGAGCGTGGGGACCGAATCCAGAAATTTCGTAACGAAAATAAAAACCTGACGAACTGACACTTGACAAATTGACACTTGACAATTTCTTGAAATCAAAAATTGTGAGTTGCCTGTATTTAAAACGGCCTGTATTATTCAGTCAAAAACTTCCTCAAAGAATTTCTGTGAGCGTGTTAATTAATTTTATAAGCGTAAGATAAGATACTAGAGATTATCAATAAATTACATTATTTGAGCTAACATATTAATAAAAATAAATTAAATTATATAAATCAAATGTAACCTTCATAGCTCTAACCACTAAGAAAAACTATGACACAAAATAAAAGAAAAAGTAAATGACATCTTGACAACTGACGTAATGTCAGATGAAAAGTAAACATTGAAAAATTATTAGATTTAATATTTTAAAACAGCAAAATCAAAGTTAATAAATCGAATAAGATCGATTATAAGGCTGCCAACAAAAATAGTTGTCGCCAAGGCGCGACATGAGACGTAAAAGGACATTTTATAAAAGATGAGGATGATTAGTAAAAGTGTAAGTATAAATACTATATTTAAATACTGCATTAATAAAATAAATAAATAATTATAATTGCATAAGTTGATAAAAAATGCTATGCAATAGCTTTACCGCGGCAGTCTCCAGTGCCACACGTCTTTTTTTTTTTTTTAAGGTTCATCTCGCAGTTCACCCTAGAGAGGATAGCTACTGCTTAACCGGACTTTCCTGTGGATGTCTTAAAATTAAGCCAGGGCAAATATTTAAAAACGAAGCAACTACACGCTAAGGGCATCCCCTGTGGGAAACGAGCCTCGACTCAGAGCGTCGCTGGGAGAGAACAACAAGGGGACAAGCTGGATCTGAGTGGTATTATTTTGGGACGTTTGGTTAAAATCTACTGGCTCAGCATCGCGGGCTGGCACGAGCAAGGGACAGGGAGGGCTTGTTGAGGCAGGGTTTCGTGACGGGCATCGTCGGCGAGGTCGGTATGACGGTAGCGATGCAAGGCAATAGACTGTGTTACTGAGAACTAAAAATACCAAACTCTTCGCTAAATTTTGGGCTTACTCAATTTAAATATTGCCATCGACAAGCTAAGGAGAAGAATAGACTGAGTTACTTAATGGGAAAATTCGGGGTAAACTTTAAATATCCATTTGCGTCGCCGAGCGTACGCTTGTAGCACAAAAATAGTCGAGATATTTTATGACTCTTGAATTGAGTCAACTCATTCTACAAGTGCAATTTAGTTATGAAGCAAACCTTTTTTATAAAATAATATAGATAAAATATAAATAAATCTTACATTTAACCGACAATTTTCGAGACGATCACTACGTAATTCTACCATTTACTTTCAGTATTCAAATATCCGGGTATATTACATTTCCACTTGACAACCCTAGAAGGCAGGCCGTCCTCCGTCCGGTTACCATTACCATACGGCGGGCGCTTTTATTCAAATCGCCGTTTGTTCCGGTCAACGCCTAAAATAATGTGAAATTGTTCGTGAAATTTTACTCGAGTATGATTTAGTTTGGGATTAGTAATACTGTGCATTCATACTGGTACCACTAGGTGGACCGATGACCTGGTGAAGGTTGCGGGGGCCCGCTGGATGCGAGACGCACGGGACCACTCAAACAACTCATTCAACGTGGCGACACCTGGGGGAGGCCTATGTCCAGCAGTGGACGTCTTTTGGCTGCAATGATGATGATGATGATCCGTATGTTTCACTGTTAATCGGTAAATCTTCGAATGAACGGTGGCTCCGCCCATTGTTCTCATGGTTGCAAACGAGACTGGACAGTTTGGACTGGAGAATTTGGCTGCGAGTTAAGTGCCTGTCGTAGCGTTTTATTTCATGTAACGTGTCGCCAACAGGACACTAAAATAAACCTTTATTAGTGTAAAGTTACGTCTGACAGCGTAGGTATCGTTAAGATTAGTAAAAGGTGTAAGTTTATAATAGTTTATTTATATAGGTAATGCTAACCGAACCCATCGGGGATTACAGGCGTGATGCTATGTTAGTTACATATTCTTTACTATAACATTTGCAATTTAGAGAATAAATATATGAACTCTCTCATCTCATTATTATTTTATTTACTACTGCATAAACAGTCAATCTACCAAAACAGTTTCTATGTAATACACATTTTATATTGTTCCCTACTTAGGTACTATCATACAAAAACAATATTACAAAATATTTACGTCAGACGCTTCCAGTATGTATAAGTAAACACCACTTCAGACATGCTATACAAAGTCGATCGAGAGTAAATCAACTTGATGTCAATCAGGCATGTCTGTCTGATACGATCAGACGAAAAAGGGATAAATAAACGTCTAGTCTCCGAAGATAGTTTCACAGAAAATGTCGTAACTCGTATAGAAAGAAAAATAGTCTCCCCCAAACAATATTGTTACGACGTAGTGAGAAGTACTCTGTAAAAAACTAATTTGATTTCATCTAACTATTGTTTGTGAGATCCTAATACGATACAACACGGTTGGCGCAGTGGCTGAGCGATTGGACTGCTGCGTTGCGTGTCGCGGGTTCGATCCCCGCACGGAACAAATATTTGTATGGCCTACATATAGTTGTTTCGGGTCTGGGTGTCTGTGTATTTGAGTTTAAATGTTTGTAAACGCACCCACGATACAGGAGAATTTCCTAGTGTGGGACAACGTTTCTTTTAAAAAACAGTTTTCACATTTAAAACTAGGTTTTCAGGCGATAAAGTCTAGTCTAGTCGACGGCGTGACTGCTGAGCAAGAGATCTTGGGTTCGATTCCCGGGTCGGACAAAGTGTTGTTTGGTCGTTCCACTAGGAATTTCTCAGTCGCAGCTACGGTGTCTGATCTGTGTCTGGTTGATGGCCACCTATTGCATGGGAATTTACTATATTAGTTACACCTCTGCATTACTTCATCTACGTCTGGTTTGAACGCTATTGTGGCACGATGATTTTATTTTTCACCGATCTGTTTATGCTTCTGGTGAACAAGGATCTATTCAATACTTGGATCAGGCTACCACGTTTTGACATCTCCTAATTCTTCCTCTTAACGTTTTGTATTATTTTAAGCACAATATAGGTAAGTAGGTGTATGAAGAATGCACGAGCATGATTTCGTCAAAAGCCTTTTTCAGTTAATTCAGCATCTACGAAAGTCTCTTCAATTCAATTGCCTACTCTTCAACGTAAACTTCAATCTTTAAGCCCAATTTCACCGTCTCAATATAGGTATCGAGTCTTTTAATCCGAACTCACTTTCACAGTCTAGCGAAACTTACATGCTTGTATTAGAAGCGAATCATCTTAGATGGGCTAATAAAACAGCAATATAAGGGTAATCGTTTGTGAACCATCGATAAACGAATCGATTTAAGTTCCCCGGGAGTGACTCGCAACTCGTGGTAAGTTTAAATTGCTACACAGGAATTCTGCTTTGAAGGACTCCGCTTGACGGCGAGCTTTTATGTAAGTGTGCCCGTATATTCCTGAAAAGTTATGTTTTTTTGGTTTATTTATGAAAGTTGAAGTCTATATAGTGGTTTAAAAAGCTTTGTACACACCTGCTTTATTAACTTATAGGGGATCACAGCAGTGGATGACTTTGACGATTTGACCTCTGTACTGGCTTTTGTTTATTTTTCGGCCCCTACCGGCAAACGACTGTACTACAGAAAAACGTAACAAAGAACAGAAATGTGTCGCAGAGTGGTCATCGTATTTGCCTAACATATTTTGTTTCTCTTGGAGTACCTACATCATAATGTATGAATAAAATATTTAATAATAAATTATACACTTTGACTAATGAAGTAATAACCTAGCTTTCATTAGTTATTTCACTGAGCACAGGTACTCCTACGATACATTCATAAGGTCTGATAAAGACCAGGTAACTGCTTATCGCTTCTCAGTCACGGAAATAGTCAGAATGCTCCAGCTTTCAGCTAACTGAGCACGAATGCTACTACTTGATACATTTTGAAGGTCTGACGATGACCACCTAAGTGCTTATCGGTTCTCAGTGACTGATGAAGTTAGAATGACCTAGCTTTCAAATTTTATCTGTCTGAGCACGGATGCTACTACTTAATACATTTTGAAGGTCTGGTGATGACCAGCTAAGTGCTTATCGGTTCTCAGTGACGGATGTAGTTAGAATGACCTAGCTTTCAAATTTTATCTATCTGAGCACGTATTCTACTACATGATACATTATGAAGGTCTGATGATGACCAGCTAAGTGATTATCGGTTCTCAGTGACGGATATAGTTAGAATGCTCCAGCTGTCAGCTTTTATCTTATTAAGCACGGATGCTACTACATGATACATTTTGAAGGTCTGATGATGACCAGCTAAGTGCTTATCGGTTCTCAGTGACGGATGTAGTTAGAATAACCTAACTTTCAAATTTTATCTGTCTGAGCACGGATGCTACTACATGATACATTTTGAAGGTCTGATGATGACCAGCTAAGTGCTTATCGGTTCACAGTGACGGATATAGCTAGAATGACCACCATCAGGTAAATGGCACCATCAGTCTCCAAGGCCTCTTCGAGCTCTTTCAAATGAGTCCACACACGACGGTTCTACGTGGTGCCATCAATGAGATCCTATAATTACCTTCGGAGTCTACCATAAGGTAGCTAGTATCATCAGTCTCCAAGGCCTCCTCGAGCTCTTTCAAATGAGTCCAAACACGATGGTTCTACTCAGTGCCGTCAATGAGATCCTATACCCACCTTCGGAGTCCACCATTAGGTACGAGACATCATCAGTAATCCAGATCTCCATCTTCCATCAAACGAAATTCTCAAGACAAAATAATTAAAACGATAAAACAATTAACACCATTAAAACAATAACATACATTACATAACATCGCGCCTGTAATCCCCAAAGGGTTAGGCAGAGGTGTACCTAATAGTAGGCGTGATGTTATGTTATGTATGTTATTATTTTAATGATTTTAATTGTTTTATCGCTTTTAGCGATAAAACAATTGTAGTCGTTCTTGTAGCACGGATTATTCTTCTATTGAGCACGGATGCTACTACATCATACATTTTGAAGGTCTGATGATGACCAGCTAAGTGCTAATTGGTTCTCAGTGATGGATATAGCTAGAATGACCTAGCTTTCAAATTTTATCGATCTGAGCACGGATGCTACTACATGATACATTTTGAAGGTCTGATGATGACCAGCTAAGTGCTTATCGGTTCTCAGTGACGGATGTAGTTAGAATAACCTAACTTTCAAATTTTATTTGTCTGAGCACGGATGCTACTACATGATACATTTTGAAGGTCTGATGATGACCAGCTAAGTGCTAATTGGTTCTCAGTGATGGATATAGCTAGAATGACCTAGCTTTCAAATTTTATCGATCTGAGCACGGATGCTACTACATGATACATTTTGAAGGTCTGATGATGACCAGCTAAGTGCTTATCGGTTCTCAGTGACGAACGTAGTTAGCATGACCTAGCTTTAAAATTTTATCGATTTGAGCACGGATGCTACTACATAATACATTCTAAAGGTCTGATGATGACCAGCTAAGTGCTAATTAGTTCTTAGTGATGGATATAGCTAGAATGACCTAGCTTTCAAATTTTATCGATCTGAGCACGGATACTACTTCATGATACATTTTGAAGGTCTGATGATGATCAGCTAAGTGCTTATCGGTTTTCAGTGACGGATGTAGTTAGAATGACCTAGCTTTCAGATTTTATTTTATTGAGCTCGGATGCAACTACATGATACATTTTGAAGGTCTGATGATGACCAGCTAAGTGCTAATTGGTTCTCAGTGATGGATATAGCTAGAATGACCTAGCTTTCAAATTTTATCGATCTGAGCACGGATGCTACTACATGATACATTTTGAAGGTCTGATGATGACCAGCTAAGTGCTTATCGGTTCTCAGTGACGGATGTAGTTAGAATAACCTAACTTTCAAATTTTATTTGTCTGAGCACGGATGCTACTACATGATACATTTTGAAGGTCTGATGATGACCAGCTAAGTGCTAATTGGTTCTCAGTGACGGATACAGCTAGAATGACCTAGCTTTCAGATTTTATCTTATTGAGCACGGATGCTACTACATGATACATTTTGAAGGTCTGATGATAACCAGCTAAGTGCTTATCGGTTCTCAGTGACGAACGTAGTTAGCATGACCTAGCTTTAAAATTTTATCGATTTGAGCACGGATGCTACTACATAATACATTCTAAAGGTCTGATGATGACCAGCTAAGTGCTAATTAGTTCTTAGTGATGGATATAGCTAGAATGACCTAGCTTTCAAATTTTATCGATCTGAGCACGGATACTACTTCATGATACATTTTGAAGGTCTGATGATGATCAGCTAAGTGCTTATCGGTTTTCAGTGACGGATGTAGTTAGAATGACCTAGCTTTCAGATTTTATTTTATTGAGCACGGATGCAACTACATGATACATTTTGAAGGTATGATGATGATCAGCTAAGTGCTTATCGGTTCTCAGTGACGGATGTAGTTAGAATGACTTAGCTTTCAGATTTTATCTTATTGAGCATGGATGCTACTACATGACACATTATAAAGGTCTAATGATGACCAGCTAAGTGCTTATCGGTTCACAGTGACGGATATAGCAAGAATGACCACCATCAGGTAAATGGCACCATCAGTCTCCAAGGCCTCCTCGAGCTCTTTCAAATGAGTCCAAACACGATGGTTCTACGCAGCGCTGTCAATGAGATCCTGTACCCACCTTCGAAGTCCACCGTCAAGTAAATGGCATCATCAGTCTCTAAGGCCTCCTCGAGCTCTTTCAAATGAGTCCAAACACGACGATTCTACGCAGTGCCGTCAATGAGATCCTTTACTTACCTTTGGAGTCCACCATCAGGTAAATGACATTATCAGTCTCCAAGGCGTCCTCGAGGTCTCAACACCATTCAAATAATAAGATACATAACATAATATCACGCCTACTATTAGGTACACCTCTGCCTAACCCTTCGGGGATTACAGGCGTGATGTTATGTAATGTATGTTTTATTTTAATTGTGTTAATTGTTTTATCGCTTTTAATTATTTTGTCTTGAGAATTTCGTTTGATGGAAGATGAAGCTCTGGATGACTGATGATGTCTCGCACCTGATGGTAAACTCCGAAGGTGGGTATAGGATCTCATTGACGGCACTGAGTAGAACCATCGTGTTTGGACTCATTTGAAAGAGCTCGAGGGGGCATTGCAGATTGATGATACCAGCTACCTGATGGTAGACTCCGAAGGTGGGTATAGGATCTCATTGACGGCACTGAGTAGAACCGTCGTGTGTGGACTCATTTGAAAGAGCTCGAAGAGGCCTTGGAGACTGATGGTGCCATTTACCTGATGGTGGTCATTCTAGCTAAATCCGTCACTGTGAACCGATACGCACTAAGCTGGTCATCATCAGACCTTCAAAATGTATCATGTAGTAGCATCCGTGCTCAGATCGATAAAATTTGAAAGCTAGGTCATTCTAGCTATATCCATCACTGAGAACCAATTAGCACTTAGCTGGTCATCATCAGACCTTCAAAATGTATCATGTAGTAGCATCCGTGCTCAATAAGATAAAAGCAGAAAGCTGTAGCATCATAACTGTATTCGTCACTGAGAACCGATAAGCACTTAGCTGATCATCATCATACCTTCAAAATGTATCATGTAGTAGCATCCGTGCTCAGATCGATAAAATTTGAAAGCTAGGTCATTCTAGCTATATCCGTCACTGAGAACCGATAAGCACTTAGCTGATCATCATCAGACCTTCAAAATGTATCATGTAGTAGCATCCGTGCTCAATAAGATAAAATCTGAAAGCTAAGTCATTCTAACTACATCCGTCACTGAGAACCGATAAGCAGTTACCTGGTCTTCATCAGACCTTCAAAATGTATCATGTAGTAGCATCCGTGCTCAGATCGAAAAAAATTTAAAGCTGGGTCATTCTAGCTATATCCGTCACTGAGAACCAATTAGCACTTAGTTGGTCATCATCAGACCTTCAAAGTGTATCATGTAGTAGCATCCGTGCTCAGATCGAAAAAAATTTAAAGCTAGGTCATTCTAGCTGTATCCGTCACTGAGAACCAATTAGCACTTAGCTGGTCATCATCAGACCTTCAAAATGTATCATGTAGTAGCATCCGTGCTCAGACAAATAAAATTTGAAAGTTAGGTTATTCTAACTACATCCGTCACTGAGAACCGATAAGCACTTAGCTGGTCATCATCAGACCTTCAAAATGTATCATGTAGTAGCATCCGTGCTCAGATCGAAAAAATTTTAAAGCTGGGTCATTCTAGCTATATCCGTCACTGAGAACCAATTAGCACTTAGTTGGTCATCATCAGACCTTCAAAATGTATCATGTAGTAGCATCCGTGCTCAATAAGATAAAAGCAGAAAGCTGTGGCATCGTAACTGTATCCGTCACTGAGAACCGATAAGCACTTAGCTGATCATCATCATACCTTCAAAATGTATCATGTAGTAGCATCCGTGCTCAGATCGATAAAATTTGAAAGCTAGGTCATTCTAGCTATATCCGTCACTGAGAACCAATTAGCACTTAGCTGGTCATCATCAGACCTTCAGAATGTATTATGTAGTAGCATCCGTGCTCAGATCGATAAAATTTTAAAGCTAGGTCATGCTAACTACGTTCGTCACTGATAATCGATAAGCACTTAGCTGGTTATCATCAGACCTTCAAAATGTAGTAGCATTCGTGCTACAAGAACGACTACAATTGTTTTTTGCTACAATTGTTTTATCGCTAAAAGCGATAAAACAATTAAAATCATTAAAATAATAACATACATAACATAACATCACGCCTACTATTAGGTACACCTCTGCCTAACCCTTTGGGGATTACAGGCGCGATGTTATGTAATGTATGTTATTGTTTTAATGGTGTTAATTGTTTTATCGTTTTAATTATTTTGTCTTGAGAATTTCGTTTGATGGAAGATGAAGATCTGGATGTCTGATGATGTCTCGTACCTGATGGTGGACTCCAAAGGTGGGTATAGGATCTCATTGACGGCACCACGTAGAACCGTCGTGTCCACACACGACTTATTCGAAAGAGCTCGAAGAGGCCTTGGAGACTGATGGTGCCATTTACTTGATGGTGGTCATTCTAGCTATATCCGTCACTGTGAACCGATAAGCACTTAGCTGGTCATCATCAGACCTTCAAAATATATCATGTAGTAGCATCCGTGCTCAATAAGATAAAATCTGAAAGCTAGGTCATTCTAACTACATCCGTCACTGAAAACCGATAAGCACTTAGGTGATCATCATCAGACCTTCAAAATGTATCATGTAGTAGCATCCGTGCTCAGATCGATAAAATTTGAAAGCTAGGTCATTCTAGCTATATCCGTCACTGAGAACCAATTAGCACTTAGCTGGTCATCATCAGACCTTCAAAATGTATCATGTAGTAGCATCCGTGCTCAGATCGATAAAATTTGAAAGCTAGGTCATTCTAGCTATATCCGTCACTGAGAACCAATTAGCACTTAGCTGGTCATCATCAGACCTTCAAAATGTATCATGTAGTAGCATCCGTGCTCAATAAGATAAAATCTGAAAGCTAGGTCATTCTAACTACATCGGTCACTGAGAACCGATAAGCAGTTACCTGGTCTTCATCAGACCTTCAAAATGTATCATGTAGTATGAGAGACCATCATTAGGTACGAGACATCATCAGTCATCTAGATCTCCATCTTCCATCAAACGAAAATCTCAAGACAAAATAGTTAGATAACATAACATCACGCCTGTAATCCCCGAAGGGTTAGGCAGAGGTGTACCTAATAGTACACCCACATTTCGCCAGTTATGTTTAAGTCCCATATAATAGGGGCGAGCCTATTGCCATCAACCGGGCACAAATCCAGACTCCGTGGCTGTTACTTATAATTTCCTGATGGAAAAACCCAATAACACTTTGCCCGACCCGGGAATCGAACCCAGGACCTCATGCTCAGCATCGTGCTTACGACCACTAGACCAACGAAGCAGTCCAAAATTAAAATAATATCATAGATATATCTTTAAACCAAAATATCTACTAAGAAACGTACGTAATTTACCAATAGTTTTGGAGAGCTCGGCCACGCGTCACTTAACGTTTATTAGGCATAGTCAGCTTAGTCTATGATAGGTGCAAACAACAAAACGAAATTACAAACTACTTTAAATATATTTACAAACTTATTTTCTGTTCTTATTTTACGAAATATTGATAACTATACAATTTACAATATGTTTTAATTCAGAAAACATTAAAAACGTGAACTTTTGAATTTTATTTGTGAAGTAATGACATGCGTGCAGTCCACCCGTGACAACAGTCATCGAGACACTGGCGCAGCGCGTTCCGAGTATGCGCGACGGGTCTCGCGCCGCATTTGCCTCAAAATGTCGGGAATTAATTTATTATTTTAAAATTTTATTACAAATCAGAGAAAATAAACAATACGGATTGATAAATACATCACTACGTATTTTTGGGTATAAAATTCATACCGAACTATTCAGCCGTTACAGAGACAAAATTCGATTTAGGTTAAGACATACTACGATTTTTTATTAAATAATGTGAAGGTTTATTAAAATTTTAAACAATACGAATTATTTGTGATGACTTTAAGTATAACATATATTTTTTATATGGAAATCGTACGGAAGGATTCCTCAACAAATTTCTTTAAACATACGTCGTTTTTGGGATTTTAGCAACGCAACGGCCTTAACTTTAAACTTTATACTGAACAGGTCTTATTTTAAAGAGAAGTTTGAAAAGCGGCAACAATAAAAGAAATCATTGCCGGCAACCAGCTTTATTTTTAGCTTGAAAGACCTGACATAGAACGACTTTTATGCACATAAGGATCTAAGAGAGTAAAAGACATCAAATCAAAATCAATCATTAGTTCGAATTATCTTTGAAATAACGCACATACAGGGTGTAAATCAACCCATCACACAGCCATCAACCAAGCATTCTGTACATCAAACTAAGTAACCCTACGCAAAAATTTTGGCTGGGAAACGACTTTTTTTTTTGGGTCAAAAATCACATTTTACGGTAAAACTCAATGTAGCACTGTTAAAACATAGTGCTAGTGGATGCTTTGAATAGTAAACGGGTCATGGAGGTAATTTAAGTAAAGTTAAAACCTGAAAAACTAGTATTTACAAAAACAGCTGTGAAAAATTAGCAACTTTGACCCCCAATATCTCCGTAACTAGGAGGTTCCCAGTTATGGTCTAGAACAAAAAAAATATCGCAGTGGTGGGGAGAACAAGTGCCTTTCGTTTGCGTTAAGGGTACTTTTACACCCTATATTGTTATTAGTCTTTACTAAGCTCTATCCTGAAGTTTAGGTATCTACTAATACGATCTTGAGAGAATTTTAAACGCATGCCGCAGGTGAAATGATCATTAACATAACGTTAGGCACACTAGGCTGAGATTTATATACCTACGTAACTTCGCAATAAGCTTGGCTAACCGTGATTCACAGTCACAACTGTGAAACTACAGTACAAGATTTAGAGTGGAAGTTTTTTATTTAAAATCAAAACGTGTTTATTAACTTTTACGAATCTCCATTAGTCCTTGAAATGTTACGAAGCGTGGCGAAATTGGCGTCCTTGTCAACTATATCATTCAAGGAGGATTGATTTCATAAATTATAATATTAACTGGAGAAGATCTACGAGTAGTGTTGGATCTGTCTGGAATTGATCAAATTACCGATTTAAGGCTGCTCTCTCGAAAAAGCTTAAAAACAGCGTGCAGATGAAGCAGCTTTTCACCAGCACGTACAGAGAAATTACATCTGTGAAAAATTGTTAGTAATCTACATGATATGACACGTAATTTGGTTTAGCCATAATTTTATATCGGTATCACATAATTAGAAAAAAAAAACACAAAACCACCTCCAAATCGTTGATTTGAACCATTTTACTCCTTCATTTTTTAACAAAACAATATAAAAACAATATCTACTGCTTTGCAATACAAAGGAAAATAATTTGGTTTTGTTACTTTTTAAAAACATGTATTATTTTAATTATAATAAATTAAAATTGCGTCCGTTTAAAGTCCGTGTTTACGACCGAGAGGGGTAGTTAGCTATGCACAAGGTCATTGGCGTGAATACAAGCCTTAAGGGTACAGACCTAGTTACTTTAACATATAGGTTATCTACCGACTACTACCGAGAATGTAACTAAGTATTTCAAAAAGAATGCTATAAATAAAATAAATATATTCGTATAATTATTTGTATTGCCCAGCACAAACTTGGTTGTTGAGGTCAGTTAAAGAGTTGGTACTCAGCTGTATCGTTTTAAACCTGTGTCACGAGATGTTATTTTGTTATGTTTCTACTGAGAACATAAAATTCGCAAATCATTGTAAGTCTGCAATGAATTATTGTTTAACGCCAGGTTAGCCAATAGCCAGCTGGTAAAAAAAACAAATTTGACAGCACTAATTGCACAGCAAAAAGGTTAACAGCTTTTATTTAAATTGCTGAACTATGAACACGGACTAATTAAGCAAACTAAAACAAAAATATTTTGATAGAGAGGGTCGAAAAATATTTTATTCTGAACGTTGCAATCAAAATGATTACTATGGAAGTATTACATTAATTACTTTGATTCTCGACGAACTCTTATCGACTAAAAATATTTCTAACAATATCAACATGTAACCCACACTGTGATCCAAAATACAAATGACTGACCTTGTTCAAATAGCTTCTAAGCTGCAGTGGAATTGGACTGTCCACGTTCACCGCATGCTCAAAGAGCTGTGGGCCAAATAGCCACTTTCTGAAGCCCTAGGACACAGGTAGTAGAAGGCATCGCGGCAGAACTCATAGAAGATGGAAGGACGAGCTGGACAAAACCAATGACCAGTGGTCCAGATTAGCATTGGATAGAAACAACTGTTAGTCATGAGGAATGGCAATTTTCGAAACAGTACCGACTACTGTAACCCAGGCCTCTCTGCCAGAGGGAGTGGGTCCTTATTTTCAGCTTGGGCCTAGTGCGGGTTGGTAGATCACATGTCATCGCAATTTCGGTTTTATGATATCTCACACCTTAAGAGAAAGAAATGGGAGGGGAATAAGAAAACGCTGCTGGCGTAATGATGACTTACAGGCGGTTGTGACAGATTGGCCAAAAAACTATGGGAAAGCTATGGGGATGCCTTTTCCCAGCAGTAGGACAACATAGGCTAAAAAAAAGTGCTTGTCTGAGTTTGCACCCACGACCATGTAAGTCAGGATCGCATTAATAGGCCACCACTGTCCTTGCAATGCCCACAGATAATTCTGGACAATACTCACAGTTGAATACCCACTGTACCTACATAGTAATATGGCTTTATCAGGCAACCACTAGTTCTAAAAGCTTTCAGAAACCGCTGAAAACTAAAACCTTTGTAAAGTCATATTCGAACTATAACGAACAAGATGAGCAACATCCATATTTTGTTCATGCATGACTGGCTTTACTTTGCCCTGCAGTATTGGAAATCATAATATTCTCATATTCTGCATATACAATACCTACGTGACGTGAGAAATAAAAATCTTTGAACACTGTGTCGGGTGTTTAGACATCAAGAGAGAATGTTTTGGAATCTAGAGTGCTGTGTTTAAACGCGGTATGCTATTTACATAATAGGCGAGCTAAGAATGCAGTAAAAGTTTAAAGTGAAGACGGGTACCTTTGTTTGTATACCTAGTATCAAGAAGCACGTATGAGCACCAAGTAGTAAGATTTTTGAGACGAAGATTTCAAAGCATGTTGTTTCAGAAAAGAATTTTAAACACGTGCATTTTAATCTATGAGGAGCTTAGATTTTGCTAGCTGCTACGTGTATACTCAATACGTTAACACAAATGTATTGAAAACGTGTATAGAATTAGCCAGATGGAAGGCAATTCTATCCTAGCTTATTCACTTATAATAATATGAAGGGGTCTATTCTTAGAGGATAAAGCTGAATACTAGTATTAGTAGTAGTATTTTTTTGCGTTCTATCCATCTTAAGTAAATCCCAAAAAAGGCACAACATCCGTTAACCACAAAAATCAATTTGATCAAAACAAGAACATTCATTCTAACCAGTTTCATATCCAGAAGCGGGTGCCTATCAAATATTTCATAGCAACGTACCTCCACGAGACAGCAGCGAAGACATCTGGCGGGACAGGCGGACAGAATTCAATTATATAGAACGATAACATCGCGACAGAGTTCGCATTAAAACAAACAGCGTTTTGCAATAACGTGTCCCGGTTTATGCTCTTTGTATTTACATAGCAAGGTGCACGGGAGTACCTAAGTATGTGGTTTTCTCTGGATGCAAAATTATGTTCAGGGAAATTCATTGTTCCTGAGATAAACACACTAGGTAAAGTTTCCTATATAAACTATTTCATGAAAGTAAGAATGGAAAACTGGCAGGTTGTTAGTACTATTAGGTAAACCTCTGCCTAAGCCTTCCGGTATATCAGACTTGATGTAATATTGGATCGTTCCCACTAGTCCCAACACAGATCTACGGTACGGTAAATCGTAGAACTAGTGGGAATAAAATTTCTCATTAATTATTGGTCCAGGAGCTCTATTACACAGTTCAACTTTAGAACTAATGGGGTTTTTGTTGTCATAATAAGTAGTACGTTTATTATGAAAGAATATCGATTCTGGATTGAATAAACTTGGCGGTTGGTTTTTAGTCTAATCGTATGCAGCTAAATACCAATATTTAATAACATGAAGCGAATATCTATCTGACCTCCACAACCCAGAAACTGGTAGCAATATCCCTTTTTTATGGTGGGTGGAAAATCATCAAATAACCCCTCCCGCTCTTGGGCAGAGCAAAAGGGAGTATCAGACTTCTACTGACTAAAAACCACCCATGTTCCTTCTTAGCCCTTCATGTCGAGGCCGCGGTATCTCTTGCGAACAAGCCGCAGCCCCGAAGGGCGTCGGCCCTTGCGGGCCCTTTCCATGTTGCTGACATCTCTTTGAGGCGCGCGTAGAACACGAACGCGCCGTCGATACGGCCTGTCGTCGTCATAAGACGATCGGACGGTGAGCTTACCCATCACTCACCGTTCGTAGCAATATCCCTCAGCTAATGTTTTCAGACGGTTATTAAAAAATTGAGTCGGCTGGAAATTAGCAAAAACAAAACTTACTATCTAAAAACACATTAATATCCTGAGCTTTTCTTATGCAAATTCAATAGCAACAAATGTAAGTTTACACGTCCATTAGTAGATATCTCAGTACAAACCGCAAATACAGCAAAATAAAGTGCAGCTCACAGCTAAACAAATAAAAATAAACTTAATATAGAACACACTGAAGGCAGTGGGATGTGTACAGACTATTGTGGAGTCTCCGGTACTTCCCACATTGTGCGGTCTAAGATTGGATTTCTTCTGCAAACCTACGTGAAATGTGATCTGCCGCGCTATCTCAGATAAATAGGGGTAGCACTAGTGTAAAATAAATATTAACATGAGTTAGTGCTTGGTGCCAGACGGCTGATAGAGCTGTTGAAATGTCTGGGTAATTTAGACCATAGACTGCTTTCCGACAGTCGGTTTATTCAATCTTTTTTTCTTCTTCATAGGATTGCTTTTGGCCTCAATTCGCCTGATGTGCAGGTATAATGCAGCCTATCGTGCAGCACGTTTGTTTAGAATAAACCGATTCACTCAAGAAGATATCCAGATTAAACTGATTGGGGAACTGAGAAGCAGCAGTGATCAAACAATAACGGCAGCCACAGAGTCTGGATTTGTGTGCAGTTGAAGAAGTAAAATACCTATTATTGAATTTGACTTAAAACGTATCTGGCGAACTATGGTTGGAAATCAGGAAATTTTCAGTATCAGTCACCGAATCTGGATTTGTACCAGGTTGCTGGCAATTGACTCGCCCCTCTAGGTAGGCGTGATGTTATGTTATTATAATTATTGCCTAAGTTAGAATTTCAGCTTTTGTAAACGGACGCCGCCGGTTGTGTTTTCTAGATAGAGCTTCTAAAGAAAAACGAGCAGATTTTTATTTCGTATTTATTTATTTTCCCTAACGCCTGTTAGAACGTATTACTCTCAGAAGTATATCAGTATTATTTATTCAATAAACACGGAAAGTTGAATCATGTCTGTAAATCCAATATTCTTCGTGCGAATGTCAGCGAGTGCCTATAATATTCGTTTACGAGACGATCTTTTCTGACGTTTTTTTTTACTTCCGTCTTGCCTTCGTAGCTTGGAAGTTTATTCGTATGTTTCTCAGAACGGGTTCAAAGTTAGTTGTCAAGACGAATTTTATTGGAGTTGAAACATTAAAAAGTTTTCTCAGCTTTCATTTGAATTATATTGTTAAAACTATCAGAATTATTTTACTACTTCCGACCAGCACCGAACAGAAATTATTAACTTTTTTTTACATTGTGATAAAAATACTATTTAGCCGTAGCGCTCAATAGTAGGGTGATATATTTTTATGAACAATACTTTAAACCAATAGGCAATAGGCTCGCCCCCTGTTATATGGAACTTAAACATAACTGGCGAAATGTGGGTGTTCTATTAGGTACACCTCTGCCTAACCCTTTAAGGATTACAGGCGTGATGTTATGTTACCTCTTAACCCAATTGCTGTCTAATATTTTATCTCAGAACAAATTCTGTCATTTGTTTATCATGGGGTGAGACAGTTCGATGATTTATTTTTAAAATAGACAACTATAATGACCTTAAATGAACCAGAATGACTAATTAATAGTTACACCCACCGACCGCCCAGTCTACTATCCATTCCAAACATTCCTACATAGGTACTTCAATACTGTTATTTAATTAGTCTTTGGCAAGCTGTCAACACCCGTAAATGAGAGTGTTAGCATATCTACTAATTAACATTTATCGCTCAGCTTTAGAACTAACTAATAAAAGTTAATATCTCCCCCATTTGGCCTTAATATCGACACCTACGAAGATTTATTTACTTTTCTATTATTGCTGATTGAAATAGATACGACAGTTTGAAAAATGTGTTCCTGTTTCGGAATACATTGCTGGTGTTACTGGGGATAGAGGAGTGTTATACTGTGTATAGCGAGTAACGAATGTTGATTTGTGATGCACGGTCGTCGAATTCGTGGCAATTAATTTGTGCGTTGCTACGATTTGTAAGTTATGAACGTGCGCATCCCGCCCCCTCGTCGCACGGACGGCGTGCATTTGGGTTGGCAAAGAGTAGGAAATGGAGTAGGGACACATCGTACGTCTCACAATTATTGCATGTTCAATACTTCAGTATGAACCACATACATAAGAAATAAAATAAATAGCTAAGTATTTGTGAAATGGATAACAGTTTCATCGTCTTACGTAATTCTATGCTTCCAAAGTGAATATAACATGCATAAGTAAAATGATTATAAATAAAGCATAATTACCCATTGTTATAGTAAACTACGAAAGTCTATTCTGTAGTTTTAGTTCCCCATTTGAGTCTTTAGTTACCTGCTGCCCACACCTTATGGCATACCTAAACATTAATGAACAAGAAAGCTGCCACCTACGCAACTTATTTATCTTAGGATCTTATCGTACGTGAAATGTTATTAATTAGTAAAGTACAAACAAGAATAGATTCTAACACTACACTGTTTTCTTCTTATAGTTTAAATAATAATGTGTATATTGGACTGGCGTTATTTATGTCGTAGGATAGTTTGATACTTCGAATCTTCGCGGAAATCCTAGGGGTTTTGCGAAAACGCGGATAATTAGACATAGTTACCAAAATGGATTAATGGTCACCAAATACGTCGAAAGCAAAAGCTTTTTCAACGCGCGCTCGCTTCGCTCGCATATTAAATAACACTAATATCTTCTGTCCCCGAAGTGCCGGGCCTCCGCCGGCCTCCTTCGTCGGCCTACGGCCCGGTGCCCATGCCGCCCCTAAAAAAATTTTTCGCCTATGTCTAATTATCCGCGTTTTCGCAAAACCCCTAGGATTTCCTAGGATTTCCGCGAAGATTCGAAGTATCAAATTATCCTACGACATTTACATAGTATGTTGAAATTTGAACCATTTATGTTAAAATTCGTTTTTGCTTTGGAAAACCTGCAATGAATTGGTCGTATTTGAGAAAAGTACAAATAACCTCAGAACGCTCTGAACTTTTCACTCAAGACAAAGCGATCCAAAATTAAAATTCATATTACTTTTTTAGTCTTTGCCTTAGCGATTGATTTATTCGGTCCCATTTACTTGCGCGTGCGCACGATACAAATATATCATCGTCGACGCTTTGATGCGCCGCTTGATATATTCACTTTTGTATTTGTTTAATAATTTCTCGGCTTGCTGATTGTTATTTTTATTTCAAACGAAATTGCTTCTAATTTACGGGCGTAAAATATTTTGCTTAAAGTCGTTAGTCATTTTGATTATTTCGATTTTAATGGGTGATATGGGTTTCACAAGTGTTGATTTTTAATAAGGCTTTACCGTTAGATGTTTTGGGTGATTTTTAATTTTGATGGTCACACTAGACTTTTGGTGGCACTATTTTTCTTCAATTTTGCCAGTACAACAACAATGGAAAGTCCAAGCTGATAGAACCTTCAAGCGGGCTCAGAATATCTCGATAACTCTTTAGGATATTTCAGTTAAAAATCTAGTGTGACCACCAAAATTGAAAATCACAGAACAAAATTGAAAATCACCCTTTTATTATAAAATGTTGTATTAAAAATGCATACATTTAAATGGTTTAATAAAATCTTGCCATTTAAACACACGAGACATTACCAAAAAAATTCTATGTCATAACATTTAAATGTCATGATTACCAAATGTAAAGTTCAGAGTGGCTTTTCTGCAGTGCGGACTATTCTATGTTCAAAAACACCCTTAAACAGTCACCCATAAACCACAACATAAACTCAAAAGTTAAGTAATAACCCTTTATTATTGCTTCCAAAACTGTTTCCAATAATGCAACCGAAACTGTAACATACATAACATTGGTCCCAGTTGTAATTCAAGCGGGTGTTACTCTGCGTCAACGCTCGTCCCATTTAATCCCCCTTTATGGGTTCAACGTTATAATTTTAACCTGTATTATTTTATATGTTGGACCATTATCATGGATTAAGTTGAATATAGCATATTATTTATGTGTTCCGCATGTTGGTAACACGTGTTTATCTGTTCTGTGGTTTATCGTTGAATTAAGGTGAGAATGATCCTGTTATTTTCGATAGGTTAGGTAGGCTATTAGTTCTGAAGTTGGGGTGTCAGGGTTATTTTATATGAATTTTATTATGTAGGTAGGTACTAGATTCTGTGCGTGGAAGTAATCACGTGGTACCCAGATAAAAAAGACTATTCGGAACAGTGACGTACCGTACCTTTTAAACGGTGAAAGAATTTGTCAAATAGGTACGAGTACCTTGCTTCCGAAGATTTCCCTTTTATAAATATGCTCAAACATATTCAATTTTAGACGTATCTGATGATACGGTAAGCTGTACAGTTTATGCTACGAAAACACAAAGTTAAATATAAAAAAATAAAATTTGGTTGTTAGCGGAACTCCAGATTTTTGGCATGTACGTGGATATGATATCAAAATCTCCTGATTGACTGCCAAGTTATGCATCCTAGAATTTCAAAATTTGAATTTAAAACGAAGTGTGAGGCACTGTGAGACGTAGGTAAATCTCCGAATTTATTGACTCTAACTCTAGGAATATATTCTACAAACGCGACTGAGATAGACTCTCCAATCTCAGAATCGCGATTGGAGATACCCTCTGGGATAAGTATGTTAAAAGATTTGAAAACTGAATTTTAGAATGTCTTTCTATTTTAGCATATTTCTATTTTGTAGACATCCGTAGAAATAAACTTCCTTGTTGTCAACACTGGATAGAAATTTCTTACATAAAAAGCGTGTAATATAAAAGGTGTAATCATTATATTATAATGGTGTCGTCATATATTATAATCAGTTGTGTTGTTGTAATGAATTCAGTACTAGCAAAGCGCGCAACCTAAATGTAAACTTATACAGGTGGAATCAATTTTAAATAAAAAAAAACAGTTGTTACAGTTTGACCATTGTCACACTTTTGTACGAAAAAGCATTTTTATTATTACCGATCTGGATCGTGTGGTTAGTGCCTAACCTGGTGGTCATAGTTTTCATGCCGCCCAAGGGCCAATGACTTGACTTTACATCCCCTTGAGAAATAAAATATCTCTCAGGCATACTAGTTTCCTCACGATGTTTTCCTTTATCAAAGCAAGTGATAATTATACGTTACGTACATGAATCCGAAAAATCAGAGGTTCGTGTCTTAGGTTCAAACTCGCGACCTACGACTTGCCAGTCTGACGATCCCACCACTAGACTATCGCTTCTATTTTATAACGATTTGTGCGTCGATGTCGCATACCACCCTGTATATACCTGAACACGATATCACCCGAGGGAGTAAAATCCAGTTTGCAAAGAAACTTCGCCACGACATCTAAGCGTAGGATATTTTCGGAGCTAATCAGAATATTATTCAGGAGTATACCAAACATTTCAGCCTGTTATCAATTACCTAGTCAAAGAAGATTAGAATATTATGAAAACTCAATTTATTATAATTGAAATGTGAAACATCGCTGTGGACTTAGAGATGGATCAAAGTGACTGCCTACGCTTAAAACCTTTTTTTTCCATTAGCTAGCTTTTACCTAATTTTATACCTAATTATATATTTATTTAAATAAACAGGACATTACATTGAGATAGAAGAGCACAAAGGTACTACTTATTTCATAAGATTTTTTTTCCCACAGACCTGCGAGAGGAAAGTTGGATTTGAAATGTAGACACAGTGTAGAAAAGACAAAGAGGATAATTTTAATTAGAGTTTTAGTCATTTCATTATAAAATAATTATTCTCTATAGAGTAGTGTTTGTAAAGCTCTGTCTAAAAGTGTTGCTACTATTTACGTACTTTTTTAAAGTAATTATAAGGTATTAGTGACCCACCCCAGTTTCGCACAGGTGAAATGTACCTACTGCTTAATATGACGACACGGTTGGGCGCAGTGGCTCAAGCAATTGACTACTGCGCTGCATGTCGCGGGTTCGATCCCCGCACAGAACAAATATTTGTATGGCTTGCAGATTGTTTTTGAGTATGTGAGTTTAAATGTTTGTGAACACGCCCACGATACAGGAGAAATTCCTAGTGCGAAATAACATTAATGAACAATATAAACCTTTGTCTTGAATCACTCTATCTATTGCAGAAAACTGCATTAAAATCCTTTACGTAGTTTAAAATATCTAAGCGTACAAACAGCGGGAGTGACTTTGCTACTTAAGATTCCTACTATTTTTTTTAGTTTTACCGCTATCATTTACTTGTGAACACAGTTCCACCTCGACCTAAACTGGTTGGAACTACAATCAGAATTGTATTAGTAAAAATGAATTAATTAATGGTGTCACATGCTTGTAGTAGCCAAAATCATTAACTTCTAACAAAGCTTCAGCTTTTGTAAAACGGTTCTAAAAAAAACAATCAATGACGTGACATCTATCAAGACTTACTTGACTTGCGTATCTGGCTTAAATCTACAAAACTAACTCCATAATTATTATAGTCTTGTTTCAATCATTAAAATATTTTCGACAAAGCTTTGGAGCAGTAAATACTATTAACAAAGGTTTATTTTAAACTAGACTACAGTCACTGAATTATGTATGTCATTGTGGAATTGTAGAACAGAGTAGACGGTGGGCATTTGTCATTATTTCGTTACAATTTATTCGATTGTAAGCCTTCTAAACAAACATAGGACTACCTTGACACTAATTGATAAACCAATCAAAATTGTATTAGTAGAAACTGGAAAAAGAACACGAAAATGTATGGTCTATTATTAAATATTTAATTAATATTATAAATGCAAAGGTAAGTTTGTTTGTTACCTTTTCACGCCTAAACCACTAAACCGATCAACCTGAAATCTCACATATATATTACACGTTGTCAGGTAAAAATTATTAATAACGTTCTTTTGATAATAGATGACACCACGTGCCTTTCGAATCATGATTGAATTATAATTATTTAAAAACGTTAAAGAGTACATATTTTTATGATAATGCCTCGCGGGTGAAGGTCGCGGGACTCAACTAGTCTTACATATACGCACATTGACAAATGACGTTCATTGAGTACATAATGCAATTCACAAGATAATTTGTCATGGCGTATTAATAAAATTATATTACAAAATCATTTTAGAACATTCACTTGGTGATAATAAATCTAATTATGATCCTGTCACATTTGATCTTGAAAAGGATGAAAATAATTATGCTGATACAATATTAATAACGGTGAGTGGAGGAGGAATTCTGTCTTTTGACGAGACAAATGTAGTATTAATGAGTCGTTGGTAGATGGTTGTAGAATGTAGGTTACTGTAAAATTGTAGAGAATACATGTGAAATGTCAACTCGTGGGTGTTGAGTCGTTGACGTGGCGTATGCATGATTAATTCTGTGATGTGCTTTTGAAGATTTGATTCTTAGAATTAACATCAAATCATATTCACAAATTTATTTGGATTTCGTGTTGAATAAGTATTGTTTGTTTGTTATTTGTTGTGGAGTACGCGACTGATTCAATCAATTTGAACTTTTGTGCCTTCTACAATTTCCTTATTTAATAAGAGACTACATTTTGTCGTACTATTAACATTATTCTATCGTAGAGGTTTTTATTTTTCGTTTTGCTATTATGTCTCTATACATCATATAAACAATTTCAGTATCTGCATTCTACTCTATAAATTCATCTATTCCAACATTACTCCAGACCGTCCCTGCTCAATCTTCTCTACAATTCACTACCATAATATTTCTCGTAACAACAAGATTCTCTTAAGTAACCTCTGTATCATCATTAACCTGCGCCACACGAGTCCACTCGGGTCTGGGGTCCAACACGCGTGTGACGTTTAATTTTGTACCCCAATGATTGATGGCCAACCTCGTTCATTTTCATACTTTTGTTATATTCGCGAATCTAACTGGAAGGACTACGCTCTGTGTGTATTGTTGTCAATTGATTTATGAGCTGTTGTTTAGAGGTGTAATGTAGTGAGTGTCTTTTGTTTATTTATTTGTTGGTGCTGATTTTGTGGTATTATGTTTTTGGGAACAAATGAGTCGTTTTTGTGTAGGTACTATTGGTGTCGGCATGTAAAGTCAAGTCAGAGAGTCATGCCCATGAGTGGCATAAACATGCTGACACCAGGTTGGGCACGATAAAAAAAAACCAAGAGCTGATTCCACTATAGAATCTCAACAGGATCAGCACACCTAAACCGTCTGCTAAGAGCTAGCAGTGTCATAATTGCAACGGACTATTGACAGTGACTAAATGCGTTCCGTTTTGTTGGTTAAATTTTCTCTTACTGTATTATTTCAATAAAAATGCACAATGTTTTTATTTTCTTATCATAAATACAAGCTATACCTCCTATATTATGCGATAGCTTACACTGTACGCAGTCAAAATATTAGTCAGTCAGCAAAGTAGCTGAGAATCGAATTGCCCAGAGTACGCCAAACCTTTGGTATTCGAAATTCCACCAATTCAGTAGGATTAGTGGAATTCCAACACCAGTCACCTTGAAGACCGGCTGTTCACTATGGTAGAAGTACTTAAAAAAAAAACTAAATTAAATTGTCAAGGGTAGCAAGTACCACTAAGGTTGAAGCCTACTCAGCCTACTGTCTTGTGCCAGATCTATATCAAACGCTACTTCGGCTGAAAGTTTGGCTACTAGTGTAGTTGTTTATTTTATTACAAGCACATAAGCTGGGGTCGATATTATTATTTAATGTATTTGTATTTCACAAACAGACATAAATATAATTAAATCGTACGTAGTCAGACAGTACGGGCAGGCTCATAGGGCTTCTCCATAAATAATAATACATACGACTGTGGAAACCTTACAAATTCAAACAACTTTGTTCGTTTGGTAAACCTACAAATCGATTGTAATGAACTTCGAAGGTAAAGTGCCTCCATTGATTATATTGTTTTTTCTAAAAAAAAGTTTTGTAGGATTAATGAAAGTTTTGTTTACATTCTATTATAGCTTTGTCAGAATGTTCAGCCACAAAAATAATTAATGAAATGCATTTACATGTGACTGATAGGAATAAGCATACATGTGTGGCGTTAAAAAAAATAAGAATTTAGTAGATAAGCGGAAGCCTGAAAGTGGCGTCGGTGACTGAAAAGTTGTAAGGTAACATAACATAAGAAGGTAGGTAGAGGTGAAACAAATATTTTTGAATATTAGCCGGTTTTTTTAAAAAAAACGTTGCCCCACACTAAGAATTTTCTCCTGTATCGTGGGAGCGTTTACAAAACATTTAAACTCACATACACAAACTCCCGGACCCGGAACAACTATCTGTAGGCCATACAAATATTTGTTCCGTGCGGGGATCGAAACCGCGACACGCAGAGCAGTGGTGGTAAAATAAATTACATAAAGTCAACCGGGTCCAAACTCAAGACCTACCACTTGTAAGTCGGAGCCGATACCACTGTTCGCTACATACATTACATTGTGTTCATTCGTGATGCGGGCTTGTCACTCATACAACTATTATACGACCAATAAGCGATTGTATTGAATACCAGAACCTGATGTTGACATGACGGAGGGCATACGGGCTTGCCCGTCTTATGTCTCATTATGCCTTGTTATGTGTGACACAGCATAGTGGCGAGTTTGGAATTAATTAATGGTAAGCAGGAGGTGTTTAGGTTAGCTGTATGGGAGATACATGGAAGATTGTAATGAAAAGTGACGTGAGATTCTTTGGTACTACTCGATTTTGGTGTTCGTGATTCATTGGTAAATATTTTTGTAATTTTGACGCTACTCAAATTATAATACAACATCAAATACTTTTTAAGCCACAAACGTATAAGTTTTAGGATGATTTAAGAAATCTACTGACTAAGCGTTCATTATAATTATGTTGGTATATTTTTAGATAAAAAAGGCAATAATTATGCTAACTGAGGTTTGTAGTTTACGAAAGGTAGCTTCTTATTATATCTATCACTAGCGGACGTCATGCGGTTTCACCCGCGTAGTTCCCATTCCCGTAGGAATACAGGGATAAAAGAAAGCCTATGTCACCCGGGGATAGTTCAGCTTCCCAACGGTGAAAGAATTTTTGAATTCGGTCCAGTAGTTTCGGAGCCTATTCTTTACAAACAAACAAATCTTTCCTCTTTATAATATTAGTGTAGATAGAACACCACCACACCACGAAGTCTAGATTTGTGCCCGGTTGACGGCAATAGACACGCCCCTTATTACATGGAACATAAACATAACTGGTGAAATGTGGGTGTACTAATGGGATCACCTCTGTCTAACCCTTCGGGGATTACAGGCATGATGATGTGTTACGGTAAAGGAATTATAATTATGGTTACACTAGCTGTTGCCAGGGGCTGCGCCCGCTACAACTCGAAAATTAACCCACGGGAAGATAAAATTGGGATAAAAACTATCCTATGTGTTAATCCAGATTATAAACTATCTGTGTACCAATTTTTATCCAAATCCGTTCAGTAGTTTTTGCGTGAAAGAGTAACAAACATACACACTCACAAACTTTCGCCTTTATAATATTAGTGTGATTATTTTCACGGGTTTAATTTTTTTGAGAATTTCCTTATGACAACCGACTCACTGTTTAACCAAAACGAGAATCATTTTATCAAAAGACAACACTAGTGAAGTCTCATGATCACAAGATACATCACGCTGTCATCAACTACCATAGAAACAACCGAAGCTTACATTGTTAAAACAAATGAGGTTCTTGTTACTGATTGGTTAGCAGAATTCCAAGAGCCAACAGGAAAGTAGATAACGTACGGCAGGGTACGGTAGCCAATCAGACATGCCAACCGAACGTCGCCCAGCTGATGGATGGCTTCGCAGGCTGGCTGAATAATGTGCTAACTGTCTACCAGCGCCGAAGTTCAGTGAGCTTTGCTATTGAGATCTTCAGTAGTAAACAGTCTTATATAAGATTTTGAATGTGATTGCTTTTTGCCCCATTTTGGGGGTCAGAAATGGTCCTGGTACGTTCAAACTCAGGTCATGTTTGCCAATTTCATGGAAATCTAGGTCAGCTGTTAAAGCACGAAATGGTATCATAATATATAAAAACTGACCGCCAGACTGCCACGTTCACATAATTATGTAATACCTAATGAAGAGTAGAGGATTTTACAATGATATTACTTGAGTCAGGTAACCGCTCCATTTAAAATACTGGTATTCAGCTGCATACGGTTAGACTGGAAGCCAACCCCAACATAGTTGGAAAAGGGCTAGGCAAGTGACGATAATGACGATCGAATTTACTATAGATTAGATCAAACATGATCATGTAGTAATGTGTACTACAATGTATTTATAATATACAATAATGGTGATAATGTTTTGATAGTTACGTTACGCGGTCTTAATCCCGTGGCAGTAAGGGTTATTTTCATAGTGCGACTACTAAAACTCGTATCATAACTCTCTACTAATTATCTACACTTGTCACCATATAAATTGGGCTTAACTAAGGCACCCACTTGATTCGCATCAGTCATCCACTGAATATGGCCTAATATAGACCGTTTCAATGAACGTTCGCTAGATGATAATAAATCGACAATCAGAGTGGCGATTGTATTACAGTTAAACTACCTTAGACAAAAAAATATTTCGTATGCTTCTCAGCAAATCCCTTTTAATTGATACCTAAGATTTTTTTGTGGGTCCGTCATTGAATTGCATTGAATTTGGAATGACATCACTCAGCTAACCATGCATAATTCATTTGTTTCTTGGCGGGTTCGAACCTGTGACACGCAACGAAGCAGTCAATCGCTCAGCCACTGCGCAAACCGTGCCGTAAACAGACAGCTGTCAGGGTCAGCCAATGGCTTGAAAATAACAGTGGATACAGTAAGCTAGTGGGTACTTACATTTTATTTTTATTCTGGCCTTCCACTGTATTACTTCAAAAGAAACAGCACCCATTCACAAACCATTTAACCCCATTGCCTCCTTAACTTCATTTTAACAATACCCAAATTTATGGCACCACAGTACCACAGTAAATAAACAGTTGTAAACACAAAAGCGTTAACCTTAATTCAGAGCTAATGACTAGTTCATTAAACGTTAGCCGTGTATTAAACTGTTTAGTCGCTTGGACACCGACATGGGAAAGCAAATAGTGTGCAGTGACGTCATGTGATTACACAAGGTGTGTTTGTAATCAAACTTGGTTAAGTGAGAATTGTTTTTGACACTTAAGTGAACATAGTAAACGGATACCTTTGAACTTTAATGGAGAGACGACATTATGCTTTTCAGTCGCCCATCATTAACTTAACTATGTCGGGGCCGGCTTCCAGTCGTCTAACCGGATGCAGCTAAATACCAGTTTTTATATGAAGCGACTGTCTATCTGCCCTCCACAACCCAGCTAGTGTGGGGTAATACGATACCCTTTGGCAAGACTGGCTGTCAGACTTTCGAGTCACTGACTACCTTTAATGAATGTCAAAGATCTACAAATGTCAGCCGGGACCAATGGGAGGTACAGCGAAAACTCAGTATATAATATGAACTTCTAAAATAATACGGTCGGGCAAAGTGTTATTGGCTTTTCCCACAGAACAGATAAAAGAGGTTAGAAGGGCCTTGTGATTTGAGCAAACGCTCAAATGTCGACAAAATTTAATTTACCGGCCAACAATCGCGCTCATATTGTGACAGCGTACGAAGCTCCGCGAAAAAAAAGAATTATGCCATCTTGCGCTATTATAATGTGTCGGAAAAGAAGCCAGGGTGTGTAGTGTTCTTTGAGGAGTGGCTGGAGAGGCGCCACGGCGCCCTCACCTTCCGTCTGACGCAGGTACTCACCGGACACGGTTGTTTCGGGAGGTACCTGCACCGAATCAGGCGGGAGGAAACGCCCGGTTGTCACCATTGTGAGGATCGGCCGGAGGACACGGTGGAGCACACCGTGGAGGTGTGTCCCGCTTGGGCAGAGCCCCGCCGTGTTCTCGTAGCGGCGATCGGCGGCGGCGACCTCTCGCGTCCGGCCCTGGTGCAAGCCATGGTCCGGGGCGAGGAGGAATGGGACGCCGTCGCCTCCTTCTGCGAAGCAGTGATGCTAGCGAAGGAGGTGGCGGAACGTGAGAGGGAGAGAACCTCTCGTCCCAGCCGCCGCGGGAGGCGATCCGGGCGTCGGGGGCCACGTGATGGCTGCCGGCCACCGTAGACGCGGGCCTGTGGACGGTGAGTGATGGGTAAGCTCGCCGTCCGTCCGTCTAATGACGACGACAGGCCGTGTCGACGGCGCGTTCGTGTTCCACGCGCGCCTCAAAGAGATGTCAGCAACACGGAAGGGGCCCACAAAGGCCGACGCCTGTCGAGGCTGCGGGATGTCCGCAAGGGATACCGAGGCCTCGACATGAAGGGCGAAGAAGGAACATGGGTGGTTTTTAGTCAGTAGAAGTCTGACACTCCCTCTCGCTCTGCCCAAGAGCGGGAGGGGTTATTTGATGATTTCCCACCCCCCAAAAAAAAAAAAAAAAGGGTGTGTAGTGTCCCTCGAGAAGGGATTTCTTATCACCGGTAAGTCCAAATACCTTAAAATATAAGTAATATTTGTAATTATCACAATAGTATTATGTAGTTAGTAGAAAAAATGATAATGTCGCAAGCAGTTAAAAAATTATGTACATTGCTTGCAATACGTGGGTACCATCTTGTACTGCGTGGGCGATTGCGCGATGTATTTCGTTCACTGCGAACGTCGCGTACGACGAGCCAAAGCTTGAGTTCTGCGAAATCTATGCGTTTCGATAGTGTGGTACCAAGTTGTAAACAATGTCGATATTTAGTATGTTTGAATGTATTCAAATGATATTATTATGAATATGATTAATAATACTGTCAATTATTGTTTATTGTGGGTTATTAATTTAGGTTTTGGTCTAAAATTTGTTTTGAGGTTAGCCATTTATAATGGAAACATAACACAACAAAATTTTGTTTCTAGGTTTCCAACAGATCTAGATACAAGAACACTATGGCTAGAGGCAACCGGTAGAATAGAATGGATACCTACTAAATGTAGCTGTACTAAATTTAGTAATTAATTGAATGTATGTCTTATTTTTAAGTGTTTCTCGTATGTTTACTTTTTATTTTACTTTTTAATCTTAAATTTTTTATCTGTGTGAGACAAATAAATACCTTTTCTTTGTTTCTATCCCGTTCCGAAATTAAAGCAAAATATTGCAAAACTTAAAATTACAAAACTAAAGAAATTTTATCGACATAAATTATCGACCTTTTGATCGCCGTAACATGTATGAGAAATAAACGCGTGTGTGAGTGTACGTCATACGCAGTGTTTGCGCTAGTGTGACAACCAGTAGCAAACTCGCGATTTATGTAAGTGCGGTTTATTTGTGTGCGTAATGCGCGTACGTATTAGCCGCTTGCTTGTAGTGGATATAGAGAGTGGGAGACAAGCGGCGACACCCGTTCTAGTACAAATCAGGAACTATTTCCTTTCTAACCTCTTTTATCTGTTCTGTGGCTTTTCCATCAGGAATTTATCAGTAACAGCCACGAAGTCTGGATTTGTGCCCGATTGATGGCAATAGGCTCGCCCTCTATTACATGGAACTTAAACATAACTGGCGAAATGTGGGTGTACTATTAGGTACACCTCTGCCTAACCCTTCGGGGATTACAGGCGTGATGTTATGTTATGTGATGTAACTTGAAGTTACAATGGAAAATGAATACTCGACAACAATTATTTGTGTGAGATACCATCAAACCACAACTAAAAAGTTGTTTTTTTAGTTTCTGCTGGAGCATAAAAAAAATCGGAAGATATTTGAGATCCATTAACTTGCACTGGTATGTTGTGATGGACTAGGGCGCTGTCATTCTCGCACTGAGATAAGTCCTGTATTCATATAACATTTCTGGGCAGTGTTTTAAGGGTTATTTGAAATATTTAACATCTTTCAAGCTTGCTTAGCTCCTAATATCCTACAACTTTTTTTTTTTTTCGGGTGGAAAATCATCGAATAACCCCTCCCACTCTTGGACAGAGCGAAAGGGAGTGTCAGACTTCTACTGACTAAAAACCACCCATGTTCCTTCTTAGCCCTTCATGTCGAGGCCGCGGTATCTCTTGCGAACAACCCGCAGCCCCGACGGGAATATCCTACACCTCATCATTGCATCAATTTACTAAACTCTGTATCTGTGTCAATCACTAAGTTAAACTGATCCGAATCCAATCTCTCCGCTATTCTGAATCTCATCTACAAACAAATTAACACGAAACGCCATATTAATAGCCAACAAACGATCGCAAACTGATCATGTTGCGCGCTAAATAACACTCCATTATTAGACTCGTCTCACTAAACGAGCAATGAAAAGCGTATACGAAGTTCATTTCAGAGAAACGGTTGTTACGATTAACTGTTCTAAAACAGACGGATACCTATCTGCTTTATTGACAGATAAAAACGACAGTTTATCTTTTAGTTGATGAAGCAAATTCTTAACATTTTAAGTAATAAAAGATTTTAATGTTGATTGGACCAAAACGAAAGACTATGTCAAAGAGGATATGGCACAAAAAAAAAAAAAAAAAAGGTGCCTGATGAAATGACGAAAAATGATGACGTATGGACGAAGAGAGCATGCTGCGCTGACCCTAAATTAATTGAAATATGGGCCATAAAATGATGAAAATTATGGAACAAAGCATCCATTTTATATCATCAATATCGTCGAAAGGAGGGAGAACATAAAAAGCTCTTCTTGATGGAGATTGTATGGTCTTTTTATTAAAAAGCCATACAATTATGAAAAGTCAATTTCCATCTCATAAAAGATTTACGAATAAAGATGTTCAAAAGTGATACACTTCCACTGCTAAAGAAACAAACATAAACACAGAAAATCTGCTACACAAACTGAAAACAGAAGATTTTCCACGAATCGTTTTCCCAATTCAATCGCGGGCCACTGAAAAAACGGACGAAAATATTCAGAACGTTAAATGAAAATCTGTAGCAGTAAATTTGTCGTCATTTAAACAGATTAAAAGAAAATGTAGCGTGATATTGAATGGCGAATTCATTTGAACCTTCCCCGGCTTCGCCTTATTTATAGCGACTTTGACGATCTGACTTACTGGGAAGTTTTTAAGAGAGAATAGAGGCTGCGATTCTCCTTACAAATGTATTTCCCTTTTTTCTTGAATCAACTCAAGAACAATACATGCGTACATTACGTGTATTTTTTATACAATCAAGATCTACTGAAGACATGTCCCTGTCTTATTATCGTTTTTTTTACCAAATTTATTAGTTGTGATGTAAATAAATATGGCTCCAGAAATTATAAAAGTGCCCCATTTTGACATCAAGTCAACAAGTGTTTTTTGGATAAAAATGTTTTTACTGCCTCTGAAGAATATGAATAATTATGACATTTGATTCGGTAGGTAGTTGATTTTTAAACAAAATCCGGACAAGGACCGCTTGCGAAAGTCTGAAACAAAAAATTGGGGTTTAGTATTTTGCAATTATCTCTAAACCTGTCTAAAATTTTTCAAATTTGAAAAAAAGATTCGAAAAGAGGAGGAAATTTCGCAACAAAATATTTTAACTTTTGGAACTGTAGAACTAATATTTATAACTTTCCCAGAGGGTTAAAAGTACTTATTGTATTTTTTCATATTTGTTATGCGGTGTATGTGTATGGTTTATTTTTCCTGTATGTCTCTTTGTATGTTCGTTATGTTTCTGCGACAAATAAATATTCTTACTTTCTTTCTATCTTTTACGACTTGTAATAGGGGCTCCGGCTTGGCTGGAAATACGAAAAGTCAATCTCGTCAACTTATTGTAATATAATCGGTCTGAGCTGCAACTATATCTACGCACTCTACGAATACTCACTTTAAAAATTCGTCGCAGGCCCTGTTCCCTCTTAAGAACTGTGTCATGCCGTCTACACAGTGTCCGCTGCTGGCTCATTTTTTACAGATCATTATATTACAGAAGTTGTCTCATTTCAGAACTTGAGCTTATGGGTTTGATTTTCAAGACTTTGTGGAATCGAAAAGCAGAAAAATACTAGACTGTGGGTCAAGGCACATAGTTGAATATGATTTTGAATATAAGTTTACTCTACCTGCTACTGTGATAAGAACTTATACCGGCAAATATTATAAATCATTACTAGTTGTGTGTTTTATAAACAGTACTGATAACACGTTGTGGAACCCTGACACAGCCAGAAGGCGACCTGGTAGACCTCGTAGGAAATGGTGGGACGAGCTGGACAGAACCAACGACCAGTGGTCCACATTGCTCTTGGATTGCAAAATTTGGAAATCATAGGGGCAGGCCTTTGCCCAGCAGTGGGATGACAGGCTAACAGTAACAGTAAGTGAATATAATAACCTACTAATAGTTGCGACACAATAACAATTGATTATTCACAAAATATCAAAATATTATTATGAAGCTTGTCCAATAAATACATCACGGAGAAATTCAATAAAGTTAAATAAAGCATTTTCTCACTCATATTGAAGAGTTTATGTGTATTAATTCACTTCATAGTTTACAGAGCTTGTCATAACGAACGTCTTCTTCTCGTAAACATTTTAGTACATCTGTCGTCGCCTTTTTGTGTTCTTCGTCGTATTAACGATTATTAGCTTCATAAGTTTTCGTTGGATCAAATAAATTGTTTTTAATGAATTTGTTTGATTCTAGAAATTATAATATTTTAGGATGATGATATTTTAGAGCGGATTTGGAATATTTTAACAGAAGTTGTGGTTTATTGAAAAACTTTGTTTGAAAAAAAAAAAATTTGATAGTTTACGATGAATTTTGCAGTATTATAATACCTTAATAGTTTATGTGAGTTGTTTTCAATTTTAGAAGTCAATAGTTTAGAATGTAATTTAATAGACAACATTTTGGTCTCATTCATAAACTTTCAACGAAAGCTGCCAAACAATTGTTCCACACTCGAACACAATGCTCCAATAACTTTTACTCCAAGCAACAAATAACGACATTAAACCATAAAACCGATCCAATAATTGCATAATACCGTGCAAAATGCATTAAGGCAGATGCGTTTCAACGTAGCAGTATTAGCACGATCACAGTCAAAATGACGAATAGGGAACGTGTTGATAACAAAAGAACAGAAACTATTGTCCAGGATCCATCCGTTGGTAATATATTTATTAGAGTATTAGATCTGAATGCTTCACAGTACAAGTGAATCACGTTCCGCAAATAATATTAGAATCAAAATATTAGGCGGGATCTAATGTTCTGATTTTAAGATGAAATGGAGCAAATGCTCTGTTAGGTTTCTATTGTTGACAGATAGTGAATGTAGTCTGAAAAGTGATTTAAGAAAACACAAAGAAATAAGAATAATTAGTTAAGTGGACCACCTGTGATCAACTGATAAGAAACCAGAGGCATAATAGACGGAGTTACGTCCTGTTAGAAGAAACCAAAAAAAAATATTAATCAAATATTCTGTTCCAGTTTTGTGGTGGATAGCTATTCGGACACCGTGAAATAGGCCCTTAGAAAAACTAACGAAAATATGTCAAATCTGTTGAAACTTGTTGTACAAAACTCTTTCACAGTGATTGTCACTTATCTAAATACTTACGGACTGTTTTTGACCACTGAAAGAGGACGTAGATAGTTAAATAAAATATTGTCATAACTTTTGCTGTGAATTTAAAAAAACAAAGAACGGCATTTTATACTTTCATATGAGGGGTGACAAGAGAAAACAAGCTAGAGCAGTGAAAACATCACTAAACCAGTTTATATGCACCTTACAGACATTAAAGGCACAATAGCACAATATTTAAGTCTAACTGTGCTCTTGTACAGCTATTTTAAGACTTACTGTGCCCACCCTCAATAGAAAACATGTATTTATGTTACGAAAACTCCGATTTATGATTTTCGGTTGCTTCGATACAGAACGTTTATAATTTTATGTTGGATTATGCTTTGAGATCGTAAAATCATTTTACGATTCTATAAATGTGTTCAAGTATCGAGTCTTTTTTAGGAAAACGGTTAAATTAAACAATAGAGAATGTGGAGCAAACTGATGAAGTAATCGATGAGATGTTTTTTGTTTCATAAAGTATTAGTCGATCTTTAGGTTAAGCCGGGCTTGTCTAGGTTGGTCAGTGGATGGGTGCCCAGTGTGATCACCCATAACATACAGCTTCCCCGGTGCCTCGGATTGCACGTTAAGCTGTTGGTCCCGGCTTTCAATTGTAGAACTTTGACAGTTTTTTGAAAGTTTCAAAAGCAGTCTCACCACGGGGCAAGGGGGGGGGTATACCCAGTTCTAACTGGGTTGTAGAGGTCAGATAGGCAGTCATTCCATGTAAAATACTACAACAGAAGACCGAGTATCTCACGTTTACCTGATTGGCTCTCACAACTCTCTTATCAAAGCAGTTAATCAAAGTCACTTCTATAACGGTAAATATTTACATTAATTCCGAACCTAATGTGGAAATTTATGAATATTGAATTAATTTCTTGCACTCTAATCTAACAAGGAACCGAACTCTCGATAAGCAAATTACCTAACGATTACCTAAAACGTTAATATCGTCATCATAAACATTTATTCCGATTAGATACACAAAGAATCTCAAAACACAATCTTGATTCTGTTCTTGTTTTCTTAAGCTGATGGAATTCCAATCACAGTAGATACTAAAGCAAGATTTAAACTTATCATTTACCTTTAAATAATGGGTCAATTATCGCTTGCAACTTATCAGACTGCACTTATCAAATACTCAAAGTTGTAGGGTAAAATATTTGTAGATTTGATTATCAACCTTATCACGATGAAATTCGAGCTTAATTTCACTTGAGGAACTTATAACAAGGTAAAGAATGGCCTGACCAGAGTATATTATCTACTTAGTTTAGTTTCGATCGACACAAAACTTTATAACTCTGGCCATAAGATTTATTGTAATGAAATCGTAAGGATAGCATTTTCCTGTTCGTGAGTTATAGATTGCTGCGCGAATCGTAAATAGTACGGTTTGGTTTAATAAATTCTTTGGGTCCCTTGATCGTAAAGCGAACCTGATTTGCGGAGGTTTAATATGTTTCCAAAGTTGTATTTAATGATAATTTCAAAGTTTTAAGTACGGCTGTAAAATGATGTGACGACATTGAAGGATTGTTCGCAATTTGGATATGGTCATTTGACCTGTCTTGCCGATGTTATGACATGCCTTGGCGTTAAATCTTGTTATGACTTGTGTCGTAATTGATGATATAAATTTTAATTAAAATCTATTGAACGTCTATCTGGGAACTTATAAATATCGTAGACAAGAAACTTGAAATGGCAATATCATCTCTATAAACAAGTAGATAGTGTACCCGCCTACTTGTCCAAATGACAAAAGCGATGCCACAGAAGAAGAAAAATGAAGTTACAGGTAATTATTTTAAAACTAAACCCAAACCCAAACAATCGAGACAACCTAACTCAGTTGTAAGGTCGGGTGTTTAGGAGACTAATGAAACGAACGAGGTTCGAGAACACACTGACTATATTGGAATAATGTTACCTTATTATATACCTTACAACTACTACATCACACAGTTACAAACTATAAACTCAGACATAATTAAGTTATCAACAATATTGCAACGATAAATTCAGTGGGAGCTACTTTACTAACATCTAATTCATGTGTAACTTTATTCAAACTGTCAGATTGAATCCGAAACTACAGTGCACAAATCACGGCTATATTAGATTCCACAGAATTTATCGCCTCGACGACTGCTAAAGGAGATGGATCGTGTTTCTCAGAGCTCAGTGAAACGCTGTATCGTTCACTTTTCAATCTCGCTACCAAATTTCAGATGTTGCTATTTCTGCCGATTTAAATTTAAACCCAGACATGACACTGCAATTTGGACCATTAGAGGACGCTGTAGCTGATAGATTACAACAGTCAAATGGGTGAATTTGGGAGATATGGTTTGCTAAATTCGTCGGTCTACTGCTCATAGAATTGCTAGGAGTTTCACGGTAGATTTAAGTGGTTCAAAAATTGGAAGAAGTCTGGTTGGGCATTTTTAAATATATTTGAAAACACTGAGGCTAATATTTACGGATATTTTCGTGGAGCATTACTTCTCAAAATAGACTGTTGTT
Source organism: Diarsia brunnea (assembly GCA_949774965.1). NCBI lineage: Eukaryota > Metazoa > Arthropoda > Insecta > Lepidoptera > Noctuidae > Diarsia > Diarsia brunnea. Next base: position 11,112,750 of record OX459003.1, on the reverse strand, counting down.
TTCTTTAAATACATTTTGCCAAGTATGTATGGCAGATTTGTAAATCGTACACTACACTTAATTCATTGTGGGTTTTCGTAACTCGGCTGTAATTGGGTATTTGACTACTGTTAAAAAATCACAAAATTGTTATTTTATTTCAAAGAATTAACAGAAATAACACGATGTGTGAAAAAAGTAATAAAATCGATCGTGAAAATTCACCATTTAACATTTTCGTGAATTTTTAACAGTAGCCAAGTAGCTAATTCAAATGATCTCCTCTTAAGATGGTTATTATCTCACCTTCGAGTCAGATGAATAGGATGTGTGTCAATGGTAATGTAACCTAAGCTGATCCCTTGTTGAATGGAAATTCCGTAGCTAGGCCAGCCGGCTCAAAGTCAAAGTGGTATCATCAAACGGGCAGCAATGCAGTTTGCAGAATCTACATTCCTTGGTCATAGTATTATTAAATTAGTGTTCTTCATTTCCCAAAATTGGTATTGTCTCTTTGTTAATTAATAGTGTAAGTTTATTTTAACCTACATTATTCATGACAAATTAATAATCAAGCACTTCAAAATAAAAAAAGAACATCACAATGTGGTATCAATTATATTTTCCTGCAATTTCACAGCCTTAATTTCGGCACAAACGTCAGCATTAATTTAAACTGACAAAGATTTACGACACAAAAACAAGTATAAAACATGTTTTTGGTAAGCTAATTAATCACCACCGTAAAAATTAAGTGTCATTCGATATTCAGATTATATGGAGCAACAAATTATGCTCACACCAAAATTGGTCATGATACTATTAATTAACACCCTGATAATTACTCTAGTGAGCGGAGTCACACCTAATTAGCTTCCGCGCCAAGGAACCCATTCATGTGATGATCACCGAGCGAGTTGAAATGCTTCCAAGACATTCGATACTGAAACCAAGTCCTCTCAAATCAAAGTATAAAACGAACTGTCATATTTCTTAAAGACACACGAAATATTACTGGAACACCCGCCTTTTCGTCACGTTCCACGATCATTCTTCACGCTTTCTGACACTTGGAACGTCTCACAAAAACAAAAGCGTCAATTCGGTGGCGCTGTGTACCAAAAAGTCTGGTAAACTTGGCCACAGACTAAAAATATTCCTTTGGATTATTGTAGGCTTGTAATTTTTACAGTCATGTATTTTGTGGGCTGTGGCACATCTTTCTGTGTGTAACATTATCCCCAAATTATTTATGTCAGTGGGTAATCATCGAGGGATGACAAATTACAGAAAGAAGATTGTCTTGACTATCGTGAGCATGTTATGAGAAAGTTATTTGACTTTATAAATAAAAAACACAGATTTTCTTCTTCTTTAGAATGTCGTAAAAGTACTAAAGCGTGGTGTACCTACTTATTAGATTTGTTTTCTTATGTTTTATAAATCCGAACACTATCCTAACTACAAAGCACAAAGCATCTGTCTTTTAATAAAACATCTACTAAAGAAGAACATAGAAATACGAGTGAGGTAAATATTTGAAAAGGCCGTCCATATTTTAGCGTGTATGTATCACAAAGAAACAAAGGTATTGTGGGAGTTAATTCCAGTGAGCAAGATTTTCTAGAACAAAGCGTTACTGCGGTTTTAATGGAAAATAAAAATAGACCCTTTGACATCACCGCTTAGTACTGATTATTGCGTTTATATTTTTTTTCTGTCTACCCACACTTTGTTTAATAGGAATGGGATAGTGAACTCAAGTACATTCTGACAGCAGCTGAAGCAGGAAACGATACATGCTTGACACGGCGTTTCCTAAATCAGTGTTCTCTCTCGGCAATTTAGGGGGTCATAAAATTTTAACGCCCTGAGTCCGGGCTACTGAAGGCGCTTAAAAAACATTTTGTTCCCTTTATTGACACAGAAGCTAAATCGCACAAAGCGCCAACCAAGACTTAACGGGTGTTTTAATATAATTACAGTTTAATATTCCACATTGACACATTTCTTTATTGTTCCGGGTAAGCGGCTATAAAAGTGCTTTTACGACGTCACACTATAGGTATATGTATAGACCTTGATAGGATTTATGCTTTGAAAATTTATCGACGGCCCAATTGAATTTATTGTCAAAACTAAAAGTTTTATTGCAAAATTTACATGCATGTATTTGCGAGACGGAGTTTTTAACGAGCTCTTTTTATTTATGACTAGGTTAAATTCGGCGTTTCATCCGTACTGTTGGCGAAAATGTATCTTTTATTGACTTGTTCATCTTTTAATGGACTTTAACGGATGTATATTTGGGGATCATAGATAAAACTACAAACACATAAACACCTACTCTATTAGTCAGATGAGAAACAGCCCTACGGAATCGATAAGCGATCTCGGTTGAGGTGAAAGGAACTTACGATTTTTAGACTTTTCATAACACCCAGTTAGTTCAGGCGATCTACGTAACTTTTGAAATCTGTAACTAAAAAAAACAATTTCTTTAACACGACGATATCGTTCGGTTTCGTGGTGGTCCAACGTGGAAACCTATCCATAAGCAGTCGACATGTCTAAGAGCGTGGCTGAGAGTTTAAAGATATATTATGTGCATATATCTAGGACATGTAGGTGGATACGTTGGTACGAACGGAAGCAGCTAATGAGACTTATATGAGGACATGCAGTAAATTGACTTCCATATTTTACTTTTAACCTACCTAAGTTCCTTGCGGACCTCCATGACATTAAGATTGCATGCTAAGCTCAGACAGACTATATTATTATTCTTTACTAGCTTACGCCTGCCTACTACTTCACATGCATAGTTCAGTTATTGTCACACGAGAGAAGTTTTGATTTGAACAAATTAACAGGCCATTTTACACGGATGTACGAGTAACTTTAGAAACTTATTTCGAAGAGATTTTGATATCGTAGATTTCGGTCTGATTTTAATGAGATAAGTCAACTGCAAGTTTTATCATGTCGTAAACTTTAAAGTGCCTAACATTAAATTAAATTTACAGAAGAAGTGATTCATATTCAATTTTGAGAGCTAAGTGATTAGATCATGTTTTGGACAATGTCATTTTAATGTCTTAATCAAGTTTTATAACTTAAATATAAAACAATTTAGCTATAAAGTCTTATATTTAATTCGCTTTGATCAAGATAATAGGATTAAATTAGATTAAAATTATTTATTTAATGCTACCTACCGAAAAATGCATGACTAACTAAAAGTAATTGCTTAAGCAGATTAAAATCATTAGGGAAATAATCATAATAAAATGTTGATGCGTAATACTGGATTAATAGTGTTAATATCTTAATTCATTTCGATAAAGCTGGAAATAGACACATTATTTTTCTGCGAGAACAACGAGTAAAAGGATTACTTAATTAAGTATTAATGGCGATGTACGAAATATAATAAATAAGTATTAGATTTTACAAGTATAGCTAAAGTTGCGTACAGACTACCGACATGTTTCTTAATGTCTTCATAAATCGTATTTAATTCTTAAAAACTGTATTAAGAATAAAACTTGAATACTACTTCTTCAATAATGCTCTTATTTGAGAAAAATAAAAATCAAACTTGTATTTAAAAAGACTCCTCTTCATTCTCTCACACAACATTCTCCCCTTATTTTCACAGAGCATTTAACCAAAACCCAATGTTTCTTTGTAACGTGATTCCAAAAGCAAAGACTCCCAAACTATGTATTACCTAATTAGCCTACTGAAACTCAACAAAAGAACGTATTAACACAAGCAGTAACAAAGCGTACGAGTTCAGTCGTGTTTGTAAACCGACGCTGGGCTGCTGAATCCAGCCTCATTGAATTAAGTGGTCAAAGTGGGGCCGCGGACGCCGCGGTCGCACGTGTGTAGAATGCCTTATAACTAGGGTTACCAGTTCCTAGCGGGTTAAATAAAGCAAGTGTTCGGCCTAAATACCTGATGAAATGTTTGTATTTGTAGTATATATAAAGAAAATGACAGGATAAATCAAAGGATTGCAAAAGATTTCAAATGATTTAAACATGGACGAATTTCACCAATGACACTAAACTCGATCATCACATGTCATTCTGAGCTGTTAATGTCATTATTGCGTTGGATTACTGAGGCTGACAGTTCTTGAACTGGGTTTAGTTTTGCTGATCGCGTTAAGATTCGGTGGTGAAATTCGGCCGCAACGAAGTAAAACGTTCCATTTCCAAGAACTTTAAAGTTCAATCAGTTTCAAAGCTGAAATCAGATAGGTTCAAAACATCTCAAATAATTAATGTGCTTTGAGAATCACTTAAGTAATTTTGTTCTTCGAAATATTCGGTCGATATCTACCTATAATTCTCTCGGGTTTCCGAAAATTTAATTACGTAATCCCAAACGTAGCATATCCGTGGCGGTAATGGTTTTCCCCAAGAGGTACTGATGCTATGATGCCTTTCAATTATTACTATTCCGAAATGGGAGAGGTTATAGTTGAGCTCAAGACACAATTCAAAATTTTATTATAAACTAGCTGTACAATGTGTTGCAATGCCCTTTTTTCTACCTACTACCTACCTACCTACCTACCTACCTACTACCTACCTACCTTAAAAATGAAGATATGTGATAAATCAGTGAGTATCCTTTTCTGGTATCCTCGATCCATCCCAAACAAATTGTCAGTGTGGAGCCCTTCTGCAGGATATGCGCCATCTCCTATCCTGTCCATCCTGCACAACCACTTGCACCTTTCAGAATTTACTCCAACCAAATGATAGAGCTGTGCAGGTGGCCATATACTGCTATAACACGATTTGAGATCATCTACAAATGAATCTAGGACGAATCCAGGGTACACTAAGCTATATTAACATTTCGAAAAACTCGTTTTAAAAGTTAACTTGTGAGCACATTTATTTATTAGTAACATTTTTTTTCAATAGATGTCGCTGCATGTTTCTTCTATAATGATGATAATTTCTTCTATAACACTTTTAATATCAGCATATCTTCTAGTTATATTGTATCTTTATTGTGGAACAGATTAAATTGTTGCTGGGGAGTTTGTTCCGCCACTTCTTCTTTCCAGCAAAAAACACTAGGAAGTGTCGAAGGGTGGGCGTTTTGGGGGACTGTCACTTGTAAATGAGTAAAGTAAAGTAAAGTAAATTTTGACGTTCGAAAAGTGCTGATTATCAGCCTAGTTTGAATAAATGACTTTTGATTTTGATTTTGATTGATTTTGATTTTGAAATATATTAAAAAAAAATGGGAAAAAGAAAAAAAATTAAAGAACATCAAAAAAATATTCAAACAAATCACAAAAAGTATAATTATCCCGTAGTGGGGATCGAGCCTGCGACTAACTAAATGAAGAGCGGTCGCACAACCGCCAGGCTATTTCCTCCGTTGACACTGGTTCTAAATAGCCGTGCTAATGCTCGTCATGACTGAAAGTTAAAACTACCTGCCTACCTACTGCTGTCAACTTTCTTCTTTTTTTCTTTCACAACCTTCTCCTGACAATTACAAACACAACAAAAAAAGAATTAGCGAAATCGGTCTAGCCGTTCAGGCGTGATGCGATGACCAAGGAAATATGGATTCATTTTTATATATTGAGATTAGGTACTATATAACTTAACTAAAAATTAAACGATCGATATAAGTTATATTTTAGCTCTCATCACAATCATATCTTTTTAAGGATGGAAACTATTGCTCCATTGCACAAACAGCATAATTTTGTTCCCTCTGAGAAAGGCCCTAAAAGGTAAAGTAGTAGTTAAGTATCATACCAACCATTATTACTATTACACCATACCCTATTTTGGCTAGAGTGCCCTTTTCTGGTAATAAATGTAACCATGAATAAAAACGGCATATTAAAGAAATTTACATAATCATGGTCACCCTAGTGATAACGTGTACAGTAAAAAAGTTTGTCTCGATTGCCGCCCTGTCCGTGGTCGTTAGCTCGGCTGTATTGTGAAGAATATGCGATTAGCGACACTAGCTTTGCTCATATTTGTTGCCAGATTTACTGGCGTGATGCACGGGAGTTTTTGGTGAACGTTTGTTTTTTAACTGGTGTGGGTTAATGGTGTAACTGTTCATCAGCACTATGGACGCAATCACGCAAGCATTGAAGATACAGTGATGTAGAAAATAAACTCTTTGGTTACTATATTGAACGGTCGTTAGCTCGGGGTTTTGTGAAGAATATGCGATTAGCAACACTAACTTTGCTCAGATTAATTGCCAGACCTAGTGATGTGATGCATGGGAGTTTTTGGTCGACGTTTATATTTTTATTTTTTAATATGACTTTATAATATACGCGTGTTTCCGAGAAATGGAAATAGTGGTGGGAGACTTTTGATTGTTGTAAGTGCATTTTAAATGAACCCTAGAATAAAACACTATTCAATATATGGACTTAAGAGATACAACGGTTAAACTCAAACTGGAACGGCTGGACTCTTAGTCAGTTTGAACCCCACGACTGAAAAAAGGAGATGAAACCTGAAATATTAATTTATTTAATTTGTTAAAACTCTGCTCCTCTTTTTCGCGTCTTACCTGAGTAATTGATATACAGGGTGGTGCCGACTAAACGACAGTAAATGAAACCACTGGTAGTTCTAGTTCATAGGAACATTATTTAACTATCAAATAAATCTTAACACCAAAATAAAAAAAAACAATAAAACTAAGTACTTAGCATAAAACTGTAAACGAAATACATTACAATTTACAAACAAATATTGGTTTACTAACCTTAGGAATAATTTTCACCGATTAACGTATGGAAATAAAATGTAACAAACGAATTTGGCAAAGACATTTAGGTAGTATCGTCCTCACCACGACGATGTTAGGATTTATTTGATAGTTTAATAATGTTCCTATGAACTAGAACTACTAGTGGTTTTATTTATTGTCGTATTGTCGGCACCACCCTGCTATTTTATGCTGATTTAGTATTTGTCTGCTTTTATTCGTTTTGTAATAAATAGGAAATAAATACATCAATTGGTGTCTAAAACCCACAACACTAAAATTACGTAGGCAACAACCATGATTCCAAAAATAACAACACATTCAAACAACAAAACTATTTTAATCTACCCAGAACAGTTCTGGACAAGTACACAATTAGTCAACGAAAAGCTGCTTACCGTTTTACAAACAGAGCGACAGTTCGCTAGATAGTTCATTTATTCTAGTGGGTATCATCTGTTGAATGAAGCATTATTAAAACGCGTTCGCAGTGAGAACGCAAACAATCCCCGTATTAGTTGTTTTGAAAGGTACTATTTGTTCGCCTTCGCTCATTTCCTGGAGTTCATTTAATATTACATTTTGTAGAACCGACTGAGGGATTACTTTAGTTTAAACGGTATTTATTTTATCTTATTTTTGAAACTATCGTTTTGACTCCAACTGAAAAAGAAAAAGTTCAGCCTAGATTTTGAATATGTAGGTACGTGTTTAAAAATACGCTTATCTTCTATTTGCTTGGGAACATAAACTCTAGCCAGATAGAATCTCTCAGCCCCTTTTTTTTGGAGGGTTGTAAATCATCAAATGACTCATCCGGCACTGGGCAGAGCGGTAGGGAGTGTCAGACTTCTACTGACTAAAAACCACCCACGTTCCTTCTTAGCCGTTTGTGTCGTGGTCGCAGTATCTCTTTCGAACAACCCACAGTCCCACTCTTTTATCCCTTAGGCTAAAAATTAAAGTGTTCCTTAGGAAAAGAGCTCGTGACGAAATAATAACAGCCGAGGTCAATTTTCAGGTTAATCCACGCTTGCCTAGGATGGTGTATCACCGTACACCCACATTTCGCTATTTACGGTGTCTTTAATCCTAAGCAATAGGATGCGAGCTTGTTGCCATCAACTGGGTAAAAATCCAGTCTGCGTGGCTGCTACTGAGAACTTCTTGAATGAAAAACGCAATATATAGCACTTTGCCCGAACCGGGAATCGCAGAACTCAACCGTTGACGACGAAATTGTACTTGTTCTTGCAGTATCAGTCATTCGTGTTCCTGCGGTTTTTAATTGCGATGTGGAGGCTTTGCTTTACTGCGGGTTGTTCGAAAGATACACCGCGGCTCCGGAACACAAAGGGTTAAGGGTGGTTTTTAGTCAGTAGAAGTCTGACACTCCCTTCCGCTCCGCTTTGCTGCTATTGCTTACTGTTGACTTAAAACCGTAAGCCATAGTAGGGTAACAAAGGCATAGCCTTTGATGACAGTTGTGAACTCCTGGTGACATCTAACTGTATTCCAAGAACGACACGAACCAAAAGGCGTAATAACTGCAATGAAAATGAAATGAAAAACATATACCCAACTTAGCTCAAACGTTGTTGCCCATATAAATAAAATAACGTTTTCATTGCTTCATAACCAAGCATTGCATTAATAAGGATTGTGCTGTTACAAACAACGTTTTGTTTTTAACTTAAAATCCTTTGATAAATTAATATGTAATTACAAAAGAATCTGTTTGTAATTTCACATTGCTTTTTAATGAATGCATTATGTACTTTATTTTTAATAAACATTTAATTTTTAATTTGTCTGCTTGTCCCGCCGAGGCTCCAATTACAATGAATTTTGCTGGCAGATAGCTGATGTTATCTGGAATAAGTTACAACAATTTTATTGATAAAAAAATAATGGGTTCCGTGCAAATAAAAATTTTGAATAGAAATTGTTTAAATAAATAATAAGTAAATAAATAAAAAAATAAATAAATAAAAAGTAAAAATAATAAAAATAAATAAATCTATATATATAAAAATGAAACCCGTTTTTCGTTGTCACGACTTGGCATGAAAACGGCTTGACCGATTTGGCTGATTTTTTTTTTAAATGTTCGTTGAAGTTCAAGGATGGTTTTTACGGCGAGAAAAAATCGAATAATGGCCGGAAAAGCCCTAAAAACAGCCCTTTTCTTTTTCCCATACAAACGTTTTCTAATTAGAACGTAAAATCAATTTGAGCTTTAAAACCGTACTCATAAAGTTCAAGTGTTAGTGGAGAGGTTCCGGGAAGGCAAAACAATTGAGTGACGTTCAGTTGTTCAGTCAACGAATGACAACTTCAAACAGCCCATACGACATTATCACAATAATCACAAATAATTACTGTTTCTTTCCCAATAGAAAAACGATTTTTCAAATGGTGTTTGCGTATAATATAAAAATTAATTGCTGTTAGTTAGTCGCGCTAAAACTAGAGAACGGCTAGACCGATTTGTCTAATTTTGGTTTTGAAACATTTGTGACAGTCCAGAGAAGGTGAGAAATTAGTAGTATGTAGGTAGGTAGGTGGTACGTAGGCAGGTAAAAGGGCATTGCAACGCACGCGGGGTACAGCTATATTATATAAAAATGAATAGCTGTTCGTTAGTCTCGCTAAAACTCGAGAACGGCTGGACCGATTTGGCTAAAATTATAGTGTTGAATTATTCATGGAAGTCCAGGAAAGGTTTAAAAGGTGAGAAAGTGGTAGGTAGGTAGGCAGGGTAGTCGGTAGAGTAGTAGGTAGGGTAGTCGGTAGAGTAGTAGGTAGGGTAGTAAGTAGGTAGGGTAGTAGGTAGGTAGGGTAGTAGGTAGGTAGGTAGTTGGTACACAGGCAGGTAGTAGGTAGGAAAAAGGGCATTGCAACGCATGCCGGGAACAGCTAGTAAATAATAAAAATCTAGAAAGAAGAAAGAAAGAATAATTTATTTGTCCAACATGCGTTTACATAAACTGATTAATCAGACATGCAAGGTATTGAATTAGTATAATGTTGTGAGCGTCCATGTTTTGCCAATAACGGCGTACAAATTTTGTAGGTATACACACATTAAATTGCATTTTACATAATTACAGTCATTCTAAATTTCATTACAAAATACAAAACAAATAAATAATAATTGATGTCAAGATATAATTATAGTAAAAGTAGGTATATTAAAGTCAAAAATAAATTAAATTATGTTCTGAATATTTATTATTACACAGTTAAATAGAATCAATAAAAAGTCAATTAATTTAAAAAAAACATTACTCAATTGTTGTTCTTATTTATGTACATTTAGTAGAAGTTGGAATGGAAAAATCCTTTTCATTTAGAAAATCTCCAACATTATAATACATTTTACTAACTAAAAAATTTCTCAACTTATTTTTGAAAAGTGATAGGGGCAGTTCTCTCCAACTTTTAGGTAATTTATTAAATATGCTAGGAGCCATACAGAAAATACTTTTGCTCATGAGGGTTGTTCTCGCAGTTTGCGAGCATACCTTGCTGTTGTCGCGCCTATTACGTGGGACCACTTCATCTAGTCGTTTAAATCGGTGTGGATCTGATTTGACAAAAACAGCTACTTCTAAAATGTACAGACATGGCAAAGTCAGTATTCTATATTTTTTAAAGTACGGCACGTAACTATCAGTAGGTTTAATTTTAAATATTGCACGAACACATCTCTTCTGCGCCTTGAACACCGTGTCTTTTTCTGTTGAGTTGCCCCAAAAAATAACACCATAGCGTAGTCTATGTGATTCTGTTAAACCATAGTAATGCCTCCACACTTATTATAAAGGGTGTAAAAGTACCCTTAACGCAAATGAAGGGCATTTGTTCTCCTCACCACTGCGGTCATTTTTTTGTTCTAGACCATACCTGGGAACCTTCTAGTTACGGAGATATTAGGGGTCAAAGTTTCAAATTTTTCACAGCTGTTTTTGTAAATACTAGTATTTCAGGTTCTAACTTTACTTAAATTACCTCCATGACCCGTTTACTATTCAAAGCATCCACTAGCACAATGTTTTAAGTGTGCTACTTTGAGTTTTACCGTAAAATGTGATTTTTGACCCCAAAAAAAAAAGTCATTTCCCAGTAAAAATTTTTGCGTAGGGGTACTTGGTTTGATGTACAGAATGCTTGTTGTCGGATGCGTGAAGGGTTCGTTTACACCCTGTATACGACAATGTGCGCAGGAATCACATTTTAACAAAAATGCATAATATTATGATTCTTTTGTCAGAATTTATTTGACTGCCTCGTTGGTCTAGTGGTCGCAAGCTCGACTGCTGAGCATGAGGTCGGGTTCGATTCCCGGGTCGGGCAAAGTGTTATTGGCTTTTTCCATCAGAAGTTTATTAGTAACAGCCACGGAGTCTGGATTTGTGCCCGGTTGATGGCAATAGGCTCGCCCCCTATTACATGGGACTTAAATACAACTGGCGAAATGTGGGTGTACTATTAGGTACACCTCTGCCTAACCCTTCGGGGATTACAGGCGTGATGTTATGTTATGTTTATTTAATATATATGTTTCTGTCGGCAAACGTGTAGTTTCTCTTCGATATATTTTAATTGTGGATTGTGGCTAATAAAGCCCTACTGTTGTTTGTTAATTATAGTTTTGGTTTCTCTATCAATATCTTGACATTAATATTACTAGGTAGGTATGTCAAATAATTACGATGAGTGGGTATATCAAAAGCGAAGAGGGAGTTCTATTTGGTAATTCGTCAATTAAATTCTATTTTTGGATTTTGATTGACCCATTTGTTGAGCGGTATTGTTCAGGTATGTAATCAAAAGAACATGTGGGCAGCAATAGATTTACACAAATTACTGGCGACCCGTCCTGGCTTCGCATGGGTGAACTCACGAACTATTCTCAAATCCACTAGGACACTTACAAAAAAGAATATTAAAATTGGTCCAGCCGTTTAGGAGGAGTTTAATTACAAACACACGCACAGAAGATTTATATATAACTAGCTGATGCCTGGGCAAACCACTCTCTTCATTGGTGAAAACAGCATGAAAATCGGTGCAGTGCTTTTTAAGTTTATCGCGAACAGACAGACAAACGTGGCGGACAAAATTCTATAATATGTGGTGAAGATTGACATTAACAAACGAATATCTGACGTATCTCTATCATTAAAAATGTTTTTCCCTTGCTAACCCATTACTTTAATTTAAGTCCCATTAAAATCACAAACTGACATCTTGGGACAAATCCGCCACACTATTCTTAAACCATCGGCAACTCCTGGAAGCCAGAATCAACAGTAGCGACTACCAGAAGTCTCGTCGAAGTCCCAGAGAAATAATTTAACTGCTTTAGATCCCGCAATGAAATTAATCAGAAAAGAACAACGGGGGAGCAAGAAAAACATAGGTAATTTCCACAAACTGTACGACCAAGACTCACCACACATCAAATAAATACTTTGACTTTGACTTCAACCTGACATTTGACAGAACATACTATTCAAGACAGTTTTCCAGGTGTCAGCCACCGTGCCTTACAACCACTAGTCTTAAATAAACAGTAACCAAGCGCGAATTAAACCCGTTTCCAGAAGTTAACTCCAGTGAAATGTGTGAGAAACACGTGAATCACAGAATTAAACACAGTACAGTAACTTGTTCTACCCCAGTGCTTCTACTTGATGTCTAAACTAAGCTCAGGTGAAACAAGTCTAGGCTACTACGTACGAGCTCAATTTCTAGATTACATTTGCTTTGTATATATACACTTGAAGTTTTGAATTGGGTGCTGTGGACCTGTAGTGGACAGAGTTGCTCTCTTGTTACGTTTGTAGTCACAGGCGTTAATGGTTATGAAACACTAGCTTCTGCTTGTGACTTCATCTGCGTGGATTCAAAGTTTTCTGTATGGTAATCCAGGTTAAAAACTAAAGAAAATGTGTGCCAAAGGTTCAGCCGTTCTTGAAGATACAATATTTCTAAAAAATTTTAATAAAGTAGAATATCATACATAGTGAAGAATCTCAAATAGCATCTGATTTCATCATCATCATCATATTCCTGCCCTAATCCCATTCTATTTGGGGTCGGCGCAATATGTTTTCTTTTCCATTCTTCCCTGTTAGACGTCACAGTGGCATTTTAATTGGTATAAAAACAGATTTATTTTAGAAAAATACTGAATTTACCGTACCATTTTTTATAGCGAATTCTGTAACCCAACCTAAGTTCTGCAAAATCATACAAATATTTCTGGATACGCTAATCAGTATGAAGTATCAGTAGAAGACATTATTTTAATTATTATGCAAACACTCGCTAAGTCTTAGTGTTTGTTTAAATAATGCCAGTACGAATTTGACTCGATTGTCCAATCCATGTAACAACAAAATAATCCATTAATTCTATGGGTAAAGCGAAAATTACCAGTTACTAAGTTTCTAGGCTTAAAAAGTAAATGAAAATAATTGTTGTCTAATAGGTTTTTAATGAATTCTTAGTGGATTTTCGATTTATTTCATGGACTTACCTTATATAAAATATTCTCATAGAAAGATTCATGACCTGTCTAAGTATAAAAGTACATTCAACGTAAGTGCATCCTCCAATTTTTAAAAGTGAGGCTGTAGAAAAGTTACCGGCTCTACGTTTCCCGATTTCCTGCTTTGCAAAGCGGAGCTTTGCAAAGAGAGAGAGTTGCTTGGTCGGCAAAATATCTTCAACTGAAATGTGGTTTTGGTCGCAACTTGGTTTCTGGGAAAGACAGTGCTGTCTTATTCAGGGGCCGAGATTGAAAATTACGTAAGATGCTGATAAAATACATTCATGCAATACATACTCTCTGCTCTAAGAATATGTTAACCGGATAAAGGGTTTATTGCAATATGCCGATTGATTTCTTTGTCGAGGGGACCTTATTTGAAAAAAAATAGTAGGTGTATTAGGTTTGCCAACGTGCTATGGAGCGCAGTATCTTAGGTGCGTGTAATTAACCGATCGTGCTCGAAGCACTATACTGCGCTCCAAAACGCAAATTGATGACTTGGCTCAAAAGGCTGCCATTCTTAAATGGGACTGGGCAGGACATGTCTGTCGCATGGCCGAACGGTTTATATATGTTTATATTAGTGGAACAATGCGGACTAGATATATTAATAATTATATTATTGTTGTAATCTATGGTCGCCATCTATTGGTTATTTTAGTAACTTTTTCTTTCTTTGACATTGAGATCTGTCATGGCGTCCTTGTGCTTTTTCTTGTGTAGCGCGCTCAACACGTCATTGCCATTTATAGTCTTTATTACAAATAAACTTAATTAAAACTATTACTGGCCAAGTTTATTAAAATTCCACCCCTCCAACAGTTATAATTTATAACATAACATCACGCATCGTTTAAACGGAGGTACACGTGTGTACAATAAGTGCACCCACATTTCGTCAGAGTATGTTTAAGTCCCATGTAATAGGGGATGAGCCTATTACTAGCAACAGGGCACAAGTCCAGACTTTGTTGCTGCTACTGCGTAAATCTTGATGAAAACCCCATAAAACTTTTGCCAGACCCGGGAATTGAACCTCCTCATACTCAGCGGCTGAGCGGTCGCGGCGACCGCTAGACCAATGAGGTAGTCGAATAGTCAGTATTTAAACGTTTTCGGTATAAACAGCGATAAAAAGCTCAACAATTTCACAAAGAATTCTGCATTTATCAATGCCATTAAACGCAAAGTAAACACTAGCCCCATCCAAAAGTCCCCCCCTTAAGGTTAAAAAGGTCACGCACAACAAAAAACAAAACAAAACCCACATCAAAACAGAACACAACATCGGAAACATTTAATTGTCACTACACAACAATTTACAGGTGTTGTCCTAATGCCGATACCGTGGGACAGAACAAGCCCGGTGTGGTAATCAATCAAGGGCTGTCCCAACTTGGAATACAATTATGAACTTGGTCCGTGTCACTGCAGTAGTGTTGGGCCGATGTGATTAATTAGTGTTCTGTATAAAATTATGGATATGTGCGCTGGTAAGCTGTGTTGGTTATGGTATGATTTGTAGATGCGGGAATTTAATGAAAAAGGGCTTTTAGAGGGTTTTGTACAAAACATGCCGTAGGTTAGATCTTATTTGGTCTTTTGTAGGCATAACTTGAAAATATACAAACATGGCCATCTCCTTATTTGTATAGTATATAAAGGAAATACAAAGGAACTGTAGATTCTGTATTGAGTATGATTTGCAGTTGGGGGGATATCGTAAGGATTTTGTGTAAAACAGGTACTAAATCTGCAAGATTGTTGTTATTTACCAGTGTGTTATCATTTGTTAAGTAACACTAAAAAACTTTAAAAAAGTATCGCATCGATGTTTTGTGTTGACACTTATCAAATAGATACCTCAGCGAATTATTTTATGCGTGAAAATTCATAGGGGAACAATTTTTTCGACAGCAGATTTAGATGAACCAATTCGGACACAATATAACTCTGCGTTTTTTCCAATATAAAATCCTAGGGATTAAGCGATGGGTTTAAAACAATGCCCACTGGAACTACACCGACAAAGCAATAAAAACAAAAACGAAATTTTTATTTTTTGGGAAAAAATATATTTTGTTACATAATCCTATTACGTAACAGTTTTTTCATAAAATGTTCTAATTTCGACCCAATTTCCCACGAAACAGATCTTAAGCTTCAATATCATTGGGCAAGATTGCTTTATAAAGATCTGTACACACAGTATACACCTACACTTCAATTCTCACCATAATATTTCTCTTCTCTTTTATAAGTCCATTGAAAAAGAAAGATTTTATCTGTTATTTTGTGCGATACAAATCCGTGTGATACTATCTTAACTGCCGAAACGGCACTTCAATAACAAGGATTGGGAGCAAGCGCTGGTTTGCAACACTAACTTGATATTGGCTAGTCCAATATACACAGTGTAGGATTATACATTGTACGGGAACACACATCGTGCATAGAGTTTGCTAGCTCACTGGATGTGACACGAAAATCTCTTGTTTATTTACTACTTGCTGAGCCCCGTGATCTCGTCCGCGTAAGTTATTATAAAAATACTACCAGTTTCTATAATTCTTGTTTTAGTTATTCTGTTTCTTTCTTTCATATAAATTAATCTTGATTCGAAAGACACGTGGCGCCATCTAATATCATAATGATTTTTTTTTTTTAAAAACGCCCCACACTAGGAATTTCTCCTGTATCGTGGGTGCGTTCACAAACATTTAAAGTCACATACACAAATACCCAAATACCCAGACCCGGAACAACTATCAGTCTGTAGGTCATACAAATATTTGTTCCGTGCGGGGATCAAACCCACGACACGCAGCGCAGCAGTACATTGCTTGAGCCACTGCGCCAACCGTGCCGTCATTTCATTGTTGTTTTCCTCGTAACAGTCCTTTTTTTCGGAATATTAGCTACCCTATGTCCTTAACTGTACATTTGACAACGTACAAGCAAAATTTCCGGGAAATTTTAACCACTGGGTTTAGGCGAGAAAAGGTAACAAACCAACAAACAAAGTTACTTTTGCATTTATAATATTAAGTTTGGATCCTTTGATTGTGATTTTATCACCCAATTTGCAGTAATCTCCCTAAAATTTTTGTTTCAGAGGTAAATGGATTTTAATTTCAGTAAAGAATTACATTTTTCAAGCACAAAACATGTAAAAACAACAATATAATTTTTCTAAAACAGTTTTCTCAAGTCATGTCAAAGCTTGACCTTTTATATTTTTATGTCCCGTATTTCTGTGTAATTATACTAAACTTTGCCTTTCAGGGTTTTATGTTCTATGAAACAGTATACAAATAAAATGTATAAAACATATTTTATACATACTTAAAAATTTCGAAAAACCACCGTAGAAAGATCATGGTTTTGCAAACCAACGACTTTTAAGAGCACCATTCTATTTTCAGAGCTTGTTGATTATTGCATTTTCCTTTACCATCATTCACTGTACTATTCTGTGTCCCTTGTTTAGCAGCTATGAATCATCACTACTCACTACATAGTATAAAACAAAGTCGCCTTTTCTGTCCCTATATCCCTATGTGCGCTTAAATCTTTAAAACTACGCAACAGATTTTGATGCGGTTTTTTCCAATAGATAGAGTGATTCAAGAGGAAGGTTTAAATGTATAATACATGCATCATATACTAAGGCAACATTGCTAATTTTAGAGATTTCTAACGTGATGTCGTAAATTAACCAATTTTTTTGGGCTTATTTAGCAATTTAGCAAAAACGCTGCCTAAACCCTACGAGTTAGATCAAATTAATGTACTACAGTATTGTACACCATAAAAAGGTCTACAAAAAAGTCCGCGATGGTATATGTTTATATTTTAGGGATAACCCACATTAACCATTTTTATTGTTTACTTTTTACGTGAAAAAATGGCTTATTTACGAAGCTATTTTAAGCAATACGACATTAATCCTTATCGAATTAAGTAACTTAAATACAGTGTGCAATTAATATAGATCAATATGGTTCCTTACAGCATGTAAATTAAACAAATATTTTCGGAGATATTACAAATTTAAAATTTGCGTTTGCGGCGGGCGGTACCGGTCGGTGTATTGATTCCCCGAATCCCTCTGATACCATCGGGTTTACCCTTCCAATTTAAACGTTTACAGTTTCCGGTAAAGACATCTTTTGCAATGACCATTAATAAATCGCAAGGTCAAACCTTCAACGTTGCAGGCTTAGATTTGAGCGTTGACTGTTTTTCACATGGCCAACTGTATGTCGCTCTTTCAAGAGTAACCTCAAGAGAAAACATGTTTGTATTGTCTAATGACAAGAAAGCTGTGAACGTTGTGTATAAAGACATCCTGTAATAATTATATTAATTGTTGTAAAAATAAAATAAATACCTAGGTAAAAATGTAAAAAGTAAATAAGTAAAAATGTGTAATGTAATAAAAATTGTATGAATTTAGATATTCCAAAGATAGCAGGAAATCTTCATAGTAAGTATAGGGAAAGAGGAATTGTTTTACTCCAAATTTAATGCGTGCAGGCCAAGGGCAGTAATGAATGAATCAAAAATACTGGATCGATTTTAATCATGTTTTCATTGAGTGACATAGGCATATATATTTTATGCCCGTGCAAAGTCGGAGCGGGCCGCTATATTTTTATATACAACGTTCATAGTTTTTCTGTAGTGTATTTAATTTAGTATCAGCATTGCACCCGTGCGAAGCCGGGGCGGGTCGCTAGTAAGAAATAAAATTGTTTCGATAATTTAATACCGATACAGACACTGTATATCGCTCGAAAATTCTAATAGTTTATGTTGGCCTTACAGCTTCTAGGTTGAAATGGAACTGGGCTGGTCACATCTGCCGTATGTCCAAGGAGCGATGTACAAAAATGACCATTCAATGAATACCAATAAGCCAGATACAACAACTTGGCAGGCCCAGAAGGAGATGGCGGCATGAGCTGGCTTTTTCTCAAGGATTGGCCTAATACAATCACACTGAATTGCGAAAAGTGGAAGGAGGGAAGTGAAGCCTTTGCCCTGGAGAAGGACAATATAGGCTAAATAATATTAATATTTTACATTTACTTTACGGTCATAATCAATCATTACAGCAGAAACTGTACAAAACATGGGATTCCTACGTGACTTTAACAACCAGGGGTTACCACTGTTCGGTACGAAAACGACCAGGTTCATTATTACTATTAGTAATTGCATTCTATATTATTATGATTTGCGACCCAATTCCGTTCGCTGACTTGTTTCACATTAATGTCATGCCCGAGGCTTCCAAGTGCCATTGTGTGCATTATTTTAAGCTTTAATATTCAGACATTTATCTACATTGGTTGCGCTTGCTACGACACTATTATTTGTGCTATAATTACTTTAACTAATTTATGATTGGTATTATTTAGAATAATTTTAATGGATTTGTCTAAAAACGTTCAAAATACAAAGATGTTTAAATTTTTAACAATGCCTGTTTGAAAACAAAATAATTCCACCCACTTGTTTTCTGTACTCTTAGTAAAGAAAATCCCAAAACTATCATCAACTAATTATAAGTAACCTAAACAGAGTTCGTCCCATGTACAATGTACATACTGAGTTCAAACAATATTTAATTGGTAACCCCTGCAGACTTAGTCTAGCCGAGTACATGTTTACAATGCTCGTGCGGTGTGTATCTCTGGAACAGGGGCGCTATAAACCTAGACGCTGGGAAAATAAAATTGAAACAATAAAAGTAAAATCACTCGTCAATCTGGCTTTTTGTCTGACGGGACTTGTAGAGAATAGGGGATCGAACTAAGTCAACAAAATATGATTCTAATTAGTCCGTCAGTTAGATTATAGAAAAATATTTGATACATGTTTTTTGTTTTATCAAATTAATAAAAATTGACGAAGATAAAACGCGTCAAAGATCTTGAGTGGGGGGTTGTGACGTCATTTGTAGGTAAAAATGTACTGACATGACGTGACGTTTTCGATGAGTTCATGAGTTTTCGAAGCATTGTGTCGTCATATTAGTATTTATTTAATGTGCTCCATAATGAATGATACATCCAGGAAGCATCGTTACATTTTTCCAAAAGAATCAAGTTTACATTCACTCACTGCAACCAACAGCCACTTTTTCCCTTTTCTAGTCATTTCCAATTACTCAAAAATCTTTGTACATACAGTTTCTATGACGCGAGCAATGCCGAGTCGACAGTATCGCACCCGCCAGAAACAATATTTTAGCGGTTTAAAAATATAAGAGAAACGTGAGCCGTGTGTACGGTGTACACAGAGGTATGTTCGACTAGAGATGGCAACTCGGCAGTATTCTTGGGTTTTCATTGGGTAATGGTTACGGGCACGCTATTTTATAGCCAGCATTTTATGTCTGAGGTCACTAGGACTTTTGTTAAGAGAAAAGCTACAAAAATGCTTAGGTTTGTATTAAATTTTCACGCTAAAGGAACTGTTAAGTATTTAAGTCGATTCTGCCTCTCTCTGGTCTAGTGCTAGCATTTGCGGCTGCTAAACAAGGATGTTGGGTTCAATTCCCGGGCCGGGCAAAGTGTTATTGGGTTATTCCAGCAGGAATGTTTTAGTAGCAGTCACGAAGTCTGAATTTATGCCCAGTGAATGACAATAGGCTCGCCCCTATGACATGGGATTTAATCATAACTGGCGAAATGTGGAAAATGTCAAATACAATATTTTTCGATTATCTATCTGACGGACTAAACAGAATCATATTTTTTTTAGTCAGGAAAGTGCATAATTAATAACTGAAGTGATCATTCATTTTAGGTTTTGAATGTCGGTCCTAATAATTAATTATATGCATGAATATTGCTATACCTGTGAAACCAAGATCAAATTTAATCGAAACCGATCACCAGAATGTACTTTTATCCCACGGTTCCATCATCACTGATCCGAAATACCTTTAAGTGACAAGTTTGTTACCTCTTCATAAAACGGTAATTGTTTAACAAGAGTGTAATTAGGTAGCTATTGTCTCGTTCATACAACAAGTTAAAGGGTCAAGTAGAACATTCCCCGCAGTTGCTCAAACAACTTATGCGGGTACTTCAATTAAATTACACTTTATACATAGAACTTCTATAAGTTCATAGAACTTAGTTCAAAGTGTATATCGAAGTTTAGGTACTTGGTGTAACTGAGCTTAATAAAATGTATAATGCAAGTTTAAGTCTGCCTCACGTAGGAGGAATTGCATGGAATGTACGTATTTAGTTTAATAGATTTTGAAACTAGATAATTTACGAAAACAACACACCATTTTTATTAATCGCTTGGTGATTTCTGCTCTCAATGATTAATTATAATTGATCATCTTTGCGTATGTAATGTATAACGGTAATAGATTAATACTGTCGTGTTGGGAAAATAGAACTATTTTAAATATAATTTGGTAAAACTCCTGGACAATAAATAAATAATATATATTATTACCGCCAAAAGTGGCCACTTTTATCTTTAATCAGTAATTCTCTTAATTTATCAAGTCAAGAATCATGAAAAGTGATTTTAAAAATTTACGCTTATTTATAGTTTATTTCCACAAAACGGCACCGGAAGACTTAACATCGGAGTCGAGTGCGCTATCTTCGACACAGACACCATGGTTTGTCTGCGTCAAACAGCGCAACTCTGCTTCTAGCAAATCTTCGTACAGCAGGTGTAGATCGTGATGCAAGGGCAGCAGCATCCACTGCAGCAGCCACCGCAGCAGCCACCGCAACCTCCGCAGCCTCCGCACATTTTGATTCTATGACGACTACTTGAATTAAAAACAGCCTAAAAATAGGTCAAGATACAGAGTTAGAGTAGGTATCCTAAAGTTGTGGTGTGGAAAGTCACAATTTTTTTTAATCGTTTTTAGTAATAAGTATTAGAAGTTTTTTTGGGAGTTTTTTACATAATGTGTGTACCACGCAAGCGATTTGATTTTAAAATAAATACAAATACCACAGCATACATACCTACTAGCAAGATAGTGTTTTGGATTTTTCAAATTTAATATGATTTTAGAGTAAAAGAAATAAGATGTGGGTGGCGCTAGTTTCCGGTCCTGTCAGCGTCTTATGGAGTCGTCGCATTCTTGAAGGGATATTGGGATTTATGTACATTTTTAGCGTGGATTTAATTCTTCAATTAATCCTTTTCAAAGAATCATAATCATAAAGTTTTCTTATGGCTTCTTTTATTTTTACTCTAAAAGTAAAACAATTAAAAATTAATATCCTCGATTCAATGCATACAATTTAACCTCTGTCCAATTTTAAATTAAAGCATTGAATTTAAACTTTACGTTCAGAGTATAAGGTCTGAAATTGATTGGCTATTTATCACTGCTCGCTTAACCGTATATTCATTACACTTAAAAACCTTCGAGCGATTTCTAATGAAGCATCGCTAAGGAATGTTAACAGCTACTAATATGGTAAACAACCACTTTACGAAGACCTTCACAGTCCTTCGTCATTCTTTAAAAGTTGTTCAATGGTGAGGAATGGTGATGGAGTTTGCGGGCTCATTTTAAACTGGCAATGTTCGATGGGATAATAGTATTTCACTTTGGAGATGAAAACAATCGGTAAATATTAAAAGACCGAGTGATTTTTTTACGCCCCCAATGCTCTGATTTATTTTAAGGCCGCTATGAATCGATGCATTCGCGTTCTTTAATACCATGTATCGATTCTGAATGTATCGCTTATGAATTTTTCATGTATGTTGATTCGTTATTGTCTTTTGACGATAAAAATGCAATTGTGGTTTTTAATTAATGGTGGTATTTATTAAAATTTTCCGCAATGGTAAACGGTTTTCGATGAAGAATCGTTGTGTTTTTGTCGCTAGTTCGATTCGAAGCGTGTTTTGGGTCACCGAGTTAATGAAGTAAAGTCAATTTAAGTGTTAATTTGACATAACATCACGCCTGTAATCCCTAAAGGTTAAAACAGAGGTATATCTAATTGTACAGAGATATAGTGCAAGTTATGTTCAAGTCCTATGTTATAGCGAGAGTAAAAATTTGAGTTGGCTTTAAACTGACTAATCAGCCATGGGAATACATTTGTGTTAATTACACAGTAAATAGGTACATATTATAATATTTACATTAAATAAAAGTTTCGCCACCCTTTTAAAGGGGTCTCTACGCCCCCATACGGTGCTAACAAGTGCATTGGTACCGATACCAATCACGCATATCATTATATCAGATACCACGCATTACAGACACCCCTTGTATTGATATTGTTAGCCTTGCGATTATCTACTGTCAAAGCATTATGTGTAATCCAATAATTTAACCCTTTTTTTCAAAAAAGTCATCAAAAAAAATCATCAAATAATCTCGCAAATAATCGCTCTTGGGCAGAGCGAAAGGGAGTGTCAGACTTCTTACTGACTAAAAACCACCCATGTTCCTTCTTAGCCCTTCATGTCGAGGCCGCGGTATCTCTTGCGAACAACCCGCAGCCCCGATGGGAATAATTTAATCCTCAGGGCACTTAGTCATGCTGTCAAAAAATTCACGTGAATACCAAACTTAACACAAACATACCTCGATACTGCCTCATTGGTCCAGTGGTCGCAATCACGACTGCTAAGCATGAGGTCCCGGGTTAGCTAGATAATTACAGACACTCAGATCAGGTTAAACCACGCTTGCCTAGGTTGGTCTAGGTAACCACTCATTACGCAGCATTATTCATCAGCTGCATCTGTTAAGACTGGAAGACCAAAGTTGTATTTAGTTATAGCTAAATCTCTAACTGCCGCAGTAAGAGACATTTAATGATTACTTAAGCCATCACTTAGTAAAGATTTTGACACTTTAGTGAAGGTTTTGTATGTCAAATCTTTACTAAGTGACGGCTTAAGTATTCATTAAATAACTTTGAGTACGGCAGTTAGACACTATCGCTACATCATAAATTTTCACTTTGTTTCCTATTTCACTACTTCTCAGTGACGAACAACTTAGAAATCAAGGTTCCAGTTCAAAAGAGAACAGTAAACTACCGTTCGAACGATCGTTTTCTCGATAGATTTACCGAACAATAGCCTAAATCAATTAGTTACTTACCTGTCATCAGGCCCATTTTATCTGAGCTGCCGGCTCAATAATATAACGTGCAATTGCACTATCCAACATCGGGACCGATAGTTAATCGATTGTGTTGTGTTGGGCGACAGCGTTAGCGAGCATTGGCGAGTGATTTTGAATTCTGAATGGTTAAGGAACTGAAAAAACATTTAACCATAGTACTGCTCACTTAAAACAATAAATATCTCAGTCTATTACATTTTACTGCAGGACATAGACATAAGCTGTTGCCATACTTTCAGCATTAAGTCTGACCAAACTACGTTTAAAGGTCGTCGATACATTTAGCTGGCCGGTATCCAACCTATAGTAAACAACTCCAATATAAGTAAGTTTTAGTAAAGTAAAGTTATGATAATTCATCAAATTCAAGATATTTGAAGTCAAGCGGTTAGACAAACGCAAGAATCACCTAACCTAGAACTTCTACATATCAAAGTTTTGCCGACTAGCAAGTTGTGTTGCGCTCGAGTTGATATCTTCAAACGACTTGCTCTTTGTAAATATTCACGGAGTTGACCTGTGTGCTCTAAGTTTGTCTCAAACCACGTTATCTGGCAGACAACTGGCATTATAGAACTTACACGAGACTGCCTGCATTAGAAGTTCTAAATATGAACAACTTCATCTATCGAGAGAAAGACTGAGAGAGCTAATGGTTTACTTTAATTATATGAGTAGACAACAACATAGAAAAGTTATGCAACAGCGACCGCACCGAAAGATGCATTGTTGGTAGCCCTCTTCGATAGTGGCCCGAAGACCAAAATATAAGCCGGGAAATGGCCGGTCGGATATTCCTAGCAGTGCTCTTTATGGTTACTTCTAAGTAGTATCTTTGCTACTTTAAATGGTTTCGAACAGTCTCCTGAAGTTGCAGGTGAATTTCCACACAGTATTTTAGCTGAAATAATAATGGTTAATGGTCAGTTTCCACCAAGTGGAAAAAAACTAGTTCATTTATTTGTTGTTACTAAATAAAAGACTGTATGAGTATTGCCTTTAAGCATACTCGTTTCCTCGCGCGTGCTCCACGTGAGGCTGCCAGATTGTAGTAAAGAAATGGTTACTTTGTTACAGGAATCGCTGGTTCCATAGCCAAACTGGGGAACAAACGTCGTATTCACGCAGAGGGACGTTATCACGTCCTATGTCCCAGCGGGCACGAGGGCCGGTTGTGAGGGTAGACAGGTTCAACTAATGATGCTAGCTTGCACACATTTTTTTGTTATGTTTTGCTCTATGTTGGCAATGTTGGTATATTATCTATGGGTGAAATAAAAAGCTTTTCTTTGTAGTGATGTGAATTGATGAAGATTCAATTGAGGTGATCCTTTATCTATTGTGTGGGAGTAAGCTAGCTTGTCGTGTATATCGCTGGTTAGCCTAGAGCAATAAAATACTATTATCGAAAAATACTTCGAGTAAGTTAAAGTACCTACGTTATTGTAGAATACATCATAAACTATGAAAAAGTGCTCATTTTTTAAAGATCTGTTATAAATAAAGTTTATAACAGGTGCTTTATTTGTTTGGCACATCAAAACTGCATGAAAATAAGAGCAGCTATTTTCAGCAGATTTTGGAAGTAAAACAGATTACAAATAAATAATAATTGACTTGGAAAACGTTTGTGACGCAGTCTATCTAAACCAGCAAACCCTGATTTGATATCAAAGGAAAAAATCAATTATTCAAAATACAAAATATCGAATAAACTTGTTAATTAAAAATGAAGCAATAAAGAGAATGCAATTAAGATGTAACAGCTATTAAGAAAATAAAACACTAAAGAATTAAGTTTGACGTAAAATTTTAAGGTTATGCTGGAGAGTTAAGAGGCCTTAGGCTCGACCTACTGTTCATTATGGTCTATAAAACAAAGTGAAATTATAAAATTTTGCGAAAATTGCAAGGTTTGCACGATAGCCTCGGGGCGGAACTACCGGGCGCTGACATATTGGCGGAAAGACTGACTGATTTTAAATGCATCGAAATATTTTGGGAAGAAAAGGCAGTGAGAGAAAGAAAAAGGATATATTTGTCGCTATTACAGGACGTGCATACAAAATCATCACTCTCTTGCCCTTATCTTAATTCATTTGAAAAAAGAATAGAAAAAAAAAATAAAAGAATAAATATACAACTCTCAACAAACATTACAGTGCGTTCTAGAAAAATAATCAAATTCTTATTACTAATACATGTCATAGATAGATAAGTACTAGGCAGATATCTGAGACTTCTTTAGCAAACAAAGTTTAGACGTTAAACCTAAGCAAGCCGTCGTAATACATACAAACTGATAAATTAGATCCTAAAATTAATTCCGACTTTCTGAAATGTCTCTGGAAGTTTGGAAAATATTAAGTACCTACCTGTCCCATATGATAATTTCGGTAGGTAATATTTGTACCTAACCCTGATATTAACCAAAGTTATTTTAGCAACAAAATTGACAACGTTTCATTTACTTCCAGTATTTTCTTCATAAACTTGGTTTATGTCTATTGACTTTATTGTTTATTTATTCAATTATTTTTTAGGTTTTCCATCAGAAATTACTCAGCAGCAGCACGGAGTCTGGATTTGTGCCCGGTTGATGTAATAGGCTCTCCCCTATTACCTACATGGAACTTAAACTTAACACTGGCGAAATGTGGGTGTTCTATTCGGTACACCATAACCTAACCCTGCATGATTTACAGGCGTGATGTTATGGCGTAATGTTAATGTTAATAAATCCCGTAACTTATCTCTATTTATTGTTCTCTTTCTACTCGCTTTCTGCATGCCCCCATACACTTACAACTAACGAATATCCGGCTTTCCATCCTCTACACCAGTAAGTATCATAAGATCATAACTGTGCTTCTATTGAAGCGCTTCGATCTAAGTCAATGTTTGTCTGAAGATAATACGTAGTTGAAAATCTCACGGGTTGTTGTTGAACGCCGCTCAGCGCTTAAATAACACGCTGTCAACCATAAAATATAAGTAGCTACCCATCAAACAACTTGAATTATTCAAAGGGTATACTTCCGCCATATTCCTCTCTTTACCCATATACTTATCTTCAAACAGTAGGACAGTATTGATTTCCAATGCCAGTTTCAATAAAAATACCGTTCAGAATATGAAAACATGATTTCCATTTGTAATAGGGTTAGGTAAAGAAGTGAAGAGTTTTCTTTGAAAATATGAATAGATAAAGAAAGATGTCATCATAAAATCTATAAAGTAGGTACATACCTTCTGAAATTACGTACCCGAGCTTTAATTGTCAAGAAATAGAGTGATAAAATTGTAAAATCGACATTTCACCACCAGAGTCAGAAACGTTTAGTTTCTCTGGTGGTGAAATGTCGATTTTCAGAATCTCTCTCTATTTCTTGTCCTTAAATATGTATGAAATGAATCATAAATGCGAAGTGAACTTATTGTATCAGAATTGTCTATTGTATAGAAAGTCACTTCTGAGAAATAAGCCTACAATAGGAGTTGAGCAGTCTCCCTAACTAACCAATCGGATATCATAACAAAACAAATTACCTCAAATCAACGCTTTTGATTGATCATTCCATCGGATATATTGTATCACCCAATACCTATTAAGGAAGTATTGCAGCTAGATCGCATTCGTATTGAACGAGGGCCCAGACATCATTAGGTTAATTGAATTGACGATACTATCGTAGAATGGATAAAGCTTATCACAAGTATCGCTGTCACGACGAGATCAATCGTCTGCCTCGTTACTGACTCTAACGATAGCAATCAGAATAAGGGTGTTTTTTTGCCCGTTTTTAAAGAGTTTTCTTATTCTTTAGAGGTGTTATTAAGGCGACGTAAACGTCAAAGGCGCTGTTAGAATCGAGTTAGCATTATCGTCAAGGAAAAATGAGTGACGTTCCTAATAAATACCGATGCAACGAGAAATATTGAGTTGCAAAAACTACGGATCTTCTAAAGTTAAAGCAGATTGGCTTTAGTTTTTTTTTTTTGGAGAAGATAATTGTGAACTAATAGCGTTGTTTTTCTTAATGATCTTCTTGTCATAAGCAGGATTTCATAATGCAATAAATGGATTTGACCTTTTCTCCCGTTAAATTTTTCAGTCCAAATATAATGCTTCTGAATTTCGAGCAAAATCGACGTATATTGTGTTTAAATCGCCTTATCGGTGAAGAAAAGCCCTGTCAGGATACATAACATAACAGTTATAAGAAGAAGCTATGTATAATCTTTGCTGTCGTTTCATGTTATGAGGTCATTTTGCTCGGTATGCAAAATTCTGTTTGGATATTAGAAAATCCTAAGATCGAACGAGCCATCTTCTTTTCTTGTATCGACACTTATATTATAAGAACTTACATTGTCGCAAAAGTACTTTTAGACAATTCTTATGGGTGAAGTGAAGCTTAAAGAGCACGGCTAGGTGCCCGATGTAAACCGGGTGTACCTTTATACAGAATAACCACTTGGCTTATGAATACTTATGATTAAAAGTGAGTATGGGAGTTGCATTAAAGATAATCAACTTAAAAAGTTCTACACGATGAGTATATTTTTCATTGAAATTTAAATAGAAACAAATTAAAAGTTCTTTTTATTTCTATACCATTGGCACACTATTATGTTTTTTAATTTTTTTTCTAGCCTATGTTACCCGGATGACGAAAAAAATCTAACGATACCACATGAAAAAGAAGTTATGGTGGAATAAAGAAACTCACAAACAAACATACATACATGAAAGCTAAAAACATAACACTCTTTTTTTTGGGGCAGTCGTATAATAAAAGGGGAGAGGATGTCCAAATAAAAGATGAATCGATTGTATGCGGAATGATATGAAGGAAAACGGAGTAAAGGATAGCATGACAGGTGAGAATGGAAGAAAATGTGTGTCATGTTTCACCGACCCGAAATAGGAAGGCAGACAAGACAAGACAGACAAGATCAGGAAGATGATGGTTAAAGATAGAAATGCTTGCCACCTGCCATGCTTTTAAGCCTTGACTCTGCTGACGATTTTATTGAATGTAGTTAGTGTAGTTGGTTTGGATGTTGGAAAACTTGAAGACAGCTGGTTAAGAGATCAAAATCGTGAGAAAACGGGGACAGTTAACTGATTGCTTACAAGGCCCATATAGGCCAAATGCTAGAGGTGAATAGTTAATTTGTGCAATATTATACTTTGACAGGTCCCGGTTTTAATTGCTTGCAGTATCTATTGAACCTACACTACTGAGCCATGTCTTACTTCGAAATATCTATGTTTATAATATGTTAAGTTTCTATTAATTATTTCTCACGAGGCCTATATATCAAACCAAAATTTTAAAAAATGCCATCGAAACACAAAAAAAAAGAAATTCTGTAAGTATTCATGATAAACAAGAGATAATTCCAGAAACAATTTTTTTAATCTTTATAAAAATTCACATCACATTTTCAGACCAGCCCTTTTTCAATATAGAATGTGGTTTGTCGGCTGTCCATATTAAATATCGTGAGAGACCCTGAAAGCAGTACCTTCGTCAAGTGGGGCCACTCTCGACGTTGCACAGAATCTTTTCAATTTGATCCGGGACCCTGATCAGACCTATATTAAGTCTCTAGTGCCTGATTTGCATGAAACTTATTAAAAATAAAGTTATAAGATCCCTCGACCTGAATATGAAGAATAAATTATTCTGCGTCGATTAAAGATTTATTAACGTTCTGTTTTATTAATTTTAATTTCTGTTTGCGTGTGTGAGTTCAAACTAATTATTATCCAAATACATATCATAACATTACGCCTGTAATCCGAAAGGGGATAAGCAGAGGTGCAATTAATACATTTGGCCAGTTATATTTAAACCCCATGTAACCTATTATATGTCACATAAATGGCCCCTTGACTCCATAGGCTAGCCCTAGGGGTCTCGAGCCTATGGAGCCAAGACAATCCATACTCCATGGTCGCTTTCGAATAGCAACGAACTAAAATGTAATGGTTTCCACTTAAAATTAACGTCAGCAAATATATGGAACTTCAGATTCCTGCAGGCTGAACAATATTCGAATTTCATACAAAGCTTAACCGGTTTTATCTTAGAGCACTTGATAATCTCGACACAGTTACTTTCGAAGTACATCTTTATCGCTTTAGATAAGTTGGAAGCGAGCACAAATTTTCTCCAACATAGAGGAAGCTTGGAGTTAAGCTCGAGGACTAAACATAACAGAGAAATGATCAAAGTTACAGTCTAGATTCCGCTGTATAACGTCGACCCAATGACTTGAAAGTTTTCAAGGTGACTTATCTTCGCGCCCTTACGAGGTAATCTTACAAGGCCACATATGAGTTTAAATGTTGCAAACCGTAAAACACGCGGCTCATCACAAGGCTTACACCATAAATTTAAAAGGCTTTATACGTGGGTTGTGGGGCACCCTTCCATTACCATAAAATTACGTGATATCACTTTCTTTTGATGTGTCGTAAAAAATAAAAACGTGAGCAGCACAGGGAACTTTTAGGCCTACCCCTTGCGGCGATGTTTAATTAAATTTAATTATGTTTCCATGCTGATTTACGTGTAAAGGTTATGTCTTAACTGAGGATATGCTCATTCAGTTTGGCTGGATCATTGAATGTAACCCGGAGGGAAGAAACGCATGTACTCGTAACTAAAAAGTGATGGATATTAATGTTGATGAATGGAGAGGGAGAGGAAGGCCAAAGAAAAGATGGATGGATTGTGTGAGATTTGATATGAATGAGAAAGGAATAAATGCCACCTTGACGTGTAACAGGGAAGAATGAAAGAAGAAAACGTGTTACGCCGACCCCAAATAGAATGGGATAAGGGCAGGAAGATGATGATGAATGGTAAATTCGAGAGGGATAGATTCAGTGAGGAATGCTATGACAGAGATAGGAGTAAATTATGCCGTGACGTGTAACAGGGAAAAATGGAAGAAGAAATCGTGTTGTCCCCAAATGTAATGGGACAAGGGCTGGAAGTTGATGATGACTTTGGCTGGCTCATTAGCAGCAGTGACTACTTCTGGTAATGATCACGATTTGATTAAACTTTTTGAAAATACTACAGGATACTTTTGGTCTAATCATGTCCTCATCATAATGCATCAGCTAGTTTAAGTCGCATTGTTTACATAATATTCCAAAAGGTTTATTATGATACTGTTAAAAAAACTAAACACAATAAGGACATTCTCCTTTCATAATGCAAGATCAATCATCCGATAATAATTCAGACTAAACAAAAACACCATAAATCATTTTCGACAACCTAATTATTAACGTGAAATGGTAATTTGTAGTCGGACTACGAATGCAAATGGACCACAAACGGTGCGCACGCGTCGCGCAAAGTGGGCGTGCGTGTCCATCTAAATGTGTTTGATATCGTCACCCGCATATTGTATTAGGGTGTGATGTATGAGTGCACGTGGATGAATTGTAATAAACGTTATGGTAGAACACACACGGACACGCACAGAACTTCACCGTAGCAGGCGCGTTAGGCAGGGCTGTCCCACCAGTACACCACCATTGTGAAGTACTGTGGGACACCTCTTTTTTTTTTTTGGGTGGATGGAAAATCATCAAATAATCCCCGCTCTTGGGCAGAGCGAAAGGGATTGTCAGACTTCTACTGACTAAAAACCACCCATGTTCCTTCTTAGCCCTTGCGCCGAGGCCGTGGTATCTCCTGCGAACAACCCGCAGCCCCGACGGGTGTGGGACACCTCTGCCTTACCGTTAGAAGAAGATAGGATTGATGTTGTTTTATATTGGCTACGTATACTTTTACTATAAATATTTGGTGAAAAAAAGATGGTGACCTTTTGACGATAACAGTTTGATCTAAAGAAGCTTTTTGTTGTATAAAATTACGCAAATATGAATAAAATATGTTAGGAAACTGCTTGGTTTACACAAAAAAACTCTATGTGCGGTCTTATATCGTCACATTCCACCCTGCCTATGACCAATCCGTACTGGGTCTGCATTGTAGATTACGGCACACGCGCGGCGTAAATAAAGAGGTCTTATTTTTCGTGGAAAAAAAAAAATACAATTATCCTATAGCATTTCACTTTAATTGTTTGCAACAAGCACAATCAGGTTCATTTATACGGGATAAGAATATTAAAATTATGAAAATATGATATTGTGAAACGAGTATATAATATTTAAAAAACGAAGTATTTTCGATACATTTACACCGACCGCTCGAGTACCAATCTGTGGTTTGGTATAATTATGATACGCACATCAAAATATATCTATTATTTTAGTAGCAAAAACTTTTAGTGGATAATTTTAAGTTCTAACGTATTTAAAACTTAATTGCAGGTACCTAAGGTCCTTGAATAACGTGTGTGTGGAATGTAAAGTAATTACGAAACATGTTTACTATGCTTAAAACTTTTATGTAATTTGGCTGCTTGTGGTTAATTTGGCCATGATGGGTTTAGCTTGGGTTCCGTGGCTCCTAATTTGTTTTTTAATTACATTACGGAAAGGTCAAGTTTACAAAAAAGTTGAAACGGTAATGGCAAAAAGAAGGAACATGTCCTTAAAGTATTTTTATTCATTTTGGGGTTTGCATTAGCATCATTTTGGGGTGTGTCGTATTTCCCTGACACGTATAAATACGTAAAAATTGTCTCTTTTGAGCATCTTTTTTCTTTCGAGTTTGGTTACTGGTTAGTGCCTAATCTTGTGTCAGTTTTATGCCGTCCGTTAGCCTCTACCTCTGTTTAGATAACTTACGGTGACAAAAGATTTCCAGTTTGAACCAAAATTTAACGCAAAATATAAATCAACTATATTTTAAAGTGGCAGGAGGGAAGGGAGGCCTTTGCCCTGCAGTGGGACAGTATAGGCTCATAATAATAAATAAATAAATAATATTTTAATTAGTCAGCTGTGTCGATTGCCTCGTTGGCCTGGAGGTCGCAAGCGCGACTACTGAGCAGGCCCTGGGAATAATTCCCACGTCGGGCAATGCGTTATTCTATACATTCCATCAAAATCTTCATTATGAAGACGCAGCCACGGAGTCTGGATTAATGCCCGGTTGATGACAATAAGCTCGCCTTTATTACATGGGGCTTAAATCATTACTGACGAAATGTGCGTGTACTTGTTAGGTACTCCCTTCGAGGATTCCAAAGCGTGATGTTACGGCAATTAGTCAAGTTGCCTATCATAGATCACAATCCACTGTTAAACGAAACTGAAACATAAATGATTATTACATTCCTTTAAAAATTGTATCATATTATGGTTACTTAAGGATCATATTTCTAGGTCACGTGTTGACACTTTATGGGATCGGTGACCTGATGATAATATTTTATTGAAACTTCGATGCCAAATCGTTATATAGTCGTAAGGTCATTTTATGGCTTGAAATAAATGTTTATGAGTGTAACGGCCACCAATATTTTAAAGGTTGCTCTGATGTCGTGAATTTACACTTAGGGGTTTATTCAAACGCTGAGTGAAGTTCAGTGACATCTCATCACTTGCTTGCCACTATGTTACGGTCAACTTCCAGTCTAACCGGATCCAGCTGAATACAAATATTTTACAAGAAACGACTGCTTATATTACCTGCACATAGTACTACAAGTGTTACTAATGGGTAACGATTGTCAAAAATCTACTAATAAAAGCCGGGTCACCCATCTACGGACAAACTTAGACAAGCGCGGCTTAACCTAAAGATCGATCCGAGCGGTAACAATCACACATGGGACATCTAAAAACGTATGGTTTAACAGTCACTCAACATTATTTCAGTTGATGGTTAGACTAGTACAGGCATTGTTACTGAAGTAGGCCCAGCAAACACTGTGTGAAGAATTGGATTCGTTCCTTTTATTTGTTTTATATTTATTTGAGCCTAGAAGACTACACAACTCTTTTCATAGTTGAGACTCTGTTTAACTTTATTTACAGTCACAAGAGCCTCAAAACGTTAAAGCTGATTTTCTGGTAGAATCTTAAGCAGGTTTTTGTCTAGCTAGAATAATTCTTCATCGTCACTGTGTGCCGGTATAGACTTTCTGAAGCCCTCTTATTTATAGTTTTGTTTTCTAGAACCGTACCTAATTTACAACTACGTAAGAAAATAAAAAAATATTTTACTTATTCAACTGGCCTACATTACAATATTTTACTGCTAACAATACGTATAATCGTCGGCATTCACTCACACGCTACCTCTACTATTATCGCCTGTAAACGCAACACTCGAAAACGCCCATACAACGGTTGTTTACATCATAAATAATTGATTCGCCAAAAGCGACCGTATAAAGTAAAAATTTCGTTTCGTTGTTACAATTATCGCCTAAACGAAAAAAACGTCGCGAGTTACGCAAATAAAGGTTAACTTAAAATGGTAATTGGAATGCTGACACGATATCCACGAGTAAATATTGTATGCAAATATGTAAATAAAATTTTAAACTTTCAGTTTAAAGGGACAGTTTATTTTTTGTCGTTTTCCGATGACACGCAGCGTAGGCTGAATTCGTAAACTTTTTCCCTTTATGCAATGAATAGAATTTTATTTGTTGACACAGTGATCTTTTTAACTGGAATAGTATCGAATTCATTTGGAATTGTTTCAGAAAATAATATTGTCTTAGTTTAGTTTGATAAAGTATAAGCATAATAGACTTCAATTCATTTGAAATTGTTTCAGAAAATAAATTAGCCTTAGCTAACTTTGATAAGGTGTTATCACTTATCACCATGCTTATGCAAGTGCAAACCCAGCTTAATTTTGACTAATAGGTATCAATATTGAATTATGATACTTGCAAAAATTGCAAGCAGGGCGATAGTGTGATAGTTAACAAAAAATTTAAACAGTCCGATTAGAGAAAAAAACACTCTCCGACCGCGATCAAATATTGACTTATTAGTCCCATGCACAAAAAATGGCATTTAAATATCGATAATACCTAAGATAATATACAATAAACATTCTTACCAAAACACTCCAAGCAAGGGCTGAAGAGCTCATCATACACAATACCATTTAATATGTTTTATTACCCTGTCAGCAACTCCCGTTCATCCCTCTAGAAAAACAATAAAATCCATACAAACACTAGCAGTCTGTTTCCCTATAAAACCCAATATATTTCTTGAAAACGGGATTTATGTCAATGAAGTTGAAAATCGTCCCCTCGGCAGCGCATATCAACACGTCAATATATCAGATCGGGTCTGCCATTTGTCAGCCATTGCTATTTATAGGGTAGATACGTTGCCCAATCGATAGGCTGCGATGTATGGGGAATATGTTCAGTACATTTGTACTGGATAGTTTAGCCGTTTAGTGCAAGTGTACTTAATAGTTTGATTGGCGTTTGGTAAAATAATGGATGTGTTTAAAGACTAGCTTTTGCCCGCAACTTCGTCCGTGTGGAATGTAGCCTAAAACCTTCCTCGATAAATGAACTATCTAATTCAAGAATATTTTTTCAATTCCAACTAGTAGTTGCTGAGATTAGCGCGTTCAACTAAACAAACAAACTCTTCAGTATTATTATTAGTGTATATCAGAAGACATTAACGTTTTTCTTCTGTGGGTACGGTACTGTATGCTTTATTACTTGTAGTCTTTCATTCATCTAAGTAATCTACGAAGAAATCCGTAAAACAACTTGAAGCTGAAGAAAGCCCTGAAGAAAGGGCTAAGAAGAAACACGGGTGGTTTTTAGTCAGTAGAAGTCTTACAATCCCTACGCCTACCCAGAGCGAGAGGAGTCATTTGATGATTTTCCACACTCCAAAAAAAGCTACAGAAAGCGAAAACCAATTTTGGTCACAAAATCCTTCATCGAACATTAACAATAAACCAATCAATAAATCACCATACACAAAACATAAGATTTATCACCGCAAACTTGTTATCAGCCAACTAATACACTTCGCAGAGCACATAACACCAATAGTTGGTAATAGCCATTATCACGTGCCCAGTGCATTAATCTCTCATCTGAAGTAATCCACTATACCAAGATAGGGTATCGGCAATTCTGGTGAGGCGTGCCGGACTAGAGGCTCCAATACCGGAATTGGGACGGTTTCATAATGGACGATGCTTCATTTTCGATTGTGTGCACGCGATCTCAGGTATGACTGCAAACGGTTTCTAGTAGTCGGTTTTAGAAATAAACCTGAGCCAAAGAGGTTTATTTGTATTAAAAATTCTTCTTTGCACTTTAAAAACACATTTGGTCTAATTGACCCCAAGCACACCTGTTGGAATAGATTCCGGGCAAAGTGTTACAGGGTTTTTTCATAAATGTATTTTTAGTGGCAGCCCGTACTCAGCAATAATGCCCTGATGGTGGAAGTATATTTTATTATTCTCTAGGTATTTCTTGTGGTCTGAAACTTCGTCACTTCTAAGTCTACGTTGACCAGCCAAGTGATGGAAGTCAGAAAAATCGTATTTTATGATACCATCTTTTCCATATCCATCTTCAGGAGTTTAGGCTGTGCTGTCAGTCGTACCATGTGACATATCACGTAGTACATGCAGTTTCAAGATAATAATATTAACCTACAACTACATCATTTAATGCCCACAAAATCCATATCGTAACTCACCAACAGATCCCAAAAACAAATAGTTTCTAACACTAGGTTCCTAATTTCCACATAAGTACTGAGATACAATACAAAGATATCGTTTATAGTCCAGATGGGTGCCTCTGATAATTACACACAGTCGGTAATTGATCACAACTCATATAGCGGTCGTTAGTCTATTTAGATTTGGGTCGCATATATTATTTGTGATAATAACGTGTGGAATATGTTTTGTTCGATACTGTTTATCGTTTCTATTGAATCTATTGGTTTATTATATTTGGGAATGATTTTATCAGTGTTTGTAGTTACTGTCATAAATTTTATTGGACTACGCTGTAGACTTTTAGTTATAGTTTTTAATAACGTTCCATTATCATCGCTTTGTGATCGCCATTGCGTTTAATCAAATACACACCATTATGTACTTTGGAAGATGTGTGTACGGGGTTACCTAGGCGTATCGTATTTAAGTGTATGGAGTGAAAGATGATTAAAACGTCGATTTCTTGTAAAGTACTTTATATTAAATCTTTCTCAACACTACTAAAATTAGTTCTAAGACAAAATCTCAGATCAAATAATTGGACAAAATATCATTGAGGTATTACGTACTAGAGAAGCTATTTCAAACAAAATAATGTGCGCGCACTTGATGACAGCGGGGCAGGCGGGGGGTGTCATGTTCTCATAGATTACTATCAATGCGTGCAGATGCGACATAATGTTATTATTCTGCCTACTTGATATTGTACGTGTGTACTTACTCAGAAAATAAATAAAATGTACTTAAACTGTAACAATATTGTTTGTTTCTGCAGTTTGTTATAGTAATCCACAGCTTCGTGATGCAATCTAATTTTTGTACACTGAGCTATCTAATTCGAGGCAAAATAATAATAAATTAATGGCTCGAATTAAATGGATTCTGTGATTGCATGTTGATGGCTGATTCAGTAAATTATGTTTATTCAAATTTTGCAAATACTTCTTTCCTAATTAAATGCTTTAGGGTGTTTACGGACATATAATTAAAATCATATTTCGAGGCAAGACTTCCACCACTTTGCCGTATTAAATTACGTATGATAGATGTGTGATGTGGAAGTTTATAGTATAGTCAAACTATCAATGCAATCTTCACATTTCAACTTTTTTGTTAATGACTCACATATAGAGGATTCGTGGTCAAGCATTGAATACGTCGATAGTGTCTGGTCTGTGCATGCAAATGTTTTATTCTTTGACATTCACGAAAAAAATGGCCGCCGCGATGACACATTGCAATTCAAAAAGTATAATTAAATTATGTGTGTTTTAAAGATAATAAGTTATAATTGCTGGTGAAAAGTCACTCCTTGACTTTTACTTATGTTTTTTTTAATTATTCCTACAGTATCTAAATGCACACGAAGGCATATTTTAGACAAGAAAACTTCACTCAAATGTGTCACGTCGCAGCAACCGCTCGGCATAGACTAAATGAGCTGGAGTCCACTAGCTCTACCGTGTGTTACAAAAAATCGAGTTGAGGTATCTCCTCTAGTACGTAGTACATTATACCTCAATGCCAATTTCAAAAGACGATGCTCTAACCTTTTATAAGAAAGTCATGTAGGCCAGTAATAATTATGTCCAACCACGTATACATTACAATGTGAGCTAATATATTATTAAATATAAGTATTATTAAATTTATAAGTAGATAATATTATGTGTGATATAAATATATAATAATTAAATAAATGTTTAAATATATTTTTGTTAATATTATTGTTAGTTTTTTATGATTAGACAGTTGTTCTTACATGACATTTCAATGTGACGGGAAAATAACTTTTACAAGTGATGTGGAGTGTTTACAATTTAGATTTTAACTTTTAAATTATCTGGGTATAAATGTCGGTGTAGCGATGACCGCTACAGTATTACCCAGTTACTAGGTTTTGGAGGTCAAAAAGGCAACCATCGCATATAAAATACTGGTACTCAACTGCAACCGATTATACTGGAAGTCGACCCCAACGTAGCTTGGAAAAAGCCAGGTTGGTGATTTTCGAAAAGTAACTCTATATTGATATATCTAATGCAGTAATTTGACTATCAAAATAAACACGCAGAATTTGTTAATAACTTGTTTTCTTCACACTGTAACATCAATCGTTGAGTGAAGCAGACGTTCCTCGAATGCCTCTCGTCAAAAAAATTCAATAAATAAATTAATATTGATACTAACTATGAATATTTACGCTGTACTGCTCTCCAAAAATTGCCACACAGGTGTCTGTTGTAAATGGAAATACTCAAAAATATTTTAACAGATTTTTTTATTTGTTGATATTATAATAAATGAAGTAAATATTGAAATCAGATTTCATTTCAATTCTTTTTTTGTGAGCTTTAAATATTTTTAACGTTACGAATTTTTTTTTCACAGAAAACCCGACGGACATGATATTTTTGATAGTTAACGTTTTTCGTATACGAGATCACTCGTAAACGACAAAGGGCAATAGAAAATAGACTGGTGTTTTGCATTATGATTAAACAGAAAAGAGAATAAAAATCATCAAAATATTAGTTATTGTCTAGAGAAAAGAACCACCACGCATAACGTAACATCACGCCTGTAAGCTCCGAAGGGTTAGTCAGACGCCGTGTCGACGGCGCGTTCGTGTTCCATGCGCGCCTCAAAGAGATGTCAGCAACATAGAAGGGGCCCGCAAGGGCCGACGCCCGTCGGGACTGTGGGTTGTTCGCAAGAGATACCGCGGCCTCGACATGAAGGGCTAAGAAGGAACATGGGTGGTTTTTAGTCAGTAGAAATCTGACATTCCCTTTCGCTCTGCCCAAGAGCGGGACCCCGTTATTTGATGATTTTCCACCCACCATAAAAAGAAGGGTTAGTCAGACGTAGTGGTTTTTTGCCCTATAATAAACAACAACAATACACGCGTAAACCCAATAAATACCTTTACAAAACACCAAAAGACAGAAACATTCGTCGAAAACCAACAAGTCGCAATTACAACCCTAAAGATTAATCAGGAAACGCCCAAGTAAGCGTTTAACCAGTCCAAATTGCTGCAAAAGGTACACCAACATTGTGATCAATTAAGTTGATAGCCGATTGAGTACCCCACTTTGCTATACCTATGGGTACCTACGCGTTGTGGGTGCGACCGCAAGAACCCCAAATTCCTGGCTGGTACTTGAAACGGAACTTTAATTGTCTCGGCAGTAGGATGTAGTTTAACTACAGTTTTCGTTTAAGTAAATAGGTTGTCTTATTGTGTAGTTTAATGTAGGAAACATAGTTGTTGTGTCTAATGGCATGTGAAAGAAAAGTTATGTGCTATACATATGCTGCAAATCTCTTAAACATCTGCGTGCTGTGTGCCTTTTGTTTTTAGTGAACCACGTCTTCGTACTTCCATGTTGTTGTTTCAAATTATATCATTTTCGCCAAAGAAAGAGAATGAAACCTGTGTGTGTTCTACGAATTTAATTGGTAAACAGAGGAATGACTCTGCTGAGCGTTGTAATACCTTTGTTGATTTAACCAGTCTCATCATCTTCCTGCCCTTATCCCATTCTATTTGGGGTCGGCTCAACACATTTTTTTCTTCCATTCTTCCCTGTTACACGTCAAGGTAAAATAGCTATGATATAGCTATAAACACGCCAATATGCATGTAACAGTCATTCTACACCAAAATATCTACTGAAATAATTTCACGTAATCATTGCAGCAGGACATAAGATCCCGAATCGTAACAATTCGTTTCGATCAACACTTTCACGGTACATTTCCTCCAGCATTTTCTTATTCATAGAAAAATTCCTGATCTGTTCCTCTGTATTAAAGTGGCAAGTCATATATGCCTCCCGCCATTAAGGGGTGCAAGTAGCCGCGGTGCCAATTACTCTCAGGAACACCAACATCCTAGGGGTGGGCGAAATAAACCATAACATTCATAAAAGGGATAGTGTCGTAGTACATACAATCGGTGCCAATAAAACAGCGAGACCCCACGCAATAAGCAAAGGAGAAATAGCGCGGAAACGGTAGGGGAAACAGTATTAATACTTATGGTTAATTGTGCCGGGGTTACGGGGGTGTAAGATTATGCTGCTAGAAGTTATGGGAATGATAGAAGTGATTGTGGGTTGGTAAGGATTTGGGCATAGTTTTAAGATACAGACCGACAAAGAAAATGATAAAGGAATAAAAGATTATTCAAAAATATTTTTGTGTCCGCTGCATGCGAGACGCTCGGGACCGATCGATGTGGTGACACCTGGGGGAGGCCTATGTCCAGCAGTGGACGTCTTTTGGCTGAAATGATGATGATGATGTTTGCCCCCATATCAGAATCCTATTAATATTACGGTAGCGGACGTCAAGAAATCAAAAAGTTAAAAAAACTCAAATAATAAAAAAAAACTGTGTAAATAGAAAACTCACATCTTTCCAGAATAATTAAAATTATATTTTTTTTACGTGTAATGAAAGAAAAGCTCTGAAACGAGCGAAAACAGAAAGAAAAATCACCAATAAAAATTAATAAAACAGACACAAGACTACTCTAGCGCAATTTTAGCGCTCATCCACTGAAGGGTGACTGTGCTTCCCTTTAAGACGTGTTCGGACTAGAAAACGAGTCTCCGAGGTGAGATACGCACAGTTCATTACAAATACTGCGAACGAACCAAAGAATTTGATGCTTATCAATTGTGTTATCGTTTGCAAGTGTCGCAGTACAAGCGTCATGAAAATAATTATTGTGTTCATGTGTGTGTAAGGGTTGTGTTGACAATGCTTGGTGTTCAAATAAATGTTGTTATTTTGGGTTGGAAGTTGTTCTGTGTCGTTGTTAGTTTCAACACTCTTTGTCTACTTTCGAGATCTTCGCAGTATTATCTGCTTGGTCATTTATTTATCTTTAATGATCAATGTATTTGTATTTTGCCATTCATTGTTATTTTTTATCT
Organism: Diarsia brunnea; assembly: GCA_949774965.1. NCBI lineage: Eukaryota > Metazoa > Arthropoda > Insecta > Lepidoptera > Noctuidae > Diarsia > Diarsia brunnea. The sequence continues at coordinate 11,071,626 of OX459003.1, read as the reverse complement.
TCATCGTGTCGATGATTCCCATTGTTATTAAATTAGTTTTGACGAGAACTCATTAATCATCATCATTTAATTCATTGTCATTAATATCATTCTTTAAACTCTACTCGCGTACTTAAGATAATTGCTAACTTCAGTGATTGAGACAATTTGCCTTAATTTTATTGCTTTTCAGATGGATCGGTGATCTCATTCTGTAACCGTTACCGCGTTGGTTCGTTTGGATTTTTAGTATCAACCAGAATAACAAGTTGCAGTATCACAAGTGTCATTTCCATATAGGTAGTGTTAGTTAGCAGGTCAGACAATACAAACAATTACATGGGAGGTGTCCTACAGCGGCTGGCAGTCCATAGAAATGTCAATAGCAGACATTCGGTACAAGTCCCTTGCGTAATACAATGTCATATCGAGGTTTAATTTTTCATTTCATTAACAGCCTATAGTGTATTATATGCTGTATAACACTTTGTTGATGTCAGACCAGCTTAGTACTGTGTCAATTCATTTACTTGAGTTGGACATTTACAGATTTGAGTTGGAAATTTACTTGAGTTAGAGCCTGCCCACACCACGTTTTTTAAACGCGCCGTCGACGCGCGTTTTGGGAACGCGCGTCGCCGGCGCGTTTTTATCCTGCAGAGCAGTTTGTTGTCGTTTGTATCGATACAAACGCGCGGCACCGGCGCGTCTGTATCGATACAAACGCGCGGCACCGGCGCGTAAATGTAAATGGCTTGTAAATGGGTGTACACAAAAACGTCGGTAATTTTTCTTCTTCTTTTTTTTAAAATTAATAACAAAGCGCATGTAATCAATGCTGTCTCGACCGACGCCATCTTGCTACTGTTGACGAGGTTCTGCTTAAAAACGCAAAATGCCAGCGCGTTTGTATCGCTACACAGGCGCGTTTGCATCGCGTCTGTATCGCTACACACGCGCGTCTGTATTTATACAGGTGTGCAAAGGTCTACAGGCTGCGTCTCACTTGCGTGCGTATCGCGTCTGTATCGCTACAAACGCGCGTCGACGGCGTGTTTAAAAAACGTGGTGTGCATAGGCCCTTAGATTCATGAAATCGTAGCAGATTGCGTTCTGCAGTTTCTGCCTACCCCCATAGAAAAAATAATGCGTATAAATTATATTATCTTTTACTCGTCATCTCATCAGACACCTTTCTTGCCTTATCATCATTTACACAGTCCGTCCATAGTTTCTTTGGTCTTCCACTTTCTTTGGTTCTACTCTTACACCCCTCCATATTCAGACACAAAACTTACCTCACGACTTTTTCCTCTTTCCTCCGCATCGCATGCGTTACATACGCAACTAGGTACATATTGAACTGAAACTATCAAGTATTTAACTTTCTTGAGATTAAAAGTCTAACTGTGAAGTTCTGACGTAACTGGCCAGTATTAACGCGAGAAATGATGTAACTACGCATCAAAGCCTCACCTCACGTGCCACAATCATTAGTTTTAACTACAGGCACTACTTATAAACGATTAATTATTCACTACCAACGCTTTTCCCACAACTTTCGGCTCCAAGAAATGTTGGTAACTCGGCCCCTCGGCCCTAAGTTTATACAATACGTTTCAATTTCTTAGAAGAGTATGCACTATAGAAGAGTGAGGGGGAATCTTGACAATGTGTTAAATTAGTTGTCTACGTGAGACTCATCTATACAGCTTACATTAGACTTAGTACGTGAGACGCACTCGTAATAAGAAATGAAAATAAATAGTTTGTTATGCCATTCTTCATAAAAATAAACTTGGGGAATAGTAGGCCTAGTTTTTCTTTGTAGTTCTGAGATACGGTTTTGTTGTTTTTTTCTTTTCTTTTCCATCAATGTCTAAATCAGTTGTGAACACTCGACCGTAAATGAAAAGGCAATATTTTGTTGAAGTCACATTATATTTGTTTTCTAGTGGATACAATTTGTTTTCCAATATTTCATGTATGTAATAACAGGTAAGTGATTGGTCTAGAACCAATAACGTATGAAAGTTGAGGCAAAAAAAGTTTTAGGCCAATAACAGCTTTGTCGATGATTAAAAAACTATTTACTTTTATTTAGCCTGCTTGTGAGTAATTTCATAAATTGTTATAACTTTGGAAAACAATATTTTCATATGTTTTGTTTTTGTTTGAAACTTTTGACTTTTCAGTTTGATTTTAGGCGTAATTTTATGCGAAAAATAAATAAATCCAAATAATTCGATAACCGATATTCACTAGGTGTTTGTTACTAAGCCAAACTTATCTAAAATAATGAATGTGAATGTGAAGAAATGTAGGTATACTTTTAGGTACACCTCTGTCTAACCCTTTGAGTATTACGGGCGTGATGTTATTGATGATGAGAATTTGTAGGTACCAACCACCAATGCACATAATGATGAATCTTTCAAAGCAGTTTTCTGCTATAGTCACGTTGGTATTTTCTGATAGAAAGGTTAGGATTCGTGTGTCATGTTCATAAATATCAACTCTATCTACAGAACCTTATCTCGTAGTCTTTATATTGATACGTTACAGCAGATGTGTCAGGCAGTTGCTGCTACAAGCTTTCATACAAGTAGTAAGCTTTGAAGTAGTAAAAGAGAAACTCTTTCAACAATCTACCATAGTATTCACGCCACCGGGATCTATTCTCAACCAGTAATAGAAAAGGATCTTGTAGACAAAAAACTCCAATTAAAACACTTCCAACCAAACTAAGATAGCTTCAACTCCAGTTTCATCTATTTTCTCATCAACTTTTTTATCTCTCCTTTGATCACAGAACGCAATTCCATCCCATTTGTATAGTGAAATTGAAAAAAAAAACATTCTTCCCCCAAAAACGTCGGGGCTAGTTACGTGTACACATAATGCACATAAAATAGACCACTGTCTCGTGAACAATATCCATTAGGGAAATTTTATCTTTGAGAGCAATAAATTATGTGGAACCCCTCTTATAAAAAGCAGAAACGAAACGCCACCGGAAAGTTGTATTTAAACAAACTACATTACTTTATAATGACCAATTCAGTCGACAATAACTCGAGTTATGTATGATAATTTGATCAGGTGGTTTTCTAGGGGAGACTCTCCTAACGCCCTTGCTGTTATTAGGCGGACTAATGGCGGCTTAAGCAAAACAACTCCCGATATTGCACCATAAAAAGGTCTATTGAAATGGGTACGTACCCCTTCGATTATTTTAAATTTTCCATTGTTGGGCACATTTGAATGCACGAGAGAACAATGTGGAGTCACATTCGCGAATAAAAATTTAAAATGAATGGACGATTTTTTTTAAATTATTCGAATTCCAATTGTTGATCTTCGATAACCTGTTCAGTGCCTTTTCCGAGAAGTGATTATTAATCCCTTTTTTAATTAATTTGTGCATTGTGTGTCAATAATTTGCACCCATGTGTATGTGTTAACTGAGGTGTATGGTATGATTCTGATTAAGATACAGAAAAAAAAAAGTAAAACAGGTATTTAGGCCTTGTTAAAGACAGTTAAAATGAAGTAGTTTGACGAGAATCACGTTATTTCTCGAAAGTATGTAATTATGTTCCGTGTTTCATCAGAATTTTAAACATTAAAGTTGAAGTTTTGACATTATTTTGATGATTATTGAAACTTATACAAAATTGACATATCAACAAACTTTTGCCTCTTTTTTCTTTTTTGGCGGGTGGACAATCATCAAAATAATAACCCCTCCCGCTCGTGGGCAGAGCGAAAGGGAGTGTCAGACTTCTACTGACTAAAAACCACCCATGTTCCTTCTTAGCCCTTACGACGAGGCCGCGGTATCTCTTTCGAACAACCCGCAGCCCCGGCGGGACAAACTTTTGCCTACAACGTGATTTTTATATCCCATATCTCTGGGTTTTATTCCATAGGTAAAAATAATACAAAAATGCTAAGAAAATGGAACATTGTCATATTTCACGTTGATATGCTTCATTCATAGGATATGAATGAAGCAGAGTTATGGGTGTACAAAAAAACCTTGTATTTTAAAAATCAAAGCAAAACGGCATGCAATGGTAACGAAAAGAAAAATAACTGAACAATAGAACCCTAAGCCTTTTCTAACACGACACCCAAACCGGATTCAATTCCTTTTTTCAGTCGAAGAAAAATGCAGCAGTTCCATTCACGTCCAAAGGACGATAACGAAGGATAAATATGCAACATTTATCAGTACCGTAAATATGCTAAGTGTCGCGTATAGAAGTATCACTCCGTCCCTACTTCCTGGCTTGAAGGCGTCTGTAATAATGGATTACGAGTCTAGACGCCAAACAAAGCCGTTTCGAGCCCTTAGAGTAGGCAGTGTGTATAGTGACAGGAGGAGCGATTAGAGGAGCGGAAGCGGAAAATATTTTCTAGTTATTCAAAATAACCAAGAACCCTATTAGTAAGTAACTTTAATTACGATAAACCACCATTATAATTAATTAGTTACCTAACTAATTAATGAAACGGTGTTATGCTATTTTGAAACAGTAATATCATAACCTACAAAAAGCTAACTACAATGGTTTCAAGAGCGTTTTCCGCAGAAATGCGCTATCAAGCTTCAAGTACTTACCGACCAAATTTGCTACTAAAATAAATAACTAACGTCGAAACTACAGCAGAATTTCAAACATTATAGCCTATAACCGAATTACCGTCCAACGACTTAGCACTTATATCGTAAAACTAAAAATTAACCCTAAACAAAAGCCACCGAAAGACTTTAAAATACCTGTTTCCGTGTCGAATATCAACGTGAAATGCTCGTTAACTTTTATAAGCGTCGTGTGTGAACAATTGTTATTTTGGGCACATTTTAGTGGCAGTATTTTATTCGCTGTTTTATAACCACTACAATCCGAACCTTTGTTACGCTATGCGTGCAGCCAGCGAGCGGCCTAAGATTGATGGTAGGTTCACATGACATGGTTCGCCCTGAACGGAGCTACCCTTTTGATGACTTTACTAACGGTTATTTATGGAGAGGATTTACTCTGATCCCCGTTTAAAATCCGAATTTTTAAATCTACTTTTAAACAGAGCTTTGTGATTCGATTGAGGTTTAGATCTGGATGATACTTTTGGGGATGCATGTGGATCTTGCAAAACATAATTTATTACTAACAGCTAAAAGTAAATAATTTCTAACAGTTAGTTTTATGCAATAACTGACACTAGTCAACCCATAACAACTTGCATCCGCTTCAAAAATTTTAGAAATCATTAGCTACAGATGAAAGTTTTTATTTTATGAAAAAGAAAGTATAATTATTCGGTGTTCAAATATTGGTTGTATATAATTCTCCCAACTGCTTCGGTCATGTCGACCAATCTTAGCGGACATTAGCCATCTCTGGTGCGCTCTCCGTTACTTTTCTCTTAGTCCGATGGGACGGTAATCGGACACGACCAGAGAGAGATCAGGCGCAAGACCAACGCTTAACTTGCTGTCTGAGGTACGGGGTACCGCCAATTTTCAAACTCCGGGCTAGTACTGAAAAATTTCTAATGGAAAAACCATCGACCCACCAGGAGACTCGAACTCATGACTCCACGCTCAATAGTAGCACTCGCGACTACGAGACCAACGGAGCAATTGGTTGCAGAACGCACCCAAACTCCAAATCGTACATATTACAAATTCGCACCACAACACTCCGCGTACTTCGGCTGAAACATAAACAACTCACTTTACTTTTATTCCACAATCAACACAACAAAGTTTTACGTTACAAATATTTCTTTATATTTGTACGAAACATAACTTATTAAATACGCCAGCGAAACAAGAACAAGTTAGAACACCTAGCACATGCAGTTGGAAAATTTTAAATTACAAAGAAAATAAGCTTCCGACTTGCATACAAGTTACAAGTTTCTTGCGAACTTACGTACGATTCGTGGAGTTAAAATATAACAGCTTTGTTTATTATAGGTACCTAAGTTCGCCCCTAGGAGATTTCAGTTTGAAAAAAATTACCGAGCTGCATATTATCCTGAGAAAGTTATGTATGAAATTAGCCACTGTAATATTTCAAGCACCATACTTACCGTTTTTTTTTAAATATTTAACCTGCACGCAAATTCTTCTTGTAAACTTTAAAAAAAATGTAAGTTGTAGATGATCTTATAGCTCGACTTTTTAGCGTCTCGCCATAAAAGTGGGTTTTGAGAAGAATATATTGAGAACTTTCCTCCTTTTTTTAAAGTCTATTAAAATAAAATGAATTAACAACCACAAAAGTAATCCAAAGAAATAGAACGGCTTACGTATACGCAAGAGTCACCATATTTACCCGATAGTAAGCTACGAGTATTCGTAACACGCCAGCAAAATGTCTACATAATTACATACCTTGTTCGTCAAAGGGTCAATCAAAGTAGTTAGCAAAGGAGTTATGGGCGTAATTACTGGACTAAACACCTACAGTAGGTAACACCACCCTAACACGTAATCTACGTCAATACGTAAGTATAATTGTTATGGAGGACTGTTTGCATTGCAACTAAGAAATCAATTCTAAGTGCTTGTAAATGTTCACTGCATTTCAATATCCTTTTTGTTTTGGGGGCTGGGAAGTCATCAAATGACTACTCCCGCTTTGGGCAGAGCGGTAGAGAGTGTCAGACTACTACTGACTAAAAACCACCTATGTTCCTTCTTAGCCCTTGTGCCGAGGCCACGGTATCTCTTTCGAACAACCCGCAGCCCCGACGGGAATATTCCCGTCGGGGCTGCGGGTTGTAAGTTTTCAAGGATATCCTTGAAATCTACTTTTGAAGCTGAAAAGAACTTTGATGAAATCGATCAGGGAAATTGAAATGATAATAAAATGTTTGGAAGTAGAACGTCAGTTAAAGTAATTTGTCAACAGAGGAACACTTTCCAGAATTTAATATCTACTATTGTTGTGGTTTTTATGGAAAGCCTATTTACCTTTAATACAACTGTAACTATACTGTAAGATGCAATCAACTTCCAGTTATTTATAGTCTCACATCCAAAAAAGATTCTTCAAAACAAACATTCCAAAATTAAAAATACAATTCGAGTTCCATGTTTAAATTCATTGCGTTTAAACGGTCGGCGGGGCTGTGACGGCCAGTGACAGGCGCGCGGCCAACGCGATAAGTCCACGATGACATAGCACGCGCCCTTTCACTGTGGGGCTCGAAATAGAATAAATTATTCGGTATTGATTATAGCTGACATTAATTTCATAACTCGACTACAGAATATTAATGCAGATTTCGCAAGTCACAAAAAGAAATATGCATTGGTTTTGATTGGAATATTAATTGGTTCGATTTTTTTGCGAAAGGTCTCGTCGTTCTAATACGTAAATCTGGGTTGTATCCATGTTGTATCGTTTGTCTGAAATATACGCGTCATCAGATTAATGAATTTGTAATACGTTATGATGATGCGAAAATAAATGTGTTGGCATATACCTATGTGAGCGTAAATAAAAATGTCAGTACCGCCCAAACTTTTGTATTCCATCGGCCGTTGATGCCAACCAGCCATGTTTCAAAATTATTGATATCACATCAGGACCACCCTTCGAAATTACAGTGCCAGTTCTGTCTAGACCGCAGGGCGGATTGGACGTGTGTACGTGAATAGCATGCTTTCACAGCTCGTTTGGCCAACAGAATTGGCGTGTTATAGGAACGGAGGCGATTTCAGATTGCACACGTAGCAAGACAAAGTGTAGCTATTGTTATTGACAGCCGCCCGCGCCGCCGAGATTTCTTGGCATCGTTGTTTTAATTTTTTTTGCTGTGACCAATGTTGACGAAAGTTGTTGCAATTCAGGGCTGGGTTTTAAAGTTAGAGTGGTAGAGTAGTGAAGTGGAGAAGAGTTGATAATGTCAATCAAAAAAATAATGACTAACACATTCGATTGTAGGTACCTATGTGTTACAAGTTATATTGAAAACTGGAAACAGAACTTGAAAATTGTCTTGCTGAATTCATTAATTTTAGGATTTTAAATTAGTTTTATAATCTAAAATACTTTTTGTTTATCAAAGTTAAACTCGTAGGTAACCATTAAAATACATCTATTTTATATTTTCGTCCGGCTTACTTGTCCAAGTCAGATTTGTGTCAGCAAACCACAATTTTAAGCACCCCTTCTGTATTTCGGAATTAAAAGTTCTCCACTTACAGGTATAAAAACCACTCAGTTTAGAAAAGCAAAAGATTAACGCTACAACTTAGAGATAAAAAGTAAAAACACAAGCCGATTGTGGTGCGAATCAGCTTATTCCCCCTCCGTTTTTTCCGTGTGTATATAGAGATATAGTCACACTTTTAAGGGGCTGGTCTCGTTGCTTATAAATGACTGTGAAATCAGGGAACGGAAAAATTACGGGACTGTCTTTTATAGTTCCTTCTCAAAAATACTTCGGTCATTATAAAATCTTTCATTCCTGTTTTTCGTGCATTTTGAAATCTATTAAAAAGCACTTTGCCTATTTAATTTGGTGACCCAAAACCCATGGTCGTGAAGATAGGTCACAACGATGGTAATCAAGAATTGGTTTATAGAATTTTTGGGCATCAAACCCTTTTGAAAGGTTATTTTTAACTGTGCCATTCTGATCAACAATGTCACTAAAAAGAAAAACTCAGATCAACGATAATATATTCGACCTTACAAACTGAAACCCCAGCGGGATCAACCTTAAACCATTGTCTGCCATAAACCAGGATTGTGCGGTGCATCGTAGGAGGGCAACGGTCCGTGCGATGTTGAGACGCCCTCGACTTGCGACCACGAACATTAATACACCCATTCATCATGCGACTTCATAATTGAATGTCGCAACATTTTTGGCAATGGAATTTGTTTGTAATTTGCTTTTTGGCAGTTTGGTTTCAGTCTGGTGGTGGTAGTTAATTGATTTTTCTTTTCAGATTGTGGTAGATGAGTTAATTTATGGGGAAAGACGAGTATGAACTGGTTATAGGATTTTGGATACCAATAGGCTCTAAGTTTTTCCTTTGTCAAAAAACCGAAAAATGTTTTCGTATGGCAGCCACATTAAATCGTTGGCAATACTTTGAACTTGTGCTGGTCTTAGTACGGGCCTTCAATATAGTCAGAAACCAGCTGATGCTGGTTATGTAAACCACACACGTGTGAACCATTATCACCTACCCTTTAAAAAAATGCTAACCCAAAAACCAACTATTCTAAATTTCTAATGCACAATCTATTCGGTAAAATAACCTTCCATTCAAAAATCTACCTCAAAATCTTCTACCAAATATCGACAGATAGGATTACTTTAGAATTAAACACATCAGGCCGAGAGGATTTAGTGCGCTTATCACTAGATCCCTTTGCCAAACGTTGAGAGATTCCGTCAAAAATAAACCAGACCTCCGATGTAACGGCAATTTTGTGTGAAATAGTTCGCGCGAGAAATAAATCTTTAAGTAAACGGATAAGTTTGTGTAAGTATCTGCTTAAAATTGCTTTTCGGTAAGTGTTATTGAAAGATTTGAAAGCTTACGTAAGCTTCAGTATGTAAGTATCAGCGACATGATGATAAAGAAATTGGAAGGGAACATATGCCGTGAGAGAGGTATGAGTTACTGTTTATGATTCTACTGACAGATATGTTTTTAATAAACCTTTTTGCAAAAATAACGGGTGCTTTAGAGTTATTTCTGCCTGGGTCCTAATTTACTCCGTGAGCACTGTGTTGTCCGATTTCATTGCGGCCAAAATTGTGTATCGTGGGCTCTGGAGGACTAGTACTAAGTACTCAAATCAAATCAAAAGTCATTTATTCAAACTAGGCTGATAATCAGCACTTTTCGAACGTCAAAACTTACTTTACTTATTTACAAGAGACAGTCCCCCAAAACGCCCACCCTTCGACACTTCTTAGTGTTTTAGCTGGAAAGAAGAAGTGGCGGAACAAACTTCCCAGTAACACTTCTGTTAGTTAGGTTAAAAGAACTATATACCGCAAAGGATCTCTATACAATAGTAAGGTGTACTGTTTGCCGATAAAGCTACAATCTCTTCATACGGTGGTGATCAACGCCGGCGACTGCTGCGACGATATGGGGAACGCTATGCGTATTTGGAAGAAATCATTCCTTACAGCGATAACTTTGTTATGTTTTAGGAAGCAATATATTCGTCGAAGCGTACGTAGTTTTTTTCATAGAAAATTGGAGATTAAATGCACACAGTACATAACAGAAGTCCTAGTTCCACGTGCACCACCCGCATTAATTGGTTTTGAAGAATAATGGTAGGAAACTTTTTAACCTTAAACTTTTTTTGTAAGAGAGTATGGTATATTGCTGTGTTATCAATATTGCTTTTCTTTTCATGTTATCGAAATTTTAATAACAAATTACTGTTGTTTTTTATTCCTTTCGTTTTAAATCTAGAACACAAAATAAATCGTGAAAGAAATACTACATTAAAAGTTTTCATAAAAGTCTGTATCAGAAAAATATCAGTTCGTATCATCATAATAATATGACCTACTAGCAAAACTACTGCAGCAGTTTCCCTCGGACATGAAACTTCCGTGATTATCTCGATGCTGCCTGCCTTAAAAATAACACAAGAAAAAGCTAAAATATGAATACGGTGCAAAAAGTACGACTATGTAGAAAAAAAAATCTGAACACTGTTGCAGAATGGAAGGCCAGATGTTCTATAAATTGTAAGTTTCTTTGTTCTTGGCGGAAAATTTCCGAACTGTACTGCGTAGTCGGCGTTCATTATTGCTTGGAAATATTAACTAAACTTTACTATTCACTCCACATGGGAGACGGTGCGGTTAACAGAGGTTCTCACTTGGTCTAAAGAATTTTAATATTCCAACAATTCTCTTAAATATGAATATATAAACTTTCTTCAAGCTTTAATAAAGCGCACAGCTGTTACCTAATTATTATTCTGAGAATTACTAGGTTTTCCAACAGCCTGAAAACAAGTCTACAAGGTCTTAACTCCAGAATCTGGAAACTTACATTTACGGAAGATTATAAGTAGGTAACCAAGGGGAAATAATCCAATGATAGGTACTGCGGGTAAAGGGCTGTTAGTATTCTACCTACATAATAGTTTTTAGCTGTAAAGTTTGATATTCAAAGTAACTAGATGATTATCTTGTTCCTCTAGGGAGCAGTCTAATGAAAATAAATTGTGAAGTTCATTGCCCATTGCAGTCCTCTTTACAAAAACCTTATCCAACATAGAATTAAATATTCCATTGAGATTTGTCTGTGGTTTTCCGAGTTACTGGACAAACATGAGGTAAATACATACATGCGCATTCCAAATTAGGTGCGATGGTTTCGTAGGTACCAACAAAGCCTCAAAGGGCTACCCCCATCAAATGTCACCGGTTTAAGGTGTACATAATATATTAGTCGACTTACACTTGAAAGTGAGAACCTTGTTTTTTAAGTCGGGTAAATTGGCCCGCAAATAGTCTAGATTGACTCAAATTCCTGTCCTGCATCATTGAAAAAATATGATCTAAGAAGTACCAGAAAATATGAACCTTCTAACGCCAAGCTAATGTAAAAACCCCTCAACAAGGTTTTGTTAAAAACTAAAAAATACTAACTTTCAAACTTACGTTTTCGAATTCAGCAAATCCTCTTAGACAATATTACCTTACAGCCGCTGTATTTTAACTAAAGCGAACTTATTTAAAGGAAATGAACATGGACATTGAGTATCGTATTGCAATGTAGGACAGCGCTTTAGCAGCTGGAAAGCAAGAGAGGATTGCGTTAGACATGAACACCGGCAGTATATTTATATCCCTTTGTGAAAACAGACGTATTCAAGCCATTAGCGCGTGCGACTCGCGAACTATTCGTATTAATTAAATTTAATTGTGTAGAAACGTAGTAAGAGATACTCGTAAACGTTGAAATAAAATAGGGACACTTTACTTCCATCGTAAATTATGCAGGAAAGCTGAAAATATTCATCTTCGTCTAATCGATGTGATTAAATATAAAAAAGTGTCTCGCGCGAAGAAGATGATTTTCACCGAGAAAATTATGGCTATAACTCACCAGTTTGCATAGATATTGGAGACTTCGCTGTTCTCAAGATCTTATTATTTTGAAGTGAAAATACCTCCGAGTAGTATGTACAATAGTAATTTTATGCTCAGCAATTTGGTGAAATAAAAATGAGTATTTTTTACGAGCAAGAAATTCTTATATTATACCAGGGCTCGTAATTTTCTCTTATTTTTTCCACAAACTTGTTACTTCTTGGGCTACAGACTTATACCTTTTTGCAAGAGATACCGTGGTCTCGACATGAAGGGCTAAGAAGGAACATGGGTGGTTTTTAGTCAGTAGAAGTCTGACACTCCCTTTCGCTCTGCCCAAGAGCGGGAGGGGTTATTTGATGATTTTCCACCCGCCAAAAAAAAAAAGACGTGATGTTTTGTTTTTCTTCGTCTGGAACTCATGGGAAACAGTAAAATAGTTCGTAAAACAGTACAATAGTTCGTAAAACAGTCGTAAACAAAAATTAGAGATAAGGCAATGGAGTTATTGGTGTGAAGAGTTCTAAAGTGAATTTTTGCTCTTAAAAATGCTTCTAAGATCAAAAATACACCTTAAAACTGTAAATAATAAATGACAAATGCAATAAAAAGCCCCGCATTGGGACCTTTTCCATCTTGGCCTCCTCACTGACCCCAGGGTTGCAAGACATACACCAACACGGCTAATCACCCACAGAGTCTCAATTAAAGCAATCTCATTCACAGCTCCTCCATCCAAATCAAAACACAACCTTCTTAATGTGCTTTCTATTGAAAACAAAGTTATATTTGACTCGTTCACCCATTCCCTAAGGCGGTAACTTGTCATCAGTGTTCGTCGCCAGATGTTGCATGCCGATTCCCCTTAACAATACTAATTGAGTTTTGATCCCCTAAATGTGACTTAAAATATTCGGCGGATTATGGTCTTAAGATCAAATATATTTTATGTGGCGATATTAGGTAGTGATTTAGTGCTGCGTTATTAGTTGATAATCATGTCTTTTAAAATATCTCTAGAATAAACTGTCACTTTAGTATTTACGTCATGACGTCTGTGTTAAGCCAGTGGATAAATGTATATAAAATGATACATTAAAATCTATAAAATTATTAGTTCAAATACAAGTTTGGAAGCATACTTTAAACGGTTTCCGGTTAATAGTTTAATAGTCATAGGGATTATTAACTTACATCTATAACATCAATCCTGTAATCCCTGATGAGTTAGACAGAGGTGTTCTCTTTAGTACAGCTACATTGCGGCAATTATTTTTAAGTCTCATGTAATAGGGGGCGAGCCTATTGCCATCAACCAGGTAAAAATCCAGACTCCGTGGCTATTACTGAAAAAATCTTGATAGAAATGCCCAATAATAATTTGGTCGACCTGGGAATCAAACCCAATACCTCATGCACAGCAGTCGCGCTTGCGACCACTAGGACCAACGATACAAGAAAAAGACAAAAGACTTTTTTACCTCTCCTCCATCCTAATAAAACATAATATTATAATAAGTTAATTTATATACCAGGTTAAAGTACTTTCATCCCGTAGTTTTATTCCTTTTTTCCTGTCTGACCAAGCCACACACGAAGTCACGTGTATTTTTGATCTGAAATAAAAATAACTTTATTTACTCTAGCTCAAATGGAAAATAAATACGAGTATCATGATACGGTTGTGAAAACAATTTGAAAAGTTTGTTTCTCTCAGTTCACTGCTAAGTGTAGTGTGACTTCCTTTTGATTTTTGTTCAAAAGGAGAAGCTGGTGACGATAAGTTTGTTTGAAACAAGTTCATTATATTTGATAGAATATAGTATAGGTATTTTAGTAATCACGTGTCACGCTTATATCCGAAACCAGCGATTTCAAGGTTTTGCAATGTCAATATATAATTAAGTTTAGTAATAATATTTCGATCGATTCCGTCAAAACTGGAAGGAGGACGCGCGGGTTCGCGAAAAGTGGAAAGAGTGGAGGGAGGCCTTTGCCCTGGAGTGGGACAGAGTAGGCTAGCAAAAAAAAATAATAATAATAATATTTCATATTATATTATTTTATTTTGTTGTACATCTGTGGTAACTGTTCTGTGTTTGTGTTAAAATGTATAATTGCTTTTATCTATAATAGACACGCACCCAGTTTTTAGTATTTTTTTTTTGACAACTGTTGGATTTCGACCTGCCTATGACAATGTCCATGATTTGATTTTCAAAGTTGCAAGCAAGATCTTGGTGAATCACTAACTGAACCGTAAATTGCACAGCGATCAATGTATGAATATAATTCATAAGTAGACTGCCGATTCAAGTTTCAGACCTCTTTTTGACATTCACCTCACACACACACACACACACACTTCACATGGACACAGTCACCTTTAGATATCTCATAAAACAGAGTAGCTATTACAGGCTATTATTTTCTCAGTTTCTTAGAAAAACAACACTTCATGCACTTATCCTAGATTATTTAATGTCAAGAGCATGTTTTCTTTTTCCGTACAGAAAATTCTTCAGTTTATTTTTTTGACGAGGCATTTATATTTAAACAGAAGCTCATTTACACGTGTCATCGAAGTTACTTTAATAACACATCCAGAATAATTTCCAGCATCGAATGTACAGTCGGAAGATATTAGTCGTGCAGTGTAAACCGTCGGAAAATTGGACCCCGTGCTATATGCTTTATTCATGACATCGCCATGTAACCGTTGCGTTCTGCAATTGTATTTCGGTACATTTTGCGATACAAATTGGAATTTTGATGTGGAAGTTACTTGACAGTTGGATATTGAAACACCTAGGATGAAGCTGAATGAGGAAGGTAATGAGATAGGGGCAGTGGTGTTATAGGCATAGTGGTGGTAGTGGTGGAATAGGCACTGTTTTTTCAGTACAGCACATATTTACAATTGACAAGGAATTAGTTAAAGCGTTCTACAGAAAACTAAAATAATCTTGTTTTTCGAGTCAATTAATAAAATTAAGATAAAATTATAATATGGCATAAGATGTCGACATTTACGAGTAGTTGGTGATACTAAATTTTGGCCATTTTTAAGATTGATGAATATAAATTATCAAAGCAGTATTTTTAGCTAACAAGCTTTCAGCACCAAAAAATACCCAAAAATTCTGAATCTCAAATTAGGTACCTAATTAAAATCCCAAATGAGAAAGTATTGTATGAAGCCTTGGACTTAATAGCAAACATTAGCAGCAGTAATAAAAGTTGCATCACCACATTACCAAGCCAAAACTACAACGTTGTATTCCAAACCATAAAGAACATTACAACAAAGTGCACAAAAGAGGGAAAAACATAAAATGTTACCTCAAAAATTGTCAACGCCCTAAGGTTGGTCCCCATATATCACAAGGATTTATTTTCACCTTTGCTCCTTTCTCGATTTCTACGTAACGCCTTAATTCAATATTAAATTTTGCTCCTTCCCGTTTTCATACACGAACAGATGTCTTTACGCGTTTCGTTATTCATATTTCTCATGCACATTACATTATGGATGTAGAAAGGGGTGTTGAGCGTAGTATCTTTAGGTTATTGAGTGTACGCAATGAAGTTGTTTTGAATTAGTAATTTAATGGGTGAAAATAGGAATGTCACTTCCATGTTGTATTGTTGTTTCGAAAATAATACACGACAAAGAACTAATATCCCCGTGTCATACTGGTAAGAAACGTGTCATCATAGAGCATCTACCTAGCTTTTTCACGACTATGATGGGGTCAGCTTTTAATATAACCGCATGCGTGTGTTCAGTTTTAATACCAGTATTTTATATGAAGCGACTGCCTATCTGACGTTGACAACCTTAGTACTGGGTAATACGATACCTCTTGGTCAGACCGGTTGACAGACTTCAAGTGACTGAGTTCCTGTAACTACGACTGGATGCTCAATTTGTCAGAGAGTGGTACTAACTAGCACAGTAGTGCCACCTGAATACTTCCACGAAGCAACACGTAGTGCAACTCACTCACACGTAAACAAAGATGTTACATACGTTACATGATAACCGATACGAAGTCACTGGCAACAGAACTCAATGAAAAGAAGTGGAAAAAAAATCACACAAGCCACAAGATATTCCAGGATTGGCTCTAAGCGTATAATATTCAGAAATGGAAATAGATTATTCAAATTCCCACAGAACCTAGACTGGTATCAATCTGTCACAAATTCTGATATTGAAATGCAAATCGTAATACTGAATTCACGGCTTCACACAGTGCCAACGCTTATTGATTATCCTCGAATTCTGCTCACCCCATTAAAGAAAACAGCCTAGCTAAGTATACCTGGAGTACGCGCTTCATACGATTACTGTTTATTTTATTAATATTTTGTGGCATATCCATTAAAATTTCATATCTTTACCCGTTTCCTTCACCAAACTCGAGAGTTGATTACGCGGCGCTATCTATTTGTAACATCTCTTACCAGTTTATACGATTAAGGACCTTTTATGTTCCTGTATAAAGGTGCAAATTCGTTTACCTTCAAACAAATTAGCGAGTTTTTGGAAGACGACGGTTTGGTCACAATGGTAGCCACCCAGAAGCGAGAATTAGGTCGAAGCCTACCCAATATCTTCTCGTAATATTACGATTCTGGGTATAACTGAATATCGTGGAAATATAAATGTAGCAGCTTTATCTTTTTGAAGGAATTGAACACAAGTGGTAAACATTGGTGGAAGTATAAAGAGTCTACAAAAGGCGATTTGTATTGAATCGAGTGTCTTTGATAAGGCATATAATGTTCCAAAAATATTTTATTTATTTCAATGCCAACCAAGCTTTCTCGCAATATGTAACTTAATCTCGGCTTAAGTTCCGTACCCACAAATCTGTCCTTAATCAAAACCAGTTCAATACGTACCGCTAATATGTAAGCGACATGACATAAATCTATATGACATATCACTTACCAAATAATAGAAACAATTACATCGTTAAACAATCTACCGCTTCAGTAACTCACGGATCTAAATTTTAATCAAGTCCAATTTGCGTTGACCTCTGACTTTGTAGAAGGACTACCCAATAGGCAGCAAGTAGTGAGGTCTGGTTATAGTTGCACGTGTGTGCTAAGGCGTGCCGTATTGTATCTCTCATTATATCGTTCCGGTTGACTGTGACACTATCGCACACCGGGCCTGTCAGTAAACAATCAATGTTAGGAAAAATCAATGATAAGGAACTGTTTGAAATACCCTGATTGACGGAGCGATAACGTAATGTTTAGGGATTGTTTGTGAAGCCTATCTACGAAGTGTGTTCGAGCAGAATCGACTTTCGTTTGATAGGAATTGATTTATTTTGTATTGGACTTAGAGTGCTTTACGTACTTACGTTCAACTGGAAGTTAAATATGTTTTAAGGTTCGAACTTTAAACCACAAATACCCAACTTTACATTGCATATGATTTCTCTAAAATCATCATACACAAAATCATCACGCCTGTAATCCCCGAAAAGTTAGGTAGAGGTGTGCCGTGCCTAATGGTACACCCACTTTTCTCCAGTAATGTTGAGTTCCATGTAATAGGAGACGAACCTATTGCCATCAACCGGGCACACATCCAGATTCCGTGGCTGCATCTGATAAATTTCTGATAGAAAAACTCAATGACACTTTGCCCTACCTAAGACTCGAAGCTAGGACTTCATGTTCAGCATTTACGCTTGCGACTGCTGCTGCGACGAACGAGGCGGTCCATTTTCCCGTCGGGGCTGCGGGTCTCGTCGGGGTTGCGGGTCCCGTCGGGGCTGCGGGTTGTTCGCAAGAGATACCGCGGCCTCGACATGAAGGGCTAAGAAGGAACATGGGTGGTTTTTAGTCAGTAGAAGTCTGACACTCCCTTTTGCTCTGCCCAAGAGCTTGCTGATTTTAAACCCGCCAAAAAAAAAAGGCGGTCCATCTTCTCTAAAACAACATACATTATATAATTATTTATTATTCAAAGTGTGTCATCCATGCCAAATCGTTACAGTTACCATTAACTGTATTGAATCGTTATTACTATTAAACCATTTGGAATAAGGAAATCCATTTGATTCCCCCCATAACACAGGACTTTAAAACACGCAAAGCGTAAAATTCAATATTGAAAAAGGCACTGCATTTTAATCAAAATGGCATTAGTATAATCTTATAGGAATGTGCGTAACGATTGAATGGACACACAGATGGTTCGATCCTCCAACTTGTTGTCATTATAGCAAGTTGTAACAAGTCAGCACGGTAGTTTTCCCGTATTTTTGTATTTGTTGTTCATTGAAATGAACACTATAGAAGCGTTCGTTGTGTCCAATTCAGTATGTTTCCATATTTGTTTTTATCCAGCACTAGCCGTGTCCTGCGGTTTCACCTGCCGCTTGACTTTAAAGTATACTATTGCTATGTTTAATAGTTTGCTTTTCTCAAGAATTAGGTAATCAGAATATTGTATTCAAGAATCAGGTATTTCAAAAAATGCTTTCATCATCATCATCAGCCAAAAGACGTCCACTGCTGGACTTTAATAAAGCACACCGACACTCGGGGAAGCCTATCTCCCCAGGTGTCGGTGTGATTTATTAAATTAGAATAGATTTTAAATTAGATTTCTTTTACAGACTTCTTCCGAACATGCTGGGGTTCTAAGTTAATCGCAAGACCGGCTCGTGTGTATCGCATATTACTAAAGGGTGCCACGTGGCTGATCGTGCTCACACTATTACGTAGGGACGTGAAATCCCTGGATTTGAACTTATAAAATTGAATATTATTATATTTTGTTTGTTTGTACTGATTTTGCAGAATATTAAATAGAATTCGTGTCAAGTCTAGACAATTAGAATGCTCTTTATTGGTATTGACAAAATTTCTTGGTAAGTTTGCTGTTGATACTTTCAAACTCAAACTCAAACTCAAACTCAAAGCATTTATTTCAATTAAACCTTTACAGGCATTTTTGAATGTCAGAAGAACAATTCATAAAACAAAACTAAACTACGAGTGCAATACGTCATCCCGAAAGCCATCACGCCGAGCCACACGCCGCCGAATGCCCGCAACAACGAACACTGCGAGCACGAAAGCACGCAGCGACGCACACCGCAACAATGAATGCACGAGACTCCAAATCACGGAACAACGAATGCACGCCGCAACGCGCAACCGCCACCCCGCGACCCGGAGCCCCGCGCACCCACCGCCACGGCACGAGCCGCCGCGCGCCCCCGCACCCACAGCTCCCGCCGCCGCAGACATCCGGCGACGCGCAACTCGACGCAGCAACCCCCGGGACGACGCATTGCACTCCTAAGCTACAGTCACAGTCACAAGGCATAATAACTTGTGAAAGTACTGTAGTTGCCCATTCCCTAACGTAGATCACTATGGAGAAGAACGGGCAAGAAACTCCATGGACACTCTTTTAAACCAGAATATTTTTACAAAAAATCTTGGTACATTACATCATTCATGTTGAGATGGTATAATATGTGAGAACCATGTAGCAAGACGTGCAAGTTAAGAGCGTCCGGAGTAAAAAGATATAATAAACATATTAAAAAAAAATATATATATATGTATAAACCATGGCAACTAAGATATGACCAGTCTCCACTGACAGCGCCCGTTCACGAACATGACGCATGGATCAGCACCATTCAACTCAACCATTTTGAAGGGAACTAAATGATCCGACACACGCGCCACCATCAGCGAGACATTTGAGTGAGCATGACATTCTCTCAGCCGCCAGGGCAACGTCACTAAAATGTAACTAAATGTAAAAAGTGGCTTTATAGTACATAGAACTCACACATGTGCCATGCAATTATATAATATTAAGAAATTGAATCTATACAATGCAAAGATACTTTTACAATCTTCTGCAGCCTTTACAATAACTTCACAGTCATGATTTTTATACAGGATTTAAAATTGCGTCTCATTCAGTTGAAGAATGTGAGGGGGTATTTTATCGAAACATTTTAAACAGTACCCCATGAAAGGTGAGTCTACTTTAGCTAGCCTGAATGTTGAGATCTTACATATATGTGAGAACGATGTAAAAATACGTGCAAGTTAAAAGCGTCCAGAATAGACGATACAATAAACCAAAAAAAAATATAACATGACAACTAAGAGATGACCAGTCTCTACTGACAGCGCCCGTTCACGACCATGACGCATGGATCAGCACCATTCAGCTCAACCATTTTGAAGGGAGCTAAATGATCCGACACACGCGCCACCATCAGCGAGACATTTGAGTGAGCATGACATTCTCTCAGCCACTAGATCAAAGTCACTAAAAAATAACTAAATGTAAAAAGTGGATTTATGGTACATAGTACTCACACATGTGCAATGCAATCGTACAATATTAAGATATTGAATCAGCTTCTACAATAACTTCACATATTTAATCGATTTATTTGCCCTATGGTTGTGGAGCAGGACCAGCATTGAGCCAAGCATTTTTATCATCAATGTAATCCCCCAACTTATAGTATGCTTGCCTACATAGTGTGCGTTTTATACAAGATTTAAATTTCGTCTCATTCAGTTGAAGAATGTTAGGGGGTATTTTATTGTAACATTTTAAACAGTACCCCATGAAAGATGAGTCTACTTTAGCTAGCCTGAAACCTGGCTGAACTAGTTGGTCCCTATTTCTCGTATTATAGTGGTGTCTATCCCCTCTTTTGCCAAATAAATGTATATTTTTCCTAACGTACATGATGTTCTCATAGATGTATTGACAAGGTACTGTCATGATGTTAATTTCCTTAAACAGCTCTCTCAGAGAATCGCACCTTCGTAGACCATATATGGCTCTAATGGCTCTTTTCTGCAGAATAAATATAGACTCGATGTCTGCAGCCCGTCCCCATAGTAAAATACCGTATGACATAACACTATGAAAATAGCTAAAATAGACTAGTCTCGCGGTATCTACGTCAGTAAATTGACGGATTTTCCTAACAGCATATGCTGCTGAACTCAGCCGTCCTGCAAGAGATGTTAAATGCGGACCCCATTGTAGTCTTGAGTCAATCGTTATCCCCAAGAAAACAGTTTCATCAACAAATTCTAGTTTCTCTTGATTCAATACTATGTCACAATCAGTACTTTTGACATTTGGTAGAGCAAATCTTATGCACTTCGTTTTTTTTCCATTTAATACTAAATTATTAACGGTGAACCAATTATGAACCTGCAGTAGGGCGTTATTTACGTCGTCAAGATTTGTGGCACGTCTGTTTACCTTAAATATTAAAGAAGTATCGTCGGCAAACAATACCATTTCAGGTTGGTTTTTAAATAAATGGGGTAGATCATTAATATAGACTAAAAAGAGAAAAGGACCTAATATCGAGCCTTGTGGCACACCCATACTTACTTTTAAGCCCATTGAATTGATACCATTTATTTGTACTTGCTGATGTCTATCGGTTAAATAAGATTTCATTAAACTGAGCGCGAGTTTCCCTAAACCGTAATGTTCAAGCTTTATGAGAAGGGTTTCGTGGTTGACGCAATCAAATGCTTTCGAGAGGTCACAGAAGATCCCTATGGCATCTTGTGACTCTTCCCACGCAGTAAATATATGTTTTAATAAGGTGACACCGGCGTCAGTCGTGCAACGTCCTTTCGTGAAACCATACTGTTTCTCATGTAAGATTTTATTGGTGTTAAAGTGGACGAGCATTTGATTAAGCATTACCTTTTCAAACACCTTGCTGAAAACTGGCAAAACGGATACAGGTCTATAGTTATTGGTGTCTTTGCTGTCACCGGATTTGAAAAGTGGTATTACCTTGCTGTATTTCATAAGGTCCGGGAAAACTCCCTGGTCCACACATAAATTAAATATTAAGGCTAAGTACGGAGCTACAGTCTCAATAATAGCTTGACAAACTTTAATCGACAGCCCCCATAGATCTTCGGTTAATTTGACTTTAATTTCCTTAAAAGCTTTAATGACTGCTATGGGGTTTATATGTTTAAATTGAAACTCAACCGGACAGGCTGAAACGTTCGCTCTTAATAACTCAATAGAAAGTAAGGGTGACGAATTTAAGGTTTCAGTAGTTTTAAGTGGGATACTAGTGAAGAAATCTACAAATTCTTGAGCAACTTCGTTTTTAGAGCTTAAAAGGCCACGTGAAGTCTCTAGAGTGATATCATTATTATATTTTTTATTTCTATTCGTTTCACTATTGATAATTTTCCAAACCGTCTTTATTTTATTATCGGCGGATTTAATCTTGTTGCTAATGAATAAGGCTTTAGCTACTTTGCAAGCGGTTTTAAAGATTTTAGAGTAAGTTGCAACATATTTATTAAAAGTTTCTGAGTTAATGTAAGGCTTAAGACCGTACAGCTCAAACAATCGCTCCCTACTTTTCCTTATACCCTTAGTTGCCCAGTCACTAAACATGAACTTAGGGCAAATGGATTTAGTTTTCGTTTTTATTGTATTATTGAACTCTGTGTGAATCACCGAAAAGAATTCCTCATAAAATAGATTTACATTGTCAATAATCTGACTCGGAATGCCTAAATTACTAATTAAATTATCATTAAACTTATTTAAATTGCTGGGTGTTATTTGTCTAGATTTTATTTGGATTTTTTGTACTGGTGTGTAGTATTCGAAAACAACGATTTGACCGCTGTGATCCGAAGGAAGATAATTTACAATGAATTTATCCAAGTAGTCGCAGCAACAAAAAACATTATCCAGACATGTAGCAGTATTTGTAGTAATTCGGGTTGGTTCCGAAAACACGTTTAACAAATTAAATGATTTAAAAAGATGCAAAAATCTACTGCTATTTGATTTTTTGTCTAAAATATTAACATTAAAGTCGCCACATATAACTACTGATTTATTACCTGTTACAAGTTTTGCTAAAACATCTTCTATTACTGACTCAAATGTAGAGTAGTTTTGATAATTTGGGGGTCTGTAAACGCACACTATTACATGCTTATCCAGCTCAACACAAGATAGCTCAATATTATGTTCAACTGATAGTTTAACAATATCATCACGAGTTTTAAATTTAATAGAATTTTTAATTAAGATTAATGAACCCCCACGAATCTTACATTTCCGGTTAAAGCAACTGCCCACACTGTAGTTTGCGTAACTTATTAACATTTCATCATTTCTCAACCAATGTTCAGTGAAACAGACAATTTCAAATTTTGTTTTCTCTAAAAACAATTCAATTTCAAGTTGCTTTGAGGAGAAGCCTTGAATATTCTGATGAAATAATTGCAACGAATTCTGCTTAGCTCTTTTTTTACATTTAGCTTGATGAGAGCCAGAAGGTACAAATAATTTATTTAATTTGACATTAATTTTACTGGTACCTTCTGTTGTCTTACTAACTAGTTTAAATGAGCATTTGGAGTGAGATCCAAGATACCCATGCTATCACTATGCAATGTAATTCTACCATCAGTGGACCCCGCTAAAGAATCCTCTGTAGTCAAAAAATTATAAAAAGAATTATTAGTAAAATTACTAATATTGGCTGTGTCAATTATAGTACTAAACATCGACATACTATTTATGTCTGAGTGAATATTATAAACTAATAGCCTAGCTATTTTGTGTCTACAACTAATAGGTAGACACACATTACCCGGTGTCGACTTAAGATTATCAACAAAACTGTTGATATCAAAGTATTTAAGCCTGTCACTATAGTGACCTACTAAGAACTGAACATGGCTATTCAGCCTGTGAATATAATTGTTTTTCTTGTCTGACAATTTTACAAGGTATGGAAAGGCACACAATATTATTTTACGACACTTTAACTTTAATAACTCAGTAACACAGTTTGTGATGTCTTTTATTTTAACTTTTGAACTATTCCCTACAAATATAGTAATGTCAGTATTTTTATTATAAACATTTC
The DNA here is from genome assembly GCA_949774965.1 of Diarsia brunnea. Classification (NCBI taxonomy): domain Eukaryota; kingdom Metazoa; phylum Arthropoda; class Insecta; order Lepidoptera; family Noctuidae; genus Diarsia; species Diarsia brunnea. The sequence continues at coordinate 11,047,567 of OX459003.1, read as the reverse complement.
TAGTAACCGATGCCATTATCTGTTTGTATGTAGCCCCTGGCATACAATGGTTTTGATTTGAAAAACTCAGGTTATTACTTACTAATTTACCTACACCTCTTCCCATGCTATCTGAGAACATTATTGAATGAAAACAATCCTGACTATGATATATCTCAGGCTGAACCACTTGTAAATGATTTTGTGTAATATCAGCTGTTCCTTGGTTGAGTGTACTGTCCAGAAATGAATTCACAGCCTGGGATGGGTCCTCCATTACCTCAGGCTGGACTGTATCATATATGGGATCTGACTGACAACTACATTGACTCATTACCAACTCATTCGCAGCAAGGATATGCTCCCTAATTTGGTTCTGAGAAGTCAGATACCTATTGGAAAGGGAACTGAGTTTGTCCTTAAGGACCTGTATTTCTGACTGCAAATGCTGAGTATCAATTTCATAAATTTTGATGCTATCTTCTAATTTGATTTGATAATTATTTACTTTATTGACTAAATCAACACGCTCTTTTCTTAGTGGAATATATTTGGAAAAGAGTTTATGCTGTTTCTTAAATTGATTACATTTTTTAATTATTCTATTCAGTTTAGCATATTTTTTAAGTTTCTTTTTGCTAACTTTATAATTATGTTTCACCAAGGAATCTTCAGTCAGATCAATAGTTATTAAGGAAGAGGGGTTACCATTACTATTTAATAATTCATTATACAAGACGTTTGTTTCTTTAACCTGAGAACATTCATTTTGTCGTTGTAATTTTAAAATAAGACTATTGGCATGAATCAATTCATCTTCTAAGTCCCTTATTTTATACAAAGCCTCCTCATATAAGTTACTACAATTATTAAAACCTTCCGTGACCACCTTCAATTGATCCCGTTCATCAACAACGTCCAAGTATTGCTGATGTAGGTCTACTAACTCCCGTTTTAAGCTGGAATTTTTGCCATTAATCTGAACGACTTCCACCTCACTCTCTTCTCTCTCTAGTAACAGTTGTTGTACTTGGAGATTAGATTCTTTAAGTTCTTGGAGGGCCGTTCTCAATTTTAGCTCCATATCCATCTTACGAGTCATAACAGGCATGGTCTCCGGAATGGTAACTGAAAATTAGAAGTAAAGAAACGGTTAGAACTAATAGAATAGACTAATAAAGAAAAGTTAGCGATGAGATGGGAAAAAACATGAAATAAAAAAAACTAAAACAGGGAAAAGCCTTCAGTTATGAAAGAATTGAGGCAGGCTGCTGAATTAGGTTTAAAAGATTATCTTTAAATAAATTCAATTTACTTTACTTTGACAAGAGGGTAGCTTGCTTGGAAAAAACAAAATTAAACTTAAGTATTACTTTTTTAAAGCAATAATGCACAGTTATGATCATAAAAAATAATTAATATTTTAAAGACCGATCGAACAAACAGAGTTATCGAATTATTCCGTTTTGTTTCTTATTACGACCGGTTGTCAACAAAGCGATTTAGAACCTGTATAGGGTAATAAATCTGCAAAAAAAATATACAAAAAATTGGCATAGATGTATTATAGAGTTAAAAGTTACGTTTGTGTGTTGTTATTATATATAATATAACGATACTTCCCCTGAATTATCCGTTAAACACTCCGTAGCCAGAACGTCAGCTGTTGTTTTTAGGTTACCGGTGACGTTAATTTACCGAAAACTTTACTAGTTATCAGGAAAACAATTTTCCTGAGTAATTACGTATTTCTAAGACGTTTACACAGACAATTACACCTTATTCTAACTTAATTACTAATTAAATTTCTTAGTTTTGTTTTGCTGATTGATATCAAGCTGTAGATACTGATACTGTTCGTCTACGTCGTCCCACTGCTGGGAAAATACCTCTCACCATGAGTTCCAGTTGTTTTGATCCTGTTACGATGTCCACGTCTTGTCCAGGTCGTCTTACCATTGAAAAGAAACTATAGAAGTTACCGAGTGGTCTGCATGTTTTGCAAGTAAATGTGATTAAGTTAGATGGATAATATTGCTCGTTTCAAGTAAAAATGTATCTACAGTTAACTATGCAGTCCACACACGCAATTCAATTACATTTTTCTCGTCAACACAACACAAAATTTAATTAAAAAACAATTTCTAACAAAACGTAACACGACGTTAGCTTTTGTACAACACCACACCAAAAATGTTAATTAAAAAAATATTCATTAAAAATCTTTGTCCGTACATATCGGCATTTCAAAGGGGGTTTAATCAGAGTTACAAATTCAATTTGGCCCGTCGGAGGCCGATTGGGGACGATATCGGAATAATTTGCATAGTTATTATAAACATGGGTCAGTCCTGCATAAACTGTGCTTGATGACAGCTACCGCCTCTCAAATGCAAATAATGTACATGAATTAGGGTTGATGGATATGACAATTGGATTGGTTCATGTGGTGGTAGGACACGTACGAGACCGTTTGTAGCGTAATAAGTTATAATATAGTGTTATAATTTGTGTTGTAAAAGCATTATGATATTTTATGGTTCCACGTACCACGAGTTTTGTAAACATAGACGATGTATGGACTGCGTAAAACATGTATAGAGAGAAGGCGAGGAAAGAGGTGTCTAATGAGATGATGAGTAATAGAGAGGTATGGAAGAAGAAGACATTTGGGATTGGCAAAAGAATGATGATCAAAATATCGAAAATATTACCGAAGATGGCTATGGAGGCTGTGTTTTCTCCCACTAACGCATTTTTTTTTAAATACTTGCCTATTTGGTTTTGTTTGTTGAGGATTTCACACAGTAATATGGCTTTATGTTTATGGCGTTACGCGTATAATTTTGTAGGGGCTAGAAAAATTGTTTCTCTGTATGCCAAAGCAAAAATCAATTTGACATTTATGGTTGAAATGGAATATAAATACAGAGATTTCATATTGCTTTGAAATAATTAATGTGTCTCTTCAAAACATTGTTTTGTTAAAGCATTGTCAAATCTCCCTGCAGTTGGCACATTACTTTAATGTTAACATTACATGCCTGTAATGCCCAGAGGATTAGACAGAGGTGTACCTAATAGTACACCCACATTCCGCCAGTTATGTTTAAGTCCCATGTGATTGGGGGCGAGCCTATTGCCACCAACAAGGCATGAATCTAGAATCCCAATAACACTTTGCCCGACCCGTGAATCGAACCGGACTTCTTGCTGAGTAGTCACGCTTGCGACCACACGACTAACGAGGCAGTTCAATATTTTATGATTGCATATTAATTTGAAATATTCAAAACAGATATTCGTTAAAGCATTGTCAAATGTTTAAATGATAAACAGGTATGTTCCAGCATGATAGAAGCATGAATAAAATTACTTAAAAATAACGTTCCAGCCGTGACACATCTATCGCCACTACATTCTAAACATAAAGGGTGCTTACCAGTACTTCAGGTAAACACGACCAATTTACGCAGAGCCACGATGAAGATTTCAATCACCCCTTAACCCTTTGTAAACCAAAGAGGTGAGAGGGGTGGCAGGAGTCTTATAGTCTGGTCGCGGCTTACACCAAAGGCGGGAATACAGAGTAATCGGGGGGTGTGTCAGTCTTTGTATTTCATAATCAAATGCATCACTAATATTGAATGTGGATAAACTGAGCTAAACTGGATTTCTTGTTCAATATTGTTCGTTGTGGGAATTGAAATACGTGGAGAAGAGAAATTGAAGTGAGATAGACTGATGTAACTGTTAAATGCTCTAAATCTGGTGGCAGGTTTAACGATTATTAAGCTCCTAAACTAAAAAGTATTGCCAAACTGTGGCAGCGGGCAAGGCACAATGGTCGCAGAACGGATGGCCGATGGGGCCGAAAAGATTTAGAGTGGCAACACTTGAGGAGGCCTATATCCAGCAAGGAACGGCTTTGGGCTGAAACGATGAAGCTCCAATACAAGTACCTAGTCAATAAAAAAGTTACATGACACATAAATAATAAAATACAAAGGAGAAATAAATCTTCTAAAACACAGCCATTATATCAATTTTTAGCCCATCTTTTGTCACAAGCAACGTATTCTTTTCAACCGAACAGAATAATAATTTAACTTATAAGATCAGGCGAGGCTTACAAAAATATACGAATAAAATAAATTCACATACATATTCATTTGATGAAATCAAATCAAATCGTTCGATGTGAACGAATTCGTTCACTACTTGTAAATAAAACTCCCGGTAAAAAAGCAACTCGAGCAATATGACGATTTTTTTTTACTTTTTGTTTGGTTTTGCGGTTTAAGGACGGCGACACACCACAATATGATTTGTGGTTACTTTAGACGGTAATATTCAATATTATAATAGTAAGTAGGTTTTAGTCCAGTTGGAGTATTCTGGTGTTGTAGTACACGTTTATAGCAGTAGCCTAGTGATGTAACCATCTGACTGCCAAGTCATAGGTTTCGAGTACGAACACAAGACTTGCACCTCTGATTTTGCAGAATTATGTGTTTAGTGTATAATATCACTTGCTTCGGTGAAGGAAACATTAGCTTAAGCTTACATCGTGAGGAAACCAGCATGCCTTAGAAATATTTCTTGATAGCATGTAAAGCCAACTCCAAGGTCTATGGGTATAAAAAACTCAGACACCAGGCTAGGTACTGTACTAACTAACCATATTATAAAGAAGAAGAACACTTTTGGGAATGTGTATGGGATCCTGACTTACTTCAATGGTCTAAGTCAGAAATATTGGTGGCGTTTTCTGCTGTTACTGTAATAAACACAAAAGGCGTTATTATTTATAACTTGTTGATTTTTTACAGTTTATTTCAAGAAGGATATTATAATTATTTCATCATCAAAGCTTTTTCTAGCAAAATATGCTTATATTTGAACAAAAGCGCCTTCTTTTCTGAATATTGAAATTGGTGGGATTCGAACGGACCATCCCACGCCACATACACCTTTGGGTTTTAATATTAAGGCTTGACCTATTTTAACGGTAGTCGTTTCTCTACATGGGTCATTTCTCTGTGACCTTTTGTGGTTTCAGAGCGAAATGTAAGAACGTGGTAAACCCGAGCTAAGCCTAAACTACTACACAAACTGATCGATAAAGATTAAGTCACAAGGTCTGAAGTGAAGAAAACAACTTTTGACGTCACCGGTCTTGGAGATTTCTTTTTCACAGCTTTCATATAAAAATATACTTGTGAAAGTATTTTCTTTACTTTTATGAAGTAATGGGGTAATTTAGGATTTAACACGAGATACCCAGAATAATACCTATAGGCAATAAAAAAAAAATAGGTAATTGTTTTTTTGACTAGCGTTTAATAACGATATTATATGCGCCATCATTAATTTATCGCCAATGGTACTTTATTAAGAACTATGCTGACTGAGATGCTCTCTATCTTTTCTAACATTTTATTAAAGATATAGTGAATACTACAGAGGAAGATATCTAGAGAAGTAAGATCAGCTATACGGATAGAAATGATGATATTGAATGAAGAAAACAAATAGGTTTAATAAGATAATGATAGTCAAGTTCTAGTGCAAGCGCGAAAACTTCACTTATCTACATAGTCCTCATGTGAGTTTACCAAAATTCTTGGCCTGGACCTTAAAATGACCGATTCGTTTATTTCTTCTCAGAGATGTTAGTCTCGAAACACTGGTCCAACCTATTTTAAAAAAAGTGACGTGTAAAAGTGTATTGTCCGGGGACCTTTTTTGAAAAATATATGTCATTATTATTTACTAACAGAGCACAAGTGAAATGAAACTTAAAATTCAACAACCCATCCTTCAGACCGCTCAAACCAGGCAAAGCAAATTACGCCCAAATCCGAAAACGAGGATAAACCTGATTCTTATCGTCGATTAGATCGCTTGCCTACCTATACATAGACACATTGTCGTGTAAATTGGAGATTTACGCACGCAATAAATCAGTCAAGGGATCGTGTGTAAGCCGGCCAATACGTTACGTTCACCGACCGCTGTCCCCCACTGCACTACCTTTGTAAAAATAACTATATCAAACGTGATCTGACGGGATGTGGGAATAAAAATGTTCGAAAGGTGATTTTGCGGGTTGTGAGTTACGGGTTTTTGTTTTAGATTGTTAGGGTCGGGTTACGTTTTAGATCTGTTACGTAACGTGTGGGGTTAGTTTCATGGTTGTTAACATTGCATATTGAGTTTTAGGATTTTCAGAACGTTCTTTTTCACGGGCTCTTATTAAAGCTTGATCAGCAATGCTTGTGTCCAGGTACGAAATACTATAATTATGCATTTAGTATTCACGGTTAGTCTTTGCTTTGAACTTTGTATCTTTGTCTTAAGGCCGCTAATATTACATAATACAGATTTAGACATCCTTTGGCAAAAGCTAGATCTGCGATATTTTAAGCTAAACGTAGATCTCTCTTTAAGCTGGTAGATAATAGATATCCAGGCTTGAATAGATAAGCATTATTATGAACTCAGTCTCTCTGCCTTGTAGCTGCTAATATGACATTTTTTTAAGCTTTTTAGTGCTTCGTCTTATTCTCTTCCTAAAGCTTAACCTGCCAATGCTGCTATATTATAAGCTCCAGGTAAGCAATTTATAGTGAAGCGTTGTTTTGAACTTTGTCTCTAATGATCATTCATTTAAGATCTTATCGCTACGGAGATTTCGAATATTACTTATCCAATTAACGCCAGATAAGCTACACTTTCTGAGAAAGCCGCAAGAGGTGACTCAATGTAGAAGCCTTGCTGTGAGTCACTTTCTCAACGGCAGTAATGAAATTACACTGTGAAAATATGTTTACTTTTAACTTAGACTTTCCTGAATGTGTCCCATAATTCCAGCTTTAAAATACAACACAATGTACAAAAGGTAGGTGTACCCACTACCCATTAGTACACCCACATTTCGTCACTTATGTTTAAGTCTCATGTAATTGGGGGCGACCTCATTACCATCAACCGGGCACCAATCCAGACTAATAACTACTAAAATAGAAACTATGAAAAATAAGGTATTTTCCTTTATTTCGATAAATAAATATTCGTTCTCCATAAATTATGATTTATAAGAAAACTTAGCGAAAATGTTTGTTTCTTTCGAAGAGCTGAGATAAAAATATTGAGAAAGTTCATCGTCCTGTCATATGTTATGGTCCACAAAATAAACGTACAGGAAAGAGCACTCTCGAACTCATTACGCTTTGAAAGCATATCGCTACATATTATTAAGTTTGCCCCAACTTTTGTGGGGTGAAGAAAATATTCTTCGAAGTTCTATAGTGTGCATTTGTTTTATTTTTCTTCGTATATGCAACTTTTTTATCCAATCCGTGCACGATATGGGTTGTTTTTATAAGTTTTGTAAAAAATCTAAAGTTCGGTTCCATTTCACTTTGGAATGTAGGTTATCATGGTCGGTGAACTGGCGATACCTATACAACAAAAAACTTCGAAATTTACATTTTAGAAAGACTCATCATCTGCCTAGCCTTTCCCAACTTCATTAGGGCCGGCTCCAATCGGCTGCAGCTGATTACCAGTATTTTACATGAAGTGACTGCCTATCTGACCTCCACAACTCAGGTTTTACCAGTACTATACCTGGGTTGTAACAACAACCAACAACATGTTGGGGGTATCCCTCAGTAAGACTGGAGATTCTAGTAAGAATCTTTTAACTTAATTCAAGTTGATCTACTCATTATGGGAGAGGCTGTTGGCCTTTGTGCAATCAGTTGGGAAACGAATGATTGAATATACACTTAATTCTTTATCTTGACTAATATAAACAGATAAGGATCTTAAGCTAGAGAATTAATTCTGAACAAGATGTCCTGCAAAACAGTAACTTTCCCAAACCCGTATTAAATTGAGCATAAATAATGCATCCAACGCATTTAATGGTAATTACTCCACAATGAGTGCCAGAATAATTATTTATTATTCCATACTCGTGTTCATCGCTCGTGTAGTGCGTGACACGGAACGATATTTTAAATTCCATGATACGCAGACGTATTAAAAGACTTGTGGATGCATTAAAAGCGGATGATTATTCGGCTAAAATTGTTATTACGTTTCGTTTCGCGGTTTAATTAAACTTTTAAATTAAAGTATTCTGCAGAACTTTACAACTGTGTGCGTAAGACTTTTTCGTTGTGTTAATAAAAAACGGCCCTTTTAATGAAACAGTCAACGATTTTTAAACAAAAGCTTTTTCGGTGGACGCTATCGTTTGCGATAAAATGTTTAATTTAAACCGTCTCCAGTGTTCCTTGTAGCTCAAATTTTCTCTTTATTGTGATTTAAATTCCGTTATTAAGTGATTGTTCTCGGAAAACTGAATCAGTTCATCATAAAGTTACACGGAATATAAAATAGGAAGATTATCATTATTATTACGCCACTAACTCTAATTAATATCAGGATAAAATGTAGACATAATGGACAACAGTGTTATGTACTAGTATTATATCCACATTTCGCCGACTCCGTGGCGGCGACTGAGAAATTCCTAATGAAAAAATCCATTTTTTTTTCCTAACTCAAGAATCGGACCTCATGCTCAGAGTCGCGATTGTGACCATTAGACCAACAAGGTAGTCAATCTACAAGAAATTGAAAAAACTGTGAATATATATTAGGAAAGGAATGTTCCTTTCCTAATATATATTCAGAGTTTTTAACATATTATTTTGTATTTGGATGGTTACTTAACCATTCAAATACAGAATATATCCCTGTGCCACATATTGAAAACACCGTTTACATCGTTCGCGTGACCATTCTTCTGCTCCGTTGTCACGAGACACTTTCGAAAGTAGAAGCTGTTGCTTCAAAATATTACTTTATGGTAAAATAATGACTTGAATCGAGGAGAGAAATTTTACCATATTTGTTTTGTATTTTCTTGCCTGCCTTGTATATTGATTTGTTACCTTATTTGTTGAATGAATTTATGATGCGCGGTAGAGACGGAAAGTGTGTGTTTTCAATATTGAAAGAGTTGGGAAAATATGGCTGGCACATGTGTGAGGTAATATTTGGAGCTTACTTGGTTATTTTATCATTATTAGGAGTTCGTACTTTTCTTTTGTATTGTTTTTTTTGTTCTTGGAAACTTGTTCTTTTTTTTGCAACCAATTTTACGTTTTCATTATCCATTTTATTATTTAGACTAAGTGTTCGCTTTCCTTATATTAATATCCTTTTTTGTTGGTTTAAATACCCTATTAAATGTTTAAACACTGATTTAAATCATAAGCATAATTATTGTCCATTACAAAATTAACTCCAAGAAGCTCAACCAGTCCGATTATAGCTCTAAAGTTTGAACAATTTTACCATAATTATGCAAAATCCTCATAGAATCAGTCACAAAACAGTCTGGGGGTCTAAAAACGCCGCTGGAGCAGATTCATAATAATCATAATATTAAGTTAAAATTCATAAAATGGTCATTCGTAAAGTGGACTTTTCATAATATAAACTGCGTCATTGTAGAAAGAAGAAGGTGAGAAAGGAGGTGTCTCATGAGATGACGAAAAACAGAGAAGTATGGAAGAAGAAGACATGCCCCAAATGCCCCAAATGAATTGGGATAAGGGCAAGAGAATGATGATGATGCTCATTTTAAGAATTTTCACGTGATTCGTTTCATTATTCTATTATGATTCTGTTAAAACGGGTGTTGCCCCCTGTTCAGAAACTCCAACTTCAACACGGTTCTGCAAAGAATTGTGTTCATAAATATCTTTCTTACCTACGTACACTGTTGTTATTTAAACTGCAGCTAAGCCAGCTGTTCATTCGCTTTATCCATAAAACATGTATTTGCTAATATACATGTTCTAGCTATGTTAATATTAAATTAAATTGAATTATCGACTTGTTAGCCTACATTCGTTCGGCTTACGCAGGTGTTTATGACAACCATTTTAATTAGGTCGATTTATATTTAGGCTTAAATTACTTTAAGTCTTCATTAAAATACAAAAGTTACATTTATATTTTTAAGTTGACCTTAGTGCATAAAGTGACTAGGACTGTCATCTTAATCGTAAACGTATTTTCCAAAAAACAGTGATTTCTAAATTCATACTGTTGATTGATTTCTCTTAATTTGTTAATAATGGTATCCATGTTATAAATTAAGCTGTGAGCCAGTTTGGCTCTACTACGAATTTTTTTTTGTCAATAATATAGTTCGATAGATGAAAGAAAATGTATCAATGAAAAGTATAAAATAAAGAAAACGATTCACAAATTGTTTTACAAAACAAAATATAATCGTCTAACAGCCTCATTATTTTTGTACTCGATTAGATATTTCGATGGGTATACAATCTCGTTTGTAATGGTAATAAATCGTAACAATTTTCACTGAAATAATTAGGCGCGAATAAAACGCTTCTTAAATATTTTGACTACAAACATTTATCAAAAAGACGTAACAGACAATTTTAATCCTTAAAAATAAACATTTAAAGCTCAGTTTTGAGATATTTTTTACTTGGAATGTGAGAATGCGCTTACGCATTTGCATAAAAATTATATTCATCAAGGAGGCTTGACCAATTCAAGAATGAGGTCGTCCGAAGAGATTTCGCCCACACATGTTTTTTTTGTTTGTATGTAATCGGATATTTGTACAAGTCGTCCTGTCCGTTTGTCCGTTAAGAATTTATGTCATTCGCTTTCAAATTACCTCTGAGAACGGGATTGTTTCTTAAAGATCGTGAGCTTAACAAAAATACCTTTTGTATTGTGACAGGAATCGTAAACCGTTTTTTTTTTGTGGTTGAATGGACACATTCCATTTATGTTTTTTTAAAAATTAAGAGATTCTTGTTTATGTAAGTGGGTGAATACATTATTATATATTATTGCAGGTGTTTCTGCCTTACTGTAATTGCAGATAAGCCTCAAGTGGTTTTTAAGTTAATGTTTAATTGAATTCAAGTGCCAGAAAACCCAATCTTAACATTTTAATCTGGTACACAAATTATTACTTACTTACTTTTTTATAAATCCTACTTATTTATATCATCTAAACCAATCAAAGATTAATAATTTACATCTCCAAAACAAGAGGCTTTCGTATTCAATTGAAAGTTTCTTTCAGTTTATTTTCCCATGAAGCAATTATTCAATTTAAAGTTGAACAATAGAACAACACTAGAAGCCGTACCTACCATTTTCTTAGATTCCATGTCTCCCACCAATTATGTTATGCATAACAGCTTATGCATAACGACATAATGATTTCTTCGTTGAAAACAAAGGAATAACAGTTCACCGTACCCCACTTGTCATAATATGAAATCAATAACAATTGCACACTACAAGAACCTCACTAATAAGGTCATTCGCATGCATTTATATCAATAAGTTACAGTGTCACTTAGTATAACAGTTTATTAATTTTATATTGTTTGAAGAAAAATGCTATTTAATTATAAATTTCATGTTATAATACGTTATTGTCGATACCTACTTATATTTTAGCTACATATTTGATTCGTGTTTAACAGTAGGGGTAATGTAATAGTTATTATCATCTGCCTACTAGCCTTTTCCAAACTATGTTGGCGTCGGCTTCCAGTCTAACCAGATGCAGCTGAATACCAGTATTTTACATGGAGCGACTGCCTATCTGACCTCCACAACCCAGTTAATACTAGGTAATACGATAATCTTTGGTAAGACTGGATGTCAGAATTTCAGGTCACTGACTACCTGTAACGACTGCCAAAGATCTATATATGGCAGCCGGGACCAACAGCTTAACGTGCTTTCCGAGGCACGGTAATTTAATAGTCATAAGCCACATAATTATATCGGACACCTTATTGGTATCATCATTTTTATTTCAGCTGATTTAACGTAGTCATAAAATAATATCCCCATGAGAAAAAGTCGTGAGTTCATGTATAAGTAATAATTTATTTCGAAATAAATAAATCTAATTGATTGAAAAATCTCATTCGCCCATGTTTGCCTACTAATGACCATTACCCACCGTCAAGGATGGGTTCCACAATAAAGAAAGGAATTAGCATAGATGCATGACAATCACATTGGAATAGTTAATCGTTCATGCTAAATGAAATTTAAATTCCAATTTTTCAGTCCATTTCCAAAGGCATTAAGTGGATAGATTTAATGGAATACTGCCCGTATTAAACATTCAGTAGTAATTCAAAATTCCTTCACGTGATATTAATATAGAGATTATTGGAACCAAACTTCAGAAAAGCGTAGTAAGGTGCTGTCCTGTGGCTACACAGCCACAGGACAGCACCTTACTACTGTAAGAACTTTTGTAACCATATTTATTTGCAAATAAATCTTAGACTTTTGACTTTGACTTTGTCAAATAAGGTGAGGACCCATATCGCACTCAATGCGAACACCGGGATTAAGAAATTAATGGTAGCACCTATTACAATAAGTTTAAAAAAATGGTTTTCTGTTAAGACAAAATATAAGACATTCAAAAAATTTTTTCATTATGATGATGGGATGAATCAGATGTAACTGAAAGAGTGATGAATATAAATGTTGATGAATGGAGAGGGAAAAGGAGATCAAGAAAACGATGCTAATGGATGAATGTGTGAATTGTGCGAGTAGTGAAATGAATGATTAAAAAGAAAAAGGATTATAGAGGTTGACAGGAGAGAGTGGAAGAAAAAACCGTGTTGCTCCAGCCCTGAGTAACATAGAATAAGGGCGGAGATGATGATGATGATGAATGTTATAAAGTATGTTCAGATTCCGTAAATCAAGCAAGCAGGAGACGAAATCAGGACATAAGAATAATAATTTTGACAATATTCGAAATCACTTATACTTTTAAAGAAAACAAATGTAAAACAACGGACTTTTTAAATTTGTAATGACGATACTTAATATTTTATGAAAAAAAAGTTTCCAATTATTTTTACCATTTAATTAGCCAAGTCCAAACTTTAACAACATAAATTAGATAAACATAACTTAATTAAAACCATTAGCAATTACATAACCATTATTATTAACAATAAGACAATGATTCTATTACCAGAGGCCCTTATTCAAAGACATTTGAATTAAGACAATTTAATTAATGAGAAGCTAAGAGTAAACTTTACGACGCAAATAACAGTAGGTTTTTCTTTAAGAAGAGACAGATCTTGATTTAATTAGAACTCGGAGACAAAACACAAAGCAGCAGCTGGAGTCAAAGACTAGTTAGCCTTCTAGTGATGGAATAATATTTTTACCTACTTTGCTGATGACATGCAGAAAAGGATTTCTGCATGTCATCTTACAATCAGGATGTAAACGGAACATATACCCAACCAAGCGACCAAGTGTTAACCAAGCATACTGTACATCAAAGTAATTTGGAAAGAATAAGAAAATTCCTATTCACTGTCCCTCAGAGTTTGCGAGATTATGCGAATTAAATAGGGCAGGGGTCATGACGGTATTTAAAGTAAAGTCACATAGACCTTATAAAAACGTGTAAAAAAATTGAAACCTTCAATATCTCCGTAACCAAAGCTTTTGAGGTCTTTTTTTTTATGGTGGGTGGAAAATCATCTCGGCTTTAGCAATAGTGTTTTTAAATCAGCCTATCTCGTTTCCACTGCTGGTAGCTAAGTCTCCTCTCGGTGAGAGCATAATAATGGGATTTAATCGACCACAAGAGCCTAACTAGTATGATTTGGTAGATGTCACAATGTTTTCGAATTTATGGTTCTAAGACATGCTGGTTTCCTCACGATGTCGTCGTTCACCGTTTAGAGAGCATTGATGATGAACACACATAGTGAAGTGTCGCGTACAAGAGACCGGGTTGACCTAAGACACGTTAGTTAAGGACGTTGCAATAGGGCTATCTTTAATACTGGCCTAAATTCAAACACCTACTTAGGCAAAACTCCAGTACCATCGTTACTGGTACTATTGACGCGATTCGAAATGGTCAAAAGTCACTTGCACATTGGCTATTTGACCGCGTTCCTACGATGTTTACGTGGGACCACACATAATCCGTTTTGAAACGAGCGGTAACAAAGTCCTTGAATATTTTAACTTGGAAAGGTAACTATTGCTTACTGTGACAGTTATAATAATTGATAAAACCTAATGATATCGAAATAACATCACGTTGATATTTGCACAGTCAGAATAAATGTCTGGTACCGTACTGCAGTAGAAATATAAATCAGAAATAATCAAGGCAGTTCTGCGTTCATTCAAGTTTTCTTTTTTTTAATAGAACCCTTAATTTAGGGAATTCACATCTCTTAGCTATCATATGGCCTTCATTCAATCCTATCGAATTACCGTAGAAGAGATAAATAAGAAAAAGATGCGTCTAATATTATACCTAATCCCAAGTCTGCGTTTTCAATCATTGCATTTAGTAGACAATCGTGTCGTAAAGTACGGAAACATCAATTATTCAACGACGATTCATTTTGAGATGCTCCTTTTGAGATCCCCGCTCGCATCCATTGAATCATAAGGTATTCTGCAATTAGTATCTACCATGTAATTAGGAATTGAATGGCGTTAGACAATAGTCATATACATTTTGAAGTTTGTGTTTTCTTATACATTTGTATATCTTATGGCAGCTAAGGGGACTGTAAAAATAATAGTTAAAGTTAAGAGACGTTTAAACATCGAAAAAATTGATTTCTTTTCATTTTTATAACCCACCCTCGAAAAACTATCTCTTAATTTAAAAAGGTCTTTTTTTTAATGGATCCTTATTGCATTTCCAATGACTATATTTTTTTTAGTTTTAACTTAGTTCACACAGGACAGTGCAGCTAATAAAAAAAAACTCAGTTCATATTTAATTTAGCAGGAATTTAAAATTAATCGGATGAATATCAAGATTTGTAGACTAGGTGCAACAACTTATACCAGGCAAAATAATACTTTAGCTTGCACTAGTCGGCTTTTCCACCATACTGAGTTCGGTAGTCAATAAAACTTATTAGTGTTTCTTCAATACTGAAACGGAGGTGCATACATGAATAATTCAATTCGCCGCTCTTCACCCAGCCATTTTTAATTACCACGGTCCAGTGACACCGATCACACCGATCACCAAGTTAACAAATTGTAAATCGAATCGCTTGCTAAACTTGTTTCTGGGCTTGTCCGTTGAATACTCCGTTGACAGTTGTTCGATAATTGAACTGGGGACAATTAGCCAACGAGTGGTTAATATCCGTGCCGCTGTCACTACACGATTGGGTCCCTTGGCAATGGACTCTCAACAATGTCGAGTGTTAATCGATTCCCTGGTCGAGATGTAAGTGACAAGAGATTTTGGACTGTCACTGGATGGACTTTTGGATGGGTGAAGTGGGTGTTTAATTTTTTTGTTGGTTTTATGCGGTGACGGCGGTTTTGATCAACCTCTTTTCTTTTGTGAGTACAAAAACCTTTTCGATGTTAAGCAAAACCGCCAATAGAACTCCTGTTTACTCGCCTTTATACTACATAAACTTCAAAATATTGGGTATCAAAGTCCGAGCAAAATCTTGCAGAAAAAATTATAAGTAATTTTAAGTTCAGACTTTTCTTCTTATTCAGACCACCTTATCATTTATGCTAAAACAACAGGCCGTTAAGCCGACTATTTCACAATCTAGGTTAAAATTTAAAAGTTCCCACTGAGAATCTTAAAACATTATTTCTGCACGAATAAAGACTTCTTCAACGTTAACAAAAAAGTAATAAGGACTTATCTAAAAGTTTTAACTTGAGCAATTTTTCATAACTTCAAGCCAGTGGTCTACAGTGACCCACTAGGAAGTCTCACGTAACAGACATTTGTAAAAAAACCCCTTTTTTTGGGGAATCTACTCTTTTTGTTGAACCTCTTTATTTTATTGGCTTGCTGACGTTCTATTTTTTCAGCCATTCAACGAGCGTTCCCTTTTACTCCGCTTTTGGTTTGCTACGTTTTTATGTATCTGTAAGTATATTTTTTGCTTTAACGTTTAATTACTTTTATTTAAACAGTTTCATTCTTTCAGCAAAAAATTCAGCTGGGATACGTGGCCAGTATTCTCATTTGAAAATACTTAAAAATACTGCGAAATCATGGCTCATGATTAAACAATGTTATGAAAATTCCTAACATTAGAACCTGATTTGGTTGAATAGATGGAATTGCTGTGTAATTGTTATATTGAATTTGTCTGTGGTAGAAATAATTTTCATGAAATGTGTTGATTATAATTATTGGTGGAATTTACTATACCATAACTTGAATAACATTACAACTAACATTGTTTTCCCCACAATATAAGTTTATTGAATGTATGTGCCTACATAGTTGGCTGCTTCCGTTGTTAATTTACTTACTGACTTTCACACAAACTGAGCAAAACTAAAACGATCGCTAAACCTCATTACGAAACGCAACGTTAAAACCTTAAAAGTTAAAACTTCCCAGTTAAACATACGCTGGCATGTAGGAAGCGTTACGTGAACAATGAATACTCCTCTTTTTCTGCGCGCCCGGTGAATGCCGTCGAGTTGCGAAAAAATACAAACAATAAAAGACCAGCGGAGGATACGAGAGACGAGTTTTCGCCGCCCTTGCCATAAAATTAAATGGGTAGAGGGTTTTTTGTGGAACGGTTCGCGAACGCGACTTCGGTCGTGAGTTCGGAAAAACGCGTCGGGTTTAAACTCCTTCGAGGGTTGGCTCGCGTTTCGGAGGTTTGGCCGAGTAAGGGCTTAAGTGACGTTGTCGCCGGTTGTGGTTTGGCACGATTCTCCGTTACGTAAGTATGTGTGAACAAACTCGTGGTGCTTTGCGTTTTTCTTTCATTGACAAACAGAATGTTGGTAAACTTATTACCCGAGCGAGCGAGTCGTTATAGGCTTCGATTTTGTTTGGTAACTTTACTCAGATTTCGTGTTGTGTGAATTCTAAATACGGCAGGACTACCTATATAGGTACAGCTGAATTGGTATTGAATTTCAGGATTGACCCTTAATTTCCGAGGTTGGCTCAAAATAGATTCTAAATACATATTTATGACTTCAGCTGTATCCAAATTGGTAAGTACTCATCAACCTGAAAATTAAAGCTAATTTTAATACCATCCAACAAGCAATCCTTACTAATTTTAAACCAAAATTCCTTTTGAAAGTAGACAGACGGGTGGCCAAAATTATCGGTTGTTCCGTGACTTATCGAAGTAAACATCGATTAGCGAGATAGCAGGCCGGCTAAGTAAATTACACGTTGTCAGACCACCTGCAAGGATGTCGGCAATAAACGCATGTAATCATATGTCTGGGCTTGATTCCCTTGGCAAACATTCGGTGCGTGTGCTTGGATTCTCCCCTTTATTGTTACTTTGCCCTCTTTTATGTATACTTAGCAAAATCAGAGTATGAAAGAGCCGGCAGCGGCCAATAAACAGATGTTCTAATCAGAAATATCTATATGCCTCTGTGTCCGAATGTCCATCCTAATTCGTGACCTTAGTGGTCACTTCCCCCCGTCGGGGCTGCGGGTTGTTCGCAAGAGATACCGCGGCCTCGACATGAAGGGCTAAGAAGGAACATGGGTGGTTTTTAGTCAGTAGAAGTCTGACACTCCCTTTCGCTCTGCCCAAGAGCGGGAGGGGTTAATTGATGATTTACCACACGCCAAAAAAAAAAAGGTGATCACTTCCACTACCTATAGCAACTCTGTATCTATAACTATGTTCATTTTGGCCTTGGCAATCACAAAAACTAATAGCTTCTATATCTTTCAATCATAATAATGTTAAATAAAATACCTAATGTTCAATGTTAACAGTATCTAATATTGGAAAACTATCTAGAAACTACTAAAGCTTCAGATAAGATTACCATACGCAATTAATTGTATTATCTACTGGTATGGTAGTCAGCTACTCGAGTTTCTGCTAACATAATCAAGTCATAAATTATGAAAATACTAAAACCGATTTCTTGGAAAATCAATCAAAACAGCTTTCAAATCAAACAAGACGAAAAAAAATTATCTAGTAATTTTTCTAGGTATTCCAAGATAAATTACTTTATATTCTTCTTCTTTTTATCGTGTGGGCTGTAAGGTCTAACGACCCCACACATCCTAGTGTTAGAGTTTCTAAACCACCTAGGATCTCTGACATGATTTGACGACCGCCATTTAGCGGCCGGGACCACCGGACCACGTGCCTTCCGAAGCACGGAATCATCTTTTTATTAGATAATATGCAATATGCTTTCCGTGGGAATCGAACCCACGACCACCGGGTCACTAGGCAAACGCCTAAACCACACGAACACGGAGGCAGCCTTTTTTTTTGCAGTGTGGCAAATCATCAAATAACCCCTCTCACTCTCTTTCGAACAAACCGCAGCCCCGACGGGCGTCGGCCCTTGCGGGCCCCTTCCATGGAGGCAGCCTTATTGTAATAGATAAACAAACACCTTGTTACATAATAATGTAGAAAATAAATAAATGAACAAGTCTTCTCACAGGACACTGTGAAGGTCAATTCAACGGCGGCGGCAGTTAACTGGTAAAAATGCGTATTAGAAGTTCTTTTTTTTACTTAGCCTGCTAAATCTATACTAATATTATAAAGCTGAAGAGTTTGTTTGTTTGTTTGTTTGTTTGAACGCGGTAAACTCTGGGACTACTGGTTGGAATAGAAAAACTCTTTTTGTGTCGGATAGTCCATTTATCGAGGAAGGCTTTAGGCTATATAACATCACGCTACGACCAATAGGAGCGGAGCATAAATGAAAAATGTTGCAAAAACGGGAAAAGATATTCCTTTTTGAGAGCTTCCGTTGCGTGCGCTGCGAAAACGGTTTAAGTTACGCAAATACCATGTATGAAAGAATTGTTCCTCTTTAAAAGTTCTAAAAAAAAGTCCGCGACAGCATATGTCTATCTTTTAAGATTGACTCACTGTAACCATTTTATACTATTAAAATGTTAGGTTAAAAAGAATGATATTTTGCGAAGCTTATTTAACCCATATGGTATTAATCTATATCTAAATAAATGTGTTTGTTAGCACAGAAATTTAATATAGAATATTTGTGCCCTTTACTCTATACAGTTTAAACAAATATCTTAGAAGATATCGCAATGTAAAAATATCCGCGCGACAAAATAATTAAGCGCGCGGCAGTCATTCGGTCCGGTGCGGTAGGTTAGTGGGGATTCTGGCCTCCGGGGACTCCGGAGAAATTCATATTCAAAATATTTACTGCACCATAATGTTTACAAGGTGTTACTGTATATTTAACAGTAAGAGATACCAATAGTAATTCACACTTTAATATAATCTAAACTAATATTATAAAGAGGAAAGATACGATTTTTTGTTTGTTACGATTGAACTCAATTTATCTTGACATTTTGTTATAAGCTATATTATGTGACGCAGACGAAGTTGCATGGGTCAGCTAGTTCTATATAAAAAGAACCACTAGTCTCTTCCAACTTTCGCGTGACCGCGATTTATGTTTAAAAATCAATGCAAGGTAATCCTTCATTACGTTTGTTTTTAGATAATTACTTAAACGTGGCGCAGTCGTCCTTCCAGTTTTAACCTCTTCTGTTTATCCCGCCAGTAGCAGAAGAAAGAAGGTAATAAAATTATCCATTAAATAAACTCTCAAAGGCATTTTAAACATTCGCTGTCCTTAGTTTAACGACCTTAAGAAAAATATCTTCAACTTGACTCATAAACTTAACTATTACCTACTAGCAAATAAATCAAACTTCAATTACGACAGACTCACTTTCAAACTCATTTCAACTTGAGAAAAACTGTAAACTTCAATATTTAAACATTTATTATTGAAAGCGTAAGTTTACGCAGAAATTATGGCACTTTGAACGCATTAACATTCCGTTTAGACCACCTGTGAGTGCGGTCTGAGATCTGCAATTACTGAGACCTTGCCGATGACTTAGGTACGGACATACTGCTCATTTGTTTCTCGAGCTTTCTTACTGTAATAATATCAGCGTAGTTTGTTTGTTCAGTGCCGGGCGAACGCCTTTTCTCATACAGACGAGATACGACTCTTCTCAAGATTTGATTGCCAATTCAGAGTTACATTAATTGAGTCCAGGTTTCTCCACGATGTTTTCCTTCATCGATGTCTTTGATGTTACAGATAAACTTAGAAAGTACATTACCCGGATTTGAACTTACCGCTGCTAGGCCAAACACTCATTGCAAATAGGTTTTGACCACTGTTTCAATTTTCTAAGAAATAATTAACAAACAGACAGAGATGCTTTCCACTCATCTATGCTTAGTATATAATACCACTGAGTGTAAGTCTCATATTTAAGATAAGATAAGATAAGATAAGATATTTTTATTTGTTCAAAACATGAGTATACAAGCACATGGCATGCAGGATGTAACAATAAATTATAATATATCAGTCATGTTTTGCCTGAACGACGTACAAATATGAGAGGACGCTACACAGCATCAAGTTATTAAAAATCGTCCATTACACACATCATCAAATATAGCCGTTAACAATTCAATTATTATTATTATAAGCATAAATTAAAATTAAGAAGGTCAATAAATTATAATAGAATAGTGTCATCATCTCATCATAGTAAACAATACAAAATTAAATAAGATATTACAAAAAATAGATGTCAGAGCAGGTATTGATAAAATTAGGAATGTTATTAAGTTAATATTATACATGTCAAAATTTGTCATTAAGAAATTCGTTAATGCTGTAATATACTTTCTCTAGCAGAAGGCTTTTTAGTCTATTTCTTAATTTTACAGTATTGAATTCCCTTCAATGTTTTGGCAACTTATTATAAACAATCGGCGCCATACAGAATATGCTTTTGCGCATTAGAGTTGTCCTGGATCTCGGGATACAGAAAGAAAGAAAGAAAGAAAGAATAATTTATTTGTCCAACATGCGTTTACATAAACTGATAAATCAGACATGCAAGGTATTGAATTAGTATAATGTTGTGAGCGTCCATGTTTTGCCAATAACGGCGTACAAATTTTGTAGGTAAATTAAATTATTATTAAAATTAAATTACACATTAAATTGCATTTTACATAATTACAGTCATTCTAAATTTCATTACAAAATACAAAACAAATAAATAATAATTGATGTCAAGATGTTATAGTAAAAGTACTTTAAAGTCAAAAATAAATTAAATTATGTCCTGAATATTTATTATTACATAGTTAAATAGAATCAATAAAAAGTCAATTAATTTAAAAAAAATACATTATTCAATTGTTATTCTTATTTATGTACATTTAGTAGAAGTCGGAATGGAAAAGTCCTTTTCGTTTAGAAAATCTCCAACATTATAATACATTTTACTAACTAAAAAATTTCTCAACTTATTTTTGAAAAGTGATAAGGGCAGTTCTCTCCAACTTTTAGGTAATTTATTAAATATGCTAGGAGCCATACAGATAATACTTTTGCTCATGAGGGTTGTTCTCGCAGTTTGCGAGCATACCTTGCTGTTGTCGCGCCTATTACGTGGGACTACTTCATCTAGTCGTTTAAATCGGTGTGGATTTGTTTTGACAAAAACAGCTACTTCTAAAATGTACAGACATGGCAAAGTCAGTATTTTATATTTTTTAAAGTAAGGCACGCAACTATCAGTAGGTTTAATTTATGAGATTCTGTTAAACCATAGTACGCTGTAAGTAATGCCTCCACACTTATTATATACGACAATGTGTGCAGGGCATAGGCAGATTTACTGAGTTTCTTGCACAAGATTTCGATATGCGGTTTCCAGTTCAGTTTTTTATCGATGTGGAGCCCTAAAAATTTTGGTTGTTTCTACCTCTTCTATGGGCTGGTCATCGTAGTGTATTTTTAAATCGCTCTTACTATTAATCCGTTGACTGAAATGTATTAATTTAGTTTTAGTCAGGTTAATTTTTAAGTTATTGTCATCTAGCCATTTTAACATTAAATTTATAGAATTATTTATGTCACTTTCATAAGTATCAACACTTTTACAAGGTATCGTTATGGTGCTATCATCAGCAAATAGAGTCAGAGGTTGAGGAATGCGTTTCGGTAGATCGTTAATATATAATATAAATAAAGGAGGCCCTAGAACACTCCCCTGTGGCACACCAACCGAAACTATACGTTCTGAGGATTGAAATACAATGTCATGTTTACTTTTCATATTAATTTGATTTATATTTGTTATTTGAGATCTGTTCAGTAAGTAAGACTTAATTAGATTGTTGACATTTCCTCTAATTCCATATGCTTCCAGTTTATTTAACAGTGTCCCATAATGCACATAGTCAAAGGCTTGCGTCATGTCACAAAAAACGCCACAGACCGGTTTCCTCTTATCCACGTTAGATGTAACATTATGTAAAAAATCATAAATGGCCATATTAATCGTTTTACCTATTCTAAATCTTTTCTGCTCCTCGCATATAATATTATGTCTTTCTATAAATGAAATAAGTTCCTTGTAAATGAATTTCTCAAATATTTTATAAATTATGGGAATTAGTGATATAGGCCGATAGTTCTCAATTAACTCCCTATCTTCTTTCTTGAATAGTGGCTTGACGATTGAAACTTTTAGAGCATCAGGGTAAACACCTGCACTAATGCTGAGATTGATGACATGACTCAGGTGGCCGCATATTTCATCCGAAACATGTTTTAGTATATACGTAGCAATACCGTCATAACCCACACTGCTTGTATGCTTTAAGGACATTATTATCTTTTTAATGTCGTCCGGTATACTAGGGGCCATGAACATAGTTTTGTTATTAAAATCTACTGTACACGCCACATGTCTGCAGTCGACATCTAGTTTTGGCTGTATTTTATCAATAAAAAAATCATTAAATGTTTCTGCAATGGTTTTGGGATGAGATATGACGCAGCCGCCCTTTTTAATTTTATTTATGTTAGATTTAGGTACGTTATACTTTGCACGATTTATAATTTGCCACGCAGTTTTCGATTTGTTTTTTGATGTTTTTATATTGTAATTGTTTTGTGCTTTTTGTGTTAATTGGATAATTTTTTTGTACTTTTTAGAATAATTATATAACATAGTTTTATTAATATTGCTACGATTTAGCCTAAACTGCCATAGGAGTTTCCTTTTCTTTTTACTGCATAGTTTGATGCCTTTTGACAACCACTTAGTTCTTCTTATTGTATTTATTTTAATCAATCAATCAATCAATTATTTATTTTGTCAAACATAGGTAGTTACAGATAGTATTTTTAAATATGTGCAAATTACATTAACATAATTATTTAATACATTTAAAATGGCATGTCAACAGATTAGAATAAAAAAATAAAACAATTTAAAATATGTCACTTACAATAAAAATTCAATTCAAAATATGTCAGATACTATACAAAATTCAATTTAAAATATTATATGTCCGTAAGGAGATTTGTAATAAATAAACACGGTCATATTTAATCAGTCAATTAGCATGTCGGAATTGTCGTACCTTTTTTTATCACTAGTAAACTCAGTGATGGAGTAGTAACATCTATTTATTAAGAATTTAAATAAAGACTTTTTAAAGGATCCCAGACACTCTTTATTTCTAATAGCTGCTGGTATACTATTATATATTTATTAACTATTATTAACCACTTTTAATGGAAAACATAGATCATATAATAGCTTGAAAATCTCAATGAAATGATTATAAGCAATATTTGGGTCATCCGTGTCATATAGTTCTGAAAAGGCAAGGTTTTTTAGATGGTTTTTAAATTTTACTATATTTTCCGTACCATAGTCTCTTCTAGTTGCGTACCAATACTTAATACAACATATTTTTTGTACTGGACACTGAAGCAGCTGTGCTGTATGATCCGATAATGCCCATTCTAGTACTTCAGTCTTACATGCGTTAAAGTTATGCGCAAAGTTGTCAATGAACGATAAACTGGCCATGCGTGTTGGTTGTTTTAAAGCAAGTTTCAGATTGTAACTCATTAAAAGACATTCAAAGTCATTGGTTGCACTATTTGGCTTGAGTACATCAATGTTAAAATCTCCGCAGATAACAATTTTCTTACAGCATGTACGTAAAATTTCCTGCAAGAGCAGTTCAAGTTTTTCGAAGCAATAATTTAAATTATTTGAGTTTGGAACTCTATATAAGCACACAATTATTGTCTTATAACTAGTCAGTTCCACGCCACAGCACTCAAAACATAACTTACTATTGTCACGTCTATTCCGGACTACTTTATCTGATACTAAGGGGAATAGGTGTGGATTCGATTTAACAAACGTAATGATATCCAAAATGTACATTGAGGGAAGGGTTAATATTTTATATGCTTTAAACAATGGTTTGCAACTCTCTGTAACATTCAGTCCAAACATAGCCCTTAGGCACCTCTTTTGCATTTTAAAAATCACATCCCTATTCGTTGAATTTCCCCAAAAAATGAGTCCATATCTCAAGTTAGAGGACACTAAGCCATGGTAAGCAGTTAGTAGCGCTTCAACATTTAAGATGGGGCTAATTTATACAGTGCGTACGTAGAATTACTAATTTTTTTGCTTAATGCTTCCGTATGCGCTTTCCAATCTAACTTGCTGTCAATAGTTACTCCAAGAAATTTGGTTACATTCACTTTGTCTATGCTGTCGTTACAATAATGGACATTTACATTTGGTATGGGTGATCTTTGGGAAAAATGGAGAATATTAGTTTTCCCAAGGTTTATCTTAAGATTATTGTTTTCCAACCACTTTACCATTGATTTTATTTACGATCATAATAATTAGGAACTACCGACCAGTCTAGCAGATTTACAAAAGTATCTTATGCTCGAAATCATTACGTTTACACGAAATTCAACGTCTAATCAAATTTAATAGGCAATAGAGGAAACCAAAAGAGTAGAATTACTCTAAGAACATCATTATCAACTTAAGATCGTCAACATTGATATTCTAAAGGTATCCCACAAGCATTGATACAACTACCAGCACTAGTTATTCCATCAAGATGGTTAGCACCAAATTTCATCACTCCAGTTACATTTGAAATACCCAGCTTTTCTTAAATTTCCTCAATCTGAATTTCCCTGCGTTGTATGTTCAACTTCGGTCCTACGCGGTGCTATCGAGTCACGTTTAGTCCCCATCGCTCCGCATTCAGACAAACATTTGTTTCTAGTCTGGATGTCGGTGAATTTGATTTGTGTATGTAATGATGCTGTTTGGTGTTCTGTTCAGGTTAAAGCGTATGGAGGAATAGAGAATGGAGCTCTGTCTTATTACATTAACTAGAAATATGTGTTGGTTTAGGTTCAGTACCACTTTTCCAGTCTCTTTTATTTTCTAGACCACGAAATTAAGAAATGACGATATTAAACAGGCTAATCAATTTTGAATTTCGTGCACACATTATAAAAAAAAATAAAGTTACATAAGATTTGCAACCTTTTTGGCGATACTTAGACCTTTTCTGCTGGTGGTGGACTCGGCTTTGCCCGGATCAACTACAACAACTTGGCTGAAATTGTAAAATGTGTGCCTGCGGAACATCTATCTATAATAACTTAACTTCCATAACTGCATACCATTTTAGAAGAAAGTAGTGTCGTCTTCGCTTTCGTGCATCTAATACGAGTAGCTTTGTGAAAGTTGAAAGTAACATATTGAAACGTTCAGAAAAAATAAATAATGCTACTTTTTAGCTAAAACTACGATTTTTTTTCCTGCCGATCTTGATATTTATGCTGGAGGTAAGTAAGCACAGATCATGAATTTCTTATGTATGATTTGCAAGCTAGCCGTCTGCGACCGTGTGTATCAAGAGTCCAAGACGGACAGGTTTCTTCATGTTTCTTTTTACCAACTAATGCAAATCCTAAGTTACCTAGACTTTTTTACGCTTTTACAAGTAGAGAGTCGTGTATATTTCTAGTAGGTATTTCTATTTCTGGTAGGTAGGTAGATAGTTATAACTGTAGGAAGATAATTTTATGCTGTATTGAGTTATTATATCATTTACCTGTGTTTTGTGATGTTTTCCCGTGTTATACTCGACATGTGGCAATCATTTTGCCACAAGATTGCCTAGCCAAGTAGCAATCATTTTTCAAGTTACATATTTTTCTAAAACGAGTTTCGACAGGATGAACGTTGCGGGTTTGAATCCCGCATGGATCATGTATGGCCTACGGGTAGTTGTTCCGGGTCTGGCTGTTTTGTTTGTGAGTTTTCTATCTAAAAATCTAAAGTTTCCGTATCTTCTAAAATAAGTGTCTGCTACTTTCACCACATCTGAAGCAATAAGCCCTCACATCACTTAGCTGACTGACAAAATATTTTTACCGTTCCATGATTTTGTATAGTCATTCGTTACAACATTTTAAGCAACCTTTCATGCATTACTTTATTCATACATTTTTTATACGAGATGTGAAGGAACGATCAGGTTTTTCGTCCAGTAGAACAGTGAATTCACAGAGCAGCCACACAATGGTAGTATAAGGCACCATATTTCGAAATCCGATTTCCCTTGTGATTACTATGACTAACGAAGTTTTGAAATTTCAGACTGATAAAGGCGAGTTCGTCTTTGTTGTGCAAAAAAATACCATTTACATTTTTACATGACTTGGAAATCGAACAACGCTGCTTAAGGTATGCTAGTGTATCAACCGTACTTATGTTTTCTTGTTAATAGAACTTTTAAAAAAAAAAATTAAGAATAGCAGTGTGACTAATACTTTTTAGGGCCCGTATATCGGAAGGCTTGGACACAGTTAGACTGGGCTGCGACAGAAAAAGAAGATGACACTTCTTCATGAATAGGCGAGAAGAAGCACAATGTCGAGCGAAGTTGGATGATACCCTTTGCGAGGGAGTGAGACATTTTAGGCAAATACTGATTCTGTCAACCTGTCTGACAAATCCCACGGCTGGGCAAAGGGTTCTTCCTAGCTGTTTCGATTCAGGGCTAATATGGAGCACTTGGTCGTTGGTTTTGTCCAACTCGTCCCACCCGTTTCTACGAGGCCTACCGCAACGCCTTCTGGTTGGGTCAGGGCTCCAGAAAGTGAATATTCTGGTCCACAGCTTATTGGGCATGCGGCAGACGTGGCCAGGCCAGTCCAGACAAATATAAAAAATACCTTTCTTTAGAAGTCTCCCTATTTTTATTGCTCAGATATTTTTTACATAAACATGTTAAACGCTACTTCAAACCCCGTTTACACAATCAACATTGAACGCCAACAAATTAAGGACTTTTGAATTAATTTAAAGCACGAAAGCTAATTCTAATCTAAAACTAAGTACTTTTTAGTCGAAGTGAATGTCGTAAAACACTGTTCATGTACCCACTACGTCGATAGTACAACACTTGGGAGTTAGGTTATGTGTACACTGGGGTATTAGAAAATCAGAGGATGAATTTTGAATGTAATGTAAAGCTGGAACGCTTGAGGGGCCTTGATCACGCTAGCTAGCAACACTTTCGTCCTAGCTAGCGTGAGACTAACATTGGATTCTATAATGGATAAGATTTTGGAGACCCAGGTAGCAGGGTTACTACCGGTCTCCTTTTGTCATCTTGAAGAGAAGGTTGTTGATAATAAGCGGAAGTATAAGTCCAACTTGCTGTAGAGTGTATAATATATTAAAGATGCACAGTTATGGTTATCTGTTAATTACACTTATAACTATAAACTAATTAAACTATACAACACGCGTGTGCGTGGCGTGTCTCGCGACGGTCGACAAGTAACAGCAGGACGCTATGGGAAGCACCCGGGACTGAAGCTTGACTTTGCCACTTAACAAAAAATATTCATGCGACGCCACGTAATCTATGGTGCGTTCATACTGCATATTACGTGACGCCACAATTTTTTAAATAAGTTGTGAAAAGAACTTAGCCATGGAGTCGGGATTTGTGCCCGGCTGATAGCAATATCCTCGCCCCCTATTACATTGAACTTAAATATAACTGACGGAATGTGGGTGCCTAACTCTTCGGGGATTTGGTTTTGTTATGGTAAGCAGTTTTGTCATGGATACTAATTACGTTTTGGAATAGTGAATGATTGTTTGGAGTACAGAACACACACTTGCAGCTGTAAATACGACTCGAAGCCTTACCCATATTCTGGCCTACGTTTAGTAGAAATATCGTACATCAGTCTGAATCTGTCTCCGTAATACCAACAGCATATGCATACAATGTGTTGCCTTCGTACCTTGCATTGGAATACCGTTATTATGACGTAGTTTTTCCAAAGCAGCCTTAGACTGTTGGTGCCTACTCGCAAATACATGCGATTCCTAGAAAATTCAACCAATGCGGGAATGTCACTTACTTAATACATTGTTTCTAGTATTTATGCATAGTACTCTACAAAACGCAGAGCGTAGAACTGGTTTCTATCTATACGAGGTTTTAACTAGAAATATTTTCAATTAAACATAAGTACGTGTTTAACTAAATACGTTTTTATTCTAGAAAATACTTAATCGCTCATTAAGATCGATGAGCTAGGGGAAACGTATTTCTATCTCCTTTTTTCGTACTCAGTGTGCAACCAGCTTGATGTACGAGTCTGTAAGTATTTAAAACAACGACCATTCGAGCAATGCGCTTAGTTTTGTAAATTGTGTGCCGACACTGTGAGGAAGCGCAATACATTTTGCACGTAGTTGGAAAACCATCATTACACAGTTCCTCTAGTATTACAGTCATTGGCATCGTAAACTAAGTTAAGGGCGATGTTAAGTGGCAATCTACGATCAGTTGAATGTGTTCTAAGCGTAAACTTAAAGATGTGCGCATATTTGCTGCTCAGACTCGTGTTGGATGAACATGGATAAGCCTTTAATGTTTTTAAGTTTTACAGGCTTTAAAGTAATTTAGGAAAAAGTTTAATACTTATGAAGATTACGTATTCACTCAAAAATAACGACTGAAGCAGCAAATTAACTATTATTCAATATTCTTGTAAAAAGAGATTATTTGGCTTAGATATTTTATGGAAAAAAAAACATTTTATTTTAAGATATTAGGTGCATATTTTATTCATAATTATCAACACACACACGACTTCGCGTCTCGGTATCACAAACAATAAAATTGTTATCCACATACATTTAACAAAGGAATCTATCAAATAATACCGCCATCCCCCCTAATATTTATAGCACCAACAAATTGGCTATTCGCAATTCCCGTCCGGCTATTCAAACGAACCGGGCCGGTGGTCTGTCGGTGTGAAAATAAAAAGTTAATTACAGTGCACATACCTTACTCAGGTAAACATGTCTGAACACCCATGTAGCGCCACAGAATGCCACGATACTGTTAACTGATATGCAGTTAGCTAATACTACATTTGTGGGCGTTGACGATAATATTTTAGACTGTGTCTGTTGTTTCTTTCAATGACGTGACGTTTAAATCGCTAAGTGTGGTGTTAACTGTTGTGTATGGGTTTAGGAGACTTGTTTATCACTTAATACTGATTATCTTATTTGTATTTATCGTCTTGTTTTTAACTTATACTATGTTGACTCAAGGTCTGCCAACGTGCAATGGAGCGCAGCATTCTAGGCGTCAAACTAACCGACCGTGTACGCAACACAACACTGTGCTCCAAAACACAAATTACTGGCGTTGCTCAAAAAGCCGCTAAGCTTAAGTAGGACTGGACTGGACACGTCTGCCGCATGCCCAATGAGCTGTGGGCCAAAATATATAGCCACTTTCTGGAGCCCTGACACAGTCAGAAGGCGTCACGGTAGACCTCGTAGAAGATGACGAGACGATCTGGTCCTCATTAGCCTTAGATCTAAATAACTGGAAGTCATGGGGAGAGGCCTTTGCCCTGCAGTGGGATGATACAGGCTAACAGTATTAGTACGTTGTATGCAAAAGTTTTTGAAAAGTCTGACAACCAGCCTAACCAATAAGTATCGTATTACCCAGTGCTAACTGGGCTATGGAGGTTGGAGAGGCAGTCGCTCTATACCAAACACTGGTATTAAGCTGCACCCGGTTAGACTGGAAGCCCAACATAGTTGGAAAAAGGCTAGGCCGATGATGACTTGAAATGGCTTTTGACATAAAATGAAATTAATTATGAATAAGAAAATTTAACGGCCATGCATGTGCTAATACAATCACATACGTACATAATAATATTGTAATACATTTAATAATTGTAATATAATCATCTTTTTATAAGCTTATATTTAACTTGCTGTGTTAGATAGTTTGTTAGCATATTGGCCAAATCTTTATAATTTGTATGCCAAATGGCAAAACAAAGCGCACTATCAAATTTTAAAGACCTTGTATGTAATTATTACCTATGTTTACGATTAACTGATTTTGATTTGATTTGATGTGACTAATTTTCTCATTTGTTTCTATTCAGGACACCTAACGTCTTCTTTGTAACTTTGTATACAAAGGTTTTCGGATATAATTTGAAACTGCAACATCATCTGATCATGTACCATCCTACGTCTACTACCTAGAATCAAATGTAATAATATCTTCTCAGAAATTTCCTGATATTCTCTTGACTCAGCTTTTAAGGAAAAATCACAAGCATTCTTGGAAAGATTTTTCCTTTTAGAAGTAAAATTAAAACATAAAACAGAGTGGTAGAGTTGATTTCAAAATGTAAATTTGTGTTCTTAGTTCTTTTTTTTAATATTATGTTGTAGCCCATCACATTGTTGGTCTATTTACGTCTATCTACCATCATTGTACATGAAACTTTAATAAATATTGAATAGATAAGTAACAGCTTAAAAAAACAGATACATTTGTGTGATAGGTATCTATTTTTATTTTGGTATATAAGGTGTCTATTTTTTTTCAATTCTGCATCATAAAACAGTATGCAAATACGCCAGATTACACAATACATGTAAATTTATTGATAGCCAGTTATTTGTACATCCATTAACGTATCCATCGTGTGTTAATGTCTAGATTAATCAACGTTCATGGAATAGGTGAGGGCAGCTTATTGATTATGAATCGATGTATTACAATAATAGTGCGATATGTGTGAAATTTAGCCCGTGGATTTTGTGTGAAATATTTATTAGTGATTATATTAAATGTGTGAAATAAATAATATCGTAGTGATTTGAAAATTGGTTTACTTACTAATTTTTTCAGCGATTCGGCTAAAAACCTGTAGTGCCTTTGACATAAATACTTGAATACTGTACAGTCCTGGATTAATAAGGTAAGGATTTTATAAATTGACTACCTTAACTATTTAGACTAACGGGTTTTTTTTTTTTGGGCCACGGTATCTCTTGCGAACAACCCGCAGTCACGACGGGCGTTGGCCCTTGCGGGCCCCTTCCTTGTTGCTGACATCTCTTTGAGGCGCGCGTGGAACAGGAACGCGCCGTCGACACGGCGACTTACGGGTCTAATGGTCCCCTCAACTTAAAGGGGAAAATATACAAGTCCGTGAATAGACCTGTCGTATTGTGTGGATCGGAATGCTGGGCTGTGAAAAAGATGGATGAAAAACATTGCATGTACCTGAGATGAGAATGTTGAGGTGGATCTTGTGATAAGATTGGATAAGGTAAGGAACGAGAATATTAGAGGAAGTCTAAAAGTTGCGCCAGTTCCAGAAAAGTTGAAAGAGAATCGAATGTCGTGGTATGGACATGTTATGAGGAGGTATGAATCGCATGTGACTAAAAAGGTGATGGATATGAATGCTGATGGATGAAGAGGGAGAGGAAGGCCAAAGAAAAGATGGATAGATTGTGTGTTAAATGAAATGATTTATGAAAGAGAAAGGAATAAATGCGACTGTGACGTCTAACAAGGAAGAATGGAAAAAGAAAACGTGTTGCGCCAACCCCAAATAGAATAGGATAAAGGCAGGAAGATGATGTTGGTCTATTGGTCGCAAGTGCCAATACTGAGCATGAGGTCCTGAGTTCGATTCCTGTCAGGAATCATTTTCCATCATGAATTTCTAAGTAGCATTCACGGAGACTGAATTTGTAACCCTCCGGGGATGAAACGCGTTATGTTATAATGTTATGACCGCCTTTACAAATACTAATATATTGCTAGATATCTTTGCCTGTTATATATTACATAACAAAGTATTCCATCACAAACGTTTTCTCGGTGTTAACATTTTGGGAGCTTTATTAGTTAATAAACGCAAAAGACCAAAATGTTAACATCCAGTATCTTACAGTAGAACGAAGTACGTTAAGTTAGAGACAAACTAGCCTTATCTATTTTTAAGACAAAATAAATGAACTGTTAGTTCAGCAACATAACCATAGAAAGAATCATTCAAATCTGTATGTACGAGTATAGGTATGTACCAATTTCGGTTTACATTTTTTACGCAACGAATTTTCATGCATTTTTAACGAGACCAATTCGAGGGCATCCTCTTTCAACTAAAATTGAACGACGCAAATATATCGTGCCATTTTTTTGAGGACTCAATATAGGTAACTCAATAATTCAAATAACCGGGATCAAACGTTTAAAAAATATATGTCGCCGCGAGAGTGTCTATCTGCTGGGATCATTAGGCAATCTAATTAATAACCAGCTTTTATTAATAGCTTAGCTTAGTTTTTTATAATCAACCTGCAATCTGCAATGAACCTGCCATCTCTGAGATATTTGTACAGTAATTATTACGGGATCGATATTGAAAGACATGAGCGACAGTGCCATCTGTTAGCTTTTGTGTTAACTACTACAGAGATGGTTTGTAATTGAATGGTCGATGGCTCGAATAATGATTTATTAAACAGAGGTCTTTAACTAGAACTATAGTTAAAATTAAGAGAAGCTAATTGATTATGAATATTGGGATTTTAATGATTGCTCACTTGAAATTAGGCTGTTTATGAGACGTCATTGCACATTGTTGTGAAGATGGCGGCGAATACGATTTTAATGATCAATAACTCAATTTATAATCTGAAACCACGACTAAATCAGTTTCTTTATGTAATTATAAACTAAAAAGTCATAAGATTATTTTGTAGAGCAATTTATTAGTAGAAAACCTGTTCTTTGTATTAAATCCTTTAATTAGCCGGAAATGGCGTAAGTAACATTCTGTTGTAAAAAGTAATGAACCTATTAATTAGACATTAACTTAATAACACCTTCGCATTAATATTGGTATTGTTTTATTGTTAAATAATTATTACAATCAATTGTGAACTATTTTAGTATTGTTTATTAGTTTTAACTGATTAAAAGTAATTAATAACAATACTGAGTACGTGGTACTTCCGCTAGACGGACTAGACAAGTAGACACGCGTGTGACGAAAGATGCACATTATCTCGCGTTTAGCAAATAATGTAAATGAAAGTGGTTTTTGATGTGATTAACATTAATTAGTGCAAACGAGAATTGTAACATGATTTAAATGGAGTTTCTTCAACCCATTCTTCTCCATAGTAACAATGATTCATGTGAATGGGTCTCAACCCCTGAAAAGTTTATAAGTGCCTGTAAATGGACTATTGTAAATAAACGTTTGGTGTTTGAGTCAAGTATTGTGTGTGATTTCAACTACCCTTAAACCCATCTACCACGAAGAGGAATATAAGGCGAAGACAATATGGCGGAGGCCATTGATGTTTAGGAGCAGCGTTCCTTAAGTGGTTTTCCCGCCTTAACATCAGAAGAAAGGGATTTTATCTGCGCTTTGCTCATGAATATGCGCCGGAACATCCAAATAATGACATACAGGAAAATATTGAACTGAAGACTATGACGTCTAAGATTTGGCTGTATTTTCATCCTAGTGGTTGACAGATACCAACATGATAAATAAGGCTTATTTCAACTTGAACACACATGACCCAGTCAGACAATAAGTTGACACATGGGAAAACAAACAATGAAGTTTTATGTGACAGAAAACTTCATAGTCCAATCAAAATGACAAACATACAGTACAGCACAGAATGACCGAAGCAGCAAAATAAAAGAAACATGAACACTTGGAAAGCATATCAATAAAAATGAACCTACGGGATGAAACATCAAACCCGGGAAGTATTTTATTTTATTCATTTTAGTAACTGTAGTGCAGTTAACAATATTTTAACTTATCACATTACACACTGGCTAGGTTAATGCCACCTTAAATTGACACCCGTGGGATTAAAATATTAAGACATCTTTAATCACTTGAGGAGTGATAAGGTCATTACCCGTTCAAAGTTATGATTAAAATATAAATCAGTACTTAATGTGTCACAAACTGAACTCATGAATCAAATGATAGTTAGTTACTTGCATTCACACATTAATTAATTAACCAAGTATTAACTAGTATTAAATCTTGTTGTGTTTTGAAATGTCATTCAGAATAAAACATTTAATAGAAATAATTCTTATTAGAAATCCCTCCTAATTGACATTCAAGTGAGGAATTACAATTAAATACTTTATACAAACTTGTAAACATTTGTATTGGATAACATGTTTCAAGATTCATTAAAAACAAACAAAGTTGTCCGTCACTGGACACCCGGCAGATGTGAATCTTTGTATTGTAATGACACAATATGTCATGATAAATATTACAATAATTATTTATTTATTCAATATCTATCAATCGAATCTACATCTGACCTTACTACATCTCTAATTGATTAGCTTAAAGTTTTAAAAAAATAAATAAATAGATAAACAATTGATCCACAATAAACATTATTTTAATGGGAAAACGCAATGATAACATCATACTATTTCCCATTATAGCATATGAGTTGGATTCAATGCACATGTTTTACATTAGTAATGCTTTGTTATGTAACTGGTACTTATGTGTGTTTTATAACAAAACAATTAACGAAACATCAACGTTGTTCAACAAATTGTGACAATGAAATTCAGTGCGATAATTCAACAGAAAGCAAAGCTTTAAAGAAGTTAAATTGTGAATGTTTCACTAGTACAGTAACACAACCAATAGTGTTTTTAAAGTAGTTTTAATCAGATTAACTTTCCCATCTTAGTTTATTACCATCTAAGTATGATAACTATTTAAAAACAATTGATTACCAAATTTTCATTACTAATTTAAACATTTAGTCAGACTACTTTGAGGGCCTAGTAGTAATGCACCATACAATTCGTGTGGGCCTGGATTCAATTCCCGAGTCTAACAATGTTGTTGAGTTTCTCCATCAGGAATTTCTCAGTAGCAGTCCAGACAATAATATTAATGGCAAACAGTCTTGCCCTTTAACAAGAGCCTTAAGCATTACTGGCAAAGTGATGATGTACACTTCTGCCTAACCCTTCTGGGATAGCAGGTGTGATGTTTACATAACATCTTTTCTTGTTCTATTATTTACCTGCATGACTTTTACATTCCAGATTCGAGGCAATTATCTTATAAAAGAGGAAATGATAGTAGAGCAAATTCACTACAAATAAAAACAACATCAAGTACTACAGCCTGGTGAACAAATGACCGTGTCGCCGGCTATGAAGCTAACAAATGAGAAACAGCATGAGGACGGCCAACCCAGAATGACTGTTTCAGTGTTTACACACCATAAGTTAACATAAAAGGTGAGAAGTTTTCAAACTACTTCAAACACTTCACTACTGATATCAAACAGTGTTGCATTAAAAGGCTCAATACAATCGCCAATCAACCTACCTACCTACATGATGCTCATGTGTGATGAGTATCAGGTATTCCGATTTCATTATTTTAATGATTTTGCAATCCTGCCAGTTGTAAGCAACAACTATTAACAAAAACAAAGTATTAGTACTAACAGTAACTAATGAAGTATAAAATAATAATACTCACAAAAAGCTAATGGTATCCGTGGAGGAAACAACTAGCGTAATAAGTAATACTCACAATGAATCACACAAATAATCTATCAGCAGCCGTGGAGGCAGCTGGTAAAGAACCAACACAACAAATTATCTATCAACAGCCGTGTAGGCACTTGATAATGAACCCACACAACAAATGATCTATCAGAAGCCGTGGAGGTGACTGATAATGAACAAACACAACAAATGATCTATCAGCAGCCGTGGAGGGAACTGATAAAATAATACTCTCATGTTATCCTGCTGGGTCCACGGCGTATTAAACGCCCAGAGCCTGGTTCCTTATATCCTGTCAAATCAAAGACTTCGTGCCTGTCACGGAGCAATGGTCCTAAACTCCTTATCCTTTATTCCTGTCAAATCAAAGACTTTGTGTCTATCACAGAGCGGTGTTCCTGATCCTATCCTTTTATCCTGTCAAATCCAAGACTTTGTGTCTATCACAGAGCATTACCTTCCCGTGAGAATGAACAAATAAAAACATACTACTCACACTACATTTACCAAATACAAATCACAATGTCTAAAGCTATCAATAATTTTATTTAAAACAAATCTAGTAGACAGTAGACCTATTATACAAGGTTGCAAAGTCAAGTCATAGTAAGCAACAATATTATCTGTTTGCTGAAAAAGCAAACAGCTTATCAAACAATATCAATGAAATCAATAAAATCAATGATGTTCGATAATTTTGACAAAAATATTCTATTTAGCTAGTAGCTAATCAAACAATATTTTATTCAACTAGTAGCTGATCAAACAATATCAATAAATTCAACTAATGTCGTTGATAATTTTGCCAACAATGTTCTATTTAGCTAGTAGCTTATCAAACAATATTCTATTCAGCTAGTTGCTGATCAAACAACATCAATAAATTCAATTAATGTTGTTGAATAATGTTGCCAACAATATTCTATTTAGCTAGTAGCTAATCAAACAATATTCTATTTAGCTAGTAGCTAATCAAACAATATTTTATTCAA
Organism: Diarsia brunnea; assembly: GCA_949774965.1. NCBI lineage: Eukaryota > Metazoa > Arthropoda > Insecta > Lepidoptera > Noctuidae > Diarsia > Diarsia brunnea. Next base: position 11,010,612 of record OX459003.1, on the reverse strand, counting down.
CTAGTAGCTGATCAAACAATATCAATAAATTAAATTAATGTTGTTGAATAATTTTGCCAACAATATTCTATTAAGCTAGTAGCTAATCAAACAATATTCTATTCAGCTAGTAGCTGATCAAACAATATAAAATAATTCAATTAATGTTGTTGAATAATTTTTCCAACAATATTCTATTTAGCTAGTAGCTAATCAAACAATATTCTATTCAGCTAGTAGCTGATCAAACTATCAATGAATTCAATTAATGCTGTTGAATAATTTTGCCAACAAAATTCTTGTGAGCTAGAAGTTGATCAAACAATATCAATAAACTCAATTCAATTAATGTAATTGAATCATTCAGGCAACAATTGTTTTATTAAGCTAACAGCTTAGCATCTAATAACTTGAATAAAAATTCCAAACAGCTATAAATGTCTGTAACTGTGCATGTGTGTCTAGCAAGGTGATACAAAAATGCATTGAATGTCAGATCTATTACAAGGTTTCTATGTTGAATAAACCAATGAATGAATGTTACTAAATCCTACAATTGAATAAACATTGTAGGATAATAAAAGCAACAATAATCTGCCGACAAAATTTATCTCCACTATTTCAGATAACAACCACGAGACTACACTTAGGACAACGGACGGACGAGCGGACGGCAACGGCAAGTGCAGAGCGCGCACCGCCGATCAGAATGGCCGTGTCGCCGCGAGAGTGTCTATCTGCTGGGATCATTAGGCAATCTAATTAATAACCAGCTTATAATAATAGCTTAGCTTAGTTTTTTATAATCAACCTGCAATCTGCAATGAACCTGCCATCTCTGAGATATTTGTACAGTAATTATTACGGGATCGATATTGAAAGACATGAGCGACAGTGCCATCTGTTAGCTTTTGTGTTAACTACTACAGAGATGGTTTGTAATTGAATGGTCGATGGCTCGAATAATGATTTATTAAACAGAGGTCTTTAACTAGAACTATAGTTAAAATTAAGAGAAGCTAATTGATTATGAATATTGGGATTTTAATGATTGCTCACTTGAAATTAGGCTGTTTATGAGACGTCATTGCACATTGTTGTGAAGATGGCGGCGAATACGATTTTAATGATCAATAACTCAATTTATAATCTGAAACCACGACTAAATCAGTTTCTTTATGTAATTATAAACTAAAAAGTCATAAGATTATTTTGTAGAGCAATTTATTAGTAGAAAACCTGTTCTTTGTATTAAATCCTTTAATTAGCCGGAAATGGCGTAAGTAACATTCTGTTGTAAAAAGTAATGAACCTATTAATTAGACATTAACTTAATAACACCTTCGCATTAATATTGGTATTGTTTTATTGTTAAATAATTATTACAATCAATTGTGAACTATTTTAGTATTGTTTATTAGTTTTAACTGATTAAAAGTAATTAATAACAATACTGAGTACGTGGTACTTCCGCTAGACGGACTAGACAAGTAGACACGCGTGTGACGAAAGATGCACATTATCTCGCGTTTAGCAAATAATGTAAATGAAAGTGGTTTTTGATGTGATTAACATTAATTAGTGCAAACGAGAATTGTAACATGATTTAAATGGAGTTTCTTCAACCCATTCTTCTCCATAGTAACAATGATTCATGTGAATGGGTCTCAACCCCTGAAAAGTTTATAAGTGCCTGTAAATGGACTATTGTAAATAAACGTTTGGTGTTTGAGTCAAGTATTGTGTGTGATTTCAACTACCCTTAAACCCATCTACCACGAAGAGGAATATAAGGCGAAGACAATATGGCGGAGGCCATTGATGTTTAGGAGCAGCGTTCCTTAAGTGGTTTTCCCGCCTTAACATATACTTTTTGCTGAAGTGTTAATAGAATATTCATTTTTTGTCACGGTTCAAAAAGTTCACAAGGGAAAGCTCTTTAAAAACATTTCTTTAAACTCCAAGAGACAAAAGATTTATATTATTATCTTATGCTTTTGTTTTTAGTATCTAATTTTATAAACATTTCTGTTTGGAAAAAGTATATTAAAACAGTTTATATAGTCATAAATTGATTATTTCAACACACGTAGAAGATGTTTCAAATCTTTATCTTAATCTTTATTTTATCTTATTATTATTTTTCTGTTTAGTTTTTAGTTTAATTTTTTTAATTTTTGTTGTGTGCGCTTGTCATGCGTGCCAAATAAATATCTTTTCTTTCTTTCTTTATGTATATATAATACACTTGTATGTGTATATGTCACTGAACTCATACTATAACTGTGCCCGACAGGGTCCATAATTGTGTCTAGAATTATTTTACCTAATACCTGAAAATGTACATTATGGATTGCAATAAAGAATTTGAATTTGAACTCCTCCTAAACGGCTGGACCGATTTGAATGAAACTTTGTGGGGATTTTTCAATGGGTTCTTGGATGGTTTGAAAACACAATTGGATCAGGAAGGTGACGCTACTGCTGGGCAGGACGACGTCTGCCAGGTCCGCTCATCATCATCATCATCCACAGCCCGAACTCACCCACTGCTGGGTATAGGCCTCCAACTTGACCTTCCACGGGAACGAAGTCGCGGGCATCAGCTAGTATTATATAAAGCTCGATGCTCGATGATAATAAAAGTAATCTAAAGAAGATAATGATGTCATCCTCTGCCTAGCCTTTTGCCAACTATATTGGGGTCGGCTTCTCGTCCAACCAGATGCAGATGAGTGTCAATATTTTATTTCAAACGATTCCCTATCAGACCTCCACAACCTAGTTATCACAGGCATCGTGCTCCTTTCTGATAGCATAAAATCACTACTCAATTCTTAATTCCCATTTAAATATTTATCGATACTATACAAATAAAAAACAAATAAATAAAATAGCGCCATCCAAAATTTACGACAAAGCGAACGCCTTTAATTTTAAATTTTACTATTCGCGTTCGGAGTTCCCGTCATACAGTTTGCATTCGGACGTTTATGGACACCGTAAATTTTCTGCTAGTCGTAACTTGGTTCCTGTGCCTTCAGAATTATAAATGTATGTACTGTGTCTCGTATAGTTGGCTGAGTTAATGTGTGTGCGATATCGTGTCTTGAGCAAAGGTCAGAAGGTTGTTTGTGCGGCGAAGTGAAAATCTAACGAAGATTTTTGTGAAATAGCTGCGGTTTAATGTGGTGTTTATTGATTTTTTAATTAGTTTTACTCACAGCTCATGACAAAATAAATTGTGAAGCAAGATCCAACTTTTCAATTCAATTCATTATTATCAGGTAAATTACTATCACGAGTTTGAAGAGAAAAATTTAATCAGGTCAGCACTATTCGTACATAAAGTTTTGTCCAATGCTCCATGAAGCAATAATTCTTATCCATTCTTCCCACAATGAGTTGCAAGAAGCTGAACTCTTGTCAAGTAGGCTCATTATTGGATATTTCTTTAATTTATTTATTTATTTATTTATTAAGGACATAAAACAGTTACATGCTACAGAAAATACAAAAATTCTTAAAAACTAAAGCTCACAAACATGTAACCCACACCAATATCCACGTCTTAACAAAAGAATAACAGACTGTGGTATTTTTTTTACAGAATACAGAGCCTTCTGTAACAGCCGCATTAGATATTGTATTTAATTCAGATAAACCTATACTAATCTTAATTTCATTTGAATACAAACAAATTATTAAATTTTTATTATTTACTAAATATTTTAATTCTAAATGATTGATTCCATTCAATTTAGTTCAGTTTCATTAAATTGAGTTTAATATGCTTATTTCAAATAATTCAATTCAGTTCAATATAATTCAATTCAGTTCAATATAATTCAATTCAGTTCAATATAATTCAATTCAGTTCAATATAATTCAATTCAGTTCAATATAATTCAATTCAGTTCAATATAATTCAATTTAGTTCAGTTCAAATTAATTCAAAACAAAATACAAAATAATTCAAATCAATTAAATTATTTATCACCTTCTCTACCGCTTTTTGACAAAATATCTATGGCTTTTTTTTTAAACATTTGGTTGGATAAGGTAAATATGTCAAGCTCCATGAAGTGTGTGTTGTATGTCTCAACAAGGCGACGAAGAGGTGCGCGCACTCCGGCGTTAGTTTTGCAAAAGTCTGTATGGAACAGTCGGGGTACGCGCACCCCCCGTTGGACAACAGTTCTGGGTACTCTATAACATAACTGATTATTGAGTTCTATACAGTCGAATTTATTGTTACATAAGCCATGTAGTGTCATTGCACCCAGAAGCAGTCTCCTGGACTCCAAACTTAGTACACCATATCGCGTCAGCAACTGCGCGTATGGAGCCTTGGAATTAAAACATTTATAATTTATAGACCGCAAGAACTTTTTCTGTACCATTTCCAATCTAGAGCAGTATTTGTCGTAGAGAGGGTTCCAGATCTGGATAGCGTATTCCAACTGGGAGCGTATCAGAGTTTTGTATAATAGCAAGAACGTAGAGGGCCGCACAAAGTCACCAGATGATCGCATGACGAAGCCATACATACGAAATGCCTTGTTTATTATGTTATCAACATGTATGTCAAAATGTAGACGTGAATCCAGTGTGACACCCAAGTCCCGGACGGTCGCAACACTGTCCAAACGTACGGTATTAATATAATATTTGTAAGGTATTACTTTTTTGTTTTTAGTAAATGTAATGCTATGACATTTTGGAGTACTGAGAAAAAGTTTATTTTTAATACAATACGCATTAAGCCTGTCTAGGTCGTCTTGCAAGAGTACGCAGTCTTGTGTATTTTTACATGATCTATAGACTTTTAAGTCATCTCCATACATTAAAAAATTTGAATTTTTGAAGCAGTTTTTAATGTCGTTAATAAATATTATAAAAAGAAGAGGACCTAAAATGGATCCCTGTGGCACCCCAGACTTAACAACAACAGGCTCAGACTCATATCCATTAACTACCGTTCTTTGGGTTCTATTAAAAATATAAGAAGCGAACCATCTCAGCAAATTACCACGAATTCCATTGAAGGCAATTTTTTCTAAAAGCAGTGAATGATCCACCTTGTCAAAAGCCTTCTGAAAGTCTGTATAGACAGCGTCTACTTGAACGCGCCGATCCATTTTTTCAAAGAGGTAATTCGTGAACACTAACAGATTTGTCGCGGTTGAACGACGTTTAACAAAACCGTGTTGTTCAGGTATAATTAGTTGATGAATCTTGGGATACAAGGCGCTGTGGACAAGACTCTCAAATACCTTGGACAAGGTGGAAAGGATTGAGATGGGGCGGTAATTCTCTACATTATTCTTGTCACCAGCTTTATGAACAGGAGTAATAAACGCACGTTTCCAAATTGCGGGAAAAACACCCTCACACAAACATTTGTTAAAAATGATATGCAAAGCATTACACAAGGCGTCACACGTTTTTATGAAGAAGTTGGGTGGCAAACCGTCAGGTCCCGCACCTTTAGATGGATCCAAAGATTTTAACTTCAATCGTATAACTTTCACAGAAAGGTCAATATCGGAAATGCAAGACGAGTTATCTGCAAAGCTGTCAGAAGGCTGCCATTTTTCAGGGTCAAAAGTAGAGGGTTCGTAGACAGAAGAAAAGAAAGATGAAAATAGATTACATATGTCCGTGGGGTCATCAGAAGAAACATTTTTGAAGTACATACTGGCCGGATAATTAGCTTTTCCCTTTCTAGATGAGATGTAAGTCCAGAAATGCTTTACGTTCTTAGGAATGCTGTCTTCGACCGCTTCAATGTATTTCTTATAGCATTGGATAGACTCACTGTGGAAAAGTTTCCGATAGTTGGAGAATTTGAAGTAATCGGATTGATTGTTGTATGTCTTCCATCTAATCCAGGCGCGTTCTTTAGTTTTAAAGATTCGTATGAGAGATGGCGAAAACCAAACTGGAAAGCAAGAGTTTTTATTTCTAGTCAACGGAACATGCAATTTGATGATACCGTATAGTGCCTCATAGAAGACGTTAACAGCTTGCTCAGACCCGAGGTGAGAGAGTCTACTGTCCCAGTCAATTTTACTTAATTCATAATTTATAGCATCGTAATTGGCTTTATGAAAGTTATGTCTATGAACCGTACGGCATTTCAGGGGAGTGTATTGAGTGGTCAAGCAAGTCAAAGCAGAAATAGCTGGGTGATGGCTATCTGGATCAAGTAAAGCATTGCATGATACCGCCCGACAATCGACATTGGATATAAGTAAATCGAGTATACGACCTAATTTATTTTTAGTGACATTAAATTGCGAGCCATTGATCAAATTCAAAAAATTCAACATTATTCGTCCTATTGTATCTGAAACCTGTGCAATTGCATGATTCCCTTGGTCCAACCAAGCGATGTCTGGTAGGTTAAAATCACCAACAATAAAGTATGAGTCAGTGGTGGGAGCGTTAACTAAGCCTTGTAACATGTCAAAGTATTGTGTGTATAGTTCTTCTCGCATTCGCGGTGGCATGTATGTAGCAGTGATAATATGGCGTTTGTTGTGATGAGAAGCAGGCAGTTGGACCACGACGTGTTCGACTTCTGGGTTGACAAAATATGTTGTTAACTTAGTAGGACGTAACTCCCGAAGCACCGCCACTAAAACTCCCCCACCATCGTGTTTTTTAGTCGCAAAGCGGTCGCGATCGCATCTGAAGACTATATACCGATCGTCAATGAATTCGCCATCTTGGATGCTGGGAATCAGCCAGGTTTCAGTCAGTATGATGACATCATAGGCGTTAGCCAGTATATTCATATAAAGAGTATGTAACTTCGTACGAATCCCTCTACAGTTCTGGTAATAAATCGTTACGTTGTTAGAAGCCATTGAAAAGTTTGCAACAAGTAGAAATAATACAAGAATACCTTGAATATATAAATGAAACAGCAATTCTAAGTTTGTAGCCCAGACCACTACTATACGGTAAAATAATAAGAAGGTAACAATATTTTTTTAAACATAATTTTAGTTGCTTACAATTATGGAACAACACACATAAAACATACTCATTAAACTGAGGAAGACACATTATTGCATTAATATTTAACAACAAACAGATAACAGACAGGGCATAAAAGGGAATTAAAAAATAACAGCAAAACATGCACAGAACTGAGAAAATGTAGGTTTGAGGATACAATACATCACATGAAAGCAGTAAGCAAAATGATAAGGTACAGCTTAATGATACAGCAGCGCATTTAAATTCATTGATTTGCACTACCTGTACCGGTTTTCTCGCTAGCGACGATTCTTTTGAGGTCTTCAGTGGAGCGAATCGCAAATGATTTGTCATTGTCTCGCTCACGCACAAGTATTGTCGCATTTCTAACCCAAACATATTTAAATCCATTTTTATTTGCAAGTGTTTTGGCCTCACGAAATAAAGCCTTATTTTTCAGGGTTAGATGTTCATTTAAATATATAGGAACAGGAGTAGCGCCTGATATTCCTACCTGATCAGACTTGAGGCACTTCACATTACGGTAGGCGCTTAGTAAATTGTCACGAACGATCCGCGACCTAAGTTTGACAATTAAATTCTTGGGTTTGGTATCCTGCTGGCGCGCGTGTGGGACTCTATGTATAGATATGATGTCATTATGCGACACCGGTGAATTAATGGCACTACATATCGACTCCATGATCGTCACAAGGTTTTCATTGCGTTTTTCTGGCAGATTACAGACCTCTATGTTGAACTGTCGTGCTTGTTGTTCCAAGGAGTCTATTTTTGCTTCCAGTATTGCCACCCTCTGTTCGCTATTATTGCTGGCGATTTCATGATAACGCTTCGCGTATTCCCTGTGTTCGGCTTCCACGGCGTCCAAGCGACTCTTCATAGCCTCAAATTCCGCGTTGAAGAATTTAAGGGATTTTTCAATCTCAGAGTTGGAATTTTGAATGGAGATATTCTGCTGCCTCAATTCAGAAACGTCAGTCAGTAATTTTTTGAGGATTTTATCCTGATCAGCCTTCCAAGAACTCAGCATGTTTTTCAGTTCCTCGAATCCGCCATCCGTCTCTGTACTGCTGTCATCGCCTCGAAATCGTTTATTGCCCGGCCTTGTAGTGACATTAATAGAACCAAAAAGGTTATTATCTGAGACCGAGGTGGCAGGAGATAGATCGGGTTCTGACCGCGTTTGCGGTAAAACACAGGCATTAGGAGTCATCGGGGGTGAGCGAGGCATGGTTAGCAGTATGAGGAAATCAAAAATAACAGCGCGATGCGTCACACGTCTGTCCGACTCGGACTACGAAAGCACACTGATGACGTGTTGGTGATTTAAATGTTCTCCCTGAATTGGGGTAATTTTTTTAGGCTGACAACTTTGATTAACGCCAAATGTCAAACTAGCTTAAAAGGCTAGGTATCAGGGCAGAAAAAAGTAGATTACTTTTGTTATGACAGTGACAGTTGACACTGATGACAGCCGGCGGTGAATGAAAACACGAAGAGTGAAGTGTAGTACAACCAGCAACTATTCACAAATGGGGGTACTTGAGGATATTTTTGCAATGTACTTACAAAAAGCAAAAGTTTTTTTAGCGTTTTCTCCCACAAAACATTAATGTTTATCGCCACAAACAATGTCACTTATGCACAGTAGTTATATTCGCACAATCAGTACACATTTGTCAAGAATGCACTCTGTTTACAAACTTTTCACATTAAAAACACGGAGACACTTTGAAGTACGTGTTGACGATTTGACAGTCTTTGACGTTTTTTTGTACGTAATGTTGTACTCACCGCCGAAACCTCATAACAGTTGCAATAGACTTTTACAGCACATGACGCCATATCCCCTGAGCCCTGTCGCAAGATTTATTCGTGTGCGAACTAAAAAATGTGCAAAGGAAAATGATATAAAGGTCCTCGGTGAGCCGCCATAAGTCATGGCTTGTATAATTATAGGCGCTTTGAGATAGCACACTGGAATCGCTGCGATTTGTCTACGTTTCTGATTGCAAAAATGACTACTTGTATCTGTCGGTTTGAGTAATGTGGGAGTAGTTGAATAATTAAGAAAATAATTATATTTTCTGCGTTTTAAGGTTGTTACTATATCTAGACCTTATTTGAGCTTGCTTTTGCACTGTTGATTCCTATCAGTAAGTTACCAACTTACTCATTTTCATATTGCCTTTTTACTGCTACACTTCCCGGTTCTGTCCATTTGTTATCCAGGTATTTTTCCCGTGACCTAACGAACTTTAGGACGGCCCAGGTTTCTTTGGCCTAACCTTGGCTACCAATCGGTCAACGCCTAAAAAGATTAAAATGTTTTTTTTTTACTTGTTTGGTAGATTTCCTCTTGCTTGTGTAATTATTTACTATTTATTAGATTCCTAAGTATTGAAAAGTTACTTATATTAACAAAATGTTATTTTTATAAATTCCTATTACAACATCCAAGTAACATGGAAATATAAATAATGAAGTCGTTTCCTAGAAGCAAGTGAGCACTCTCCCTAACATTGATGTACTGTCGATATTTATTCACTGCACCGTGAATCTGCTTGTTATCTCTAAATAAATACACCATTATATCCGTTTAAAATATATAATCCTTATCGTCTATTTGATATAGTCTACAATAGTCTGTAGTAAAAACACTGGAAGCAAAATCAATTTCGCCAGCTTCAGAAATCGATAATGCATCGGCGCAACAGAAATACAGATTTGCAATCAATTGAAGTAATACTTTGACTCAGATTAAGTATTCCTCATTAATAACTTGGATAAGATATGAATGCTTGGTCTAATAAACAAGTTTTGTTTCTATATATTTGTAAATACTTAGATATGATCTATGAATGAGTAGTTTCACGGTAGCTCGGGGCTTGTACATTGAGGGTGATTTATCGAGCAAATAGCAGTTTAATATTACGTGACAGCTTGTTTGAGACAAGTCTTGAATTCCTGTTTTTGATAAGTTGCAGTATAAGGATACAAAGATCTATTGATATTCTGGTTAGCTTGTAAAATGACTTGTAGACCTTTTCACTTAAATTTTTTAGGATAATCGATATTCCAGTAGGTTTGCCATTGTATCTCCTGGGGCTCCGACACATAGTAGCAGTATTAACAGTGGATTTTTTCAGTTAGAGTCCGAAATAGCCCTCCGTTTGCCCCAGACGGAAGGTATTCCACTAAAATAAAATGAGGATTTACCAATAAAATAAAGGAATATTCCGTACTATCTGTCATCTTGAAGCAACCGCATGATACTGCACCAAATATAGTGAAGCTAGAAGAAGATATTTGAAAATCGAAATAAAAGTAGGTAGGTAAGTGATCGAAACAAGCTAGCAATTTGTTCTATTTCCATACAAATTGGCTTCATGTTGTGTCTATAATTTAGCCATAATAACTAAAACTGTTCTAGGTAATAAACTGATTGTTCTTTAATGTATTTAGTATCTGAATTATATCTGGATATTAATTACGTAAATTGAAATTACAAATAGCTTTAATTTAAATTGACTTGGTTACTAGAATGTATAATATCTCTTCAACTACATGTATTTTTGCTGGAATATAAATTTTCTGATAGTTTATAATGGTAATTTATCACGTTTATGTTTTTGTAAAGTACCTTCGTTCTAGAGGTTTTGTACATCTTGAAATAAATATGTGTATCAAAATGAAAAACCAAATTAAATTTTTGGATTTATTTATTTAGAATCCATGTTTGTAAACAGATTTGTTAACTTACACTTAAGGTCTGTTTAAAAAATATATAAATATTGCTACAAAAAGTACGCACAGTTAATGATGTATGGCTAACAGAAATGAAAGAAGAAATTAATTATACAGCTTAATTATTATAATCACAAGTCTTAAAAACAACGCTATAACCACAAAACCTATGGATAAGTTCAAATCTACCTGAGCATCGTTAACATAATTTTGATTATAAATAAATTATCTTTTTAAATTGAATTTTTAATAAAGAATTAATTTTATTGAATATACAATTGTCAAAAGAAATATATTCTATCTACAATATACAAGTAACAAACATTTAACTATGTACATTCAATAGTTCGGACTAGTTCACGATTGTATTCGAAAAGTGTGTAAGATTTCTTTTTTACAAAATTTACAAGAGGAACACCACGGACAGTCGGGAGTGTCCAATTTTGACACGAATGGCTGAGCTTTTACAAAAGATGGGCAAAACTCTTAAAATATTAAAATACTAACATTCAGGCATTCGACATGAACGAAAAACAAAATTGAAAGTTGGATAGTGAACTGACATTAGAAGTTCTTAGATATGAAATATTATATTGAAATAGAACACGGAGATTTTTGTAACCACAAGATTAGAATACAAAATATCTACTACAGACATACATCGATATGTATAACGGCACACATTGAAGACAGTTCCACCTTATCCAACAATATTAAAAAGAAAACCATAATATTATGTAGTACAATATGAAAAAAGTAATATTATTTCAACGGGGACACACGACACATTTCCAGCCTGCGAAACCTAATATTGTTTTGTTCCCGTCTGTAGTTTGACAGTAGTTACAATTTTACGAGAGCCCAGTCACAAGTGTGAAGATCGTAAAGTATGTCAAATTGCTTTAACATGACACGGAAGATCGCGGGGTGAAATTCAAAATTTCACTGTTTCACTACATTATCTGTACACACGGCATACCGCATAAAGCTCTCTTAAAAAATTACAAAAAACTTTTTTTATCAACATATAATAATTAACCTATCTATTAAGTATTTACAATTATTGCTATTGAATGTTGCGCTTCCAACGCCCAAGGACTTACACAAACTGGCATTATTGCCTCCTCTACTAATACCTAGATACAGTCATAAATGCTTTTTAAATACTCTGTTCAAAATAAACGAGAAATGCATTGAAAGTAAATGTATTTGTATTTTAACTTCAAAATATCATCCTCGTACTGGGGAATGCGGACATTACCCAGACATTTTATGTACTGTGTACGAATGGACGATATTAAAATAAAATCCAAAGGATATTTACCTATGCGAATTTTCAGTTGAAATGAATTATTGCAACAAAACATCAGGAAGTAGATAAAGCTAACATATTATAGTTTGTATTTTGAACAGAGTAACGAATCAAAAGCCAACTAAAATTACAATAAATTGCTGCCATCCATGATATGCTTTTCAATTTATAACGGAATGATAAAAAGCGATTTCAAAATCCGCATGTGAAATCGTAACAAGCAACCTATATAAATATCTACAACCACAATTATATTCCGTACTGAAATCTATTTTACGATTGAATCTATTAACATCGATTAATTTATCTTTGTCCACATTGTATTACTTGAATATATCAAAGAAGAAGAGTTATCATAATCTTTACATTATTGCATTTTAACTGTTAATCGTTCCATAAAAATTACAGCACGCGCAAGTGCTTTGAAACTCAAGTCAGTCTTTAAGTAACAAGTTCTTACACAAAGAATGTTTGTGGGTTTGACATCGTAAATCATGATAATTTTAAAGACACTCGTCTAATCAGACACTTATTGCTTCGGTAGAAGTCAAATAGAAGTTAACCCACACTAATCTATGTTCGCACCGCCCAAAACATTTACCTCGTCCTTATGCAGAAAGTAAGTTTCAGTCTTATTTAGAGTTGATTTAAATACTAAAATGCATCTGACAAAATGTGAGAATGAACCCATGAAATAGGAATACTTGGTGCGAAGGTTGAACAAATTGGCAATTAAAGATAGTTTTGCAGTATTCTTAAAAAAGTGTTATCTGGGGTTCTAGAATTGGCCTAGTTCATTCGTTTTCAGGTTCGGGCGGCGCGGATGGCTCAGTGTTGGCGGGGGGAGCGGGCGGCTGCGCGGCTTGCGCACGCGCCCGCGCCAGCGCCTATGCAAGCGCGGGCGCGGCAGGCCTCACTCAGGGACGGTGGGGGTGAGCAGAACTAAGTGACGAACTACTCACCCCCGAGTCACTACTTTTCTCCGATGCACATGGCTCCCCACCGGCTACAAACTTGACTACATTTAGTCGGTGATCAGATTCACAAGTGTCATCTCTGGCACCGCCGGGAAGACCGCCAGTGCGTGCGGTCGCTCGTTCCGTACCTGTGCCCGGATAGCGTTCAATTCTGTCGCATTCAGCGTCATCTGGTTGTCGCCGACGAATGGACCGCTTGGCTTGCGGCGCTGGTTCTGGAGGCCTGTGTGTCGGCTCATCAGCTCTATGGACTAGTGGTGAAGTCCGAACTCGGACGCCTCCAACTCCGACACCGGCCTCGTAACACCCCGAGTCTCGAGGAAATTGTCGCCTACCGAAGGGAGAGTCACCACCTTCGGAGCTTGAACCACCTCCATCAGCTTCTGCTTCGCCTTCGCCACCTACGAGAGTTGATAATTTTCTTAGAAGCTTCATAACATAGATTACTTTATTTGAGTTAAGTGATCAAAATTATTGTTGTTCCAACTCACATTCAAGCTGGTGCAGAAGTTGAACGGCAGCAAGAATACGTGTACGATGTTCAGGAGTCATTATTCCCAAGTAGTCTAAATCTGATGGTTCGATCTCCTTGAATAGTTCTATGTCTTCGTATCCATTCCGTGCAAAGGCCACAGCATACTCTAACAAATCTATCCGTCTCAACAATTCTTCGACCGTACGTGGTCGAGTTTCCCAAAGCCTTTCGCGACTTTTGCACCATTTGGAAGATCTTGAACGGACGGTGTCCCTTTCAGATAAAACTTCGACGTGGGCGAACTTGAAGTTTCCAACTTTATTGTTCAATACGCCTCGCCATATGCCGGACGCATTCATGTTTATCACTTCGATGATGTCTCCTTTCTGTTGACAAATAACACGTTATTAGAAATTCCTTCCGAGATGCGAGCAGCGAGTACGCTTTGGTATTAAGTCGTCTTACCTTGTATCTCAGGGCATCTTTCTCATAAATATTGGGTACGTAATCGACGAGGGCCCGAGCTCGACACAGCATTTGCGGCACGAGTAAACTCCGCCCGGCTGGACTTAATTCTATGTTTTCTTCTGCCGAGAGAGATGAGTGATTACTACCGGCGCGAACCAACGCTTGTGTGCCTGTACATAAATATTCTAGACTCAGATAAAATAAATTTCAATGTCTATGACCAACACATTGAAAGTAGAATACCTGTGTACATCATGTTGGACTGTGAATGGGTAGTAGTTTTAGTATTTCAATGCGATGCAATTAGTAGGGTTAGATTACGATGCAAATTAAATTGAGAATAACATAAATTACTAGAGGGTATCTGTAAGTAACACATGGGGTGTTATGGTACAAAGAAAGGAAAGACCAACTTATTTACAAAACCATTTATATTAACACAAACAAAATAACTCAATAAATCCACTCACTACTGCCTGATCCGCTGGGAAGACTTTCGAAAGAACTATTAGAACATGGAAACGCTTGGTCACCACTCGTCCGTCTGTCACTGCCTTCCGGACCCCTTTCTTGTCTTAACCTCGATATCTTTCTTTGGACGTCTTGTCTGAGACCTCTCACTTTTCCTGCTAAATTCGACACGCCTTCGCATTCTTCAGCTGACTGGAATTGATAAAATTGTTAGTTGGGCAAAGGAAATCAAAATCAAAAGCAACATTTGTATCAGCTAATTTATTATTTGCGCTAATTTGATATTGTAAACATTTTTCAACAAGAAAATACAATTAATGGCAGAATGTTTGATGAATTACCTTATGCACGGTGGCTATGTGCTGTGAATCTGTTTCACTCTCTTGATCTTCGTAATCAGACGAAGCTGGTGATAAGGGATCAGCTCCTATCCGGTAGCCGGACATTTGCCTGTAGCCCCTCCTGGAATCTCGCTCCGACCGGTTTGACTCTAAGGAGATGCCAGATAGTCTTGATCCTATAGATTGGATATCAGATGCGGCGTAATCCCCACTCTCCCGATCTCTTGCCGTTCGCAGGGGGATCACGGTGGTCGGGTAGGGGCCACTCTGCGGAATAATTAATCCCCTCCGAGGGGTTCTCGCTAAACTTATATCGCCAGCGCTTCTTAGTGATATTACGCCTTCGCCTCTGTTCTCATTTCTCAGGTTGAGGGTAAAGCAAACACGTCCATTCTGAAACGAGGCTGCCGGTGCTCCTCCACCCATCAAAAAGTCTTCAGGGTCACTCTCGTATGGCGGCTCGTCGTACCAGTGCCCTCTCCCAGAGAGCCCTCTTGCTTCGTCGTCGTACATATACGTGTCGTCTGTAAACGAGCCTTCTATTAGACCAGTGCAGCTCAGATCCCAGTAATGCAAATAAAAAAATACGTGCTAAACAAAATTGCCAAAAAAGTTTACCGTAAAATGCTTTCCATATAGTGGCGATTCACTGACAACACTGCAGTAAAGCTCTGTACGAACATCGTTAAGCCGTGCGTGGTTGCAAAATATTGTTTGTCCAAAACATGCATTCAGCATTTCTCGCAAAGAAAAATTGATTTTGATGAATGATAACAATGGCTTTGATTTCATTAATAAATTTTTCAATCAAAGTCTACCGCGCTGATAGTACCAAGCTGGTAACGATAAAATTGAACAGTAATAAATAATAATCGATGAAATTAAAGTCTCGAGTGTTCATGTATTTTAACAAATAACAAAATGATGAATGACTGATGCACATCGAAAGCATACCGAATGATCATGATGACGAACGTGTAATTAAATTGTTAAAACAAGCATTCCGCACAATATTGATCAAAAAGTATTCAAAAATCGTGCAAGCATCATGCGTAATCACAGTAGCTCAACAATAAATAGCCAATCTGTTTGTTTTAATACTTAAGAGATGTTACAAATATCAAAATATTTCAACAAATTCATAAAATGCTTATCATTTTTCAATCTTTCCCAAAATACCAAAAACAATCAGATTAAAAATGTAAAACTCAGGTCAAAAGCACATTTTAAATTGTTTTTTAACCTTGTCCAAACGTTAATAAAACATGTTGTTGGACAGGGTTATGCCCGGAATTAATTACAACATACCTCCGAAGGGTCCTCGCACACCGTCTCTCCCCATGTTCATAAGACCATGTCTTATATCTCTAAGGATCTGTAACAACAACGAATGTTTGCAAAAAAATTAACACATCAGACATGAATATTTCAGGGAACTTTTCCCCCAAAGTAGATAACATTATTTTAATTTTGCAAGGAAACTGAGCTGGCCATTTTGTAGGGGAGTGGAGTAACAAGATAGGAAAATTTTAATTTTAAAAATAATGAGCAATTTTCACGAGTCCGTTCCATTGTGCCTAAACATTTTTGGATTTTGCATTTTTTCCCGCCCGCTGAGTTCATCCCAGTTTCTTCGTGCAAAATAGCAATGCCTTAAGTGAGACGTAAAATCTTTATGGTGTTTATAAGGAAATGAGATGCTTTTATTTGGCATTGTGCAAGACTTGCACAATGCCAAATAATACAGTCGTACGCGTAGAGGTAAAAATATTAAATTTTAAGGATAAGTTATAAAAGTCACATATTGATAAGCAACTCCTATTTTTCGGGAATATAAATCAAGATATTTCCTTCAACAGAATGTTTATCTACACTTTTTGCGCGCTTATTTTTATACATAAATCGTACGACAAGCGAGTCGAGAAATCTTTTAAAATGTTTCCTCACGAAATATTTTCCTGAATGCGTGAACACGATAATAAATATTCAAAGGGGGCAATAAAAAGACCACTTTCTCGTAAGTAGAAAAGTATTGAACATTAACTTAATTTATGCACACTTAGTTACCAAGACGGCGCAGTTTATACACGAAAGGGATTTACGTGTCGCACTGTTCTAGAAAATGAGATTTAAGCAAAATTTTACGGGAACAAGCCGTAAGAATATATAACGTAATACGATTATTTTAAATAATAAACTGGCATGGCGCTTTTTAACCATGCACTAAATATTGACTTTTTATATTACCTACTGGTGTCCAATATTTACAATAACCACCCAAAAGTCTGTATCACCGATTTCAGTATTACCGAAATTGCGGCAAACAGTTTATTGGAACAGTAAAATTTCAATGTTCAATATTCCGAAGTTCGACCCATAGTTTTACGAGCGAAATGTGCTGAGCAAGGGGCTTCTGAAGTTTCGTAGGGAAGCGATACAACTGCTTCTAATAGGCTTAGTCCGAGATTAGGGCACGATTAGCTTGCGTCGGTAGGTGCGTCGAATCGTTGAGCCAGTCAGGAGATTACACATTGGTGCGAGGCTGGCATCAGATTATTTTTGGATGTAGGCTTCGTGCACGGAGGGAACTTTTCGATTGCATTAATGCATTGTTTTTTGAGCGTAGTCGTGAATAAAAAATATCTGATGAAAGCATTTTTTGGAACGTGTTTTGACGCAAAGTAACGGTATCGTTTGTGAATATTTATATTTGTAGACAAAACAACATTTCTAGTTGTGCATTGTTTTTCTTATTCGTTTTTTGTTTAGGCATTTTATTTGTCGGTTGTATTTTGTTTCGATTTTATTTACAAACTGAAACCATGACACGCATGAAGTATAGGTACACGATGTCTAACTTGCAAAAATATTATTACCTCTTCCTGTTCTCTTGCTAGTTTGTCTTTTTTCTTCATTGCTTCTTGGACTTTTAACTGCAACAAGAAAAGCAAAAGTTTAATTTTCTGTTTTAAATTGATATCTGATGAAATTTTAAAATTGAAAAAAAAAATGTATAACGATATTTTTTTTTTGAAATTTTTCTGAAAAATAATTGTTTTTAATTGAAAAAAAAATTGTATAACGACATTTTTTTTCTGAAAAATAATTATGCAGGTACACCATAGAAACTGTGCATCAAAAGTGCAAATAATAAGGTAATTTTAAGGAGATTGAATGTTATTATAGTGTTCTTAATTAAAAACATGAATTTCATCGTGCACAACATGCATTTCTGTGTAATTTACCATGCATAACATTTTCTTTTCGTGCAAAATGACAAACTACAGAGCTGTGCAAAAAATAAAAGAGATAATGTGTTTTATATTATGGAAAGAAAATAAAAAATGGTGAAAACGTGAGAGTAGTAAAATGTAATTTTATGCGATATTATACGATTTGTAGAGCCACCTCCAATTCTTTGAGCATGCCGATTAAAAAGCCAAAAGTTTTTGATGAGATTTTGAATTTTGAAACCTGTTAATACTCTGTTTGGCAAATAAATACGAGATATCTGAATACATTATTACATTGATCGTTGTTATATTCAATAAATATTGATTTCTTTTGTTGAAATTTTGGAAACACGTAAACATAACTGTATTTTAAATTATTAGAATAAAAATAATGAGATGATATTATTACAAAAAAGTTAATACACAAACTAAAAAATAAGCACTTATTATACAAAAAAAATGGCTCTAAATTGTAACATCATAAAATACAATTAAAAAAGCCAAACGTGACTATACTGAAATGCCTAAACAAATAAATAAAATAATACATCTATACATATATATGTAATAGGCTTATTTTGCCATCCAGAGCATAACAGATTACGGCATTTTCCTGCAGCACCTTTGAGTCAGAGCGTTATATTGTACAGTTAACCAAAGACGTTAACGATACAATATTATTTGCATAATCTCTTTTTAAAATGCCATGTTGGAACTGTTTACATTTTTTTCAGCTTGAATTTCGTTATGTAAGGAACAGGTCTTAAAAGTCACTCAACTTGATTTAATTGCCATTTTTTTTTTGTTTAAAACATGATTTGGTAGGTAGAGATAGAATGACAACGAATGCGATGAAATCAAATAATAAAGGTGGTTTTTGCATGGCAATTTAAAACAGCTCTATCACCCATAGATGAAGAAGGAAAATGTGCTGAATGCTCACCCTATGTATAGTTTCTTCGAAGGTGTTTGGTTGGGCGGCACTCATTTGAAAGAAGCGGAGGCGGTCATAGTCTCTTGGGTCAACCATGGACCTAAGAGCCGTGTCAGGCCCAGGCCCAAGGCCGAGGCCACTTTGTAGCACGCTGTCCGGTGTGTCCACCTGTTGGAAAGACTCGCTTGTAATTTTGAGGCCAAAAGCTGGCTTTTTCTATCAAGATTTTTATTGTTCTCCCTTTTCTGAAGTTTGAGATTTTGTTCTGGACAGAGTTGCGGTGCTGTTCGTATAAATGCTGTCACAGATATAAAATAAGGTTCATAAACACATACATATGATGAATAAACGTCATAAAATACACAGAGTTACATATATTATAAATTTCATAATTAAATATATTTCGATATTCGTGAGGTAATTTTTACCATACTGATACATACTCAGTGCAAACCGTTGAACGTTATATCTGCGGTTGAACGGATACTAAATCTAAGTTCTACAAAACTCAAAAGAAACACAAATTAAGTACCTATTCAGAGTAAAATTTACATCATTTATCATATGATCGGCCAGTCATTTTTCTCATAAAGATTTCTCGCAAATACACTAGCAAGCTACTTCGGTAAGTCCAACTTTTTCCCGAATCACCGTAGCTCCGAGCGATATGATAAATTATCGCCTGAAGTTCGCTGAAGTTTTCAACCATCATAATTTTAGTGCAAATAAAGTTTTGTAAGCGTAAAGTTTATCATCAAATTAGTTGGTACTAGAACTTTTTTCATTATATTGAATAGCTCGCTTGATTAATTAGACTTTTGAGAGCAAAAATTAAAAGTATATCTTCATTATCAGTTAATTTCCTGTTTATAACACCTAAACGAAATATATTATTATAATAAGAAACGTACCTTCTAATAAATATTTACCATTACCTATATCGGTTCTTTTCCGACTCCAAACGGAATGGGGATATTAGCGTTTTTATTAGAAACGTCGTGTGATTGAACATCAAAAAGACACCGATGAAAAGATAAGACGACTTTTTTACAGCCGAAAGCCAAACCATTTTATAGGGAGTTTAGCAGACAGGTACTTACTCCATATTAATATCATCATAGTATATTCATTGCTCTAACAAATATTACTGCGGCAGAACTACCAAAAACAACATCCTGCTGCAGACGAACTACGAAACTAACATTCAATATTTACCAAACCCTCAACTTCATTCATAATTCACTATTGTCTGTGCCAGCAACGACAAAACAAACGAAGTAAACAAACAATCAAAATCACACCGTTCTAATTAGCATACGTTCATAACGTCACTACAACTAGGACAACAATGGCTTTTCATTTATCATTTTCACTTAAGCAAGGAAAAAGCTAAGGATATCTGCATCACAATGAAAGCATGTACGTACGAATCAATTAATCATACGACCAACAATGCTCGCCCATTAACTCCCACTTGATAAGGGAATAATGCGAATAGCCTACAATAGGAGCTTCTATAATGCGACAACGCGGATGCCCCAAACTCGAACCTCGAACGATTTATTGGCCCCTTATCAAAGTCACACACGTTTTTCTTTATGCGGAAATATCGTTTTAAATTGTGTTTGAGCTATTGACGGCTTTAATGGTTCTGGTTTAAAGGATGTTTTTGGGTATCATTGTTTTATTGGGATTTTAAGTAATTTTAGGGAAGAGTTATGGTACACCTTTTCAATATTTTTGTGACTTCAAATGGAGATTTATAATTATTATTTTCTTGCTGTGCTGTGGTACGCTGCACGTTTATTCAATCTGCTTTTACTGTTTATATTAGGCAACCAAGATACAGGCTGTGCCTAGTTGTGGGCACATAATTGTTACCTGTTTGTATGTTTCCTTACTTGTGTGTGTCAATAAATTGATTTATTAATCTATTTAGAAAGGTAGACGGACCGCAAACTTAAAGACAGTATATTCCATCTATGACACACGAAGTTAGAACATTATTAGGTGTTTCACTCTCAGATAAATTGAGATTTATACCGCCAAAGATAACACTGCAATACAGCACTAAATAATTTACATAATAATAATAAATCATCGAGAGAAACAAATCAATTTCGCCATTAACATTTAACTTGACATTAACATGGTTTTCGCTTAGAGATTGATCTATCTGTAAACGATGTCCAATAAATAACTTATTTCCATTGCAATAGAATTTAATTTTGATTGGCAGTTATACAGAGGTATTCAGGATTGCAATTGACACAATAATTGGCGACAAGCATTGAGTTATATTGGATTATTAATTCATTTTCATCCATTGTCTATGTTTGACGGTGAAAAGTGATTGGCGGTTGTGGGTTGAACAAAAACAAGTGCGACTGTTTAATGGTATCTATCGAAATTCTCTGTACCGGATTGTTGTTTAAATTAGCGATAAATGCGAGCGGAGTATGAACCGTAATACTAGCAAAGGTAGAGGTACTTATAATATTTATTTTTCTGATTAAATTTGTAGCATAATCTCCCTTTAATACAATAAAACAAAAATAATTTCCACCCACAACGAAACTAGGATCAAACTACAATAAAAGAATATTCCAGAAACAAAACAATAAAACCTTTGTACAAAACCGCAAAACTAGGCGCAACATTAAAGTCATTTAGTAATGCAAAAATATTCAAAACAAAGTTGCATACAAGTTTCATAGCTAAACGTGCTAGGAAAGTAATCTGCGTCAAAAACAATGGTTCTGAATACATAACAGTGGTAAAGTTGATAAATGTGGTGCGGCCAGGGCTGTCTCGCGTTGCGGAATTTAATTTTGTTCAAAAGAGTTGTCGTGGCCCAGGAATGCAAAGGGATGCTGGAAGATGGAATACGGATGGATTTTAGTCAGTAAGAATCTGACACACAGAGCGGGAGGAGTAATTTATTTTGATGATTTCCAACCGAACAAAAAACAAAAAAATGTCTAGACAAATCTTTTTGTTTTTTGTTAGACAGAACAACAAACCAGAGTGGTTCAGACACCGGTCTGGACTACTCTGGTTTGTTGTTCTGTCTAGATGAAAATAGAAAGGGAAGACAGACACAGAATGAGGCTCTAAATTTCGGGATTGAATTTAGAATTATAATTTGATTTAAATATTTAGTCCGTTTGTAGACAATCATGTTTAATATTTAATTTTTAACTGCGGAATTAGCTTTGTCAAATAATTAGCCATAGAGTTAGAGCTAGTCGGATCAGATTAGCCGAGACAATTATGTAGAAGATTATCTTGTCATCAACGTCGAATGCTGTCAAAGCTAGTCTTTTTATAAATTTCTCGCAGTGACATAACGAATATAATTTTTTTCTAGAAGGACTATTTTAGAGTGGGACCCGCGCCAGTTGCGCGTTTCAATATCCATAGACTTGAAAGCGTATGAAAGCGTTCACTGTCCGAAGTGCACCGGTCAACGATGAAGTATGAATACTATCATACAAGTCTATAGATATCAAAACACCCGAATCCGAACCCTATTCCGCCTATATCAGAGCCATACGTGCTCTAATATAGGCCGAAGATAATTTCATACACAATAAATGCTAGTGGATCGTTTCCTCCATATTTATACTGGCTACTTTTAAAAAAGAGCAATCTAATTTAAAAAAAAAAAACGGAAAAAACATAAATATAATGTCTGTTAACCCTAGTAACTTCTCTCACTTGTGAAACTTTAATATCGGCTACGTTTTAATCTATTGTACACGAAAATCTTTTTACGATTCATTTGCATACTTCGCGTTTCGTAGTTTGAAATTAAATTTTATTTAGTGGTACACAATTTGCGACTAACTTCGGGAATTTGTTGAAATCTTCGGATACAATTGTTTGTAACTGCTCGAATAAAATTTAAATTTAAGATGGTAAGAAATGTTGTGAATTTTTGATTTCGTCTCAACCTTTACGTTTTACGATTTAGACGAAAGCGCTTTATTCCACTTTTGGCGCGCGTAATAAAATTGCCAGTAAAGTATTACCAGGCAAGTCTACATTTTAAATCGATGTCAGACAAAAAGATCAACGCTGTAGATACAAATGCTAGCTGCTACGCTGGTCCTAAGTACCCATCATCAGCAAATCCTGTTTCATCTTTTTCTTTATTACCGGTGAGGGTGAGATGGACATCTAAACACGCAATATACTCTACCACTAAATTGTTCAACAATGCAACGTGCAATACCCGTTTATGAGTACAAGATGCTTGTATTTACGGTCTTCGAAATGCTAAAAGCGCCCGTGGAGCAACTATAACGTTTTATTATCCTCTATAGCACAAACCATACACATAAACATGGTCCAATAATACCTCCCACAAGAAGTATCGACGGCAACGTGCCAATACCGTGTGAGGGGAATTGCATGATTACTTTGTTCTTATTTAAAGTTGTGGTTAAGTTTAAAATTGCTGTTTCTGAAGAAATGTAGGTTATATTTTTATTTGGTAATTTTATCGATACAGTAAATAGCTTTACTTATTTGTTATAAAAATATAGCGCCAGCTAGTTCTTTTTCTTTTATATCATCTTTAAGGATAACATATTCGTGCAAAAGAAGCTGACTGCTCAGAAACCGAGACTAGTCCTATATATAAATATTTTATCGGTACTAACCTCCGTCTCCTTAAATATAAAACAAGTAGGTCAAAGATTAAAGGAAGTTGTGTCGCATCAGAATTTTTTATTTTCTCCTAAACAGCTAATTCGGCAAAATAGCAGCAAAGGCTAAAGAAGTTTATTCGCGGATTTGCCGGCGTAATATCAGGCGACGGGGCATGGGACTAAGCAAAATTTAATTTAGCCCAGTGAAAATTGGCCGGACTTACTTTAAAAAGGAAATGCTGCTTGACACTGCAAAAGTGATTTATGTTAGCAAGACACGCTAAATTTGTGTGTTACTTCATTATTACTTCGTCAAACTCAAGCAAGCAAGCAGTAGGTAATATTTTACATAATTACAACTTACTTTATAATGTGTAGCGTGAATTTGTACATAATGTACAAACATTCAATCATTTAGGAGATCGATAGTGCTAATAACAGCACATAAATTGACAACTAAGCCAGCCTGACAACTAATTTTGACTATCAACCACTCGTTATCATCAATATTTTGTCCCCATCCATCATTCAACTCATAATCCCGACAAGTGCTTGCATCGAACCCAACTTTTCAAAGTAATGGCCTACTTACAAGCATTACAAATAAGGCCATCCACTTCTGATCCCCTAATCACAGCTGGACACGGCTTGGTCAATAAACCGAAAAAGGCGACTTTTGACAAGACTAATCCTAAGTGCAACTTGGCCGATAAGGATTATACCGGGGCTCTAATGGCCTTTATCCCTTGGCCCAACAAACGTTCATAACTCACCGTCTTGGCTTGGCTCAACCGACTTAACTTTGGCAGGCGTCATTTCTCAAAAGGCATGCGGTGACGTACTACCCAGGGGGGGTTGTTCTTCACCCCTCTCGTCTGGAGATTAATAAATATATAGGTGGACGTGGAAAAATGTAGCACTTAATTTGGGAGAGATGAGTTGCGTATTCGAAGCGTGTATTTCTTGTGTGAGGGTTATTGGTATGTTGAGGAATTCATATTTTTCTTGTCGTTTCATTGTGAGATGTAGGTCGATGACTTGTAAAGAATTTTGGAGTTCCTGAACTTTTTTCAAGTTTTCTGAGTTAAAACTTTATGACTTATCATTATAACTCAGAAGCATGTAAGGTTTTTTACCTTGTCCATAAAACAAATGTCGTAAACGTGCATTTAATTGCGACTCTCCGTACAAAAATATATAAACCTCTAACAAAACCCTTTCATCACTATCTTCTCACCGAAAACTCGAAAAAAAAAACCCCCAGACTTAAGCGCAAACATTCCAAAAAAATTAAGCGTCGCAAGTACGTATTGTACGTACGTTGGTACGTACACACGACGCGTCATACTAATTGCTCAGAGTGCATGTCAAAGGCGTACCGGCGTCGCGCCGGATTCACATAATGGTGCATGGGGGGGTTGCAAAAAGGAATGTATGAAAAAACGCGAGAGACAGACGCCCGTAAGCGTGTACTCAAACTAAGATTCGGTTACAAACAGTTGTTGTTCCTAACGAGAAATCGCGACGACAATAGTGGTAGACTTGTATGTGGCCAACCTTATTGGAGACTCTATTATTTTTAATCGAATTGTGTTTGACCTAAAATCTGGAGTGGTTGGAGACTTGGGAGCAATTCGAGTGGCATTTGACGATGCGATGTTTTTACGTGGTATTGGGATTCTTTCATTTGTTATAAGATTGTTTTCAATAACTCATGTTACGTAGATGGACAGTAATAATTTAAGTAGATTGTTTTTCAATTAGAACTCAATGAGGTTCTTGATTCACTTTGGATTGTAGAGTTAATAGTAACTTTGTCTCGCGTCACTTTAAGTAGAAATGGCTTTAGGCAAGTAAATAATAGTATTAGTTCTTCTTATATCGCATATTCAATATAATTAAAGAATGCAGCAGTTCTTAAAATTAAACTGTGTAGATCGAGTGGTTATAAAGTAAGAAGTTTTAGGTTATGGGCCGTTCGTTTCACAGTATAATCGACCACACAAGCAAGAGCTGTAAACCTCTCTCTTATAATAATAGGTAATATTTAATTTTATTATCTTCTACGGGGTAAAGTAAAAAATTCATCTATGATTGTAATCCATATTTTAAATGCGAAAGTAACTCTGTTCGTTTGTATGTTACCTTTTCACGACTAAACAGCTGATCCCATCGTAATGAAATTTGGCAAGGGTACAGATTAATACTGAGGAAGGACATAGGCTATCTTTATTTTTCTCACATATACTCACTAAAATTCCCAAGCGAATGAAGTCGAGGGCAATACTTAGTAATAGATATAATATTATAGATATAATATTACATTGATATTAACCACAACTTCCTCTGTTAGAAACTCAAAAATTATCATCATAAGTTATTAGACTAACATTGCATATTTACCAAAGTTATTCATGCCTATATTGATCTGATTATTTTAACTATGCATTAGCTCAGTCTATTAGAAAAACAATGTTATTATAAGTAACATTTATGGTAATATAATTAATCACAGATTTATTAATTATTATTGACGGCAATTTTACCTGTACGGGCAACGGGTTGTGTTTTATCTAATTGCAAATAATATTCCAGTCAAGCTCTCAAAACTGTTTTCGATAAATAAATGAATAAATCTGCTTTGTTCATAATTATACTGATTCTTCACACACTGCAAACCTGTTAATAAAACACACGACAACAACATTTTGGCAAAAACATCGACGTAGTGACATGATATTTTGATATTATGTATCCGTAACTGACAAAGGAAGTAGTAACTTAAACCACGCTTAAAATCATAATAGATATGTAATACTAACCCTTACAGCAATAGAGGAAGACCGAAGAAAAGATGGATGGACTGTGTGAAGTACGATATGGCTAGAAAGGAGGTGACTGCTGAGATGACGAGTAATAGAGAAGTATGGAAGAAGAAGACATGTTGCGCCGACCCCAAATTAATTGGGATAAGGGCAGAAGAATGATGACTAACCCTGACAGCTTTAGATGTAGATACTGAATAGCATGTTACTAAAAGAGTGTTGAATATAGATAAATGTTGCTGGATGGAGAGAGTAATGCTGACCATTGAAACAAAGGGATGTATTGTGAAAGGATTGATATGAAAAAGAAGGAGTAAATGATAGTGTGATATTATGATTGACAGAGAAGAATGGTAGAAATAAACGCGTTGCGCCGACCCCAAGTAACATTGCAGTGACCGTACAAGGGTATGAAGATCCCGTCGGGGCTGCGAGTTGTTCGCAAGAGATACCGCGGCCTCGACATGAAGGGCTAAAAAGGAACATGGGTGGTTTTTAGTCAGTAGAAGTCTGACACTCCCTTTCGCTCTGGCCAGAGCGGGAGGGGTTATTTGATGATTTTCCACCCACCATAAAAAAAAGGGTATGAAGATGATGAAAAGTAAATACAGATCGCAATTAGTTGCATTGCATTTGAAACCGAAGCTCTAAGACGACGAAATCAGCTTTCAGCGACTTCGTTTTATCTACCAAAAGGTTGATCAGAAACTTTCAAATGTTGCGATATAATTTGCCAAAACATCACGTCACTATCACTAAAAAGCATCAAAATATGGATAAAATACTTACCCGTTGGGGCGGTAGTACTTGGCGAGGACTATGCGTGTGTTTTGGCGAACAGGATCCATGCTTTTCTTTCCTATGAGACTTCAAACCTCGCAGCAGCCTTGAAAACGTCGTCACCTTCTTCTTGGCCGTACCCAGGCAGTTGTCTACGAAAAGAATGCCTGCTTAAAATTAAATTGTGACTAACTACAGAATTGTGGAAAACGAAAATTACAAGGACAAAGTACTACTTTTTTTCTAAATGGCATCTCGCAGGTCAAAAATGAGGAAATGAGGCTGGCTTCTGTTTAACCGAACTATCATGTTTGGTGCCTTGTGTGTAAGGCCTCCAAAAAATACCGAAATGTATCTATCTATGTGGTAGTCAAATTTAAATATTAGCTTAATAATTTAATTAGTAACTGATTATGCAGTGAAATGGTAAACTAAGATTTATAGATAAAATAAAATAAAATACTTTCTTCTTTTCTGTTAATGGACTCTCCTACTTAAACCAACGAAATAAAACACCTACCTATTAATTTGACTAACAAAATTGCTTTTCACAAATTAGGTCTAAAAACGCCAGTCATGACCCGACAGTCTAGCCAACATTAGAAGGTAATAAATCAAGCACTCAACTGCTAGGCATATTTTAGGTTTTTTCTTCACATTTGTAGCGTGTTTTCAAAGGTCTTGTATTATAACGTTTAATTGCTTATTAACACTGAGTGACGTGTAAGTTATAGTAGAAAATATCAACAATGACATTATAAAATGCATTTTTTGGGTTGCATGTGCATTTTGATACTTTATTTGAACTTAATTCCTATATCAATTATTGTAGGTAACACTTTAGTAAACCCTAACTAAACTGGTAACATTATCATTAGTTAATGTATTTGGTACCTGTTCTAAAATAAGATAATTAGTTCACAAAAATGGCTACTTAGATTAGAGCCTAGGTTATTCTAGTAAATAGAGTGTATATTTTTACCCGACTGCAAGGGAAGGGTTATGTTTTTCGCGACTATCTTTGTTTTTATTTAATTAATTTTGTTAATACAGAAGTTAGGAAGTCATAAGTTGAATAGACAGATATAATGAGATCATAAGACTTAATGCTTAGGTGAACGACAGGTACTCACCGCTTGGTGGAAATTCGTAGAAATACGCCGACCGTGGACTCAGGCAACTGAAACAAAATACGTTTTACATTAGCCTATTATGAACAGGAATAAAAACTCTCGGTTTTGTTGGCCTTTTTGTTTTGTTTATTCAACAGCAATCCGTAGTTCGATACTGCATTTATATTAGCATAATCCTTACACGAGACTCTTCATTATCCGCAACACTCTGACAATTCTCACAAAAGTCCATATATCAAAAAGAATATTAAAAAACAAACTCCAACAATTGCCGTAAACAGAAAAACACAACACGGATATTGCGGAAAACGGAAAAAGATCGCACTAAGCAAAACGTTCGGAATTCGGAAAATGGGAAATTAATCGACTTCGGCATTAACAATACCCGCTAATGATGATTGTCCGTGAAATGAGTGGCGGTTAATGAAATCGTAAATTTTGTAAAGAGTTCGTTTTGATGTGTCCGCGCCCTTAATCAGCTCCGATAATTGAACGTTTAAACCGACGTTAATTTTACGAGTATAAAATTAATACGTCTGGTATTTTAAATGTTATTTCAATTTCGTATTATTGAATCTGAAAATGTGACTGTCAGCAAATAATTGAATATTGATTGGTTTTGGCGGAAATGAAAGTCGTTGATTTCAGGGTTTTATTATTGCGTACAACCTTTATAAACACAATTATGTGGAAGATTTTATACCGAAGGTATAAATTTAAAATTATCCTAAATATACCATATTACCTACGTAATTTAGATTGTTTGCGGAAAAGTAGTACCATTTTTTAACTGAAAACCATACCAAAACATTAATTATGGAATTTCAAGACGCGTATTTCCAAACAATGGTTCAATATCGCACATGTTTCAGTTCGCTAACCCAATATAAAGTTGGGATCAGGCAATAAATCAGAATGAGTATCATATCGCCACCATGCAATGCCGCGGATGCAATGAATATTGATTTTCTCAACAATTTAGTTCTACGTTGGTAATAAATTTATATTAATTTCGATTTTGTTGGTATGTTCACACGCTTTATCAAAAACTTGCCGTGGGTTCTAAATTAGGTGTTTGATTTATTAACCAATCATAAGTTCATAATACAATTTGAATAGTTTTCCATAAAGCTAACTGTTCTAAAAATATAATGTAGGTCTGTATAAACAGATAAAAATACCAAATATAAAAACCATCACACTGTTTTCAGATTTATTTTCCAAACAAAGTTAGTTAAATCTAACAAATTAAAGTTTTATTAATTTACGCAGAAATTTGTTTTCATTTGAACATTAAATCATTATTTCAAAATCGAACTATTAACTTTCTATAGGGACAACATAAATACTTCATTCCACAAGCTATAACTATTTAATTGTCATTCAACGCCACGATTTCCAAAGCGGTCTTCATTTGAAAGTCATAAAGTTCAATTTAAAGACGCACGTTATAACTCTCACTCGGTCATGACAAAGCCAATAATTGCCAGGCGACTCATAAAAGCTATACGAAACCGGACCTATGTCGAAACGTAATCGAATCTAGCCAACAAAGCAGATAGCGAATCAGAACTAACGACACACTGCGCATTCTATAGCACTGAGATAAATTTCGTCTAGTTAGGCCGCGTATCACGGCGTTTCTCGCGTTTCCCGTATCTCGACACCCGTAATCGCGTACCTTGTTAGTGGGATTCCCGTCTGTGCGTAGCGTTAATTGAGTAAGCAGTACGCATATCGCCCTAAATGCTAGTACATACTAGGTATACAGTCTGTATCTCGGTATTTTATTGATTTAAGCAGTTAAACTCAGCTTTTGATTACTTGCTGGTAATATTTGTTCAGTGAAGTAAATATTATAAGTACGGCGCACAAAGGCGTGTGCTCGGGGCATAAGAGGACCGGTTGCATCGACATTATTGCAGTCCCTGGGAATTTCTTTGATAAAAATAATTTCTCATGCTTGACTTCAATAAACCGAGAGTGTGTGCACAGTAATATTGAACCTGAATGTATTTATTTTGATATCCTATTTATGAAGCGCGGAAACAAGGACAGGCAAAGTTAAAATAAACATACATGTATTTACTTTCGTTTAAAGGTTTAAGAAGTTTTTCGCAAGAATTCTCCTTGGTTTAAGGTCTCTAGCAATCTAACGTTACTAATGTAAGAAAGTTAGATACAATATCTAACAAGTGCACTACAATAATAATAATAGATTAATATTCAAACAAACAATCATTACATCACTTATGTCTTAACGTATGTTAATACCATAGTGCTAAGATCGTTAGTCTCAGCGTTCGTTTCCATCAATTGACACAAAATTATGACTGGTATGTTTCACAGAGCACGGAGACTCCAAAGTGGCCGCTGTTAGAGGTACCCTCAAGGCTTTCCATACCGAATGTTTCTTCCTCCTAAGATTTATACTAAGACACTTCATTAAAGGAGGTCTGTGACAGAAGTTGCACGATATACGCTCTTTTGTTGCTACGAATTTTAGAAGTGTAACATCATTTACTATCTGCCAAGGCTTTTTTCGGCTACAGAGGTCTAACCGGATAAAGCTGAATGCCAATATTTTACAGGAACGACGGCCTGTCTGATCTTCACAAATCAAGGTCACTGGGTTTAATGGGTTTAACTGGGTTTAAACACCCAGTCACATTATCTCTAGATTCTGCTTGATAGCGATGATTTTCTAAGATGATGGACACATGACAATTGCAGTCATTTATTTATTTATTTAACACTTACTTCAAGCAGATATTATTGAGGTGGACTTAATGCCATATAGACATTTTCTACCAGTCAACCTTTGGGTGATGCAGAGACAGATTGTGACGGTGTCATCGACGCCAGCTCCAGAGATAATGCGACCGAGTTGTTCTCTTAACTCTGAGCATCGGGATCTGTCTCCACTTTTATATTTTTTATTACTTGTAGCCACAAAACAATATTGACAAAATAATATTTTTTTGGTGGAAACGAATCTCGGGATCCGTGGTGACAACTCGCCGGGATTCGTGTTTAACCAAATCGGATCCCGGGATTGGTGGAGACAATCCCTGTCTTGTCTCTAATCACTGTCGGCTCTATGATTCCGTACTCTGAGGTAACACATAGAATTTACGTAACATAACTATCGTAAAGGTTCGTTAGTTCGTCTGTTTTACTTGTCATATGTAGGCGTACTGTTATTGTATTTAAAGATGTAAATTGTTAGTCTTCAAAGTTTAGTGGTTTAATAAAGTGGTGTATTTTATTGAAGGGCACAAAAGGTGATATTTGATTCATACGTAGATATATTATTTTAATGTGGAATTGATAATATAATTTATTCTTGCGTGCATTACTTGGAACACTATACACGCATTTTATTGTTGGTTAATAAATTGCTTTGTGATCGAAAGGTTATTTACGTGTTTGGTTTGTACTTTCTTTTTATCCATTTATACATAACTAACTGAAGCAAATCAGTTTTTTACATGGAAACTCTGCATTTTTTATAATTAAATAGTCTCTGGACACATGCCAGCCGAACCAAAGAAAACCTGTACAGGTTTCGGTTTAGGAGAGATTCCTAGATGAGCGCTTGAGTGTAAATGTGGTGTGCCACAAACGATGAGACACCTAATACGTTACAGGAGCAATGGACATGATGTCAATTTTTGGGCTGAATCAATTTATGACCATCGACACGCAAAGAAGAGAATAAAAATATAATATTATCTAAAATAAGTGTCTCGATCTCGACTCGTAAATATTCTTTACATGTTAATTATTAATTTTCATCAAAACAAAAGGGTTACATTATTCAACTTTACGAGATAATTTTATTTTGAGTTGAGAATTTTCCACCGTAACTTTGTTCACACAAGCCGAGAGGTATCCTTATATTTTAATACTTTAAGAAGTCGCAAGCTTTGATGCTTGGTCGGATGCAAAGAGTTCAAGGTTCTTTAAAGGGATGTCGTTATTTAGGAATTCGTTCATTTATATTTCAGAAAATGGGAGAAAATTTGCAGTTACCCCTTAAACTTTTTGTACATTAATCAGCAGGCAGCGAGAGATTTTTTATGGAGGGGGCTGGTTTATTTAATTTATGATTCCTATTTCCCCCTTTTTTTTTGGTGTTGATCTATGAAAAATAAAAGGTTAAAATTAACATTGCAATTGCAGTAGCAACTGACATTCAGATTTTAATGTTTGGCCTTATCCAAGTATCCATTGTTTAGACTTAATGAATGGGATCAGTTGTCTGAAGAGCCATACCCTTTTTTTTTTGTCGTATGGAAAATCATCAAAATAAACCCTCCCGTTCTGGGCAGAGCGAAAGGGAGTGTCAGACTTCTACTGACTAAAAACCACCCATGTTCCTTCTTAGCCCTTTATGTCGAGGCCGCAGTATCTCTTGCAAACAACTCGCAGCCCCGACGGGAAGAGCCATACCCTGACCTCTTAATTTTGTTTGGGCATTTTATCGATCAACTGGGAAATGAAGGCCTCATCAAGTTTTAAGTAATTAAAAATGAAAACTGTTTCTTACTTTCATACATTATTAACCTATACTCTGCTACTTTTTCAGCATAATCGATATGCCAACTGTGCTTTAAATTGAAGTCTTTCTCTCTCCGTAAGCTCCCAAGAAGAATTTCAATCGTTTTCAATATTCTGGGGAATATAATTATCTAATAAGGGAGTACCCAAAACTATTGACATCAAAACGACGGCTAGCCTTCATGACTCTTTTTAGCTTCAAATCCTCTCCATCAGCACAAGAGCTGAATTGGTACTCAGAATCAATTTCAGAATCAGTTAGTTAGTCACGGTGCTCGTAAACGTTCAGTTTATAAGCTAGTCGCTTTCATTAGTGCTACAGATAGGTTAAGCGGTGTTAACGGGGTAGTGTGGTATTCTGGTTAATTCTGCAAGATATTATACTATACTATTAAATGAGAAATATTTGTAATCATGTTCTCGAAAACGGCTCTAATGATTTCGATGGTAGATGCAATATGGGAGTTTACGGGGGCGTAAAATAGATCTTACTAGGAAATCTCATATCAGGTAAAGATAATTTTCTCCTTTTTACCCGAAAAGAGCTTGGTCGCCCAAGTATGCAAATTATTTATTAAGTTGTTAAAAGTTGTTGTGTTAAACGTTGAAAATTGTTCCCAACATAGCTACGAAAAGGCTCGCAGACAGATTTTGAAGCGAAACATAAATATAGATTAATCGTCAATCTTAATTTTTTGTGATAATTTCGGGTTTTTCCAACTATTTTTTACATTAGTATTTTCCGGAAGTGTAAGGTAGTGGTGTACTCACCTTTGCTCTATTTTTAAACTAAGTTGTACTGTATTAAGAATCAGCTTTTCTTTTTAACCCTTATTGCGTTCTAGTCAAACGGTGAGTGTACCGCTTACGAAATCAACCCAATAAACTTTTATAAAACAAAGAATTAAACCAATAAAACCTTTCAACGTACGTACACCTTTAAATATTTACCATCGCTAATAACTTAAATAATTAAATTTTAATTATCCCAACGTCTGGTCTGTGTAATTGCAAACTATTGTATATTATAATTTTTATTGCATAAGCAATAAAAGATCTAGCTTAATGCTGAAATATTCCACTTTAATTGCTAGAATAGAAACTATTTCTGGAAATACTACGGTACATTTACTATGCTAATATTTTCTCTAGTGTACAGTCAGTGCCCAGCTTTATCTGACCCCATGTTTTAAGATAAAGAGGGTAAGTGGTGTAAAAAGAGGGATCAGATAATGCTGGGCACTTACTGTACAATCATTGTCAAATTATCAGCCCGTAAACACCCACCGCAGAATGGTGTTCTGCTTCTTCATAGACCGGTTGAGAGAATATTGCTTGTAATCACTGTCTTGGCAAACGGATTGGTGATTAACATACGTCGTTATTTCTTAGTATCGCACAGGATAGCTTCTGGAGTCCACACTTCCTTAAATTAAAACTAACTAGCTTTGTGTACCTATTTAGGTAACATACATAAAAACAACGGGCAATGTGAATCGGAGTCGCACATAAATGGTGTAATACCATCGTAGTAGGGAATAAATAATAGTAGGTAATAGGAAAAGAGTTAGATTTTTTAATAAAAAAATAAATTAAAAATGATAGGGGGATTTATTATTATTTTTATTATTCAGATGGACGTATGGATAGTGCGTACCGTTACTTACACTTTTTTCTTTTTTTTGGCAGGTGGAAAATCATCAAATAACCCCTCCCGCTCTTGGGCAGAGCGAAAGGGAGTGTCAGACTTCTACTGACTAAAAACCACCCATGTTCCTTGTTAGCCCTTCATGTCGAAGCCGCGGTATCTCTTGCGAACCACCCGCAGCCCCGACGGGACCGTTACTTACCCTTCAGGTATGGAACCCTAAAAACTGACCAAACATTAACTTACAACTTAAAAATGTAGAAATGTACAGTAACCTCATTCGGATTAATCAAATCTACAACTCCCGGACTACCGACTAACGTACACCCACAAAGTCTATATTACCATAAATAATCTCTATTTGCAATCGAATAACACTTTTACGAGTAATTCATTAGGCAAACTAGTAGTGCAAAGATCTAATTAGCATTGTAAGACATGCTAGATTGGATGCGTGGGCCAGTGACGCGGTTTCCCTGGTACAAATTTATGGGAACACCCCCGCTTGCTCGAGAAAGCAACAGAGTTTAATAATAATATTCCTGGCTGCACTTAGGAAGCTGTTAACTTTTATGGTATTTAGATCTTATTAGGGATAATGGTTTAGGAGAGGAGCTGGTGGTTTAGTAATAACTGCCATTCGGGTCGATCTTTAGGTTAAGCCGCGCTTGCCTAGGTTGGTCTGTGGATGGGTGACCGCCCATTACATACCGAGGTTCCTCCGTGCCTTGGAAAGCACGTTAAGCTGTTAGTCCGGGCTGCTATATATAGATTTTTGGAAGTCGTTACAGGTAGTCAGTGACCTGAAAGTCTGACGACCAGTGTTATCGTATTACCCAGTATTAACTGGGTTGTGGAGGTCAAATAGGCAGTCGCTCCATGTAAAATACTGGTACTCAGCTGCATCCGGTTAGACTGGAAGCCGACCCCAAGACAGTTGGGAAAAAGGCTAAGCAGATTTAGGGAGAATGGTTTAGTTTGAATATTTGTATTGAGGAGCTCGTTGCTAAATAATAACTGTCGCTCGGGTCGATCCTCAGGTTAAACCCTGGCTGAATTGGTTCGTGGATGGGTGACCATCATTTCATATCGAGTTTCTTCTGTGCCTCGTTAAGCACGTTTAACCGTTACAGGTACTCAGTGCCCCGAAAGTCTGTGTGTCAACCAGTTTTAAAAAGGGGTATCGTGTTACACGAAACTAACTGGGTTGTAGAGGTCAGACAGTCAGTCGCATCATGTAAAATAATGGTATTAAGCTGCATCCGGTTAAACTAGAAGCCAACCCCAATATAAATTGGTTTTCCAATCAATGTTGTTGCTGTACATAGACAATCGTAAACTCACGACATGATTGACGCCACAAATAAGTGAATTTTCTGCGTAGGTTCAATCAATTAAATACGAAATTATTGTGAGTTACTTGTGTGTATTAGATTTATCAAATTACAAGATCCCAGTAAGGAATATTTTCCTCCCTAAGTACTCGTATTGCAATCTTAGGTACTTTTCCTACCCGTCGGGGCTGCGGGTTGTTCGCAAGAGATACCGCGGCCTCGACATGAAGGGCTAAGAAGGAACATGGGTGGTTTTTAGTCAATAGAAGTCTGACACTCACCTTCCGCTCTGCCCAAGTGCGGGAGGGGTTATTTGATGATTTTCCACCCGCCAAAAAAAAAGGTACTCTTCCTAATCTAGCCCGGGTCTTCGTGCTTTACAATATTTCAGTAAAAAGCCTTTTGTAGGTACGATATTGTCGTCATGATAAATAATGATGATGAATAAAAGACATGAAGTGAAAGACTGGTCATCTTTTCCCAAATAATTGTTGTTGTTTTAGCTTAAAAGTCTTTCCAACTCTAAGAATACCATTTCAGGTGTAAATCCACAGTTCACGCTTGACAGGTGCGCTGTGATCCGTGCTTAACGCAGTCACGAAGCGCATGCACGGATGAAGAGATCCAACCATCGCGCATCGTGCGTCCACCTGTAATAATTTCC
Organism: Diarsia brunnea; assembly: GCA_949774965.1. Taxonomy (NCBI): domain Eukaryota; kingdom Metazoa; phylum Arthropoda; class Insecta; order Lepidoptera; family Noctuidae; genus Diarsia; species Diarsia brunnea. The sequence goes on along the minus strand of OX459003.1, from coordinate 10,974,062 downwards.
TAACAGTTGACACCCACGTTACGGTGAGGGTGGCCTATTTGCTGAGGACTCTACTCGTCCCACTTAGAGACCAATTTCAGAGCTAAATATAGCCTAGTGCTCGCAGATATTTTTGGGATGCTCTTATTATATTTGTGGAAAAAATAGGACAAGTTTGTTACTATACTTATTAGCAGAATAGGAAGGAGTTGAAAATGTGTACTGATTTTTATAAGTTTTCAAGCAAACCTACATTAATAATTATTAAACCATTCATAACAAACATAATATAACTTCACGCCTAAAAACTCCCAACGCTTGAGCAGAATTTTACCCCTATCGCACACACATATTGTCAATTATTTTTAATTCCCATGTACAGACGCCAGAGTACATCAAACTACCCGAAACTGACAAATTTTCCACATCATCCTTAAACCTAATTAAGTAGTAAGTAATTCGACAGATTATAGTAGTATATCATAATAAATTAATGAAGTAACTAAGGCAAATTCACAACCAATTTGCATACATATCTGAAAATCAGTAACAAGAAAACACAACATGTTTTCGCATCTACAAGGGAGAAGATTTATAAAACCCCACGCAATATCTTGTCTGTCAGACTCGACAGCCACGCTAAATAACTAACTATTACATGAACTATTTTCAACTATAACAATACGCTTTTCAAACATAATGTATTCATCACAGGCTTAAATCATGACTGTTCTGATGTAGCATTTGTATTCCTCGTGTCATACTCGAACCATTTTTAATCCGTCATCGGAGTTTTATTTTTCTCAAAAGTATTATAAGCAATGTGTGCTGCACATTACTCATGTCTCTGTTTAACCCTCCGACTACGCTGATGTTTGTATTAAAACCTATTTTATTTATTTAAACTTTATGCACAATAGTGATACATAGGCGGACTTAATGCCAGAAGGAAGAAGTAAAAATATTGGATGGGATTTCAACTAAAACAACTCTTTTTGTAAATGGCCTAGAAAAAGATTGCGTTACATTTTTTTATTTTATTTGCCACATCTTCATCAGAATACATGTTAACCCTTTCAAGAACTCTGCAATGTCTAAATTACTTTTTTCTCATTTCTCGTAAGCAAAGTGGGACAGACAGCAAATAAAACGTTTTTCATCGATAAATCCTTTACTACAGTTACCTTATTAGTACTAGTTTAGTAGCCAATAAAGATTTTCCTTTATTTAAATACGGTCTTAACACAAATTTCTTCGTGCGAGCGCCCGGCCCGGACATATCCATCAGTCGTTAATTTGAATTTATTTTACAGCAAGCACCGGCGCGGTGTAATGAGAACTTACTTCAGCGGGTCTCAGTGTTGGGACGATTGACGAATATTTATGTGTACGCTGGGTTTTTGTTTGTTTAGGGTTAGAATAAGCTTGGGAAAATATTTTCTCTTTTGGTGTAACCGATATTACGTGTGTTTCTCATTGAATTTATAGGTGTACATTTTTTACATTTTTTTTTAATGTACATAAATTGATATTATGGTTTCAATTTAGCTAAGTGGTTTGACAAAGTGTCAATGATGGAAGTGACGTAAGCTACCGAAAATTGACAATTCTTTCATTTTAATCCCATTGAACGTTCAGCATAGCTATTCGCAAACAACAAGACGCTTACGCTGCGATAAGCTTTAAAATCATTTGCCACTTGTCCTGCCCCTGCCCTGGAGTTAATTAAAATCTCTATATGACCAAGCTAACCGATTTGGAAACAGGTTTCAACCTACTCTATCCCATTTTCTATTCCCCAAAGAAGAATGCAGTTTGCCTCTCCCACTAACCGTGCATCACTTCGCCTATTCTCAACACGGAGGCCGCCTCTGTCGCCAATCGAATGTCTGATTTCAATTTAGATTAGCATTTAAACATGCAGCGCAAAAGCTTATCTAACGAGTACACCTGTTAAAGTCCAAATAATTTATGACTACGTTCGTAGCTATTCTCGTTATCGTTAACATTTCGTGTAAGCCGACCGCGAATTTTCTAAGTCGAATAAGGATAAAGTTGTTTCGGCTTGCGTCGGCATTTGCAGGGTTGATTGCAAGTTATTGTTGTAATGATCACTATTCGAGTGTTCGCAGTACTATCGTTTCATATTAAGTTATAGTTAAGTAATTTTTTTTTTAACAAGCCGACTAAGTTGTAATTATTATTTAATAACATTGATGATGTTTATGCGTATATTTTCTGTAAAATAGACTAAAGGTACGGTCAAACTGACCGGATCTGGATTCCGGACTGCTGGTGGACATCAAACTTTGACAAATATTTCAGGATAACATAACATCACTCCTGTAATCCTCGTAGGGTTAGACAGAGGTGTACGTTATGTGCACAAACTTTTCGACAGTAAATATTGAGCCACGTAATAGGGGGCGAGTGTATGGCCATCAAACGGGCTCGAACCCAGAATAGGTGGCTGCTATTGAGAAATTATTGATAGAAAAATCTAATAGCACTCTATCTGATCGGGAATCGATCCCAGGACTTCGACTAACGAGGCAGTCATATTTCAGTACAATAAGTAACTATCAATGTTCTAGAGTTGGTCGTTTGATCTAATCGTCAGCGTCAGGTCCACACTCTTGAATTCCATGTAACGATACATAACTACATATACACAGTCCAGAAATAATTTATTAATAAGTATCTACGTTTATTGAAAGCATAAAATATTGTATTCACATAATTTTGACCTGCATTTCGTAGGTATATGCAATTGCATTAAAGTTGATTATTATCAACTTTAATGCAATTGCGTGACGTGTACTGGCAGCTTAATGCAGTTGCCAATTCCAGATGATTATGTTTCGCCTGAAGCCTCACTCGATTAACGTGTTTATAATATTCATCGATAAAGGATTAAAAACATGATTAACGGTGTTATTGCGTTAAAACAAAAGAATGAAATACTTGATAGGTACATCAGCAATGTAATGTGACTAGTTTAAAGTATTATATATTTGAAAACAACATAATTATCTTGTTGATATAATATCCCACTAACGGTTAGTTGGTTAGCGGATAATGGGTTAGTGACTAACCCATTATCCGCTGTCTCTAATTATTATAAATGTTTTATTATTTTAAATATAAAACCTTTATATTTAAGAATCGTTCCCACCTAAAAAATCTTGTTTAAAGTCTGAGCTGTTTTGTTCAAAAGTGCAATAATTGCACGGTCAAAATGAATGGTACAACTGATTCTTTTTCAAAATTATTTCTTTTATAAAAAATTTCAATGTATGGGATTTAAAATGATGTAGGTACTTTTAATACGTGGTATAACCGTTGGTGCGCCGTTGTGCCTTCCACCCTTTATAGTCAACTTGTAATGTTCCCACTCCTGGGTCATAGGCCTTCTCCCTGTGGGAGGGCCTCGGTTATAATTTACCCCATTAGCCTAATGAGGGTTGCTGGTTATGACACGGTTTCGAGTTTTTCACTGAAACTTGTTATGTAACATACTTGGTTATGCCCGCGATTTCCCCTGCGTTGATTATTGCCCCACGGGACCGTACTACCGCGATAGAAAGTATCCTGTGTTCGGACGAACACAGGATACTGGCAAAGTGGCAATTTTAGATCCCCGGATATGCAGTTCCTATCCAGGTTATGCCTATCCAGGTTGTGCAAATCATAATATGAATTGCGTTAAAAAGCGTAAAATGGACCTTTCATAAGAGTAACTGCATCTGTGACCATTTTACGAATTTTAACGCAATTCATATTATTTACCTGTTACGATCTATTTTCCTAAATGGTCAGAGACTCAGTTATGAATGGTCAGTTTTACACTCTTACTCGTTTTACAATGGTCAGTTTTACACTCTTACTCGTTTTACACTCTGAACCCCAGTATTTCATTCAAATCTGTTTGGTAGTTTTTTTCATAAAAGAGTAACAAACATCGATACATAAACCTACCCATCCTCACAAACTTTCTAAGAAAGGTCTAACTCACCTTTGATAGTTATGTTGCGTATTGTGCATGAGTGGTTGCGTCGGTTGCGCCAACAATAGTTGTTTTTGTTGCTGTTGCCGTTGCATCATCTGTTTGCCGAACACGCCGTACCCGAACCCGTATATTTCGTCCTCTTCTTTCTCTGTGAGGCAGCTTGAGGGCTGTTAAAAAGAAACCAGGTGTTACAAAATAATATTTTCATACTCCAGAGATAGGATTATTATTTTATTTTGACCTACCTACACAATGTCTTAAATATACTATTATTTCTCCCACTAAGTTCTTCAGCTAACATGCCTGACATAAATAAAACAAGAACCTATATTATAAAATAAAAGTCAATAAAGTATAATAAATATTGACTCTTATAAAAGTAACCATGAAGATTACTTTTATCCGTCTCTTCAATAACTTTGAGCAAATTACATTTATATGAGACAGAAGAAAGTAAATACGTTTTGACAAAAATAATAATAGGTCTTCACAAAAAAAAACCTGTATTAATATCAGACTTGCTCTAAATGCGAAAGAAACCTTCTGAAGGTAGGTAATCCGCTTTACTTAGAGTGTGTTCACAAAAAAATTAAATCATATTCACAAAAACGGTTCAAATATCACTGGCAATGTTGAAAGCCTAATATTCCTGGCTAATTTTACACAAAGCGACGATTTGGCCCGCTTAGTCTGATTACATGACATGATCCTATTATTTATTCAGGCTATTTTATCTGTGGGCCTCCGCGGGCCTCATCATTGTGACCTTGGACTTTTGTCTGATGGCCGACAGAGGATTTACGTTCAAGTTCATCACGTACTTTCATATTGTACCGTTTGCAAGGTCGTTTTTTCATTTAAGTGTGAATGTCTAACATCATTTTTGTGTTTGATAACAAATTAAGTGTAAAGAATGTAAGAAATTGAGATTTCATAATTATAGTTATGAAGGTACAATAGATGTATTTGCGTGCTGTTTCTTAAACATATCGTAGTGTTTCTATTAATGCAGGTTAAAATAACAGATGGCTGGTATCAAAATTAAACTAGGAAGTGAAAACATCCTGAAAACTAACGTCAAAAAAATTGGTACAGTTAACAAATCTAGCATGGAGCCAAAAAAAGTATATGAATATGGTGCCAAATACATGCTACGATCCAAAGTGTTTTAACGCAAAACTTTCCAATTTATATCTACATAAGTAGTACAAACTGACACATTTACATGCACCAACAAACTACAGAAGCCAGCAAATAATAAAAAAGAAAAATAATGACTCTAAATCTACAACTGACTACTTCGTGAAATTGATGACCATTCCCAAAAACAAATGAGAACCGCACTCAACTCACCGAATACTTTCCAGGCACATAAATGGGCTGCGAATGCGACGTGGTCAAGTTATTCAAAGCTAGGGAACCAGGACTTGCCGAAGGTGGAGTTTGGGGTGTTCCAGGGCCTCCAAGCACCCTCATACGAGGTGACATCTCGTCCCATTCGTGTCTCCGTAACTCTTCGAGGTGGTCTAGAACGTCGCCATAGTGCGTTGAGAAGAGGTCCGCGTATCTGGAAGCCAGACCTTCTAGGTAGCCCCGGTCTCCGTCCTGTGAAAGAAATAAAACAGATTATTAAATACCTAAATAAGCTCCCTTGTTGGTTTAGTGGTCGCGACTGGTGAACGAGTCCTGGGTTCGATTTCCGGCTCAGGGAAAAGTGTTATTGAGATTTCCTATCAGAAATATCACAGTAGCAACCACGGAATAAGGTTTTGTGGTTCCGGTTTATGGCAAAAGGCTTACCCCTATTACATGGGACTTAAACATAATTAGCGAGATGTGATTATTCTGATGAGGTACAATCCTTCAGGGATTATGTTATGTAAATAAATAAACAATATCTATGTAAGAGATGTTATGCTGTTGTCTATCAAAAAAACATGTCCTTCGACTAAAATGTAGTCACAACGCCCACAGAAAAGGGACCTAAGGCGGATCTTTTGTGAATAATAACATGATGAAAGATGGCAGTGTTTTAGTAAACATCACTAGTCATAGTTTTTTTTATGATATGATTGTGCCTGCTAGCCAAGCCATAATTATGTAAGTATGCCATGATTTAAAGTTTGTTCTACACAAATAGGTAATGAAATGCTACTACGTTTTACATGCGTAGTAAACCAGCGAAACACTTGAAATTCAAGATTCTCACATGATAACTTTATCTGATGGTATAAAACTACACATCTTTTTATATTCCTGACACTCACGTTTTATATGTGCTCATAAAACAGCTAAGACAATAAAGAACCAAACGTTAATTGAATAAAATATGTGCTAACGGTTTTAACTAATCAATAATCAGATGTATCAATCATAAAACCATCGAAATCACGTTGTCATATTGTCAACTATACTTGAATGTTTAAGTAAGACCATTTTATTAAGGCTTTACCAAAGAACCAATACGATCTTAAGTCACGATAAACACGGCGTTCAATTTCACAGTAATTACAACTGACACGGCAAAATTAACGAAATTGAGAAAAAAAAACTCGTAATTATCCTACCTAGACCTATTTGCTTTAAGTGACTTTTCCGTGCAATTTCCGTTGAGTCACAAAAAAGGGGAGAATCGACGTAAAGTAAGGTAATTAAGAAGAAGAGAGAATTAAAAGCCGGTTCTTAAATTTAAGGTATTTGTTGATGCATAATTGGTTTGGTGTGAGGTTTGTAATGTGTCAGACGTAATTATGTACTGTGTTTTGCAATTTTTTTTTATGACGCCAAGGTCAAAAAAGGTCAACCCAAACATTACAGGATAATCATCCTGTAATTTTTGGGTTGTTTTGACACTTTGTTTAGCGAGACTTTCGGGTACGATGGGATTGCTTTTCTCAATTAGTGCTGCTTTCAGCTAGAGCCAGAATAAACTGTGTCCAAAACAGTTCTGGACATAAATAAAGCACGCTAAAATTATAGCGGAGCTTTAAACCTTCAGCCTTACCTATATTTAATTGAACGTAAATAAACTAAAATCATTTACTTTAATACATTCTGAAGTTGATAAAAACCAAAGTCAAAGACACAATGGATGGACTGTGTGAAGGATGATATGACAAGAAAGGAGGTGTTTGATGAGATAACGAATAAGAGAAGCATGGAAGAAGATGACATGTTGCGCCAATTCCAAATAAATGAGAATAAGAGTAGGAGAATGACAATTTAAATAAACTGTTGTCTCATAGAAAAGTATTGACAATTCACGCAATAAGACGCCATAGAAATAAATACAAAAGTTACGACCACGGCCGAAGGATTGTGCGGAAGCAAAATAAACAACTCAAAATAATCTTGCCGCAAAACTCTTTCATTAAGACGAGAAAGCTAAAGACGAGGACTAAGGGCGGATAATTTCTGAAATTCCTTCGGAGATAGGAAATAAATTATCCGGTAATCTATTTTTAGAAGATTGTTTTCGCTTAGATAAGTTTCGATATCTTTAGCTTTAAGTTCCAGAAATGAACCTTCATTTCTTTATCGGATTCCAAAATAAGCATGCATTTAGCATTATTATGATTAAAAAAATAATGAAAGGTAAAACATAATTGAAATGTTTTTTTTTTATTTAAACGAAATAAAATCAAACGCTTAAATGATCTACATTTTTCAACATGTTATTTACCTAAAAACTTTTAACGCTTCATAACAGTTTTGCACCGGATCAGTCTTACATAATTTTACGATGTTTGCCCATCGCTTTCTTAAATAAACATTTCAGATCAAATGTTTATCTTTGCGATTCATAAGAATTTGCCAAGACAAACACTAAATCTGTTAACACTTTCCATATACTCAACCACTTCGGTGGTCTAGCTTTCATGACGAGAACATGTTGAAAGTTTCAATGTCTTGCATGTGGTAGTCACATAGTCTACAGTTTCCTGTACGGTGTTCAATGTCTAGATATCCTGTATTACTATTTCCTTTATCATTCATTGAAACCGCGCAATAAATCAAGGGCAATCCATCAAATGGGTAAAAAATCGTAGCTGTATCATTGAAGACCGCACTTAGAATTCCACTAGCGGTCGCATTGAGTCAAAGATGGCCGAAGGTTTATTTCCATTTTTAAATGAGAGCGGCTGAGAGCTTTGTCGGCTCGGAGTTTGTGCTCTGCGTTTTAAGTGGATTAAATCGCTCCACGCTCGTAAAACCGACAAGTGCTTGAGCTAAGAATTAAAGTAACCGTTCGACTTTTGCATGAGAAAGTGCTCGCGGGACCTTGCCTCGTAGTCACTCCGCACAATTTGATGTGGCCGATTTTTATTTATTTTACCCCTGAATCCTGGAAGCTGTTCAAACGAACTCTTTGCGGACTGCGACTGCTTTGTGAATACTCAACTAAAGAAATTCATTAACACTATCCGAATGGAGTGCTGCTGATTATCGATGCTTCTCACGCCCGCTCTGCTTCCGTTGAAATGGAATAGTCAATGGCAAAGCTTTTGCTGACTGAAACACTTAAAAATATAGCGGAGTGGGCGAACTAAGTCAAAGAACCGCCGTAAAAGACAATAATAAATAGCTCATGATGCTTCAGTAGAAGGCATAGTAACTGCTCTTGAATTTAAATGGTATATTTAGACCACGACCAGTCGTTTAGAGCATAGAAACGGGTTCATTGAATGGTTTGCCAACGGCAGCTGGAATGTTTTCGAAAAACAACCAAACGAAAAGTTAGGTAATAGAAACAGAACATGGCATTCGGGGAATTCTTTTATCGTTTTGTTTCAGATTATTCGTGGCATAGCATTCGTTGTCTATACGACCACAAGTATCTCAGAGCTGTTGCTACTAAATTAATGGGCTGCATGTAAATGTTAATTACCGTGTGTTAATTTTAAAATTTATTAGTATGAGTGGTTCGTTTCCGTGTTTTCATTAAATTAACCTTTGTTAACGTAATGAATAATAAATTATTATAATGTTTACGAAAGTAAATGTGTAAGTAATTACCTATTTTGTATAATATTCCGGATATAACTGCTAGAAAAGTTAGAAGTTATAAGAAAACCCTATAATAAATTAGTATTACAAACTCGTGTGTGGCAAATTAGACACCTTATCAAATATAAGAATGTTGGGAGTTAAAAACTCGTAATCGATTCTCATCAAAAGAGGAAAACATAGAAATTATAATTGGATATTGTTTTACCAAGCAAAATAACAAAATGTCACCTTAAAAGATCAGATTACCCAACTCCTTGGCTTAAATTAAACTTGAACACAACAAGTAACAAGGAAGACGAAATTATCAAGTTGAAAAGATCCGAAAAGCGTTAAAATAATCAATTCAGGTCGTGGGTTACTGGAGGACCGTCTGCGCCATCGAACTCAACTTTAAAATGAGTATAATTTGCAAAACTTGGGAATTATTTGCGTCGTCTCTTCGCAGAAATTTACTCAGTTTTTCCAGAGTTTCATTATAACAAGTTTAATTGAAGAGAGCGTCCGGTACATAAATTTAAACTTTTGGCATGCATTTTAATCTGCTTACCGGTAGTTAGTTGGAGGTAATGGCCACTAAATGAGTTTCTAGTTCGCTTTAAATTGTCGGCTCGTTAATAAAATAGGTGTAGGCAGGAGCTTTTGTGGTCGGGCTTAGTTGTTGCCTTTTAGCAACTTGTGTTACATAGGTGCTCTGTGCGCGGACATTCTTGTTCCTACGACAGTTTACATGTGTCGGCTCCACCGCACGGGAAATGGTGCACTACAATATGTAAATTAAATATTCGAAAATTTTTAGCTTTGCATAGTGGGGATGTTTGAAATTACGACTTTATTAAAAAATAAGCTCGCAGCTTGTCTTTAAAACTGGTATTTGTTTCAATATTTATTCATAAAATATACCCTCTGTTTTAATACACGGTTTTATCGTTTTCTTTATTAAGTTAACATACTACTGCATGCTTATTAGTACAACGTTTACGACAACATTATTATTTTCAATTAAACTTAAACACAGAGCGCTATAATCACTCAGCATCGCATGAATCCAATTTTAGCGCATAATAAGTCAAGAAAAAATCTATAAACGATGCACTCCCATAGGATAAAAGTACAAAATGAATATAATAGGCAGTAAAATACTGGTTTAATCGGTAATTTATGCTCATCAAGGAACAGATGCGGACAAGCTAGGAGTCACCATTAAGGCTCTATCATAAAACTGGTCCCGGACGCTGTGTTGTAAGTATACGGCTGGAATTGCATTGTGACGAATTTATTCTTTACTGCGGAAATTGGAGTCGTAATAATGCATTCCACTGCAGAAGTCAGGTATTTTGGTAATCAACTTATCGCGATGCATTTTTAACCCCCGACGCAAAAACGACAGGGTGTTATAAGTTTGACCGGTCTGTGTATGTGTGTGTCTGTCTGTGGCATCGTAGTTCCCGAAAATTTATGTAGCCGCTTAATAGTTATGGAGGGTGGAAGAGAGGATGAATAAATGATAGTAAACGAATATAATTATTCGAGTGGGGTATCAAATGAAATAATTTGATTTGTATATTGAAATAAAGCTAAATCTTAGTTTAAAAAGAATCATCATCTGCCTAGCCTTTTCCCAACTATGTTGGGGTCGGCTTCCAGTCTAACCGGATGCAGCTGAATACCAGTATTTTACATGGAGCGACTGCCTATCTGACCTCCACAACCCAGTTAATACTAGGTAATACGATACCCTTTGGTAAGACTAGTTGTCAGCCCCATCCACAGACCGACCTAGGCAAGCACAGCTTTACCTAAAGATCGACCCGAGTGGCAGTTCTTATTAAGCCACGAGCTTAAAAGTTTAAGAAGAATAAAATTTAAATTTAAAATTTAAAAAACCCAGACACAAAAATACTTAAAAAAGTTGTAAATAATATGCAAAAATAAAAATGTTTATTTCAATTACATAGAGTTTTTAAAAAAATACAAGATAATAGAACTATTTAAATTAAAACTTTGTCATGTCGGGGGACCGCTCCATATTAATTACATAATTTAATTTAATCCGAGTTGGTTCAAAGATATCTACATAATTATAATGCAAGAGGGTACACAGTTTGATGTTGAGCGGTCCAACGACACAACAAAGTTTTAATTTAAATAAGTATATTATCTTGTATTTTTGCATATTATTTATAACTTTTAAAGTTTTTTTGTGTCGGGGGTTTTTTAATTTTAAATTTTATAATAAAAGTTTTGCCCAGTGATGTATTAATGTGCAACGAAATAAATCTTTAAGGAAACCTTACTATGATCGCCTTAATGTGTCAAAACCTGCTAAGCGAGTCTGACTAAGCTTTGGTGACGTGACGACCCATCAGAACCATAATTGGATTATTGCAATTCGATCTGAATAGCTACTACTATAAGTATTAAAATATTTTGAAAAGTAGTTTTTACATTTTTAAATGCTAATTTCAATTACATTCACTTCGGTTTTTTAATGTTTTTTTTGTAATGACTGTATTCTTTTTCATCAGGTTTTTTTAGACTCTCGCTTTATTAAATGTGACTTAAACATAACTAGCAAAATGTGGCTATACTAGCGGTTACATCTCTGCTCTTACCCTTACAGACACAATGTTATGTTAATCATGTAAAATTACAAGCAAAAAAAAGAAAAACACAGGAATTCTCTCAGTCATAGTCCCCGAACAGTGCCAGTTACTTACTCTTCAGCTTCCCTAGTTAGCCGCGGCGGTCTGTGACAGTCCAAGCCTTTGTGTGGCAGACGCCTGTCGGCTCATGTTGTGCCATTACATCCATTGTATGCTGGGTTCAACGGACTCCAAGGTATTCGATGCAGTATTAATTATCTGAACGAGAAGAAGGAGGGTTATGTTTTTTTGTCAAGTCAGCTTTGAGTCTAATATTGTAGTTATTGCGGTTTCTTTTGCTGGATTTGTGCCCGGTTGATGAGAGGCTCGTACATAGGACGTAAACATAACTGGCAAAAGTGGGTATACTATAAGATAGACCTCTACCTAATTCTTCGAGTTTTACAGGCGTGATGTTATGATGTCGCCTGAAGATGGACGTCGACGACCAGGTGCAACACGAAAAGAGTACATGGAAATCATGGAGGTGCCTTTGCCCACCAGAGGGACAGGAATGGCAAATAAATACCTAAAGAATTTATCATGTACGCGAATTTTTCATTAATTCATTTAGTATCCACAAAGATTCGTAAACCATTTCATGTAATCAGACTAAAAAACACAGACAGTCTAGGTACAGACGCGACGTCTTTACACCTAGTTATAAAATCGAAGGAAACTTTGTCTCTAAGGCAATTGCCAATAAACAATAGGTGTGCAGTACAAATACAGGATGAAACTACCCCCCCATATAATCCCAAAGTCGTTTGATACACTATCCGAGGGAAGAGCAGGGGTGGTCTTTTCGTCCCAGCACAAAAGGTATTAACAGTGTAACAGGATTAATTTATACCAGAAACACGATAGCTAAGGAAGGTTTCCACATAAGATGTACCAGGTTCGCAGTAGAGAGAAGAGATGTTTGTTTTAGTGATCGTGAAAACTTTATGCGACGGACTATCGATTTGTATTGTGCCTTTACGTACCGTCTGAACGAAACTGAAGCTTTAATACATTTATCTACTTGCGACGAAGACTATTTTGTTGTTTCCTTAAAACAATTTGCTTTTGTTTTTGAAACGGTTTTTTGTATTTGTGAGTAAAAGATATCATTTACAAGCAATACTTACTTGCTTGTAAATGATATCTTTATCTTTCCTACATAATTATAAAAAATAGTTTAAAAAAAAACTTATCCACTTTTCTTAAATTAGATTTATTGGCCTGGCTTTCCAAAATCAGACTTTATTAAGTCAACCACGTTTCAAACATATTACTTAGGACGTAAGTTTGAAAAGTGGCAGACCGTCAATAAACTCGGTTGTACCACTCTAAATAAAAGAAGTCGGTTAAAAATAAATGAAATCCTATTTGATAAAGACATCTATATTAGCCTAGTATTTTAATGATGATTGATTCAAAACCGGTTTACAAGATTTAAAGCGTCAAAGATTATGCTGTTACTTTAATTCCTTACATTAATGACGAGTCATTAACATAATTAACTTCAAGTTTAGGAACGAAATCATTCACAGTTAATTTTACGATCGAGTTTCATGTAGGAGGTCGTGATTTGGTGTGTATTTGGAAGAGTAAATTAATCTACAATTAAGTTTTAGGATTCTGTAGAAAATTAGGGATCATCGTCTTCCTGCCGTTGTACCATGTTACTTTGGATCGGCACAACACATTTTTTTTGTCTTCCATTCTCCTTTGATAACCATCACGCTATCATTTACTCATTTTCCGTTCTTATCATTCCTCACACAATTCATCCATCGAGATGAATTGGATCATAGCTCTATAATTGAGTGTATTTTGTTACATGCAGGCTGATCTGTTTGATGTTAATATTGTGAACGAATTTCTTTACATTAATGGACGTTCAATTCGTAACCCAACTTTTTTGTTAACTGGTGAATAAATGTTTTATTTCATCATCATCATGTCAGACGAAAGACGTCCACTGCTGGACATAGGCCTACCCCAGTTTTAATAATATAAAAGATAAAAGCACTAATTGATTTGGCGTTAATGCGACCCATAAAGTCCAAATTATTTTGTAAACTCATTTACAGCAAGCCATAAAGACCAATCTATCACTATCATCAGAACCTACCCAAAGCCAAATTCGCAACAAACATTTTCTAAGCTCCTTTATTCAGTAGCAAGCAAGTATTGGAATAGCAAATACTATTAAGAGATCACGAATCTAAAATAGCATTACACGCCAACCGTGTAGAGAACAAAACACAAAATGGCAGACAATGGACACGGTGGCGCTACTTAACTTGCATTAGGAATGAGAATTACTGAAATAGAGTGAGCGAAAATAAGGTGAAAAGAATGTCAATTTTCTCTTGAATGTTGCGGGTGACTGCAATTATTTTAACCGTGGAATTTAGACCAAATATTAGTTAAATTATTATTTTAGTTTATTTCATTTAAGGAACTTGTGGCTAGATAATAACAGGCGCTCGCATCAATCTCGAGGTTAAACCGCGTTTATCTAGACTGTGGTGGCCCAGTGGTGGCGGCCCCGACTTATGAACAGTGAGTCGCATTACTTTGTGTAATTTATTTCATCACCACTGCTCTCAAAACGGTGAATGAAAACATCGTGAGGAAACCGGTAGTTCATCATCTGCCTAGCCTTTTCACAACTATGTTGGGGTCGGCTTCCAGTCTAACTGGATGCAGCTGAATACCAGTATTTTACATGGAGCGACTGCCTATCTGACCTCCAATGTCTTAGAACCAACAAATTCGAAGACATGTGATATCTACCAACACGCACTGGGCCCGCGTGGTGGATTATATATTGCCCATCCCTCACCTAGAGAGGAGGCCTGAGTCCCTGCAGTGGGAACATTATAGGCTGATGATGATGATGATCTAGGCCTGTGGGTGGGTGACCCTGACCAACCATTATACAGAGTGGTGCCGACAATACGACAATAAATTAAACCACTGGTAGTTCTAGTCCATAGGAACATTATTAAACTAACAAAAAAGTTTTAACACCAAAATAAAAATTGAAAAAAAAAAACAATAAAACTAAGTAGCATATAACTGTTAACGAAATACATTACAATTTACAAACAAATATTAGTTTACTAACCTTAGGCATAATTTGCACCGATTAACGAGTGGAAATAAAATGTAACAAAATAATTTGGCAAAGACATTTAGGTAGTTTGTTGTCGTATCGTCGGCACCACGAAGGTGTTAGGATTTATTTGATACTTTAAAAATGTTCCTATGAACTAGAACTACCAGTGGTCATTTATTGTCGTATCGTCGGAACCACCCTGAATACCGAGTTTGCCTCGTAAACCGCGTTAAATCGTTGGTTCCGGCTGTAATTTCAAAATTTTTTGACAGTCGTAACGGATAGTCAGTTCAGGCTCAAGAGTGACAACCAGTCTTACTAAGGGGTATCTTATTGCTCAGTACTTTGGGTTGTGGAGATCAGGTAGGCAGTTACCCCTTGTAAAATACTGGTATTCAGCTGCAACCGGTTAAACTTGAAGTCGACCCATCACTCATCATCTGCCTAGCCTTTTCCCAACTATGTTAGGGTCGGCTTCCAGTCTAACTGGATGCAGCTGAATACCAGTATTTTACATGGAGCGACTGCCTATCTGACCTCCACAACCCAGTTAATACTAGGTATTACGATACTCTTTGGTAAGACTGGATGTCAGAATTTCAGGTCACTGACTACCTGTAACGACTGCCAAAGATCTATGTATGGCAGCCGGGACCAACAGCTTAACGTGTTTTCCGAGGTTTTCGGAGGAAACTCGGTATGTCGGGCGGTCACCCATCCACAGACCGACCTAGGCCAGTACAGCTTTACCTAAAGATCGACCGGGGTGGCAGTTATTATTAAGCCACGAGCTCCGCCCGAGTCGACCCATCACTGTAGTTAGGAAAACGGCTAGGCAGACGATGATTTATAGTCCATTTCAAAATAGGCTCCCAAGAATTACTGTCTTAAATATTTTCTTACTTGTCTCTACATAATTACTTTTCCCAATAGCAGAAAGTAACTGAATTGATAGCTGTCATGCGAGTTTACAATTACTTGCAAATACACGTGTACATGCGGGCGAGTGTTCACGTCTCAAAACTCTCGGGATTCAAACTTCTCGTTTCGTTCAAGCAGGAGTTTGGGAGTGTCGGCTTGTATGAAAAACGGTGTTTCTTCGTTACACTGTATGTATAACCACAAAGAACGCATTTATTATCCTGTGAGATTTTCCCTTAGTCACATATTTATTTATTTTATTTAAGCCACTTTAATTCCTTAATAATACTAATAATACATAGGTTTTTTTTACTTAATATTTACTAAGAACCTCTCGACAAGTATAGGCCTCCTCCATCTCATACCACTTTTTCCTATCTTGGGCTGTTCTCATCTAGTCGTTGTTTGCGAATTTTACAAGTTCGTCTTCCCATCTTTCCAGGGGCTTTCCTTAGTCACTTAACCTAGAAGAAAATCTTATCGATCTTACTTTTTATACAAGTAGAATATAATTACCAACACAAACTAAGCAACTCGTTTTTCTCTGTATGAAGAAACTTCTTTGCTTATAAGTAGAACAAAAAATACAAATTGAAGAAGGAAATAAGGATGCGATAACTAACATTAATATATCGCACTGACATAGGCTGGCAGTATTACCTATACGCTCATGTTATCCTATTCTAATTACAAATTTGCAACACAAAACAAACCCACAATTCACAAACAAGCAAAGCTCGAACATCGAAGATGGCGAATCTAAAATAACGCGTCCCGTCTGCGGCTAAACAAAACAAATGGTGGCACAATAAGACGAGGTTCCGCGTGCCACAGAGCCGATGCGACGCTGACACGATTTATATACAGATTCACTTGCCCCCCTCACTTTGTGGCTAGAATAGCCTGAATTCATTCATGCTTTTCTTGTAGAAGCTTCTAGATCTAAGTAAATCACAGGTTGATGTCGCGGATAAAGCAATTGACAGATTCTACAGTGTCACTGGGTAAAGTTTTCTATATGATACAGAGGCAGGCCTGCAAAATGACACTGACTTTTAAAACAGTCGTGGCTTAAAAGATATTTTAATAAAAATAAAGATAAATGGATGACAATAAAATAATTTTATCATTTTCAGGAAAACTTAAGCAGCACTTGTAATTATTAAGTTACAGATGGACACCATTTTACGAAACTGATCAAATATTTTGTCCGCTACCGACTGCGAAATAAGCTATTAAATATTACATTAAATTAAATTTATTTAATACTTTCTAGGAACTTACTAGAAACTGTTACTACAAACTGTTACTAGAAACTGTTTACTACTTCCTAGAAAGTGTTAAATAAATTTAATTTTCGCTAATAATACGAACGAACGACGAACAACTGATCAGTTTGCTTCTTAAGGGAACATCATTAATATCTTACCCCAGTAGGTATATTATATCAATATGTTGCTTACGTACCTAGGAACTAAAATCGAACCGACTAACAGCTACGATTCATCAAAGAAATAGCAGACCTCTGTCAATACATTTAACTTTTACATGCCTCTCCAAAATACTACAAAATTTTACGAATCCCAAAACAGAAATACATAGGGTTGCAAAACGTATTTAGAATTCGAGCGAAACCATTTATGAAGCATTTGATTTTATGTTGTTGCAAATATTGGGTGTCTGTTTAACAGCCATTAGTAAAGTAATTGCTTTTACAATGAGTGTATCGATAGTGGAAGGACTTAAATGGAACTGCAAACTAGAAATTTCCCAATCTCTGAACAGCGCGCAGAGTGTACGCGTAAAACACGATATGCTATTACCAGAAGATTACCCAAACAATAACCCATGAAATAAGACTACATACACTCGTAAAATTTAATGCCAACTAGTATTGGAAAGTCGACTTAAGAGTTGTATTTCAAAATATTTATCGTGGCAAATGGCACAGCAAAGCACTTTAGCCAAGACGGAAATGTGAAATCTATAACAAATGTACCGAACGGATATTGAGTTTTGATGTCATAGATGATGCGTGTCTGGAGTATTCTCGAGATAATAAAATACTACGACAGTCCCATCTCGTATTATATTACGTTGAGCAAGATATTCTTCGAGATATTGGTAATATAAAAAGAAACAAAAACGATGGCGCGACTCCTCTTATAAACTTCAAGTTCGGTAGTAAAGTTTGTTCTAGTTTAAATTGGATATTGGAAGTAAGTTTTAATATACATATTACTGGAAAGGAAAATTTGAAGTAAGCGACACTTCAAATAATCCTTCATCAGGAGATTAAGTATTTAAGTAATAAGTTTTGATATTTTGAGATTACCCTGAATTAATTCATAGTAATTGCTTTTATTAACACCATTTTCGGGTCATAGGTAGGTAATCCTAATATGACCGCTAGGCTAGACGTGTTCTTGAGTAAATTGGCAAGCGTAAGGTGGACGCCCTCCGGCTCGGTGGAGGTCTTTGCTGGGTGGCTGGTACTAACTGGATGAGAGGAGAAAAAAAAAAAAAAAAAAAAAAAAAAATATTTTGACAGCCTAGAAATAAAATTCAGGTGATTTCGTCCCTAACAAAACTGATGAGCATAAAATTAATGACAAAATAAACACTGGTGAAGAAACCAGATAATTTATTAAAGCAAAAGAACGTGATGAATTTGAAGTAAGAAGGCATTAATTCGTTGTGACAGCCAAAGAAATTACAGACAAACCGGAGGTTATTTATTTAATTGGTCGAGTGAAGATTGACAATGACGTATTGTTTCCTCAGTTGAACTTGCACAGAACATGGTAAACATGGCCCACGCTGGCCCATGGTGATAATATCAGATAATAACACAGTCGTGGAATAACAAGGGATTACGTGCTATGAGTCATGAGGCTTACGGTGTGATATATACGGCTGGTTAGATTTAGAATCAGGTAGATAAGTTGGAAGCATCGCTCAGATTTTTTAGTTTTACTTAACTTTTTTTTATTACTATAAAAAGCCCTCACCGTTTTTGGTCGCGGTAGACAATTTTAGTAGAGATTAGCTATCAGAAGATATTACAGTACGCAGACACAGGTGCAATCTCTGTTCCTTTACTGTTTTATTCCGATGGGACGATAATCTGACACGACCGGAGAGAAATCAGGCGCAGGTCCAACTGCTTAACGAGGGGCTTTACGAGACACGGGGGCTATTATACCGCCAACTATCAAACTTCGGTCTACTATTGAGAAATTTTTATTGAAAAAGTACAATTTCACTTTTTGCCCAAACCGGGAATCGAACCCAGGACCCCAGTTCAACTCTCAGCATTCACGCTTGAGACCACGAGACCAACGGTGCAGTTAGTTGTTTTAGTTATTAGCCTGTTATTGGTAGATAAAATTGAACATTCGTATGCGATATCCTATTCATCATGAGTAGACACAAGATTTTCTATTAAATCACGAACATTTAATGGTACTTAATGGAATCAATGTCTTAAATGACTTGCATTTGAAACTATTGCTGTCAGACACAAATCAAGTGCATCTATATCGGACTGAAAGCGTTGATACAACTCAATTCAATCTATTGATACATTGACGGTTAATGCTAAAGTCATGTTTTGCTGTAAATACATTTTGGTCACGTAATCATAGTTTATGAGATATTTTGTCGTTATATTGCATATTTATTGTATTCAACAGCTCTGAGTACGCATTCAGAGCTGTATATTGACAAGTCTATTTATTCAATTAAAAAGAATATTCTTTCCCAATAGCCAACTCAAGTACCTATATGAATATGAATAAAGAACAATATGATGACACTGAAACACTCGTGTTTTTTTATTTTTGTTATACAGTCTACTGGCATCGAAATCACAAATTCCGGAATACCTCTAATATTCCGTGGCATCCAATAACACTCCAGTTTCAATATTTCGAGTTGCACTACAATACTGAGTCATAAAATATTATATGGGCGAAGGCAACGGATTCAATAGACATTATGAAATATTTTACAAAAGATAGGCTATTGTAGAATCGCGGGCGTATTCCGTTGTCCATAAACCACATAATGCATAAACAAAAGCATTTGAATAACACGTGGGTAGAAAGTGACAGCCGAATGGAAGCATGCTACACATTCAACAGAAACTCAATCGTTTGATCGTAAATATTCCCTATTCGTATATTTTACCGCAAACATCGAAACACTGTCAATGGAAAACACATATTGAAATTGATAGTATTGGCGTCGGAAGTCGAAACTCGTTTCTCTCCATCACCTTTTATGAGGCTGATAAAATCCTCAACTTAAACTTTATTTGAATCGACCTTTTTTCTTTAGTGTCATTTGAATAATAATAAAAAAAAACATTTCTTAACTTGTTGACAAATATGGAGAAACAAATCATGGTACAGCTGAACAAACAAAAATAAACATTAAAATCGGCAGACTATATTTCATTAACGGTTCAAAATAAAGGATGGTTGTTCTAAATATAAAACGTCCAATCTGTCAACGGTCGAGCGCGCGTGTTGTGCGACGACGAATGGTTGCAAACGATACCTACATCTGTTGTCTATTTTCAGATACGTCACAACTGAGACGACTGTCTGCGCCGGAACTCAAGACACAACTCTTTCCTCACACAAAAACCCGTAATGATGAAAGGAAATCACGCTATTGACACTTCCCAATCTTCGGTTCGATAGCCCGTCAATTCAGAAAAGTTCGACACGTTCTCCAAATGTTTTGATTAAAAATATCTAAGCGATCTGTCGGAACGAGCAGCTTCCCGGTTTCCACGCTTATCGCAAAGCTTTGTGCTCAACGCATTAAGCTAATTTGAATGGTGAAGGGCCGCTCAAAAAGCCGTTGTTTGAATTCTTCTCTTTAGTCGGGCGGTTGCCGGCCTGATTGTGGGAGCCGACGCTGCATGGATTGCATTCTGTTCGTCGCACAAGAAGACAGGCGCATTGACGGCGGCTTTTTGATTTAACCAACTGTACGCGCGCTGGGAGCCATGTATTTGCGCTGTAAATTTAATGCGCTCATTACATTCCTATGTTTTATATAAGTTAGACACCGCAGTGCAATTGCAAAACGTTCATGGTACATTTATGGTTTGATTATAAAGCTTTCTGTCGGCATCTTTAAAATAAACACAGTTTGTTGAAGTTAAAAATAAGTCTTTCAAGACGATGAAATCAGATAAGCTAGTAATCTCAGGTTGTCATCACAACAACTAATAAGCCGAGGTTTTCCAATAAAACCCCTTATGCAGAGTTGGTTAAGGTTCATAATGTATTTAAAAAGTAACTGTGTTGACGAATGCCCAAGATGTAGCGCCGTGGGTGAAACCATTGACAAACGACTTGCTCTGACACACCGGTGATAAATAACTGATTATGTTACACTGCATTTTGCCTTCATAATTAATTGACAACAGCTATCTAAGCGGCATTAGCGTCTCAAACGACTTTGATTATATTAATCGGGCCGCTTACAACCACATTTCATAATTTACCCTTCCATTACAAAATAACTGACAATTATCGCCCAGAATGGAAGCAATTTAACCTCTCCACAGTTGAAACATGCGCCCCGTTGAGTTGAATATATATTTTTATTGCTTTATTATTTTATTGGCATTGCAAGTGCAAACTGCCTCTCGTTTTTACGATTTACTTTTCGACTGGCTTATGGATCATAAATCTGTGTGCTTTAAACGAGCATACGCCTGGAGCTAGAGAAGCTACGGCATTAATATTGGCCAAGATCATTTGTTATTTCTTACACTCAGACATTAATAAGGCTAGAATTAAACATGCTTTGAATGAAGTCGTTTCGAATGATGTAACGATCCAACATTGTCTACAAAGTATTTGTCTTTGAAGTTTTATAGAAGAAGTTAGTTAAAATTTGTATGTTCCCACCCTAAAACTATTTGTTGACAAAAAAATGTAAACAGTCGAAAATAACGAGCGAAATGATCGTTCACCCGAAATAGTGATGGTTATTCCGGTACCGTCGTCTGGTAGTTAATTGCTGCATTTTTTACGCGGCCGACTGCCACGGATTCCGTAATTTGTCTTCTCAGAAATGAGTCGCGTCGTCGAATGCAAGCGACATGTAGATACGGCTTTTTTGTAGATCATACCCCTCGAATTTCGGCCGGCGTAAATAACGTTTTAGTAGAATACCCCGGGGAAACGTTAGACGGGTTCTTTCGTAATTACTGTTTTAACTGCTGGGACAGAAACGTCAAACGTAACTTATTTTTGTGGGTAATTTCCACTGATATAATTATTTCTTTGGTTTGTATTTCATGACAGCTCCGGCATCGTTCTGTGCGCGTGAAATTCCCGAACATGGGGGTGTGATTAAAAATGTAGGTGGCAAGTGAATAATTAAAATTGGGGGCCACAGCAATGCGGTTGTAGTGTAGGGCGATGTAATGCAATCGATAAACTGTCGTCCACAGCGCGGTTGTGCTTAACGATCGCTCAGAAGATTTACGCTTACCGCTTGCGCTATTTACGCGCACCGCTTTTCATGTTTACGATTACGCTCACGCATATTACGAAACCCTGTCCGTGACCCCGCGAAGCCACCTCAAAATACGATAGAACAGAACCGCAACCAGGTAGGTAGCCTATATATCTTGAAAGCTTTGTTTTAGCTTTACGACATTGTAATTTATGTTTAGCACTAACAAAAATGAGTCAGTACATTCCAATCTTCAATAATCATAGTCTACAAGTACAAGGTTTCATGTACAACTTTGTCTTTTAATAAATTTTGCTGTTATGATTCACATGCCAGAACAAATCTGAATTACAGATGTCACCAGAATAGGTCTCAAGTGTTTTGCAATTAAAATATTTATGACTTTTGTCTTTGATGTATTATGCGGTTTGTTTAGATGGAGTACTTGAAAACGTTGAGTTATTACCGCTGTTTGTAGTGTGTGGTTATCTAGAAACGCATTAAATCAAAATAAAAAGCAATTTAGATTAGATAGATGAGTGCGGTTTAGTGAATGGGGAGGTACAACGGGTGTTTATTTTAGTCTTAGTTCATATGGTTACCACATCTAATAATGTGATCGTGTATCTCTGCTAGTGTATTGCACAATGAACTGAGCCAAAACATTATTTGATACTAAACTCCACACTCAAACTTCAATTATCAATACAAAGATTCAATACTACTACTCCATTAAAAGTCTAATTGGATACATGTTAATATTACAAACTTAATAGACTTAAATTATTTGCTAAAAGGCATTCACAGGACTTGTCCTGTTAAGCAGAAGCCAGCCTTCATAGGTTGAGTGAATGCCATGCAGAAATAAATTACTCTATTGAAAGCCTAATAAGATACATACTATTTAAAACATAACAAACTATTTGCAAGACATCCTATTAGATAAATAACCGTTTACCTTTCCAAATTAAAAAAGTAAACACAACACAAAACATAAAACAACCATTTTTATTTTTAGCCAATGTTATTTTAGTCGGACCGAAATAGCAAATAAACAGACAGATATACTCACACATCTATTAAAGCCATACAGCTCTGTAAATTACAGTTTGTATTGTACGACTAATAATTACAGTTCACTATCAACTGTAATGATCTAGACAGCGCCGGGTTAAAATTGTTTTACGTACCACTTTCTATGATGGATGCCTTTCGTTGTGTTGATAGATGTTATGTGGCAGAAAATTAAGTGAAGGAGAGTCATTAAATGTCGATTCAAAAGTTATTGGACTGATTAGTTGGCAACTTGAAAAAACTGCGGTGAAAGCAGGAAAGTTATTTCCGTAATCACCTGAAGAGAATTAGGTATAGATTAATTTGATTATGGTCAAAGCATTATTATAGTACCTAGTAGTAATTACGTACTTGCTTTCGTCTAGCGTTAGTTGTTCGGTCTAAAAACTTAGAAGATTTTTCAGAAAGTATCAGGTATTGCAACTTCAACTTGCAAACTTGCAACTTGCAAACTCGCAAGATTATTGAATGATTTACTCATAACATAACATGACGTATGTAATCACTGAGGGGTTAGGCAGAGGAGAACTTAATAGAATAACCATATTTCTCCAATTATGTTTAAGTCCCATGTTGTAAAGGACGGCCTATTGCCACCAACTGGGCATAAAGCCAGACTCCGTAACTGCTACTGGAAAAACCCAACAATACTTTGTACCTGGTACACTTTCATCCTGGGAATCGAAACCCAGAACCTCATGTTCAGCAGTCGCAACGAGACAGGCATTTAATAATAATAATAGTAATCTATTTAAATCTGACGAGTTTCAAAATTTACTTGTTTTCACACTCGAGTAATCGTTTCGATTATCGATTCCGATCTATAAATGACACCTATCGATTCATATCTCTCACTACAACAATAATGTAACATCAATAAATTCGTAAATGTATGTGTTTTAATTTAAATAATTTTCCTATTTTACAACAACGGTCTATAATACGATAGTAATCTCATTTTTATCTCACCTACATGTTCGAAATCCCAATGTTTTTCGGTTTAAACGTCGATTATTATGTAATGTAGTCTAATAAAAACAGTTTATTGGTAATGAAGAGTTCATTGAAGTTTAAAATATTATGTTAGGCGACGTTCTTTAATTTAATCTACTTAATTGTTAAAAATTTTGAACATGTTTTTGTATAAGATGAGGTAATCTGTAAAGTCTCATATCAATGAACCAGGATAGCATTCTTAAGAAAGTCCTGTTTTGAAAAGCTTAGCGTACATCACGCGTACGTAATTATGGTCTTATTTTAATAAGTTCTAAATGCGTTCTTATGTGAAGGGGATAGAAGTTAAATCCATACAACAGGATAATAAGCATAATTACATCTTTAAAATCTAAGGTCATAAAAGCTTTTGCAACAACTCTTAGTAAGGAACTTCAAACGCTTCTAAAGGAAGCTAAACCACAAGATGGCTACACATAAAATATTGAAATATATCCAACGGCCGTGTGAAAGAGATAGCACAACCTGCCTACAATATTCAGGACCTTAGCAAGTCTTGGCAGACACCTTAGGTTGTTCTATACTTTATTTAAGCTGAGGTTCTGCTGAAATAGTTTTGTAACTTCAAAGAGGTTCGTCTGGATAAATGGAAGTAAACGGTACTTATGTCTACTTTATAGGCCTGGAAAATTGTGAGCGCCTTCAGAGTAGACCAATAAACTTAATAAAACATGGAATAATTTATGTTTTAGCGGGGAAAGATGTCGAACTAAATATAAACTTAAAAGTTAATGACTAATGCTTCCAGTGCAAGCTTCTGGTTTCTTATTTAAACTTAAAGAAGGACAGAACATACAGTTAAATCAAGAAAGTGCGTAACATATGGTGAAGATGCTATCGTACTTTCGCGCTCCTTTTCCCTCTAAAGATAAATTGGATCCAAAGCGATATCACAAGATTTACAAGTCAAAAGAAAGTATTATCAAAAGATTCAATTATTTTATTATAGAAGCTAGTATTATTATTATAAACATGTTAGAGCCAAAGAGGCAAGAAGACATCAAATGAAAATAATATTATTTATATCAATATTCTACAATTTCGAACGATGTGATCAGTTCAAAGAAACATTGCCTACTTGGAAATGTTAGTCTATCATCTGCGTGGGACCAAATAGCACCCCATTCGAGCCTGATACCATTTACACTTTATTCATAACTTCATTCCCATTTCAATACATTGACAGTTCATTCCTGTATTCCCTATATACTTATACTGATTACACAATTGTTGGCACGGTTCAATATTGCTACTTCTCAAGAGCTTGAGTTAACCAAACTCGGCGAAACCTTTGCCAAATATCTTTAAGTTGTTTTGTAAGAGTAACTACGTAATAATAGTCAGTGAAGCTACGATATTATATTATGGAAACAATAGTAGGATTTGTGTAAGAACTTTAAGCGTTGAAAGTTTGGCAATTGAAAATAAAATTTGATGAAAGGATCTTTGGATTAGAAGTTTGTTTGCAGATTATGTTTTGTTTACTTTCAAAGTGTTTGGCGATAAAGGAGAAGATGTATTTCCTTGTTTTCGATTATATTAATATCAGTCATAAACATTACTAACTTTCATAATATCATTATGACCTCCTTCAGCGTTGTATTACCTTATGTTTTAAAACAGCTTTAACTATAGGTACAGATCGTATGTAAAAATCTTCCTAACTCAATAAATTTATGAGCATGGACAATTCTTTTTATGTGAAACATCTATACGGCATACGAGTCAGGTTTACTACCTAGGCGTGCACTTATGCAATGAAGTAGGCTCGTATTACGGAAAATGGCAGGACGCTGTTAACTTATGGCTCCTGTATGCCACATATATTTAATCTTTTCCCAAAAAATATGGTGTGTTTGGAATGATTGTTGATCTACATAGACTGGAAGTCGATCCCAACTTAGTTACGAAAAGGCTAGGCAGATGACTAAATATTTCGGTACAGGTGTTTTTTATGAATTATGAATTCTAATATTAAGATACATGTTTCACATCTGCCAGAAGTCCTGTGACGGACATTTTCTTTGTTTCGTCTAAAAAATTGGTTCGTCATTTTAGATCGTCTAAATCTAAAATAACCGCTCGTGTACTCAATATTAACGTACAATTACGCCCAGTAACATCAACCAACCTAATTATACAATCACATTAGCTAATTTCCCCATGCTAATGGTCCGGGGACTGCAATAAAAATAGAATGTACAAAGCATTGTGTAACTGATTGTCCCAAGGGATTGTCCGGACTTATTCGAGCGAAATGGTTACTTAATAGTGCTTGGAGTTACGGTCTAGTGATGTCACTTACAGGATAGTATAGGAATACAGTGATCAATTTCTAAGTAGTCTTGATAGTTTTGGTAGCCTTTTTTTTTTTTTTTTTGGGGGGTGGGAAATCATCAAATAACCCCTCCCGCTCTTGGGCAGAGCGAAAGGGAGTGTCAGACTTCTACTGACTAAAAACCACCCATGTTCCTTCTTCGCCCTTCATGTCGAGGCCGCGGTATCCCTTGCGAACAACCCGCAGCCTCGACAGGCGTCGGCCCTTGCAGGCCCCTTCCATGTTGCTGACATCTCTTTGAGGCGCGCGTGGAACACGAACGCGCCGTCGTCGTCATAAGACGGACGGACGGCGAGCTTACCCATCACTCACCGTCCACAGGCCCGCGTCTACGGTGGCTGGAAGCCATCACGTGGGCCCCGACGCCCGGAGCGCCTCCCGCGGCGGCTGGGACGAGCGGTTCTCTCCCTCTCACGTTCCGCCACCTCCTTCGCTAGCATCACTGCTTCGTAGAAGGAGGCGACGGCGTCCCATTCCTCCTCGCCCCGGACCATGGCTTGCACCAGGGCCGGACGCGAGAGATCGCCGCCGCCAATCGCCGCTACGAGAACACGGCGGGGCTCCGCCCAAGCGGGACACACCTCCACAGTGTGCTCCACCGTGTCCTCCGGCCGATCCTCGCAATGGTGGCATCCGGGCGTTTCCTCCCGCCTGATTCGGTGCAGGTACCTCCCGAAACAACCGTGTCCGGTGAGTACTTGCGTCAGACGGAAGGTGAGGGCGCCGTGGCGCCTCTCCAGCCACTCCTCAAAGAGGGGACTTACCGCCACTATCATGGCGTGCCCTAGTTTTGGTAGCCTAATTTTAGATTGAGCAAGACACTATCAAGTATTTGGATGATATAACAATAGGGGCCTTAAACTACGTGAGTCTGAGAAGTCTTTTACGTAACTTAAATCACCTTTATCTTTGATTTATGTTCTTCTGCACTCTTAATATTTTCTATTTTCACTATATCTTGTATCTCTGTAATCCTTCACTTGCGCCTTGCTCAACATAAACATTTAATAATGTTGATTACTATTCCGTACTCCTGTATACCTTTATAAAATGGTTACACATTTACCCAAAATAGTTTTACGTGTGTTTGTAAAACAACATACTCGTAAGAGACCTAAGGATTCTAAGCATCATACAATTCATACATCATCTACCTTCTTGAACAACAACTTATTGGCAGACTAACAAAATATCTAGACCGTTACAAGACATCTATTTGAGGATCAATGTTCCTGCTCAAATATTATTTTCCGTGAAAATAGTGAAGTCTTATTGCACTAAGCCGGCCCGGGAATTGCTGCCAAATTGCTTCGAGTTGCCTTACACGCGTCATTTAGCCGCCGCTTGTACCCCGCCTGAAGGAGACTAAGCGAAAAGATTAAGCGTTTAGAAGCGTTACGACGAACATTGCTCGTAAGAGGTCGTGATTGTCACTTTTCAGAATAGGTACATTTATTATTGGAGTAGGCTGTTTAACAAATGGGGGCAGATTGTGTCTTATAAGAGTTTAAATGGTTAATACAGATCTGATATACTAGTAAACGTAGCGAGAGCTTTAAAGGTTCCGTGTCGACTAGTCCTCACTTATCCCAGGCAGCGTCTGCACGTCACTGATAATTTAGTTAAATCATATCTAGTATTTCTAGTGAATACCACATAGGTATAGGTTCGCAGGAAATCCAGCCCTCTACTTGAACACTACGTTATTGCAAAGAACATTATCCCAGGAATACCATAGCTTCGGCGTAATTATTACGTTTAACAACAATGCGGGGTGACAAAGCATTCACAGCTCCACAATATGACGTAATTACCGTCACACGACCGCTTATGCTTTTGACTAATTAGTAAAGACGTTCACGGGCCGTACTCCCAACAATAGGCCGGATATGCGCCTCGACGCCGCTTCCTACCGCTACCAAGAATTTATCGGACCTCTCACCTCTCCCTCATTACTCAAGTGTCAAAAAGAGAAGGATTACTTGTCAGGTGGATAGCTAATTAAATTTTTATGCCTCGAAACGATTCAATGTAAAGTGAATCGATTCAATACGGACATCGGCTGTCAAATTCCCTAATGTCCGACGTTTAATTAAAAGGCTTGTTTCCCTCCGTTTGACGTATCAACTGTGAACCGTAGTTACCTATTCATAGCCCTGTGTGCGAGAACCGTGTTTTTTATAATGGCTTTGAGCTTTTTTTTTCGCGCGAAATTGCATAGTGTGGCAAATTAATACGTCTTTGTCGGCACTGTGTGTTTTTCATGCATAATTTTTGTACAGTTTTTCTTTGTTGACTTTTTTTTTACTTTACTTTTTCCTCTTTTTGTCGGTTAATGTGTGTTGCTAGAGTACCTTAGTAATTTCATCTGACAATAAAGTTGAACTACCGTTCCGTAGGTAAATAGATAAATACATCAAATTAAGATTAAATACACCAAGCAATTACTTCTTCCAGCTCTCTCACAAAACAAACAACCGTTTTCTTTTTATTAACACCTCGTTATCCTGTTCTACTTAACATTAATTCGGCCAATTCCCATGTTATTTCACTGTCCAAACCGTGGTCCCCCCACATCGCCCCAGACAGCTTCATTAGCTCTCGTGCGACGCAAATTGCGTGAACAAAAGATACAAAGGAAGTTGTTGTGATATACTAACGATTGCTGAATTGACAGCCACCAGGAGGGTCGATGAGTACCAAGCTACGTGGCTTGAAAAAATATTGCGGGTAATATAATTGTCACGAAGTTCTAAAGAAGCTTCGTTGTAGGTTTTATCGATATATATATATTGATGATAGAAATGCTTTGAGATTGAGACAGTTATTACAATAAAGTGTAATATGTATGTGTAGCACAAATCGTTGAATACTCGATATACTGAAAAGTTAATAATTATTTAGTGGTACAATTTGTTTTTAAGGATCTTTCAAAGTACCTAACATTATCAAAATTCGTTTCAATGATAGGTTTTTCCTCCCTGCCTAATTCCTTCCATGAGCTCTTTTCCGATGTCTCTACAAACCAGCCCTCAAAGTACTTGTCCAGATCGCCTCACCTCTTCTAGGCCGGTCTTGGCGTCCGTTAGTTACATAAATATCAATAATTCCTAATATAACTGTAAATAAATTTTAAATCTCTCGCAAGACTGTCCTTACACGGTTACGCCCCACAACTTAACTGTAAAACGTATAAGCTCAATCATTCACTGAAACCCACGACAACAACCACGAAAGCCCTCATTAAACTTAGGGATTCTGAACAACTGACGCAGGCGTGGGTGGAGGTACGCTTTGCATGCGAAATGCATTCGAGACGAGATACGCATACCGGTGGCGTTATACGGACACCGAACGAAGCATGTGCGTGGATGGCTAGTGGGGATGGATGTCTTGTTACGTGTCTCCACGCGTAATTGTGTCGTACACGTGTGTTCGGTGGGGTAGCACCCTTACGGATACGAGATTCGGGATACGAAGAGAAGTGATTGTGCAAGCAGAGACACTCGAACAAGACGGAGTCTACTAAAATCTGGGTGTTTGAGTGAAAACAAAACATCTAGACACCCTTTTGTCATCTAACAACCCAGATTTTAGACACCTTTTTGTGTCACTTAATACCAATTTATTAAACCACAGTAATTGTAGCTTTTACTACATTTTAAAAGTCTACCCGTCCCTTAAATTTACACACGTGAAATATTTTTCATGAAATGTTACATAAAAATCCCTCCAGTTTTTCATATAAAGTTGTAAAAAGCTATCAGATTATCCATTAAGCACAGTAATTACTCTATGCTTAATGAAGGATCTGATTAATAGTTTAATTCCAGTTTCATAGCACGCCAGAGCCCCGCTGTGTTATTAGACTGAACTATAATTATATCATTGTCGTGACCTCTCATGTTACACTTTTTTGTGCGTGTTTGCTGGACAATTAGGTAATCAAGTCAGCAGGTGGCTTTTACGCTACTTAGCGTATTGAGCGTAAAAAACTTTAATTTGACTATTAGCTGACACGATTGAGTATGCCGAAGGGTTAATACTGTGATGAACTATTTTATGGCCAAGGTAGGGGATGGTGCGGGCCTGAGGACGGTGAGTAATGGGCTAGCTCACCGTCCGTCCGTATTATGACGACGACAGGCCGTGTCGACGGCGCATTCGTGTTCCACGCGCGCCTCAAAGAGATGTCAGCAACATGGAAGAGCCAAAGGCCGACGCGCGTCGGGGCTGCGGGTTGTTCGCAAGAGATACTGCAGCCTCGACATACAGGGCTAAAAAGGATCATGGGTGGTCTTTAGTCAGTAGAAGTCTGACATTCCCTTTCGCTCTGCCCAAGAGTGGGAGGGGTTATTTGATGATTTTCCACCAGCCAAAAAAAAATGGTTGAGAGGTGTACCTAATAGTACACCCAGATTGAGCCAGTTGTGTATGTTTAAGTCCCAAGTAATAGGGGCGGAACCTATTGCTATCAACCGGCATTATATTATTTGTGCAAATCTAAACTCTGTGTCTGCTCCTGAGAAATTCCTGATGGAATAACCCAATAACACTTTGGCCGAAATCGAATCTAGGACCTCATGCTCAGCAGTCTCGCTTGCGACCACTATTCCAACGAGACAGCTATTTTGTTCTGAGTAAAAAATAAACAAGAACGTTAGGGACAAGAAAGTGAAACAAGATGAATTAAATATACAACCAACCAACAAAAAGAAACTTCAAATAACAGTCGTTCGTTACAGACTTCTCCCGTGATTCGAAACAAATGACTGCAGCCCCAGAGACAGCCGACATAACATCATATCTTATTCATAACACACCAAAATAAGCCAGCTCAACAACATTGACTAATGAGTTATCACACGTAATACTACTATTAAATAACGTACGCTTGCTTAATAATGCACAAAAGACATCATCAATTACGCTGCCTCCTTGCGTACCAAGTGTCTCTTTGATCTTATAACAATAGGGATAGTTTCTATATGTTCGGAGTCTACGCATGTTATGGTTCAAGATTGGGGACCAAGGCGATTACATGTCCTGTCGAGGCTGCGGGTTGTCCGCAAGGGATACCGAGGCCTCGACATGAAGGGCGAAGAAGGAACATGGGTGGTTTTTAGTCAGTAGAAGTCTGACACTCCCTTTCGCTCTGCCCAAGAACGGGAGGGGTTATTTGATGATTTCCCACCCCCCAAAAAAAAAAAAAAAGGCGATTACATGTCGTTTTGGACACGAGGGTGGCTTGCTGTCAAAATGTGATGTGGTCACACGTGATCGTTTTTAAAATTAGCGAGCATGTGGTTTGATGTCATGAGTCATAAGAAAATTCTAGCTCACCGTTACATAAGCTATATATTGCAATTTTGAGTTTATTTTGTATGCATTAAAGATAATATATAGGTACTAATAATAATAATAAAAATAATAATACATTTCCGTTTTAGTAATAAATTACATAAATGAGGAAACAGTTGTAGATTAACTCATATTAACGTTTGATTTATTTTAGCAAGTCAATACTTACTTATTATTATTGATTACGAGCCTGATGTGTCCTACTGCAGGGTTTACCCTGCAGTAGGACACATCTGGCCCTCAGGGTCTCCCTTTCCTCTTTCCATTTAACTCTATCTAAATAAATAATAAAAGCTCCAATAAAGCAAAACACGATTTCTCTTAGTAAAA
This sequence comes from Diarsia brunnea, assembly GCA_949774965.1. Taxonomy (NCBI): domain Eukaryota; kingdom Metazoa; phylum Arthropoda; class Insecta; order Lepidoptera; family Noctuidae; genus Diarsia; species Diarsia brunnea. The sequence continues at coordinate 10,941,786 of OX459003.1, read as the reverse complement.
GTTCCCTAAAAGTTTTTTTTTTTTTTAAAAAAAAACGTTGCCCCACACTTGGAATTTCTCCTGTATCGTGGGTGCGTTTAAAAGCATTTAAACTCACATACACAGAACACCCAGACCCGAAACAACTATATGTAGGCCATACAAATATTTGTTTCGTGCGGGGATCGAACCCGCGACACGCAGCGCAGCAGTCCAATCGCTCAGCCACTGCGCCAACCGTGCCGTCGAATTTCAAAAGCAGATAACGATAACATATTTGCTAAGGCTACATTTGTAGACACAATTTCAGCTATCATATCTCCGTCGCGTGTCACCCTCATGTATATAGAGCGGAGGCTAATTCACAGAAATATGGACCTAACCTAATAGCAATACTTAGTTCCCAGTTTACTGTCACATATACTATGTTTAGAGGAGTACATCATGTACAATTTGGAACAACCACAGCTAACGTCAGTCAGTTGTAAACGAGGTTTACGGCCGTATTAACACACTGTGCATTTTCCCAAGGAAATGTCGGGAATATTGGCGCTACAAGTTTATGACTTGTAGTATATTAATAAGCCAGCGTGTAGCCAGGATCAATGGAGCATCAAAGTAAATGACAGTGAATGGGCAGCTGGTGGCACGTTGTGACGTCACAGGACCTAACGAGCTATTTGTTTGATCAAATTTATGTTGCTCATGTGCTCCTAAATGCGCACTTTAGGAAATTATGGGTTTGCATTTCTGTTGGACAGTTGACGATGGATGGCTGTAATAACAGTAATTGTTGTAGGTATATCTCATCGCTGGGTTTTTTGGAGTTTTTTTTTCATAATTTAGTAGGCTACTTTATAATGATTTGTAATGTTTAAGTCTGGACGATGTTATCTACGTTGTTAATTATAAAATCAACACAAACCTTCGACCTTTAATTCTTTAGAAATACTACAAGTCAAAGGTTTACTGTGCAGTTATGGTAATTAGTTTTTAAAACAGAGTTCAGCTTATCACAACAGCAATGAATTATAGTCAACTTAACCTAGTACTTAATTTGCTAAATAATATATTGTATGGTTTTCCTGATATTCATTTCTTTTAGTTTAGAAATAAACTTCACTAACTTCTCCACACCAACATCATTTTCTGGCCTTTCCAGATTTATTTTGGGGTTGGCGCAGTATGTTTTTGTCTTCTGTACTTCTCTATTAATAATAATATTATAGTACACCCCTTTTACTCTTATCCATCCACATTCATACTCAAAACTTTCCTCACGACATTTTCCTCCGCAGCACTCACATACCTCACAACTTTTCAGTCACTAGCACTAATTATAGATACCTACTAAGTTTGATCCAGATAATCCAAAAATTAGCTTGTAAACATACTGTCTAAAATTAATACAAAGCAGGGTTCAATCAGAGCATACGGTACGCAGGAAACAGCCTGAATGTACCCTCGATGTTCGCATATAACGACGGTTATATTGGCAAAATTAACACGCTCCACCGTGAAATCACATAGTGCGGTAACATCGATACGCAATTTACTGTCGGAAATGCTACGTAATGGCGTACTTAGTGGTACGTGTCGTACTACGAATACGTAAACTTGTTATTCAACATCTGCGTGGTAGTGCTTTCGATATTAACTTTTGAAATTATAATGTAGATTGGTTATGATATTATTAGCGGAGTTGTGTGATTACAGCGTTGGCTTTATTACAATCTTGTAATGGGATTATCAACTCTATGGATTTATATTAAAAGTTAATTCTTAACTATAATAATAATTGCGAAGTGAAATAGTTTCTTGATTTGCAAAGTCAATAAATAATAATCATTAGACTTATGACGATTGATTTAATAACCATCAAAAACGACAGTACAAATTAAATTAAATCAGTCTCAACGAAACAGTCAAAGAAGTAATTTAAAATAACTAATTAATGTATAAATAAACCTTATAAACTTCAACTGAATAACTTTTCAACTATTTAAATCTACCAAGTTTATTCGAAAACTTTGAAGTCCATATTAAATTAAAAAGCAATTTTCATATTTCGTTGGAAACACAATTAATGTAAAAATAAAAGGTCACTTTGAAAGTCCACAGTCACCTTTAAGAATTAAAATGTCATTACGTAAAAGCAACAAAATGACGTCCAATTTCGGTGAATTTTGGATGAAACAATGGCAGCTGTCACTGTCACCCTTCGTGTCGGACAACAAATAAAAACAAATGTTTTTTTTTGCCACGGGTTGTCAAAGTTAATTTGCTTTACTATTGACCACGGAGGTCTAAATCTATTAAGTTTACATACCTGGCGTGTGCTCTGGCTTAAATAATATGTACCCGGCTCTGTCATGCAATTATTGCAGTTTGACAGCTATTTGACACTAGGTGTGCTCGCGCCTTTATCCGCGTGTATTTCGGCAACAGTCCCACGGGATCGTGATACCGGGATAAAAAGTATCCTATGTGTTAATTTAGGTTATACTGGTCAATAGTTTTTTCATGAAAGAGTATTAAAAATCCAGACATTCCCACAAACTTTCGGATTTATAACATTATAAAGCTGGATAGTAGAATTAACACGAATAACGCTTAGCCAAATTTCTTGTTTAACTTTAATAGATTGTCTGAGTCTTTACGTGGCAATGATTGCCTATCCTTCTTCTTCTATTATAAAAAATACTATAAAATACGTAGGTACTCGTTTACCACTAAGCACTTAAGAAAAAAATTACCATACTCATTAATAATAAATTTTGGTATTTTCTGTTCAATATTCAACATATTAAGCTACTCAAACTCTCTTTAATATTATCTTAATGTGTAACAGCGTAACACCATTAATACCCGTTCGGTAGTATGAAGTACCTCATATTCGAGGTTCAAATATAAAAGCAACCCTATCATATCTCTGAGAACTTCGTCACGAAATATGTTAAGTAGGTATAAGGAAAATGATTACCTACTTATATTCTGAAATGAATTTCTAACGAGCTTAACTTGAAAATAGAAAAAGCATTATACCTACAATACGAGCATTACTTACTTTGCGTGTTGAGAGGCTTAAAATGCTGCTCAACATTTTTACGTTCAAGTGAATAGGCGAAGTTACTTTGCGAAAGAAGGCTGCGATTATGGCTGAAATTCCTATGCTTTATTCATAAGTTTTTAGGAGTATCAAAAACCTTTTTATGACATCGGTATCATAGATTTTTATTTACTACATACTGTACGCAATTTCTTTGATATATGACCTATATTGGAAAGGTCAGAAAAGCTGCTTTATAAAGCGATTTTCTCGTGTAAATAATTTATTAATGGCTGAAGTTTCCAAGTGAAAATTTGAAAACTATGGCTTAAGTATAACGCACTGAGTCTAAAGTTAAAACTTTACAATGTTTTACCAAAATTAATGGTTATTATTTTCTAAGAACCATAAATATTCCCTTTGATCCCTAAACGAAGACGCGTCATATACGGCGAAGCAGCCATCATAACAGCATTATATCAAACAAAAAACCGCGCTAAGTAAGGGATCACACTCAAGGACAACTGCCCTCACCTTTAAATGGAACAGCGTCTCCTTATAAAGCCGGAGTCACAATCCTCAGGACGCGCTTCCCACACTAGTAAACAATCATAATAATTGCTCCAACAGTTTTTTGTCCGGTCACTAATCGCGGCACATAAAATATTTTGACGTGACGATAAGGCGCAAAGGCGCCGAATTTGGCTTATCTTATCGGTCCTGAGTGTTGGGTCACTAATGACCCGCTGCCCTACCACCCTCTACTTATATACTTCCGAATGCAATGACAACTTCATTATTGAAGGTGAAAACTGGTTATTTTGATGTGGTACTATTTCCTTTTGTAGCTCCGCTCTGCTGAGTGAATTTAAGGAACAGTTTCTGTACTAAAACCATAATAGTATTATACCAGACCAACGCTTGAGCTGACTGAAGCATAGACATTAATATTTATTACCAACATCAGACACGAAACGTAAATAGAACATCTCACATCAAAACAACGGACCAAAACAGCAGTCCAATAAGGAACAATAAATTGATAGTAATACAGCGAACAAAATAAAGTTGTAGATAATCTTCAAGGGAGAAGGTATTTCCCGAGGAGATTCAGGATTCGTGCAACGAAAGTCGGTCGGCTGACATGTGATTTATTCCTTTTATCTTAGAGAAGTCGGCTTTTCATCTGAGATAAGATGGTACCTACGTAAATCAAAGCCGTGTGTGATTGTTCGAGCGATGAAAATTGTAATGCAGCTTAGTGTTTTGGCAGCGGAATGCACGGTAGACTATTTTAATATGGTTTCCGACTTATTTGTAGTAGCAGTGTGGCAGTTGTACTTGTCTTTAGAATGGCAATAATAAGTATTATATTATATTTGCGTCGTTACTTGCTGTGTACATTGTAACATTAATTTAAATAAATTTGACAATCAAACAACAGCTGCTGTAGAGCTCGATATAATTCATTAATAACGAACGTACGAACGCACTGACATTATTTCAGGAGGATGTGCTGTTTACTTTGAAAACTTAGATCTTATTTAAGTTCAGTAATTTCTCGTGAAGATAAACTGTATACCCACAGTAACGTCGTACTTTCGAAGCACTTTTCGAGATACCTCATTGCCCAAGAACCTTTGTAGTTAACAACGAAACAAATATTTGGTTAACATTACACAATCCAACAAAGGAGTCGAGGACCTCTTAGTTTATCTAATCGCGAAGGAAACCTGTCATACTTGACTTAATTTAAAGCCAGCACTTACCGACAGTTTAATAAAATTACTAAAATTTAAACAAAAGACACTCCAGTGGTCGAGTACCTTGAATAGTGGAGACAAACTCCCACGGGAGTGTTTAGTGACTAATAATCGTGTCAAAGTGGATGAAAGGATATTTTGTTTAGTTATGGGATATTTGGATAACACTGAGTGTTAATTTGAATGGAGTGTGTATGATGCAATGAGTTTCTAACCTTTGGTTAATTAGTTATCATTTCCTTAGAAATATTCAAAGTATACTAATAGTAATTGAGTGAAAAGTATTGCTCAAAGCATCTTATAAGAATTTACGAGAAATTCAATAAATCTAACTGCATAAGCGGCAACCGGCATTACAAAACACAATGAAATCCAGCTACATTTCAAACATATCCGTATCCAACGGTATGTTCCAATAAAACGGAGTAAACCTACTAATAACTATATCGAAATGCAAACAAAAGACGGACACGTTCATGCCTCCATAAAAGGCCAATTAGTACACAGTTTCCGTGTTCTAATAAATCTTATAATCTTAACACGTTATCACAAAAGAGCCGAAAGGCTTCACTGAGCCATTTAATTTATGATATCAATTAAGAAATTCTTCACACTCGCTATTACAAAAATGAACGAATAATTCTCTGAACGCCTGGTTTGAGTCCTGTGTATCCGTAATTTAAAACACATTAGGCTGTAAAATGATCTTGGATAATGGTTTAATGACTAGGGCCATGTAGATTTGCCACTGCAATTTAGTGTTCATTTTAGGAGCCTGACTGACAACTGAACTCTACCATCACTTATGGCCATTAAGAGGAAACACTGCCTGCGAGGAATTTGAAAAGTAATTATTTCAAGAAACTATTGCCGCCGCGCCCCGTCGCGCTGGATCAAATTGGCCGCCGTTGAGTACGATAGGGACAACTGCCGAAAAATGACCCGAATCATTTTTAACATAGTTTTTATTATTTTATTTTTTTATGTTAAAAACATTTCGAATTTGTCTGATAGTCCGTAAAAAATGAGGTATTTTATTGTTATTTCTAAGGCATATATATATTTTTTAATTATTTGCGGAAAAAAAAGAATAACATATAGACGTGTCGACTGTAGACCTGTCGTCTGTTGATTTTATTAAAAACAAACGCTCTAGCTAATCAGGAAGAAAAAATGAGAATACATTTGTATGGCGATTCGCACCCCTGTTCCCTCTTAATGAACGACTAATGAGCATGAGAACTTGACTTGTAATGGCAAAGTTGTAAATGCAGTGGCTCGTTGCAAAGCATCAACTGTCACACGGGTCGATCAAAGTTAAACTACGCTTTCCGATGTCATTCCTTGGTCGGGTGACCACCCCATGCACACAGAAAAGCCCGTAGTTGAGAAAGCTCCTACTATCGAAAAAACGACTGTAATTAGATCTTTGACAATCGTTACGTGTGACTACACGTAACGATTGTCTAGACTGCTGAAAGTCTAGGAGACTGAATAAAAAACTGACTAAAGATTATATCGGATGAAACTGAAAACCAAGTCATATTTTTGGAAAGCAGATGTTGTAGATAATGACTTAAAGTTATACAGTTGTTTATAGATTACAGTTATGTTGTGGACTCATGATACATGTAATAATCCCTTGATTACCTCAAGTAACACCCACGGTTAGAGAGATCCCGCAAGGCAAACATTTTTATTAACACTAAAACGAGTTTTATCTCCTCTAAAACTGAAGAAATTATAACTCCTAACTGTTGTTTTACAAATAAAACTTACTTAATAAACCACTTTACGGATTATTGCGTATTTAGTTTTGTTCAAAGAAAATAGAAGGGGTCTATAACATTTTAAGGACGAATATACTGTAATTAGTATCAAATATCAAGCCATCAGGTTGGTGATTAAACCAATCACTTTGCAGATAAAGTGTCCTTTTCTACCATCCATTACCTTCGTTAGCCATTAAATAATATTAACACAACGGGGTTATAAATAACTCAATATTAATTGAGTAATATGATAAAATTTATAAATTATGACGGATTTCTACTGAACACCGGCCGTTACGAAAGCACAATAATGACTATTATTTATAACTCCTTTCGGTAGTGCAGTACGATTAATTTGGGAGATGAGAAAATTCTGGGAACTACGGACATTAAATGAGAAATTTTCAGAATTCGTGAGTCAACTGATTGGTATGAAAATAATAACAATAAAGAAGTTTGAACTACTGAAAAGAATCCATGTAATTTGTAGAATCTTTTTCAACCCATACGTTTAAATTTTTTACATTAATTTACTTGACTATGACCACAGAGTAACTCCAAATCCACGAATACATACACCACAAAATAGTTAAATACACAAAATAGTTTTAACTTCATCTCAATAATTACATTCAAACTCATTTTCCTTCACATCAACAAGTTGACCAAATTAACCCATTAACAGGCACGTGTAGAATCCGGATAGTAAAATAGTAAAAGTTTTAAGCTTCATAAACATTTTAGTAAATGAAATACGTCAAATATTTTATAAGTTAGTCTCACAGTACCACTTTAATACTAATCATGTGCAGTATCGTATCGTCGCCATTATGTCATTTCAGTTTGTTTATTAGAAAGTTAAGAGGAACTAATTCAACGTCACATTACGTCGACTGGCGTTGACGTCTATATACGATACACTTTTTACGAGTTCCCAGTACGGAATTTATTACATTTGTCACTAGAAAGCTGTAAAATGAAGCATGTTTTTATTTTACTCAACGACGATGATAGGAATTGTACACGTTTACGATTACTTTGAAGATAATTTATTGGGGAGTAATTCGACAGTTGTTGACAGTTAGATACTTTGATTTGAATGAGGTGTCAAACGCAAACTGACATCTTAGAACTAACAATAACATTTTTATATCGAACTTTAGTGACGTTCTGTTGAATTTTCGGTGTAATCGAATATTATTGTACTCGTAGTAATTCCAATAACGTTAGCTGATATAAAAATAAGTATCAATGTAACGTGAACAATGTAATCCGGTCTTCGTAAGTGGATACACTAAAAGATGAAAAAGAATTCATCAATACAAATACACTTTGTGAGGAGAGGTTCCGTAAGTGATATCATGTTGACTCGCAATAGAGAGGGCCTACAGCTTGTTTGCTCCTGCCACAATCTCAGTTTGGTAATAAGATGCGACACATGTATTATCCCGATTAAATCCCCCTGGAAAGGGGCTTAGCAGTAGTGATGTCTGTGGGTGACATCCCTTCCCGATCGTTGGCGGGGCATCATGTTTAATAACATTGGAATGCTTCATCAAAACGAGTTAATATGTAATTTTTTTAGGTATTTATCTCATTTGCTTGTTATATACAGTTTTGATATTTCAGAATTAGGTATTCGTATCCATCTAATTTCGTAAAGCTGTAAAAATATTACTATGTATTCTAAATTCAGAAATCATTATCTATCAAAATGATTACGAACACTTCCATTAATTTAATTTCGGCAACACAATCATAATTACCAACAAAAAGCCAACAACACGAACATCAGTTCCGATTCCTATCGATATCGGCGTCCGGATCGACGAATCGACAGTTGGCACGTCGCCCGAGCGCACCGCACTATTCAATGATTGATCGGTCGGCTTCCCGCCTGAGCTTGTCAAGGCGAAGAATAACATTGTTACTGCTCTTGTAAACGTCTCACTGCCGCGAAATCCTCTTAAAGCAGTGAGTGACTACGAAAATAGAACCGGAATTGTATTATTAATATTTTACAGGAGCAAACCCGTACGTGGGTAGCAATGCAAAGAGAATACAGAAAGGATTGGATTTGAAATTTAAAAATGTATACGTTTGTTCATTGTTGCGTGTTTTAGTCCGCGTTTGGATTAGCAATTGTAATTGATGTGGTACTGGTACTGGCACACGTCATATGGTGAGTCTAGTCAGGGGATAAACAATTTATTCCATTTTTGGATCAAAACAAACGATTGAAAAAGCTTTCTAAAATTGAATTACTGTTTTGTTTACGTTTTTTTTTATCTACATTCAATACTGAAAATATCACGGAATTCTATGAAATTGTTTACGTAACTAAAAGTAGAGCCTCGCCTTTTGCTTGTTTTCATAATATTTGATATGCTAACATCAACCGTAATCAAACATAATCTATGTTGACACCAAACATCACTCCCCAGAATCAACTTCATCCGTTTTTATACCGTCTAATAAAAATACGGTCGCAAACAAAATAATGGGTGTAATAAAGTAATATAGACTTCGACAAACTGCTTAGCATAATGGCCTATGATCCCTTAATGGACAATGCGAATGGACGGAAGCAGAGATGTGAGAACAAAAAGAAACTGTAAATGTGGACCACCGACCTCGCGGTGGACTTCAAAGGACATTCCCTCCGGTGTATAATCAAAAGCCGTGGATTTACAAACACTGGAAACGTTTAACGGTTTACGGATGGTGTTTTTGGTGTTAGTTTTGTTCATATTTAAGGAAATAGAATGTTAACACGTTTTTAAATGTATAAGTCAGTTTAACATTGTTTATCTATAATGTAAATTATTGTGTAACCGTTTAGAAAATATTTGTTTCAATCAAAAATAAGTAGCTACTTACGGTTTTAGAACATTTTTCTCCGAATATCATTTAACGCTTACTAAAGAATGTTACATTTAAGCACTAGTGCCATTTAAATAACAAATTTTCAATAACCATGTTCTCATAATTTCAAAATAAACCGCCAACAAACGGCCACAATTTTCATCATAATGCATTTTCATTTTCCTTCAACCTTCAAGGACACTTTAGTTACCATTTCACTTAACTAAATGCACGCGACAATTATTTCTCCTACCACATCTAGGAACCACGCATCATTGTATACTTACACGCGTATTAGAACGAAGCATCAAAGGGGCGTACGAGTTGAGCTTGAACTCGAATGCCTTACCGTATTCATTAAGTGTGGGACTTTCGACTTTTGTGTGATGCTTACCTGAAACAAAAATGAATGATCAGATGTTTTCATAGATTAATACGTAAATAGGTATCTAGCCACCCTTAGACGAGCACCTCTGATTTTTCGAATTCATGTGCGCATTGTACATTATGTATGTGGATGAGGAAAATGTATGTAAGGAACGGAGCAGGTGGCGTTCCGTGATCTCCCTATGCCCTATCACTATCATTTGCTTCGGTGCATGAAAAACATCGTGAGGAAACCAGCTTAACCGAGAAATATGTAGTTCTTGAAGGCATATACAGTCAAGTCAGAAAGCCCAAGGATAACATACAAATTCTGATACCAGGTTAGGTACCAACCACATGGTAAAGATAGATGAATGACATAATTTAATTGAAAAAATGTAAAATTCAATCACAAAAATAAACAAAATTCGTGCATCCGTTTGGGAGCTACGATGCCACAAGCATAAATACATCCCTCTGTTTGCGTCGGGGGTTAAAAACGTTCTTGATCGTACCAAAAATAACAAACGTCAACACAGTCATCATAGGGGCCCATAGGGCTTGACATCCCACGGCACTTTTCTTTCTGAGCATTTTTAGATAAAATCGCACGTCAAACTTGATTTGTTTTGACAAACGAAAATCTAGGTCGTCTTGAAAATATCAGATTTATTGGAATAAACAGTGTCCCTTAATGTATTAAGCTATTGCATAGCTTCTATCGCGGGCCTTGAGCGTGGGGACCGAATCCAGAAATTCCGTAACGAAAATAAAAACCTAACAGTTTGACACTTGACAATGACATTTTGAAATATCATGCTTGTCTCTTTAGTTCAGCAACCCGCCTTTAGGTGGCATTGGTTGTATTGGAAAACTACCGTAATCAGAAGTTTGTGAGAAAGTATATAGGTGTATAGGTATTTATCATCTATGTACAACAGTGAAAATCTGTACTCGTATAATTTGTGTACAAAGTGTTTTAAATATGAATAAACAAAGTGCATTTATTAATGAAGAAAGTCACGAAAAAATAGTGAAAGAAAATGAGTTAGTACTCTAAATACATTCATTTTATTATTATTATAACAAATGCAGTATTATTTTTTTTGTTTTGTTAATTTATGTATAATACTGCTATAAAGATAACCAAAATGTTGGGGAAATATAGTATTTATACTTACACTTTTACTAATCATCCTCATATTTTATAAAATATTAAATCTTATAATAGTTTTCAATGTTTACTTTTCATCTGACATTACGTCAGTTGTCAAGATGTCATTCACTTTTTCTTTTAATTTGTGTCATAGTTTTTCTTAGTGGTTAGAACAACGAAGGTTATATTTGATTTATATAAATAAATAATTATAATTGCATAAGTTGATAAAAATTCTATGCAATAGCTTTACCGCGGCAGTCTCCAAGTGCCACACGTCTTTTAAGCTATTGCATAGCTTCTATCGCGGGCCTTGAGCGTGGGGACCGAATCCAGAAATTCCGTAACGAAAATAAAAACCTAACAAATTGACACTTGACAATTTCTTGAAATGAAAAATTGTGAGTTGCCTGTATTTAAAACGGCCTATATTATTCAGTCAAAAACTACCTCAAAGAATTTCTGTGAGCGTGTTAATTAATTTTATAAGCGTAAGATAAGATACTATTAGTATAAATTATCAATAAATTACATTATTTGAGCTAACATATTAATAAAAATAAATTAAATTATATAAATCAAATGTAACCTTTATAGCTCTAACCACTAAGAAAAACTATGACACAAAATAAAAGAAAAAGCAGATGACATCTTGACAACTGACGTAATGTCAGATGAAAAGTAAACATTGAAAAATTATTAGATTAAATACTTTAAAACACCAAAATCAAAGTTAATAAATCGAATAAGATCGATTATAAGGCTGCCAACAAAAATAGTTGTCGCCAAGGCGCGACATGAGCCGTAAAAGGACATTTTATAAAAGATGAGGATGATTAGTAAAAGTGTAAGTATAAATAATATATTTAAATACTGCATTAATAAAATAAATAAATAATTTTACATGCATAAGTTGATAAAAAATGCTATGCAATAGCTTTACCGCGGCAGTCTCCCGAGTGCCACACGTCTTTTTTTTTATTTAGGTACGTTTTTACGGTACCAATAAAGCACGTCAACTTAATTCCATCGCTACAATAAAAGTAAAGACTTGTACAAACGTCAGCACATGAAGCTACCCAAAACTGTATTTTTTTCCAAACAACCTTGAACCTAATACCTACTGTAAGATAAAGTTGAAAATGTATTTTAAAAAACTGACAGACTGTAGTTGCTTGATGTGTTGGCTTCTAACACTCAAACCCAGCACAGAGTAGACATTTTGACTAATATTATAAAAAAGTAAGAATTGAAAGTTTGGATGCAGGAAGTATCTAATCTTATAATTTAACGCACCAAATGGGAAGCTGTATTATTCCCGAGTGTCATAATAATTGTTCTATGTATTTAAAATGTTCCCATCGTAAAGCGAATGAAGCCGCGGGCAAAAACCAGTCGGCGATAAAGCCCACTTCACAGTAAAATCGCACTTTACAAAATAAAGGCACGCACACAACGTACGGACGTGATCCATTGCGTGATACGTAACAGGTTTTTTTACCTTTACTCAAAGGGTACACACCAAGTTCTTACACTGCTTTTGTCATTTAGTTTTCGAAAATACAAAATACGTATACAAAATTACAAATAGGTACCTACGTGTTTTTTGTAAAAACAACTTTAATGACAGTCCAGACATTAAGTTCACTATCTGCTGCTACTTCAAGTAAGTAAGTGTTTCGATGGGTATTTTCGTACAACTAGTCAGTAGTAATTTTAAAATTAACTTAATATAAATAGCAATGATTGGAAACAAAGATTTACTAAACAGTAAAATACCGCATGCCATTGAGTCGCACCTCTACGTGTTATCTTACAGCCCTAGCGCCTTTAGTGAGGTGCAATGGCATGCCGTCGGTTCAGTCATGTAATCGAGAATCATAGGCCACGGGTACGCATTATCTTATCGAGTAGAATAGACGAAGGAACTCTCCTCGTGTATTGTACATTCTGACGAGTTCAAAATTCTTCACTGAGGTTTTGTTCAAAAATATTTTAAAAAATGAGACAGACATGTCGATTTCTATGCAATTGGTAGTGTTTATCACACGATTTTCCACACACGTAGCAACTCTTGGGAAGGAAGCTCTAAGGTAGTCTGAGAAAAAACAGTTTTTCTTACGTTTTTTGCAATTTGCATGTCAGTCAGACAGACTGCATGTCAAACAAAATATGATTCGCAAAAGTTAAACATTTATATATTAACATAATTGTAATCATTAAAAGCTTTTAAGTTCAATGAATCCTATTGAATGACTTTTTCATTAAAATAAAGGTCAGTGTCATTAATTGTAAAAAATGTAAGTAAATTCGAATTTCATGGGTTACCGACTTCCACCACAAATAAATATTTTTTCTTGTTTTGTTGATTTCCACTTTATCTTGTCTGTTTTGTCGGTTTGGAACCTATACTTTATCGTCAAGTTTCAACCTTTAACAAAAAAAAAACAAAAATCGTAGCTTCAGTACTGCCGTCCTTACGAAAAGTGCAATAACTCGAGTTTTGCACCAAATTGAGATAAGTACATATTCGGAATTAGCAGAACGAGATCTATATTTTCTTTTTAGACACTTTTTACGTATCTATGACGTAGCCGGTTTTAATACTAAGCCTAACTGCAATATCTAGGTCGATGCTTTATGATTTACATATCAAGACCGAAATAACTATAGATAGGAATAACTTACTTACGCTATTTAGTAATTTCACTAACTATATCTGTAATAAGTATAGTTACTATATTTATAATTAGCATAGTTCGTCATTTGTAATATTGATTGACTAGTTATAAGTGCAATATGTTTGAGTTATTGCAGATATGATACGGATCCTTATTTTTGGTATTAAATAATGTGCTAATTATTTCTGCAATAAGTAGAGTTATTGCATTTATAACTACCATATTTAGTTTTTTGTGATTCTCATTTACTAGTTATAAGTACAATAAGCTTGAGTTATTGCAGTTATCTTAAGGGACCTTACTAATAATTATGGGATGAATACTAAAATTGATTTAGTAAGTAGATATATTGCATTTATTTGTAGGAAGATTAAACGAATACAGTATACCTACGCGAAATAAATTGCAATAAATTCACTATTTATTGCGTTTATAACTAGCACCAGGAGGTGAGGGGGGAGTAAAATATTTCGTACAAACGTCAGTCGCGGCGCTCGCTTACTTCGAGTCGGACGAACACACGCACGTGCGACCAGTTTGGGTGGTAAGTACCTAACGTATTTAATATTACAATATGTTTACATATCACGGATATTAATACGCTATGATGTTATTAGCCAGTGTTACTTTATTTAGTTATTAATTTAATGTACTTAAAAGTTGATATAACTTTGAACCTAGACTAAAAATGTTTAATTTGTCATAAGTTACACTGAAAAAAACATTGATCTCAAATTGTGTCTTAAAATAAAAAAGTAGATTACATTTTTTTAAGTTTGTTTTTAATAATAACGATTGTTTACTTTAACTACTATTAAGATTAATTTTGAAATGTTTGTTATTTAATTGTAGTAACCGTTGAATTTTAAATGCTGGCTAATAGACCAGAATTAATAAGTAAAATAGCGAAGTGATTGCCATTGTGATTGTACTTTTTTAGTTAGAAATAAAAAAGATTTTATACCATACCTACTCTAAAAAGCTTATTTTATTCACGCGAAACAGTGAATAAAAAGGCCTTTTATTCACTGTTTTGTTTTTATTCACTATTTTGGTGTTTGAATTTGGAACACAAAAATATATCCGGTCTCTATTTCAATGCTTACACAAACTCTTTGCGCTAAGATTCGAAATTCAAAACTCTTTGGTGCAAATAAATTCTCGAGATTTGATTGGTCGATATTTGCGACAAGGAGTTTGGCATTAGATTAAAAACTGTTTTGTGTTCTTTGCTGCCTTTATAGAAAAAAAAAATAGTGAATTGGCGCCATTTCAAATACTTACTGTGAATTGTACGGACACAAAGTTTAGTGTTACTTTATAATAAAACGATTGAATTATAATAAATCGATTATGCATTCAAGTGACGAAGGAGATATTGTGTTAACACCTGAATTTATGAAAGATGGGCAGCCGATATTGTCGAAAACTTGCTACCCAACAAATCACGGCTGGTTTACATCAAAACCTACGATGAGTTTTGTAAATGGAAAAATGAAAATCAAGCTTCGGGCACATTTTCTGAGTCTGTTTTCTTAACTTATTTTAATGAACTGTCGAAGAAAAGGAAGTCATCGACATTATGGAGTATATATTCTATGTTGCGGTGTACTGTAAAAACAAGGCATAACATTGATATAAAAACATATTCTAACTTGCAAGCCTACCTTAAAAGGCTATCAGAAGGCTATAAACCGAAAAAAAACCCTGGTTTTTACCGCTCCAAATGTTGAACGCTTTTTGAATGAAGCGCCAGACTCGCAATTTTTGGCAGTAAAAGTAAGTAATCTTCAACAAATCTTGCTTAATACAAGTAGGAATTTTAGAACTATTTAATTGTAAACCTATCAACATCAATTTTGTAACAGTTTTTCTATTTTTGTTTGCAGGTTGCGTTAATTCTCGGCATTAGTGGAGCCTGTCGTTCAAATGAGCTTGTCAAACTGACAGTGGATGACTCTGACACTGCTTTACTGATTACTTTAAAGGATACAAAAACGAAAATCGACCGAACCTTCGTAGTCAGAGATGATTACATGAAAATCGTAGAAAAGTATCAAAGTTTTCGTCCTCCGAATACAAACAATAATAGATTCTTTTTGTTCTATTCTAAAAATAAATGTACAAAAAATCCAATTGGAATAAATAAAATTGGTTCCATACCAAAAGACATTGCAACATTTTTAAAGCTACCAAATCCCGAGATGTATACAGGGCATTCTTTCCGAAGAACCTCTGCCACGTTATTAGCAAACACTGGTGCAGATATGACGGAATTAAAGCGACATGGTGGATGGAAGTCCACTACCGTGGCTGAGGGTTATATCGAAGATTGTATCGATAATAAATCGAAACGCAGCCTTCAGATAGCAAGCAGCATAAACCTAAAGAAACCTGAAGGCCCATGGACTCCACGCCCTTCAACGTCCAAAGATGCCCCAGAGTTTCCTCCAGCAGAAAGTTCTGACCATCGACAAGAAATAAATATTGTTTCACAAGTTGACCACCCTAATGATAATAATAAGAAAATTACGCTTAATTTCAGTCATTGCTCTAATTTTAATGTCCATTTCAATTAATGTAACAATTCTTATTTCTTGATTAAATTTCTATTTTCGCTTAAATTATGTCTTTTCTCGTAGTCATGATATAAAGTATAGTATGCAACTCCTGAATAAAGTACGAATTTATATCGAGGGCCATGAATCACTCGCGTCGTTCAGGATTCTAACAGTTGAATCACTCGCTGCGTTCGTGATTCAATCATTAGAATCCTTCACTTGCTCGTGACTCATCTACGGCCCTCGCTTTAAATCCGTCCTTTATTCACTAGTTGCATAATATACTATAATATGATAAATTATTTTTTATTCATTAAATTATAAATATAACCGATTTCACATTATTTTAAAAACACAACTGAACGCAGATATTATGAGTAGACTTGACTTTACCGAAAACAGTTTCATGCTAAATCGGTAAGAGGTAAAATAATGTTTTGCATACTTCTGTTTATTCATAGGTATTTGACATAAAAGAGTAACATCTCTGTTTTTGTAATAGTAACAAGTTAAAACTTTGTCGTTTTAAACTTGTCTCTTACTAATGAAAACCGCAATAAATAAGAAATTTAATGGATATTTGGTTAGGAAGCAGTTAAAAAAAAAATTAATTGCTAGTCAAAAATGCACCATGTTGGTTTCCTAACCATTAGTGCAATAAATAGGTTACTTGTTGCGGTTATGACTAGTAAACATTCTTTCTACATAGTAATAATACTTACCATTATTGTATTTATAGGTTTTTATATCGGGAATAAATGCAGGAACAAACATTAAGTACCACATAATATTCTCTACATTGTTTTACATCGTGTAGTGAAAGTTTCAATCCGATACCATGTATAGTGATGGAGATACAATCAAAATAAAAATAAAATCTTTTCCCGCGTTTATCTCGAAATCAGGTTTGACCTAGTTATTGCACTTTTCGTAGGGACGGCAGAGTAGTAGTAGTACTAGTTGTGCTCGCCACTGTACTAGACTTGAGATTTAAAGTGAGTACCGTTCTAGAATACGCACCTTAGTTCCAGTAACTGATAAGAGAAACAGACTAAAGATTAGTCTCCTAATACTCTTGTGTAAGAACTTACACTTTGTTAGCTGGCTTCATAGAGCTACTTCATAGTGTATTAAAACTAGTTACGAAAATTCCTATCCGTAGTTTTTTAATTAAAACTGCTGAAGACGACATCATGCCTCCCAGTTATTTCATTCAATTACGTGCATTCCCATTATTTTGCACGATAGACATTCTTGATAGTAATTTTATGATCAAACTGCAGTAATCAACGTTTTATTAGTAGTTATTGTTGATTACATTCCTGTGTGAATTATGAATTACTGTTTTTGACGTAAATTGAACTTTAAATTAAATAAAATAATGTATACTACCACTATTTTTCCTTTTTAGAGTTCGTAACCAAAGCATGTTCATAGATTAGGTTGGCTGACTGTCCATCCGTCACAGTGATGTATCTATAGAACCGTATTATAAAAACATGGATTTGTTGCACAGATACGAATGAGCGCTATAAATAATACAAAAGAGAACTGTCAATAACGCCAGAACCCCAAAGTGCTTGTCCGTTCCATTCTAGGCCAGTTTTCTTTCTTCTCAACAAACACATATATCATTACCTGAAACTTTTACTAACGTACGATTGTTCAAATGCTGTAAAAATAAGCTTTTCAATTTCATTGAATTAAAATGTGAATGGATGTGTTTGCTCGGCAAACATTGTTGGTACCGTACATAAGGCAACGGTTACATTACGTGTTTCATAAAATCATAACGAATGTGCGACCTTCTAACACTAATGAAAAACCGAATACTATCCTAGGAAGTCAAAAAGCGGTTTAGTTACCTGCACGCGTAGTATGGCGATTCTATCTCTATTCTACTAAGAATAGACAAAGCTTTTTCCATACAATTTGACATTAAATTTTGCTACAATCTGTCATTTTGTCAAAACCAGTACCACTTAAGTAAAATATGAAAAATTATTTAATCTTTTGTACTGAATAATAGAAATACTACAAAGCAATTTCTTGTCTTCTCGAAACTTAGATTTGTTGAGTTACCGCTTTTGCCTTACTTCTCTCCCATCATTTTGGACCTCCACAAAGATTTTTATGTGCACTATCTCTCAGAATGTCATGTGATAGTTTGTAATAAGTCTTATCTTTAATGCAAGGTATTGAATTGTCAACGTATCAAGTTGACCACGAACGGTCGAGCGCTCCCAAGCTCCTATGGGCAGCGACCGCTACCCGCGATTAGACTTGAAAAGACGCCGCTTCTTGCGACTAAAAGTCTTAGTTGTTAAAATTCTATTACCGTGTCCTATGGCCACTTAAAATTATTGAAATCGTAGTTTGTCCATTTGTTTTTGGGAAGTGTATGTGATACTGGGTAAAAAAGTTTGTTTACGCAATATTAGAAAAGTTATGCGTAATAAAGAATATTTTTAATAGAGTTTAATATTTCCATCATCTTAAGTTTTATAGGCTACCTCTATTTTAACAGTCATTGAACAAGAAATCCACTCATTAAAAATCCGGTTTCCTGTGACGAGATTTTTGACGAGATTCGAAATCAGTCGAATCTCAACACTAAAAAAAAACGAAATGCTGTAAGAAAAAACTTCAGGTTGCACTAAGTCGATCATTTTATAATAGTAGTCTTGAAAAAGATGATATAGCTTAGCAGAAAAACAGGTGGAAATTTCACAGTCGTAACAGGAAAAAGTTTACAAAACATTAGCTTTGCCAAGAGCCAGTTTAAATTCATAATCTGGTTACAGAACATCGTGACTGAACTTTACTTAAATAACAAAATATAAAATTTTTATTGCACCTTATTCTGGATAATTCGGGCCGGAGCCAGGTAGTTACGGCTTGATGTTACGCATGCAAATTGCCGATTCAGTGAATGGAGCACGCAGTTTTTGCAACCTTAATTTTATTATTGGAAGCATATCGGGTACCGTTACCTTTTGTCAAAGACGGTTCATCGATTTATTGGATGTAACTTTAGATTATGGGTCGTTGAAGCTTGCACACGTAATCGAGTAAATTATCAATTGAAAATGTACGACATCGGTCAGATATAATTACACAAAAAACAACCAATCAACTGCAATCGACCACAATGGTAAGCAAATAAATTAATAGAGAAGGTTTCCCTCAATTTACAGTTAAACCTCAAATCGACAGTTTTGAACAGGGCTATATGAAAATTGCGGCTGGACGTTGCGACTGTGGTTACGTTCATAATCCGATTGTCGATACGGCAAACGCGAAGTCGAACAATCCAATGCAAAACAAAGAAATAATAAAGGTGGGTTTTATACACCACGATAGTCTTGCCCTTTATTGCTGGCTGGAGAGGCGACAAGGCCAATAAAACATTTTCTCCGCGGAACGCTATTATGGAACCCGATATTCGTGTGGGTACCGAACGTACACGAAGTCGGTTCGGATTATTCGATTTTTGAAATTAAATCTTCATAGACGTGGGTTCGGGAATTGAATGTTTCGTAAAAGATTTAAAACGTGCTTTGTAATCTCCGGAGGTTCTCCGTTTGAATCAAATAGGTATTTCAAATTGAAATTGTACAAACATTTTCTCTACCTTCAATGTTTTCCTTAATCCTTGCTTCAGTAAGCTACTAACCAAATTAAAACCTGGAGTTTGTTAATTATTTAAGTAGTTCGTTGACCTCTTTCGGTCATTTACAGTAAGTATTAAAAGCACCAAGACGGTCTTTTTTATAATTAAGCCTTCGAATACCGAAACCCAGGTCCCCATTTTATTGTTAATACTGATATCATCCCACAGCTCTAAAGTAGCTTTAAATGTTAATCTTACATTAAAGGAATTCTTTTAAAATACCTATCAGACGGCGTAAGTTAGTGCCGACTCAATCCGCGTATCGTGTGTGCAATAAAAACAAAACGAAGGGTAGGACGTGGTTTAATTGGCAGTGCGAGGTAACACGATCAGAAATTCTGAGAATCGACGCATTTGCCTCTTATTTTGAATACTTTAGCTTTACAAAATTGGTAGTGTTAGCGTAATACAGGGGAAATGGATCAGTCACTAAACAAATAAAAGTTCCATTAGAATATCAATAGAATATAATAATGTAATCACATTAGAAATTAATTTATGAAAAAAAGTATTCGAACGCAAATTGAAAATGTAATAAAGGCGGTAATAATGAGCTTTGAAGAACCCATAAGAAGCGAAACAATCAAAGGCCACTTTGATTCTTTATACAAAGACATTTCATTATTCTTTCATAGCAATAAGTTTTTTTCCGAAAACAGTCAATGTTCCGTCCGCCTCGGAAACGTACGAAAAAGAGACAAACGGTCCGAAAAAAAAAAATAAACGTACGGAGAAAATGTGGCGAACAAAAGGCGAATGGGACGCGGTTTAATCCTGACCGGTCGTCGTTTCGACGGCTAGGGTGAGAGAAAATTGAATTTATTATCGTTTGTATTTGAGTGACGTGTTATTTTCACACGAAGAAGAGCGCGGCGGAATCGAATCAGTCAGTCGACGGATACGATAGCGCCCGATAGTAGATTACGGATGCGCTGCAAATGGCGTTTTCTATTCCATGTGCCGTGAGGTTTTTACACGGCGGTAAAAGGATGATGTTTTCACGCGTATGTTTGTAGATTGATGGAAACTGAAGTAGAACTGTTTTATGTTTGGGGGTTTCTTACGATTTTCTTTCTTTTTCTTACATACATGTTTTAGACTCAACTGCTTTAAGCGGGCATTAGCCCGGGATCGTGGAATGCCTAACAATTCCCATAATCCTCGTTACAAGTATGGAAAGGGAACAACAGGGTAGTTTATAGTCAGTTAGAGTTTGACAGACCCGTCTGCTCACCCGGGGCAGAAGATTTCCATGACGATAAGAAACCCCAGGACAGTAAGAAAATTTTTATGAAATATTGTAGAAATAACCGAAACAAATCATCACTCACTAAATAGTATAATAGGTGATGCTTTGTTTTGAGGTAATTTTGGCAAACGTAGATCTGAATACCAAAATATTTATCAACAAAAAAGCTATACCCACATAATGTGAAAGCACATAACATACAATGGCAGTACCCACTGTTTATATTATATCTGTATATATCTGTCAGCCACCACAATGGTTTATGCAGCCATGATTTTTTTATCAAGGGTTTTAAATAACTAAAGGGTATAAACAATAGTACAGTAATTGTACTCCATTATTTAGGTCGCGATCTGAACAAAGAATAAGGCGGGGTTATATCGAGGGGGTGGTGACTGCATAGCTTGCTAATTGGTTGAAATACCTTTAATATTGGTATCGTAAAACTTATGGGGCGCTATAAGACTAGGCTATTTCATTAGAGCATTCCGATGAAAGTAATTTGTTTATAACTAGCGATGGCCGCAGCATTGATCGGGTTTCGGGCTATGTGAGATGTTTATTAGATAACTTAATTAGGTTGTAATAATGTGTTTTATTTCGAGGGCTGTTCGACACCACTAATAAACTTGCATTAGCATAAACAGCCTATAATGTTCCCACTGCTGGAAATTATGCCTTCTCTCTATGGAAGGGAATGGTATAATCCATGATGATAATAATGTCACAGTCTTCAAATTCTTTGGTTCTAGAACTGGTGTTTTCCGGCACCGTTTTGAAAGCAGTGGTGATGAGTTAAATTACAGAAAGTGATAGGCCTGCGTAAGTGCGAACTCACGACTGTTCGTAAGTCGGGGCCGCCATCGCTGGACCACCGTGGGTTGCCCCCAATAAACTTGAATTGAATACAAATCTTCTTGTTCCGACAGCCTGCAGTAATCACCTTTTCCTTGCTTTCTTCCCTAACAAAAATACTTCGATCAATTGATTGATACGTATGTGTACGCAACCTTCAAATGTAATGTGGCACACAAACTATCGTATTTTACTACTTGGGCTTAACCCTTCAATGAATATCTATACGTCACCCGGGCCGAGGCTAGCCACCAATTTATTAGCCGACAAGGCACTTTCCGGACGTTTCAAGGTCGCTTAATGGTATTCAAAGTTAATGTAGGTATTCGAATGGTAAGCCTCTTAGGATTGCCACTGCTTTTTGTGTCTTCATCTCATTGGTTGACATTGTGAATGTAATTTTAATGCGCTGTGATTGGCTGATTTTTAAATCAATTCGAATCACGTTTTTCTGACGTAAATTGACGCCTCTGTCGAATGAATCATAGTTGTTGTTGTGTTTTGCATAGAGTAGGACCAGTTTTTAAAAAATAGTTAATAATTTACGAAAAAGTTATGAATATTGAATTCAAGTCATATTAGTCTAGCCATTTCATAGTCTGGATTTAATTTACATACAAAACTACTGCACTCAAATATTACACGAAATTAAGAAACCTTCAGTAGAAACTAATCTAAAGAATGATGCAATTTCAAAGAAAGCAAGCATTTCCAAGCGAGCGATCACAAAAATGAAACTGGTTTTATCCAGTATGATTTACATAAAACTTGTTTAAATGTTAATCTTTGTGCTTGGGTGGATTATGACGTGCCCTCTGACATACACAGATGTATGTATGGGTGTACATGCTCATACATGTGCGCACTTTAATCATTCATGCCCTTTGTTGGGTTGTGTTTCGGAATAGTTGGAGGAAAACTGTTTTGAAGTTTGCAATCAGAGCACCCAGGTTTTTAGTGGCAACACTGAAAAGTTCACACGCACACTAACAAAAGGTTCATCGTACCTATGTATATATATTTTTTTTTATTTGCCTGTGATGTGTTATCTATAATAAAATACGACAACCAGTCTAACCAAGGGGTATCGTACTCCCAGCGTCCGCGGGAGGCGCTCCGGGCGTCGGGGGCCACGTGATGGCTTCCGGCCACCGTAGACGCGGGCCTGTGGACGGTGAGTGTTGGGTAAGCTCGCCGTCCCTCCGTCTTATGACGACGACAGGCCGTGTTCCACGCGCGCCTCAAAGAGATGTCAGCAACATAGAAGGGGCCCGCAAGGGCCGACGGCCGTCGGGGCTGCGGGTTGTTCGCAAGAGATACCGCGGCCTCGACATGAAGGGCTAAGAAGGAACATGGGTGGTTTTTAGTCAGTAGAAGTCTGACACTCCCTTTCGCTCTGCCCAGAGCGGGAGGGGTTATTTGATGATTTCCACCCACCCAAAAGAAAAAAAAAAAGGGAGTATCGTACTACCCAGTACTAACTGGGTTGTGGAGGTCACGCACTCGCTCCATGTAAATACTGGTCAGCTACATCTAGATTGAAAGCCGACTTCAACATAGTTGGGAAAAGGCTAGGTTGATGATGCGATATAGTAAAATATAACATTACCGCTCTGCCTCTTATCTGTCATGTCCGAAATAACCTCCAAATTCACAAACAGAAAACGAACTTGTTTATCCTTACAGTTTTTTGCAGATAATCCGACAAGGCAATCTCGTACCTAATACCTACTTTATCTAAACATTAATTGGTTTGCAACCGCATGCAATTCACACGGCTTAATTACCCTTCACCGTTCACTAAATCGATTCCCATGCATCTAAATTACCCAAATACCAAGAGCCAAGACTCCGAAAGTGCGGTTTTTGTTCGTCATCAATTTGGACGTCTACAATTTATGCGTCATCCGGATGCTACTTATAATGGAATATTACAAAATGCTAAATTACTGTGATCTTCGGACAAATTATGGAAGGGAACAACGCGATTCGATGTAATTGGGCGCAGCTCGAGCCGTCACTTCTGTTCTGGGTGCAAGGGAGAGGTAACCGCGGGTAACGGATGTGGACACGCATTAGAATTGGTAATGTTTTGACTGTTGTTATTACCGTGTGCCGCTATATTGGTATCTTCGAGGATGTTTTTTCTATGACGCCATATGGTTACCTATTGAGGGGATCAGTCATTACACCCATGTATAAAAGCTGCTACGGACAGTGACAGTTTTTATTATCCTGTGCAGATATCTTATCAAATTATTTCCGACTTTGGTTGGTAGTGGTGAAGGCTGGACACGTGCTTTTCCTTCGCCACTACCAACGAAGCCCCATCTAAACTCGTTAACAACATTAATTCAATACGAAGTTCGACGGCCTGCCTCTCTGTGCTGCCGTCACGACGTGACACTGGCAGAAATAGTCGGAAGCGGCTCAATTGCCATAAAAGGAAAAAAAAATAATAAAAAAAATCCAAGTTTATTAGGGACTGGCTGTTGACTGTTCTGGTAACTTCACCTTAGAGTTTAATTTTAGCAATTATAGGTTTAGACTCAGAACTGACAAGCTGAACTAGACTGCCTAACACAGCATAACTTCACGACTGTAATCCCGGAAAGGTAACAAGTAGATGTGACTATTATCACACCCACATTTTAGTTAGTTATGGCGAGTCTATTACCTTCAGCCGGACATTAATTCAAACACCGTGGCTGCTACTGAGATATTTCAGATGAGACAAGAAAACACTTTGCCCGACCTAGAAATGAACCCAGGACCTCTCATGCTCAGCAGCTGCAGTCGCGATCAAAAAGGCAGTAGCTTGAGTAATCTTGAGAAACCGGACAGTGACAGTTAGCAACTGTCAAAATTTTAAAATATAGTAAGGTTTTTGATCATCGTTACAAAGAGCTGTGGATTTTGTGAACAATAAATAAATAAATCGTGTGCGAAAAAAATAAGATGTTAAGTGATAAATCTTCCAAACAGTTACTTCTTAAAAAAACTCGCTTACCGCCTGTACCTTTCACATCTTACAAGGTTCCCGTACATAATGATGATGATGGTTGCCAAATAAATAATGGACGATCGTCAACGTTGCACAGATGATTTGCCCTGATGGATGAATATTTGACGACGGCTTTATTACTCCGTATTATATGACAGGAAAAAGTCATTTAATTTCATGTCCGAATAACAGAATTGCTTGCTTTTATACGTATTTGTACAGTGTTTTGTTAATTTGAGAGGAATTCACATTACAGTCATGCAAAAATTGCATTTTAGAGAAGTCAAACTTTGTTTGTTAAATTTTCGAGTATCTACATTTTATACGACACAGAAATACATCTTTATTCATCGAGGACTTTTAATTTCATCATTCTCTTGCCCTTATATCAATTAAATTACTCCCGGCACAGCACCGCTTCTTCCATTTTTCTCTATTAGATGTCACCTCAGTTAGCGAACCACTTTTTAGCCAAATTACGTTTTTCACAATCCATCTATTATTTATTTACAGCGAGGTATGTCAATTCCAATAACTTCAGAGCATTTTTATCCTATGTGAAAGTACACATAAAATCAGGCCACATACCAGACTACCTTTTATTCAAGCTTGACCTGATGACCTGAGGTAGCCAGCATTGATAGCTCCACTCGCATGCGCTCGGCGATTCCAATCATATAATAGTTTACTTGGATGCCAGTAACGCATGCATTCGCGTTACTGGAAGTGCTTGTTTACGAGTCACTTTCATGAATGATAGAAATGCACTTAATTTAAGCATGTTATAATTATTTAATGACCTAGAATGGTAAAGAGTAATCTCAATCAGTGTCGTGTCAAAGGCCACGATTAAAAATGTTCATTAATTTCTTCTTAAATCTAAATCTTGTTTGTAAAATAACAGTTGTAGAATAAAATAATAAATTATTAATTATCGTATTTTTTGTGAATTCTTAAGTTATTTATGATTTTCCTTTTTAATCTGGCGATCTGGCTACCAACTCAATTATATTTATCCAAACAAATCAATCAAATATTTCGGATTCTTTCGAAAGATTAATTCGAACGTTTGGATGTACAAATACGCAGTCAGGTATAAAACTGATTAATTGTGTAGACAAAAAATAAAACCTGCTTGAAGTGCCAAACCGAATGTTTTTTGTACCTGTCTCGACTTGGATATATTGGTAGCCGTCTCACGTAATGAAAAGATAAAGAGTGTCCATTTTTTATATTTATTTTATATCAAGTTAATCAAGTACTTGAACTTGCGTCATAATTCATAAAACTTTCAATGCTAAATTCTTTCGCTTTTGCTCAAAGACGAAGTTTGTAAACATTGTTTCTTACTATTGCTTTTAAATACTCTTTTTACTCATACTCTTTTTTTAGTATGTAGGTACAGATTTACCCGCGTGAAAATTGAGAATTAATCAATTATTTTCCGTTTTTTTTTTGGTTTTGGGAAATCATTAAATGACTCCTTCCCGCTCTGGGCAGAGCGGCAGGGACTGTCAGACTTCTACTGACTAAAATCCACCCATGTTCCTTCTTAGCTCTTTGTGTCGAGGCCGCGGTATCTCTTTCGAACGGTTTAGGCGCAAAATGCCAACAGAGTCGCAAAAGAACTAGTTCTCAAAATGGCCAATTCTCAAAAAGCCTACTTCTCAAAGTGGCCAATTCTCAGATAGCCTAATTCTTTGAACGCCTAATTCTCTATAAGCCATAATGCCCAATTCTCAAAATCGCAACTTCTCGAAATGGCAAATTTTCTACAATAATTGGGAGTGTTCGTTTGGGATTGTTGTGTGTTGTGTTGTGTTGTTGTCTGGGGGTGTTTGATTTCATGTTAATACTAACACTATTATGGACTTCTAGGTCTGAAAATAAATGTTTATTATTATTATTAGAAATGAAAGATTTCTTAATATTATGTATTTCTTTAATCAGTGAGTTAAAAATGTAACATATAAACATAAGAATAAATACTAATAGTGTCGGTTTAGATGCACCTGACTAACCTTCACACTGTTCTGTCACACTGTTGTGACGGTGAGGAATTTTTTCTAACCATCACACCAGTGTTATAGATAGGAAGTAAGCTTTTTACGGTAACGGTGTTAACCGTTATGATTTATACTAAGACGCGATTTCACGTACACATTTCACGGCGGACTAATCTACGTACTGTATATAAATTTTGGCAAATAATATTGAGTCACTCTAATCTACCCCGGTGACGCTGCTGTCCCGTTAACGTAACAGATGTCCCTCATCATCACACAGACAGGACATCTGACAGCAGGACGAACCCAACGGGGTAGATGGAACTTTGTCTCTACAAAGTTCCATCTACTCCGTTGGGTTCGTCCCGGCGCCCACCGTGGTTGATCTGATTGATCAAGTAGGTATTGGTCGAGTATCATCCCGGTGCGGTGTGACGTATATCGGGGAAGAATATTTATTCTTATGCATAAATCTTATAGTTTTAACTCACTGATTAAAGAAATACATAATATTAAGAAATCTTTCGTTTCTAAGAATACTCCCATTTGTAGAAAATTTGCCATTTTGAGAATTGGGCATTCAGAGAATTAGGCTTTTTGAGAATTGTTTACTTTGAGAATTAGGCTTTTTGAGAATTGGCCATTTTGAGAACTAGTCCTTTTACGACTCGGTTGCCATTTTGAGAATTAGGCATTTTGCAACTAAACCTTTCGAACAACCCGCAGCCGACGGGGTAAATTATTTTACCTTACGACTGATTATCTTCGACGTGTCGCCTTGATCATGAGAAAACAATACTTCCAAACTCTTTAAAAACAATAAACAAAACTCTAACAACCATGTATTTGCATTTCAAGTTCCAAGTGTCACTTCTTGCCACTTTAGATCCGGACATTATTTACCTGCGACCGCAAACAATAAATCGAATTGGAAAGCAAGCATCTCGACCGTTGTAAATCAATCAAGTGATCATGAAATATGATCGTCCGTTATATTATTATTAATATCGAACTGTGTATCGATTTTTGTTGATTAATTTTCGATTCGAATTTGTATTGGGAGGAATGGTGAGATAATTTAGTGGTTTGTTTAAAAATTTTTGTACATGTATTAATTTAAGTATATTTTCAACATACACACAGGATAGCCCTGCATGCGTATCTTTTTAAATATCAATGGCTATCATAGTGTCCATCGATTAACTGTGAAATGGTTATGGTTTGGTATACTAAACTAACCATTTGACAGTTAATTGATGGACACTATGATAGCCACTGACATTTAAAAAGGTACGCAATAGCCCTGCAGAAAAGACGTCTAAAAGAAAATTTTATCGAAACTTCTTTCCACGGGTTTTCTAAAACAATAAAAAACTTTCGAGATATGATTTGGTGCAAATGTGCAATCGTAGTTCAATCATGATAAGTAAGGTTGCACAAGCATCGATTATACGGGCTTCCTTGAACTCACTACAACACAAGCATTTCAAAAAAAGGAACAGTATTTTTTTACTAGTCCCGCTCTAACGGTAATTTGTCAAAAAGAAAAGTTATTCATCCACAATAATGACCACCTCGGTTTATCTCGGTGCGCTATAGCTCTGACGGTACACTCGCACAAAATAGACAATAGATGCAGAAGACCAGCTTCATACAAGTAGCGAGAATGAACGCACATTTGGATACTTATGCAGTATGCACCGCGATTTCTGTAAACCAAAAAACAAATGACATTCGCGCTTGTGCGGCTGCAATCGTTGTGAATAAACCGATAAACGTGTATGTCTATGTGTACCTACGTTGGTGCTCGTTGCTTGGAACTAATCATCACCATTCTCCTCCCGTTATCTCAAATTATTTGAGGATGGCGCAGCACGTTCTCCTTCTTTCTGGTTATCGTGGGGAGTGTAGAGTACCCATGATCCCCTGTGCAAGTGTGGGAAGGGAACACCAGGTTTAGTCAATTAGACAGACGTCTTCGCTCACCTGGACAGGACTTATTATTATGAATATAAGGATTTTCCATAATAGCATTTTTTCCATCGTCATCTCAACATACATTTTCTTCTAGAACCATCCTTCACACAATCAACCCATGATGTTCCACTCACTCTAACAGCCATCCATACTCACACTCAAAACTTTCCTCATAATGTTTTCCTAATTCCTCCGCATCTGCATGAAGATACTAAGGCATACCTTCTGTACCCTATCTATTTTGTGATACTTGGTAGTGGTGAGCCAAGTTCTGATTTATTTACTTTGCCAAGTTAGAGGTCTCGGCCCCGGACTGTTGCTTTTGTTATTAAACTAGTTTGCTAATGATTTTTAGGGTTGCCGGAGTTTTGTTATTCGTTTGTTGTGTTAATGAGAAAGTTTGATTATTACACGCTTGGAGGCGTTTAGTTGGCGTGTAATTAAAGTAATTACGATTATTCTTTGTAGGCTTTTACTGCGTTTTAAAACAACTTAATGTTAAATTTCGATGAAATGACCGGTGGAAGACATTTTTTTTCTAAGTTGAAGTTATAATCGACATTTAGGAACTTATTAGAACTTTAACGAGGATAACGACAGTGATATTTCAGAAGCGCCTTGTAGAATTGCTCTACATTCTAAGACGACTGTTTTTTTGTCCCATTCAGTTTTAATTACAGTACTTACGATTCAAACCTGTTAATAATAACAATTCAAAGTTTTTCACACACCCATAATTAAATTCGTAACTAAGTAAAACAAAGCGGGAACTCGTTTTCCTTTTACTTAAACCTCATGCTTAACTAACCATCGGCTTACGGCCACGGAGCGTAAAAACTCACAAACCTGCCAAAACTTCACATACCGTAATTAACTGACTCGAAGTTTTTCCAACAAAGGGGTTCCGCAGGCAAAAACTATACCCGTTACCATGACGGCGCATAAATAAAAATGGCTGACCACCAAGCATTATTAACTAGAAATTGTCCGTCATACAGTAATTGAACCGAAATAAATGGTAATAATATCGGTTTTATTCTTTTACAATGGCATTATTTTAATTGGGTCGCAGACTTGGCTGGTTTAAAATGTGGTAATTGCTTGATGTGGGTATTGTATGAGATATTTAATTGCAGTTATAAACTGTATGAGGACCACTCATTAAACTTTTTGCTAAAAGTATCAGCAAATTAGTCTTTCGAGTTAAATAAATAATGTTTTAATTTAGCTGTCAAAATGGTTGATGAATGCAAATAATTTAAATAACAATTTGCAAATCATGAGTTATTTCAAACAAGATTTTATGTGAAAATGCTGTCAAGTTTGATATTACAAAGAATGTCTACATAAAATATGATAACTTTACGTTGAATAACAAATCACTAGTTTATGAGGCAGACCATTTATGAACTAGATAATTACCTTACTCAATTTATTAGCATAATCTATTCTACTTACACAAATTGCCAGTTGAATGCAAAATAATTTCACGCCATACTAAGTGGATGTTTAAATCAATAGGACGGTAAGAAGTCGAGAACGTACTTGGATTATTGATAACGACGGCCAAGCACGAAAGCTTTGACTATTCGATTTATTTTTCCAATAAGGTGCACTGAACGATGTCGCCGCAGAACGAAACACCGCCCCTACAACTCAGACAATACGATGAGATAGTCTGGGCGCATTACTAAGATTACTCTGCGACTAAGACAATCTTTATTACAAAGGCTGAAAGTTCAAAATAAAGGATTGAATGTAATATAATGTTGGTGAAGTATACGTGCTTCGCAAATCAAGTGTGTTGAAGAGGATGGGAGAACCACGTCTATGAAAAATCGTGACGAGGGTGACACAATAAGTGAGGAAAGGTGAGGGGGAAGCAAGGTGCTTTAATCGGAAATACGTACCCTTCGGAACTGTAAGGCTAAGGGCGAGCCGGAGACACGAATCAAGAATGTAAAGCGCCTAGCAAGACATCGATGTAAAACTCTTTTCAAAATATTTAAGGGAAGGGAAGAATTTTATAAAAAAAAAGGTGTCGTTTTACCAGCTAAACTAGCTTCACAATAAAAAAAAGAGATGAAGGGAAAGCAAAATAAACAGGAAATCGTAACACGCAAGCAAGCTTAAGGAAAACCATAATTTCGTAAATAACCAAAGTTTGGCCAGTCCTGTTGACTAAGCTTCTTATCCGTTACTCACAATGCAGTCAAGGGTGAATTTTCCTCAACGGGAAACTACGATATAACAACACTATCCCTGATATACCTCTCATGTGTTAATGGCAAAATCGAATTTACGTATACTGTTAGCAAGTTAATATAGCTGGAGTGGAAAGTTTGTTAGACCGAGTAGAGAAGCGAAAAGCAATGGACCAATTACAGGCTTCAACGGTGGGCAATTGTGAAACCAATAAAGGCAAGGGAAGCGCCTGTGTTGTCTCTTTATTCATACGATTAGGACACAGTGACGCTTTGTTGCCGTTTGCTTTAGACAGCCATCCTAGCAAAGAGCAATTTTGTGACGCTTTGAACGAGTTGCTTGCTTTTGCAGAGGTCGTCATTTTCGTCACACGTTTTAAAGTCAGCTTGCGTCACATTTACTTTGAGATTCTCAAAGGTCCGTCCTAACTAATGGTCAGTAATCTCCACTGGGAAGTAATTTCCATATTTCATACTGAAAAGTTTATTAATCTGCTGTATTACGCACTGCGGTTAAGTAGAGCTTCACTTTTATATGAATGTGAACTTGTGTTACACTATGAGTTCAAATAAATCTTCCAATGTATTTATGTTGTATGTCTATTTAAAAATGTATGATCGTTAACTCGCCTTGATTATTCAATCGAGTCTAAAGCAACAAGCTAGTAGCTCACAAAACTTTAGATCTTATTATCGTTGTAGCAACCGATATTCCTTTTAGCCACTTTCGAACTAACCCTTACATCGCGCACGGGTAAATAATTGACTGGCACGCCACATTATTCTCCATTCCACGGCTGCCACGAAAAGAAAAATGGTAAGCAGACCTCTTACTCTTACAGCCAAGTAAAAATAGTTGTTCTGAATACTAGAATGGCTTCGATTTGTCTTATAATTCAATGTCACGCGATACTGGGTAAGGGTTTAGATTTTTCAAGAAAAAGAACAAGGTGAGGGATGTTCTAGCTCTTCAGTTTGCGGTAAAGAAAATGGGTTTGGAGTAATGAGGTTATTTTTGGTCTTGACACTGAGGTTAAGATGGGAACATAAATTATGTTGTTAGTCAAAATTACATGGGACGTATTTCTTGTGTTACAAATAAGGTAGGTACATGTATGTATTTTGTGCTGTTCATGATTATCATAGAGCATTATTATTTGGAGAGATGGTTTGTTTTCTTATGTTTGTAAAAATAATACCATTTGCGACTTGTATTCCAATAACGTAAAAATAAAAACTCCCTTAAGTCTTCATTCCACTGTAATTTCAACTCTATGTGTAACACAACAAAGTTCTTAACAAAATATCAATAACTTATGCACGCTTGCACTACCGTTTGCCCCCAGAGTGAAGACTAATGAATTAGCCCGTCAATAATATCAAAGCAAATGCCAGATGTCAA
Source organism: Diarsia brunnea (assembly GCA_949774965.1). Lineage (NCBI taxonomy): Eukaryota > Metazoa > Arthropoda > Insecta > Lepidoptera > Noctuidae > Diarsia > Diarsia brunnea. Next base: position 10,909,224 of record OX459003.1, on the reverse strand, counting down.
TTTCGAGTGACAACCGTTTCAAGGGTTGATTTTCTATTTTACAACTTTACACTTTGAGCTGCGATATTAGGGTTGTAATTTCTTTGTATTTTATTTATTATCCCCTTTAAAATAGGTGTAGAGATTTTATTTGATTGATTACATTTATAATGTGACAATTGCGTGTTGAAATATTTTAGATTAAGGTCGAATGTAGAAGTAAATATATTTTGGAAATAAATTACTTGACTGTGATTCACCGCTGAAACTTATTTCACACATTTTATCAACAACACTGTAATCATTTACATATTATTGAAATTATTATTTAATTATTCTCTTCTTGACGCTTATTTACGACAACCAGTAAGTTAATGAGTCGAATTCTCACAATCCACTTCGTGTCTCATTATTTGGGCTGTTTATGCACGGTGTCAAAACCAAAAAAAACGATGAAAGATTTTTTTCTCAATTGCACATTTTGGTTAACATAACATCACGCCCGTAATTCCCTAAGGGTTTACACAAAGGTGTACCTAATACACCCACATTTCGCCAGTTATGTGTAATTCGCAATTGCGACTGATAATCAAACAAATCCCTTTCCGTGTATGTTTATTTAACACAACGTAGCATCACGCCTGAAATCCTCAAAGAGTTAGGCAGACATGTCGCCAGTTATGTTTTTGTAATAGGGGGGCTACTTTATCACCCTCAATCGGGCACAAATCCATTACTGCTACTGTAAAATTCCTAATGATAAAACCCAATAACATGCGGTCATGTTGTTGGGGTTTTATTACATAACTGGCAAAATGTCTGCCTAACTCTTCGAGGATTTCAGGCGTGATGTATGTAATCTTTAATACATAGAATAGACTTCCACGTAGATAAAAACGCCGCCACCCCGCAAGTGACCGACCAAGTCAATTTCTCGGTCGATGTGGCGTGACGTGTCGTAGGCCACATGTTGCTCGCCACACATTAGCATGTCAAAGCTTAAAGTAAGTCTCTATTACAGTCTAGGTACGCTTACAGGCCCAGGTAGTTAGCTTAGTTACTCTATTATGTAGTGTTGCTGGTTAGAGCTTGTTAGTTTTGGCGCAAATAACTTACTTGCATAGTTAGTGGTAATTTGGGTGGGGGTCTTTTTTAGAATGCAACTTAGGCACATGTGGTTATTAACACTGCGCTAGAACTGAAACAGGGTTGTTGACTGACTAAAATAAATACGATTCTTTTGAGTCCGTTAGTTAGAGTATCGAAAAATATTGAATACGTGTTTTTTGTTTTATCAAATTAATAAAAATAGATGAAAATGAAAACGTGTCAAAGATCATGAGTGGGGGCTTGTGACGTCATTTTCTAGTAAAAAATGTAGCAAACTGTGACGTCACACGAATTATCGAAGCACTGTATTGTCTTAAATTTTTGTATAAATGAAAAAAGAAAAAATACGTGTTCACTATTTTTTGGAAATCTATGTGTCTTTTTTTGTCAACTACTCTATTGCTGAGGGTTAAATAAACTTTCTTAGTTATACTAATATTACAAAAAATTATACTAATATTATAGTAATATTACAAATAATATTACAAAATTTCCTTAATTATACTAATATTAGAAATATTACGAAACTAACTTTGTCACGACTAAACATCGGATCGTAATGACATTTAGCAAGAAGAAGAATTATACATTGAGGTCAAGAACCAGAAGGAGCATTTTTTATGTTTGTGTGCACACATAAAAAACCACACTCGACGAGAAAAGACTCGGGCAACAGCTAGTTTTGATATAAATTGTATCATGAACAAATGTTACATTCTAAAAGACTGCGGTTGACATTTTTTACAAAAATTGTACAATTTTATAGAAGTTATTGAAATAATGTAATGACCATTTGAACACGTGTGTCATTGATAGTGATATTGTGGAAATAGAAAAGCGATTAACATTGTCCCCATAACATAAAACAACGGAACTTCTATAACAGTCACACAACCTTAATTGCGATCAGAACGCAAGATTGTAACAGTATTAGATGACAGTACAACTATTTAAATGACTCAATTCCACAAAACGTAAAAGCATTTCACCCAAATACAAAACAATTCCATTCTAATATCAAAAACATTTCCAAACTTTCCGTCCCTTCTGACCTTATTATAATCATACATAAACTGCTTAGCACCGGTGAAGTCGGTCTCATAAATCAGTGTACACGTACTAACATGCATGCAGTCGGATTCAGGGGCACCTCGGAAAGGCTCGGCAGGTCTCGGAGTTGGCACGAAGCCACGCACCCTCCAGGTCGATTCACACATCGCCGGCCGAACTCTGCCTCTGAAGGGAATAAGTTACTATTCACATTTTCCGCGAGGTTAAACGCCTGGAGGCAGGTAGGCAAAACGGTTTCTCGTGTACGACATTCAAATTACTGCTACTTGTGGTTGTCTGTGTGATTTGTATGCTAATATCGGAATAGCGTGATAGTTGTTACAGGGAAAGCAAATACTTCTCTTTTTATTTTTGTTTTCTTTTTTGGTCATAATTGCATAGTGGTGGTCTATTTCAACTCGTATTGTATGAATTTTAAAGTACCAGATTAATATTTCAGCTCCGAATAAATGTAAATCGTCCTTTACTCGTGTGGATTTTAAGTATGCCGCAAATGCAGGTAAAGTAAAGCAATGGTAGTCAAGATTGTAATGGTAAATTATGTTTGCAGAATAAACGAGCTTGTTTATTATATTTAACTTTAATACGAATGTGATTACAGATTTATTATATGACAGTGAAGTCGAACGAATAAAATCATTGTAAGATTAAACATTCACAAAAATGAGAAGCAAATGCGATTGCTTTTGCCTTCAAGTTTATTTCAAGAGGTGTCAAAATAAATAATACATAACGTGTGCAGCAAAGGCTTACAGGCGATACGTCTGGTGTCCTCGGGTGTTGCCACGTATCAATTCAATTTATTCCGACTGCGAGTTTTGCATGCAAAAACGGTGTAACAAAAACTTACACGACAGTTGAAGCGAAGCCCTACCCGGCTACGGTGAAGTCGACTTGGCGAAAGTAATTAATCGCAAGCTCGCGAGCTGTCGCCGCGTCACAACGCATCAATTGCTGGAAACTCACTCTGTCGGAAAATTGGAGCCACGACGCCGGCACTCGAGTGAGAAACACAATCGTTCTACCCTATCGTGTCCGAATAAAAAATAGATAAAAAAAAACTATTCGACGTTGCAGAATACGTCCTCATTTTAATGCTTATTGATTCAGTGCTCCCCACAAACCATGATTCACAGCAATAGAATTACTTACTTTACTCAAATAATTTATTTGACTATTGTTGGTCGTAAGTAATAAGAATTAAATAGGAATATATCTCTGTCGTTTTGTTATTCATATTACATTACCGTATCTTCCTTTTCCAGACGTTTTAAGCGTTGATTATTCAGCGCTATCGCGGCGTACCATCTGGTGCGCTGATGCGCAGGAATAGCAGTTGTGTAGTTCTAAGAATAAGGCGTTTTTTCGAATGCAACAGGGGATGGAAGAAGGTTATAGTGAGGAGACATTATTTTGTCACAATGGTGGGTGCCGCCCACGCTACGGGCAGCAGCAGCGCAGTCTTCGGTGATGCACTGCTTTAGGGAACGAATAAATTACCCGGACCGTTCACAAGACTTACACCGCATACAGTTTCACAGTATCTTTAGAATACCCCGTAGAATAATATTCTTACGAGCGGACAAATGTCTTGGAGCTACTGTGAATATAAAATGTTTTTTTAAATGAAATAAAAGACGTATCTCCTACGTGGGCGTATTTGAAGTAACTTTACACTAACGAGTACTGTTTGAGGTGTGGAAAAAACGTGTTAATAACACCTTCCGCTTGAAACAATAGTAGGAATTCGGATTAGACACGTACGAGCTAGGAGCAGTCCGCACCGTGAGAAGCTTTGTAACCACAATGCTCATGGCGTCTACACAAACCGCAAAGTAGGTAATCTAATACACGAAGCTCAGCGACACTGGCTTTCATGGCCGCAAATCTCGTATTACACGACCGAGCTGTTTAATAATTTCCAATTTTAAAATTGTACGATTATCGACCGAATTCCGAAGTAGTAAGTCATGTTATGAAGTTTTGCGCGCGCAAAGCTGTTGTGGGCAAGCGGCCGATTCATAGATTGCTTTTTTGTCGGAACTCGGGCGAATAAAAAAGTAGCAACAATCCGCTCCAGTCCGCAACGTAGGTGGCTATCGTGTGTCGTGTACGTTTTTGCGTGAAACATTCACAAGAATCGGTATTGGCAAATTGAAAAATGATTCTTTTATGTCCGCTATATGGCGAGTCAAAAATCCTACTACGGTTTATAGTTTGATACAGTTTCTGAACTCTTGTGTTGCTGATGAAAATGGACTTTTACGGAATCGAGTTAGGCGAAAACGTTTATTTAGCGAGGTTGTGGGAACTCATGGATGCCACGCTTTTGTGTTTAAAAGAGATACTCGTAGATTGTGCTATTTGAATTCTCTCTTCTTTCCCAATTTCAGCATCTCTGAACAGAAAAGCTCTTTCGTTTTAAGTCAGAAAATCTAACAAAATTATTTACTGTGAGTATTCCTTGAAACAATCCTTATTGCTAAACAGTGTAAAGTTAAAATACATTTGTTACACGACAATAGGATTGACGCCCGCACAATACTCAAAGCTTAGCTTTGAAATTACAAAAATCTTATTTCGCCATCAGTCGAACATAAGTAGCGGGGAACAATTTCTGTCTCGCGGTTAAATCTCAAGAGACGTACAAAACGTTTATTCTTCCTGTCTACTCAACGGAGTAGAGAATACTTCATAATTATTATTTTATGCGCGAGGCATATGCGAGAGAAATCTTTGCAGCATTGGTTGTAAAAAGTAATTGTTGTTGTTTTATTTTTAGCTGTTATTGCACTGACATTTAAAGTATAGAAAAAGTAAATAGTACTTAATTACTAATCATTATGTTTTCAATTTGTTACCTTGTTTGGTTCTTAAGTAATAAAAATCCCATAAAATCATATCGACCTTAAAGCGATGGCAATGTGAAAATTCCGGGAGAACCTAACCATCAGCTATAACTTTATTTTTCTAATTAACGTTTGCCGTCGTCTATTTTTATGAACACATTAAAAATAATCACTAGTACGGTTTAACTTAACTTTCCTAGCTATTTTGTAGCTATAAAATTTTAGTGGTGCATTAATCGGTTTTATCTAAAGAATCACATTAAAGTTGTCCATATAGTCAATCTTAGGCACACGTTCAAAACACACATGACAATTTAAATGTATTTTCTATTTTGATGATACTATAATGGGCGACGCTGTTAACATTTTTAGCAATAATATATTCTGAATATGCAAAAACAATTACGCTTGTAATAAAATGGAGCTTTATATCATAGACATTTACATAATTAGGGCCTGTGTAGAAGTGGCTTTGGATGTTCGTTATATTAACGGCTCCGTGTTTTACGCATGAATATTCGATTGGCCATTCAGCAGGCGAGTTGATTTATCGCATAAGGCTAGTCTAGTTTTTATATCGCTTGTTACACTGTAGTTTGCGATTATAAACATATTTTTATTCCCAGCAATAATCGTAAAACGCGTTGATAAAGAGATAATTTTTTAAATGGAGATGTGACTGGAACAAAAATAAAAGTCGCCGTTGAAGCTATTAAAATGAATAGGTTGCTAGCATTACTACTCGTATGTACATTCACAGTAAAACTTATATTTTTAAAGATATATAGCACACAAACCTACTCATGAATTATCAATCATAACATGTTAAAACACGAATTAGAATCAGCTACGAAAACAAACAAAAAATTAAAGATGCCAATCTCTCCGCCGCAAATCGAATAGCTTATAAACCAGCCGACGCTAATTTCGAGTAAATAAACCCTTTCGGAATAACAAAGCCAAGAATTAGTCGAAATTATTTAACCCGTGAATTGGCTTTCGACGACTGTAAACTTCAAATCAAGGAGCCAATTCACAAGAAAGCCGCGCCCGCTTTAATATGCACTCCACAATAGTAAGGGGTTCGAGTTTTGAAGAGGTAAGTCCTTTATCTTCCCGCAGACGCGCCTCCATCGCGAGGGACGGATACGATTAGAAGTCTTAATCTTTAAAGGAGTTCAAGATAGCCAGTAGCGAAGTTTTTTCGACCATTCCCGGTATCGGGTTCGAGGTATTTTCAGCTATCCTTGACATTTTTGTCCGGTATTCGACAAGATCAAGCATCAAACTTCTGAAGTACGCCACACAAGTCGACGCTTTTTTGCACGCTGTTAACTGAGCGCTGAGATAGCAAACATATGATAAGCAGTGACAGATTGCAAACGTTTTTATCTGCGACGCTTCTGAGAAGCAATTTGTTTTCTGTCTGTCTTTCCTTAAAGTAAAATTTACTATTGTTCTCTATCTTTACAACGACGAATAATTCTTGTACACTTCGTATCACAAATTTAATTTGTCCGCAACGGCTAATACTTTGCATTCCTGTACTGAACTTTGTACGTTACGAACGAACAAAACTATTCTTAACACAATTCTCAAAATAACATTTACACATAAGGGTTTATATCCTGTAGATGTTATACCAACTTTGAATAAAATACGTTACCCAAGGGTGTGTTCAAAATAAATTTCCTGGACAAAACAATGTGAAGATCAAAGGAGGTTTTGGCAACTTTATAAGGGGGTGATCTCAGTGTGCGGTAACAAGATGCTAATGTAATCGTTCTTTTAAATTACGCAGGGTTCCGTATCTCGAATTGTTAGAGTAATGTTATTAGTATTTATCAGCTCGTAAAATTGGGACCGTTTATTTTCTGACACGTTTCCTGAATAGAAATTGAGAGTTTTTGGTTTTGTCTGTGGTAGTTTTACATATCTGTGTTAGTGTAGTCATATGGTGCGAGCACAAATATTGAGGTTTGAGTTTATATTTGTCTTGGTGTGTTGAGATAATTGTTCTGCAAATATGTATGCTTTTGGTTTGACTTTGCACCATAGCTTTGCACGATTTACACCTTGTAAGTTGTTATGTATTATCATTGTTGTACTCAATTGTGTTATCAAGTTTTCTTGCAGTTAAATAAAATGTCTCGTGTTAGATTTTTTTCTATTTAAAACACAGATTCGGTCACTGTGATGGCGTATTAGGTTTTAATTGAGTAGATATTAACTTGATGGCGTTTTAAATAAATGTGGTAATTTCCTCATACAACTGACTGCTGTACAGTTACAAATTACTTAAGCAAAGTTAAGTCCACTAAACAAATCGTAAATCAGTAGCTTGAATAGTATTTAGTTCACGAGTAGACAGCACGTCATGTACTATTGAACAATGTTGACGTATTTCAACTATTACTTGTCGGAAATCAACAACCTACTTAAGCTCGTTTTCACTACACTTAAACCAATGCCTAAATATCATTGAACTGTTCTAATTTCAACGCTCGGTGCTGAGAAAAGCATTGAAAATTCTTCGGCGCTCTTTTCTTTAAGGTTTCAAATAGGCGTTGCTTAAAGTTAGTGATATCGTGCATTTAGGTTTCGTTTAGTTGCCTTTGCTAACCAGATGCCAGACTGCATTGCAATTATTGTTAGTAACGTTATAAATTCTTCGAAACACTACTTAGTTACTCAGAATTATTAATCGGTCAGCCTATTTTGTTGGAACATTATAGCAATTAGAATAATTTAATGGAACTTGTTAGTTATTTTGTTAGAAACAGGAATGCATTGTTGTACTGCACTACACGTTACGGTTGGGTTGCATATCACTCAGTTGTTTTAGTACAAAACGAAATATTGTAAGCAAATCTTCACAGCAATATTCATCTTTCTAATCTTGAATATCTTCAGGGTTTATAATAAAATATGCGGTTCTTACATTTTCAAAGATTAATATATTTTTATACTGACATGCCTTGTATTAAAATGCAAAGAGTATGCCAGAGTTATTCTCAGAACATCGTAAAGATATGAAAAGAGCTAAGGTATGGAATAATAGCATTAGCTAGCTAAGTGGTTTATTAAGTACAATACGTTAAAAGATTGAATATTATTTTTCTTGTTCAACTATATATGTATTTCTTTAGTAATCTGTTAACTTTTTACAAAATACTGTAAAGCACTCTACTTTTACTGAAGCTGAATATATACGATACGGTACTTTGTGAGAGTAAATCATGAATTGGTTAATGCAATAAAAGAGTTCAAGGTAAAATATTTTTAAATAATCAAAATCACGACCAAAATATTAATAAGCAAAGTTGCTTATTAATATTTTGGTCGTGATTTTGAGAAAAAAACCAAAGATTTGAGAAATCAACTTTAACAGTCTACGAAGTTTCTACATTTAATTTTAGTAACTAGCTAAGCATCAAAATGTATCATGTATCTGCGAGTACATAGAGTGAAGACAAAGAGTACATTCTTATCATTACTAGTTCATTGTTGCCAACTGTTTCTCTCAATCGTCTCAAAAACGACTGCGAGAAGATTCGCAGCTGATACAAGCTTTTACATCGCCTCTACTATATCTCAAGTACAATCCACCACTCCTCATTGTTTCCAATCTCTCAACAACCCATGATCATACGTATTAAATCAAAACATATTCCTTTAATTCAACAATCAAAGCGTCAACCGATTCTCGTAAACAAAAACATAAAGAACTCAATTACAATAAGCCGTATTGGTCTCGTTCAAGCGCAATATTGAAATGTTCCAATTTGCATAGTGATTATAAACATGAGATTGGGGATTTACACCATACGAGAGACAGAGACAGATAATGATATTAATACCGAAATAAAAAAGGATAGCAATAATAGCCAGCGGATGACTGACAACGGGAAAGCGACCAAAGTATGAAGAACTGTACATCTTATTTTTTTAAGGACAAACTTATACTTTGAGAGGTCTTCAAATGTTTGCTGCCTCGTGATTTAGTGCTATGAATGATCACAAAAATAATTGTGACGAGTCATTTTAATTAACTATGAAATCATAGTTTTAATGGGTGTGATAAACTTTGATCTATTTAAATCATCATCTGCCTAGCCTTATTCCCAACTATAATATGTTAGGGTCGGCTTCCAGTCTAACCGGATGCAGCTGAATACCAGTATTTTACATGGAGCGACTGCCTATCTGACCTCCACAACCCAGTTAATACTAAGTAATACGATACTCTTTGGTAAGACTGGATGTCAGAATTTCGGGTCACTGACTACCTGTAACGACTGCCAAATGTCTATATATGGCAGCCGGGACCAACAGCTTAACGTGCTATCCGAGGCACGGAGGAAAGTCATGTGATCACAGACACTACCGGGGCAACAAAGTATCTTCCTGCCAGGTATTATTTCAGTTTAAACATAACATAGTTTCCTATTCAGTAGATAAAAAATACAAATATTTGCCATGATCATCTCAACTCAAAGAAAAGAAGAACGTCCAAAAAAAAACCAACACAAACAAAATATTGACATTACATTCTTGTACAAGAGCACACACGGAAACCTTGCAAGCACCCTAAAAACTTGTAAATACTGCAGACGTGACGGGCAACGCTGTTCAAAGGCTGGCTCGAACATTCCGGCGGACGATCGATCCGGATTAGGCTTGCCCGACCGACGAACGGACTAAATAAACAATGTGACGAGGCTGCTTCACCCTTTTAACGAATCCCTCTGCACTCGCGTAAAGCTAGTAAGTATTATTCGTTACTTTACACTACGTGATTGACTAGACCTGATTTGGGTGCCCGAATATTCTGTCAGCAAGGGTTTTGATTCGATTTTGTTGTTGTTTAATTAGCTCAAGGCAATGTGTGGAGGACTTACGAATTCTCCATGATCTACTGGTGCACAAGTTCTGAGTCTTACCTGTAACAAAAAAAATCATTAGTCATAAGAAGACAAAATAACACAAGATCGAGGCTAACGAAAAGAGTCTCTTACTCCAAAATCGGTACTAAACTAAAAGTAGGGTCAACCAGTTCACAAGTAGGCGACAAGATCTCCGTACCGTACCGTAGAACTATTCAAATGTGTGAGATATCCTAATGGCAGTATAAACTTCATCTTTCCAGCCGATCGGGGAATAAGGTCGGTCGTGCATTATCGTGCTAAGAAGGAAAAAGGAACTAAATACGCATGTTAAGCTGGATGAGCAGTGAAATACACATGAGAAGTTTCGGCTCTCACACTTTTTATACTCGATTAATCGTGTTCTTGCTTCTTCTTCGGTTGCTAAAATATTTTTATTTCTTAGTTAACTATATTTTCATTATGTTTTAAAAGCAGATTCACCAACTTCTTTAGTGTTTTTGCAAATACCCCCCGCACATAATACTATGTCCTCGTAAAGGCACTTTAAGTCACCGCAAAATATTAAGTCCGAAATTTTGGCTACAAAATGTAGGATGCAATTAACTCGTGTCATAGAAAGGGTGGCATAACCACTATCAACCGGGCCGGGGTTAATTTACCTCTATATTATGGAGGCATCTCGTACACGTTGCCCGTAAATAAATAGCCAAGCTGGCCATTGAATAACAGAACTGCCTTAGGATGTAATTCAGTGATACAAGTACCGAAGGGTGCAAATTTAATTTTATTTACGACTTCATTTTATAGTTGTTCTTGTATACGAGTTGTATTTGGTAGTTGTTCTTGTAAACGAGTTGTATTTTCTAGTTGTTCTTGTCAACGAGTTGTATTGTTTTAAAATTGTGCGTGTGTACTTTGTTAATTAACTCTGGATAGATGATGGACTATAAGACAAGTATGATTTCTTGTGTATTAACTAGGATGGGACTGGTATGTTGTGACATTCTTATGATAATAATAAATGGCCAAGTGCTATTAATCAACACTAGCACGCCGTCTCCGACTATGATAGAAAAACGTATGTTATTAAATCTAGCCAATACATAAAAGAAGCCGTTTCTATTCAACATATAGAGTAGAGGTTTGCTTTTTATACAGTTTCTTGTAATGGCCGTAGCATTTTGCAATTCAAAGACCCCTGGGCGACTTCGAATAAGCTTGACTACAGTATGTCGGAATACGGATGAGTGGTCGCCTTGTTTAATGCATAGTTTTTGTTCGATTTTCGATGTCGTATCAAAGGAATATTTAGCACTCAAATATGGGACACGAAAAGTGAATAATTTAGAAGTACATTAGATATGACGACGCTTGATACAGATCTAAAAAAGCCAGTATTGTGTGTTTTTGTTCTTTTTTTCTTCATATAAAAAGGGGTAACACATGTGCCTTTTGATGATGTGAACGTTCGTATTATATTTCAACACAGAATGGAAGTAAAATATTAAAGAGAGTTCAGAGTTTTGTTTGATATTTTTTGCGGTTACTAAACAATTCCTCGCTAGTCAGCAAAAACCAAAATGAGAATTTAGTACTGTTGTTTCCAAAGAGTTAAGAAAGAAGCTTTAATATTTAAAAGTAACAAGAAACTCTGAACACCTGAAGCCATAAAGCCTGACATAATGATGTTACAATACCGCCAACATTTTAGCACAGGTTTAAAACACAACAAATGGTTCCAAACTTTTCTGACGCCCATCGCCAAAGTTGGACCATTACAAGAAAATATGCGTTCATCTATTAGAAAATATAACACGAGCTGCGAGACCTTCAGTGGCATGTTTATATTCATATCGCGTGAGTATGATGCTCCCAGGCCTTAACACAACAATAAGACTACAAACAAAAGCAAACCCTAATGAAATGTAAACAGATGTCAGTTTTCAACGAAGGTTACTTGACAGAGCCCCGAAGTTCCGGTACCCGTTATACCTGTCATAGATTTGAAATACTGGTATTGCTTTTTCATACTTTTTTGTGTATGTATTTAAATGGGTAATCAAGTGAGCATTAGTTAGCTAATACACGTAACCGATACATTTCATATGGGCGTGGAAAAGTAACTGTATATGCCTCATTAGAGAGATAAATAAACGGAAATCCAAAAGCTTACATGGGAATCAAATTGATTTTAATGATATAATTTGAATTAGATATAAGGTCATATAGTCAAGTCAACTAAAACACTTCTTCCGTAAAAATCAACCTATCACCAGAAATCAATAAAAAACAAATCAATTTTTAAAATGAAAACTTTTTGGAACTATCAATCAAACGTAACCGAGGTTTTGTCGGATGTTAGAATACACAAGCCGATTTAACTATCGGGGAATTATAGGTTGCGGTCAGCTGAAAAAACTAAAAAAACGTGGAAAACGTAGTATGGTAGCCTTGTTCGTATTTTTTCCTATTGCTGACTTGCGTTCGGTATATCCAAATTAATTTGGGTAAAATGTTTTGCGATACTGATAATAAAGTGTGTTGGATTCCAGGTATGTAGTTCCAAATAACTGGATTTGTGGATGTCAGATTATGCAGTCGATACTTGTGAAATACTGGTATTCAGCTGCACTTGGCTAGATTGGAAGTCGACCCCTATTATTTTAATAAGTCTAGGTGGATGACGATGATGAGAACTTGTATGTATTCGTTTAGTAAATATTATAATAATAACAACAAACGACATACAATTAATTTACCATCCGAAATGTATAATAAATTCACCATGAACGAAATCTAAAAGGCTATTCTGTAACGAAAAAAGCTCAATTATTGTCCGTAAACACGCTACGTGACCGGTATATGAGTTTATTTATATCTTTTATGTATATTAACTCTGATTGATTATTTTTTGCCAGCATTTTCCACTAGTGTAGCAAACAATTATTTAATCGATCAAATCGAAGCATGACTTAACAAAGCTATTGTCAAAAGTACGTAGCAAACTGATTAAATGATTTGTGAGGCTAAATTGGCTATTTGTGTAGGCTAATCTCTAGAATCGTTTATTTAACCAATCAGCATATTTTGTGATTAGATGCGTCACTGGATTGAAACTTATTATGGAAATTGGTACTGTCACCAAATCAAATGTACCAAATCACCATAAGTAAACACTACCTTGCGGAAAGGATCTAAATTGCTATGCTTTTCTCGCATGCGGTAGCCCGCAAGTGCCGTGGAAAATGGGGTTTTTTCATCATGGAATAACATAACATCACGCCTTGTAATCCTTGAAGGGTTAGGCAACCACATTTCGCCAGTCACGTATAGGTTCCATAAAGTTAGGGGTGAGCCTATTGCCATCAACCAGACCCAAATCCAGACTCCGTGACTGCTACTGAGTAATTCCTTTTGAACCTTTTTTTCGCCATCACCGGATCATACTATAAATTACGACATGTAAGAAACATAAGCCAGGACTCCACATGGAATTATTTACAACCTATTTGATTGATACATTTATTAACCTAAGCAAACACAACCTCGAATCGAACTACCATTTGATTTCCGTGTTTAAAAATAATTACACTGTCTCGAAGTAGCGGGAATTCCATTTATAGAATCGATATATGCAGCTACATATGTACATATATATTTATACTGGCGATCCTCATTACACCTGTGTACGAAGTGATATGGGATCATTGCACTCATAAGTTCAAAGCAGGCCGGTAAACGATGCATATCTGGTTGCCAAACCTAATAGTACGTATTATACATGTGTGAGTGTTTTGAGTGAGAGGTAGTATACGGGTCTGTGAATGGACGATGATTTTGATAGCTAGAAAGTAATGTATAATTAAGTACATTCATAGCTAAGTGGTGGTGAGGATATAGGTTCAATAAAGTTAACCTTTATGGTTATTCATCATCATCATTTCAGACATAAAACGTCCACTGCTGGACATAAGCTCCCCCAGAATGGGGGAATTTGCCGTAACCCCCACGCTTGGCAGGCGGGTTGGCGATCGCAGTATGGTTGTTACGAAGGCACAGAGAACGCTGCTGCCCATTCTCTGGTAAGTCCCTTAGTCGCCTCTTATGACATCCACGGGAAGATATGGGATGGTGCTATTCACCATATGTTATTACTTTAGTCATATCATTAGATATTTACTTTAGTTATGTCTTGAAGGAGCTCGTGGCTTATTAATAACACCCGTTCAAGTCGATATTTTGGTTAAGCCGTGCTTGCCTTGGTTGGTCCGTTGCTGGGACCACCCATTACATACCGAGTTTCCTCCGTGTCTCGGAAAGCACACTAAGCCATTAGTCTCGGCTGTTATGTGTACATCTTTGACAGTCGTTAAAGGTATTCAGTGGCAAGTCCGACAACCAGTTTTACCAAGGGGTATCGTATTAACCAGTAGTAACTGGGTTGTGGAGGTCAGATTGGCAGTCGCTCCATGTAAAATACTGGTATTCAACTGCGTTCAGTTACTATGGAAGCCAACCCCAACATAGTTGGGAAAAGGCTAGGTAGATGATGACTTTAGTTATTCCTAGCTTCATTAGAATATCTTTGATGATTTCCTCTTGGCCGGCTCTTAGTTCGCCGAAAAGCGGATAAGTTTTCTCAATGAAAACTGTTGTTTACAAAACCAGATTTCAATTTCCTTCTCAACCAAATCAATTATCAAAATCAAATTAATCCGAATCCGGGTCGCAATTACGGCTTGATTTGAATCAAACATCTAAATCTAAAGTTTCGGTAACTTTAACTTCGTAATGATGCTTTACATACATTTGAATATGCCAAAAGGCTTTTCAATACGGTTCTGAGATAGTTTTGACACGATTTTTTTAAAGGTTAGACTGAAATGTTTCTACTGTTAGAACACAAGCCTCGTCCCCGAATGGAGTGGTAGTCCATCCCGTCCGGTTTAGGCGCAAAATGCCTAATTCTCAAAATGGCAACAGAGTCGCAAAAGGACTCAAATTACCAAGAAATCCTTTTTTTATAAGAATGCCGCCAAAACCTACTGCCAATTGTAGAAAATTTGCCATTTTGAGAATTTGCCTTTTTGAGAATTGGGCATTAAGAGAATTAGGCTTTTTGACAATTAGGCATTCTGAGAAGTAGGCTTTTTGAGAATTGGCCATTCTGAGAATTAGGCTTTTTGAGAATTGTCCATTTTGAGAACTTGCCCTTTTGCGACTCTGTTGCTATTTTGAGAACACGTGCCTAGTTCGGGTGAATGTCATGTGAATTGACTGACGATGCGTTCTTCTTTTTCTTTCGTCGTTATAATAGCTGGTGAAATAAATTGTAACTTAGCAACACTCCTTTAATCCCCTAAAACAAAAGTAAGGCAGAAGTGCACACACATATTTCGCCAGTTGCGTTAAAAAAAATTGGGGTATTTAAAGAGGGCAAGCATGGAAACATGCAATGAAACGGAGTTCCTGAAGGAAAAACCCAATAACACTTTGCCCGACCTGGGAATCAAACACAAGACCTCTTGCTCCCCGTTGGTCCTGCGGGTTGTTCGCAAGAGATACCGCGGCCTCGACATAAAGGGCTAATAAGGAACATGGGTGGTTTTTAGTCAGTAGAAGTCTGACACTCCCTTTCGTTCTGCATCATCATTCATCACTCATTACCTGCTACCACTAGACCAACGAGGCAGATAAAGAAATTCCCATACGCTACGATACATTTCCAACACAAACAGTGTTGGTAAGCTAAATCATAAACACTTACTGCCGCTGTTAATGCCTTTATTGACTAACTGACTAAAGTCAAATGTTTATTTATAAGGAGCGGTGTTTTACAAAGTAATATCTTATCAATATCATAGCTTGCCGCACCAATACTTTTAATAATGTATGAAGCTTGAACACACGATATTATTGGTGGCCTTATCTTCACACGGAAGTACCTAGTTAGTCCCCGTAAAGGAAATACGGTTCCGTGAACTTGCTACTTAGGTAAGTAAGCACGGTTTGAAGGTTTATGTGGCTACCTTTATCCATTAGGTATCTCCATACCTATATTACAAGTTGAACATAGGATTACTAATAACTGGTGTCATGACGATTGAGACGCGTACCATGAGGGCTGGTTCGAGGCGGCACAGGAAAAGAGCTCTTGGAAGGAATTGGGGGAGGTCTTTGTGCAGCAGTGGGACAGCGTAGGGTAAAAAAAATACTGGTATAGATGGATTGTTGAGTTTAAGCTTTGGTTCATATATGAATACTTTACGAAATTTTTGGAGGTTGGATTTGTGCCCGGTTGACGGCAATAGGCTCGCCCACTAAGGCATGGGTCCTGCCTAAGCATAATTACTGGCAAAATAGCTGGCGAAGCCGTGGCCCCGTCGGGGCTCGCAAGAGATACCGCGGCCTCGACATGAAGGGCTAAAAAGGAACATGGGTGGTTTTTAGTCAGTAGAAGTCTGACACTCCCTTTCGCTCTGCCCATGCAGAGCGGGAGGGGTTATTTGATGATTTCCCACCCAAAAAAAAGCATAATTACTGGCAAAATAGCTGGCGAAGCCATGATGATTTGTTTGTAGTGTCAATCTTTTGCGCAATTAATTGACCTTCATTAGGCGAAAATTCAGGAAACATTTTTTGAATAATTTACTTTTACTTTTTTTTTGAAGTTACTTATTCATTAGTCATAAGTTCATAACAGTACATCTATTACGTGGGTTATTGACTACCGAGTTCTTAGTCGTGATTTCTTCATAAAAGTAAGTAAGCTAATCAAATACCTTTGACTGTATAAACTCTTACACACGATTTCTGTGTTTTGTCGTTCGTTGAACTCAAATAAGTGTTGTTTTTAGAATAGGTACGTATTCTTTCTGACAGTCAGTTTTACAAATAAGTAGGTTCAAAATAAATAATATTTGGAGGGTATCTAAATGTCTGTCTTCAAAACATCGGGAAATGCAATTTGATGTTTTGAATACAGGAATATAATTACATTTCACTCCACTCGGACAGCATGGAGGCTTAAAACTGAAATCATATTGACTGGCATGCCTTTGTGGCATAGGTCTGTTTCCGAACGGACCATGACAGTACTCACTAAGAGTCGAGAGATGTTAAACGAAAATGTATTTGGAACTGTATCATTTAGAACGATTTCTGTTCAAATGGAGTTGTGGAAACGTGTCGTAATATTTAGGAATTGTCTCAAAGCGGAATTGAAATAATTTTGGTAAATAATGAAACGTGATTTGGTGGTTTTTATTCGATCGATTATTTTCGGTTCTTTGGTTAGACATAACCTGAAAATTAAACAAATTTTCTTAACTTGGTAGATCAACTTGAATTCGCAGTGATTGAGCTTAAGGTGAGTTTGTTAATTGATTGATTGCATTGAAATGTCATGTGCCACCAGAGGTGAGAGCAAATGCGACTAAATTGGACGCAACTACAACCAGTGGTGGCAGATGCGAGAGCAAGTGCGACTAAATAAGACGCAACTGCAACCAGTGGTGGCAGATGAGAAAAATAGTTGCAACGTCCACGAGTGGGAGCAGACCGGTGGCGGCAGGTCGGAATAAACCTTGAAATAACAGATCAAAACATTCTCCAATCAAATTCTAACAACACTTCCGGAATATCAAAGCATTTATTTTCATAAAACCCTAACTTCATTAGTAAAAGTAACAAAACTTTAAATGGCTATTATCTTAGTCGGGCAGTGTTGCTCGTTACAAGTTCATCAAAGAACCCGTCGGTTGCTCGCAAACCTTGAGATAAGAAAACACATTCCTCATCGAGTATTCGAATTATCTCAACTGTGTTGACACAGTTGTGTTTCGGATGGGTGGCGGAACTGATGGGAGGAAGCGAGTGACAAAGCTGTTAGAGCGGCGAGTAGGATTTGAATTCATTAATTTGTAAATATACTTTTAATCGCATTTTTTTTTCAAATCAAAAGGGACTGATGATTTTAAAAAACCGGCAAATGTGCAAGTCGAAGGGTTCCGTACCATGACTTCTTATAGGTTTTCCTGTAATCTATAAGTGTTGAACTAATTTCTATTTTTTTTTTAATTTTAGGCTCTGTAGTTTCGGAGATAAAGGGGGGGGGGGAATGGTCACAGACATACACACGAGTGATCCTATAAGGGTTCCGTTTTTTCCTTTTGAGGTACGGAACCCTAAAAATGTACACAGGCTACATATTTTTCAAAATCATTCATTGCCAATTTCAACTTTAAAACATAAAGATGCTAAAATGAACACGAAAGATTTCGTACTTAAAAGCCCTTACTCTTTTATGTTTTTATCTTCAAGACATGTAATCATTCAAAAACTAATAGATATCTGCATAGCCTTTCCCTAACTACCTTTGGGGTTGGCTTCCAGTCTACCCTGATGCAGTTTAATATCAGTATTTTTACATGGAGCGGCGTCAGTCTGATCTCCAAATCAAATTGGTACTGGATAAAATGACACCTCTTGGTAAGACAGCCTGCCAGACTTTTGGGCTACTGACTACCTGTAACGACTGTAAAAACCAAGAAATATAATAATAAACAAAATTCTTCAACCCAATTTACAAAAATCGCCATCAGCTCATATCTTAAGCGCAACAATCAAATGGAACCAGTAAGCCAGCATATCTGAGCTGCTGTAGTATTTATATAGCACTGATTTGACCCTACACTGCTGTGTAAACTGAGGGATAGATAACCTACGACCGTGTCGCCACCTATTTGTTAACTAATTATTGTCTGACATGTATTGTTTGCAATACTTTGTTTTTTGTTTGATTTGACTTTAGCGTTTGTTTGATTTTGAATGTTGTATTTGTTCGTTGGGTTTTGCATTGTGCGTTGTTTGCTGATAACTTTTTAACGCTGTTTTATTTTTTTCCGCAAAGAATTTATTGACTCGGGCTTTCGCTTATTAAATTATTCGTTACTTTTCATTGAATAAAATAAAATCAGACGAAACAATCATAACATGACTGTACAGTTTTCCTGTTCCAAATAATATGATTTATGTTTTCTACTTTTTTTTTGTTTCCGTTTGTCGTTTACGCAATAATGGATATCAAGAAATACGCCCCTCATTATAAATTACAATAAAAAACCAACTCTATAATATTCAATCACATAAATTATTAAAGATTTAATTTACCACGTTTAGCAATGGGAAGTTAAATAAAATATAATATGCATAATAAAGTGTAGTGCCACTATTAATCGCATTAGGGTCCAAATGCTTAATCTTGTATATAAATCTAAATAATGAGTCCCTGAAGCATGCAACACCTGAAAACATTTCATACGTAACACGTTTAAGTACTATAAGCTGTTAATATTAAGAGGCACGCGATCGCGAGAAGTTTCCACAGCTATGGATTGGCTAGGTGGGCACTCTGTTCCATATCTGAAGGGAATTTTGTGAAATGAATCCGTTTGAATATTAATTAGGACATTACTTGTTAAAACTTTACAGATATGACGGGTATCGAGAGCAAAACAGGAAATAAATAATGATTTTAAACTCATAATTTTAAATAAAACTGAATTTGCTGGAAGCTCGAATTATGAACAAACTCAGATTTTTTTCTGAAAAATTACCACCATGTAACACAGTATAAAGTTGTGTATCGTCTCAAAATATCTAAAACAAAATCAACTGCTTACAGAACTGCTTATCATCTCGTACAAGTCGTAAAAATCCTCGAAGGGGAAGGGTTACTGTTCTCAAAGATAAACGACGGACTGACAATGTGGGTGTCGTGCAATTTAATCAATTTTTAACACTTATACTAACAAACTGATGTTACTGTTGGAATTGCAAAGTTTAATAAGACCATTACAGCCACATTTGTAAGTCAGAAAAACAAAGAAAGCGAAGGTACACTCAAAACCACAAGGTATAATAACTTGTGAAATTACTACTAGTTGCCCATTCCAAAGCTAAGATCACTATGGAGAAAAATGGGCAAAAAACTCCAAGGAGTACTACAACAATGCTATTTAGGCATTTACTTATGTGAAATGAACATAATGACCCATGTTATTCACGTATATAATAAAATGTTATTCCAGCGACAGTTTTAGCACTAATTAAAACTTTGGCGATACAATTACAGCATAGTATAACAGTGGTGCTTGAAATTGTGTTGTAAATTTCCAGACCGCTTCGGGATTGACGGCTATGAAACATTTATATTACGAGCTCACACGATACATCAAGCTATACATTCCAATATAACATGGCCTCGCATTATATCGATTTCCCGTACAATGAGAGATCAGTATAAACCTATTTTGGATAGCTTGATTGGTCGTTGGCGTACGTAGGTAGCTTCCGTTCCTTGAGTTCCTTCCAAGATAGTGTGTGACTAAAATAATTCATATATTACAAAAAAACACAAACAAACGTTCAATAATGGAAAAGTTATGCAACAAGACTTAAAGATACAAAAAATCACCGACAGGGAAAAAAGAAAATATGTATCAGTCAATTATCATTTTTGTCATAAATATCTTATACCATTACGGAGCTTGTTTTGGCAAATTCTGATTAATGGTTTATAGCAGGGGAACGGTAAACACCTAATTGATAGTTATTAATGACACTTTATTTGTTAAACTGGTGTCAGAATAGTTTTACAAATCTTAAGGTCAAGTCACACCTGTTTCAAAAAAAAAAACCTAACACAACTTAACTTGTGTGTGGTATAATAGTATATTATGCAACTAGTGAATAAAGGACGGATTTAAAGCGAGGGCCGTAGATGAGTCACGAGCAAGTGAAGGATTCTAATGATTGAATCACGAACGCAGCGAGTGATTCAACTGTTAGAATCCTGAACGACGGGAGTGATTCATGGCCCTCGATATAAATTCTTACTTTATTCAGGAGTTGCATACTATACTTTATATCATGACTACGAGAAAAGACATAATTTAAGCGAAAATAGAAATTTAATCAAGAAATAAGAATTGTTACATTAATTGAAATGGACATTAAATTTAGAGCAATGACTGAAATTAAGCGTAATTTTCTTATTATTATCATTAGGGTGGTCAACTTGTGAAACAATATTTATTTTTCTATAAAGGCAGCAAAGAACACAAAACAGTTTTTAATCTAATGCCAAACTCCTTGTCGCAAATATCGACCAATCAAATCTCGAGAATTTATTTGCACCAAAGAGTTTTGAATTTCGAATCTTAGCGCAAGGAGTTTGTGTAAGCATTGAAATAGAGACCGGATATATTTTTGTGTTCCAAATTCAAACACCAAAATAGTGAATAAAAACAAAACAGTGAATAAAAGGCCTTTTTATTCACTGTTTTGCGTGAATAAAATAAGCTTTTTAGAGTAGGTATGGTATAAAACCTTTTTTTTCTAATTAAGTTTTTATTACGTTTTTTAAACCGGAGGTATGAGATAACCGCAATTGTAATTGAGAGTGTGATCTGAGGTTTATCACTTCGCTTGTTTTTCAACGCAATAGTCGAGTTTCACGTTACATAGGATGATATAAAACCGGATTACATTCTGTACGTGTGAATTTATGTGAAGAAGTCGACAGCTTAATCGTTCTCTCAAACTAAAAGATATATCGAATATTCTAGTCTTTCATTTTAGTCTAAAGGTCGAGTCTTCTTTTGTTTCTGTAAGCGATCCCTCACTCATATAAGTTTTCGTAACAAAACAATATCATACAAATACCTACATTACTCGTGTGTCCAAAATGAAATACCAGCCGGCTTTCCTTACATATTACGAACCCGAATCTCAACGAATCCGTTTTTGTTTTCCCATGAAAACAATTCGTCAAGAACGGGCCCCACTTTCAGCATTCAAAAGGAAAAATGGAAGGCCAAACAGCCGAGCAACGAGTTAGGCCGTAACAAAATTCCAACAAAGGGATGATTAACGATTTTTCCACCCCCAAAACTCATTCAAGCCGCGTCGATATTGAATCCGTTAGACGGCGTAAAAATGAAAGTTTTCCTCTTTTCTTTTCCAAACATGTGTGTTACACGGACGGTGAAATTGACGTGCAATGTACAGTGACAGTTTCCTAGAAATATAAACTTTAAAGTAGGATCGCTTTGTAGTACAAAATTATGAATAAGAGCCACAAAAATCACCGTACTTGATAAAATTAAAGCATTTTGATATCAATTCTGTGTCACAAAATAACGTAAAATAGAATTACGCAAAAGTTTCATATATTTTATATATATTTTGTTAAGAATTAAATTGAATGAATTCAACAAACCATACCAACCAGAATAGTTCATACCATTCTGGATACTATGGTTTGATGATAATTTCTATTTAAATAAATTCTTTTTAAATCTTAAAATGGAACTCCAATTTTCGTAAAATTTTATATTCGGGATTTCTGCAGAAAGGCAAATTGGTGTGAACCTAAACATTTCCAGCTACGCTGCACTATTAGTGCCCTATTCCGGAACCCCGTGTGTCCCTCACACAGCTCCTTGCCGAATCGTGATATAACTACACTGTAGCAGTTTTTCCTTTAGTTAGTTTTGAACTTGTTCAAAATAAATGACTGCTATTTGAGCGAAGTGACAAGTAACTCCAAGTTGTCGTCGTTAGAAATTTTGCGAAAATCTCTTTCTTATAACGAGGCGAAGCTTTGGGCATTGTTTTAATAGGTCTTTGTTGTCAGTGTTCTAAAGGTATTTTGCCTTTTTTTCAACTAATTAAAAATATAGCTTGACAATTTTTGTATCTAAATATAACAATACAATGAACAGTACGTAACCGTAACTAAAAATAAATTCCCCGGGAATAAATTCTTAAAGATGTAAAATATTTTATTAAACTTTGTCAATGTTTTCAGTAAAAAAACATCCATCAGCTTTGACCCAAACATAACATACACATTTGCCAATTCTCGGTCTGTTAAAGAAATCCTTTTAGGTCCCACGCTATATTTCCTTGCCAGAATATTCTTTCAGTACCTGATTGATTAATCCACACACAAATCTTTCTTAAAAAACAAAGGAGGTCCTTCTTTATTCCTTTGATAACATTGAGAGTCTGATCCGGCAGAAATTCAATAGACCGTGAGTTAAGTGGCTCATCTGTCCTCCTTGGTCACATGAGTTATCGGGTTGCAAATTAAAAGGAATATACGAAGAAAAAAAAATAGCTCTCCATATTAAGTTTCGCGTAGGAATAAAACGGCAGGTGTTCTTAATTCACCTGGCCAGCATGTGTTTTGAACACGTTAAGTTAATTAAGTGTATTTATAAATTGTTGAAATTTAAATTAGCCGAGTAAGCGCGCTCCGTTGCTAAATAACACTGATGTGGCCAGATTAAAAAAGTACAAACTTGATTAAAGTTTTAATAAGACTGAGAATACCAGCTTAGTAACACGTAAGTGTGAGATATACGGTTCTACCTTTTAATTAAATAGTATAAAGCTCTATGCTGACACAAGAGAAGCAATTCATACTGAACCTTATGAAAAAAGGTGAAAATTCAATCATTTATTTGTTTTGGTACAAAATTCTGAAATTAATTATTCAAGTCGAAGGAGTTTCGTAATAGAAATGGGGAGATTAGTACTTAAGGCGATTATGGTGAACTGAGATACATAATCTGATCGACGGATAAGTAAGACGGTGCTTAATATTTGTAAACCGTTTTCTAACAGGTCTATTCATCGATTTCAAATGAATGGGGTAAGATGAAACTTGGTAATGATAATACTTTATTGATTTGGAAATACCTTGAGAAATATTTCATTTCTATATCCAAATAACTCGATGCGTCTGTCTCCTGGCGTTAGGGGACTATCGGAGGGAAGCATTGAATGGTGGGGTAAATACTCCAAGGGGTTAACGATTTATGTTCAGTTATACCAAATTACTCTACTGATTAAGTACAATTACTCAGCCTTACTCATTATCGTGTAACAAAACCATATCACACGGTGTTGAAACTTTAAAATTATATTCACTCTAAAAAGCGTGACTACCTCGTATACCCAACAAAACATATTAACGGGAACAAAATTACTTCATGTAAGCCAACTTTCCACACTATAACCCATAAATAAGGGCCAAGCGCGGCTTCATAGCTATAAAACTGCTAATCGGCACGCGCGTGCGTTGGTCCAGTTAATGATATAATTAAAAATCCCCATGCCAAGGTAGCGGTAAGTTCTCCGGGTTTAGTGGTCTGGCTTAGGCTTCGTAAACCGAACAAGTTGCCCCCATTTGCTAATCTCCTAAGCCAAATAATGACGCGGCGCAAGTGATAAACTTTCATAGTAAAAGTAAGCCGCGGGCGACGGTCGTATTTTAGATGTCACCTTTGTCTATGCCCGGTTGTGTGAGATTTAATGCGGGTTGGGTAAGTTACGGGCATAATATTCATTTATGTTCCAGTAAGTTACGGTGTGCTAGAAGTTTTGTTATGAACGGAGTAGTAGACTTGGGGTGTTTTAAGTATCACGATGTTGAGATTGTTGTGGAAATATAAGAAAATCTAGCAAGTTCTATTCAAGTGGGATCCCACTAGAAATTTTCACTTTATTAATAGTTCCTAGTGTTAATTCTGATGAGCTTAAATGGGTAAAATCGGTAACCTATTTTCTGATAAGCTCATCTTCATACGTAACGTTTAGTACATAAAATGTCTGCGTCCTTAAACCGTAAATTTTTGTGCCGTGCAACTAGAATTCAACGAATACCCTTACAAAAACCGCCGTCGCTTTCATCTCACGCCACACACCCAACACTAGCTTGCCAGTACTCGCAGGTACGGCCACGAATAGCGTCGAGTAATGAGTTTTGTTGTTCCACAGTTACCGCTAGATTAAAGGACACTGGTAACGATATACGACCTTGCAAAGTAGCAGCACTGATGGTAAATGATGGCGTTCGTAGATGCTCAGCATACATACATATGAGATTAAACTGGAGGTCCTTAACGGGTTAAGAACGGTCGCGGTTACCGCGGAACTGATAATGATACTAGTTTTTGTGCGGATGTAAGGTGTTAAATGGTTTTATAGTCGAGGTCTAGTGACTGCATGACATTTTATAGCCTATGGCTTTGGTATAACTGTAAAATAAATTATGTTTTTAGTTCTGTGTCTTATATGTCTGCCCTTCGTTCTATAATTACCTTTCAATTTAAACTACAAATTATCCCTGATATCAAAACCCAATTTCCCACTATGACCGCTCGCAATTTGGTTGCGAATCACTTGAGGGCACACCAATAATTCCTAGATGGATGGCATGAAACGAACAACCGTTGTCCCGAAGCCTCGAACCGTTGTAGTTTTCCGATAAAATCATGTCCGCAAACAATTATGTGAACACCGGCCTGATTGGATCCCGAAGCGATCATACGGAGAGAGGAATGTTAATCGAACCCTTGCTCGGGTCAACACTGGAAACACAACACATTTAGGCAATGTTATACACGAAGAGAGTACCTTAATGCATAAAACATAAAGACTACAACAAATTGAATTAACATGAACGTATCTCTGAGAAAAAGACATGGCTTTAATTTTAAGGATCGTTGTGGCGTGTGAAGGAATCGCTGATTAATTCTGGTTTCGTCTGTCATTAACGGTAGATCGTTAAATACATCCGGCTCGAAGAACGCTTATTCATCAACCGAATCATGCAGGTATACACGATAATGCTGAAAATAATAGTGTTCTCTCAATGGTCAATTTTTTAAAGATTTTTCTCCGATATTACCCAGTCTGGTATTATCTTTGAAACGATAATTTCATTGAAATCCATCCTTTAAATACATTGATTTGAATACAACACTGTATACTCTTTCAGGGCTGTAGTCGTAAAATTAATCGTAAATGTTTAATTGCGTCTGCCTACCAAATTTATACTGCACGCGACATAATATTTAGTCAAGTTACAGCCGATTGTGGGCATGCAAAACAACGTTAAGCCGCATTTCTTAGTTATTTATTGTACTATACATTTAGCTTATACTTTGTAAATAAGATCTTAACGGGTGTAATCGTTAAATCGAAACTGTGCATATTTTTTCTTTCCGTATTCGGTCAGGCTCGAAGATATTTTTGGATTTAATTGCGGCAGTAACTTTACTTGTGTGTACGAGTTTACGGAAATCTGTTTATGGTGTGGCATATTGTGTTAAGAACATCAAAGTAAAACACGGTAAAAGTACAAAAAATCCCGCACGCCCGTTCATTGAATGAAATGAAAAGGAAAAAAAACCGGTACCCAAACAAATACTAAGTTCATGTAATAGAGCTCAAAATCAACTCGTCAAAATCTAAACAAAACAAAAACACCACGCGAAAGATTTTTTACCATTACAAGAATAATAAAGGTCATTACTGTTTCGGCTTTCACGTTCAACGTAAAGCAAAATTGCTCGGAAAAAAAATAAAAACAAAATCAGCTTCCCTGTTTAATTTAGCGGGGTTGGCGACAAAAAACATTTGCTCTTGTTGCCTTTTTGTTGGGTGAACGTAACAACAGGAATGCATTGTTCCCGTTACACTGTCCGGGCTAGCTAGTTGTAAAGATATATTCTACCCCGACTCAGTTTATTGGCGGATGCGTCACTTTAGTAGAAGAGTGAAAGAATTTGGGACATTGATTCATCTTCGGCTTTTAATATTTGAGGGACTTTCCATGTTTCGGTATTTCGTGGACGTGACCTGTTTTATCTTCAAATATTTTGCAATATATTCTGTCTATGTTGTGCTATATCCAAATTTTGGTATTTTTTTTTTCCTACTCCTCCGCTATTATTTTCTGATTAATTTCGTTGCGGGATCCAAGACAGTTTAATCGTTTCTCTGGGACTTCGTCGGGCTTCATTGTCTCGGCGCTTTTCTTGTGGTCGCCACTGTTGATTCTGGCTTACAGGAGTTACAGTGGTCTGGGAATAGTGTGGCGGGCTTGTCCCAAAAAAAAAAAACCAAATTTTGGTAATGAATTCGTTGCAGGTGACAATATTTTTCGACAAATATTAAAAATGACTCATGTGTGTTTAAAATTACTTATAATATTATTTCTGCATGCTTGTTTTATATCTTAAAGTCTTAAATAAACTCGTACCACAGAATAATTTCACAAATAATCTCCGAATAAAACATTAGGTTAAATAAAAACATTTCCTATTCAATTTAGCCCTTAATCACTTTTAAGCAAATTAAGTAAAAGTTCCAATTCGAATACCATTACAAGCCCTTCCTTTACAATTGGTTGTTGATAGCTTACAAAATTCTTGTTTTATTTTTGATATAAACTCGAGAGAAGGTTTTATTTTCAATGCCCATGTTTTGTATTTACTAGAACTATGCACACATAGTTCTGACAAAAAAACATTTTTATCAGGTTTTCTGTATGTAACATACTAGACAATTATTACCTTGTATATTGACAAAAATGAAAGTTTCATACAAAACTAATTCATTAATTTCATCATAAATTTCAGATCCGACAACGTATCTGCGTCACACTTAGGTTTATTTTAGATTAATATCAATAGCTAAGCATTTACGGAATTGTTTTTGATGACAAGCACATCCTTTCATTACCCTTTAAAAGAATCAATTGAAAACAATAAAGCCTGTGGGTTTACAAAGTGTCAAGTTGTCTGCACGAGAAAATTGCTATATTTAAACAACAATACATCATTATTGTAGATTCAAGGGGCACCCACGTACTTATGTAAGTGCTACTTGGCCGTCCTTAGCAGAAACTTATGCTAATTGAATACATAGAGTTTGTGGCACGCAGCCTGAACTATCGTACTACCATCACTAGGGAAACTGGCGTGCGTGCGAGGCTCTGTGGCCAACTAGGGCATACCGACCGCCTGGTTGGGAGATGGTACCTTTTAGTTAAAGGAACCGTGTATCCTTTGTTCATAAGTCCATATATCCTCATTGCTTTGAGAACGGACTCGTAAATCATAAGTCAACAAGGTTAGTTTCTGCTAACTTCAACTTTAGACTAGCTAGCTAATTTTGGTTTCACGCGAAACCAGTGACGGCTGACATTTGAAAACGACTTGTCAAGCATTTAAAATTCGGTTTAAATCGAGACCAAAACTTAGCCTAAGTTCAGAAAATAGGTTTGTACTGAGCAAAACAGCAGATTATCGCTAAATAGGGAAAATTATCACTTTTGTTGTAATGTTGTTACGTGAGTTTGAACGCATTGCAACTACATTTTTGTAGACATATGGTTAGGGTTACCATACCTTAGATATCTTACGACACCCTTGCATAACCATAATGTAGAAATACTTAGTACCAATGTTTCACAATGTGGAGTACCTACGTGTGTAGAAGTATGTAGTCATAGTCGATGAGTAAAGAGGTACCTATGTTCGCCTAACTCATTATTAGAGGATATAAGGGCTTTTGACGATCGTCTAGACCTTTGGTCGACTGATTTTTGAGAGCCTAGTAGGCATTACCACGGGATTATCGCTCAAGGGTCGTAAAAAACGAAGCAAGAGTCTCGCTCGAGAGCACGTACGGATCAGCCATAAGGCTTTTTTATTAGAATAATATAAATTATATTATTTCTTTTGTGCCATGTAAGACCTTCTCTCTACCTATTGTTTTCCTTAAAGCGATTGGGTTGAACAAAATGATATAGAATGATTTATTAATCTGAAAGTAGCATAATCTGATTTAAGCCATCAATTTCTTAGTATCAGGTATCACTTATTTTAATACCTGAATAAATAAACATTCCTTCCTTTAAACGACTTCATTAAATTTTTCATAACGCATTACCTTAACCCTTCATCATTAATAAAGATCCATATCTCCTGTTAATAAAATACTCCCAACAAAAGAGGTGTCCAGCAAAAAAGGAGGTTTCACAGTAGTGTAATAAATAAACTGAATCACAAACACCTAAGGTAGGTCCCGCTGTGCCAGTCGTACTCAGGCGCCTCGCTTGATGGACATAAAAGTGAGAAAAAAGCCTGCGTATACGCACATGCATGGTCAACCCACGCCGAGCTATTAAATAAGACGGTTTATCGTCCCATTCACGGTACAAACATGAAACCTGATAACTTTAACCTTTAGAAGTAAATCTAATAGTTCATGGTGTACTATTAGGTATATTAAGTTACGTGAGCAAAATTAGATTTGAAGCTCACATATTGCCAGGATGGAGGTTCTGTGTAATTAGATATAGCGCCAGATTGGAGTAACGTCGTAAAGTTTTTGATGTCAGGAATTTTATTCGTCTTTGCTTATTTTATTAGTTACGTCAAGAATTTTGGTAATAAAATATGTATTGTGTTAGGATTAACATCCTAAAAATAATAAAAGGCAAAAATAATAATGGCATAGGAAAATTACATACTTTCGGGTATAATTACGATATTGTAATTATAATAAGGTAAACGTTATATTAAGGATTTTTAAACCTGAAATTTAATAATAAAATAAGGGAAGCTGGGTTGTTTTGGACAGCCTATCATTATTAACCAATTTCGTTCGGGAACCAAATTTGTGTCCAGTGGTCTGCACCGATCACGAGTTAATACGAAAATAATAGCATTCGAATGTCGCTCATTATAGGCGGAAACGTAATTGGTATCCTTATATTATAATTTAACGAAATTGGGGCAGGTAGGAGATTTCTTTACTGCTGCAGCTAGGTCTTTTAGTTAAAAAGGTGTAGATGGTTTATATGGATTCGGTCAAACTGGTATAGATTGTGAAACAGCTTCAGATTCCTAATATACAGATTACAGACCAACATCAGATATTATACTCTGGCAGAAAATGTACTGAAGTATAATGCAACTCCACCCTAAATTGAGCAGTAGAAAATGGTAATGAAAAAACCTGGAACATCAGCAAAACAGAATTTTCCCATCAGATTGAATTCACAGACACAAATTACACATCATCAGTAAGTGTAATCGCAACCTTTATCAGTATGAAGTATACAATTAAGGTGTGAGAGAGGGTAACTTCGATAAAAAGGACATTTTGCAAACTGGAAACAAAAACAGAAGATTACGTCAAAAAAAAACCACGAACCACCGGAACAGAACTAAAGGTTTTTGTTTGTTCTAAATGTTTGTTCGTTGGTGTTGGTATAACTACACTCTACAGCCTAGAATACAGTGTAACTACAGTTTGTAAAGCAATGTTTGGCAGAGCGGAGACTAAAGCTGGTGGTATTAAGCACGGACTGCGGTACACGGTAGGGGATGTTCTATGCATGTGCATTGTGCACTTTGTTCAGAAATTGTATCGCAATATTGATAGGTAGACAGGGAATATTCCTATAATATTTAATCTGTATTTTTCTTGTTCATATTATGGCTGGTATAGTTTGTCATTAATTTTGTATGACCGACTATATTGTACCAAAATTATATATATTTTTTAAATATGGCATGATCACTGCTCATTGTTACTTGTTTAGGTGCTCGTGTCTAAATAATTACAACTGTTCTGATCAATGTTCAGGTTATGCTACGTTTACACAGGTTGGTCCGTGGATCGTTTCAGGTCGTCAGTGGGCCAATCGACTGACAACCAGTCTTACCAAGGGGAATTATATTACCCAATACTAACTTGGTCAGATGCCTATCTCTATCTGTCGTTCCATGTAAAATACTGGTATACAGCTGCATCCAGTTGGACTGAAAGCCGACCCCAACATAGTTGAGAAAAGACTAGGCAGATGATTACTTGTTCAGCTTTTTTAACCATGCTAGGTTATCTTGGTGTATTCTTATTATTCTATCTAGAACTAAAACCTATCCAAATCAACAGTGAAGTTAATATAAATTGCCTATTGTTTCTGGGGCAACTAAGAAACATTAACGTTACATATAAAATCCAAAATCGTAAGCGACACACTCGTAATTGGATTTAGGTTGTAAGCACTAAATTAGACATGTAATTCAGTAGGTTGTAAACTTTCCTGTAGGTATGTTGTAAGGCCGTATAAAGCTAATTAAGAGGAAAAATCTAGAAATAAAACAAGAACCACTAAGTAGTGCTAATTGATAGAAAAACTTTGAAGGCTCTTTTTTGTCTTCGCCCTATAGCGAATTTTACAAAAAAAAGAAATCGTCGATCAGTATTTTTCTATAACTAATACTAATAGTCCTCCTGACCGTTTTCGGTCACGTCGGCCAATCTTAGCCGATATTATCCATCGGCGCGAGAACTATTAAAGTGCACATACACAAGTGTGTGCGTGGGCACAGGTACACTCTCTGTTCCTTTTCTCTCATAGTCCGATGGGTCGGCAATCTGACACGACCGGAGAGAGATCAGGTGCAGGTGCTTTCCGAGGCACTTATACCGCGAACTTCCAAACTCCGGGCTACTACTGGGAAATTTGTAATGAAAAGCCCAATAGCACTTTTAGTCCGACCCGGGAATTGAACCTAGGACCTCATACACAGACGTCGCGCTTGCGACCTCTAGACCAATAAGCCAGTTTTTCTATATCACACTATACTAATTGCAAAAAATATATACAAATGTAGTTTGAATTTTCAGATCACAAAAATGCCGCTCTTGGGCAGAGAGAAAGACAGACTCCTGCTGACTAAAAACCACCCGTGTTCCTTCTTAGCCCTTGTCCGCGAGGCCGCGGTATCTCTTGCGAACAACCCGCAGCCCCGACGGGACAGAAATGTAGGTACCTTACGTATGTATAACAAATATATTATGGGAATTCTTAAGTTAAAAAAGAAAGTATGTAGGTACCTAAGTTTTATTACGTAACCAAAGACCTACTTACGACAGAATCCTTGAATTTGTAATAAAAGCAAAGTTCTGAGAAAGCAAACCTACTGTTTAACGTGAAGTTAACAATAACGCCGCACTGATAATATTGTTTCTTTCTCGGTAAAACTATCAGCAGTTAGATAACTATCAGCCATTTCAAACACATTGTTTCATTTATAATGTTGAGCAATTTTTAAAAGTTAGTGATAGTAAACATTTTTGTTGTACTTTTACATATTCGTTAAACCATAACCATTTTTCCACGAAACTTTTGAACTTGTTTTGAACCTGAAATTCAAAATTACCTACCACAAGAATTACGTACCGACAAAAAATAAACAAATATTTTAGAAAATAAATTCGCAAATCCCTGATAGTTTATAATATTACTCGAAAGTTAATCATGGAAAAGAAAAAAAGAAATCATGGATAGTAAATCCTGAGAACAGAATTTTATAGATTGATATTTTTCATTAACTTTGTGGTGTTAAATATTTCTCGCCAAACTGAGAAGCGAATTCATTATTAGTAAAACATCACGCCTGTAATCCCCAAAAGATTAGGCAGAGGTGTAACTAATGCTACACTCACTTTTCGCCAGTTGTGTTTTCAAGTTCCATAAAATAGGGGCAACCTGATGCCATCAACCGGGCACAAATCCAGGTTACTATTGAGAAATTCCTGATGGAGAAACGCAATAAATTTTGCCTGACCCGGAAGTATATTATTCAAAATATGTATGTTGATTAAGTGTCTTTTCTCCTCTCTTGTTATTTTTCCATTTAATTCCCTTCCATAATTTACCTTTAGTTTACTTGCATTAAAGTGGAAAATGTTAGACGTATTCAACTCAATGAATAACTGATTTCGAGAAAGCTTGCTCTCCCATTTGCAGATCAGCTAAATACGTAGGTAGTCTACATTCTAAGATATTCTAGGATTAATGGAAGTATTAAGGAATACATTAGTGGGATTTGAGGAGTGACCTAAATCGGCTGTCAATGTTTATTTGATTTGACGGCTGATGAGCTCACAGATTGACTGACAGACAATGCACTACATGGCAGTCTACAAATGAAATTACAAACAGGAAATTGTATTACATAAAACCTGAATAAACTAAGAAAGGATTTTTGAAAACCATTCATGGTTTTCTCAGGAATGCGGAAAATGTTGAGTGTAAATAAGAAGAAAAAGAAGTGCCCAAATAAGAGTAGAGGAAGATCAAAGAACGGTGTGTGATATGTCTAGAAAGGAGGTGACTGCTGAGATGACGAGAAATAGAGAAGTATGGAAGAAGGAGAAATGATGAGTCATGGTGTCAATGGAAGGTTGTTTGTTGTTTGTGTAGGTGGTGGAGTCGTAGGAAATCGGCTAGTTAACATCCAGTGATAAAAAATGGACTAAGCAGAACATACCCACAAAAACTTCCGAATTTCTAACAGTCGTCAAAATATCAAAGGATATAACTATGAGTATTCTTGTTTGCGACAAGCCAATGTTTGATCGATGGCCGCACGAACCGTTAAAATTTAAAGCTAATACCAAAGTGTGAAACGGTGTGCAAATGAAAAATTCCGCAACGTTTATTTCGCTATTGTAACCAATTTGTGATGCTTCCCCAAGCGGGTCATTTCTATTTTTTTTTCGAAAATTTTGTGGGTGTGCGATCCCTTTTAGTTGCGATTTATATAGCAGTTCATCAAGCCATATGATTTAGCGGAAAATAGTAGCCAAATTGAATTGTATTTTTCACTTTAAAAAAGTTGTAGGTTTTATGAGGCAATAAAGTAAGTATTTGTAAAAAAGGGGTTCATAATATGAAAAATGATAATAATAATCTTGCTTAACAGTTTATCAACTTGGGAATTGTTTATTGAATACATAACTAACCACACCTAATGAACTAGACATCCCTATACAATATTTATATAGTACAAACTAACAAACTCAATACGAGAAAGCCACCTAAGAAGCCAAAACAAAGAGTCAGACAGTTTATTTTGAGGCTCACCTTCTCGGAAGGCCCTTGTGTGTTTGATTAAGAACTCTTATAAATAAATCTTTCGGTGGACAGGTTATAGCTGAAGATCTATCACGATTCGACTCCTAATGTTTACGTACGTTTCTTTGAAAAGTCAGAAATACTTTTTACTGACTTTTTATAAAGTTACACCCTGTAGAACGACTACAGATCAAGTTGGTTCAAGTTCAAGTAAAGCTGGCATTTATCCGTCGGGGCTGCGTGTTATTCGAAAGAGATACCGCGGCCTCGACACAAGGGCTAAGAAGGAACATGGGTGGTTTTTAGTCAGTAGAAGTCTGACACTCCCTTCCGCTCTGCCCAAGCGCGGGATATTTGAGGCAAAAAAAAAACTAGTTGTCATACCCCAGACATTAATTACAAAAACTAACCAGACGAGTTAGCCTTTTAACTCAGCAAGAATGAATCTAGATTAAAAGTATTCTGAATTTTGATGGATAGTAAACATAATTTCGTAGTACGTACTGAAAACTCTATTGAATACAGTAAAATTAAAAACCCTAAAAAAAGATGACTTCATGTTTTGTAAACATTTTACTAGGCATGTTTTAGCAATCATTTTTCTTCACTGATATAAATTATCATGTCACTTTCCATGTACTGATAACTTCGTAAGTAGAACAGTGACTAATACGACAAAGCTACGACAAATATATATACATACGTGCATAACATATTTCTATAACAAGATTACGTGGAAGATTATGTCGAATATTAACCTTTCCTTGTACGAGTATGACCTTCGGAAATCGGCTGTCTTTTATTACATGTGATGAATTGAAGATACTCACGGCAGTTGTATTGAAAACGAAATACTCGATCATACGGTATAATGATAGAGATAAGTATATACTTGAGTCTGACTTAATAAATGGGGATAATACGATTCCACCAGAATAAAATGATAGGTAGGTAATGAAATATCTTCGTTTTCAGGAATTGTGTATTAGGTAGGTATTGCAGCAATGAATGTCTTTCAATTGAAGGAATACATCAGAAATGTGAATAAAGTACCAACACTAGGCAATACGTTATTGTGACTAGGTATGTTTTGAGTCGATGACGTTAAAATCGATAAAGAATCCCTGATTTCTTGATTATGATCTAATATAAATGATTACAATTCTAATCCTACCTAGATACGAATCTTGTTGCCAAAATTCAATATTTGAGACTAGCGTAAAGTGAGATTCCTATACTTACTTAAGCTTTAAAAAGTTATAGGTAAGTTGTTGTTATTTGAAGAAATTGTCATGACACGTGCGAACCTCTTAGAAATTAAAAAAAAAAGGAAATCTTTTATACAATGAAATTTAAAAGGAGATTCTGACACTAGTAGCAGTAGTATTCTTTAGGAATGCATAAAAACTACAGATCACAAGGCACTTGTAAACTAAATTTAAATAATGCCACTAAACATTTTGATGTCCAGTTGACAGAGTACCAGCTACTGCCTACGCTATCGTTTAACAACAATAAATCTGTGATACTTGACCGTGTATCTGTGAAGAGACATAGTAAACAAACTATTTCTATGTACGAGTTATAAGAGAGTAGAAAGCTAACATGTTCATTATATAATAGAATAGAATGTATCATGAAGCTTTATATCAAAGGTAAATTAGAAGTTAGAATTATCGACAATGGACTCTTGCCATGCTTTGCTATAAAACGCACAGTAAATAAATCCAGGTTTTTAAAACGAAAACTTAAATATTCAGAAATAAAGGTTTGAAATGATAAAAAAGCTTCAAGTTTTGGAAACTACTGCATTATATATTTACCAAGAACAACCATCCTTCCTATAAACTGTATATTCAAGCAGCTTTGAGCTCCATACCTACCGAAACTCGTAAATATATTACATGTACGATATATGTACTCTGATAACGAGAACATGAAAGGCGAGAGCCTAGATGTAAGCCCAAAATAAATTCTACGAACACAGACAAAGGCAGACAATACCGTACATGAACTTAATCAAGATACAACTCCTAGCTCCTTAGTTATCAAACTGAGCATAATGAACAGCTAACAAAGCCAGACTTGACAAAATACAAATCTAATTCCGACAACTATAGATTCAGCGAACTTCCCTGGCCTTACAATTACCGATGCTAATCTCTCTGGTGAGCTGAAGAGCAAATCTCTAAGTTTGCCGACTTTGGGCTTGCAGTCTGTGGGCAAAGCAAATATCTGGAAGCGTCAAGCAAACTCGCCCGGATCGCCTTACACCTGCCGAACTTCAATTGTTGATGTTTCCGAGCCTGAGAATTTGTAATTGGGTGTCATTGATAAAAATGGTTTAGTGTTTAGTAACGATGATGTAACATTTTTTTTTTTAATTATTTTACGCATTTCCAGAAACAACACGTGTGAATTTTAAGCCGTTGATATTCCCATAACGAAAATTGACTCTAATAAACTGAAACTGAAGAGATTAATTTAAATTAAACACCATCATCTTCCTGCCCTTATCCCATTCCATAATTTTCTCCTTAGGTTTTATAGTCGGCCGTCTACCCTAATTTAAATTAAACATTTCATTGAAACATTTGCAATTAATTGCACGAGGACTTTACATGGTATACATCTACAAAGGTATTTCACTGCATGTGATTAAAATTACTAAGGCATACATAAGCCCAAAGCGGCGAAGGAATATCAAGGAGCCGTCCGGGACACCGCGTGACTCCGCACACATTCATTGTAACAAAAGCGGCAACACAGGTAGAAAAACCCGCTCCAGCTAATTTTAAACCACGTCTCAAAAACAAACAACTCTTTGTACAGGCGCACAATCTTAATTAAAACAAATATTAGTTAGACGAAAAACACAACGTGCGTACAAATGAATACAAATTACCCAATACGATAAATAACGGAAGTTATATGTGGAAACCGAAAAACATCTAATTATTTGGACCAACAACGACTTACAAATCTTTAAAGAGCTACAAAAGCTTTACAAAATATAAGTTTGAAGAATGGAAACGAATGCTTTCATTTACTGCCTTGTGTCAACATTATGGACTTGCCCACGCACTTTAAATGGGCAGATAGAAATGTGACTAACGTCATGTCCGATTCAATTCGTTTATAAACATCTATTGACATTTATGGTCCTCTTTCCATTAACACACATAAACTAATTCTTATGAGAACCATCGTACCGTTCATTAATTCACTTTTTGTCTTTCTACCCTACCTGTTTACTGAACCATTTTAGCGTATTGAATAGATAGTAGCTCTTTCTCTTCGTATTAAAGTGAACTCTAATCGTGAGACATTATTTTTTACGACCATTAAAATCCGTGTGGCATTTTAAACCGTTTTGTATCAGTGACTCAGAAGTGGACAAACATAAAAGGGACCGATCTTAATGTTGACGCTATCAGAAATAAAGCTGTCAATTTAGACATTTCAATTGTTGAATAATATATTACATCTTTAATTACTGTTTTAGTCAGGTAGATTTAAGGTTCAACGATTTTTTTATAATATTATTATCATGTTAAACTATTTGAATGTAATCATCAATTTATGTGGTCATTAATTTGGGAAATATGGGCACTTTTGCGGTAAACTTGCTAATAAAATATTTTAATGGTAATTATCGCGATTCGTTTGAATTTCACACTAATAAAACACCGCCATGTATCATTTGAGAATGGAATCGAATCCATTAAGAGGCGTTAATGTCGATATAATCCGTTACATCCGCACCTCGGCTCCCCTCGATTAAAATTAGCAACCAAAAGGAAGATGTGGATCATAATGGGCGCACAGAGATACTACAAAAGATCGGTATTTGTAATAAATACGGTTAGGAGAGGATTAACTCTGGCTCAAGATCGTTAACGATCAGTGGAAACAAATTGCCGGTTTAGTAGATTCTTAGTCTTTTCTATACATTCCCAAGAGAAGGAAGAAGAAAAACGATTTAAACTGAAAGTGATTAGTAATTTTAATAGTTTTAATCGAGTTGTCTATAAAGTTCATTTTGATTGCTGTTTCTTGTCCAAACCCATTGGTGTCAAATTTAACTCACACAAAGTTGTAAGTGACCCTATCAATTACAGAGCACAATTCACTGCAAGCTGTTACATGGAACAACCCTAACTTTGACAATAACGGTGATCTCACAGCGGATGTAGCAGACACAATGCACGACAACAGCACACAAATATTAGCCATTAAATCGGAACTACGATACTGATACCCACCAAATTTCGTCAAAGCTTTTGTGCACAGTTCCGGCGGTAATCGCTTCACAGCGCCTGTAGACAAAAAATCCTAGCCAATTCTATTGTTGCTGGGTAAAGTTGAAAAGGAATGCTCCCAGGTAGACATGGGGGTGGATCGATCACAATGCAGCATGGTGATAATTAATCCAAAGCGTGTTACTTTGACAGCACATGTATTTCGTTAATAGCGACATTGATACAAATTACCGTATTAATGATATTAGTGTCAACGCTTTGGAAATTCCCGATGGGGAGATAATAATTGTTTTATTTCATGTATTAGTCTTAAAATAAATTGTCAACGCAAAATAACTTCTCTCACAGTAAATATTGACTGCACTGTTGCTACTCGAGAGTTATACATAGCTTCGGCTCCAAGATTGTAATGCCAGTGGCATTCTTAGATTATTTTTTTGCCGGGCGATCCAATGCGCGCCCGTTCGACGTGGGTTCTTGGCGCACTTGAGACCGAACAGGTTTCAACATGGAGACCGAAAACCGGTAAAAAAATCATCACAGGTAATTACGGTAGGCTCGTCGCTTCACAATTCGATATAGAAAATATCGAATGAAATTCCAAAAGTAATATTGAAGTTTGTGAAATTAAGTCTGGGATAAGGCCGGAAGCTTAAAGAATTGCTGCTCAAAGTTATTCCTAACAATTTAACATTTCTCTTGCAAGAAAGGGATTTTGTTTTCAAATAGTTTTACTATTGCAGGCACTGTCCATTGTAGCGTGCTATTTTCCAACCACTTGTTAGCGAAATTATTAGAAACAATGCATTGTAAGCCAGGTTAGAAACAAAGAAATTCTGCAAGTAGTAAAAAGTAAGGAATACGCGGAAAGCTTCATGGTTTTTGTTTGGCTTTATACCAGGGAAGTAATATTGAAAATTGATTTTAGTGGTGGACAAAAGATATGCACATATTGTGTGTATATTTTGTGGTAATATGAATTCAATGACTAATGCACACATTTTAATCGTACAAAACGTTTAGTTCAATATTGCTTCTGCATTAAGTGAACTAAGAATATAATTCAAAAATAATCGGTGTTATCAAATCGGAGCATATTTATGTAGATACAGAAAAATCAACGAACGATAAGAACGCGACCTGCAATCGTGCATGCCAAGTTGCTGACAAATGCTGAGTATAATAATTTACACAACACAGAAAGGCGTACCCTCGAAGCAATATTCCACCCTCTTAATCACTACCCACTGGAATAATTAATAACACCTCAATTAAAATATCAACTAAGCGCTTCCGCCCATGTGATAAAGATAACGTTTACTCGTGAAATTTATAAACTTCTGTACAGTAACATGTTATTACCTTCTTATAATGACCCATTAAACGTTACTTTATTTTAATCGTCTACTTTTTATGATTCCCTCTTGTTTGTCGTTGTTTTATTATAGGCCCTGGAGTTCTCATGTTTATTAGTTTCTAAATGACTTTTGTTTATTTTAAGATATTTTATTGCTTCATTATTAAAATATAATAAAAAACTAATTTGAGTGTGTCGTGATTTACAGCTATTTCTTTATGAACATTATCGTCGATTTCTTCTACATAATCTTTAGCAACCCAGCAATTTATGTGTAACTTTATCAAGTCACGAAATGCAATACACCGGCTTAAGTTCCATCAGATATTTATATGGGAATGAGATCTTTGTTTCATGTCAGAACAAGCCGTATTACTAATTAACGCCTTAGGGAGCTAAAACAGGTTTCGCGATTTATCGTAAAACCCAATTTAGAGCCAGCAGGCACGCGATTACAATCTTCTCACGACAGGAAGGCGCGCAAACTCCTCATCTCGAGGGAAATCACGCACGCAACAAACTTTATGGCAACACGTCCCGAGGAGCGAATCGCTCGGGGCGGTCGAAGACGGGCCGCACCACACACAGACTAATTCAAAAGAAATAACAAGACGCAGGCAGTGTCTCTACGCGGTATAACATAGTGACAACTCTATATTCACGACTCACTCCAGACACAAAACATACATTCAGAGATATATCCTCTCACTTTCACAAATCACGGGTCATAACCGCGAGAAGCACTACCCACGGTTTAGGGCTAATGATCACTGACCGTGGTGGAATATGGCTGCAGGCTCAGACGGATCCCATCCTGAGCGAGGCGTTCTCGAAGCAAACGCTTTAGTTGCATCCGAGGTATCTTCACTAACTCTGCTTTCCCTTCCTCATACTCGTCCACATATTTAGCCGGTTCCACTGCTGCTGTCGCCTGCTCTTTCCTTGCTTCTTCTTCACATCTACAAGAGTCTCGAGCGGCGGCTGCCTCTTCCAAAGTAAAATAAACAGCCGCCGCTCCTTCCTCTCTCAAAGATCTGACTGAATGAAGCAATCGCTGACGATGAGCAGGGTTCAGGACACCGATAGCATCCAAGTCTGGTTCTCCTACTTGTTTGCATATTTCTAAGTCATCATATCCGTTATCAATAAAACTTTCCGCGTATTGGCCCAAGTGGAGCGATCGCAACCACTCGACGACGATGTTGCCGCTCGCAGACGAGGCCATATCGCGTCAAAATACTGTGAGCATTACAAGGCGTGCTCGCGGCGCGGTGGTCGGCGAGAAACTGGCGGCCACGCTCCCCTTTGCCCCCCTCTCCCCTCTATAAGCCGCGGTCGCCGCCCCTAGTACTTGGTGCTTTTGCTTTTTGACATTTTGTAGCTTAATCGTTTCGTTTCATAGAGAGGTGCGCGTCGCGCCACGTGATATTCCGAATTAATTTTTCAAATGTCATTATGATATCCGATATGACATTTGTCGTAAGTTGCTGTCTTATAAACCCGTGGCATATTTTAAAGATATCTAATATTTGTTTACGTAACTAAACGTTGGATTAATGGGAAAAAATAGGGTCACAAAGTCAATATAATATGGGACAGCGGGTGGTCGCTGTGTCGAATGATATATGTGTAGTTTTATTTATTAATCTCTGAGGCGCCTCTATTTTGTGAATTGAACTACATTTAATTTGAATCGGCCCTCATTTCGTATTCAAATAGAACTGGATATTAATAAAGTTTTACGATATAGCGTCTACCTGTTATTTTAACTTTTCATTGCAAAGACAATCTATTGCATAGGTGGGCAGCATTTTACAATGAAATAAATGTGTTACGTCGTTTACTTGTGTAATCTTATTAAACCTCTGGTCAATGAATTAAGGTGACTGCTCTTATGCAGGACTAAAAACTTTTATTCACAAAATTAATATTTTGGAATCAAGCTACAAATAATATAAATCCGAACGTTTGTGTGGATGGATAGTAGCTCAATTACGCAAAAATGTTAATTATGTTTAAACTTTAACACATACATAGACTAATTTTGTGTGTTTCGTAGGAGATAACATGCATGGACGTAAGTTAGTCAAAACTAAAGATGACACACATATGACAAAATAATCTCACCCATACCTACATGAATATCTGTTTACTTACTAAAGCTAATTAACCACAAATGACGAAGGAGGACAAAGTTTACTTTTGCCAAAGCTGTTATTCATTAAATTAATTGACCTGTTTTATCTCATTTCGGAAGCTGCAACTAAATGAACGAACTTGCTTTATATAAGTTTGCATGAAGCCAGCGATGCGGGCTGAAGATTGTTTCCTATTTTGTTTATTGTCTACACTGTATAAATGTTTCGTTAGCATTTGTGTTAAGTTTAGAACATTTCACTGCCTTTCTGGGTTAGATTCCCAGGTAAATCAAAGTGTTATGGGGTTTTATCGGTAATAGCCTGGAGCTAAGCCTGGATTTGTGAGGAAACAGAAGAAAACATCATCATCTGCCTAGACTTTTCCCAACTATGTTGGGGTCGGCTTCCAGTCTAACCGGATGCAGCTGAATACCAGTATTTTACATGGAGCGACTGTCTATCTGACCTCCACAACAACCCAGTTAGTACTGGGTAACACGATACTCTTTGGTAAGACTGGTTTTCAGACTTTCAGGTCACCTGTAACAACTGCCAAAGATCTATATGTAGTAGCCGGGAGCAACAGCGTAATGTACTTTCCGAGGCACGGAGGAAACTCGGTATTGTAATGGGTGGTCACCCATCCACAGACCAACCTAGGCAAGCGCGACTTAACCTAAACATCGATCTGAGTGGCAGTCCTTGTGGGCCACGAGCGAAGCAGAATATTAAAACATCATAATAATATCATCTGAAGAAATAAACATAAGGTAACGCTACCTACCGTTTTCGGATTACAGTTGTGACATTATGCTTTTCACGAAGATCCATTCAATTGCGTCAATTTGATCAATTGAATTCTCTATAAAAACGTAAAAAAATGGATGAAATATTCAGATAAAAAGATAACCTCCTGCTTTTGAAAGTCGAATAATAACTAAATAATTAAGTCCAGTATCTGTTTTTACTGACCTATCCCAACGGATCCACCTACCTACAGCTAAACTATAAAATTACAGATGAAGCTTTTAATTAGATTACAAAACACAATATAAGTATCACTCAATAAACACATAAGAGTAGAATGTCAATGAACCTTGAAAGGTCAGGTCGCAGGTAGAAGGCAGTCCCACACAAATATTTAATTAACGATTGTAAATAATAGGCATTACTTTCCTATTGTGGAATGCGATATTTCGGAGAGGCCTTGACATTGATAATCGCTGACGACTTGGCTCGCAAGAATTCTCCTGTTACTGTACGTATAGCTTACCTATTTTGATTATGTTTTTTTCCAAGACAGTTAAATTATTATCAATCTGGGACTTGGTCGAGCTTCATTGATTCGGGGCTTTTTTCGTGGTCGCCACTGTTAATTCTGGCTTTCGGGTGTTGTCTGGCAGGCTTATCTATTTTGATCGCCAAGCAATAATGCGGTGTTAAAGCTTAAGGATGCCATGTAAAATTTCAGCATTGTCTCTGAACAAGACATTTTTTTTTGCTAGCCTTTTTTGTCCCACTGCTGGGCAAAGGCCTCCCCCATTTCTTTCCTACTCTCCCGATGCTCTGCCTTTTCTGGCCAATCAGTAAGGAAGGAACGAGTCCAAATCATCACGTCTTTTTTGGCCTGCCTCGGTGACGACGACCGTCTTCAGGCACCCACTGTGTGACGATTCTGGCCCATCTGTCCTGACCCATTCTGGAAATGTGACCCGCCCAGTCCCATTTCAACCTCGCAGACTTATCGCCAACATCGGCGATACAATAACATGAAAAATTAAATTGAAGGTCATGGTTTCAAACCCAGACATATTGACACGACATTTGCTCAAAGGGCACAAATCATAATTGAAAGGGGTGTGCAAGTAAATATTGACACATTTAGTTCATTCATATCTGATTTTTTATTATTTACTGGGTGCAATTTGACTTGTAGTATATGTAGTTCTTCGTTGTGTCTTATTTTTTTTTATATTTTTTTTTTTTCTGGCATCATCTTCTTATGGCATCAAATGTTGAATACCATCGTTTTGCCTGTGTCCTAACGCTATAGGCTACAACGCTGGACGTTCAAAACTGGTAGAATTATATTCTTAAACTTTATAGCCCAGAAAATTCAGGTTGTACTGCATACATAGCCGTCTAATTATAGATACGGGAAGTAGATAAACAGCCTGATATCCGCAGTAATTAGGGATGCGATATTTACGCACTTTGATGTTAAACGTACAGGATGCTATTAGCATTCCGTTGTAATAGATTTGTAGTCATCCTACGGATACTAGATGACTCAGAACCAAGTGATTTGGTAATAGCGAGTTTTTTGAATATTTAAAATATTGCGAAGACGCAAAATCTTCTTTTTGA
The DNA here is from genome assembly GCA_949774965.1 of Diarsia brunnea. NCBI lineage: Eukaryota > Metazoa > Arthropoda > Insecta > Lepidoptera > Noctuidae > Diarsia > Diarsia brunnea. The sequence continues at coordinate 10,865,402 of OX459003.1, read as the reverse complement.
TCTTTTGTCTGTAACAATCCTCCTTGGTTACTTAATTTTAAGGTGAAAAAATGAAAATGTTTGTAACAAAACGTTACCTTTTTGGAGAATCTTTTGCAGGAATTTTCTCGGTCTATTAGTATTTCCCTATCAAAGAGAAGTAAGAACTAGTACTTACTTGAGTCAAAAAAGTCCTGGAATAGAGACCACGGGGAGGACGGAGGAATGTAGGTCGACAACCGACTAGGTGGACATACCTATGCCCAACAGAGAGATATGATAGATATCACCACTAAACAGTATACCTACTGTTTACTGTGTCTTTTTTTACTACCGTAAAAGGTTGAAGAAGAAGATGTACTTATTTTATGAAGTTATCATAACTTCCAAAAACAAAACCTGAACAGATTTCAGTTTTCTTATAAATAAATAGTAGGGATATATTTTCGAAGGCGACTACGACACGAATAGTTTCAAAAACTACATAGAAAGAGTCATAGCAATGTTATCTACAGTTGCAATTTGGCCACCCGTCAGAATTGTACCTTAGGGCACAGAACAATGCTTTTATGAACCTGGAGACATTTAATCAAAACTATGCCACTTCCAAACAATGTTCTCCATAACTAGGATCTAATAACAAATTAAAAGTTCATCTGTAGTTTGTTGAAAACAATAATACTTGTCACAGTTTCATAGTCTCAACCAAAGTAACACAACATTGCGGTTTGGTAGAACGTCAAGATTTACCACGACTGAAGCGACATGACCGTAGTAATTTGGTACTAAGTTTCCTGCGAATATTAAACCGAACTATGACCCTTGCAACTCTGGCAAGGAGGAGAGGAGTTTATTGTAAACAATTCGAAGACAGAACGCCAAAACCACATTCATCTGTTCCGCGTCTGTCGAAGGATGGACAGTCGCTGAAGTTGACGAATCCTCGAGTAAGAACTAAGTATCGACAAGCACAGTGTAACTGAGGTACTCAGAGATATTTAATGATTACTTAAGCCGTCACTTAGTAAAGGTTTGACAAACTTTTGTATGAAAAAACTGTACTAAGTAAAACCTTTACTAAGTAATGGTCTAAGTAATCATTAAAGCTCTCTGAGTGCGGCAGTTAGATGCCCAAAGATAGGTGCGCCGACGACATTCAAATTGTGGCCAAGTGTGTGTGAAAAAGTGTTAATTTTCGCCACTATGACGCAGTTTGCGCCAGGTAGCAATGACCTGCTATAATCTGAGTATTAAAAAACTACATTGGTAGTTCTGTGACCACCCGATTACAAGCATCATGGAATCATCAGCACCATCATCGATCACTTTTCTTTTGAGGGATCAAAGGTCCATGTCTAAAATACACAAAATAAGAAGATGTACCAAAAGTAGAAAATAATTAAAGGGCGTCAAAAAGTTAGTTAGTTAGGCCCGCTGTCTACGGGGAAAGTGCGATATTAAATTTATACGTATTGAAAACATTTACAAAAAACTATTAACTACGTTTGGCGACGACGTATTGAGCTGAGTCGAGGTGGCATGGTGGCCTTCCGTGAAATCCCGATACACGGCACCTTGCAGCCAAAATGCTTACATACTAACTAATGCATGTCTTATACATACTACATTATAAGTCATATTTATTATTTTTATTTAAGGTTCAAATAAGCCAATTAAAGTTAAACGAGTCATGAACTCATGCCACGCTTTAAAAAAAATAGAAATACGACACTAGCATTGAGATGAGATTTTTATTCAGATAAAATGAAAATTAATAACTTAGCTAGCTTATCGTGATATTCGCTAACTCTGCAGATAAACTAGATTATTCCAACCTAGTTATCCGTGCGCTCTCCGCTACAGATTTTATAATTATAGAAGCGCCATTCGGTAGGTATGTACATTAATATTATGTTCCTACCTATGATTTCTTAGCCGTCAGAGTCGGGTATATATAACTGAGAAAAAGACATCCGAATATTTCAGAATTACCCTACAGATAAGATTTTCGATTTTTCTTAATTATGTTAATACATATTAGTATTAGGGTCGATTTCCCTTTTATCTTAAACTATATCCTGTTGTACTACTCACACCATCTAGTACACCCAGCCGAAGTTCAGCTCTGAAAGATCGAAGCTTTTTATTTGAAACTGTTGCACAAGAAACGCACCGACGACTGGCCTTTTAAACATAACAGTATTACTAAAAAGGTAGAGTTTTTCCCAATATTGTAAATCGTAAGTTTATAAGTCTGAACGTGTATTAGACCGCGCTAAATCAATGATACTCGTAGGTCCGGATAAATTAAATAAGTGCATCTGAACATTTTCAACTTAAAGAATGTTTATTGGTAATTACATCGACTGAAAAATAAGATGCATCATGAATTTCTAGAACTGTACTAATGCAATATTTTTACATTCTTTAAGTTGAAAATGTTACAAGCTTTTTCATGACGTTCAAATCATGAAAAAGCTTCGGTAGGTTAAAAATAATAAAGACATTTCAAATTCTACGATTACCGTTTATTGCATTGCATATAGGGTAATTTAAACAAAATAAAATCGAGAGTTTGCGTCGATATCACAGTTGTTTTTGTTTCGCTATCAAAATGCGGGAAAATATGTCAAGTTTCCCCGGTGACGTAACCATAAACTCTTCTGCGTTAGGCGATTCATACACCGCTAGTACATTTACAATAATACAATAAGTTAGCAGCCACTTCCAGTAATTTTACAACTGTTACGATTTAACAGGAATGAAGTGGTCCATGAAATTATGTTAGAATCTGCACTTCGACATTGCATTGTAGTTCCATTCGGTAAATGTCGTTTCTAATTGATAAATATCACCTGCTATTGTATTTTGTGTTTTCTATGAATTAAATTCAATGTTGTGTAAATTCATACAAATAATTTCAATTGTCCTGTGATTGAAACATAAATAAGTGTTTTACAATATTCGTTAAAACTTTGGATTATAAATTATAATTGTACCATTGTATGTTTTGTTTAAAATTTTAATATTATTATATTGTCTATTGGGACGAATAGCATGTGACTGAAAGAATGATGAACATGAGTGTTCGTAAATAGAGAAGGAAAGGAATACCAAATAAAAATGGAATGATCATCATCATCTGCCTAGCCTTTTTTCCCAACTATATTGGGGTCTACTTGTCGGTCTGTGGATGGGTGACCGCCCGACATACCGAGTTTCCTCCGTGCTTCGGAAAGCACGTTAAGCTGTTGGTCCCAGCTGCCATATATAAACCTTTGGCAGTCGTTACAGGTATTCAGTGACTTGAAATTCTGACATCCAGTCTTACCAAAAAGTATCGTATTACCTAGTATTAACTGGGTTGTAGAGGTCAGATAGGCAGTTGCTCCATGTAATATACTGGTATTCAGCTGCATCCAGTTAGACTGGAAACCGACCCCAACATAGTTGGGAAAAGGCTAGGCAGATGATGGTATTGGGGTCTACTTCCAGACTAACCAGATGCAGCTGAATACAGTACATGGAGCGACTGCCTATCTGACCTTCAAAACTAATATTAAACCTAATTATACTTGCCTTTTATACCACAAAACTCTCTCTATTTCTTTGAATTTATGACTAAAAACCAACAAACTCTTTAACAATAACAATAAAACGCAACACAAACAACATAAGCTAAACGCAGATGTCCCAACTAGTTGTCTAACGACGCTACAAATCTCAGTGAACTATTTCCTTACTATACATTATTCCGTTTTACGTCCAATTTCCATAGTCGGTGAGCGTGAACAATTTAATGGACCAAAAGATTGCTCCTGCCCGGCCTACGAAAAGGTTTTTTAAAGTATAACTAGTTTCTGTTGGAGCATTGCTGCTCGGGATTTAATAGAATATTTTTCTGTGAATGGATGGAACTGAATGACTGTAATTATATTTGGTTGTTTACTGTTGTACTTTAGGCGAGGCAGTTATTATGATTTCTCGGTAATGGGTAAGAAACAAGAAGGTTAATAATAAATGTAAGTATTGATCAGTGTGATTTACGCAATAGTGTTCGTTCTTGATATTTATGTTCAGGAGTTGATTACTAGGCAATTGACTTCAGAAATTTTCTGAAAGGTGTTGCAGTCCGACCAGACTAAACTTGTTCATTATCTGGTTTAAAGTGTTTATGACTTAAGTTTGATTTACCTATCATGGTGAGAGGATTTATAAGCTTCTACGTTTACAATCGTAGTTTTATTTAGATTTATACCGCTAAAGGACACTCCTGTTCTCCAGCCAGAATAAGCCACATTTTTCCTACCGGGCGTGTACAATTGAAGGCACGCTACAAGAATTTTTGGAAAATGAATTACAAAGCTTCAATAGAACGCGAGACCAACTTATACTGGTTTTTTTTTTCCACTGACGAGCGGTCTACCGTAAAAGTTGGTAGAAATAAACGAATTCCGAAATCACCACACAAATAAACACTTTCACGTAACGGAAACTCCATTTCTTTCACAGAACCTCGACCAATATAACAGCTAAATAATTCAAAGCCGCGTTGATTTCACGAAAAACCCTATTACGCACTAATACATCCTTCCCAAAATCACTGGTGCCCTTAGGATGTAGATAAATGTCCGTCTTCCTTCGACCTGACACTTTTGCTGGACTCCGAGACGAATAATGACCTCGTAGGGGTCTTTCCCTTTACTATTTGTGTGTCCATTTAGGTCAATTGGGCTTCGACGGCTTTGTGCATATTTCTCGACTCCTACACACGCTTGAAAGCTTTTCTGCTTTGAGTCTACGTCATTTTATTGACGTTTGCAGTGTGTGAATGGCCTATTTAATGTACTAAGAGGATTTTCTGTATTAATTAATATTTAAAGTTTTATTTCGAATTGAAAATGATTAATGCATTTATGAGTAAATTCTTAAAGGGTTAATTGATATGTGAAGTTGAATTCAAGGGAATTTTATTTGATTTTTAATTATGAATTCACCAATAAGGAGTATTTTCCAAAAAATCAGGTCAGTGATTGAATTTACACCGTCTTCTTCTTATCGTGTAGGCAGTAAAGTCTAAATTAAGTAAATAATATTATTAAAATATTTAGTAAGTTGACGAGTAATGATGAGTGATGGTGATGATGATGATGAGTATGGAAGAAGACATGTTCCGCCGACCCCAAGTGAAGTGGGATAATAGCAGGAGAATGATGAATGATGAATGATGATGGTGTTCCGTGATTAGATATACGTTCAATATTATACTCGATACTTTATTACTAACTTAAGCTTGTTATTAGGCAAGTACATACATACAGTACCCGGCGATAAATATTGCACATCGACCTTTGGAAAGAGACAATCGGCTAATTTCATTTTAACTATTACCCTTGCTAGAAAAATTGGGGTCTTACAGCTATTCCCATGGTTAAGTTAAAATAAAGAATATCCATAGATACACCTTAATGATACGTTTTGTTTTTTTTTCAATGACGTACACTCCAAATTCATTCATCAAGTGATTCGCAGCCAAAGTCACTAAGGTTACTTTAATGCAACTACTGAATGAGAATAACATAAATGTATGTATGTATGAATCATGAAATACATAGCACCTCTTTCTTCTAAAGTTTCCTCAAAAACCACTAAAAACATCAACACAAAACCCGGCAAAAACCTGAACGTCTTCCGGGACAAAACTCTTCAAGTAAAAGAGGTTGGATCAAAATAATATCCGAGCTACGTGGAGGCATAAGTAGCCGTTACCTTAAAGCCTGCACATTTAATTTAATGGGCCAGGCAGCGTAGTCCGAGGGATTTAGTTTTACACTGGATATTATGAGGAATCTTGAAACTTAGAGTGTGTAGGTAGAAGGATAGGAAGCCGCTATGTTGCTTCGTTACTTTGTCATATAGAAATAGTTTTTGAAGCTTTTTTTGATGGCATCAACCATCGTAAGGGACAGTTGGCCTGAGACTCAAAGCATTTATTTAATTGCGCAGTTGAATTGTTATGGAGTCTGATCATGTAACTGATCAGTCAGACAGTTTAAAGCCACTAAAAAGGTAGATCTCTATGGAGAAAAACGGGCTGGAAACTCCACACTCTTCTTCTTGGCTGTTCTTCTTTATTTGTTAGAATATTAAACTAAAGAGTTTAATATTCTATCAAATAAAGTCACTTTCAAATTATAGAACCCTGGTCAGAGAATCTAGCCTAAGGTAGAACAAAGCGTTATTGAACTTTCTCTTCAGGAATTTCTGAGTAGCAACATGGACGTTTAAATCTAAACGCTTGTGTTGCTACTGAGAGACAGTACCCGGTTAATGGTGACCGGGTCAACCCATATCATAAGGAAAATAGTAAAATATGGGTTTACAGTACGCTTCCGTCTACTCCTTCACGTGATAGACGCGTGATCAAACTTTTATTTTATATCATTCTCCTTCTTGCCCTTATCCCAATTTATTTGGGGTTGGCGCAGTATGTTTTCTTATTCCGTGCTTTTCTATTACTCGACATCTCATCAGACACATCCTTTCTTGCCATGTCATCCTTTATACAGTCCAGTTTTTACGTTCTGTTATTTTTATTTGTATGCAGCCAGTACCTCGTTATAATTTACTAGAAACGTTCATCAGCTTTGAGTGGCAATACAGTTAGAACTCTCAGTGGGATAGTATCATAATCAGAGGCGCTTGGCAATTAGTGGATCAGTGATCAATGATCTATTACTTGCCAAGCGCACTCTCTAATTATAAAAATTGTTATATTGTAGTAGCTATAGTAAATGCTTATGCCGTGGAAGTAGTTCACTTATGACAACACAAACAGAAATAAAAATAACTATACAAACGGCAAATAAAAAAAATGTTTAAATTACAGGCTTTCAGGAGGTATTCCTATCTGAACACCGATTTTTAGAGCGCCTAAATATTTTGACGTGGTGCTCTAATGGGAACAATAAAAATATTTAACTTTAATCCCCTTTTGAGCATATATAATAAAACATACCGATAATTATTTTAATAAAGTTCCACAAACTACCAGGAGAACAGAAACATTAGGAGGTATTGAAAATTGGAATCTTAAAATCAAATCAATATGCCTTTCTAATACCTTGCAGTTTTTTATGTTTGTGGAGATAAGAAACAAGGACAGTAAAGTCTCACAGAGTACCAGGAGCACGACTGCCGCGTGCCCAATGAGTGGCGGTGGGCCAGAATAGCTGCTTTCTGGAGCCCTAACACGACCAGGAGGCGTCGCGGCAGACCTCGTAGAAGATGGCGGAACGATCTGGACAAGACTAGCGACCAATGTTCCACATTGGCCTTGAATCGAGACAACTAGAAGTCATGGGGAGAGGCCTTTTCACAGTAGTAGGATGATGCAGGCTAACATTATCAGAATCTAATTTGATAGCAAATGTTGCCAGCTTATTCAAAAAAATAAATTATTAAGGTAACATTGACTCTCTTTTCCGGAAATCGTAGTCGACTAAGTTCTTAGCGCCATTTGGAGTTTCTTTGAAAAGTTATTCGTTACAAAATTACTGTTACAGTACAAAATTAGAATGCTTCGCGTCAGTTAACTTTGCCCAACTCAAATTATTGCTACTTTGTAGATTTGAAATAACTCTTTAATTGTTTGAAACTGTATAATAGGCTTTCAAGCCACAAAATCATATAATTCCGTCTTAAGACTATGGTCGCTAACAAACCAAAATTAGGAATGATTTAAATAGACAATTATGGCTTTTAAATAAACCTCTCAACCAACCTGCCTGCCTGCTGTCAACCAACCTGTTGAGAAAAAATAATGTCATCAATTTGATGAAGACCTAGATTTTATTTTTACCGAAAATCATAACATACCTATATTGCTACAATTTTTAAGCCCTTATTTGTACATCTAGAAAGTGAAAACCAACTAAACTATAAAATTACTCATTTAAAGCCGCCAAAGGAATCAAACTCCAAACCCTTCACTCACAGATCCACCACTAATGAAGCGATCCCAGCATTTTGTCATTCATTACTATGCAGGCTATTTTTGCATGCGGATAAATGACAGCGCGTTGTGTCATAGACACGGGAGGCGGATCGCTCCCTGTGATGACCCGACGTCCGACCCCTAGGGCAGCTTGTGTCAACTAGAGATGTGATAGTTGCCAGGAGATATCGATACAGCTGGTCATTTTGCATCTTTTGGTAGTCAGGTTTTTCGATATTTTAACTTGCTACTCAGGCAACTCAGCCTTTTATCTCTATCATTTTCAAAACTAAAATAAAGACATTAAAGTAAGACGAATAAATACTTATTAATTATAATGGTTTTCTACACAAAAAAAAGTATTAATATTGTGCTCTACTTCCTTAACGAAAAGTTTAAAGTGGTTTGAAGCTTTACATGTTCTTATCATATGTTGGTCTAGATGCCAAAGGAGTAATGCTCATAAAACAACTACATTGATTGGCACCATAAAATTAAACGTGTATTTTTGTTTTTCTAGTTGACTGTACGGTTTTTCAAAATAATTATGTGAAAGTATTTTTTATATTTAGCTCATAATTGTTCCACTGTTGAGGAAAGGCCTCTCCTATGGCTTTCCATGCTTCTTTCCGTACGGTTTTCTCCCGCTAATCTTGCACAAAAACCTCTAAATAGTCACGCCAGCGGTAATAAACAATTTGCAATTATCTTAGCTATTGTAACGTAAGAGTCCATTCCAAAAATTCACCATAATTCAAAAATATTCTTATGGTAAAACTCAGTGTTATCTTAGGTATAAAGTCTAAAAAAAAAAATAACTTAAACATTTGTAACAAACCTATTATTTCTATTTTAGATTTCGCATCGTTTATCGACACCCGCCACCCCTAGTGTACGGCAATGCGGACAATTCGGGACGTGGACAAATGTGCCCGGCGACTCGCCGTGACACGTTCATTGAGCTTTCATTTGGGCAATTTTCGACTAAATCCCGGCCAATCGGACACAAGGCTCGCCCGACCCATCTGGAACAGTTGCCAGAATAAATACAAGCCTTTAAAATACTTGAAACTAAGGTTTTATTTACGGAAATGTCAATGAGGAACCTAAAAGCGGAACTAATGTGTTGTTGTTTTTTTATGCGCTTATTTCGGATGCTGTGGTTTTTGCTAATAATATTAATATTAACTCTGCAATCTAGGTTAGGCAGAGATGTACCTACTGAGTATTTGGTCAATTAAGTTTAAGATCCATGTGGGATATTATGTGGGAGTCGAGTTAGATGCCATCAACCAAGCACTAGTCCAGGCTCCCACCTGCTAGTAAGATATTCGTACAAAATTCAACAACCCTTTTTGAATCTGGCAATCAAACCCTGTTGTTCTGCATAAGAGATCTCATATGTTACGAATAGTATGTGTTTATTTTTGAGGTTACAAACATACTTAAGTACAACATTTACATGATTCAGAGGAATTCCAAAAACAAACAACTTGTACGTGGCACATTGAAAAATGTTAAAAATCTCAAACTTTGCTATATTTTAAGCTCACAAATTGCACGCCATTTCTCGTACACACGAGACTTTATCAAACATTGGAGGACTCCAACATGATTATAACTTTACGTGCTCCGAATTCGATTCCCAGTTGAAAAGGAATTGTGGCACATCAAAGAAACTCGAACAACGCTTTGATTTTGATATAAAAAAGTGTTCTTGTTATCGCTACAGAATAAATTCCCCCTTTGTCAGTATCATTATGCCACTTTCTTAAGAGATAGGCGGGGACGTTAGATAAATTTTACATCATTAAGTTATCAGAGAATTTAAGGCTTCACTTTCTCTGCGTAGTTCTTCGTTCTTCTTCTCTTGTTTTTCCTTCCAATTACTCGAGACGATGTTTTGAATAGATTATATAACATAGATAAGACAACATGTAATCTCTCGAATATATTTTGACCCAGGGAACCGTTGTCGTTAAATTTCTTCGTCTTCCATCAAATGGATTTGCATTGTCACGCTATTTCCTCAAAAGGGGTTACCGCATTTTTGCAGTTCATTTTAGTAGCTGATTTATGATTTTTGAATGAAAAATGGGTACGTCAAGGAGATATTAAATTAACAATTCGCTTAATCGATCATGAGAGTTCTGGAGCAACGATTGACATTATGACAGTAATCAAAACCTATGTAAATACATGGTTTACTGACAGTTTATTGCTCGATACTTGGAAGGAAGCGATCAATGGCGTGGGTATTCCATTGAATTACCGTCTACCTCAAGTCAATGGTTAAAAGTTTGTAAACATTGCTGTCAACCGCTGGTCGTTCTGAAGAGGACTTACTGACGGTTCGTGAGACAGTTAGAAGTGATTAATGATTTATTTATGCGAGTCTTACACTGACCTTATTAGTGCTAGTGTTCTAAAAGGACAGGTACGTAAGATAAATATTGCACATCGACGTTTGGAAATTGGTGTATTTTATACAAAGAATAAAAAGAATTATCAAAAGAAGCAATAATTGTTTTAACAGCTCCTAATAGATACCGGACTGTTTGTATTTCGTGCGACAGAGATAACACTCTACGAAGCCGAAATTAGCCGATTGTTTCTTTCCACAGGTCGATTTGCAATATTTATCGCCGGGTACTGTAGTAGGTATGCGGGAGAGTTTAACTAGATGATCAATTACTGATCGTAGAAGAAAGGATTAGGGATGTATGCGTCGTAATAGGTCATCATCATCTGCCAAACCTTTTCCCAACTATGTTGGGGTCGGCTCCCAGTCTAACTGGATGCAGTTGAGTACCAGTAGTGTATGCGTCGTAAGAGGTGTCATAATACAATTATTTTTGCTTAATCCTTGAAAAAACGTGAGATTACCAGGCCATGATAATATTTTTGTAAAAACAGAATAAAAACTATGTGATATTTATACAGTTGCTGACGTAGCTTTTGAAACAAACAGTTCATAATTCAAATAGTTCTGAGGGATTCGAAAGAGGTTTACAACGTAAATTTCCAATCTACTGTTCGTCTAATTTTTGAAACGTTATAAAAAATAACAAATGTAACACTCGGTTTGCACCACAGCGGGAGCCTACACCTTCTGAACACGCAATGCGTGTTGCCAACTTTTTGTAACGGCAAGTACCTTAGATTAAGTAAATGTACGGAATAGGCAGAAATCCAAAATAAATGGTTAGGTAAAATTTTTTTTTTTGGTTAATAAAACTAAAAGTAAAAGTTACTGACTGCCTCGTTGGTCTAGTGTTAGGTAGCGCGACTGCTGGCCATGAACTCCTGTTTTCGATTCCTGTGTCAGGTATTGTTTTTAGATACCGCGGCCTCGACTTAAAGGGCTAAGAAGGAACATGGGTTTGCTTGATTTTCCATGCACCAAAAAAAAAAAAAGTTATTGTTTTTACGTTTTTACTTCATGAGTTGTTTGTGCCCGGTTGTTAGTAAACATAACTTGCGAAATATGAGTGTACTAATGTATAGAGCTCTGTCTTACCCTTTGGGGATTACAAACGTGACGTTATGTTCTGTGAAGCAGTCTTGATGTACTAGACTACTAGAGTGCCCTTTTTTTTGGCGGGTGGAATATCATCAAATAAACCCTCCCGCTCTTGGGCAGAGCGAAAAGGAGTGTCAGATTTCTACTGATTAAAAACCACTTATGTTCCTTCTTAGCCCTTTATGTTGAGGCCGCGGTATCTCTTGCGAACAAGCCGCAGCCTACTAGAGTGCCCTGCATTCCTTCCCATTCAGAATTTAATTCTGTAATAGGTACAAATGCAGTTTTATACCTTTAACTTACATCCGCATTCTAGTAACAGTTGGAACTCTACTAGCATTCTAGTCTTTTACCTATTCTAAGTTATCAAACGCATTCAGCTTCTTGCTCCATTGACCTCGTTTTTGTCTCTGCAATTTCATGAAGTCTAAGGAAATTCAACCTTATGACTGTAGAAGCAAAGTTGGGTTTAGCTGCAATTCTAAGTTAGCAACACAAAAGCCTTTATTGCGTAGTGTCACGTAAGGATCCCAGGTGTGGAATGCTTTTACATGGGAAGCAGAGGATTACTTGACTGTAACTTTAATACCTACAAAAAAGGAAACATTACTAAACGGCCATAACCATTTTGCGAGTTTTTGCAAGGGACACATGGAACTTTAAGGCTTATGTATATTTCAATAAGAGCGTTGGAGAAATTATGTAGGAGTCGTGGTGTTTTTCAGTGGTAACAACGCTACCTCTATTTTTATAAACCCAGTCAGTGAAACGGCGGTGTTACATGCGATTACCACGTTTCTGGAGTTAATTACTTAATTAAATTACTTCCTTACTTACCCTTACTTACTGCCCGTTGGGTAAGTGAGTCCAAGGCATGCAGAATTTGGTAGCAGGTGTCTTTTTATTTGAACTAATTACTTGATCCTCTTTCAGTTAGGAAATTGATAACTTTGTTGTTGTTATACTTCACAGATTGTTTAGTGATTGCTTCGCGAGCAATTTTATCGTCGATACTTGGACAACGAATAAATTACCTTTCTGCCGTAAGTGTTGTTTAGTTGAAAACTGATTCAAAAACCAAAATATGTAGACTGCTATTATGTTAGTACCTTAGCTTAATTTAGTTAATTATTGAACTGCAACGCCACAATTTACTAACTTCGAAAATTCTGAATTAACTTAAAAGTCATGCCTGTAGGCACCTTTCAGTATCTCAGGATTATTTAGCCAGTAATGAAGGTAACTTCAGACTTTGAGAAGAAAAAGCCGAAACATATTAAGGAGTCACGGTCTCTTTAAAGGCCAGACATTGTTTAAGACGCATGAAAACCATCACTATCACTACATATTATAAAACAAAGTCCTCCCCCGCGTCTGTCTGTCAGTCTTCACGATAAAAAACAAAGTCCTTCGCTGTCTGTCTTCGCGAAAAAATTTAAAACTACTGCACCGATTTTCATGCTGTTTCCAACAATGGATAGAGTGGTTCTCGAAGAAGGTTTAAGTATAAAATTTGTTAAGTTTTTCTCCACTAGTAACTCTTCGCTAGTAATTATGATTATCAAACGGCCTACCATGGTTGAAAGATATCTTTCCGCTTTCACTGTTCAGGGCAGTGGTAATGGTACATAGAATTACCGTAATGAACAACAATTTACCTTGTCTCCACTATTACCTAAACGAAGATTCATTGTTTCAGTTCCACGTAGTCCCATCCAACATCACATTTCGGTGAGTACTGGACCGTATTATCCGTTGAGTACGAGTATATATATCATGATAACATAAGCCCTGGTTAGCGAGTGTTTGTGGACTAATTTAATGCACAGTCATGCACCGGTGGTCTAGTCGCAAAGCTTCGTTAGTTCAGTCTGCCTCAACGTACTTTTGTATCCCTTTATTCTTTGCTCATTGTTATTTTATACTATTTTGTTCTGCTAATTTTTACGACTTCGGTGATTTTGTGCGGTTAAAAGTTCGTGCCGCAGTTTACTTTTTTTTTTCGTTTCTAACTCTCCAGTTTATCGTATCTTTCACGTTAAGAGGGTGGGTGCGGGATCCAAGACAGTTAAATTGTTTCTCCGGGACTTCATCGAGCATCATTGTCTCTGCGGTTTCTGGTGGTCGCCACTGTTGATTCTGGCTTTCAGGAGTTGCAGTGGTTTGGGTAGTGTGGTGGGATTATTCGAAAAAGAAAAGCAGATGCAGTTAAAAGTTTTATTAATCATTAACTTAGTTCCTCTGTCGTTGGTATAGTAGTTGCAAGTGTTAACTGCTGAGCATGAGGTCCTGGTTTCGATTTCCAGCTCGGGCAAAAAAATATTGGGTTTTCATTAGGAATTTCTTAGTAGCAGCAAAAGGCGTGCCTCCATTAAATGAGACTTAACATAACTGTTGAAACCTGAGTGTAGACGTGATATCATGTTATGAAAGTTATGAAATCTCGCCTGCTTGTGCCTCCGTTTGTATGAAATGGTGTTTAATTTCTACATGAGTACAGCAGTATTTTGATTACCTGTCCAGTTTACAATAAAAAACCACCTTTTTTTTGTTGGGTGGGAAATCATCAGACTTCTACTGACTAAAAACCCCCCCAAGTTCCTTCTTAGCCCTTTGTGTCGAGGCCGCGGTATCTCTTTTAAACAACCCGCGGCCCGATAAAAACCACCTTTAATCATGTCAGAAAGGGGTGACCTATTTCCATGCAAATTCATTAAAAGATCATTAGGAAACTTATTTATTTAAAGATAATAAATTGAACAATGAAGTACGAAAACAAAAGGAGCATAATGAATTTTTTCGTACAACAACTTAGTTCAACGACATAATAGAGACTTTTATAATATGAAGCCCTCCTTTTTTCTTCGCTGACACTTTTTAATAAGATTCTAATAAATTATGCAAGAGCGCCGTCCCGTGATGTTGCTTCAAGAAAATATTAATATAATATTTCCAATTTTTAAGATGAAAGGTTGCATTTTAGTAGATAAAGAAGTTTGCTTTGAATTTGCATTTTCGGTTTTGACGGGCATGGTGATGCCCGTCAAAACCGAAAATGCAAATTTAAAAATATTTCAGTAGCTGGACACACCTGTCCAGCTACTGAAATATGACTACATATGAATTGGTACATTTAAATGAAAATACAATTCACTTTTACTTGTAAAAGATAATATTTATTATTCATTAATAACTTACATAACTAAGTAGTTTTATGACTAAAAGGATTCATACATTATGCATTAAAAAAAAACATTTTTACAAAAGAAGAGATCGGACTACTATTTTTTATTTATTTAAATAAACCTATTCCCCAGCCTATTGTCCCTCTACTGGGCAAAGGCGTCCCCCATTCCTTTTCAACTCTCCCGGTGTTTTACTTTCTATGGCCAATCAGTCAGGAACGAGTACAAATCCAATCGTAACGTCGTGTTTCTGGACGACTGTCTTCAGGATGGGTCAGGACTGACATTCTAGAATAGTCACACAGTGGGTGCTAAATAAAAGTCTAATCATCACCATCTGCCTAGCCTTTTCCCAACTATGATGGGTTCGGCTTCCAGTCTAAACGGATGCAGCTGAGTACCAGTATTTTACATGGAGCGACTGCCTATCGGACCTCCACAACCCAGTTAATACTGGGTAAAGAAAAGTCTAAAAACGAACTAATTAACCTACACACTGTCACCCATTAAAAAAAACTTGTGACGGTCCAGATACGTTTAAACAGAAAACCAGAACTTGAGTACTATACTATCAGTCTAAATACAAATGAAGTTACTAGGCACTTCAAGAAAACATAACATTATTCCTAAACTCCAAGCCAGCATGGTGATATATCCATCCATAGTGCGGTGCTACATCCGAGTAAACGACATAGTACTTCGGATCGCACTCCTTGTAGCCTGGTGATACTCCACATTTTGAGAGGACCCCTCGAACGAACCAGCTGATCATGTGGTCTGGCTGGTTCATACTCATTACTAGACCTCCCCCGCTGTCGCCGTTGCGTGGGTTGATGGCTGGAAAGATAAGAAAAGAAGGGAACGTATATCAATACTTCCATACTAATAGTATGAGATGGTATATCAAACCACATCATTGTGGTTTGATATATCATTTCATCACAGCCATACCATTTTACCATTCACACAACCGTAAGATTTGTATCTAGTGCGTGTCTGGGGGTTAATCTTCAGAATCCCAAATAAAATTTCATATATAATTTCCTCGTTCGTCTAGTGATGGAAAGCGCTACTGCTGAGGATGAGGTCCTAGGTTATTTTCCCGGTTTGGAAAAACTGTTAAAGGGTTTTTCTAACAGGAATTTCTCTGTACCGGCCATCTGCAAAGCACAAATACAGGTCACATGGACCTGTATTTGTGCTTTGCAGATGGCCATAGGCTCGCCCCGTGCTACACAGGACTTAAACATAACTGGCAAAATGCGTGTGAACAATTAGGCAGCCTAACCCTTAGAGCATTACAAGGCCTGATGTTATATTACATGATTTCCGATATACAGCAATAATAATGTATTCATTACGTACAATAAAATATATTCGTACTGAACAACTTTCCCCATAAAGCAATATCTACACAGTCAACATACTATTGAATTGACCCTCACCGCAGACGTACAACAATAATCTATTCAATATAGTGAGGCCGTAACCAAACAGGTAGCCACACCATTGGTTACGGGCCAGTGATCAATTTAATCTTCGTTAGTATCGTACACATCAAGCTATACAACCCAGTAGAACCTCACCTCACTTTGTATCAGCTTCTCGTACAATAATAGACCAGCGTATTTGGTTTATAAAGCTTGATTGGTTGTTTTGCGTACTATAAGACACAGTAACTAAACAACCCAGTAAAACCTGACCTCACTGTGTATGAGCTTCCCGTACAATAATAGACCAGCGTATTTGGTTTCTAAAGCTTGATTGGTCGTATTGCGTACTATAAGACACAGACGCAGTTATTGTAAGTACTCGACTTCTGTATATTGTTCTGAAAATGTTTGAAATTCTGGTCGAGTTGTAGAAATCCTATTGGAATTGGTGCAAGGGGCTGCAGTGAATAAAAGGAACCGATAAAGTTAGCATTCATAGGTGTACACCTGCGTATTTGATATTTTTGTAGCCTTTTTTTTTGGGTGGGTGAAAAATCATCAAATAAGGGGTCCCGCTCTTGGGCAGAGCGAAAGGGAGTGTCAGACTTCTACTGACTAAAAACCACCCATGTTCCTTCTTAGCCCTTCATGTCGAGGCCGCGGTATCTCTTGCGAACAACCCGCAGCCCCGACGGGATATTATTGTAGCCTAAATAGCTTTTTTTGGTCGAGTAGTCATAAACGTTACTGCTAAGCATGAGGTTCTCGATTCGATTCCCAGATCGAGCAAACTATTATTGGTTTTTTTTCAATAGTAGCCACTGAGTCTGAATTTGTGCACGGTTGTTGACAGTAGGCTAGCCCCCGTAGCATCGGACTAAAACATAACTAGAAAAATTTGGATTAGGTCCAGTTCTGCCTAACCCTTCGGGGATGTTATACGTGATTTATTAAATGGATGGATGGGAAATTATGTTTTTCCTACTCCTCCGCTATTCTTTTCTGATTAATTTCGTTGCGAGATCCAAGACAGTTAAATCGTTTCCCTGGGACTTCGTCGAGCTTCATTGTCTCGGCGCTTATCTTGTGGTCGCCACTGTTGATTCTGGCTAACAGGAGTTACAGTGGTTTGGGAATAGTGTGGCGGGCTTGTCCCAATAAAAAAAATAAAAATACGTGATTTATCCTGCCCTGCCCTGAAAAGAACAATAAAGGCAGGAAAAAAACAGTTTTTTTGTAATAACTTCAATAATCCTTGGAAGTTCGAAAACTTTACTTATAAATTTTTGAAATCATAGCCACGTGTAAGCATGTAGGTACGTTTTCCGATAATAACAATTATGTACTGTTTCAATATTAGTTGTTAACAACTTGAACCCTATTAATTAACGTGGAATAAAAAAGAACAGGAGGCCCAGTCGTGCCGGCCCCGACTTACGAACAGTGAGTTGTGGGTTCGAACCCAGTCAGGCGCTTTACTTTGTGTTATTTATTTCCTCACCACTACTCTCAAAACGGTGAAGGAAAACGTCGTGAGGAAACCAGTATGTCTTAGAATCAAAAAAATAATAGACATGTGACATCTGCCAACCCGCACTGGACCCGCGTGGTAGATTGTATCATCCCTCTCCCAGAGAGGAGGCCTGAGTTGCTGCAGTGGGAACATTATAAGCTGATGATGATGAAAAAAGAACACATAGATGGATGACCTAAAAGGAGACAGGAAAACCAGTGTCCCACTGCTGGGCAAAGGCATTTTTTCTTCCAAATATATTTATTTCATGTGATCCCTGGAAAGGATACCCCGCAAACAAGATCAGATCGTCACACCACCGTCGTCGCTGCGGACGATCTCGACCAATGGAGGAAGGATTACTCTGTGCCCGTATCAAATTTAAAATACTTGAAGTAACACTACATAATATCACGCCTGTAAACCCCGATAGGTTAGACAGCTAAGTTAAAAGCTCATGTAATAGGGGGCGAGCCTATTGCCATCAACTGGGCACAAATCCAGACTCCGTGGCTGCTACTGAGGAATTCCTGATGGAAAAGCCTAATAATACTTTTTCTGACCCAGGAAACTTGAATTATCCAGCTACTCACTTGATGAAGGTCCATATCCAGCGCAGAAGGTGAACTCATTAAGTAAACTAGAGTAGAGCTTGCGAGAAAAGTTTATACACGTGGTATCGTTCTGTATCCTGGTAGATGTTGACCTTAGAACCTCGGCCGGCTTATTGTGCTCTGTTGTACCGAAGCCTACGACCTGAAAATGAGAATAAAATTTTGGCATATTATATTTATAGTAGTTCTCCTGACTAGTTTCTGTCACGGCGGCCAATCTTCGCGAAGATCAACATTGCACAAATGTGTGCGCAGGCACAGGTGGACTCTCCATTCCAATTCTCTCATATTCTGATGGGACGGCAATCCGACACGACTGCAGAAAGATCAGGCGCTGGACCAACGGTTTAACGTGTTTTACATACATACAATCATATTTAATTGGAACCCGCACGAAGGGTTCCGTATCCGTACCACTATTATCAAGACTATAAAAAAAACGCGGAATGAAACACGTATTAAAACGTATTTTACTCGGTGTTAAGATGTTACGACAATTTTGGAATAATATTAAGAACTTAAAAAAAACGCTAAATAAAACACGTTTTAATGAAATAAACGTATATTACTCAGTGTTTTTTTTGCATTAGTATTACACATTCTGTGTAAGTTTAGGACAATTCTAAAATTTACGATAATTATTGTCGTAAATTTTAGAATTGTGTAAAATTTTTACGTTGGCGTTTTTTTTTAAGTTCTTTATAATAGTGTTGATAAACAGCCTTGTGACGGATAGGTATACAGGGGAGCCTTCGTAATAGGGCTCCGCGTGGTTGGCGCCTTTTGCGTTCAGAACACCAAAGAGTCAGGCTATAAGACTAACACTAACTAACTATCAGACTAACAAAGATATCGTCATAACAGTACCTTCTAATGAAAACAATAATAAAGAAGTTAAGTTACCGTGGCTTCTCTTCCAACAAGATTAGTTTTGTTATACACTGGGCCCCAAATACAGATAGGCTGTACATATTCTGTAAATTCAAGGGCATTGACCCTGATGATAGCCAGGTCTGACGTAGAGAGGTCATCATTGTATGCTGGGTGAAGTATTATTTCCTGAGCCTGCAATTTGAAAAAACGTAATATTATTTTTTGTTAACATTTTATCGATTGAATCTTTCGATAAACGGCACTTCTCTTTTGGGTACTTGGTAAAAACAAAAAAGAAATGACATCAACCACATTGTTCCCAAATCACTGCAACTCCTGAAAGATAGAATCAACAGTGGCGATCACCAGAAAAGCAGCGTGACAAATGAAGCCCGACGAAGTCCCAGAGAAAAAACGTATTGTAGCCCATCCCTCTCCTATAGAGGAGACCTGAGTCCCCGTAGTGGGAACATTATAGGCTGATGATGTTGACACAACCATAAAACAGGAAATAAAGTCACCAAGCAATTGTTATGGTCGAGTTGTTTTAAACGATAAAACGAAGTTGAAGTAATTATAGATGGATTAAATTAAACCCACAATGAAACTTTCAAACATCGATTAAGCTTAGTAAACTCAAACTATGTAATCTAACACCGGTTTTCAGGTACTAGATTGCTCTCTAGAACAGATAGTGTGTGATATTCTGAAGGGGTAAAGTGGAAACTGCTGGTTATTACGAGAAACTCTAAATATATCGAAGCAACTATCTTAGGTTATCATCTACCTAGCCTTTCCCAACTATGTTGGGGTCGGCTTGCAGTTTTACCAGATTCAGCTTCAGCTGAAAACTGATATTCATACTAGTTTTTTACGTGAAGCGACTGCTTATCTGACCTGCAGAATCCAGTTATAATACTACCCTTGGTTAGACTGATGTCAGAATTTGGGCCACTGACCACCTGTAACAGGCTTTTGTCAAAGATCTATAATTACAAGCGGGAATTTCCGACGCACGGACGAAACTCGGTATGTAATGGATAGTCACCCATCCACAGACATATTTAGGCAAGGGTTACTTGACCTTAATATTAACCCGAGCCGCTATTGTTATTCGGCCACAAGTAAATAGCTTAGGTATCTACCTATAGGTACTTAACTGGGAGTGTGTCTGAATTTCCAAGCATCGTTTAGCTACTGAAATAGTAAATGCTTACTATAAATTCTGTTTAACAGAAATCGGTTTCAATTATTCTAATGAACCAATCACCGAATTAATGTTCGTACGTCTATTAAAACGCTCTGTCACTGCATTCGAATTTTGCGAGTGTGTGAGCATTTGCGGTGTTTAACATTATTGTCAGATTCTACCCAGTCTTGCACCAGTTTATAAGTGTTATTAAAAAAAAATACATGGGGCTTTTGGGGAAGAAGAAGGGTCATAAATATCTGAAGGTTGTTAGCGGGCTATTGAATTATATCTAGTCTCGCTGATAACCGTGAAGACATGCAGTGTAGGATTTTGAATGCCTTAGTTTTTAGGTGGCGTTAAAGATGGCCGACTACAGGTTCAATCCTATATCTGTACCAAAGGTAAAAATAGATAGTACCCACTGAAACCATCAAGGGATATGTATATAATTATTATCAATCACTTGCGTAACTATATTCACAAATCCGGCTTTCGTTGCAGTTCTGTTTATTTATAAACAACCCGGGAAACGAACCGTCGCTCAGTAGTCTCGCTTACGACCACTCGACCAAACGGGCCAGTCTGTTTATTCATGTAAAATAAAACATATTTGCTTACTATCAGTGTTTGTCTTCCAGGCTGATTAACATCTTGATGGTTATTGGTCCCTGCGATTATGACGATTCTGTTTGCTTCTGTAGTTATGCCGTTCTTGAAAACACAATGACCGGCTGAAAATTAAATGAAAATTATTTTCTTTACCCTATTGGAATTACAGGGTCTTTATTATAGGGCCGGCCATATTAGGCTAATAAAGCTATTGAGCTTCATGCATTTGTTCGCTAGATTGGTCTAAATAATAAGTTTAGTTAATAAAAATAATAAGAATTATGCATAACGGCATGCATCATTCTTACTTGATTTTGAATCACTTATAAGTTTATTTATTCTTATTTTATGTAAGCGGCTTAGGCAAACGTATAGTACTAGGCATTCTCACCAGTTAAAATCGCAGTTCTAGACACAATGTTTCCACCACAGTGATATCTCAGTACATTGTGTCTATCCTTGACAAGTATAGCCACGTGCCAGGGCCAGTCTCCGGCCCTGGCCTCAGTTCTCACTGACACTAGTTCTGTATGGTTGATGGATCTCCTACCACAGACATGGGCGTATTGGTTGCTTGGATATGGCTGGGTTACATTCAGTCGTGTTATTGTTTGTGCCGCCTGAAATTCAGTAATGGTTGGTTAGTTGAGTAAATACGTTACACGTTACGTTACGTTGGTTGGTTGTGTATTTTGAGACAAATGCGGAATGAAGATAGGGACATTATAAAGTCTCACTGAAATATATTTTAGAAGAAAAAAACTAAATGAATTAATTATTTTTAACAATTACAACCACATTTAAAACCACTGTCTAATCATCAAACAGTTATTTTTCATACTAAGAAAGTACTCTATTTTATTGAATTCTATGTTCATTTTTACAGCCTAATCGCGGTCTGGTTGAATAAATGTCTCCCTGCGGCTTTTTGCCGCCTCAATTGTACCAGGCGCTTCACTTACTAACTTCACGACAGTGAGTAATATCGACCATTAACCATAATAGCACTTTCTATGCCTAGAGTCGTGGTCATGGTCATACTTTGTGACCTGTACATTTTTGTCTTGCTCAAAGTATTTGGTATTTTTCTTAGTAAATGCACAGTTCTGTTCTAGTGAAAAAAAATAACAATGAAGACAGTGAGGGCTTGTACAAGTGGAAATCTTCCTCAAAACATCATTATTCTACAACATCTTTGACATCGATGTCAAATTATCGGTAGCTAATGTCAATGGTTATTTTTTCTGGAATGTTAACTAATGGTTAATTTGATGCAATTGTGTAGCATTCACTGTCACATTATCTAGGCCCTCCAACAGCCAAAACAAATACGTACCTTAATCTTATCATCACAAAGTGTAACATTGTTCAAAGTCAAAATGTTAGCTATAGGAACATCACTATCATTTGTTTTCAAATTGTCTGTAGTCACGTAAAATATGTAGCGCATCGGAATAGGCTTCGTAGCACGCACCACTAGATCGCGTTTGCTTGATCTTCGTGCTGTGAAGTTGGGGAGATTCGGATGCTGGAAACGAAATCTACTTTTAATACATAATGGTAGTAGTAGTACCGGCCAGGTATTTCATCATCATCATCAGCCAGGTATTTGCTTGTGAATATCTCCGCTAAAAGGCCTTTCTTTAAAAAAAAATTAAGCCATTTCCAACTTGATAAACTTGCCAAGTCGCCAAGTCGAGCAATAAACCTGCACGGCCGTACCATCCTTTTCTCGAAACAGTTCAGGTAATTTTTAACTTCCTATAACTTCGTTGTGGATAAAACTAGAAGCCTGATTTTTGAGTAACCTTAATCTTTACAGTGACCCAAACTACAGCGTAAACTACCAATGCTTACATTATTCATTTCTATTAATAATTTCCGGTGCCTCGTGGTGGACAGCAAAAAATATTATAAGAAGTTGTTTTGATGTCGGGAAAGCATCGGTAAAATACTAATCACGGCTTAGCAACATTTTGGGGCACAATCATCCAATACACTGTTATGTTTTTTTACATAATATAATTGTGGCCACATCATGATAAGATAGTTCCACCATCATTGAATATTATTTGGTCAATTAAGACCGAATGTGCCACTGACTATGACCGTACAATATTTACAAAAGAAGTTGCGACCGCTCCTGAAATGAAATTAATTTAAATAATATACTCACTGCAGATACAGTAACATCGTTTTTAAACACAATCACCATTTCAGCTTCAACCATGCTAGTATAAAGTCCAAAATGTACAATACCCCTCCAATAATTTTCACTGAATCTATCAAAGTGTATCAAACCTAACCCACATGGATCATATCTTGTCAAAACAGGGCCTTTCAAAGCTACGGACTTTGCTTCCCATATTGTCGTTAACACACAAACTAAAAATAAAATTCTTCCCCACATATTTTCAAATATGTCTAAACACGTACTACTGCGACTTTAATACCAGTGTAATTAAACAACTCAATAAAAATATTCGTACACAATAATTATCACAAGTTTATATACAGTGTGTTCAAAATTTACCGTATACTCAAGCAATGATTTCGGGCACCCAACGCATTGCCTTTTAAATGAAAGTTTCAGTGAGTCATGGAAAGACACTTACATAAATATGCCTTTGTTCTATCATTTTGAAAATGCATTTTTTATGATTAATTGGGTCAGTATTACAATTAGTCAGCCACAATATTTATATAAGTTATTAATTGAGTCAATACTTGTATCCATTGAAGAAAAGTTGATTTGTATGTCAATAGTTTCTGGTCAACATAAAAACCATAGATATGATTAGTTTGAATCGGAAATATCATTTTATTTAATCAAAAGGCTGATTACACTACAAAAATAATAGAAATTTTATTATTAATGTGCTAGCTCATGAATATTAATAATGCTTATCTTTATGTAAAATATCGCGTGTTTATTATGTAGGATGGATATAAAATATCCAAAAATTTATAGGGTACTTAAATTATTGTGACATTAATAGGGAAAATTGTAATAATAAAGCAAACCCGTGACAAAAGTATAGTTTTAATATTATAAACAAAAGAATATGCAGCTGTATTGGCTAACCCACTGACCCGGACAGTAACCTATAGTTAGCTACAGGTGTTTGTAACAAAAGATTATTCAACATTACATAAAAGTTTTTTTTTTTTTTTTTTCATTATGAAGTACTCGTTATTGAACGGTTACTCATACAATTACAATCTAGACCTTGAGGCTAATAAGTAATTTAAATTTAACCTAATTTGCTAAAACTTACAAAATTAAGAACGTGTCCATTGGCACTTTTCTTATAGTCTCTAATAAATTGAAAACACTTTGTTCTCGTGTTCTTTAAGCGTAGCGAAGCACTCACTGCACTGCATTACACTAACTTTACTAAATTAACTCAAACGGTTTAGTTCTTTTTAGTCTTCTCACTATGTCCGTGGTGTCAAGTAGCTGGATAGCCTCGACGTTCACATGATGAAGAAGCCTCTGCTCGTGTGCTTCGGCGTGTTTTTTTATAACTTCAGTTACAAGATCCACTCCAAGGTCTCGGTGGATGTCATCATTTCTGACGTACCAGGGAGCATTTAATATAGTCCGAAGTACCTTATTTTGGAATCTTTGTATGATTTCAACGTTAGTCCGTTTTGTACATCCCCAAAGTTGAATGCCGTATGTCCATACAGGCATGAGTACTTGCTTGTATAAAAGTACTTTGTTATACACTGACAAGGTAGAATGTCTGCTAAGTAGCCAGTACATATTTTTATAGCGTAAGTCTAACGCCTGGCGTTTCTTTTTGACATGTGCCTTCCAGCGAAGTTTTGCGTCTAGCGTCATGCCCAAGTACTTTGCCGTATTTTCGTATGGTATTACACGATTGTTAATATATACTGATGTATAATTAGGTCTTTGGTTTGTGAAGTCGATATGTATCGATTTTGACTCATTTAATTTGATTTTCCATTTTTTTGTCCAATCAGTGATGGCATTGACGGCAGTTTGTACCTTCTCCACTGCTTCTTTATGTGTGACACCTGTGGCCATGATAGCCGTGTCGTCTGCAAATGTAGCAATGACACTGTTATTTGTTTCTGGGATATCGCAGGTGTACAATAGGTACAAGATAGGTCCAAGAACACTTCCTTGCGGTACACCAGCTTTTATTTGTTTGATATTTGAATAAGCATCCTCATGTCTCACTCTAAATGTCCTCTCAGTTAGATAGGATTCCAAAATATCCACAAATTGTTTTGGGAGCATTTTACCTAATTTATATATGAGGCCTCTATGCCACACCTTATCAAACGCCTGAGCTACATCTAGAAATACTGTAGAACAAACTTTCTTCTCTTCTAATGTTTTTTCAATAACATTGGTTATCCTGTGTATTTGGTCTATTGTAGAGTGTTTTTCTCTAAAACCGAATTGGTAGTTAGGAATCAGTTCTCTGTCTTCTATAATAAGTTTTAAACGCCTGAGTAGTAGTAAAAGTAGTCATAATTTATATTGTGTGCGATATTATGTAAAATATTTGGGTCATTTCGGGTATTATTTTTGTTTTTTATATAACAAAATGTGAAAGATAATCTAATATTTTCGATTAAAACTTTTAATAGCTTATGGCCTATTTATAAAAAATATCATATAAGTAACACAAAGTTGACCTACGTGCACTAACGATAATAAACCGATTTGAAGAAATCATTCTATTTTATTGATTAACAAATATTATCTTTAGGTAAATAATAACATTGCAATCATGACGCACCCTGTAAACAAATACGAACTGACAAGTGGGGTCATCTGACCACCGACTTAAATGACCTCATAGTTCTATGAAAATGTTTACGGTAATACATTTAAATACGATTAACTTATTGTTTTGTTCCAGTAATGTTTATAATATTATTAGTATTGCGTTCTGCAAATAATTAATTTGTTCACATTGGTGATAAACGGTAGGTTCAACTATTAAATTACCGTCAGTCAGTATTATATAACGTCAGTTTGTAAATAGAGTCCATTTCACGAAAGAAGTCCAGCGGACAATTGTGGAACTAAATTTAACAGATCGGCCATGTCGTCGTTTGTCGATGTTATCAAGGTGCGTTTGTTGTGGTAGATATTTTGTGAGTTTATTATTGGATTAGTGCGTTATAAGGTTTATTTACGATGCCAAAAGTTGTGAAACAACATTATGTCGCGCGACATACAGCGCTGCGTCTGCGGGACTTCTTTCGTGAAATGGACTTTACCACGTTTCTGAGTTCTCGCCATTTGTCTTAGGTTAGCAGAATTTTTGGCATTATCAAATCAAACAAGAATTTCCCAGTAGCAGTCATGGAGTCTAGACTTGTGCCTCGTTGATGGCAGACCGTTCATATAACTGTCAAGAATGTCTTTTTCATCAAATAGTCACTCAAGAGACTTATACGAACAGAGACGGTTGTATTGGTGATATCAATCATTATTACTCAGTAAATAGACGTTTGTTACTGCCGCGAATCCTATTTTATTAAACATACGACTTGACACTGACCGGCAAATTACAAAAAATGTAAGAAAATTCGAATTTCGCGGGCTATCTTGTCGTATTCAATTTTTTTTTTGCGGGTGAAAGAGAAGGGAGTGTCTGACTCCCTTTCGCTCTGCCCAAGAGCGGGAGGGGTTATTTGATGATTTTTCACCCGCCTAAAAAAAATTGACTGACTACTACTGACTAAAAACCACCCTGTTCCTTCTAAGTTCTTTATGCCGAGCAAGTTGTTACAAACAACCCGCAGCCCCTACGGGTCGTATTCACTTTAAACAGAAACCACACACTTCATCAACAAAAATAACGATGGCTCGATACTATACAATAAAGCAAGGTACCTACATCTGCAACTTATGGAGGGGTCGACATCGTCAAAGCATACCAACCACCGCCAGTTTTGGGGTCGAAATTAACACAATACTTTTAAGGGTAGCAAATATGCAGGAAATTTGCTTTCATAAAGCTTTTAACAAACCCATGTGTGTGCAGTCGTCACATACTTTTGAAGTTTCAAAGTTTTGAGAGACCTGTTAAAATTAATTAATTTGGGTTACATAATACGAGTATATGTACAGCGTACCATTGCAGTACCGATTGAAAAATAAATTTCGTTTTTTATTTTGTTGTGATAGGTCTTAATAGAACATGAGATAGGTATTGATCTGATATGACCTGTATGATGTGCAGTGTTACGCGAATGGATAAAAATTAGAAACGAGTACATAAGAGGAAGTCTGAAAGTGGCGCCGGTGACTGAAAAGTTGTGGGGAAATCGGTTGTCGTGGTATGGGCATGTGATGCGGAGGAATGAGGAAAATGTCGTGAGGAAGGTTTTGAATATGAATGCGGAAGGATATACGAGTAGAGGAAGACCAAAGAAACTATGGATGGACTGTGTTAAGAATGATATGGTAAGAAAGGAGGTGTCTCATGAGATGACGAAAAATAGAGAAGTATGGAAGAGGAAGACATGCTGCGCCGACCCCAAATGAATTGGGATAAGGTCAAGAGAATGATGATGATAGACCTGGTGACGGTTTCGGAAATTCACTAGATGCGAGACAGACGGCACCGGTCAATGTGGCGATTCTTGGGGGAGGCCTATGTCCAGCAGTGAATGTCTTTCGGCTGAAATAATGATGATGATGATGAAATAAAGGTTGTCTGCCAAAAAAATATAGAACGTGTCCTTTGTTTGATGTGTTACGGATCTGTTTAGAACACACTTAAGTGTTTGTTTTCTTCACCGCCTTGTTGAATCTGATGAACTAATTAGATTTTTTTTGTCAACTACTCTATTATTGACAGCTGGTCCCATTTACTCTAGTTCATTAACAGGATAACTTTGTGAGTTTGCGTGCTGAATAAAAAGTAAAGACGGCACGGTTGACGCAGTGGCACTACGTGTCGTGGGTCCGATTCCCGCACGGAACAAATATTTGTATGGCCTACAAATAGTTGTTTCGGGTCTGGGTATTTATGTATGGAGTTTAAATGTTTGTGAACACACCCCCGATACAGGAAAAAATCCTAGTGTGAGGCAAAGTTTTTTTTTAAAGAAGGAAATTAAGCTAAATATGTGAAACCTTTTTATTTTTAACACCATATTGTACCATATTTAATGTTAATAAAGAATCTTAAATCTTGAAAATTCATGGTCACCCATCCACTTGACCAACCTCGGCAAGCACGGCTTAAGTTTAAAGGTCGACTCGTATGGCTGTTATTATTTAGCCACGAACTCCTCATAATGCCTGATATGGGTTAAAGATCAATTATATTACATGTATATCCATAACTCAGTTTCCTCAACGCTACAAACACTCTATTCACTATAACTATGTCATCAAGCACTAATTTACATGCATACATTACGCGTACCTGACGCTATTAGATCCTAATTATTCCAAGCAATTTAGCGTTCTCTTGCACATAATAGAGGTTATTATCATACGGTTAAGGTTCTTTCAAACAAATGCTTAAGAATTTCTTTATTTCAGTTATCGTGGCTGTCCGAAATCAGCATCATTATTTAATTTTCGTTTACGTAACTATTCGAATGTTTTGCTCTAAGAAAAAATAAAAGATATAAAATATTATCACAGACAGGAAAAATCGTTTGCACCATTGCAAGCGGTTTTTATTTATTGATTTACTCTTTATTTATTGATAAAAACCTATTATAAATTATTATATTAATGTTACGCCCTCTTGTCCTTGTTTTTCTTATTTATTTTCGTATATCCAGACCATGTTTAGATACGACTCACTGTGCGCGAGAGCCGATCACTTCGACAGTTTCCAAAAGTCTCCATGATAAAAAATCTTTGTAGATAAATTTTCTAGAATGAACTCCACATTCCCGCCCACTACTCCCCGAGTCAATATATTGGCGTAAACAGGACCTAAAACCTTTATTTACTATCAAGCTCATTTCTATTCAGGTTAGTACGTCATCACCTTTAAGCGGAGTATCTCCAAACCGTTCCCAAGAGCTCTCTTGACGCCTTGGTTAAGACCTAAAGCCACAACACGATTGTGGTCTGATTATTCTGTCAAGACCTTATTTAGGATCCTTTGTAAATATTCTAGTACGAAAAAGCTGGAATAAAACTGAATTGACCAATTAGAAATATTTTCGACCTAAATAAATCTACTCGTAATTACATTTTTTATTCGCGTGTTTATTATTTCATCGTTCAAAATCGACAGACTAGAATTTATATTTAGTTTTTACTTATTTGAAATATCAAAGCAAGACTGCGAATTAAGCGCAAACTGTTAATTTCGAACTGATATTAAAGTAGGATCCAATTAAAAGTTGCAAAAAACTAAAAAGGCGTAGGTAACTAAAATGGTGATGCATCTGAAACGTTTACGTTTAGTTCGCGATTTCAGAGTCTGATTATATTTTTTCATTATGATGTTTACTTACCACGATCATCCCTTTTCAGGTCCAACGCTATTTTAATTACACCGTGTATTTACTTCATATTTTATCCATCATACAGGTAGAAAAGAAACAAAGCAGAACGTGAAAATCTTGTGGGCAAAGGCAATATATTTCGAAGGATCGAAATGTGATATGGGCTCGAAAACCAATCAAACCCAAATCATTTGTGACAAGGATCTAAAATCTCATAAAAATATGATAATAATATAAAAATAATACGATTTCTGTTTTATTTATTGGAGAGAGATAAAATATTTAGTTTGATTGTGTCACTTTGAGATTCCTTTTTACAGATCAGTGAAAATAAATTAAAGTTACCGGACAATTTTGACGGCACGCTTGGCGCAGTGGCTGAGCGATTGGACTGCGCTTCGTGTCGCGGGTTCGATCCGCGCACGGAACAAATATTTGTATGGGCTACAGATAGTTGTTTCGGGTCTGGGTGTATGTGAGTGTAAATGTTTGTAAATGCACCCACGATACAGGAGAAATTCTTAGAGTGGGGCAACGTTTCTTAAAAAAACCTACTTTTCAGTCAATTTACGTTCAGCGTACAATGTTTTGATGCAAACATTAAAAGTGTTATGGAGCACTTCCGTTGCTTTACTTGTACCTAAAAGCTATGAATTGTAAACCAAAACTGCTTTGAAGTCATCGATTGCTTTATCATCATCTTCCTGTCCCATGAAAATAAAAAAAAAATAACAAAGAAAAAAAACGTGTTGTTTTTTTCTTTTTTGTTTTACTCTTGACCTCAATCTGGGCAAGATTGTGCAGAGATGAGGTCGACGATGGATCGAGCTTGCCCAGAAGAAGCCTATTTACTCGCAACTTAAATGAAATGGGGTTATATGAACTCGGGAAAACCGTCGTAGGCAGGGAGTTCCACACCTTGGCTATACGCATAATAAAAGGTTTTCTTTCATTCTCCTCTGTCAATCGTCACGCTGTTTATCAAAAAGAGAAATCAATAAATTTAAAAATAGTTAGTTAGCGATCTGACATCAATAATCAAGCTTCTGAAACGTGGTATATGGCAAAAAAAAGCTTTTTAAGGTTTCACACTATGTCCGTCGGGGCTGCGAGTTGTTCGCAGATACCGCGGCCTCGACATGAAGGGCTAAGAAGGAACATGGGTGGTTTTCAGTCGGTAGAAGTCTGACACTCCCTTTCGCTCTGCCCAAGAGCGGGAGGGGTTATTTGATGATATCCCATCCCCAAAAAAAAAAAAAAAGGTTTCACACTATCAGTTACCATTAGTAGGTACTGAACAAACAATGTCGGAAATAAACAGTTCCAAAAGACATAATATTTCATTTCGTTTGGCCATCTCTGAAAAGATAGTATTTTTCACAATATAAGCCTGTTGCGCTTCGCATAATTTCTTTAACGCTATTCAGACTCAAAGCGAATACACGGCCCGTGAAATCGTGCAGCAAAAACTATTGTTTGCATTTGTTTTACGAGATTCTTTCATGTTTATGTGATATTATACAGGAGAAATAGAGATATGAAATGAAATTTATGTCAAATCTTTGGAATTCAAGAATCTTATTTTTATTGTATTATTTAATTATTTGTATGCCCAAGTGGCTGATCATGGAATGGACATTAATTACCCATGTATCACAAATAAACGATTTGATTTGATTTGATAATGTTTGTCTCCACGGTATAATGCTAAAAAGACAGACCTTGGGTTGGTACATGGAGTAAAGGGAAGATACCCCATTGCTGGGATCATTGGGAATCAAAATGAGTCCTCTAGGATATTTCTGAAAAAGTATCTGTTTACATTTTTCAGAAATAAACTACCTATTATATTTTGATATGGTAATAGTCAAGATATTTTACTAGGAGTAGTTCCTTCTGGTAGAGAGGCAAACAGATGTTGTTAATACAACCTAGGTAGAGCACAAACTTAATAAAATGGTTGCCCAGATATGGATGCAGGAGTGTTGCAAATGCATGGATGACGTACTACTAAATAAAAACTTGCTGGATAATTTACGAGGAATATTATTGCCGGCAATTAACTTCCTGAGTACAATGTAATAATTTGATGTCGATCTTACCTACTTAATTTGAAAAACTGTCTTATCCTCCATTTATATATGTATGTTTGTTTATATATGTTGCAAACTAAACACAAGTACCGACAGAAAAGATATACAACGCCGACTCAAGAAGAAGTGACGTATCGTATCCTCATCTGCCTCCAACAAAGTAATTGCAACCGTTTCTTTACATCTTAGTGCTAAAGAAATTTGGATGAACAAAAATAAGTCCTAACACTTAACATTTAAGAGTCGTCTGGAGCCAAAAGCTATTTATTTATTCATTGAATCGTGAACGGAACGCGTTCAAGTGAAACGTATGTCATCAGCTGCATTGTGAAGCACTCAATTAGTGATTGAATCAATTTGACTAATTGGCGAGAATTATTGCGCAGTTTTTATTTATGTCTGTCAGACTGGCTAGAGCGGACTATGATCGAAATGTATTGGTGTTGTTTATCGTTTGTTTGATTAATTTCACTTTACGGTCTAATACTAAGAAAATATTTTATTCTGAAAATGCACTCACCGAAGAAAACCATTATTACAAAATCTTAAGCCGGTTTATAACGAGACTAAAAGCTATCTTAGTATCCACATTTGATTGCAGATTTATTAAACAAGTCCTTAAAAATAAAAACCAGACTTCAGACCTTTCACAGACTTTCTTAGAATCTGAAACATTCGTCATTAGTGTGGTACATCAAAACATTACATACCTTATATTCAATACAAATTTTAACAATATACCGCGACCACAAAAATCTAGATAAGATGCCTCAAGCCATTACTCAGAAGCTTTACCATCACAAAACATTTACGAAACCATCTATCAAATGAAAAAGCCTTCACAAATCTAGATCCATCGTTTTAATTCCTCTCTGTATCTGCTTTTACATTCTCACGAATATTTATTGCTGTGGATGCAAAACTCTTGAGTTTAGTGCTTCACTCGCCGAAGACAAACGATCCAGCTTCTTCGTATTTTCTTACATGACAAAGACGAAACTTTTCCGAGTCGACGTTTCAGAAATATTTCTGTTGTGTAAACTTTAATCTTAAGACGTCGCGACGTCTCGCTGGATGTTCTTTTAATTTCAACTTACTGTGATTACTTTATATGATTGCGTTTCGTGATGAGTAATGCTTAAACGTCGGGATTATAGAAATTATAATTTTTGTACATTTATGAGATTATTAAGAGGAGGTGTCTCATGAGATGACGAGAAACAGAGAAGTATGGGAGAAGAAGACATGCTGCGCCGACCCCAAATGAATTGGGATAAAGGCAAGAGAATGATCTTGATGATGATATAATTAAGACAAATAGTTTTCATTTCTGAATGACTATCTTATAAATGTAACATGTAACCTCAGCCAACTAACAATTTTGATATTAAAAGGTACCTATTAACGAAAAAGTCTATTTCGTATTTTTTTCACTCTATGATAAGAATGAGAAACTTGATCGTGATAACAATGATAATTCAATTTTCAAACACTCAAGGGCAACTCAATAACTAGGTCAAGCATGAAAATGAATTCCAAAGCATTAGCGATAATTTCATTAACGGTTAGCACTTAATTCTAAATTAACTCAACAAACTGCACAAAACATCTTTACCTTCCCTAATAACGCTTCAAAGCCAATATTTGTAAATTAGAAAACAAACGCAAGCCAATTAAAAGGCCGTTGTTCTAATGAAATAATAATCCGGTAATCGAAAGACGAGTACCCTTTCTTGAAGATATAAGTCTCAATAAGTACAACTGAATGATACAGTAACAGTCCTTTTATAGCGTACTAGAAGCGCCATTAACGTTACTTTGATTGTTCAGGCTACAGGATTTTAGAAAATGGTGTAATGGGATCGCTGTTAAACGTAATCTAGATAACTTGCTTTGGAGTTAGTGCTACAATAAACTCATGTTTATGGTAAGTAGGCTGTTAAATTTTATACATGACGAAAGCAATAAGTTATTTAATTTATTTATTTAATATTAATGTATTATAACGTTTCTTTTACTAAAGAGATATTCAAATTTTTACCAAAAAACCGTGGGGTCGCGTAACCGTCCTCGGAAACGTTTTAATTAAGACTGTCGATGGTGGATGGAAACTTGAAGGAAATGCAGTAAGTAAAACTGCATCCAGTTAGACAGGAAGCCGACCCCAATATAGTTGGGATAAGCTTACAGTTTCCGGACGTGTCCGATTGCCATCCCATCGGACTATGCGGAGCACCTGTGACCTGTGTCTGCGCACAAACTTGTGCACTATAATATCCCCGACTCAGCCGATATCTAATACCCAGTGAGTTTTATTTGCTGTAACCTAAAATGGTCAGAAGGATCTATCTATTATAATATATTAGGATATATATTTATCTAAAACTAGCTTTTGCACGCAGTTTCACCCACGTAGATGTCGGAAATATCAAAAATGACGATTTTCCATACAAACTTTCATGCCCTGTTTCACCCCTTTGCGGGTTGAATTTTGAAAAATCCTTACTTAGTGGATACCTACGTCATAAGAGGAATTATACGTGTGCGAATTTTTAAGTTTGTGCCTGTGCGTTGATCCTCAGTCAGTCATCTTTGCCTTTTATAAATATAGATAGATAGATATCGTCGCTCCATGTAAAATACTGGTACTCAGCTGCATCCGGTTAGACTGTAAGCCGACCCCAACATAGTTGGGAAAAGGCTAGGCAGATGAGATAGATAGATATCAGTCATATCTAGTAAGCATACATTCACGTTCCTTGATTAACAGAACTCGAGGCGTCGAGAAAGTCCTTAACAAATGCTTTATGTGTACTGTCACGGCCCAGCGAGTGAGAATCAAGCGATATAATGTTTAATAGATCTTAATTGGCAGTTGACACACGGTACGGTTATCATGGCGGTTTTTAATTAATTCGTGTGGGATTCGTGTTCAGTTATTGGTTTAGATAGGGAGTGATGGAACCTATTTGTTAAGTTTTGTTTACTTGTAGATGTAATTGTGGTATTGGTTAAGTAGACAGTGTGCTTGGTAATTCTGACAAGAAGTCTTATTAATAGTTATCGTGTTACGCGGTAACTGATTTGTGGAGGTCAGATAGCCGGTTGCATTATGTAAAATACTGATTGCATCCGATTAATGTAGGAGTGTTTACCCCATCTATAAAAAATAAATAACTTTCAGGTTTCTCATGTTTTCCTTTACCGAAGCAAACGATAATTACTACTTAGTTTTATTGTTTTTATTTTTTATTTTTTATTTAGGTGTTAACATTTATTTCATAGTTTAATAATGTTCCTATGAACTAGAACTACCAGTGGTTTCATTTATTGTCGTATTGTCGGCACCACCCGTATAGGAGTTTAAATAAAATAACAGTTAGTGGTATTGCGGTGTCTAAATAACCAACTACGACTAATGTCGACATACATGGAGTAACTAGTCCACACATTAACATGACTATAGGTACCTATACATATATATACATATCAGTGACTTTGTGGTTATTTTATTTTGCATGAGTAATACATTAGAATATGTGGCTATTGTTATTCGGTTTATAAAGAACATCGTGCAGCATAACTAATAGAACGGGGCATTTGAGAATCGTTGTAAACTTATATTTTGTGACTTGGCGTTGTATTTTAAATGTCTTTTCATTCCTAATTAGTTTAATGTTTACCTATATCTTTTAAGAAGACCAAGTAGTTCGAGAAAAAAAGTTGTGAGCCGTGTGAATTTTTTTGTACAAGTAAAAGAATAGATTTAAAAAAAATGCATTAAATAATAGATTACGACAAGGATTAAATATAACTTAATGAGAAAGATATTATACACACCGTGCACACTACTACATAATTATATAATGGACTGTATTTATATAATTATATATGTTTATACATATATAAATACCACCGCATAGCGCGGCTAACGCGTCGCCACGACAAGCATCGCCACGCCAACAATCGGTTTCACTAGCGGCTATAAATGTTTCACATCAAAAGTTCAATTTTTTCTTTTTAATATAAAAACCCCGATTTTGTACATTGAAAAAATATTCATGAATTAACGTCCACTGCTGAACATATAGACCTCTCGAATCGCATGTCAGTTAAATCGAGTCTCGGCAACTTTTATCCAGCTGCGACCAGCTACCCTGTTACTCAACCTAGCCCATGGGCATCCTGCCTTACTCCTACTATCATAAATCGACATTTCGGGATTTCGAAAACACAAAAATTTTGCTAAATATATTTTAACGTGTGTGTGAATGAAAAATATATGTTTTAAATTGATTGGCTTTGACTATAGTAAATACTGGCCACAATTCGGCGAATGAAACCGCGGAGTCTGATTATTTCAGAAATTCAATAAAAACGAATGTGTTTTGTTTCAATCTCATTCTATTTGTTAGCCTGTGGTCTATAAACAAGTGGTTTATCAGTGACAGTTATGCCTAGGCGTGTATGACTGATGGAAAATAAATAATAGTAAGTTAAACTTTTCGTTTAGATGCATCTATTTACTATTTATGAGAGTTTTGCGAATATTGGTTTTAAACACAAAATGTGTATTTTGAAATAAGTCATCATCAGCCTATGTTCCCACTCCACCACGTGGGCCTAGTGCGTTCACCGTTTTGAGAGCAGTAGTGATGAAATAAATTACACAAAGTAATGCGCCTGCCTGGGTTCGAACTCACGACTTACTGTTCGTAAATCGGAGCCGCCACCACTGGGCTACCGATGCTCTCAATTATTGAAATAGGTGTCTTTCAAGATTTTGGACACAGTCACACGGTTTCTTAATTAATGAAAATATAACCACTGTAAACTTAATTTTGTGATAACACTCTCTTAGGGATTTTTAAGGGTTTCCTTATTAATAAAAACACAAGTACGTTAAACTTGAATTTTTATTAAAGTATGAAAGGAAATAACTCAGTAAACAGGAAAGCTTCTGAATAAAACAGTTTAATTATTTTTCCAGGTGAAGTACACGCATCATTTAAAACTTATTTATGCTGTTAATTTGTGAGTCCAACACCACATCCTAGGTATTTCTGAATGTTTGATTTACCACCAGCTAAAACAAGTAACAAAATAACATAACATCACACCTGTAGTTACCAAAGGGTTAGGTAGAGGTTTACATCCACATTTCGCCAGTTTTTATGTACCTAATAGGAGGCGAGCCTATTGCCATCAAACTTGCACAAATCCGTGGCTGCTGAAAAATCCTGATTGAAAATCTCAATAACACTTTGCTCCCCCACTCCCGCCCTGGGCAGAGCGGTAGGAAGTAACTAAAAACCACCCATGTTCCTTCTTAGCCCTTTGTGCCGAGGCCGCGGTATCTCTTTAGAACAACCCGCAGCCCCAACGGGCATAACACTTTGCCTGACCTGGGCATCGAACCCAAGACCTCATACACAGCAGTCGCGCTTGCGACCACTACGCCAACGAGGCAGTACAAACAACCAAAACAACAACAAAGTAAGTTACCGTAAACGTTCCCATAACCCCAAGAACCACCCAATTTAAATGATATTCTATTTCATTTTAGCATTGATTGATACTGACAATCTTAATTGGTGCCCGTTGCTGTAAAATATGAACAGCCACAAAGATAATTATAGAGAGTAAATTTACAGACAAAGGGTAGCTCCACCTAGCCATTTGTTATTTATTGTCAATTTCTGTCCCGGCCTGCGACCGTTCGTTAGTGGCCGTCCGGTAATAAACTTATTAAAAATGCTGACGCTCACACCGTTGTGTAACATCAAACTTGCAGCACGTATCAGGAATATGAAACGTCGATGATTTACAACAACTAGAATGCATGTACGTACCATATTATTATTTGGACTACCAATTTAAAAGCAAAGAAATCATAATCTTCATTGTTTCAGGCTCATGAGTTTATTCAGTATCTTATGTAGTTGGGAAAACACTAAGCAAATGATGATTAAAAACCTTATTTTAAGTCGTCGTAGAAATACGAGTACGAACGTTTTGACAACGTGTGCCTCTTGTTTAGACCTCAAGGACTATAAATGAAAGATACCCTTGTAAACTTGAAACTTGCTGTGAAACCACAAGACCAATCTGTAGATACTAGTTGGACCCACTATCTCCATACATCGATTTACGACGATATGCGACAAACTAGATCACTTTTGGAACAGTTTCAACTTTATTCGTCCAGAATATTGGGCCGTCACACCAAGAACTAATAACTAGTCAATATACTTGCGACTAGCTCTTTCAGTTGTCGGTGTGAAAGATCCTTAAAAAAGTTTTAGGCGACAGATTGGCAGCATTTTTGTGAAATTGACGGCTGTGTCTTTGGTAGCTAAAAAAGATTCGAACAAAAGGATGACTGAGTTTTACTGTCTGCTATTATTACAGAGAATAAGGCTTTAGGTATGTGAGATACGTATTAAATGTAGGTACTTATAGACTTAAAACTGCGAATTGCGGCATTCACTAGATTTACCATTTTATTTGGGGTAGGCGCAACATGTTTTCTTCTTCCATTTTCTCTTTACTCCTTTAAGTCGCCTAACAGTTTTTTCTGCTCAATAACAGTATATTACAAGAATCAGCATAATAAGACAGTAATTTTGTGTAAGTTTTAGCTGTGTCTTACACTGACAGCTATATTAAGAATTAGTTAAAAGAATCTGCTACTGTAATATATTCATAATCTCACGATTTCTTCCCATTGGGTTAGAAACCACAGAACGCAGCTGCAGCTATATTTCTTTTATACCTTACCTGCAAGAATCCATTTGGAGTACCTAAATAAATTATATTTTACCACTTTCACATCTGTGTAAATGTCATCCGCTTTGTGTACACCTACGCCACTGTGTGTTTATGAATTATTTGTTTTTCCCCAACTTGCCTGGAAAATTATAACGTCTACGTCCAATAAATGGGGCTATCTGACTGTTGGGGCAATTTATTCGTAACTACAGTTATAACAATAAAAAGTTTTCCGTGGTTTATTTTGATATTATTTTTGCGGTAGATAGCTCTTGTGTTTTAGTTGGAGGTTTTGTTTTAAAGAAAATAGTGAGTACAACAGTAAATAATATTAGATGTTAGATGAAATCAAACTGCCTAGAAGAATTTTAGTTTCTATTTAATATAATGATGAAAGTGAAAATTCATCCCTATATTTATAAATTGAAATAGGCCTTCAAGACGTCTAACAAACTACTTAAAATTTATTTAAAGACTTCTTAGAATCTTAGGCTATTACATAACAAAAACCCCTTGTTACCGTATTTGTACCGCACCTGATGATGCTCGACAGAACGGCCAAAGAATCATGTATCTGACAATATTTTCATTCGTGTCTTACTCCATACCGTCTCGACAAACATCCTCGTTGTTTAAACGAAGAGTTCCTATTTACAATTGTTTCCTAGAGCGTTTTCAACAGATTAAACTTAAGTTGGGTAATATTTTTCAGGCGCTTGAACTGAAAACTTTTCCTTTGTCGAAGAGGGGTGTGCTCGTATATGTGCATACTTTTATTATGTAGATATTGTTTAGTCGCCTTGCTTTTGGCACATGTATAAATATTTTCATAGGGGTCATAAAATATTTATGATCGTATGAAACACGTTTCGTTGTACATGTTTTGATAAAAATCTAGGAAGAATGTGTTATGTAATATGTAACATACATAATATTGCTTACCATGTGGGCACACAAATCTATATTGCGATCTTTTATGCATACGCAGCTGGTGCTATAAAAAATGTTTATTACAAGAACACCATTGCATCTCACTGTTATAAGCCATCTTACCTCGTGTTTATCTGACCAGCAAAACTATCTAACCGGTCTTCCGCAAAGCTCATCTAAAGCCACCCAAAAATACATATAAACAATATATTTTTTTCTATAAATCCGGGCAGCGGTCAAATCAGGCACATTAATCAGGAGTTGCCCGGCGTATCGGAGCATCCTGGGCAATACCAAGTAGCTCAGTGATTTATTGGCTTGGCAGAAAGCGTCTGCCACCTGTCTGCCCAATACTTGGCAACGAAACTTTCTGCTACAGGCTATGGTTTCAGGATGCATAGATATTTTTAGTACAGAAGTTTAGATTTATTTTTTGTACCTGTGTTGGTTAATTCTATTTTTTTATGTTTTTTTTTTTATTATAGTAGAAGCGGTTTTTCAATGTGTCAAAAGGAAAACTTCATATTTTACAGGATAAGTCAAATAGAGGTTTTTTGATAAGTCGTTAATACGTACGTATCATCATCATTCTCTTGCCCTTATCCCAATTCATTTGGGATCGGCGCAGCATGTCTTCTTATTCCATACCTCTCTGTTTCTCGTCATCTCATGAGCCACTCCTTTCTTACCATGTCATTCTGAACACAGTCCATTCATCGTTTTTTTGGTCTTCCTCTAATACGTACCTATGTCAGGAATAAATAAATACATGAAACGGAAATCAAAGTTCGGGAAAATTTGAGCAAAAAAAAACTACTAAAGAATTGAGAGTGGAAAACTACGATGAACTTTGTCTTTTAACCCTATAATACCTAAACCGCTACCAATACCCCTTCTGTGATAATGAAGATTTATTTACTCTCGAGAAGCTCATTGATTTTCTAGTTTGACTCATCAGTATGTAAGCACAAACTGAAGAGTGAGATAAAACAAAAGGGGGGAGGAAAGGCATCAAGAAATTCGGAGAATTTACTACGTGTGAGGTAATGAACGGATTTTCTTTGAGAAAACTACCAGCTGTAAAACTTTGATATTAGTTTTTGTTATTTCACAGTTCAACGATTGCTGAAAGAAGGGAAGCTCTCAAATGTTTGAAGGGGAAACTTTAAAATAACTATTGTAAAGTCACTCTGCCTGATTGATAGTAACTTCAAGAATGAAGACTAAGTTACAAAGTTCCATTTACTTTGATCTAACTATGTAAGTTCTTAAAAAATAATGTTAGACGAGAAAAACTGATTTGTTACTTTTTTATTGAACTGTACGGGGTTTTTTCTCGCAATAAGAGCAGCCATTCATCATCATCTGCCTAGCCTTTTCCCAACTATGTTGGGGTCGGCTTCCAGTCTAACCGGATGCAGCTGAATACCTGTAGTATTTTACATGGAGCGACTGCCTATCTGACCTCCACAACCCAGTTAATACTAGGTAATACGATACTCTTTGGTAAGACTGGATGTCAGAATTTCAGGTCACTGACTACCTGTAACGACTGCCAAAGATCTATATATGGCAGCCTGGACCAGCAGCTTAACGTGCTTTCCGAGGCACGGAGGAAACTCGGAATGTCGGGAGGTCACCCATCCACAGACCGACTTGGGCAAGCACAGGTTTACCTAAAGATCGACCCGAGTGGCAGTTCTTATTAAGCCACGAGCTCCTCAAGAAGATAAGAGCAGCCATTACACCTATTTAATACATTATGTCAGGAGTGCGAAATTAGTGGTGTGACCGTTGGACTGCCATTTCATAGAACTCTAGATGGAAGCCAAGACTTCCCTTGCTTTAGTGAAGAATAACATCGTAAGGAAACCAGTATGTCTGAGAGACATTTCTCGACGGCATGTAAGGCCAAGTCAGAGGAACGTGGGCGGCATAAAAACTCTGAGACCGGGTTACGCACGTTAATGAAGGAAAGAAAACATTATGTGGACCTTTTATAGCGCAATGATGTTTTTAAAATGTACTGATTAGTGTCACCCGGATTTGTGACAGAGGCAACCCTCTACAAAGCTGAACTTTATTTAAAACTCTGTCTATGTCTGCTAACAACAGGCGAGTATACTCGCACGTCATCATTCTCCTGCCCTTATCCCAATTTATTTGGGGTTGGCGCAACATGTCTTCTTCTTCCATACTTCTCTATTTCTCGTCATGTAACATGTCATGTATACTGGCACGTGTAAGTAGTATTTTCAAATACCCGGGTACCCGAACCACATTTCGTTATTTGCTAACAATAAGATCGCGTTAACTCCAGACAGTCGTGCTATTCATTAAATCTGTTTGCTGTTTGATTGACTCTATTTGCTTGAGACTTAATTAACATTCTCGTACTTTACATCACATGGCGGTATTTAGTACTGAACCGTTTGTCTCGACTGATGTTTCGTGATAATACCTTATTAAATAGTATCTGGTTGTTTTCAGGGAATCGTAGACGATTTGAGGTTTTGGCTGAAGGAAATTAATAGTGATTCTCTATTAGAGGATGCTCATCGGTTGGTAATAAACGCTTACCGGATTTAGTCTGAACTGAACGTGTGAGAACTATGCCTTACATTACAGAGAATTTTACGTTACTATGGATTCAGTGTTCGGTTTCTGTGGTCAGACTGAATAGTTATAAGATTTTGATGATAGAAATAATGAATAGACTCGACCACTTCCAAATGAAAGAATTAAAAGCCAAACCAATTTGTATAGGATTTTATTTTAAAAAAAAGTTTAACATCGAAACACGTGGTAATTTATAGTTTTCACTAGCTATCCCTGCCTTGTACGGGGCCACCCATCGTGTCCAAAACAATCCTATCTTTCAAGCTAGAACCAACTTTACATATTTACATAATTTTATTTAAATTAGTTTGGTAGTTTTGGAGATAAGCGGATATGTACATGTGAATTTAAGTATTACCATATTGCATATAATCACGCATGTAATCCCCAAAGGGTTAAGCAGAGCTGAATCTACTAAGTTCAACCACCGTATTCCCCGGTGAAATGTTAACTTATTGATTGTCTATCAAGAAACAATTAAGAAAACATTTAAGACTTACAAGCAGAATCATAAAATAAGTAAAGATTATCTCGACGCGAAGGCTTAAGTTTCCCGAGTGAGTCATGCATTTACTAGCCTCGTTACAGACACTTTTGTTAGAAACGGATAAAGCTACTTCTAGCTATTTAAGCGCTTTAACTTTGTTTTAACCTAGTTCGCTGAAGGAAAGTAATAAAATAAATGAAGAGAGCTCGTTGCAGCAAAAAAGCGCTTAATCCGATAACACATTTTCCGATTAAGCGTTTTTTTTTTCCTGCAATGACTATACTGTATACTAGATCTATAGAGAAAATATTCTTAATAACAACGAAACTATAAGGGTTCCTTGTTGACTACGGAACCCAAAAAACTAACAATATAATATCTCGGTTCCTTTTTTGCTTGTTGATAAGCTCAGATACACGTAGGGTCAACTTTATTTGTTATTTTAAATTTAAAAAAAAAAATTCTAACGGAATGTGCCAAATTCATATATTATACTAGCAAACGTTGAGTTTATTGAACATTAGCGTTTTCATATACTCTTAATAATCTTACT
Source organism: Diarsia brunnea (assembly GCA_949774965.1). Classification (NCBI taxonomy): domain Eukaryota; kingdom Metazoa; phylum Arthropoda; class Insecta; order Lepidoptera; family Noctuidae; genus Diarsia; species Diarsia brunnea. The sequence goes on along the minus strand of OX459003.1, from coordinate 10,822,560 downwards.
TAATGTTACCAAATCACTGCCCTTGGCAAATAAAATGATGAAGACGAACTACTTTCTAAGCTCTAATTACGCCTATACTAGATTCTAGACCGAAGTACTACGAAAGTTACTAGAAGCTCGAACTAATATTGATCAAAGTTTAAAAGTAATCGAGGTTAACACGTTCCAAAAATATTTACCTACCATTAATACTTTAGATTGTCGAAGTTTTTACTTAAACTAAACGTTAGGCTAACACTAAGGTGGTTGGAGTTAGGAGTTTTCTTTGCTATACTAATCTTAAATTCTACTTAGAAAGTACAGTGTTCATGTAACCTTAACAGATAATACATGTGACAATTAAAGTAAGTAAAGGTTTTGACAGTTTTGTCATACAAAAGTATGTCGAATCTTTGCTGGGTGACGGCTTGGGTAATCATTGGATATCTCTGAGTACGGCAGTTAGTGAGCTCAACTTAAAGTAGTGACAATTATGTAAACAGAACAAATTTTTCGATTAATCAATACTTTTTATTGTACTGCAGTCAGTACTATTATGTATTCTGTGCTGCAGTATCAAGTTTGTTTGTTTATTTTTTTTGTTTTTTTTTGTAGAAACTTGATAGTTTTATATTGTAATTGAGGAAGTATATGTTTTGTTGTTATCTGTGGAAGCTTGTTATTAGCAATTTAGATATATATTTAGTTATAATTATAGTTATTAGACTGTAAGCTTTCCTAAAATAAGTAAATAAATAAATTATAAGGATCATTTTGCAAGTACAAGGTCTTACCTACTCAATTGTCTGAATAGCACCTACATCATAGAACTGCATAATCAGCTTATAATGTTCCCATTGCTGGGACACAGGCCACCTGAACACAGGGAGTTGTAGAATCTGGGACAGAGGGAATGGGCCATAATCCATCCGCGGGCCCAGTGCGGGTTGGTAGATGTTACATGTGTCCGAATGATTGTTTCTAGGACTCCGAATTATTTGTTAATGACTCCAACGTAATCCTCCCTATCTTCTCACAGAATAAAATGACTGCTGGTTATGTACCGGCAAATCGGCAACCAAAGATCTAGTACTTATTACAGAAGAAAGTTCCTTTAATCAAAGTATGCTGATCAAAGACCTATTCACTATTACCAATTATGCACCCCACACTAACACAAGTAAAGTACTCAAACATACCATAAAAAGTACATACAACGGTGTCTGGAGCGCTATAATTAATGACTCCTAGCCTGTTACTAATTGAGTGAATTCAGTGAGAAGACGCGACGGCGACGATTTAAAAATACATTTTCTTAGCGAGTTTGTTCCGAGTCGCCGGTCGCTGATATCGGTCCACTAGTTACTGCATTGTTATTTATCTATGATTGTTTTTTATTTTTATTGTTTTTTAGTAAATGAGTAGAAGACTCATCTTAGCTAGAATGTTTTTTGTGTGTCCCTAAATAAATAAAAAATAATTCAACTGCATTTGGTTAGACTATAAGGCTTTCCGAACTATATTGGGGTTAGCTTTCAGTTAAGGCGGATGCAGCGGAATACCAGTATTTTACATGGAGCGACTGCCTTATGCCTATCTCACCTCCACAACCCAGTTACAACTGGGCAATACGATACCCCTTGCTAAGATTGGTTGTCGGACTTTAACCCTTCACGTAATAAATTTATGTAAAAAGCAAGGCACATGATGAAGACGCTAAAATACTAAGCAAGTTTTCCTTCGCCATCAATACTTTAAGCTGTAAGTTTGAGAGGGATAAGTATTACAGAAGCAAACCAGGATACGTTGCATATTTTAGTCTTTTATTTTCTATTTACGAGTAAATATACGCAATGCAGGTATTGCTGCTGCTTGTCTTAAAACGTTAGTTAGTTATCAACGAATTCGCGGTTCAATGTAGGATCAAAAACCAAAGAGCATCGTTATCTCGAATGCCTTCACCTATCCGTGTTTGTATTGATACAATAAAAGCTATTATTCTTTATCAAGAATAAAACTTTAACGCATTCAAACTAGTCTGTGGGATGTAGAGAACTGCGAGATTTCACGTGGAAAAATAAACCTTATTGACTTCGATTTTAACCAAGGTTTCGTGAAGTAGCATGCATAATGAGATCCAACAAAATTCTAAACCTATTACAGCCAGATTAGCGTTTATTTCATTATTCATTCCAGAAAACTATTACGGCTTTCTACAAGAAAATCCTCCACGTGTGCGTCTATTCAGGAGCCGAGCTCCACAATGATCATATAACAATAAGGTGTCCTCACTTTTCACAACATCACAATGGAGGCTGGAAGCATATAAAGTCGCCTTGTTCCCACTAATTAATCTGCTTATTCAGTCCCCGTTGAGGGAAAAATTAACTTCCCTTGAAAGGGACAATTGTGTTCTGTAGTGTATTTTTTTATAATTAAATAGCGTGTCAAAAGGAATGAGAGGTCTGTTAGTGAAAATACTTTCGTGAAACTCGTTATAATAACAGGTTCTTTATTTCTACTGCTCTTTTTTCTGTACTAAACAGTTTTTTAAATGCCTCTTTGGTCTAGTGGTGACAGGTGCGACTGCTGAGCATGAGGTCCTGGGTTCGATTCCCGGGTCGAGAAGAGTGTTATTAGGTTTTATCATCAATTTTTCAGTAGCAGCAACAGAGCCTGGTTTTGTGCCCGGTCGATGACAATAGGCTCGCCTCCAATTACATGGGACTTGAACATAATGGGTCAAAAGTGGGTGTAGTGTTAGGTACACCTCTGGCTAACCTTTTGGGGTTACAGGCTTGATGTTGGACTTTAGTATAAGCAGTTTTTATTTGGTAAAGTTCGTCTATCTGATGAAATCACGATTTATAATTACATTACCAGTTAGATTGAATTGAAATTTAGATTTTTCACATCGTAGTTGGTATCTACGATTTTATAATACACCAAATACACAACGCCGTAACTTTACTAAACTAAAACAATTTATAAGAAACGATAACACCAGGTAAGTTAGAAAAATATTTTAAAAACTCTTCAGAAAATATTTTCATTCTTGCACAGGGTAAAATGTAATTTGCATGCATAGATAGCGTCCGTTGCAGTTATGAAATATATCCCTGCATCTACAACTTGGTGGGCTAACATCAACGAATTCCGTACATTGCTGGATTAGTGAATGCTATGGTAGAACTTTTCCGAACAAGAGGAGTAATGGATATAATCCTCCAGACGATGACCCGATACGGCCAGAGGGAGTGTATCATGTTGCTACTTATAATTCATTTCGTAGCGACATGGATGAAATGAAACTGGGTCCCTTGTGGCTATATTTTGTGAGATTTTTCCTTTTGACTAGAAGAGCTTTATATAAATATATCTGATTGATTGATTTTAGTTTGATCTGAGTAAAGCCTCGACGTTAAAGCGCGCTTCCAGCAGATTTGTCATAGATCAACGAACATTTCTTTTTCCACATATTTTTTAAAATACTGAAACGATTTTCGTTTCTGAAACACATGTGACTTAAAAAGTGATGAATACGAATGTTGATGGATAAAGAGGTAGACCAAAGAAAATATATATGGATTAAAATATGATGATATATTGGTATGAAGGAGTAAAGATTGTCGTGACGTCTGACATCTGTCATGATCGTGTTGCACCGACCCCAAATAGAATGGGACAAGGCCAGGAAGATGATGATGACTGAAAAGATCTTTTACAAGAGAAGGAGATCATTGTCAATCATATTATATATCTATCTTGGGCGACGAGCATGTTCTCAATCTCTTTCTCTACCCAAATTGTATTCGTCGGGGCTGCGGGTTGTTCGCAACAGATACCCCGGCCTCGGCGCAAGGGTTAAGAAGGAACATGGGCGGTTTTTAGCCAATAGAAGTCTGACACTACCTAGCGCTCTGCCCAGAGAGGGGGGAGTAATTTGATGATTTCTCACGCTTTAAAATAAAAACGGGGTGTAATGAACAAATGAACCAAATCTTTAAAAAATACAAAACAAAATATTAAGCGGACAAACAGTTACCATAACAAGCGAGGACGTGTCGTACGCCCCTCGTTCTTACACTACTTTGCCTGTGTTACGAAGATAATGCCTCGCATACAAGTTAGTGCAAACTAAAGCAACCAAGTTACGGCGCGTACGGCGCGAACTGTTGAGAAACTTTAATTTTTGAAAGTACGGGAATATTGTTTTAATAAGAATAGGATGCTTGTAATGGGGAGCGTTGTGTGTGAAATTAGAAGGTATGTTTTTGAACCATAGTTTTGGATTGCATGTGTTGCAATTGTGGGAGTTATTTTGGCATTTGGTAATCGTGACTGCTGTAAGAAAGGACTAACATTCAAATAAATGTTATGTGGTTGAATCTCCGCTATTCCTGAAGTACATTAATTTGTTGCCTACCCACCTATCTATGCAAAAATCTGGCATATTCCAAAGTGTAAGTAAACAATTAACTCGTGGTTTCTGTAGGTAATCTTCAATGAATACTGCAGTAATTTTGAAATCAGTTTCCAATTTTGCCACTTAAGTACTATAGTACCGGTATACAATCTTCAGTTTATTAACAAAACTTAAATGCAGGTTACCCCTTATACTAAAGTAATTTTTTTACTAAAATCGTCGGAAAATAAAACATAAAATTAAGAAAAACAATCTCCTCTCTGATTGGCAATAACACAAAGCAAATCAATAGAGTTCTGTAAACAACTCTATTAGCCAGTGAAGTGTTAACATCGAGTAATAAGCAGTCTGTGATGTTTTCTTAACGAGATTGTATTTATTGAAAAATATTGAGACTGGAACTAGGAGCTAATAAAATCATTTCAGCAGAGAAATATGAAGGTATTTTTGAATAATGGAACTTTTTGTTCTTTCATTTCCTTTATTACATGGGACTTAAACATAGCTGGCGACATGTGGATGTACTATAACTTGATATATCTGCCTAACCCTTTGGGGATTAGATGCGTGATGTTATGTCTAGTTTGTTCTTACAACGTATCTACCTTATTTGATAAAGTGACCAGGTACTCGAGAACGTTATAATAAAATATTTGAGGTTTTTAGTTTATTGCCTTCGGATTCTTTGACATTAACTTTGATAGTGTATAAATGTGAAGTACAAAATAAAGCGTTTATAATTGGGTCTAGTTAAATGAAAAGAACACGTAACATAGTCAAAATAATTATCGCTGACCTTGTTCATAGATATCTTTCAGAAAAAGATAAACAAATCTGTTTATTGTGTGAATGTGTGTGTATTGGGTTCGTACTCTTCTTATTTTATTGCAAGTAAGAAAAGCATCGTTGTAAATAATGATCCGTCGCTAGAGGTTGGTAAGTTTCTAGTAGATTTACTGCATGAGTCAGCACTTCAGCATCCCTTTCCCCTTATAAGATTTTACGATCTACCTACATGAGACATTAACTGGTCGATATATTTTACTGTTGTACCTATTGTTGATCTTACATACAGTTCATTGTAAGTCCTCTTTTCAGGTGTGGACGAGGTATCTACTGGAGATCTCTTCTGAATCAATCGTTTTACGTTCTGCAAAGAAAGGATAAGTGTAATGGTAGAAATTTTACTTTCGTAAATTGTCTTTGTTTTCCTTAATACTAATCATTTGGTTCTATCAGGGTTTGTGTAAAGTTCTTGATATCAATGCACATATTTTTATAATTTATGTTTTCAGACGACGCAAAATAAAATTTTATCTACCTTCCATAAGAAGACCACGTTGTCATTTCATTTTGAATGAAATAATCATACCTTAATATACTTATCAGACGCTTCGCAATCATGAAAATTGAAACGAATACTAAAATATGCAGAGTCAAACGCATGATATAAATTGCCGATAATCATACCGTACGCAATATGCAATCGAATGCAGTCGCACGAAAAATATTGGAATCCATCCAATAAGTTGATGTAATGAAAGCGACTTTACTGCCATGCTTCGGGGGGAGGGTATCTAAGACGTTTGCAATTTCCGAACAAAATCTTTGTACGTTTTACGAGCAAGACAATAGATGTTTACTGGCGAACGGTGTTGGCAGACGGCCGAAGCGGCGATGCGAACAACTCATTTTACGCTCCGTGTCGTCTACTCGATCAGCATCCCTATTCTCGATCAATCGACGTGAAACACCGAGGTGTGCAGCTCTGCACTATAAGTAAAATGTATTGTAACTGTTACAATTCCAATGGATTTTCCTTAAAACAGAATACGGATACAAATGTTTCGTACAAAACATTGATTCTTTAGGACGGATTTTAAATGTGATTCTGTTGTGATAAATGACGACCGTTAGTTGCATTTCTTTGTTCCTTTGTTGTTGGCATGTTGTTTCTTGTGTTTCTTTGGAATGTGACATTAATTTGAGACGAAATGACAGACATTTCGTAGTTTTTGCTGAAATAGCTACAGATTCTTCTTGTCTTTAAAGTGTACGAGTATCTTTCCTAAAGTTATTGTAAGAAATGACAAGTATTTTGAGTTCTTCATGGTGAAGATCTTTTAGATAATAATTGTTTTAAAGAAAACCACAACTTTACTTTAACACCATTTTATTTACCTTCACATCAAAAAAATAATAACAACTAAAAACACAAGCAAAGAAAACCGTGAACCAACAAAAGATTTCTTAAGAAACTGCTGTAAAGAACGCCAAAAGACATTGAAGGCGTTGCAGACGACGGTAAAATCAGATACGATTCATTAGTGTAACGAGCTTTTAATATTTAAGGGCGGGCTTTGATTGGAATGGCTTGAAAGTGTCAGACGTTGCTCGAGGGCCGTGGCTTTGAATCCACGACACGTACTTACCTTTTCAACGTATGAAAAGTGCTACTCGAGTTTTTGACACTTTCTTAAACTTTGAAGTGTTTTTTTGGTAGAATTAGGTGTCATATAGATAAGTACAAGGGATACTTACAAAGAAGATAACCTAGAAACCTACTTAACAAAACAATTGCGTTTGTAAGGTCGTTCTGTAGTACAGCTCTGTGTACATTTTTTGTCGGTTACATGAAAATGTAACCAACAAAAAATGTGGTACACAGAGAATTTTATATACATCCCAAGTAGCATTAGGGGTTCTATAACGGTTGACTAATGGTACATATTTATTCTTTAAGCTATCTAAGTAAGCTGTATGAGGGCTGTATAGCACGCTTTACAGTCCTTATACCACCGGTTTGGGCACAAATTATGCAGCCTAAAGTTCACAAAAGGTACACAGTAGCTGAATAGCAGCACTTTAACGGCAGTTTAAGAGAGAACCTGTGGTCTTAAAGCTGATCAACAGCATCATATATGATTCCATGTCGATCTTCATACAGACAAGAGAGTTATAAGAAGTAACGAGTGAACAATTATACAGCCTCTACCTCGTATTAAGCTCACAAGTGTACCCTAAAAACTAGTAGCGGCCGCTTTTTAAATTATCCTGAGTACTAATTTGTAATAAATATTACGTATCGCTCGTGAGTGTCTATAAACAGCCATATTTTTAATGTGACTTTGTTATTACGGTAAGTACTTTGTGTTTATTACATTATATTGTGTTAAAATTATGGGTAATGTAAATTTATTGTAAAGTATATACATTTTTAGAGTTAAAATTTTTACGCGCTTCGGGAATAATGCCGTTTTATAAAAAAAAAATCTAAATAAGCAGAGGCGAACAATACAATTTTTGATAGTTGTGTTTTTATAGCATTAAAATCAGTCTATAGTTTATTATTTGAACATTAACCACAAAATTAATCACGATAACTCCGTAGTATGTGATAAAATCCTAATTAATTTTATAAATATTATAGGTTATGAGTGAAGAAAATGGTGGACATTGTCTCCAGCTACAGTGGACCATTGTAACTCTAAATTATAGTTGTGAACTCTGTAAAGTCTCACATGTGTACCATTACAATGTCATGAGCTCTAGAAAGGTTCACATTGTGTACCATCTTAATGTCAATTTCTGTACAATCTACGCTCGATAAGTTCATATTCAGCCCCGGGTGGGTAAGCAGTTCTTCAATAGTTCACGTGAATACCTTTTTAGATTTTTTAGAATACTAAATTTTAGGGATCCGCTTTGAAAATTTGAATTATTGTTATAATACCACAAATTATTTGGTATAAAGTCTCCGACAATAAATGCAGCAGGTGTTATGTATGATTGAATGAATGCGTTAATTTTAATATACGAGATGGTATTGTTAGAATACGGACTGAAATAAATAACAAAAATATGTTAGAAAGAAAAAAAAAAACAAAATTAATTTATCGGTCTCACACAGGACAACACAATTTGATTTAAAACAAAAACAATAACCCAGAAAACATAATTAACAGTAAACCTTAAAAATTTATAATTAATCTATATAACATAAAATCTATAATAATATGTGTTCTATCCATACATACCACTTTCATGGTGGGCCGCGAATTCGGTAAAAAAGCATAATGGCGGGCAGGTTGATATGCCACATCGGTTCTATCCCCTTTGTCTCTAAATCAATTAACGAAATCAACATGAGATATTGACATGAAAAATATAGCCTTGTCAGTTCATTTTTGTAATTTTTGTTTGTTTTTTTACAGACACATAATGACAAAAATGTGGATCCATCTTTTCCAGCCAACAATGACATGATAATGGATGAAACTTTAAAATTGTTACCTACGCTCGACTGTGATCAACTTATTGGTAATCAGAACCTATTATTAAAAAAAATTGATAACCAGGAAAAAACACTCAACAATATTGTTGAAAATGTCCAAAAACTCACCCAGAAGGTGGCGATGTTGTCTGTGCAACTCAACGAGGACTAAGCAACAATTGTGGAGAAAATTGCTCAACCAGTGGCCGTTACTTTATTAAAAGATGTTAACCCTGACGATAATGAGCCGTTCCGTCTCGAACAGATTGACAAGAAACAAGATCTTGAAATTTTAGAAAATAATCTAATGGATAAAGCTGAGAGATCAAAATTAAAAAAACAACTATCATTTGTGTCAACCCTGTGAAGGCAATGGCACAAATCCGAAAATTAGTCTTATAGACTAATTTTCGGATTGTTTTATTTAAAAAAAAAAAAAAATTAAATTAAGAATTAATATTATACTGTAAGTGCCTTGATGTTGAAGACCTACTTGTATAAAATTGATAAGACTGATTTGAAATTATAGTAAGGAGTTATTTTTTTTGATGTTTTTGAAACAGATGGCGATGAAAAGCTTTATGCAGACATCTTTACTGATATAATTATAGGGAAAAAAAACAAAATCCAATTAAAAGAATTGTAAAAATCCTCGCTATTTTTAAGATTTTCGATCCGTTTCAAAAATATTATTAATGGAGTTGTGAATTTCAATAAATACAAGATGTAACAGACTGTAAGTTTTGTTATGTGATTTAAAAATAAAAATTATCAAACATTTGTAAAGTTTATTATTTAAATGTATGTAACAAAGGTATGAAGTATTGGAATTCCTTGTATTCAATGCACACTAATTTACATTTAATATCCTTGGGTTCTAAAACAATGAAAGCACGGTTACAATTATGCTGAGTTCTTGACTTGTATATGGCAAGATGAGACGATTTTATTGGATGTGTAAAAACGTCTTCTGTGTTATTTATTATAATACCTCTCATTGAAATCTTATTCTGGTCATTTGCTATGTAGATAATTTTAACAACCTCTATTCTTCTTGTTAGTACAAAACCTTTTATGTAGGCTCGAGCTGGTGAATCGCATATGAAACACCTTATTTTAATTTTTATATTTTTTTCTAAACCCGGAACTTGGGATCAAAAAATCAAAAAAAAGTCATTTAGATTTTTTGGTTTGCCTTTCCCAAAGTATATTCCAACTACAAAAGGCCTTATTCAAGGATTTCCAAAGGTGTTACACAATATAGGCCAAAATTCATTAGAAGAACTTTGGAATATAGGCAAACCATCCACATTTATGTTTATTGAAATTGTATCTGGAACATCAATCCAATTTTTTAATAAATTTTCAAGCGGTTTTGCTATCCTATTATGCCAGTATTGACCGCCTTCAATATTTTTAATAGTAACTTGTTCAGGAGCACGTAAAATTGTTCTAGAATCTTTTGGTAGTATTTTTGGGATCAATTCGTTAATGATGACTGACAATTCATTTAGAGCGACATGACGTATATTATTTTTTACAGCCCATATTCTTAATTTTTCACGAAAAGATACATGTTTTTCAAAATCGCATTCATATTCACTTTCAATAGAACTGAAATTACCACACTCAGTTTCTTCTATGTTGTGTACGGAACCGTCATAAATTAAGTTTGAACTCACGCTTGAATCCGTATTGCTGGTCTCAGTTTCAGGCACCTTTACCTCTGTATTATGTACGGAACCATCATTATATGTCGTCGTAGTACTAACAGGAGGCTGTTCAATGTGTTGAGTAGATTGGTTATTTGGTCTCACTGTCTGTAAATATTCTTTTAAGTTTTTTCTTCTGAATCCACCGGTCCTCACTCTCTTTTTCCAATTGGTTTTATGCATTCTTATTATTTTGGGTTAATACGTGTTATTCGTCGTCCAAGTGTTAAAGAAAACCACCTTCACATAATTATTTAGCTCAGAGGATAACAATGTTCTACTCGTGAACAAATAAACAGCTGTCAGTATTACTAGATATCAATAGTGGTACTTATAATATACTTTACACGTACATGTGAACTCATTAAACGCTCTTATAGAGAATAATTTATAGGCTGATTAATATATCACAAACTAGACCCGCTTATAGCTACAAGCTGAATAACGCTCCACAAAAGGTAAATATAACAGCTTTTGGCTGCATTTATGTTCACATTTGTTGTATTAGAATGCCAGCAATATAACACCGTACATGTGGACCTTTAAATAGCCCGTGCCGTTTTTCTACCCTCTTAAATTGCTCTTGTTCGGCTTTTAAAATGAAAGCTGACTTGAAGGTTAATGTTATTCTATTATAACATCAATAGTTACTTAATAGGCGATTTTTGAACTTCTATACATGCCTTATACATGTATGAGTGAATTTGTTCACTTTAATACAGCCAATGAACCATGTGTGGCCAATGTTAATGCTAAGGGATCACCGGTGTACTAAATGTGAACTATTAAAGAGAACAAAATGCTACTTGGGATTGTTATGTGTATTATGTTAGCATTTAGCTCTATACTATGTTAGAAAATTTCGATATTTCAAAGCAAATTGATCCGTCTAGAATAAAGGATAAGTTCCAAACAAACATTTTTCTTTTGTACACATAAAGTTAATAAAACAGGTTATTATTATGTAAAATTGCACCCCTGAGCTGTTGAAAGGGTTGATACTCTAGGGAGGTGTCGAATCATTCAAACGAACTCACTAACACTCTCCCTTGGGTTTTCCTGCACCAGGGTAATGCGTGGTGCAAATTGATAGACGTTAGCGTGCATGATGCGTCTAAACCAAACAAATATATTAATGGCAGAAAAGGTCGAACCTTCTTAAAAACTACATGAAATTGAAAAAAACCTTGAACAAACATTGGCTAGTTTGATTTAACCTATAAGTGTGAAAATATTAGACAGATGAGGCGGTAGGTGTTCCTTTCATAATTAAAAGACTAGATGCTAGCTTTAAATAACAAATAAAACAGTGATCGAATCATCTGTAATGATAATTGAAAAAACAGCCTTAAAGTTCAGAGACACCGCTCATCTATATCAAATACCCATCGAAAAAAGCATAGATAGTAATTATTTCCTAATAATAACAATTATTCGTATTACGTTAAATTTAAAGGTAGTTTAATATTACGTAAAAATCACTATTATTAACAGTTTTTTTAATATCTAGGTTATTTGTGCCAACGTACTATTGATCTAGAAAAACTGTGAACTTTAATTAAAGGCTCCTAGGTTTTAATTAAGTTTAGTTACCGTGATGAATGTTTGATTTGAGTAAATGCCCTAGTAGGTGACGATTTGTATGCGAAGCGATAAAATCTTTAATTTTCTTTTTAATTACTAAGTAAGCCACTATAATTTTATCTAGGTATCGAATTATTTAAATCACGTTGCCCAAAACTACTATTATTATTGAACTTTATGGGTAACTCTGCAATATATTTATACATCGTGTATTTCTATGGTCTAAAAATTCAGGATGAGGTGAAGAACTGTATTGGCTGCCATTACCAACATCGATGCCAACATGCTGAGCAAACTTCACTGAAACTTGCGATTTCTCCTTTGATCTTCAAGATATAATTGTCAATAATACATCACATAACATCACGCCTATAATCCCCGAAGGGTTAGGCAGAGGTGTACCTAATAGTACACCCACATTTCGCCAGTTATGTTTAAGTCCCATGTAATAGGGGGCGAGCCTATTGCCATCAACCGGGTACAAATCCAGACTCCGTGGCTGTTACTGATAAATTCCTGATGGAAAAAGCCAATATCAGTTTGCCCGACCCGGGAATCGAACCCAGGACCTTATGCTCAGCAGTCGCGCTTGCGACCACTAGACCAACGAGGCAGTCAAGAATATTATCTAGATAAACTGCTAGGTACCGCAAATGTGCCATCTCGTACTTATTTCGGTTCCGTGATGGAGACCACTAAAAGTAGTTATTGGTTTGTTGCTAAAACTTCGACATCGTCAGCTTCCAGAATATGTCATGGAATAGTCCACATCTGCCAGAACATCCAACAAAAAAAGTTAAATTAAGTTAATACCAAAATGTTTGCACAAAGCATTGCTATGACTTATTTTGCTCTATCGCTACCTCAAGCCAATAATATCAAATACAAAAGTGCTACTTGCATAATTAAAATAATTACAGTTAACCTTTTGCCTCATTACGCTGTACGCTTATAAATTATAACTTAGAATTTAATCCAGCGCCGTTTCTCGTGAATATTACAAAACTGCAATTTCCGTATCAACGAGGCGTAAATAAATAATACATCAGTCCATATACGCGGATAGTATTAGTGCGTACTTGCAAATTGCTATGCGTTTAGATACATTATTAATTGAACCGGTAATTAAATGAAACAGTAGAAAATTATTATGGTTTGCCTGATAACGGCATTGTCTTTAGAACTTGAATGTAACTAAATCACTGGTAAGATGCATAAATAGGAATAATATAGAAGAACCTTAAATATTCGTTATTATGATATTAGATATCATGGCGTATTAAAAAATAAAATCCTAAAAAAAGTGAAGAAACAATTTTCTTCGCACGTTAACGTTTAAAGGAAAAGCTTCCTCTGAATTATCAATAAAACAGATCCGAAATACATAATTCAAGTTCCATTCCAGTTTAGCAGTCGAAGACTCGCTTTTCCATTCAAAACCTTGCACGACTACAGTATCAGTAAAAGCATAATTTCCTGTACTGAAATATTTATACCGAGAGTGTACGTAGCAACTGCTACACCGCTACGATACACCGCTACGCTACACCGCTACGTCGGTCGTAGCGAGTTCTACGACATTGGTTAACGCGGGTGAACTATTTTGTAGTAGGTATTGAAAATCCACTAGCACACACACACTTTATTTAATAGCATATTTAGTTTTTATGAAAATCTGTGAACATGTTCAGGATAAAATGGTACAGTGAAACTTTACTTATCTTTTAAATGGCTGTTTCTAGTGTTTGTTCGGAACGTTCTTAGTTCATCATCATTATCATCATCAGCTTATAATGTCCCACTGCAGGGACTCAGGCATCCTCTCTATGAGAGGGAATGGGCTATAATCTACCACGCGGGTCCAGTGCGGGTTGGTAGATGTCACATGACTTTGATTTTTTTGGTTCTAAGAGCGCAGTGGCAGCGGTGATGAAATAAATTACACAAAGTAATACACCTGCCTGGGTTCGAACCCACGACCTACTGTTCGTAAGTCGGGGCCGCAACCACTGAGCCACCAATGCTCCTGTTCTTAGTTACTTTATTTTTTTGGCAATAAAGTGTATTGTATGAATATTTGAAAGTTTATCATAACGACCATAATAACCTTCGGTGTGTCATTAAAAAACAAAAACATCAAAGTTTTTCCTTGTAGTTTATATATTTTTTACTCTGTGCCTTTATGGCTTTATTATGGATTTAATCTTATTTAATAATTATATTGAGAAATCCGGTTATTATGATTCTATTTTCTACAGAAAAACTTTAACGTTAGTAAGTGCTCTATTTTTAGATGGCTATAATAAGGGTTCTTACAATGTTCTTGAACAATTCAAGAACTTTAATTTATTGTTTCAAGAATACATTCTAATCTATTAGATGGTCTATTTATATCCCGTCGGGGCTGCGGGTTGTTCGCAAGAGATACCGCGCCTCGACATAAAGGGCTAAGAAGAAACATGGGTGGTTTTTAGTCAATAGAAGTCTGACACTCCCTTTCGCTCTGCCCAAGAGTGGGAGGGGCTATTTGATGATTTTCCACCCGCCAAAAAAAAATATATATAGGCTTCCCATATTTTTAATCGTGTTTTAACGTGTCAAATACCTTATCATATTCACGAAAGTTACTACTGTAGTCGTAAAGACTTCTTTTACCATAAGTTAACTACAAAGGCATCCTATCTTTATAAATAATTTGGCCAAGTAGACAGAGTAAATAACAGGTACTGTCAGCTATGAGGTCAGATTTGACCTCATTTAAACTTTCCGAATCCAGCCTGAAACTAAACCTGGAAGTTTAAATATAAACTTACCAATACGTTATTTGTTTGGACGTGGAGTAAGAACAAATGAAGACTACATTTTTTGGTATATTATTATGGGTTATTTTTACCTGTATATAATTTGGGTTGTTGTACATTCGTCACAAAGTAAATTCGCCACGAAAAAAAGTATGTGTAAACTCGCCACAGCTCTATTTTCATGAATAAAAATCCGCCATATTGGTTATTTCCGTACAGACAGCAGAAAAATCGTCGCCTGACCAACCTTCACACTGCTATGTCACACTGGTGTGACGATGAGGATTTTTTTTCTAACCATCACACCAGTGTTATGGATAGGAAATAAGATTTACTAACCTTAACACCGGTATGATATTTTATACTCTATATAAATTTTGTGCCGATTGTTATTTGTAAATACAGGAGTTAACAGGAGTAATGTAATGTGTTATGTAGTACTAGGGTATCATAAGTTGATAGAAGATTAATCATTTCTTTCGGGCTGTCACCAAATACAGGAGTAATGTAATGTGTTATGTAGTATTAGGGTATCATAAGTAGATAGAAGATTAATCATTTCTTTCGGGCTGTCACCAAATACAGGAGTTAACAGGAGGAATGTAATGTGCTATGTAGGAATCATTTCTTTCGGGCTGTCACCCCGTAGCTAATCTTCAACTGAATCATGACACCCTGGTACATACAAAATAATAATAAAAAATCAATAACTTTGTTTGTAACCAGTACTTTAAGCAAAAATTATGTACCTATGAAGACTTGTAACGAATTTACACATATTTTTTATGCATGTGACGAATACACTTTCAATGTATTGAACAATACTTCGCGGAACTCGGATAAATGAAAGACCGGTTACTTGATAGTATAAATTGTATTAGAACTTTTTGGCGTGATCTCTTTACTTTCAAACTCTTTGCTCAAAACTCAAAATAAAAAAATACATGCTTTGCTACTTATGTAACCGCAGGAAAATCTTAATAGCGCGATTCAGAAATATGACAAAAATGAACAACGCCATCTAGTTACATAAATAGAACTAATTTTTGACTTATATAACGTTGCACCAAATTGAATCCGAACATACCGCCCACCAAGGACATTATGATATGTCCTTCATTATACAAACCGCCCACCATGAGGTCAGGCTAAAACTAGAATTACAATAGACTAAGTGTGCAACGATAAGTGATGACATAAACAAAATATTACAATGTGGTTTAGAAAGTACCATTCCATAATACACAAAATAAAATTTACTATACCTAGTGGACTGTATAAACTTATGTAACTTCAATACTCTGTGGACTGTATAAAACTTATCTAAAAAAACATGACAACTTTCTAAAAAAATAGCTTAACCAAAACTTGACCATAAGGTTAACATTAATTTTTCACAATTTGTACCTACGTCGTTTGATCAAAGATCGAGTCACGACTCGTGTAACCTTATCCAAACCAGGGTGCTTCATCTATAACTCTACTTTTTTTTTTTTTTTTTTTTTTTTTTTTTTATGTACTTGAATTATCTTCTTCAATTCACTGCGCCAAACTACTTGCTGAAACTCTGCTTGTTTAGGAGAAACTATACAGCGATATTCCTCATCACGGTACATAGTTTGTGCATAAATATCCTCACAACGTTTATCTTCGTCAGAAAGGATCTTCTTATCAAGGATGGTAGACTCTATTTGCCAGAACCGTTGCAAAAGTGCGTTGTCATCAGCCTGATCTGAGCTGCTATGAATGACGTGATGACAATGAATAGAATCACGGCTTGACGAAATCTGTCCTGAAAGGATCCAACCGAGGGCAGTGTTCTGAGCTACCGGTAAGTTTGGTGGACCTTGAATTAAACCATCTCTTAGAACGTGGCCATATATTTCCGCACCAAGTAAGATGTCTATCTTGCTTGGTGTATGGAACTCTGGATCTGCTAAAGTTATCCCATTTAGCTCGGGCCAATAGGACTGCTCTAATTTTTCTGACGGTAAAAGCGAAGTAATGGTACCTAATACAAAAGCATGGACTTGGACACTAAAATTTGGATCTAAGCGTGAGTGAATAGTCAGCGTGACTGTAAACTTTGAAGCAAAAGAGCTTCTCTCACCGCCTATTCCTGTAGGGCTAGCCAAGTTACAACCGCTTCGTTTCTATTCTCTTTCTACAATAGATAACGCTTCGGCGCAAGCGATTATAGAAAGCGCTAAGTTGGTAGCCAACTTCACACAACTGAGTCGATCGCTCATTCTCTAATAAATATAGAAAAAACCTACACTTTAGTCTATGGTGAGCGTTTCTACTAACGTCAAACTAATGTCAAAATCGCAGTTGTTTACTTTATGCGCGGGTTGAAGTTTTGTTTTGAATTGTTATGAAAGGAATAAATTGTATTAGGTGTTAAAAAAGTAAGTGAAATAAGGTATAAGTTCTTCTTACAATTGTTTAATATGATATCACAGTGCGGAATGTAATTTTAAACATTACTGTGTCGTGAAATAATATGATATTGTGCATTTCGATGAAAGATACTTAAATGAAGTGATAACTTTTATAATATTGGATCGAGATCTCGACCAGACCCAGAACAGTTCGCAGGTAGATTGGAATTAGTGGGAAGGTACGTAAATTATTACTTATTTTGTGACCTTCCTTTGTTAAAATCTAATAAACTTGGGCACTTGAAAGTTTACAATATAAACAATGACGTGTTGCGCGGCATGAACCTATACTAGGTACTTCTTATGAAACAAACAAAATAATTATTGTGTTTGACCCTTAGCGCACCACAATATATTTAAAGTATGCATTTTAAATGCTAAATAGGCACATAGAATCCAAAATTATGAGAAATAAACAAAACACTTCTCGGTCTCAAGACAGCTGTATCATTTAAAGACGCCATTTTTAAGCGTTATCTCCAGGGTCTCGGCAAACGCTAACGTATCGTTCAAATACTTCGCCAACGTTTCGTTTGCGCTTGTCAAAAGTGTGACATGGCTAGCATTTATATGGGATGTGGCGATCAACGTTGTAGAAAGGATCACATTTCATTCCATCACTTTGAACGATTCGATAAGTTGTAAACATGGCTACGAATTTTCTATTCGTTTGTTCTGACCACGTGACTTAGCGTTGAGATGACGTCATCCCCATACATTTGAGTCGTTTTCTACTAGCGTCAACGTTTGTAGATTGTCAACTTGGCTAAGCCTACTGATATAACCGACTTTATCGGCTTCTTCTTTAGTCCAAGCAGCCGCACTGCTGATTCTGCTATGAATGATGCCTGAGATCCTTGATTTAATAGCACTCTTAGCAGTTGAGTAGAGCCACCTCTTGTCTGTGCTTCGACAAGAGCAGTAGCCAACAAAACTTGATTAGGTACTGATCCTTCAGAAAAATGTGTAACTATCCTTGAGGTTGATGGTTTGCTTGCTGATAGCGATGCCTGAACAGTAGACACCGCTGATTTAACTTCTGTATCAGAGCTTCCATTAACTACTGTGGAGTTTGAGCTTGAATTTGGATGCAGTAGTGAATGGTGCCTTCTATTACAAATACGACACGACGCAGTTTGTCGACAAAACTTAATAGAGTGATTCCCGTTTAAACAATTATAACACAATCGCCTGGTTTGTGCAAAGCTATGACGAGATTCGTAATTCTCTTGAGCAAACTTTTTACAATTATAAATTTTGTGGGCTTCGTTACAGAATGGACATGTTGTTGCAACGGCCTTATTGTCGATACTAACTATATGGTGAACTGCTGGTTTAGGTCTACTTGACTTAGTGTCTAAAAACTCGAGCGCACGAAATCTGGCTTCCAAAAAATCTCTGAACTCTGAGAGCACGGGAAATTCATCGTTGGAGCTAATTTTGGTCTCCCATTGCTTTCGTGATTCAGGATCAAGTTTGGAACTTATTATGAAAACGATCATAATGTCCCACGTGCTGACGTCTACTCCGAGGTTTTTTAGACCATTTAGACATTCCATTGTGGTGTCCAGTAAACTCTTAACGCTATTTGAGGATTCTGTTCCAATAGTTTGACTCAAAAAGCGCTTTAATAAATAATTACCCAGAAATCGCTTATTGTTATATCTACTATGTAACAACGACCAACATTCCTTGTAATTATCAGAAGTAACCGCAATATGTCTGACAAGTTGTTCTGCTTCTCCCGACAATAAACCTTTTAAATAATACAACTTTTCCACATTGCCTAAACTATCATTATTGTGTATCAAACATGTAAATAAATCTTTGAAAGTTGTCCACTCTGCATAATTGCCCGAAAACTTTGGAATACTTATCTTTGGTAAACTGACACTATTTGACATTGTGTGGTCGACATTTGTCTTTGGGCTTCGATCTGAATTACACTCACTAAATATATTAATAACTTCTTTTAATTGCGTTTTATGGAAAATGTAAGTTTCTTCAGTGGTATCATAAATGTCATTTACAAAATACTTATCAGATTATCGCTGAGTGTCGGAAACTTTCTGTATTATACTCTTATGAGTTGACGAGAAATCTTTCCACAAAGCTTCAAATGCTTCTAATCTAGTCTCAACATACGTTTTAGTAACTCTATCTTTAGGTGCTTTTTTAAAGTTGATCTGAGCCTTTTCAATAAGAAGCTTTGTGTTATTTTGTAATTTATACATAGCCTCCATCTTTACTAATTTATACGGTAAGAAGTTACTAATATGAACACAAAAATCTAAAGACAAAATGTTTACCACATTCACAAAAAATCTCTGTTTTATTATTTAAACATTAACAGTTAATGTTACCAAAGATAAATTCAAATTTACAATTGGTTCAATAATATTGCACAACAAATATCACAAGTTCAAGCAGGTTCACTTGTAAAACTTATGAATAAACTCTACTAAAGTCCAAATAAAATCTTACAGACGAATATTTCTATCTTCAGAAAACCCGCCTTGTAACTAACAACTATAATGTACTCACGATTTTGCCTTCACAAACTTCACTTCACTACCACTGGAATCCGTATTCATTCACTGTTGGAACCAGGTGTAAATTCGCGCTGGCGAATTCAAAACTATTCACGCCCTGCGCCTCCTCACTCAGCTGGTGCTGATGATGTCCAGCCGTCCTGCTGCTCCTCTCTCACTCCGCTGGTGACCAACTCCACCCTGCACCACCTTCTGGTGCTGGTCCACGCCAACTTCTCTGCAGCAGCACTGGTCACTTCACTGTGCACACCAGCTTGGGTGTGCGGCGCGCTACAGGGCGATCCACCCTGATTCCTACGCCAAGAATCACAAAAACACTATCTGGATCCACTTATCCGGCTCGAAGGACCATGAACAATACTTCGCGGAACTCGGATAAATGAAAGACCGGTGACTTGATAGTATAAATTGTATTAGAACTTTTTGGCGTGATCTCTTTACTTTCAAACTCTTTGCTCAAAACTCAAAATAAAAAAATACATGCTTTGCTACTTATGTAACCGCAGGAAAATCTTAATAGCGCGATTCAGAAATATGACAAAAATGAACAACGCCATCTAGTTACATAAATAGAACTAATTTTTGACTTATATAACGTTGCACCAAATTGAATCCGAACAGTATGGAGTTTTCAAAATGTGACGGATTTACTTTGTGACGAATGTCCAACAACCCTATGATTTCAACTTAAATGTTAACGTTATGTATTCCATGCATAATAGGGATGTTTCCTGACTAAAAAAAATATGATTCTAATTAGTCCGTCTGTCAGATTATCGAAAAATATTGAATACGTATTTTTTGTTTTATCAAATCAATAAAAATTAACGAAGATAAAACGCGTCAAAGATTTGAGTTTTAACGTCACTCACCGGTAAAAAATGTCATACTAATGTCTTAGAATATGACGTCACACGAGTTTTCAAAGCACTGTAATCGTCTTCATTGTTTGATTACGTGAAAAAAGAAAAAATACATGTCCTATATTTTTTGGAAATCTATCTGACGGACAAATTATTTTTTGTTTTGTTAACTACCCTATTATGTTCCTTTCGACCGGCTGAATACTTTACAAAAATAATAATTATGGACAAAATAATTTATTATGTTGAAGAATCATTTGGCTTTATTAATGATTACTCCATTCTTGTTACGTCGTATTACCAGTAAATTCAAAACGCTCAGACGATTTATAACCCGCGCCCCGTGCTCGGTACTAGAGCAAAATCTATACTTTGTGTAATAAACTCCACATTTACATAAATACCTAATGAATCGTTTCGAAGCAGCTTACTATTGACGACAACATAAAACTTGCCCTGTCAATTTTATATATTTTCTACCTTGTTTTTTGTAACAAAACGCTGCCATAACATTTTTATAGTACGAAACAACCTATAAAACGGGTTTTAGTGCACTGACATTCCTGTAAATCTTCGTTTTAGTATCTTATTATATAATACAATTACTGATATGATTCAGCACTTATTGTAATGGGTTACGACTTAAATTGGTGTAGCGGGGCGGTTATGGGTTTAAAAATTTGTATTTTATGATCATTTGCGTAGTTAACCAATTTACAATTTTGTAAGGGGTTAACATGTTGCTAACTTGGCAATGCATTATGTTACAAGCCTTAACTTACTTTATTCCGACAAAATTATTAGATTCGCCTAACCATATCAAAAACTGTTCAAGTTTCTATTTCGATTTTACAGTAACGTCTCAACTATTCGAATTGATAAATCCATTTATCGTACCCTGCAGAATGTGTAATTTCAATTTTCTCTATATAATAATGTCGCAAACCTAAAAACAGTGAATCTTATACTCTTTTACAATCTTTACTCGATTTCAATCTTTGATTCCGACCTCTTTACAAAATATACCCAAGGTTTGATGAACTAGCTCATGCACTGTACATTTTCCTCTTTAGCAAAAATTACTCTACAGCCAGAAAGCTAGAGAAAAAACACCAAAAAGCCAACTCCTTTACGCTCTCGTCTCACGTCGATAGCCCAAACTGTTGTAATGGATTCCATTTGGCAAGTTGCTAAGTAGCCTGACTTAGCGCTGGATTGCGTCTTCAACGCTTTTTTCCGAGACGTTCTGGCTTAATGTGTCTACCGCTAGATATTCTGTGTGCTACTTACTAATCTTGTGAAGTTTTCCTCTACTTTCATTTCCAGGTCGATTTTGTGGGGTACAAATAAGTCAATATGCAGTAAATAACAATTCTAATCGCAAATGTTACATGTATTTGAAAATTGCAAATGCAAAACTACTGTACTTATAATGTTTTATACAATTTTTAAACACAATGATAAATAAGACAACATGAAATAATGTTTTAACATTTAATGATATTACCAATTTGTAGGCTTACCCTAGTATGATGGTAAAGATAATAATAATATTATATTGTAACAAATAATAAATTATTATATAATGAATATCTAGTCTTTATATAAGTCTAACTGCGGTACTCATAGATATTTAATGATTACTTAAGCCGTCAATTAGTAAAGATTTGACATTTTTTTGTATGACAAAACTGTCAAAACCTTTACTTAGTGATGTCCTAAGTAATCATTAAAGCTCTCTGAGTGCGGCAGTTATTGTTCAGATTTAAATATAAAATTTTCTAATACGTAAAGTAAAAGCAAAAATATGAAAAAAAAAAAGCAATAATCCCGCCTTAAAACCAATCGCAACACGCTTTTAAACTTCGCAGGATTAAAAACAGAAAACAGCATTTTAACAAAAAGCACTCGACACTTAACAGACGTCTGGAACCAAAAGCTATTTATTTATTCATTGGATCGTGAACGATGCGCGTCCAAGTGGAACCTTGCTATTTCATCGCCTGCATTGTGATGCGCTCAATTAGCAACTGCTAAATGTTAAGGAGTGACTTGACTAATTGCTACGAGTCATTGGACGCAGTGTAGTGTCAAATTTGACGTGTTTTTTTGAGTTGTCTCGTTGGTTAAAGGTAGGTATATCTTTTATTAATTTATGGTCACAGATCATGCGAAATAGATATTGGACGATGAGTCGTAATTACGTAGGCATACTCTTTCACTTACAGGAGACCACAGCATACACAATTAAATTTATATCTAAGCTAACCAAGTACCTACGCGATCTGTTATAGAGACAGAAAAAATGACTGTGATGATGTGTGATATGTGACTGTTTTCAGCTGTGCTCCAACCGATCAGACTGGACAGTGTAGCGTACTGCGGACAGAAGACTCTGACAGATAAATGTTCGAAATCAGTTCTATTTCGGTTCGATCGCACCATTAATTTTTTTTAAGGATATGTTCAATGATGATCAAAAAGTACACAACAAAATTATTATTACCAAATTGCGAAAGTCGGACACAATTAATTTAACTTAATAATAATAATTGGGAAATAATAAATCGAGCAACAGATTTTTATAATGGCGATCAAACTTCTAATTTTATGACTAAGCCACGGGAAAATAAGATAGCCTCTAAAATGCTAATTCGTCTTTTTACAATGCCAACTAAATATCTTACAGAAAGCGTCAAATAAAGATCATCAATTATCGTAACTTGTACTTATTACATAGACACCTAATTTACTAACGCAGCCACGGAATTTATATCTCATAACCATTTTACATTTTATAGCTTTAACATTAGTTAATTAGCACCCTAATAGGCGGCATGGGCACCGGGCCGTAGGCCGACGAAGGAGGCCGGCGGAGGCCCGGCACTTCGGGGACAGAAGATAATATTAGTGTTATTTAATATGCGAGCGAAGCGAGCGCGCGTCACTTCGCCGTTGTCGGGTAAAAAATAACCACCATGCTGAGTTATATTTAGAGTGGCTCAGATAGAACTCAACTAGTGGCTAAGATAGGAATACTTAGATGCTCGTTAATTGTGGCTTACTTAGTAATTTAGAAGGCAATGTAGATTTTTAGAGGCGAAAAATGCTATTAAAAAGAAGCCGGTTTAATTAGCACCCATAATAATTTGAATGTTTGGTTTGCCATATTATGGTATATTTTCATGTGATTAATTAGCGACATGCAGTCATAGAATAAAATTTTAGAATTGATCAAATCTTCATTTTGAAGTAGGTTGGAAAGTGCTACAGTGCTGGGCCTATTCTGATAAATTCTTGAACAAAATGTACAAAATACACAGTATACATACAGTCATAATTTCCTATCACACGAACGCCAATTTACCGAAAGAAAATACATATATTTTACAAAGAAAATCAGTTTCCCTTTGAAGCTATCGCTCCTTCATTGCACACCCTACATTGCGTTAATTTCGAGCCCTCCGCCCTTTTGAACTGCTCAAGTCAATCGAAAAGTCAATCCGTTGGTTAAACATCACAAATGAAAAGTCTCCAATAGGGAATGTTTTAAGTAATGGAAGAAATTAAAAGTGTTTTCAAGATTTTCAATGAACGATGAATGAACAAAGGGAGACATTGCGATTTAATTCGGGGTTACAATTTATGCTGTCTGGGGTTTACTTACAATCTTATAAATTAATTGATTGGTCACTTCGATTTGCTTTTTTACTGTTTCAGTGGTTTAGCTTTGCATATACTTAGGGTTCAGCTGACTTATGCATGTTTAAGAATTGTGAATCCATAAAAAGATATAATAATATATAATAATAATAATATGATAATAAATTTATTTAAAGTTAAGTTTGGTAAAATACTACATAAATCTTAAAAATAATCTTAGGTATAACAAAGTTCGATGCCTGTACTAGGATAAACCACCTGTATGTAATAATGAAGAGTACCAAGTGAAATTAGCAGTTATAATAGCAAAGTACACTTTTCTAATGAAATATATTTTATCAAGAAATCAGCTGGAATATTTTTCTTTCTTATCAAATGTATTAGCAAAAGGTTCGACTCTTACAATATTTAACTTTAACCACATGAAAACAATAACATTCACTAGTGTTGAAAAGTATTGAAATGTTTTACGATATGATATACAATTATTTCCGTGTAAACCATTACACTTGCTACCAATTTAATTGATCACAGATTTGTTTTTTTTTTCAGGACTTAATTATGTTCATCTATGATGTGCTATGAGGTAGTTATTTTTTTAAGTTACTTGATCACCAAGTACGTAGGTTGTTTGTAGTACAATAATAATTGTACACTTTAAAATTCTTCGCCAATTGTATTAAAATAGCTTTCAAGCGCATTTGACACACGTACGTCAATTACGCTAATTTGCTGTTTATGACTGCTGTTTAATACTAAATAGTGTCAAATAAAATTAAATAATAATGTTAAGAGTGATATTTAGCCAATTCAATTTACTTAGCAACTATCAACGATAAATTTCTACTAAAAGTGGCAAATATGAGACTAATTTTTCATTCTTCAAAAACAATAAGAGAAAAAATCTTTCGAAACGAGATATGAATCATTCCTCCACCTACTTTCAATTGAAATTCCATCACGAGATCAATCCCCTATAAAAATACATCAGTATACTTTATTCTGCCTGCACTTGTACCCCTACGTATAAATACAGCAAGCCCTCATTGCGTTAATGCTTCGCCCTTTGATATTGCCTAGTCAATCGGAAACTTATCCTTTTGTAATACGCAGATAACTCCATGCGCGGAATATTATTTTTCGCTTGGTTTGATAAGAAAATTGGGAGACATCTGCTTTGCAAGTACAATGTTTTAGGAACGGCACATTATTAATTGGATTCTTCATATGACGTAGGATTGAGGACGGAAATTGTTATTTTAATGAAAGAAAGTTAGCATATCTCTTGCTCAGCGAGTAGGGGTTTCGGATTGAGATTCTTTGTAATGATAATACGACATTCGTGATTCATATGGAAAGGACACCGTTATACTGTTTCCCGAATTATATTGATAGAAATGGTTCAAGAGTTTATTTTTGTGTTTAAATGTTAACAGGAATTTGATTACCAGACATGAAGTTATGTTTTTTATTTAGCTAAATTTGTAGCTACAGATAATTAATGAAACAGATAACTCAAAATCTAATTTATCAAATCTCTTACCTATACCTTTTAATGAAGAAATCTAGATTTCTCTAACTGGGTTGTCACAACCTGGTATCACAATCATTTTAACGGTTCCAACAGCACTCACGAGATGAGATGCTGTGTCCTATTTAGTGAGGGACCGCACAGCTTAATTATGTTGTAATTAATTTGCATACTAAATGCCGGCCCTGTCTACGGGCATAAAATCTACACCGACCACCACAACTACATAACGGACATTTTAATTAATTATATTTGGATGTTAAAATGTTCAAACTTACTAATAATAATCACAAAACTAAGCCAAATTATGTGATTATTATAATATGACTTGGCAAAACAAGAATGAAATTAAGAATTTGCAACCTTGAAAACCTCACCTTCTCGAGAAGGGGTGTGCAAAACCTTTTTTGCACACCCCTTGCTAATAAGGAGGTATGCTCTTAAATATAAAAAAAGCGTTTGGTAGTTAACTACGTAATATGAGTAATGAATTCAGAGGAACAAAATCTGTCCTCTATGACATCAAGGAGCTTCTTAAATAGAATCTAATACCAAAGTTAACTAACGAAACGTCTACCAACTAACATAATATCTCCACGTCAGAAGATACAAAGTTTAGTACAGATTACAACGCAGCCAATTTCCGTAGTACATTGCCATACTTAGAGACATCCTATATGTACGCGTATTGTGACAGTAAAATGTTATGACGAGATATGAGACGAACTTCCACTTTCTTCTACGTTTTACCCTTCATAAAAACCTGCCAAAGCAATATTAATCTTATGTCTTCATCTTAAGGTTGGATGGAAAGTTTGGACGTGTACTGATAATTTGGTTATACAAGCAAATGTTACATGAAAAGGGGCTAAACTTTTTACAACTTCAATACTGTACGAAAGCCGATAAGATCCCATAAAACGCGTATTGAGAATGTGTACCTACTCTTGAAAAATGTTTGCAGATAGTCAAAATTTCAATATTCCAATCGTGTTCAGGTCTGAGGTAATACTGGTATCAGAAATCTTGTCTACATATTTTTTCTAGAATAAATATTAAACTCAAGACTTACTTTGGTAAGTTTCATAAAAAATACTAGGTGAACTTAACTCTATCTTGTGAAGGAAATTGATCTACTTTGTAAAAGTGGAAATGAAAACAGTTTATAATGTTGTAACAGACAAAGTTTGTAAACTACACGACCTGGCTTGTATTAACCAAGCTCCGTTGACTACAAATGAACTTAAAATCGAACTTTTAGTTTATTTTCAAATAGTAGTAGCCCGTTATCATTACATCGATTCCGTCAGAAAATATTTTTCCACTTCACTATTTCCGGAGACCTAGTTATGATTTTTTTTAATAAAAATTAAATGGACCTTCTCTTAACCTCAATCTTGTCCAAGGATAGAGATGAGTTCGACGATGGAACGAGCTAACTCAGAAGAAACGAAAACTACAATTCTGTTGTGTGCCCTCTAGCGAAAAGGTTCTTAACCTATTACTGAAAATCACTCATTCAACCATCCACAGTAACAATACTATAATCCCAGCAGCATAATAATCTTTCTACCAGTCGCTTACTTTATTACACACCTTAACCTACTTGAAATCTCCACACAATAAACATAAAACCGAGCTAAAACCAGCAAGGCTTTACCTGCAAACTATATAAACAAAGTAACACTAACTAGATATAAAATATAAGTGAAAACACCTTCCGTCCTTCTGTAGTCACGTTCAATTTGCACTATCCTCTACACTTAAACCTACTTAATTCGTACTAAAGAGGCTTCTGAAATTCCCTTGTTCATTTATACGACGATTGTTGGCTATGCGCACTTTTGGACGTAGATTATGTATGAGGAAGTATACTGAATGAGACATGATGTTGAATTTTGTTGAGTGCAAACCAACTAAAATAAAGATATCATCACATAACTGTTTATCATCTTCTTCTTCTTTCGCGACAACTACGTTAATTGGTGCACAAGACGAAAAAAGGAGATTAAAATCTCCTTTTTTTACCACCCATTACATACCGAGGTTTCTCCGTGCTTCGGAAAGCACGGCGGTCATTTGTAGATCTTTGGCAGTCGTTACAGTTAGTCAGTGGTCTGAAAAAAAGAAACTCACAACCAGTTACCAACGGGTATCGTATTACCCAGTACTAACTGGGTTGTGGAGGTCAGATAGGCAGTCGTTCCATGTAAAATACAAGTATTCAGCTGCATCCGATTGGACTAGACCCCGATCCCATAGTGACATAACAACATGAATCGATATTTCACTAACATTTCCAAAACAAACGTGACTTTTTATGTGATGAGGCCCTTATCACATCCAGTAACACTTACATCAACATAACATGCTACCGCATACTTGTACTCATTGTGCGGTGGAGAGGACTCGTGTAATGGCTCAGGAGGCCAGCATGCCCATGAATTACAAATAGCTACTGTAATTATACTGTACTTCAACGCTTCACGTGGATTTATGTTTTTAATTTTAACACCTTAATGGCATCAGACGTTGGTTTTAAATTCTATGGTGGGTCGGTGGTGTAGTTTGAACATTTGCTTCATTAATGATTGTGGATAACACTGAATGTTATGAGAAGGGGCATAAAAGGATGCCACGGGGTGGTACTTTAATACCACGTGGAGGGTGGTTTTGAAACAAAACATAAACTTAACATCACGCCTGTTATCTCCGAAGGGTGAGGCAGATGTGAACCCACCTAATAGTACATCCACATGTTATCGCCAGTTATGTTTAAGTACTGCGTAACAGAAAGCCTATTGCACAATCAATCGAGCACAAATCCAGGCGTCGACAACAGTTACTGCAATCATACATCATTCAAATAGGACTGCGGTACTCAGAGATATTTAATGATTACTTAAGCCGTCACTTAGTAAAGATTTGACATAGGTACTTTTCTATGACAAAACTGTCAAACCTTTTCTAAGTGATGGCCTAAGTAATCATTAAAGCTCTCTGAGTGCGGCACTTATCACTACAAGCTACAACTGTAAGGTTTACAAAAGTGTTTTCTTTTTCGAACCATCCTCTATTCTCAAAACCAATTAACATTCATCACTTAAACCAAATCAATTTGACTTCGCCAAACCATACATTAGTCAACTTTTACCTTCCGATTGTCCCCACAATTTAGTACTCTAGTAAATGGATTAAAACAAACTTGTTAAGGGAAATTAGGTCGCCTCGTTTTGGTAGCGGCTCTCAAAGAAATTCGTTTTTGTTAAGGCTTCCGCCCGAAACCGTTGTTTACTTGTGATAACGGTCGTTCATATTTATTCATGAACGCCCGGTTTTTGCTGGCGCGGGAACTAATCAAATCTGAATTAAATGCTGGACTTCAAGTCAATGGTTTTATTGATTTGACTTTTTTCTTTGTTAGGGAAAAACAAGGGTTTTCCTGTTTTGCTTTGTGGGGAATTATGAATGGATATTAGTTTTGTTGTTGTATATCTACAGCTAACTGAAAGTTTATTTAAAAAAATAAGATTGTTTTCAACGAGAGGGACTCGTGACGATTAAGAACAACATCGCGACTGTAATTTTCGAAGGTTTAGGCGGAATCGTAACTCCAACATTTCGCAAATCTTTCAGTAACAGTTACGAATCTTGTGCACACAAGGGACTTAAACATCGCCGCGGGAGGCGTTCCGGGCGTCGGGGGCCACGTGATGGCTTCCGGCCGCCGTAGACGCGGGCCTGAGGACGGTGAGTCATGGGTAAGCTCGCCGTCCGTCCGTCTTATGACGACGACAGGCCGTGTCGCCGGCGCGTTCGTGTTCCACGCGCGCCTCAAAGAGATGTCAGCAACATGGAAGGGGCCCGCAAGGGCCGACGCCCGTCGGGGCTGCGGGTTGTTCGCAGATACCGAGGCCTCGACATGAAGGGTTAAGAAGGAACATGGGTGGTTTTTAGTGAGTAGAAGTCCGACACTCCCTTTCGCTCTGCCCAAGAGCGGGAGGGGTTATTTGATGATTTCCCACCCCCCAAAAAAAAAAAAAAAGGGACTTAAACATAACTGTGGGGATGTGACTGTGTGATTTACAAACAAGATCTGTATAAAATAAAAATAATGGTTTAAAAGGGAATATGTCAATAACAAATCAAAACTCTACACACTAGCGAAATCAAAAACAGACAATAAATATAGTCTCACACTCAAATACACTGTAAGGCAGCGATCTCGACTGTAATCGAGTAAGAAACATTGTAATAGAATGGGTAAAGTGTGAATAAAATGCGATTTCACGCATCATTTTCAGTAATACGAGTAGTATCGACTGGCATATTTCACAGAATAGTACCGATTGTAGTTGTAAAAGTGCCATGAAACCGACCATCATTCAGCAATACATTTATGACTTCTTGGATATATTTGTCACAAAGTATTATAAATGTGGGAATACATTGTAGTATGTAAAAAACTTCTTAAAGGATCGTGGTGGACGATGTCACTCTATCACTATAGTAAAACCTAGTTTAACTACAGTGATAGTGAAATATCTAGGTAATCTCTTTGTAAACTTAGCTTACAGTACTGTAACCATATCGTAATCCAGCCGATTTCGGCCACAGCGACTGTATTCGGTGGTTTTCTAGGGTAATTTTTGAGAACTTTGGTATTTTGCTCTTTCATGTACTCCCAATCGGCTGGCAAATCCAGCTTTGCCCGATAATATTCCAGCACAAATAGAATTTATGTCAGAACACCATTGACGACATCGTAGGACGTAGCTTTAGGTGGCCTAGTTTAAGGTCATCATACTTTAAATCTACCTGCTACCTATCTTCTCTCTTCAAAGACGTCAACCTGCCGCAGCACACGTGTCACAAATAATAGAAGTATTACTTTCAAAGTAACGGCACGGTTGGCGAAGTGGCTGAGTGATTGGACTGCTGTGCCGCGTGTCGCGGGTTCGATCCCCGAACGAAACAAATATTTGTATGGCCTACAGATAATTGTTCCGGTTCTGGGTATTTGTATATGCGAGTTTAAATATTTGTGAACGCACCCACGATACAGGAGAAATAGGGAAGTTGACAAAAAAAATCTAATTAGTCCGTCATAGATAGATAGATTTCCAAAAAATATTGCACACGTATTTTTTCTTTTTTCACGCAAACAATAAATGAAGACGATACAGTGCTTCGGAAAGTCGCGCGACGTCACAGTTTGGTACATTTTTTACCAGAAAGTGACGTCACTCACGATTTTTGAGATGTTTTATTTTCGTCAATTTTTATAAATTTAATAAAACAAAAAACGGTACACGTATCCAATATTATTCGATAATCTAACAGACGGATTAAACATAATCATATTTTTTTTAATCAGTCAATAAGCATGGGGCAGCGTTTTTAAAAAAAAAACTTGAGAGGTGTCAAGGAACACCCGGATGGAACGAAGTTATTGTTATTACTTTTTTATTATATAAAAAAAAAAAAAAGGTATGTAGAAATGAAAATATCTGGCTTGCTTTCTATAAGAGAGAGAGAGACAGACAGAGAAACATGCGACGCTGCACAGCTTACAATAGCTTACTATAGCAAAAAGTGTCGTGACAACTTTTCGTAAGAATTTTTTCCGTCTAGCCCCCTTTCACAACGCGCGATAATAGTAAGTATTACGGTACGCGTACACCGAATCCGTCATCGGCCGAAGTATGCTCGGGCGTCATGGGCCGATCAAATAAAACGTAAGTAAATGGAAGAGAGCGCATACACTGCTACTACCGACGCCGTCCGATGACGCCCGAAAACGGACGAATCGGTTTTAGTGTACGCGTACCGTTATGAAAGTACCCGTATAGCGACGGTTAAGAAACAGTTTCAAAGCATTTTGTTTTAGTGTTTGTACTCGTATCTGAAGCGTACGTGGCACAAAACACAAATAAATCTATAAACTAATTCACGCACAGCTACTTTAATACATCATCAAAATTAAACCTATGGAACGACCAAATTACACCACGAACAAAATATCTCCCCCTTAAGCAGCAACTTCCGTTCAACCACAGATACCGTCAAATCACGCTCAAGCTTTCAAAATCTAGTCCGATAGATTGGCACGTCTCTCTCTCTTGTTATAATGAGGGCGTGCGGCCCTTACACACAATGAGGCTTATTTATGTAACAACAAAGGACGTCACGTGACGCCCCCCGGCAACCAAACGCCGCCATCGAGAGCTCTGCTAGACGTCTGTTCTGGCAGCGTACGACAAAAAACAGTATCTCATAAATAAATTGAAAACTAGGTCGGTTTTCATTTTGTATCCGACAGCTTCAAAAATCGGATCGTGTTTCAAATCACCGTATATTCATTGGAAAATTAATTAAAAAAAGAAACAGTAAAAAATATCATGGTTGATTATAATATTTTGTACCTACTGAATAAACTATTTAATGTTTTTCATTATATTCCTTGTTTTCCCAAAATATACAGTTGTTGAGTTACGCAGTTTGGCTCACGGGGAAAGACGTACGTAATCGCATCTACTGCCGATAGATCGTTAGTAATGGAGTTTTAAGATTTCGTGTTTCGTGGATGCGGAATTTAATTTCGGATGAGGAGGGTCAGTTTTATAGGTAGAAATTCTTTTTATCTTAGCGTTTTATTCCGGTCTATTTAGTACGCAACTGCGTATATCGGTATCGGCTTTGTTAGATCGTTTGATGATCACTTGCTCAGCTAAATAAGATTTAGTTTGGTGAAATGGCTTTGTGACACATGTGAAGTTTATGTATGTTTCATACATCTCACATGCAAAATCTGTTTCAACCCAAATCGTAAACATTAGTCTATCTCATGTTGCATTATAACTGTTCGTACTTATTACTATCTTGGTGACGTCTTTGTGTTGTCTACTTTTTTTTTAGTTTACGCTTTTCGTTTACTTTTATTGTTTGTTTCCTCACTTGAGCACCAGTACATTGTATACGCAGTATGACTTAGATAATTTTACATTTGACCTTCTAATGAGTTCATAATAATATAATGTTTTGCCTGTTTTGCTGTTTTGACGCTCAAAGCAGTTTGACCAGTTTGACTACAGCTGGCTGAAAGATCGAAAGTTTTAAAGACCTAGTTTTGTGTTAACTTAAGTTACGCTTGTTAATACTGACTGACGACAAACTGTGTTGATAGAAAACATTTAAAAAGTGAAGCAAAAGGAATAGGTGTGAAAGAATCGTTCAGGTAGCGATCTGTCCTTCCTGCTCCTAGGACAAAAGGTTTATGTGAGTTAATGATTAATATTCACACATTTCACATTAAATTTGCTGAATATGTCAACATGGCTTTCTTTCTTCCTAAAATAGTTTTAATTATTTGCCTACTTCGATGTTATAGGTTCCTACCCATAATCCGAGAAACTTTAATTTAGTCCCCATGTTCTCAGACTAATTAAACGCACTACAAAAGTAAGGGAGCATCGGATTAAATAATAACAACAGAACACATACACATACTCATATTATCAACAGTCAGTCTAATAATAGTAGAAACATTCGCAGCGAATGCCTTCATCTCCCCATAATGACACAAGGAAGATAATTTCCTAATACCAACTAATCTCTCAAAGGTTAGTGGTTTAGGGTCGAGACCGACATCATGCGGGCGTTGGTCTCGGCTCCATTTTAACCAAACGGGTTAATTATTTACAAAGCCTTTTAGTGTCGAAAAGGAAAGGTGCACCTACTCACTCATTTATGTTTAAGTAAGCCAAATTCGGCTTGTACCGAAAATGTAATTAGTTGGCCTGTGTACACTTACAGTACCTACCTACACTCAACACTGTTCCATTAATTAAAAAAAAACTGAAAAAAAAAAAACTTTTTTTAATGTCGTTACTACACACACTTAATATTATGGGACGAATATTATTGTTATTATATAAAACTTTTTGTTTTAGATTCGTTCAAATGATCCTTTTTTATTTTTTACAAGTGACATCTACCGCATTAGTTACGAACAGTAGTCGGTTGTAGTCAGTTCTATACGCGCCAACTGAAAGCATAAAACTACAGTAAACCTCCTTTGCCTGGAACCCATCTAGTACCACGCTATTTCAAGAGATGGCGCTGTAAAATTCACGACAAGGTCATGTAATGGATAGATGGCGCAATTTTACAGTGTATTAGTTCTTCAAATCATACTAGATGGCGTTGTAAGCTTAACCTTAAAATCTACGTTTCGTGTAGTAGGTACACCTCCCAATTTGTGATTTCAAGTTCAAGTCGCACCACATTCTTGATAATAATGAAATGTGAATAACTAAGTTTTAAATAGTCGTTTCATTGCATAAGCATGACATGTTTGTTTTCATTTTGTAGACCAAAGAAAACATCAATATTATGAAGTAGCTAACATAACCTCAAATTACTTCTGAAGCATGTTGCAAACGCAAACAAAAACAATGAGGCATTTATAGCCGTCAGTGTAGGAACAAGGTTTCAGGTAATAAGGAAACAAAATTTCAGTATAATGATGGAATTTATTTTCCAATATTTCAACGAAAGGTTACATTTTTTTCAAAACAAAAAACTTCTCACGATGTTAAAATTATAGTTATAACATGGTTTTTTCTACAGCAACAGTTAATTTAATGAAAGAAAATATCTATATTCATGGCTCAATTCTACCTATTATCTATCAGCTTACTTCATCAAAATATCAGGCTCAATATGAGCTATCAAAATTCTCGACCGTCGGCCCTTGCTAGACTTTAATTGACAAGGTATTAAGGCAATCAAGTTAAAACTACATCTTTCTGTCAAATATTTCTTTATTCCTTCATTTCATTTTAATTCATTATATCACAGTAAGGACCGGGCGAAAATCTGAATAATTATACTACAAAAGCGATTCGAGCAACTCAACATTCAACAACTAGGTCATTTGATATTCCATCGTGATATTGTTTGATATTTGATACTTATAGTCAATAATATCAGAAAATATTTGTATTTTATTCGAAATTTCAATGTCACGTTACACTTAAAATTGTACCATTATTCAGTCTCACTCGCAACACAAAATGAATGATCTAAAAATACTGCATCAAACAATAAGATGTTCAAACCTCAGCTCTCACACAATATACATACAGTATGTATAAGTTCATAAACTATTTTGATCGGAGTTCACTTACGAATACGATCATGTCTACAATAAGTTAATGAACTACGAAATGCCCTAATTAGTCAAAAATTACATTTAACAAGGCATCATAATTGTTTATTCATAATTATTGGATTTTCGTCACTAGTATGCGCGACCGCATCTTCCTAATTCACATTCATAGCTTTAAATTAATTAAACTAAATTCATTTGACTATCACTCTCATACGATCTGCAACGGAACAACACTCACAAGTCACAAACATCAAATTCTAATACTTAATAATACAATTTCTAGGCTTTAAAATCACAATGAAGTGGTGAATGAAAAGAAAAATGTTTTAGTAACATTGGTCATTAGAATTAATTGGTCGAAAGGGATATGTTCAGAAATAGTGGCTGTCGAGCCGTGCAGGTTTACAATTTTGATATTCGAGTAATGATATAAGTTGATGTTTTACAACCGTCGAGTTGAGGTTGATGTCATCGCCTTTAGATCAACGCAGCGAAGTATCCTGCTTCAGCTATAATTACTAGTCCGTGTATTGATTAGTACACATAAATTTGTTTGAGCTGTGGCTTGAGCTCAGGCGGGATCGTGTAAACTTCCTGTTCAGGCTTCTTTTTCACTAGTCGCTTCCAACGACCACCGATGTTCTTGCGAAGACTGCGGAAACTCGCACGCTCGTTGCCGTGCGGCTGCATAAGGTTGTCCTATAAACAATAGAAAAATAACAATCAGTCTCGTTACATAAAATACAGTCAAGACATGTTTCGGAGTTCACAAAGGTTTTTGACCCTAAAAATGGTTGCCAGACTTTGGTTCCGTTACCGACCCCAATGCATTCACCACATTTATTTCGCCCCGCGTAAAACAGCTTCAGCCGTTACACAATACCATTTTGCCGCTATTTTTAAACTGTTGTCATGCGAGAAAATAAAAGATGCTTGTGCTATTGTGCTTTGGAGGAAACGTTTTTTGTTCAGACGAATATAAAGACTTTTTCTTACTTTATTTGGAAGTAGAAACCAACTACATTAGGTTCAAGTTTGTTTAAGTTGGATAAAGCTTTGCTACATGACTAGGAAGCTAATATTGCAAAGTAGAAGACTAAGTAATGTTGAGGCCAAACAAGAATGAGGCAAGCCTTGAATACGCTATTCTAAGACACATTAGCATTATCTACTTCCTGGTGAGTCTTAATATGTGCTCATACACCCGTTGTAAAAACATAGTGTACGATTCGATATAACAAATCAATGGGCCGTTTCGCAGGTAAGCCTCGCCTCGGGAAGCGGTTATCAGAGCGTGATATTGAGGTCAGTGTTTTAACAAGTTAAAATTTTACACAGACGTTTGCATTAGCCTCTTTTGTTCGTCAGACAGCAAGAAAGAAGGTCGGAGCGTTACGACATGCTCGCCTTGTGCAGCTTTCTATTCAACGAGCATGTCCCGACATTTAAATTTATTTCGCACTTAGATATCGTGTCTACGTGTTCCACCAACTCTCTCTCTTAGTGGCGGGGAGGGTCGAACCAGTCACGATTTCTTTCGTATCATAATGTAACGTTTCTTTCCCAACGTGCAACTTTCAATATTGTTTGTTTGTTATCGAGGCGAGCGGAGATTTGCGAATAAATTGGAATGCGTTGCAGCTGGACATTGAAGCTCGTTAAAACAGTATTGGGGTCAAGTATAACGGCTGGAACTGGTTTCGATTCTTGAAATTGTTAGTTGGCATTAATGTTTGGCATTGTTATTGTTTGTGATGAAGTTGTGTACACACCTGATCGTGAGGATAGACGTAAGGCGGGGGCAGCGGCGGCGGGAACTGCCACAGCGGCTGCTGGCGGAAGGCGAGCGGCTCCGGCTGCGTTGCAGGTGCAGCTTGAAGTACTTCAGCTGGGTGCACCGAAGCCGAATGCTCCTCCCGCTTTCGCAGCTTGCTGTGGACGATGCGAATCGCCATCATAGTACCGTTGTTTCCAACCATTGTTGCAAACGGTCCTTCGACGCAAGAATAACTGATCACACTGGGCTGGATCACAGGTAAAAAGTTCCAGTCGGGCAGTCACAACATTTCAATTTCACAGTTTTCACTCAACTCACAGCCGTATCGCGGTCTAATTGACGCGTGTAACTAAAAACTAATTTAAATAAATTATCACAATTATTTGTTGTTATTAGGCTATTGCACTATATCACTGTTCGTAGGAACGCGCGGTAGACCGCGTTACGCGAGCTTCAGCTGCGCGGTTGGTGACTAGAATTATTTCGTAGAGAGTGGCCGGCAGGTGCCTAGCAAAGCGCTCGCTCGTGCCAAACGACCTCTACGGAGTACTCCATGCGTCTGAGTTGAAGTGGAGGGGCGCGCATGGCTTTTATAGACGCGCATGTGACGCGGCGCTGGCGCGGTCTGAGGGGGACGGTTGACGATGTGACCGTTTTCCGCGAAAAACTACAAATGTTGGCGTGGCGTGGCGGCGCTCGGCATCCGACGCTATCGTACCGTAGTGGTTATGACGCACCAGAAGGCCCGACCGTTGGTTTGTCCCGAATAGCCGGCACATATAAATTGTTGTCTACTTCTACACTTGGTGGTAAAACCATGTACAAATTTACGACGGCTGTGAGTGCAAAACTGATTAATTTAATAAATTCCGTGGCAATTAGTTATTCTTGCGTGTTTTGGACCTGTTTCAAAATACATAAAAACATCATTAAAGCTGTTTCGTACGGATATTACAGACATACTTCAGGTAGTTAATATAGTACGACATAAAATATGAACAAGCACGTAACAGTATACAATACAGTGCTAGTACTGTTAACTTCCAGCTAGTTACTGATAATATACAAGAAGTAAGTAAACACTGAACACGCCCTCATTAAAACTGCTTTAGATATAAAAGTAATCAAACGTGCTCGTATCGATCCCACAGATAATAATAAATGAGAGGGAGTTCTGCATTTCACCATTAAACGAGTTCAAAGTCCACAATATAAATATGCATAGTAAAGTATAGTTAATACTTTACGCACAGCTGGCCTTATGGACAAAGTAGACGCACAAAACGCTGACGTTGCATCTCTTTCCGACCAGCACTGGCATTCACACGACAGTAAGGGAGGCTCACATTGAGAGCTTTCGACTCCAAAAGTTAAAGTAGGGCTGCAGGGCAAGGGAGAGCGCGAAGGTGCAATGCCCTTAGCAACGACTAACTAAGCAAAGCTCCGGGCCTTTGACTCGCATAGTGCCTTGTGGGATAAAAAACACAGGTAGTGAGCCATTATGAGTCGTTACCCTTGAGATACGTCTAGAGGATATTGTTATAAAACAGAAAAAAATGCTTGTAGTTTGTTCATAGAACAAAAGAAAACGATTATTCTGCGATCATACAATCGAGTCATTTCAGTAGACACAGCAGATTGTATTACAAATTCAAATACATCTGTTGCTAGCCACCATGATAAATATTGTTTTAGACAAAATGGACACCTAGCATGGTATGAATATCGATTAGAATGTTGTGCAAAAGAACAATTTAGTCTGAAAGGTATACATGAAAAGACTACCTATTTTTATTTATTTTAAACACACACACACTATCATTTTGAGCTTTACTATGGAAAAAAAACATGACGATAATGCAATATTGGTATTCATGCATCCACCCATACATGCTGAGTTTGGTTCCCTTATATCAAGTGTAATAAATATTATGAATATCAATTATAATCAGTCCGAACCTAATCACTTGCATGAATGGACCAAAGTTTTCTGTTTATTGTACAGACAAAGACTAACGTTGTGTTGAACTTAGAGATTTATACGCTCTTGCGTACGGTGCATGATTGTTTGACATTGGAGCGTAAATAATAATATACGCGGTGTGGCAACCTCTGTTTCGTCTACTCAATATGCCATATCATTTATTTCATTATCATTTAGTACTAACAGAACTCGTGTGGTTGCTTATTCAAGTGTTTCTTTAAATATTGCTGCTTGAGAAATAACCACCGGATGTTAAGATCTTAGTGAGAATATGAGCAGACCTTCATGTTACATTTAAGAAATGTTTTCGTATTCAAATAACCGATATATTATTTAAAACATCGGTGCAATAACAGTAACTACTTTGAAATGAGCAGACAGTATTTATTAATCAGTAGCTACATACATTCAGTTTGACTGGAATCTTCCAGCTGACGACAGCTTCTTCAGTGATTGCTTCGGTTACACAGATGTATTATCAAAATTCATATCGACCACGATGTTTATAAGTGGCTAACTATGGAGTCATAGTGACAATTACTTAGTAACCAAATATTTTTTCTGACCTTTTATTGCGTCAATCAGAGGCTATCTATTATATTCGCGCCATTATTTAATTTGAGGGTAAACAAGCGTCATAACCTCTTCATCTGGTAATTAGGTGTAAAATCTGTGTTTTCCTCAAATGTTTTTATCTGTTGCTTGCAAATTTGGTAAAACGTTGAGGATGTTGTTGTTTTTCAATCTAACCCATTCAGAACTCCCATCAAAGTTAGTCGATTGTCGGACAATAAAAGTCATTCAATATTGTTTATTAATAAAATGGTTATTAGCAGCGTGTGATTGTTAGCATTGACGTCAAACTGTATGATGGGAGTCAACAGGGTTGCATTTTTAATAAGACTTGAACTAACAAACAACTGAATAATTTAAGGACAAATTGCTCTGTCTCCATCGAGTTAAAGAACAATAAAATCGAAAGCTGCAGTTCAATGTTATTGTATTCAAACTTGATTGAGGTCAAAACAAAGTCCGTATCGTCTTGACTGTCACTAATTGGTCGTTATCGACTTTCAAAACTTTCTTTATCTCTGTTCATAATTTGCAAAATGAAAATGATTTCATAATTTTTTAAAAGCGGCTGATGTAACCTTTGTATGAGTAAAGTTTCTCTGATCTTGGATTCACATCTTGGCAAGGTTTTGTTTACAGCTTGCATGTTCGTGTTTACTGATCGGTCTACACCTAGGTTATTCTGATGTTTGAAGAAAGTCGTAACACCTGCTCACTCACACCTGCCCAGTCAGTGTAGGTTAACAAGTTACCGATATAGATAGAAGGCTATCGTGCTCAACCTCCGCTCTGTATAACCTTTTTTGTTACGACGTAGTATGTATACTAATTAGTTTTCTACGTACTCAATTTATGTGTTCCGTTTTATCTACTTGTCATTAACTTCCGCATGCCCCGGCAGCTACTTCCTCTCAATCGGACAGTCGTAAATCATTGTTGCATCGAGTGGTACATCATTGAGAGCAAACTTATTAAAAATCGACTCCTTATACCTATTCATAAAGAAATGAACATATTTTTAAAGGTCTCTACTGAAAAAAATAATTATTCTGCATGAATATTAATGACCAATAAGTTATTAGGTTCTTTCGAGTAGTATTCGAGAGAAGCCATTGTACGACTGGCCACGACCTTGTACGATTCTTTCGGTCATCATACCTACTATACTATTCTTACCAAACATAGCATTACATAGCCAGTAGGTATAGCCCCACTATCAGGTTTTTGTCAGTCACCGGTAACAATATTGTGACTCATTCAATTGAATTGTTGGTTTCTAAATAGAACGGTGTACATTAAATAGCCAATCACTGAACACGGAAACCTCGGACCGGCACAACATTAAAATGACCTGTTATTTTAGTGGCCGTTCTTTTAAAACTTGTAGTACATACAGATATAGACTGGAGTATGGCCAATTGCAAGGAATTTGCCTTGACCATATCGAAGACAACCTTCGAGCATTTTGAAATGATAGCAAACTGGTTTCTCATTTGAGAAAACAGCGGATTTTATTGCAAAATATTAAATTATAACCTTATTATGTGAAAATGTCTGTTTTGTCGAGGTGAAACAAGAAGTTTGGCTGGTTCGATAGGTGCCTATGCCAATATCAAGTGTTACTACTGGAATTGGGCAACCGTTGTGTGCTACACCAGGCTATTACCAGTTGTGAGTACTCTGGAGATAAGTCGAGGTAGCCTGTTACCCTCATACCATAATGCAGAACGATGAAAATTACCCGCGCTCGAAGGGATTGTTCCTATCCCTTCCGCAAAGGCAGACGATGGTCTTGTCAACAGACAACACGATCAGGGAGTTGTGTTCTAGCACCACGCCGACTTCGCAGTTTTCCTCTTTGCACTTCATCGCCTCGACGGCGATAGGAGAGAAGAGCATCGAAACGCGTGCACAGACACTTTACAGACACAGGTTATAAGAGACTTTGAGTAAGGACAGCTGAGGCAAATCGCCAACGTGAGCCGCGCGAAACGAGTGTTTTGGCGCACACTGGCAGCCAGCGCCAGTGCGAGTTTTCAATACACACGGCCGAGCCGACGGTGACTATTTGACTGGCTGAGCGGCGTTCGTGGCGCCGGCCACCACGCCTCGCGCAGCGGTGGGTGGCGACTGAACACGCACCTCTCCCGTTACCTTATTGCGATGTTATGGGGACCGACCCCGCACTGCGAAAGCCCTTCGTAATAGTCCAACGCGTTACTGCAATTTGCATCCATTTCCACCTATTTCCATATTCAGGAAACTCCACATTTACAATGCGAACGACTGCCGAGTCCCAGACGTGAGCGATCCATTATCCTGTCATTTGCAAACACCAATAACATTGGACACACACTTGAACACAACACTGACATATAAGAACTTGATAAGTATAACGAATTAACACATTGTTTTCTCCAGTCGAACGTGTCTTTCAAATTCAAATGTTCTCTTCGAAGACGGCTTTGTTATATGCTCGTCGTGGCTTAACTGAAAACAGTTGGACGTCAACGCAGCGGATGTCGGCCCCGTGTGCCGCATTCATACATAACAAATACTGGCCTGTAGGAGACAAGACAATCGACCAAGAATTGTATATGTAACACGGCAGAATATTTTAGATTATCTTTCCATTGAAACCGTTTGGTATTATTTGCACCCTATCAATAAACAATTAGAAGTCTTACAATAACATACTAAATAAAATAGGGGCGTTTTGTTGCACGTGTTACAAACAATAGGATGCAGAAGAAACGAAGTTACAAAGAAACTCCGTTGAAGCATTAGAGAGCGTTCGATCAAACATTGACGTCAGAGCTTACACAGCTTTCTGTTATGCAAAGCAAGTAGATAATGTTATTACTACACTAATAGTATTGTTATGTACCGATTAGATAAGTTGACACTTAACGTAATTATGTACTAAAACTGAAGTATGTCTAAAATTGTCATGGTCCCAAAATAAAAAACGTAAACAAACGTGACTAGGGCATTGA
This sequence comes from Diarsia brunnea, assembly GCA_949774965.1. Taxonomy (NCBI): domain Eukaryota; kingdom Metazoa; phylum Arthropoda; class Insecta; order Lepidoptera; family Noctuidae; genus Diarsia; species Diarsia brunnea. Next base: position 10,780,230 of record OX459003.1, on the reverse strand, counting down.
CGTTTCGAAAGTTATCCAAAAAATACCTATGTCTGTCTGTAAATATCTATGTTTAGGTAGGACAAAGAAAATCTATTGATCGGATGGAGAAACTTAGTAAAATATTCGAAAAATAAAATAGAAGCGGAACATTTTATTTTCGATCATTACAACGTTGACGAACACGCAATAGAGGTAATTAAGGCAACGTAAGGTCACAACACATCACATTAGCCGGTAGGGCAGTAGGTATGTTTCAAATGCTAATCATCAATCCATGCATTCATGCCCTCGTCGTGGGAACGCCATGCCCTGACAAGTTAGCCATGGTAGTCGCTACAATGGCTGACCTCGTTCTGACTGGCGTGGTTAACATCAGAATGGTTGTATTCAATGGAGCTGTTGAGGTTACAACAGATGGCAATCCTACATGCTTATTGGATGCAATTGAACAGAAAACCAATATTTAAAAAATAATTATGTACATATTTGGCAATATTTGTTTTTTTGTAGATTTGATAATACTGTAACTAGAAGTAAATCTTTGCTATATCATTTCATAGTACATACGCCAGGACATCAAGCTACCCAAAGCTCTCATATTTTCTTGATCAACCTTGAATCTAATATCTTGGCAATAAAGTTGAAAACCGGTTAAATAAATTTGATAGATTGTAGTAGCTCGATGTGCTCGCACACTTGATTGTGACTACAACACAACAACCGTTTCAAGTTAAAAGTCTTCCAGTTAAAACTTTTGGAATTTAAAGAATTTCTAATTATTAAGGAAGTTTAGTAACGCATATAATTCTGGCTAGTGAAAGGTTGAAGAGGTTATGCACTCTGCACCAAAACAATTATCGTGAATTTACTATCGTTAGCAACTTCGCCTAAAACCACCCATTGCTATGATCTTAGTTCTATTTTAAAATTGTAAGCAAAACTGATGGAGACTGTTAACGATTTACAAAAAAGATGGGCTTCAAACTATTTGCCGAAATAAATTTTGTGGATGTACGGCTGACATAAAAGCGAATCTCCTATAAAAGTGAAGTCTAGAGTGATGGTCTTTAACTGTAATTGCGATTTGATCGCTCTGATTTGCGATTTTAAAACAGCACAGTTAGCAAAAATAAACAGGGATTATTGTAATGTCCAGACGGGTTGGTGAAATTTGGCAAGCGTCCAGTCTAACGTTGATACCAAACCTTGAGGTTCTTTATGCGTTAAATTGCAAATTTTCTAATAATAATCGCCATTATGAACGTGTGTTATACAAATATTATCATAATTCAGTTGAGTAACGCCTTGAAATATTTCTGTTACGCTTTTTATATTATTTAAACTATCCAATGATACACCTAGTTCTATGTCTGCGGGGATTCCATCAATGTTTATTTTGCCTTCATAATATTTTTGTCTATTATGAATATTATTAATATACACTTGAAAAGGTACATATTTCATTTTTTACAATCATACAGACATTGCGACGCCTCAAGTGTTTTGTTTTCGTCTGTACTTTACGTTTGTGATCATTTATTAGAAACGCACCTTTAACTGGTCTATTTTTCCTCTTCATTTCTAGTAGACCGTTACCGTAGTATGCTACGGTAATGGTTTATTACTGATAGGCTATGTCCTACCAGTAGTATGGGTACTGACATAATGTATAGTTGACAATATAAAAATAAGATATTAATCTGAAGACATGAAGCAGTAATTTCGAAACCTCTACAACACGTTTCTGCGATGCTTGCCAGAAGTTTTTCGGGACCTTAGGTTAATCAAATGTTTTTTATGACATTTTCATCGTTATTGATGATAGAATGTCACTATGTTTAGACCCGCAAATCCTTTAGCAGTCCACGCTATTATAACATGATGATGGGCTTACAAAACAATTTAAACGGTCCCGGTTTTCAACGAAAACGGCGTCAGCTAAAGTGGTATAATCAAAAACATGTGCAAAACAATTAATAAAGTCCGCAATTATCCAGCTGTGGGATTAATTAGTGGTATAGAGGTCCCAATGCGGAAATATCAATTAGTAAAGGACGTGGCTTATTAAAAACTAACGTTTACTAGGAATATCTGGTGTGAGCCGATCCAATGTACGTACCTACCCCGGTTTCATTGTGATGGGTTTACAACATTGACTTAAAAGATCCAACTCCAAAACCTTTAAAAGGTCTTCAAAGATCGGTCTACTGAACAAAAACCTTGTCACTTTTGTGGTGTTTCTCTGTAAATTCCGTCAACAATTAGTTACTTTCATTACTATAAATGGCTAATAATCGCTGCTCCTAATACCACTTTGGAGGCTAAAATAATGTAGTACCTACCCAGTCATATTTTACTGCGATTAATATCTTGTCAAGGCTTACAAAAGGCCGCCACTGGTCGATATACTCACTGACGTCCACTATTGATCCTGGTTCACTTGCCGAGTGTGAAGTGGACAGTGTGAAGAGCTATAACTGGATAAAACGAGTTTTGCAATATTCTGGTTTTATTCAGTTCGCCCTATTTGCACGGCATACGATGATGTACCAACTCGCAAATCGTGACATTGACTTTGCACGCCTTGTACAGCTAATCAATGATAATGATTTCCTTGTTCAAAACGAAGTTAACAACTTGGTGGTAGGTATCATAACCTAGGAAAATTTTGAAAAATCTTCAAAGTGTGAGATTAATAAGGGAACTATCACGACTTCGGATATCCTTTCATGGATAAAAGCGTGCTAATCTTTTTGGTAAAAAGTTATCACCTACTTTATTTGCTAAGTTTAACAAAGAAGTGTTACTTGGTATTCTAAGAAGTGAAAATACTTTGAAGCTACAAAGTAATAAAATGATAAGTTAACAACTTTATGGTAGGTACACTAATCTAGGAAATTTTTGAAAAACATTCAAGACAATAAGGGACCTATCACGACGGCGGATATCCTTTCATAAAATAATCACAAAAAGAGTGCTAATTTCCATAATAAAAAGTAATCTTTATCATCTACTTATTTGCTGACACTGTTAACAGTGTAATATTACTTGAAGTTGAAATACAAAGAAATGAAAATACTTAGAAACTACATAGCAATAATAATTATTTAGCAAAGGTGATTCTACATTTGTAGGAAACAGAGGGAGACAACGTTATATAACAGCTCAACGCTGAAGCGAGAGAAAACAAATCATGTGAACGACTGTCATTAGTATCATCGATTTAGTTCTAGTTCTTGGAACAGCAATTTTGTTTAATTCCATAAACATTAAAAATATCTTCATATCCTCTTTCCAAGGGCTTAGCGACTCAAGCAACTGACCATGAGTTTAATTATTAAAAGCAAGGGCATAAATAGTACCTTCATTAATGATACTACGTTCTTCCGGTTTTGTAGGGAATAGTCGGTCATTGTCTTATAATATTCTTGAGAACTAGTGCGTAGGAATATTATGCTTACCTCTATAGGAATAAGAGCCCTGCTTAGTTATACTAGTTAGGAGGTAGCTTACACCTATGTACATTAGGCGACACATCAATTAATAACTTTCCAGAATAACATGGTCTCGCTTTGTATAGATTTTCCGTACAATAAGAGATCCGCGTAAACTGGTTTTTGTATAGCTTGATTGGTCACACACGGAGGAGCTCGTGGCTTAATAAGAACTGCCACTCGGGTCGATCTTTAGGTAAAGCAGTGCTTGCCTAGGTCGGTCTGTGGATGGGTGACCGCCCGACATACTGAGTTTCCTCCGTGCCTCGGAAAGCACGTTAAGCTGTTGGTCCCGGCTACCATTTATATATCTTTGGCAGTCGTTACAGGTAGTCAGTATACCTGAAAGACTGACAACCAGTCTTAGCAAAGGGTATCGTATTACCCAGTATTAACTGGGTTGTGGAGGTCAGATAGGCAGTCGCTTCATGTAAAATACTGGTATTCAGCTGCATCTGGTTAGAGTGGAAGCCGACCCTAACATAGTTGGGAAAAGGCTAGGCAGATGATGATGATTGGTCACACAGAAAACGCAATCAAATTGCCACCTACATCATTAAGTCAAGGCATAATAAGTTGGTAATTGAAAATTTTGAAATATTGTACTTACATTTTTTTTATAAATTTTTTGAAGGCACGTTTTATTACACTTATGACAATCATGTTTAGTTTTTTTATTAGAAGAAGGGTTAGAAGAAGTATAAAGAAAACTTTATAATGAGAGAAAATAAATTAGGCAAGTTGAATGCCAGTCGAGTAAAATAATTACGTCAAAATTAATACCGAATTTTACAACCTTCAAGTTCGAACTGCTAATTCACAAGAACATATAAATTAGATTGGCTTACGATGTCATCCATTGAAGAGGGTAGTGAACAAAAATATTTTAAACAAATACCCTCATAATTTTTGTCTAAGTATTAGATAAAATGAGCCTTAGTACGTAGTAATTAGAAAATGTTTTCCAGTAAAAACAGACACTACTCATTAAGTCAACGTTACAAGAAAATTGTGTTCCAGGTAAGCATATTATATTATAACTGCTGCTACATGCTAAAGTTATCTACTATACCTAGACATCATCTCTGGATTTAATAAACCGCTGACAATGTTCAGTTTGACTATTATTTAGTGTTTAATTAAAAAATACAAGTGACGACAAGGACATTGTTAAATAAGGGCTATGAAGTTATAAAGCGTCAAAACGGTGCCAAATCACAAATCAAACACAGGTCGGGAGTTTAACACAATGAAAATTAGACCCGGATCTCGATACCCACAGACATTCTGGCTATTGTAACACTCAATGGACAATCTTATTTATGGGCAGTAAATGATATTAATTCTAAGCCCAATATGGCAAACGTGCCAAACTGGTCTTACATAAATTATCTAGGCCATTGAAGTATGGTGGTAAAACCTACGATTTTCCGTCAAGGAAAATTATTTTATGTCTAGTTAAGAAGTTTTGGCTACCATAGTCATGTTACGTAGGTAATACTTTTTTCTTTGAGGATAAGATTTTATTTACTTCTTAAAACATAAATTTATGAGACGATTATGACGTGTTTTGGTAGGTTTTGTACAAAAATCTAGTTTGAGATTTATGTAACTTTAATCATATTATTAATTGGTTTGGAGATCAGGAAAACGTTTTTGATTGTTTCTAGAAGTTTCGTGTAACATAATATTAGGTGTTTTCGATTAAAATATTGTTAGAAAACAACTATGACTTTAATTGTATCTAATGAATTCAGAATTAGTTACAATTATTTAAAAGATTTAAAGTAAACGAACCCAAGATTACTAGCTAAAAGCAGATTTTGTACACAAAGTGAAAGATTTATAGACATACTAAACGCAGCACGGGATGATTCACACAAACAAAGTCATGATAAAAGTAGATGCAAGTAGTCGAATAAAACGAGGTTCATTTCGCAAAATCCTTGAAGTAACCCAGTACAAGATGTTCTGCCATTCTATTGCCTTGACGATATGATTAGTCTTGAATTGTGAACGCTGCAAGCCGTTTGTATTATAATTCATACGTCAATCACGTCATCGCAGTATTGTGTAATGTTTTACAGAAACATTTCAATATATATGGGCATAACAGTTAATGATTATATTTCATGGTATTTGTGACATCACTGCTGATAAAGAACTGTAACCTATAAACGGATGTTCGTAACTTTTAAACGTACAGTTTTATTTTCTATATTGTTTGTATAGTTCATAACTGGGCATTGACTGAGCATTAACTGGTTAATGATCATGGGTCTGCAAATACAGAGAGTTAACGCCAATTATTACATTTCCTGTAATTTGAAAACCTGACCCTCAAATATTGAAATTAACTAAAGTGCCAACCGATGTTACAAGCCGGATGCATTTATTTTCTCAAATATACAAAACTCATAAAGTACTTTATAAAATATGAGTATGAATGTCATCTTTATTGAAGTAAATACTTCTAGAATTACAGTCTAATTGTTTAACGTCAACGATATGACACTACTGACTGGGAATCCAGAGAATCACAAGACTCTGTCAATTTGCCAAAGATGCAGTGAAAAGCATAAACTGCATACCCATATGTACGTCTGCGTATATAAAATATTGCGTACTTCCTATATACAATCACACGTGTCTGCATAATTTCATCAAGCCATTTGTTTTGTATGCAAAAGATATAATAATAGGTGTATCGTCACCTGATCGACTTAGCAAGTGTTATTAAAGATGCTTGGCTATGCATGACCTCTGCTTATGTTGCGTGTTCTAGAATGCAACTGAAGTATAAGAAGTGGTTGATTACTTCACCTACATTTACTAATTGTATAATCATCGGATCTATGTTACATAATGGCAGAGGTGGTTTGAATGGTTCTCATTAAAATCTTTTCAACGGAAGATCCGTTGAAAAGATTTTTCACGACAAGATCGACCTTCCTTACTTTTAGTAAAGCAAACTGATCAAGAAAAAGTTTGATTATTCATACAGGATGTTACATCTGGGACACTTCCCTTGTGGTTAAAATAGCAGCCATATGGTCGTATTATAAATTATTTGCATCGTGTTGAACACGCCCAGCTTTACTGTTACCAGCAGAAACTTTTTGTTTGTTTGTATGATTTTGTTCGTGTGTGGCCTGGCCTCTTCTTTTGCAGGGACATATTTATAAAATCTTGTTTCAACCGAGACATTTATCAATTTAGAAAATTCTTTATCACCCACGATTCTGCCCTCGTTTGACAATAAAGAAGAGATTAAGATTGAGTCTAAAATGGGGTCAATATTATACGAAGGTGTTAATAATAAAATCTGGCCTTTTGTGTTTTACACCTAATAATCTTTGCTTCCGTACTTATAACCTCAGTTTTGTGAATAGTGTCTGTTAAAATGTAGTTTATTTTTCTGAAACGCACGCTTTGAATAGATGCTGTATATCTAATAGCTGACTAAGGCATTGACTTCAAATCGGGGGGGTCACGGGTTCAAACTCAACCCCGTTAACCATTGTAGTGAACGCATGCCTTACAAAGTTTGCTCGAGATGGATAGTTATTCCCGTCGGGGCTGCGGGTTGTTCGAAAGATACACCGCGGCCTCGACACAAAGGGCTAAGTGGTTGACTCACTTATCAAAATCAAAAGTTTAAAATACTAAAATAGTACTACATTAATAAGTCAATGCACGCTTTCCTGGTTTTCTTAGGAAATTAATGTTTTCTTATTCCCACAGATATAAATGACTTCATGTGGGTAATCTTTGTAAGATAATTTTACAAGAGGTGATCTGGTCAAATGTTTCCTCAGATGTGCAAATGCAAAAGCTTAATAAATTAATAGTATTATTAGCCTGACGTCAGTCCTGACTGAAGACACTCCCATAAACAACTGAAACGCATATTTTAACGCAAACAGACTTTATTGAAAGTTCGTTTACCCACGCATTTGTCTGCCATATTTTTAAATAAAATGGCGGGACAAAAATCTAGAACCGTCTTGTTCGAATAATATCAAACGGTAAACATATCGGCCAAGTTCAACAATCTTTTTTTATCTATTTATAATACAGGCATAGAGATCTCATTGGAGAAATATTATTATTTCTTATTCAATAATAATTCTCAATTTGGCTACCTTATTGATTTTATAGTCAATACGCTTTGATTTACTGCACGAATCAATCAACAGGAACCGTTACAAAAGAAAATAAATAATTTTTCATGCGTTATATCTTTAATTTAACGACTGCGAAGTTATCGTAAACGTGAGTGCTTTGAGAATACTTCTTTTTATGACTTCTTGATATTCGTTGATATGGAGATTGAAGCATTTGAGACGTTTTTTTGCTTATGCTGGAGTATGTTGCCGGAAATTGCATTTACTGATGTAGTGACGGCAAAACACGTGTGTCCTCACTTCCTTATCAAACCTTAGTCAAACGCGTCTTTAACAATATTAATTGAAAAAAGAAACTTAGTATTTTTTCTCTTTGAAATAAACGATGGTAAAAATTATATTTTACTAGTTACTTAAACCTAAACTGCCTATTAGGCTGTTATTAACCTCTCCTATTTATATCCGTACAAGGAAATAGTAATTATGTTTTGAAAGTGTTTATTCGTTATTACTTACTTAAAATAAGATAATAGTTACCAATATTGTGGACTTTGGTCGTTTATTTACTAGAACTATAATGGTACTCTTTGTAGTCTAAAAGGTTTCAGTTAAGACTACCATATCCTGTCGGTAATATCCTATTAACTTTACCACATGAAGGGCCTGTTTCACCACCGACGATCTAGTTCACGTTAACTTACTTGGCAGATAATTTCATACAAATTCTGTTCCATTTTTGAATTTATTCGATAAGAAGTGGCTGTTCGGTCGTCGTGAAATAGGCCCTAGGAGTATTTATAGAAGTATAGTATTTTTACTTACTTTATTGTAAGTGCCAGCAGCACTATTATGAGCCCAACGAGGGCCATCGCGATCACGACGCCACATATCATGTAATTCGCATCATTCGGGGCATCTGTAACAAACGAAACGAAACTTTAAAACTGGGAACACAAGTTTCATATTCAATTAACAGTATTTGCGAGTAATGATCGTAATGATTGCGTGGTAATAGTATGCAAAAAGGCCTTTTTTGCGGGTTATTGCTTAATGGTGATCTAACAGATCTCTCTGGGAACTCTGACGTCATAGATTGATAGGTAATTAGAAGAAAAACGTCAAATATGACCAGTTAACAGTTAATTGGAATTAAACCCGTGTTTATAAAGCTTTTTTTGAAGTTTTTTGCTGTAATTTATCTCCAGATATTCTACCGTGAACATTAATAAAGTAACGTATTATCATTTATTGGTGGTTTGGCATTAACAACGTAATAGTTACTTATTTAGATATTCCGGAAAACTTACAGCTAAAACGTAACAATAAAAAAATAGTATATAAGTGAAGTAATATTATTATATTTTGGTCTAACTAGACGCTTCTTGTTGCAAAGAAACACAAAAAGTTTTTGGTAGGGAATATTAATGTCATAAAGTTTGATTATGGGAATATAATAACAGTTACAGCCAGTTGACTTCAAAACAAAAACAATAGAAATTAATCATCACACATAATTAGACACATTAAAGTTAGACCCGCCTATAAATTTCGTAAGAGAGCCCAACAATATACTTACTACTAACTAAAGTACCTTCACATTAAGAACGAGTAGCCTTCGCAGAACCCGTACGTAATAATAGTATACCAGGTACCAGAAAAAAACCACTTTACAGAAATGGCTGCCTAGCAACCGCCACAAAAACAAAATGCACGCGTCGAGAACGTGACTCAAAACCACACGAGTTCCTAATCACATTAATAACATGTTCTTAAAAGTAATCTGGCTCAAAAATGCAGATCGAATAGCGTTATGTCACCAGTAAATGAAACCAGTCGCGAGGTGGTCAAAGCTGCTTGTGTGGTTCGCTCAGACGAGTATATTGAATACCTCCTTGTAAAAGGAAGTCAATTACGAGAATATAAAAGTTCCTAAACTTTTGGGACGTTTTTTTCAAGTAATTTCTTCGTCTGAACACAGCTTTACTTACAATCGGCGTTCAATTGTTTGGAAAAGACACGAGTTATTATGTAAACGATTTTTGCTGGCAGCCCATGCCATATGTCTCTGAAGTATGCGATAAACAGAATACCTTTTCGTAAATATTTTGGCATTTCATTGTCTTTTAGTTTATGTTACAGGCAAAGGACATCGACAGTACAAGTCATTTGTATTCCATTAAGCTTGCATGACTGGTCGACCACTGTTTAGTGAGTAGTTTTAGTACAGTCGAAGATGATTTTTGGACAGAGGCAGCAAATTTGCAAGTTGTAACTACCTCTATACAACGACGACGGATCTTTTGAACGTCTTTTTTAAGTATGCTATAATGTTAAAAATATAATAAAAACGTAATAGAAATGAGCAATGGCATGGAGTAGAAAGATAAATATGTTTGCTTATACACCAAACGGCTTGTTCCACTGTACTTACGGCGTCGTAAAACGCAGTTAGTAAAACCATCGTAAGTACATCGTACCGGCTAACGGGTGCATGTACCACTTTGCCAATAGAATGGTGGTCATCCTTAACACTTTAACCGTATACAAACTCGATCCGACCGATGCCATGATGCATTATCGAATCTATTCGTTTCGGTATCGAATTGACTTTTATCGTTTACCTAAATACTTTATAATAATTCACAACCTTGTTTTAATCAAAGGTAAAACCCCAAATTAAGTGTCAAATTGAGTTAATTAAATACCTCCTTCAAATTGGTCATAGCTATTGTTACTTTGGGTTCACAGACAATAATCAACTAATTGTTTGTTTTGTGCTGTATCACGAAACTACTTACATAACCAAGTGTCCTAAACCCAGGTAAGTTCTAAATTATGTCTGTCTAATGTACACCGTTCAAGCAAATGAGGACAATACTGCAAGTACCCTGTTTCAAAACCCAGGCGGATAAATAACACACAAAACAAAATTTATGAAACTTTAACTCTAATGTAGGACACCAGATACGATCGCTGTGGGTTTTTTGATACAAACCCGTTAAAGGAAAACGGAGTTTCTCTTTATATCTTTGCCATATTCCGTAATACCTACCAGGAAAACTACTTCGGTATAAAAAAAAACATTAGCTCTCGGATTGTTAATCAACCTTACGTACCTACCTACATCTAGGAAGTTATGAGAGGTAGATACAGAATTTTTATATGATAATGAATGTGTGCAATATGAAGATTAATGATAATAAAATAATATGAAGTTCTAGTCGAGAAATAGAAGCTCAACTGTGAAGAGAAAGACGCATTTTAAATCCAATCCAATAGTTTTTTTTTTAAATGGCAAAAAGAAAACAAAATAACGCTGGAAACAGTAAAATCATTAATCCGTTCACCAAGCATGGTGACTTTGACAGATTCCTTTCAAGTTATACGCTGTTTTTCTATTCTCATGATTATATAAGTAAATATAAAGCAGGCACATGGCCAAAGCTCCAGGTAAATATTACTAGATTAGGTACAAATTGCAATACCTATAAATATATCTACCTGGTTTCCTCCTTCGCTATTTACGTAGATAAACTGCAGGGCTAGGCTAAGCTATTCAGTTACTAATGGGTGTGCATTTTACATATCCATTACTTCATAAACAAGGTTTGTAACGGTACTAAAGCTGCCATTAAAAACCCGTTAAGGGTGAACATACTTTAGGACCATGCACCAGTGAATTCACAGCGGAACATCTTCCAAATAAATTGCTAAATGATGGTTGTAAGAAATATTCATCCATAATCTACACACCACTTGGGTTGCTATTTTAGTCACAGTACATTTTGGCTGCAGCTCATTTCCCAAGCTTGGTCCTTAAATTGCGTTATTAAATATCCTGATGAATTTACTGTAACGTATAACGTGAATGATGGCACAGAGAGCAATGGCCCTAATATGTGGCCATGGTGGACCATTGTATACAGGAGCCATTAGGTTTGAATGTCAAAAGCCTACCTTGAATAGTAACTACCCGGGGCCAGCCTTGCCTTGAGCAGAAGCTGCTAAATTGATTGTCATTAGTTTACTGGCCGTCGTTAGATTAATACTTAGACCTACGCTAAAAACTAATTGCATGTCGAGTGACAAATTACGATGATAAATGTCTAACATAAAATACCTACTAGCAACCGCAAGGCATGTGCTAATTGAAGGCAAACATCGCATCAAATCTGTCAAGTAGTTTTCGACGTTAGTTCAAACAAACGTATGAAATAACCAATAGATAGATACTGAAGCTAGTGTTTTAAGTGGCAGAAGTGAAGGAGCACAATTCTTAGATAAACATTAAAGGATACATCCCAAGACCGCATTTACGCTTTGACTACGCAGAAATTTCCATTGTGGTCAATTAAACCGAATGTCGGGTCGACATGACGCAATTATCCTTTAATAAAAGTTTTCCTTGAATTATTAGAAGATAGGTATTTATTATAAAACATAACAAACAATATACCAAGGTTAAATGAGGAATCAACGTTTCTGGTAACGGTATACTCTTGTGAAACTCGAAATACGGTGTCAAGATTGATGTTATAATTAGAGACACAGAAAGACACTGTGTCGGAGCTAAAGAACCATCTTGATGCTTAAGACGCCTTGTAGTTGGAAATCGAAAAGATGTTTTGCGGAACATTAATTCTGCGAAAAGGAAACATGGAGATAATATACGTTGTGTGATTTCTTCAATTGAATTCATCTTTCGGTCTGTTTGTTGCTACATCGGATCAATGGTATCAACTAACCATGAAATCATAACAATAATGAGAACAATTAATTGTTGCTTCAAACAGATATCTATTTATATAACCATACCTTCTTAGGCCTCCCAGGTGCATTTATATCGACATGCGTAAAAGAATGATTAATTCACTCAATACAGACTATGTTATGTTTCTAACTGAACATTTTCTTGATTGCTAGTTTCTAGCACGGCTGCAAAAGGATATCACCGAAGTATTGCATACAAAAACTGTGTTTTTGTAGGTAAAAGGTGTGTTGAAATGACAATTAACGCAACTTTATGCGGTTTTTTCCCGGTTAGAAGGGTATTCGTATCGTATATCAGATATGCTAATGGGGTAATCAGGTTTTTGAACCTTAAAGAACATTCGCATAATGAGTGACTTCCCCGAGCTCAAAAGTTGTGTTCGTTTTAGATTATGTTAATTTAAAGCAGCAACTTAAATTCAAAATCCCCGTAAATATACCAAAAACCCCAGCAAAGTAGCTAAGGAAGTCCCTAACCACAAATTATCTTCTCCGAATCAAATTTTGCACATCCTTTCTCTATAAAAGCAAAATGTTCTCTCACAAAAAAACGAAAGCAACCTTTTCGGTCGTTAACCTTTTTATGTCTCCCAGCTGTCGTTACTGTACATAGTATACGAAGGTTTAATGTTCCACAAGTAGACCTAACGATGGAATCAGGTGTAACAAGTGCATCGCACTCGCCGGGTTAATGCACTCCCGACTGGTATTTTCCTATAGCGTTTCGGGTTTCCTCCTGGGAGGCATTTGTGGTCTTATTGTCTTCATTATGCTATACCATCGTTCTTGATTATGGTGAATTAAATGTAATGCCTTTATGAATATTTCCGTGTAAAAATTATATCTAGGATTTGAAATGATTTCTGATAAAATCTAAAACTGTTCATGCCGTTTGCCGCGGTTTCGGGAAAAAATATTTATTTTGGAAAGTTTGCAATGTGTATCCGCCAAACCAAAGACCAGCTGTTTGTCTAGATAAAAATGTAGGAGAATATTGGTAGAAAATTTCCACCGCGAAAAATTTTAATTCCAGATTTAAAAGTCTTGCTCTAATTACTGGGTGGCTTGAATGAAGTATTTATAGGACCAGTAAGTATGACGTTAATGGACTAGAATTTTATAAGGATTCTGTTTAGTAAGCCTTTGTGACGAAACCCTAAAACTGACGTAATGTATCTGGCGCCTTTGACGCAATCAGTTCCTGGATGATAGGACTTCATTTTGTATACCTTCTTGTAGACAAAGAATAATGCAATCACTAATTACTTGGTAATTTATTTGCAAGAACTAATATTAGAAGTTGAACAAAGATGTTTTTTTATTTGATTTATATTGCCAGGAAATTATAGTCTTGACACTTAGATCTAAAAATAAATTTAATAATTATTTTGAAAGCATTTCCTGGTATATGTGCAGTTATCAAGTGATAACTCATATTGTGTGCCTTTCACATTCTGGTTAACGACAAGGTAATTTCTTGAACGAGGTCATAATTTGCTATCACAGTTGTCCCGAAATTATACTATTTAAGAAAATAATCAATCCTTCTTAGAAAGATAAAAGTCCTTAAAATACAACCTAAAACAAAAAAAAACCTCTTAAGTTCTTGAATATTCCCAATAGTTGGAGGACTTTACAGTTAAATCTCAATTCAGTTTCTCAATGGCAGTTCCGAAATTCTTTCGATATCTCTCTAAATTTCCGATAGTCAAACTTACTATCCACATTAAGAAAAAACCTCCTAAGCAACACCAATTACTCCCTAAATACGTCACTGTCCTCGCAATCAACTCCGTAGCCTCCAAACATGCAAACCCATCATTTTCGCCGTGCCACGTGTGACCTTGTTCCTCGTACGGCTTGATCGATATTGTACCAAGAACGCTTATAAGGCGTAACTGCAGTTTTGCACTTAATTGCACTTTTAATGCACTTGGTTCTTATATTTCGCACGGCAACTTGTTCTTGGTGTTGTCGAGATTTGGATCAGCAGTTTTTTTATAATGACTTGGGATCAGAGTCCGATTTGTCAGGTCAACTGCAGAACGTGTAACGGAAGGTAGTGAGGCCATGGCTCAAGATTTGGTCACCAGTCTCATGCAAGCTGCTGATATCTTTACTAACTTATCTAAATCGATGTCACATAAAACTGAAATGGCTGTCAGAAGACAAGGAAGTCTTTTACAGTGGTAACTAGAAGGAAGCAACAATACCAAAGATCAAAGTACTTAAAAATAATATAGTTTCACGATATCTTTACCCAATTTACGTTGACCTGTAACTTCTGTTCTTGAAGTAAATAAAAGGTCGACAAGCGATGCCAGTAAGCCAATAAATGAATAAAATATGGATGTCCTTTAAAAAAACACAACGGAAGACCTTGTCAGTGTAAGGGGGAAGGGTATTCCGTATGGACTTTGATAGCGATCGATGTATGTACTTCCATACGGGTTAGTGGAATAAAATATATATATTTATTTGTTTTACTAGAGTTATACTGGCAGCATTGCCATCCAACGTGGTGCTACTGCCAGTCTTCTGGGCACTCTCCCCATTGACAACAATGCAGACCCCCTTTAATTCTTTTCTGCTTCTGATCCATGTATTTTATTATTATTTCTGCATTTTATTTTTAGTTCTGGTTTTTAAATAAATTAACTAATGATAATTATAATGTTTCAGGTTTGGAGAGAAACTTATTATATTTAAGGGTTGGAATTATTTAACCAATCTTTGCATAATCAGCGCATCTGTCTCTACCATTCAATTTCCACGTAATTTAAACGACGCGACGTATCCGCTGCAAGACGACATTGTTAGCACATGCTCCTTTCGATATCCTTTCTTTATTCCCCAAGACAGCTAACTCAACATATTGTTACAATTATTACCATCTACATTGTGTGTATGCAACATCAGAGCATGTATTGAGAAACAATCTAGAGTAATTCTACCAAACAATGGCAATTGTTAAAAGAATCAACTATTTAGTACACGTGACTTCGTGCTCCATAAAATTTAATACACAGCTTTTCGATGATCACGATGATCGAATGTGACTGAAAGAAACTGGTATACGTAGGTAACGTAGGCACCACACGTGATTTTTTACGGCACGTTTGTATAACATTAATCATAAAACACAGTAACACCACGTACAACACATTTTGTTTAGAAATCTTTCCTAAATATTGCGTCAATGCTGACGAACCTTGTAATATATGACCTATCGTCAAGAGATAGAACATATTGCGATCACTCATACGCTAGAATGTGACATTTTTATGATAGACCATCAGACTGATACAACACAAACATATTAAAATGTGACGTACCTATTGCAAAATATTAAGAGTTGTAATGTTTTGGCTTGAGTAAGTCACTGTTATTTTTTCACGCTGTTTTGTCATGGCAGTCTCATTATAGACAAAGAAGTATTTTTATTGCATTGCAGCGACTCGTTTGGCATTTAGCACTTAGGTACTAGGTACTTTACTGCCGGTCTCCTACTTTTCACCCTTATGACCTAAGTAATAAGGTTGAAAAGCGATCAGTACCTTCAGCGATATAGAAGGTACCTACTTCGTGAGAAGTACCTGCTATATCACTGACTACGATCAACGTACTTGAATCAACGGGACGATCGATTTTTATCTAATTGAAAATATATGTAATACAACCGTATCCAGACATCTATTTTAGCTGACTGATAAGCGGAAACAATATGTTGTCTTTGCAACTAAATGAGTCAAAAAGAATAACAGAATATTGTAACTGTGAGAGCTTAGATTTCTAAAAAAACCGTGAAGAACACTTAGCATGTAATGGGTCATACTTTTACGAAACAGTGAAATCCGTCGCGCTTAGAAAGGAGAGAATATACTAGACCAATCTTCAATCATGCGTAACTAACTGCTTATTTCGATTTAGTGATCGCAAGCACGACTGTGGAATGTGAGCTGGTAAGAACATTGTCTTGAAAAGGCCTGTTATTAATGGCATAAGGCTAGGCTCTTTTATATACAAGCCCTTTGGGAAACACACACAGTTCATCATAGAGTTAATCCGAGAAAGCCATTTGGCATCTCATGAAGCACTTCATTGACAAGAACATCTGTTATTCATACTAATCCTAATAATTCTGATAAGTTTGTCATACGAAATCAATAACAGTTTGTGATAATTCCGTCCGGTTCGGTAACTATAGTTGAGCAATACATTCGAGACCGACTTTCACTGGTAAAGACCAAAGTTATTATGGTCATGTTCCGCGGAAGTACGATCCAGTTATAGAGAAAGCCAGCCCCAGGAACCAGTGTATTGCGTTTGTTGATCAGTTAAAAATATCTTGGAATTGTACTCAATCTTAGGTAATGTGTCAATACTATTATTTATCGTGATTCTATGGTACAACTTATGTGTAACCAGGCTAGATTTCACTCCTGACATTATATTTTGTCTTTGATCTTTTCTTCTATTAACACCTCTATATTAATATGTATTACCAAAGTTCGGGGGTTTCTTTAATAGGTGGCTCAGGTCAATTCGACCGTTTATTTTAACTAGAAAACATACCAAACCATTTTTAAATTTGTTCAAGCATATAAAGGACTGATCCCCAATCATTTTTTGTGGCTAGAACATAGAATTCCATCATGGTTTTACGGCAACCCGGCACCATAACAAACCAAGCGTAAATCGTGGATGTAAAAAACATTGTGAGAACGTCGAGGATGCAATATCCATTTCGAAATTCCAGTTCTTCTATTTAGGTTTATGTTTAAAGGAGGGGCACAATAAAAGCAAGTGAGCCTGGATCCACGGCGGGGAATGTGAGCCCTTTTTGCTTTAAATAGAATCGTTTCTTACTCATGGATCTTTGTCATCGACTTGGGGCTGGTGCGTGTGGTTAGAGTATTTTGGTAGTGAAATGACTAACAGTGAAGTTTGTTTTAGAAAATAGTAGGAAAACCATACAATTTGGACAAGAAATGAGAGCATTATCAGTCCTGTAGAAGGATAAGATCTTTAAACCATTTTTTATTAGGTTTTCTCTCACTGAAATACCACTAGTTTTTGAACCTAATCAAACTTCTTCAGGTCATTACAAACTTAATTACATCCTTATCTCATCAAAACTCGCCACAAAAACGTTATTAGTTGGCAATAAAAAAGTTTCTCATAACCTTGAATTTAACCTACAATATGGCAATGCAATGACCGGTATCGTCTTTTGCAAATAAATCAACCTCAGACAGTACCGGAGACGCCGTTGAATCACCCAGTAGTCAGACTTGACTAAGGCTTTCTATTAATACGATATCAGACTAACACATATTTTGATTCATGTCTATCTTGCTTATATCTTTAAAAGCTTTTTATAAGACACGATATTTCATATCATTGCATCTAAAATTACATAGTTTAATTCTGGAAAATTATTGCCAAGAAAGCCAATGGTTTTGTTTTTCATATAAAGTTTGCATAGAATAGGTACCAAAGCTTCCATGTGAGTCAATTCTCAGAACAGCAAAAACGGTAAGTAAGGGAAAATGCACCTAAACGCAAGTAAGGCGACATACGCATCATAGGTAATATTAGAAATGTAAACAAGTATGTCATTTAGAATCATTTTCCTTTCCCTGTTTACTACTGTGATTCAGTACCTATCGTTCATTGTTTAAAGAGACATCATACTACCTACGCACTAAAAAGGTCGTAAATAAGACAAAGCGTTACGTTAGTTAGGTTAAGGTAATACACAAACAAAACCTAATTGAAACCCATGTTTTGACAAGTTGGCATTGACTGTCTCCAGATGAGGTTGCGAATTTGAACTTAATGTAATACGAAGATTAGCCTCTTTGTCCCTCAGACATATCGTGGATATTTATACATTAGAGTATCTAGTCCGCATTCGCGTTGTTACTGCATTGCACTGTAGCGGTAACCGTGCCTTTGTGGCATAATGCGGTGATACCTATAGCAAGGCCTTCCATTACTAGTAAATCCTACCAGCTGATATGCACGCTATTTCAAGTACCATAAGCATTATGTGCACTTCTTGGAGTCAACCTATCGCAATCTATTTATACGGGGGATTTACAAAGAAAGTTTAACATAGTTGCTAACAAGGCAATCATGTTCTAGGAATTACTACTAGCTTAACAAAACAGTGTATAAGTAAGACGTCTAGAACTGAATTATAATTAATGAGAGATGGCAGGGAGATGATACCATACAGTCCCAGTTGTTATTTTAGCCAGTGTCCCGAAATTCTGACAACTAGTCTAGAGGTATCTACAAACAGTACCAACAAGGTTGCGGTGGTCATATTGGCAGTTGCTCCATGTAAAACACTGGTATCCACGCTACTGCCTACTACAGTAGCTACTGGTGATACTGGTAGCTGCCTCTGGTTAAAGGCTAGTCAGATGATGATGATTAAGGAGGGAAAATTTCAGTGCTAATTAGGAACGAGGATAACGGTATACCTAATACATATTTTTATTCATCATCCTGTTCAATATGGCGTGAACGAGGAAAATCAACAAACTAGGTATCGTGACACGTAACAATAAATAGGTATCATCACTATCATACATTAGCACAACGTTGAAAAATTGCTTTATAACCCTATCATGCAAGTATTTAACCGATGATTTGAGTGGTGTAAGAAGTAGTACTAGAAACTTCAAGTAAACTGTTTAGTCATGACTTTATTAACAAATCAATGACTAAACAGGAGTGTTTTCATTAGAACTAGTATAGTATACTATAGCTAGTCACGTGAGATGAGCATACAGACTCACGCGACTAACGCCTGCCTACTATAGAAGTCAAGTACCTAGACGCGCGGTAGTCAGAAGCTTATCACTGATAGACTTATGTTTTCCTGGTACTAAGACTTCAATTATGTGTAGTTACTCCCTCCCTCTTGTTATAAAGACAGATTAAATGTTCCGATCAAAACGAACACATATTTAAACTATTGCTCAAGATTTATAATTGTTTAAAGGTCGCTATGAAAAGCGGTGCTATGAAAATAAGTGATGACCATTGAAATTTTAATAATCGATATAATGGTGTTAAAAGTGGTCATTGCTGCTAAGGTGATCCATACTTAAAAGACCGCTGATTGAAGACCTTGTAGAAAGAGAAAGTAAAGATGTTGATGCTTCCTGTTGAAAACTGCCTCTGAAAAACTCACAGGAAGAGACCTACTTGCTTTTAGTCGTAAAATTTGCGTACCCAGTATAATAATATGCAAGTTATAGATGACTAATAAATTGTATCGTCATAAACGTTTGGCTCTGATTCACCAACACTACCGGTGGTTCTGTTTACCAACGATTCTTATTGATGTATTACATAGTAAGTATCATTGCATAATGTTATGGTCTAAGACTTGGGTGAATAATCGCGTATTCAATCGGATTTCTTGTAAATCCTTCTTTTGTTTTGTTTAGTGAAATCATTTATGCCCATCCCACTATAACCGTATTGTAAATGTAGAAGCCTGTATGTTTGTTGCTCTTTCATACAAAAACCGCTAGACAAATTTGAAACAAATTTAGCACACAGATAAGTAATTTATAACCTGTTAACTGAAGTAATGTAATGTTTGTCACATCACAGTGTACCAAATTCTTAAGTCCACGCATACGAAGTCGCAGGCAGAAGTTAGTTTGCTTTAAAATAAAACTGTTTTAAAAGCAGCAGGAATTAATTTTTAGGTTGATTTTCTAACAAAGCCAAGTAAATATTACGCGTAGACTTTACTCATAAATTCGTGAAGAAAAAGCAAACTACAATCAATCATTTTACGTTTAATTAGCGGCACGGGTTGTGACGTAACAACACGAGCCGATCAAAAGGTGACCGCTATAGAAAAAAAAAAACATTTTCATAACCATAGCAAATTACACAGTAACATGCAAGGTTTTACCTTACTGTGTTATTTATGAAACCTTAAACATACCAAAACGTTGACGACCGTAGTTGTCACATAAATGTACGAGAGCTAATGTCAGTTTTGCGTGACAACATCAATTGAAGTTCGGTAATTTATATGTCATAAAATATGTAATGTGATACTGTTGCTAGTCAAAGGTCGAGGTCAAAAGTTGAATGTCATTGTAACATTCAATCTGCGATTGTCTAGAAAGATATTGTTTATGTAGCCACTGACGCTTACGAGAAAGCGAATTATAAACTTGTCACAATTGCCAAGACATTTAAAAACCAACGTTAGTCCTCATGGACAAAGTTGTTTTTCAGTTGACAGTTAGATGGTTAACGCATTGGCTGTCAAACAGTTTTAAATAATGAAAGTACTGAGTGTCAAATGAAGCGAAAGTGAGTTGTTTAAAGTAGGTTAAGGTACTTACTTATTCAGGGTGTACAGAACCCACATAAGCCTGATTGTGTTGATTGCATAAAAACGACTTTGAACTCCAAACATTGACTCATGCTGTTCGATTCACATCCATCTTTTACCATTTATCAAAGGTTTTGGGGTCAGCTTCCAAGCTTACCTGATAGTGATGAACGACAATGATAGGATGTGATACCAAATCGTAGTCTGGACTTCTGCCCCAATGAGGACTTCAAATATAAGTAGCGAAATGAAGGCTAAATTTCTACAGGCGTGATGTTATGCGTGATTCCCAATCCTTTTAAAAGGCTTTTTTGATGTACAACACATTTAAAGTGGTACATCAACACATCCAGCGATTATTCTACTACGTAGATCATTTCCAAATACGACCTAGTCTGCCATATTATAAGGTTGAATTTAGACCTTTGAAAATGCCATACGCTTAATTATAATACAGCACCTATTAGTTGAAATAAACTAAACTTTATACAGTCTTCATGACATGTGTGAGTTGAAAGTCATAATGCAGAGTTAAAGATCAAGGAGATTATGATTATTAGATAGGTGCCTGATTTGATATTTACACGAAATCGATTCATGCATGTTCACAATGATCACGTTTCGGGGTTTTTCAGAGATCTCTGTACAATATTACTGACAAATACCGGATCTTATCCTTTAGTTGTATTCTGTTATAAAAGAAATACAATAAAAAAAGATTCAAAGTGTTTTTTTCGGTACAGTACAGAATACAAGGAAATACGAACCCGCATTTTCTGCATCCTCAATTAAATAGTACTTTGATTATTTTGGGGAAAATTAACACACAATAGTTGTATGATGGAGACAACCAGCAGCATGGGAAAACCAACCAAAGGCTAAAATTAGATATTTGATAACCTACACAAGACGTATAAATTAGCGAATTATTCTGCACCTTATTATGGAAACAGTGCCATAAATAAATTAAACTATATTTTACTTCGTTTTATATTTATATAATTCCCGAATGTATTGTCTGCAATTATCATTCATTTGAAAAATAATCGTATCCGTCCTTATAATGGTTCCTATAGTGTCTCTACCTCTATTTAGATAGCAATTATATCTTGAACATATATTAAAAATATAACTTTAGTTATCAGTCAGCTCCAAACGTGACTTCCTGAAAACCAAAATAGATATTAAAATAAAATGTTGCTTATTTATCTTTCATACAAAGAGCGAACTGGTAATATCTACCTCAGGGGTTAAAAGTGTAAGGCAGTGTTATTAAGATTATTTTGTTATAAATCATAGTAATGAAACTGTTCTTTTGTGTGGTCTTTTCGGTGGACCATAACAGCAACAGTACCAAACAATTATTACATTAAACATACAAGTAACTTTACCTAAAATGTTCCTTTTATATATCCTGAAACGTTTTACCTACCTCCAACATGTTGCTATGCACGTGGACACCATAAACATTTCCATGCCACTATCAATCATACAGGATATTGACCCAGGAATCAACCGAAGAAAGTTTGATGTTACTTTCAATCTCAATCAATTAATAATAGCGTCGACATTAACATGAACAAACCAGCCAGTGTGTGATTGACAGATCGAAATTGTCTATGGCAACTGTCAAAATGAAACGTCAAAGTCAATTAGAAAACTTGTTTTTGTACCAACTCTTCTATTTGGCTTTAGTGAAGTGATTTGCTTTCTATCGTATCTTTTTACTGTTTTTATGCAAGTACATTTAACTTTCGCAACAGTTGCTTCACTCTCCAGCAATTGAGGTTATATAAGTGTACAAAGGAAACTACATAGGTAGTTAAGTCACGAATCTTGCGCAATATTAATTTTCGTTTTATTTTTACTGAAATTAATAATTAATATGGTAATATTTCAGTATGTTATTGTGTAATACTATCCTAAATCCTGAAATACTTACCAATTAACTTAAATTATAAATAAGTATTTTAACTTCAAATGGCTATCAGGCACTAATGTCGTGATTCGTGACTAAAGTTTGCTGCAACTTTTCCTGTACTTTGTTTAAACCGATAAGTAACTACCATCCGTAACCTGATAGTTGTAAAGCTCAAATTGCAATATCCTCTTTGTCTCATTGTACTAAGCTTCCGCCTGCAATTGTGAAGATGTTCTCAAGAAATGAGGTCACTGAATTTGTTCAAGAAACATCTGTTAAACGAATATTTAAAGACTTTTAGAGAGAGCTGGAATTAAAGTAGGCCTCAATGCGATGAGTTTCACGGTGATTTAGATAAAATCTGACCGAAAAATCGTAAAAGTTTTATTTTTCTGACATGCTAAGTTAATTCACCCCAGTAAAAAACACTTAAATTATTTACACCGGCAGCCCAGAGTATGGATTTGTGTCCCGTTAATGACAATAGACTCGCCCCTTATCATATAGGGCCAAAACATAACTGGCAAAATGTGGGTACCCTGTTGGACACATCTGCCTCCCCTCGAATATTGCAGTTGTTATTTTATATTCGCCCAAAAAAAAACCGAAACCAACAAGTGAAACCAGATTCGCTCTCTTTCGAAGCTCAGTGCAACTTTTCGAACAATTAGAACGAAGATCGAGCACCTCGCACCTCGTATCTAACTACCGCAAATTATTTTGAAGTAATCCAGCTATGTAAACAAGATTGGTTAGCCATACAGAGTGATTCACCTCAGACGACCCAGTTAACCACATGGGGTAATGAGTTGGTCTACTAAAAATATACGCTGATTTTTCAGTAAAGAGTATCGAATTCTGCTTGCGTAAAATTTCAGATTTTAGTCATTTCGGTGACGCATACAGGGTAGTGGTTGATTCAGACGCTTTGCACCATAGTATTTTGTTAAGTCGTTTTTGAGAAAAACCATGTTCGTGGATTCGGCTTGGTTCACACCGATACACTAATAAAATTATGTAGTGACTTCGTCTTAACACGAATGAAATAATTATAAGAAATCGAGTTCTGTAGAAAAGTTTCTCATCTTCGTGAATCAGCTTTTTATAACTTTTGAACAGTTCTTGATATTAAGTGTTTTTCAGTACTTTTAATGATCACTAAGGCTCATTTATTGATTTTTTTACACACGTATCGTTATCGAAAGTAAGTTTCACATTTCAACTTTCAATTGAGCTCAAAACCAACTTACAGTTATTATTGCTAAGTTTTAGTTTTACAATTATTTCTTTCATTATTTTATAATTCTTTAATGCATGCGCAGTCAGAGCCAGATTACAAAATTTATTGTTCTTAATGATGTCACGTTGAAATTAATGCTTTTTGTTCTTTGTAATCAGCGCGTGACTTGTCCTGACAATTCTGTCTATTCTGCTGTTTACTTTTATAGAAGTGGCTTTAAGAGCGTATATTCTTTGAAATTTTACATTCTTGGTACAAATAGTATTTGAAACTATTAATGCTTATTTCTTTGAATTTGTAGGGGATGAGCGATTGTTTGCAAGAGTTTTCTTCTCCCTCTCTTTCTCTCTATCTCCCTCTATAACCATGTATTGATTTTTAAATTTGATGGGGACTTCAATTGGGGCACCACTGTTTCTGTAATAAATGCTGTACGAGTTCCATTTAATACTTATGCGTAGTATGTACTTGTACTTACTACATCATATGAGAACATCTTTTTATAGACGAAATGATTTCAACCGATCACTCTTCATCAGACTGTAAAGTAGATTACGTTTGCCTATCAAGATAAGTGGTTGGCGTAAATTGTGAAATATTAAGTCATTGTATAAACATTCTATGGATGCATGCTATGTTATGGTAAATATTTGTATACATTTTATGTAGTGTGACATAAGGGATTCTTCAACACGAATAGTAGTTTTAGCAAGTTTTAAGCTACCTAAAGTATATTTAATGCATATTTGTCAATATTGTAGAAGATCAGCCTACACAGCTTCACTATTTGATATTTTTACTTAAATGATTCTGGGATAAACTAAAAGAGTATCAACTGGCATTTACAAAAGTGGCAAGCAAAAAGGGACCTTACGAATCTATTTAAAACTATTAGTTTCACACGGACAATTCTGTTATCATCGGTTATCAGAGCAAGTATCAGTTTGCTAGGTGTTTGATCCGAAGGCCGGTTTTATGTCACTATGAGATAGCAAACTAAATTTACTTCTACGTAACGATCTATCAATCTTCTGACTTCATCGTCGGTTCCTTTATCCCTTAATTTACCTTCGTGTGAGAATTGATAAACTAGACAGTTATACAAGGTGCGAACACAGAATAGTTTATAAGGTTTGTTATTCTATAAACCTGCTTTGATGACGTCATAACGAACTTTGTCTGACATACAGTTTTGACGTTAAATTCTCACACGCACTCGTTTTTATAGCATTTTTAAGACCTCAGAGCTGAAGGTTCTACACAACAATGAACCTAAAGAATCACGAGGCGGATTTTATGGATTTATATGATAAGTCTGCAATTCCAAATTCCAAACTCGAAATGTAACGACCACATAATACAGTTATTGTACCTACATGAAGTAAAGCCAGATTATAAATTTCGCCATTATACACCGTATCATAATCGTGATAGCATACTTTATTCAAAACATACTTCAAAAGGTAGGTCTCACGTCACAACACACCCAATTCGGGAGCGATTTCAGTTAAAACGCCCACATCACATCTGGATGGATTATCCTAGCTTTTGTCTGAAAATCTAGATCAAAGGGTCAAGAGAACACACGTTCGACAGATGGAGATTGAACATGTGAAATACATAACCTCCATTTTTTGTTAAAGTCGGATACAACTGTTGCGGCATTGGTACTTTTGTCGGAATTTATGTCGAAACGTTGGAAGTTGGTAACTTTGTGTCTATTAATTGTGTTCTTACCATACAGCATTTAAGGGCCAAATTAAACCTACTTGATGGATGTCAAGTTCAGCGAAGTATTGGGGCCAGACGGTTCTGCAATCACGCGACTTAGTCATGCTTGGCTGTTATGAAAGGCCGTGTTGAGGCGCTCCCACACAACCGTTTCGGCATGTAATTTTTATAGCCACAAACTGTTTTTGTTTGCGGAAATAATTTGAGAATTGTTGATTGCTTTGTTCTACTCTAGAGGAAAAAAAACACGACGCAAATACGTTTAAGCCAAACCTAACTTTTGTAAAAACGTCCATATTTATTTTTCAAAATCATTTTTAATACATTACACCAATCTTTCTTCAATTCTCCCAATTACATATTTAATAAATACATCAAGTAATAAATCAATAAAAGACAATGCCACAGCATGTCGAATTGATCACGAACAAATCACATGGCTTAATACTCGTAGAGCTAGCCTTTGTCAGATATAAACTTAAATATACAGCCTGTAGTATCTAAACACACCTAATGAATGTCGGTGACATTTAGAAATATATTAAGACCGTTCTTGAACTGTTAAAGGCTTACGTTGGCTAATTTTAGATGCAGTTACATTGTTTGGTTACAGCCGAACAACAATTCTTTAACAGTATTTCCTGCTTGCCAAAAATTTGAACTTATATTAAGCGCTATATACTTCCTAGTTGATCTATAAATCATTAGTTTGAATGTATCAGATTGTCATCTCACGCAATTTGCAATAGCCAAACTCGTTTCTTCTCTGTAGGCGGTGATATAGCAAAATGTGCTGAAACTGTTGCAATTTACCTATTTTTAACCGACTAATACGAAGCATTTAATAGAAATACTAACCCTTGATTTGATCTCAATCATCAAGTTCGATGATTGTGTACCTAAAAACCTCGGTATTACCATCAGTTCTTGCTTATTAGCAATTCTAAGCCCATCATTATATTAATAAGTACTGCATACAACGGGAAGGCACAGCTGTGAAATAGCTAACCTAACTGTGCCAAGGCGAAACCTCGGTGTCGCCTACTCGACAGTACCAACTTAACTTATATGCATGTAATTAGCCATGACAGTTTTACTTGGAAACTTAGAGTTTGTGGAATTGTTAATTAGGTACCCCACGTTTACAGCACCCATTTGCAAGATGTGATTCTTGTTTTGAATAAGTCTTGTCAAATAAAAACTCACAAACATACATTAACCCTGGACCACAACACACCTTTTTTGGGCAGGTTTTTGTTTCAAAATGTAATTCAAGAAATAGAATACTGCATTGAACGATTGACTTCACAAAGCAAGCCACGGAACCAATTCTAATACAACGCTTCATCACAAAATGAAGCTACAGAGCTTCAGTTAGTCGTATTTTTCAGTAATCAGTAGAAGGCCTTTAGTTGCCTCTGCTGCAATACTAGGTATTTCAAGAAATAGGACTCATATTCATAACATCCATTAAAACGATGTCACTGCAGAACAAAACACTATAGTTAGTAACAATTAACAGAACTTCGCAATCAATTTGACCTTTCATCATCATCATCTGCCTAGCCTTTTCCCAACTATGTTGGGGTCGGCTTCCAGTCTAACCGGATGCAGCTGAATACCAGTATTTTACATGGAGCGACTGCCTATCTGACCTCCACAACCCAGTTAATACTAGGTAATACGATACCCTTTGGTAAGACTGGTTGTCAGACTTTCAGGTCACTGACTACCTGTAACGACTGCCAAAGATCTATATATGGCAGCCGGGACCAACAGCTTAACGTGCTTTCCGAGGCACGGAGGAAACTCGGTATGTTGGGCGGTCACCCATCCACAGACCGACCTAGGCAAGCACAGCTTTACCTAAAGATCGACCCGAGTGGCAGTTCTTATTAAGCCACGAGCTCCTCCAATCAATTTGACCTTTATTTTAACAAATTCAATGAATACTGCCTGTAAATTCTAGTGAAACGTAAATTAAATAATTGATAGTAATGATGCTAAAATACATTTTCCTGCGTAGTTACAATGAGTTTCATGTTATAATACTGAAATTCAGTTTTGGACTTTACCTACATTATATATTAAAAACATTTTGCGTCGTACTTTTAGAATGGGTGATCATCGTGTCATATAAAGGTTCTGAACCGCTCTTGCGGAACTGATTGCAATGTTATTGTTGTTGTTATTAATATCAACGATAATATCTGGGCAACTTTATCGCGATTTGATAAAAACACGAAGGTTTGTTTTGAATTGATTCAAAGAACTGGGTTTTTTTTGCAAACAAGGAAAAAATATGTCGTAATTGCTATTTTGCCGAAATGTTTATAAAAATCAATTCGGCAAAGAAGTAGCTTTTTCTGAGTCATATAAGTCACCTTAAGCAGTTTCTAAAGCAACAGGAGATATTGATAAAGTAGAGTTGATTCATCACTTATCAGAAATTTTTACAATTTCAGATATTTATTTTTCAAAGGACACGAGTAGCGTGAAAAGTGGCCTTTACTAAGCTTTATGATAAAACCAAGATTATAGAAACGAAGGTAAATTGAATGCACGTAGCTGTTATCAACAAGCTCAATGATATAAGACTGAATCATCGAAAATCTCTCCAGATAATTCTGTGAATCAGAAATTATACAATAAGCAGCTTATCACTCACTGGTCATAAGTGTGTAAGCGTGCAATAAGAATACTTGATAATATGCAGTAATACTTTTACAGCCCCGTGACAAGTGACAACTTCATATTCAATTATTTAATAGAAAAGCGCAATCTTATCTAAATAAATGATGCTTTTACCACTTTTCCTGTTCTCAGGTGAAACGCAGATACCATCGAGTGTCCTCAAAAACCTTTTGAAATAGGTACTTTAATTATCTATTAATTCCAGTAATATCAACTCAATCTATTATCTTTTCTATTTATACATTATTCCCCGTAATTACGAGTATTTGTAATAGCACTATCTTTGTAGATAAGGAGCCAGACAATGATTACAACACGGACAATGCAGGGATGTTTATAAACAAAGGTGCAATTGCGTTAGGGTTTAACGAACTTTCAGCATACTTTTTACTATTAATCCTACTTGTAGCTACCATACTTAGGGCCTGTTGCCATCAACAATTAAGTTCCCGTTTACTTGGCAGATAATTTCATACAAACTCTTTGTCATTTTTTAATTTATTCAGAAAGTAGTGTATATTCGGACATCGTGAAATATAAGGCTTTAATGTTTTTATAGTAACGGCCTTTCAGCCAGATGGTATTTTCTTGGTTAACAACAGTGTGGTAGAAAGAATATGTTCTGGCGTACTAATGAAATGGAATTGAGGGCAAGGCTTAGTTGTAAATCGGGACCATCTGTTCTGACCTTCTATCTACCATATTTATTCAAAACTTCCTTTTCAGTAGTGGTTTGGGATGATATCAAACGCGTGGTTCTACATATGAGCTCTCGCACGTTTTACTACAAAATGTTCCAGTTTTTTATTTATTTTGATATCTAAATCGCGAATCAATGTTTATGTGCAATATAAACAGGCATAAATAGAAGGATTTCTAGGTGGCCTGTCGATGGATGAATTACTTGCGTTTAAATCAAGGTAAAGAACGAGTTTCCTATGTTTGTGTTTACTTTGCTGATCGGTTCCTCATTCGCTTGTATGTAACCTGAAAACCGTAATCTAGGAACGTAATTTGGGTAATGTAGTTTATGGTGAAATGGCGACAGGTCACTGGAACAACTTGCGACTCACGGATGCCCCTCAAGTTAAAGGGGAAAATATACAAGTCCGTGATTAGACTGTACTGTATGGATCAGAGTGCTGGGCTTTGAAAAAGATGGATGAAAAACGATTGCATGTAGCGGAGATGAGAATGTTGAGAAGGATGTGCGGAGTGACAAGAATGGATAAAGTGAGGAATGAGTATATTAGAGGAAGTTTGAAAGTAGCACCTGTTACAGAAAAATTGAAAGGAAGTCGTTTATCTTGGTATGGTCATGTAATGAGGAGGGATGAAACGCATGTGACTAAAAAAGTGATGGATATAAATATTGATGGATGGAGAGGGAGAGGAAGGCCAAAGAAAAGATGGATGGATTGTGTGAGGAATGATATGAATGAGAAAGGAATAAATGCCACCTTGACGTGTAACAGGGAAGAATGGAAGAAGAAAACGTGTTGCGCCGACCCCAAATAGAATGGGATAAGGGCAGGAAGATGATGATGAGTTTATGGTTTTGCAGTAATATTGTGTATGCAAGTATCTAAATTTTTTTTATTCTGTTATGGAAGATAATGTAAACAATAATAAAGAAATATACAAAAGACAGTCTTAAAATCACAAAATAGGTCCCTTGTCTCCTAAGGATTTTTTTTATATGAGATGGGTGTACTCTTGGCTTTAATTTTGCCCAGGGGCAGAGATGAGTTCGACGATGGAACGAGCTAACTCAGAAGAAGCCTATTTACTCGCGACTTAAATAGATTGAGGTTAAATGAACACAACTAAAAGATTGTCAAGAAAAAAGGTGTCTGATGAGATAGAGACATGCTGCGCCGACCCTTAATAAGTTGGAATAAACGCAAGAAGATGATGATTAAATTGGCTAGCAAAAGGCAAAATCATGTGGAAAAATTAAATGAACGGATAAAACAAGCTAGTTAAAATGCTGAATCGTTTCTCAAAACATATTTTGGAAATCAATTCAACCGAAGTTTCTTTCTGGAAGAGTTTTATCGATAGAATGAGAAAAATACTCGGAAGACAATTGAAAATATTTACTGTAAGAAAATTCAACATACAAAAACAAACCTGATTCACCCACTTTGTTTTCGTTCATAATATAAACCAGGTTTTAATTGGGAAGTTTTCTCTAAGCAGATGTAGGGGTATTACTCAGCTTTTGTATATGGAAAAATGTACATACTTCGCTGGTTAAACATCGCTGAAACACTGAAAATTTTCCACAATATACTAGAGTTTGCCTGGGTTCCACGAAGACCTGGTACAGTGACTTCCGTGAGTCACTGAAATTGGTATTGTTATGTATAATATACCTATTTATATGTAGTTATAATGACGCACGTGTCAAGAAAAAAATACTAACAATTACGAATTTAATATTATGTTCACGAGATTAGTCTTTACCGACGTAAGGAAGCGATTCTTAGTAATACATTTATACTTATGTAACTTTTTCTAGTGTATTATTTTGTTTGTATATTGTGAAATCATCTGTACTTACCTGGAAAATACGTGTATGAGTCACTACCCCTTCACTAATTTACATACAAGTCATATCATATACGTTGATATGACGATTAAAAACGTTCTCCATGGACGTCATGGATGGTCGTTTCTCTGAAATTTTATATAGTACTTTCTATGACGGCTATATCATGATGGCATGAAAGTATTTCCCATTTCTTATAACTAAATAATGTACCTATGGGAAACATTTTATCTAAGGTCAATGACACGAATCAATGCCACATTTATCACAACACGGAACATCTACCGTTTGAGTTTCCTATTATATCTACATAGAGAATATATTTTATTATTAGTTGAATTTAGATATTATGGCCCTCGCATACTTAGAAATCCCACAAGTAGTAATAGGTTAACTATTCTTAGTGTGGTGGTAAGTAAGTGCGTATCGCTTGATCTATGACCCGAATCTGCTACTTTGTCGTGCGTTTGATTTATTGTCGGAACTTATTTTTCCCTTTTTTTGTTTTAGGGACATTACCAGAGGGTGTAATATTAGACCAAATATAATTTTCATGCAAAATGAGAAGTTTTTAGGTAGGTACATAATACACAGTACACAAATTCAGACCCTTTTATAAAAAAAAACACACACATCAACTTCTACGATCCTGGCATATTTCTTTTGTTTCATCTTCGTTCATCTGGTCATACATGTAATCATGCCGGTTGAGGGAATCAGAAGTACAGTAAAGAAATCGAATAATAATTGCATTGCGTGCATTTGCTATGCGTGATTGGTTGGGTAATGTTATGATTACCCCACATAAGAGCAATTATAGCCTTGAACTTCAACATATTTAAAAAAAAAGTAAAGACTTTTATTGTTTTTAATAAGAAAAAAAGGAACTAAGGGAACTATAGAAAAACGAATCTAGAAACCTTTACGACTTTAGGTAGTTGTGCACGCCAAGTGTAAAAAAGCCTTGGAAATTTCATTATTATTTCAGTACCGATTTTGTATGGGTATAACCTAGTCTGGCAGGCACCGTCACTCACTGGACGCCTGAAGGTGAACATCGGTTAAGAGGTCGACGGCGACGAAGGAGGTGTGTGTGACGATCTGTAGGCTTACTCTTGAAATCAATCCCGATCTCGATCGTATTCCAATCCGATCCAATTTCAATTCCAATCCGATTCAATTTGGCACTCTTGAACAAAATCGAGATTGAGATTGAAATCGACTGCATGTTCGACTACATTGATTGTCATGGGGTGGCCATATACATCAAAACGTAAATTACCAAATTTATAAATATTGAATAACTCGTTAAATCTATTAATAAATATGTTTTGATATTTATTTTAACATAAATAATCATTTAAGTGTTCTTTGCTTGCATTTATATGTATTTTAATACTAAATATTTAGGCGCCAATGGCTCATTGTGCATGTCGTTGCCCACGCTAAGTCACATTAAAAAAAAACTTCTCGCGCGTTTGTCATCTGTCATCCACGTTATCGTATATTAGGTTTCTAGTTCATAATTGAATAAAAAGCGTGAGTTATTACTGTTGCGATAAACAAAAGTTTCTAAGCGATGTTATCTAAATGTTTTCAAGTGTTTCGTTTGGAATGTATTATAAGATGTTTATATACACAAGTTCAAGTTATTTGTACTTTAAGACAAGTATTCAACTGAGGAAAACGAAAATATCAAGGTAAGGCCATAATTCTATTAAATATTTTGTACCTAATTCCTTTAAATTGTAATATTAAACATCTTTGCTCAATACAAATATTTATTGTTCTTACAGGATGACTAGGCCAACACACCAACAGTTGAAAACTCTGGTATATTTCCTGGTACAGGACCCAGGAATTGCCCAGGGGTTATTGCGCACTGCTCATGCTAAACAGGAGACAAAGAGAAAGTGGAGCAACATAGCAGTATTACTATCCTTAAATGCAATAGGCGGTGCACAGAAAGATGGTATTTTCACTAGTGTATAAATACAGTGTTTAGACCTAACTTATGATGAACCCAAATAGAATGGGATAAGGGCAGGAAGATGAGACCTAACTTATGATGTGGACAAAATAAAAATTGGTTATGTGTGTGGTGGAAATACCAATATGTGAATATAAACGAAAATTACTTAATAAAAAGGCTATAATTATATTTATTCTAATACTTGTTAATAATAATTGGACCTTATAAAGCTTCTTAAGCTCTTTAAAATAATTGTACCATGAACTTCTATTATAATTTTTATTAAACTTATTAGGTAAGCTCACTATTTTTTTATTTTGATTATTATTATTAACCCTCAGCACAACCCATTACTTATTTAATACACAATAGAAATCAAACGACACGATAGAACAATAGTCTTACAATTTTAATAAAAGAGAGTACAAGTCTTGGTTACATAAATATTTAGCTATCTATAAAAATAGTATGTGTAGAAAAACAATAACACTCTTCTTTTTGGGGCAGTCGTGTAAAAAGATTAATTTACAAAATAAATTTATTTGAAATAGGATTCAAGTTACATAGAATGTCTTAGTCAAAAAATTGTTCTTACATCAGAAAATAATAATATTAATAAAGCTGTCTGCTGTGTGTGAGTTCTTCTACAAGTTGTGCACGAGCCCTGCGCAGCTCCACGGAGGCAGAACCTCGAACCACCTCTAACACACTCTGTGGCAATTGCATTTCTCCCATGGGTGGTACGGCATCCTCAATATCATACAAACTCAATCGTGCTCCGTCACAAATGTAATGTAAAACACAGCATGCATTTATAATTTTGCAGCTGTGTCTGGATGATAATGAAGAACTCTACGGCCCAGAAGACATCTCCATCTATTTTTTGGAATCCCAATTGTGCGCTGAACAGTATTACGAGCCACACAATGCAGATTTGTGTAGAACTCTTCAGCTGACCCTGGCGATGCATCCACTATTGAGGTCATCAATATCATATGGGTTCCCTTTGAGGATAACCGGAATCACCTATAATTATACAAGTATTAAAATTACTCAGTTGTTATTATATTTAAGTAAAAAATATTGTAGACCAAATGTAAATTTATTTCCAATTTAAACAACTGTATGAAATGCTTACCAAGTAAAAAAACTCATTCTCCTGCCTTTATTAAATTTTGTAAGTGATTCTTAACAGGACGTTGGTTCCAAACAAATGTATCATGTGAGGCTCCACTGAATGAAGAATCTACACTCAGTATATTGAGGATCTGCATCACAAATCTGTAAAAGAAATACTTTTTATAGAAAGTCAGTTACTCTTATAATTAATAACTAGATAAATAGCCAACCTAACTCACAATCAAAACATTTCTCGAATGGTAACCTTTTCTATTGTAAAACCACTCTTCATTTTCTGATGGTCTTACAATAGCCACATGAGTACCTACCATCAATACGTCCTGTGACTGCAGGTATTTTAAATTTTTCATAAAATCTTGAATTAATTTATTATTACCTAAATATTCTTAACAACTAAGTTTAATAAAAACATATTAAAACAACAAATGTCTAAAGTATTGAATGATAGGTACTACATATAAAAACAAATGAGTTGTTAATAACCTTTGTTTTAACCCTAAGCCATTTATTTACAATATTATTTGAATTAAGAGCATTGGATTCTTCTCTTATTGCACTCGAAACTATGAAATTGCTAGTTTACAAACCTTGTATTTACTTGGTAAATCACTACGGCGAGTAGGCTGGGGCACCAAAGGTTCCAAATCCTTTTAAATCACTTCGAGAAGCTCCATAATAGCTCGGTATTTTTTCCTAAATTCATCGTCAGTCATGGTAAACGCGTTGTCTGCATAACGCGCCATTCGTCTCAAATTTCGCCTTTGTCTCATATCTAACGTATGAGCATTGTCCATAATATCACAAATAAGTTCTAAACGTGCCATTATTCACAATAAAAACTTCACAAATCAACCACAATAACCAACTCGATCCCGAAAAAGTAGCCTTTTTGTAATCGTTCAACTTTGACATAAACACGACTTCAAACTCGATACGTAAACGTCAAAATCTCGTCAAGAGTACCGAAAAAGTGCATTCGTTCGAGTAAAGTCGATTTCATTTAGTACCAAAAAAATCCACCTGAGACGATTTCAATCGTGCGCTAGTGTAGCATTCAAGAGTGCCAAATGGCAAGATTTCGATCCCAATTTCCAATTCCGATTGCGATCGAGTGTCGAGAGTAAGCCTACTGGTCACGTTCGTGGGGCAAACGTGACCAGAAATTGCACAAACTAAAGAGGTTTGGATGGAGAAAGGGGAGACCTTTGCCCTGCAGTGGGGCACAATATAGGCTACAAAAAATAACCTAATATACGTTCTCTAAGATCTTTTTTTTTTTGGGGGGGGGGGGATATCTTCAAATAACCCCTCGGGAGTGTCACACTTCTACTGACTAAAACCCACCCATGTTCCTTCTTAGCCCTTGTGCCGAGGCCGCGGTATCTCTTTCGAACAACCCGCAGCCCCGACGGGGTTCTCTAAGTCTACATGCATTAATTGGTACATGACATATCTGTAGATTTATTTCTCAAGCATTTTCTCATTTCCTTGCAGCTTACATAAACCGGTAATCGGAGGTTTATTAGTACTGTTCTAAAACCACGTGCATATAGAAACGTGTAGCGTTGTTATTTGCTATTGCAACTATCACAGTGGTATTGATTCAATAAGGTGTAGGGTAAAGTGTACTATTGTCCATTTCATTTTATGACCAGTATCGATTCTAATAGAAATAAGTGTGTAACAGTTTACTGTTACACACTTATTTCTTGTCTCGCCGACTTGTTCGATATAATCAGTGGATTTATCCACTGATGATATCCAACAAGTCGGCGACTCTTCTTAACACATTTAAGGTAAAATAACCCCTTTTCCGATTGACTTAAGACCTATACTTAAACTGATGAGACTGTTGCCAAGGGGCCAAAGGTCCGACCTACACTAACGTTGCATTGCAATAAAAACTTAATCACTCAGTAATCCCAGACGTTGGAGTCACATAATACATTTGCCTACACCGTTAAGATACGAGTTAATTACTGAAACCCAACTCACACGGCACACAGTGAAGCAATCAAACCGACTCACATTGGTACACTCAACTTCATATAAAAGTCCGCCACTTAACTTTATCCGCGTATGTATTTTAGGCCAGTAGTAGTTGTTCTCAGAACAAGTGTGTGTGGTTGAGTGTACATAGCCGCACGCGTCTCAAGTGTGATATGACCCGACACGTGATGCCTATATGCGACCATAGAGTAATTGTGCAGACGCCTCGCAGAGTACAAGTCTACACAAACTAATTAATTAAATTGTGTTCTTACATCAAATTGCTTTGATTACCTGATTAATATCTCGCTGTTTAACGTGTTTGTGGGAATTATTTAGTCATGTAGTTTAAATGCAAATGGACGAAAACAGATTTTTTAATCTCAAAGTATCAAATAAACATGAATACTTCATTCGACTGTTACTTTTAACTGGTCATAAATTTAATAACATTCAGTGCAAGTATCAAAATGACGTAACGATTACTCTGGTAAGCCGAGTCACGTAATTGGTACTTGTTGTCAATCTAACTGATCGACTTTTGCAACAGACACAAAGGTATTCAGGTATTCACAATTACGTTAAACCAATCCGCAGTGCATTGTTTTACAACTAGGTCAATCTGACCCCAACGAAACGGATATAAAGGGGTAGGTACTTGATAATTATTGCTATCGCGAACATAGTTTAATAGCAAAGCGCATTTGTTAGGTCGATAAGGCCTTATCGGCAACTGAAATATGAAACAATGAAGGTAAATCATGAGAAACCAGATTCATATCGTGGAATAGCTGGGAATGCCATTATTTGGAAACCCAGCATAAATAATATCGATTACATTATGAATAATTTAAAATTCCCATTTTTGTTTACAATAATAGGCGTAGATAGAATTAAATGTATGTACCCTAGCTTGGTGGAATGACGTCTTTAAAAATGTAGCATCTGGACACTTGTAAAAAAGCTTAAGTTTAGGAGTGGTCCAGCAGTGGGCTGTGAAAGCCTATTGATTGAGAAGCCGTAGATACTTCATACCAGGGTTCGAAATTATCAATACTGATTCATAAATTTCACTTCAAACCCAGCTTTATAAGGCCGCGTAGGCATCAAGAGTGCCTTAAGAATTCTGTTTATGCATTATTTTATTTGTTCTGTGACATGTGACATATACGTAGGTGGTCTAAGCAACGCACACATGTGTGGAAAATTAGGTTGAGAAGCCAAACCAAACTTGTATTGTTTACACTTTTAATTACATAACCATTAAGTATAAAGTATGCATGTAACGATCCCTTTATTACTATGGCGAGCCGGTGTGGAACGTACAAGCTAAAGATGGCAACTGGTTTTAGAGCGAATACGATTGCAACGCGTTTAGACGCGACGCGCTAGTGATGTGCGTATATCGCATCGACTAAATCTAAGTGTTGGGATTCCAACATGCTCCGGCCAACGAGAGGAACAAGAGGATCAATATAAGTAGATATAAAATTATAGTTACATTAAGTTTTTAACATAAAATTTAATTAAAATTATCATGTATAGGTAATATACAAATTTTTGTGACAGATCGCACATGGGTATTCCCTTTTGAATTTGTGACCTCTGCTGCTCTTACATGACCATCATGGCCAGGAAATATTTTGGTAACTCTGGCCATAGGCCACGACATTATGGGTACATTATCTTCTTTTAAAATCACAATTGTGCCTATCTTTATGTTAGGCAAGATATCTAACCATTTAGGCCTATTTTGTAATGTATTAAGATACTGTTTATACCACATCTTCCAGAATGATTGTTTAATTTGGATACATAATTGCCAGAACTTAAGTCTATTTTGAGGAACAGTAGTTACATCATTTTCAGGGTACATTGTTAATGAGTTTCCTATTAGAAAATGACCTGGCGTTAGGTAATTAAAATCATTTACATCAGATGACATAGGAATGAGAGGTCTTGAGTTCAATATACATTCTATTTCTACTAATACAGTGTTTATTTGTTCATAGGTTAACAATTGCTTCTGTAATACCCTTTTTAGAAAATATTTAGTCATTTTCACAGCAGACTCCCACAGCCCACCAAAGGTGGGGGAGTATGCTGGTATAAAATGAAAGTTAATGCCTCTTTGGGCTGCAAATTCACATACATGTTTTTGGTGATTCTGTGAAAGGTGTAGTTGATATAACTCAGCTAGTTGGTTCCTTGCGCCTTTGAAAGTACTAGCGTTATCAGAGTAGATTTCTTTGGGTAATCCTCTTCTTGAAATAAATCTCCTAAGGCAAGCGAGGTAGGCATCAGTAGTAAGATCTGATGTGATTTCGAGGTGAACTGCCTTTGTAGCGAAACATACAAATACACAAATGTAACCTTTTCCTACTAAGGATCGTCTCACACGCGAGAGCTTAATATCAATAGGCCCAGCGAAATCTACACCGACTTTTTCAAAAGGGCGACTCATAGCAGTCACTCTATCTGCCGGCAAGGAACCCATCAGCTGTTTAGAGGCTGTTGCCTTCTGTCTGAAACATATTACGCATTTATGAATTAACTTTTTGACATACATTAACCCATTAGTTATCCAGTATTTTTGATTTAAGTTACACAGTAATAATTTTGGACCTGCATGTAAAAGCTTTTCATGCTCACATCTTATAATGCAATTAGTTACATTATTATATATAGTTACATTTTTTAAACATACAATTTCGTCTTTAAAATACATTTCTTGTTCATTCTTAATAAGCAACATTAAAGCATTATTCAATTCAGAACTTAAGAGATATTTGTGAGCTATTTTTCCACCCTTTAGGTTATTAATAAACCGCATTACATAAGCCAATGTACGTACCATCTTGTGAATGCTAGAATATTTGTGTATTTGATCAAAAACATTGCTAGTAACTGAAGACACTTGACTCGCGGAGAGTGCTGACCCGGTTTTTGATTCAGGTAAGTTCGCAGGTAAATCTATTTTTAAATTAAATTTATATTCACTATCATGCAAAAATTCAGGGCCATCCCACCACAGGCTGCAGGCATGAAGCTCACTTGGCGTAACACCCCTACTGATATAGTCTGCAGGGTTATTCTCCGTGTTTACATATAGCCACTGACAGTTAGGCATATTTTTAGCGATTGCTTTTACCCTATTCGCAACATAAGCGTTGAGTTTCATGGGTTCTGTGTGCAACCATGCGAGAACAATTTGTGAATCAGCAAATAAATAGACATTGCGTATATTATATTTTAATTTTAGCGTGCAATAAACCTTTGCCATAACAATGGAGAGAAGCAGTGCAGCGTTGAGTTCTAAGCGTGGTACAGTTTTGTTTTTATTTTTAAGCGGGTTTATGCGTGATTTTGAACACAGCAAATACATTTTAACTTTACCATCATGATTTGTAACTCGCAGGTACACGCAGCATCCATATGCCGTAGTACTGGACGCATCTGAGAATCCTATTAGTTCAATTTTACCTAATTTAGTTACATTTATGTTTCTATTAATAAAAATTGGTTTCATTGAAGCTAGACTGGACGAGAATTCATGCCACGCTTTTTTAATATCATCGTCAGGCATAGAATCCCAATCAGTCTTGGAAGACCATAGCCTTTGCATTATAGCTTTAGCTTGTACAATAATGGGACTAACAAAGCCCATGGGATCAAACATTTTCCCAATATAGGAGAGGATATCTCTCTTTGTAAAATTATCATTATTGAATATCTCTGGACAAGACATTTTAAATTTATCGTCTTTAACTATCAATTGTAAGCCCAGAGTCTTTAAACTATAATCATCACTTTGTAGCTCTAAATCATCAAAGTGTTGTTCAGCTGAAGGTATGTCAGACAGTATTCTATTGTCATTGGCTGACCACTTATGTGTATGAAAATTCCCTAACCTCAAGAGCTGGCGAATCTGTGACTTAGCCTCTAATATAATATTTAAATCATTATTTGCATAAAGAATATCATCTACATATGTACAATTTTCTATAATGAATGAAGCTAGTGGGAAAGTGTCTTTATATTTTACTGCTAGTTCTTTAAGACAACGGGTGGCCAGATAGTTTGAACTTTTCAACCCATATGTGCATGTTTCAAGCCTAATGCATTGGATTGGTTCATCTGGACTATCTCTCCACAATATATTCTGTAGTGAGCTATGCTCTTGTTTTACACGTATATTTCTAAACATTTGTTTTATGTCAGAGGTAAATGTAAAATTACCACAACGAAATAATAGCAATATCTCAAACAAGTCTCTTTGTACAATGGGTCCATTTAAAAGTATATCATTAAGTGACACCTTTTTGTTAGTTTTCATAGAGCCATCAAAAACAGTACGCAGCTTAGTTGTTTTACTGTCAGGCTTCAGGACTGCATGATGCGGCAAAAAATATATAGCATTTTTGTTTAATTCATATTGCCCAATGTCTACATAACAACCGTGTTGTAGACTTAAATATTCATGAATGAACTTTTGGTACTCAGAGAAAAGTTTGGGATCTTTATGCAATTTCTTTTCTAAATTTAAAAATCTTTTTAATGCAAGATTAAAGGAATCACCTAAGGAATCATTGACTTCACTAAGAGGTAATTTCAACGGTAATGCCACTTCAAAACAATTATCTTTCAGCTGAACAGTGTTATTAAAAATATATTCACAGAGCTCTTGCTCAGAAGACCTTTCATCAAAGATTTTTGGAACATCTTCTGTTTTCCAGAACTGAGTTAGGGTCTCATTAATATCTGACTCACATGTATTACATTTTAAGCTTACCTTATTGCAGACCTTTGATAAATTAGTGTGTGGTAGGGTACCTCCAACAATATATCCAAACTGAGTGTTGACAAGATGTGGTTGTGGACTGCTGGCCTCTGCAGCATACTGCTGGCGATCATGCAGCGCCGGCAGCTCTGAAGGCAGCAACACCTGGAAAAATATGTCCGCTCCCATTAATAAATCAATCTCAGCTGGTACATTAAACTGATCATCTGCCAGTTTAATGCCTTTAGGCATCAAAATGTCTGAAGTATTAAATTTATGTTGAGGTAAGTTACATGTTATTTGCTCAACAACATGACATGTGGTCGAGACTTTAAATGGGTTGGTTATGGAATGAATTTCTAGAGGTAAGCAATGCTTCAACCTCGTTTTTGAATTTGTTATACCAACTACATTGACATTACTACGAGCAGGTTCCAAATTAAGCAGCTGTAATGCCCTTTCTGTAATAAAGGTCAGCTGGGACCCACTGTCAAGTAGGGCTTTAAGATGGACTTCAGCGCCATCCCGAGCTACAAGTTTCACCTTAGCTGTGGGTAAAAGAACATCATTATTATAGTTATTGCTTGCAGCTAATGATGCGGTTGACGCTGATCCAGTAGTTGACTCACACACATTATTATCTGTGCCACAATGCAGCAGAGTATTATGTGGTTCCTTGCACTTTGCACAACGGAAGTGATATCTGCACTTTCCAGTGTGAGCGCATAAACAGAGATTACATAGGCTTTTTTCATTGGCAAACTTAACTCGTTGGTCTACATTCAATAATTTAAATTTGTTGCAAGAATGGAGTTTGTGTTTTGACTTACAGTATAAGCATGAAGGCTCTTGAGTAACTGCGTTGGCCACTAGTCTACCAGTGGCTTGCCCTGGCTCCTTCGGCGACTGACGTAGCTGTCCGTGGGAGCTCCCCGGCTCAGCACTCTCAAGCGCCAGCGCACGCTTGTCCATGTAATCTAAGAAGGCTCCTATTGTTGGCTTTTCATCGGCGTTCCTCTCGAGTTGAAATGCACGGGAGGTGTACGCATCTAATTTTCGGTACAAAATACACAAAATTACAGCATCCCAAAACTGTACGTTAGGCTCCAAGTTACTGAGAGCGGCAAGCATTTGTTTGACATTAGACACAAACTCTCTTAAATTATATGCCGTAGATTTTGATAGTGGCTTAATATCTAATAACAAATTTATGTGCTCATTTATTAATCTATGCTTATTATTATATCTCTTATTTATTATTTGCAAGGCCTTTACATAGCTTTCACCAGTTAGAGGTAAATTTTTTATTAAGTCATATGGCTCGTTTTTTAAGTATGAGCGTAAATAATAAAGCTTCTGAACATTATCAAGGCACTTATTGTTATCAATTAAAGAGTTAAACAGGTTAATAAATGGTATAAATTCTGTGAACTTACCACTAAATATTGGTATATCTATCGGAGGTAAGTTAATTTTAGGCACTGATTTAGGAGCTGAATGACTGTCGCTAGCACTAGTGATATTACGGCGATTGAGTTCCTCATTAATTACAGTTATGATGAAATAATAACTGGTTTCAACTTGCTCTATGTCCTCCTTGTCTTCTGGATGGAGTAATGAAATTTTTATATTGTGAGATTCGTATTGCGTAAACGTATCTGATAATTTTTGTCGTTTAGCTAATAAAGTCTCCTTGGAAATACTAGTTAAAGATTGCGAACAAGCGGATTGTAACCTAGTAATCGTACCTTTTATGTAACCACGTGCGGCGACCAGATCCTTTAGCTCCATATTTGTAATTTGTATTATTATAACACAACTTTAACTTATTATCTCTACACAGGTAAATTAAACTTATTGTTAATAACACAAAAGCACTTTGCTGCTATTAAAACGCGATGACCAACGAGTAGAGACTGTGAGACGCTTGCGCTTGCTGCAAAATGGCGGCTGTCCGATCGTCGCTGACGCCGAACCGAAGCCCGCCGACGCCCCGCCCACTTCGTCTGGTACATGTGTCGCTCGCCACGTGTCCCTGTTCTGCGCTTTAGGTACCTATTGCGATTTTGTATTACGAAGTCTGCGATCGCAATAGGTATAATGTTGACTAATGATGAGCTCGATGTCTCCTCAAATGTAATTACGCTGCACCGCGCCGAGGGGAAATACTTATTTGGCGGAGCTTGATGCCACCCTTTATGTCTGCACTGCACTGCCGCACTGACGGGGAAATAGGCTCAAATAGGTAGCCAATTGGTCGAGCTTGGTGTCTTCCTTTATGTCTGCACTGCACTGCCGCGCCGACGGGAAGACTAGCAGGACAATGTATGGCCTAGGTCGGTGTGATGTTCTTCAAATCCTCACTTTTAGCGTCTGCACTGCCGACGGAGAAGTAGGTAATAGAACTGCACCAGTTCTCGTTGTTCGAAGGACCATGTGAAAATTAGGTTGAGAAGCCAAACCAAACTTGTATTGTTTACACTTTTAATTACATAACCATTAAGTATAAAGTATGCATGTAACGATCCCTTTATTACTATGGCGAGCCGGTGTGGAACGTACAAGCTAAAGATGGCAACTGGTTTTAGAGCGAATACGATTGCAACGCGTTTAGACGCGACGCGCTAGTGATGTGCGTATATCGCATCGACTAAATCTAAGTGTTGGGATTCCAACAACATGTGCAGAATGTATATAAATCGAACGAAGTGTGTGCCTTACGCGTGTATATTTCAACTGAAACTAAACGCGAAGTTTTACTATTACCTTGGTGTTTATTGTTTGTTTTTATAACAACGGAAATTAAATTGGAGGAAGGCGTGGGATTCCTTTCCATTTGGGAGATCAGTTACTTGGGAAATAATCGTGGAATCTTGATACAATCTTCGTTTGAAACACAATATGAGTTGATCAACTTCCGATGAGAAAGTAAAATTCCCATTCATTCTTCTAATAACAAACGATATTGAAGCTTACACACAAGCTCAGAAAGTTGACAATTTTACAGACAATATCATTCAACTTTGTATGACGTTACAAAATCATTATTTCTCCTAGGTATAATTATTATTCATGTATAGGTACAAGGTAATGTTTTATAAAAAGCAATTCACATCGTTTACGAGTATATAAATCACATATGAGTATAATTATTCACTCAACAGTATAAACACTTTACGAGTAATTACAAATAACCTATTGTTGCTCCTGAGCACAAAACATGCATTGGTATAATATAAATATTGGTATCCGCTGACTGTTACCAAGCTAGACTTAGACCCACAGCATATATCAGATAGGTGTGGTCATATTGATGGATATAATATTTATTTCTTCTGTGTATATTTCTCTATCCCTCTTCTAATTGGGATAAATTACGTAACAATCGCTGGGCTAAAGTTTCCACTCAATGGGTGACTGAGGATGGCGAGGCCGAGGCCGGCCCGGAAAGAGGATCTGAAATTACTTGAACACGTACTGCGATGGCTGGTTAGAGATGGCGCATGAAAAGATTACCTTGAAAGATATGGGGATGCCTTTGCTGCTACTATCGAATTTGAAAGATCATCCTTCTTAAATTTACACCAGAACTAAAACATGCATGATTACAGACATCTAATAATGTTTTTCAGTAACATTAGTCAATACAATAAAGAAGAAAACAACTCGGTTTATGGTAGAACAGATAGTGCATGGAAAAATCTATAGGACACCTAATCATGCTTTCTTGCGCTGACATAGAGACGAATTTTACAAGCAGCTTAACCTTTTTTCAGTAAC
Organism: Diarsia brunnea; assembly: GCA_949774965.1. Lineage (NCBI taxonomy): Eukaryota > Metazoa > Arthropoda > Insecta > Lepidoptera > Noctuidae > Diarsia > Diarsia brunnea. The sequence goes on along the minus strand of OX459003.1, from coordinate 10,735,676 downwards.
ATCAGCAAATATAATGATGAAACGTCAAAACAGTTTATAAACATCAGATAGCACACATGGAAAACTACGAATAACGCTTAATCTTTCATTCTGTTATTGACAAAGACGCATTTTACAGTGGCTCAATTTTAACACATTGAATGAAGAAAAGGTGGGTTATGATAATCTATATGACAGCGGTTCTTGCTTGCTCATCATCATCATCATCATTTTCCTGCCCTTATCCCAATTTATTTAGGGTCGGCGCAACATGTCTTCTTCTTCCATACTTCTCTATTTCTCGTCATGTCAGCAGTCACTGCCTTTCTAACCATATCATCCTTCACACAGTCCATCCATCGTTTCTTTAGTCTTCCTCTACTCTTATAGCCATCCACATTCTTGCTTGCTATCATTTCCATTTTAATCTTACATAGGAGTTTCATACTAAATAATACTAGTTGAGTTGTGGAGTCAGAGTCAGATGGGCAGTCGCGCTATATAAAATACTACAATTCAGCTGCATCCGGTTGAACTGGATGCCGACCCCAACAGAGTTGGGAAAAGGCTAGGCAGATTATGATGATCTTACTTTCTATCATTGACAATTTAGTATGGATGAAACTATGTAGTTTGTTTGAAATCTGTAGTTTAAAAAAGAAAATAATAATAGTTGGGTATTCAGTCACTTTCAGGCTGTTCAGATATTTACCCACTATCACAAAAACAAGTAATACAATGTTATGAGAGTATTGCAAATACTTATGATGTAAGAGTTTATGTAATTAACTGTTACAAACTAATAGGTAATGATATTTAGATTAATTTTATTTACAATTGCTTGTATCGTTTCATCATAATGAATTATGTTTCTAAAGAAAAAGGTTTTTGTGTCGAAAATAATTATGAATAAGCTGGTCAATTAAAATAACGACACGCTATGCACTGAGTTAATCTGTTACTGAGTGACGCAAAATGAATCGAAAGAGGTATTTAATTCATAATTAATTTCAAGAAGAATTCACCATGGAGGTATTGGCTAAAATTGTGAGCAGAAACTATTGAAATATTTTATGAATATATCACGTAAATATACAAAATAATCTGCCAATAATGCTTTGAATTTAAATGGAAATATTATTATTAAATTATCATAATTACTAAACCAACTAGTTGTAACTTCTAAGAATTAATCAGAACCAGAACCAGAACCAGAATTAAATCATTAAAAAAACTGCTGTGGTTTAGTTACGAATAAACAAAACTTGAACCGGGAAATACCCTTTACATAACAACATATCGTGACGCCTATTTTCCTGTAACGGGTTAAATATATATGTATTATTTACTTATAAACATAAGCATATTATGTATATATGTATTAATTACTTATATATATAAATAAGCACGCCTGTAATCCCTGAACGATTAGACAGAGAGTTAAGTGTACCCATTTGTACACCCACATTTCGCCAGTTATTTTTAAGTCCCAAGTAAAAGGGGGCGAGCCTAAGGCCATCAACCGGGCACAAATCCAGTCTTCGTGGCTGCTACTGAAAAATATCATTACATACTCGTATACCTACATATGCAGGCAAGATGTCTCACAAACACGGATTTAAGATAAATAAATCAAATAGCGAGACAGTTCAAGCATCTGAGATAAGCTTAATCACAATGCAGTCGTTTGTTTTTATCAAGACATTGACATTAACCGTTTGTCTCTTAACTCAAGTGTAATTAATTGATATTTTCTGACTTAATGTTACATGACAAACGTGGAGAAAAGTGAAAATTATTGGATGACCATTTTAAGTATGCAGTTCTAAGCGGCGCTGCTGGTCAAGAAGATTTGCACGGATGTGTCAAACTTGGTGCACTTATTTTAGTTCCGTAAATTCCCGCCTGCATGGATAAGTTGGTTGAGCTATACGGACTTTGACGGCTGGAAAAATTGCATCAACTGATTAGAAGATAATATCGTGATGCTAAGGAGGTGAATCTTGCTGTATGTTGACATTAAATATCGTTATATTTTCCTCATCATCGTCATGTTGACGTCGACCTCACTATGTAATGTTGAGGTCGACATTCAGTTTCACGGGATGCAGCAACATCAGTTAATAACATGGAGTGACCGCCCATTTCTATAAAAAAACTCACATTCATATATATGTACCTAATCCATGCAAAAAAAAGCATACTAAAGTAAACCTTTTAGCGTGGGATTTTAAAATAAAAATCTTTTAAAGCCAGTCATGGACCCAAACTAAAAGAGCGGGTTTCCTTGTGTAGGAGAACCGGAAACGACACATACCATTTATAATGTTCCTATTAACTAACGGGAAAAAACTTAAGGATAAGATGTGATCAAAGTATAAGGAAAAACCGCCCATTGTTCCAAATATGTTTCAAATTAACATGTAACGGTTCTCACACTTTCATATAAGCATGTCCACAGTAAACAATACATTAGTCCAGTAGTTCCCAAAGTTGACTGGGCTACGACTCATCTGATTTAAGTTTACAAACTCGGGACCCACCTCTAGGAAATTTAAGCGTTAGCAATATTAATAAAGGACTTTTGAAATAACAAACTGTTTTAATACAATCTTTTATTACTTAATTATATAAATTTAATGGGAAGGATGAAATTGTTTCCTATGTTTCGCCATTACAGTTTTGACATCAACTTCAACTTTAGTTACTTTTAATCGCAGTGAGTTTGATAAGTCCAATTTATTTCGGTATTTAGTTTTAATGTTCACCATATTCGAAAACCCAGCCTCACATAAGAATGAGGTAGTAAAGGGGAGGAGGCTCGGACGGTTGGTACTATAGGCAGGGCCCACTCAATATTCGCTCGCGACCCACCAGTGGGTCGCGACCCATAGTTTGGGAAACCCTGCATTAGTCGTATGTCTGTGACGGTTAAAAAGTAGGCCGGATTAGAAACTAAACGGGTGACATTGATAACTGATACTGGTTTGGCAGAAATTACTAGTACGAACGGGATGCCGTAAAGTCAACGTAGTTTATCTTTTTAAAATGCGAAATAAAATTGATCAATGTCAAATCGAACGTCAACTTTTGAAAACAGAACAGAAAAAAGATCTATTCCCATCCAATACCAAGAGCTAATACCATTTGGTATTAGTTTATTTCCGAATTTATTTTCTATTCCCAACGAGTACCACATTTTGAAACCAATACCAAAACAAGTTTGAAGAAATTAGGTACAGTCAGGTTCACTAAAATTAAAATGCTTTGAGTGATTTTAAGTAATGTTTAATCAAGATTAGGGTTGGAATATAAATCACATATTGACTTTTTCTTTTAATTTGTCATTTTTAGAGATTTAGAGATATTAGATACTTTTATTTTATTATTTTAAGTCCAACAATTATAATATTATATACAAACAATCAAATAGTAGCAATTTTCAGTACTTATTAATTAACTGTAATACTTACCTAGTAAGTATGTAAAAGTATAGAGCGATGCTCGAGTATAAAATATCACAGACAATCGACTTATACAGGGTGGAATTTTGTAATGCCACCTGGAGGGAAAGTACTCTTAATACTGCAGATAGAAAATTTTACTCAAAGGACACATTCCTTTATTTTTGAATAGAAAGCAAACTGCATTCAAAGATTTTCGAAAATTCTCTTCTCCCACACCCGGGAATCGAACCGGCTAAAATCTGAAAAATTTATACCCTGTACTTTTATTGCATATCATATATATATACGAGTATATATCTGTCTGATAACAAGACTTATTTTGCACTCAACTCTGATTGGTTGCTTCGAATTTCAAAACAATAGACAAAAATCGACCCTTTTTCGCAGGTAAAGAGAAATGATTTATTTGAACTACGTATTTGTTAGTTTGGAAAGTTTTAGACTTTTAGCATTCAATTACGATAGTATAGTATGTAATTTGTGTAGCTGAGTGTACAAAAAGTCACGTTTTGGTATTCGTTAGTAATAGATTTTTTATTTTAAAAAATGTGGTACTCGTTGGGAATAGAAAATAAATTCGGAAATAAACTAATACCAAATGGTATTAGCTCTTGGTATTGGATGGGAATAGATCAGAAAAAAATAGACATGAAGAGTAAATAATATTGAATAGCGACTCTCCAGCATAAAAACTTCTTGATGAGTTACATCATATTTTGTGACAGGCATATCGTTGCAGATTCTAGATTATCTAATCCATATTTCTAAGGTTTTCATAACACATCGGAAATTCTGAATTCTGCTTATTAATTATTGCCTATCAATAATTCACACATAATTAATCAAGTTATTGATAAATCTTCTAAATAAACCTGAACAGCTTTTATATAAATCTCTGTAATTTTCCATAAACATTTAAGATGTTCTATGGTCGAAGTGGTAAGATAACCGAGACAATTAATTATCTCCGTTAGTTAGGTATGTAACAATAAAATGAATAGCAGAATTTCGTCGGCCACGATATGATGGCATGTTTTACATCGTGACGAACTAACCATGTCGGTATTATCTCTGTACTTATCGTGGCTTTTTCATGTGATTCTGTATTGATCTGAAAATCAGTATGTTGCTGTTAAATTCTTACGTTTGCCTTTTTATTTAACAGCCGGAACTTTAGGAAGAGTACTAAGTTACAGGAAAAAGACAAACAGTCCAAATATTTCGCAAGTCTATGGCAAGTAGGTATTATTGTTAAGAAAATTAGAATTACTACCATAACTAGACGTGAAAAATATGTAATATTGAAACCAAAATAATGTTCTACAACAACTTGTTTTCCTTCACTGAAAACCATGAAAAATAAAACTTTATTATTGCAAAAGGAACAATAACACCATCGCGAATCACTCTTTCTATAATTTTTCACGTAAGACATCTTTTGTTAAGGGCCATCCGTCTGTTACGAATTTCTTAACAATATTTTTGTCTTCAAGAAATACGTCATTAAAGTTCTTATAGAAACAGGTGCTACTGTATTGTTTCCCTGTCTTTTGTTAGTACTTGGACACGTTTAATGTCAAACAATGTCAATTTTTGTGCTACCGGTCGCTATGCCGTCTGATGAAATATTCTTAATTTATTTTACTATTTCGTGAGATATTTTATTATTAAGATAATCTTATGTTATCATTTGATCCCACAAAACTGATGCTATTTGGCAAGTCAACTACTTGGTAGATTCTGATATAACAAATTGATTAAACGTACGAAACCTTAGGAAGATCCCATCATTGCTAAACCCGGAAAAATCCACCCTATTAGTATTTGTCCTTTTAAAAGATAAACTATAGATAAAGTAGAACCGAAAGAGGTGAGATTACGATAAACATGGGAATCACGAATGCGCCATGTGCTCGGAAATATATACGGTTGTATTAAAAGCTTTACAATACTTTAGATAAGCTAATACTTTTATTATTTTCAATGATACCATTCAGTTAGGTAAAAAAATGTCGTAAAATATTACGATGATAAAGTGAACTTTGTTTTATATTATTTCCGTGAAAATTCAGCTGTTAAAATGATGCATTTTTTATTATGTCAGACTAAAGAGGTGGTTTGAGTGTTTATTTTTCCTTTTAAAATTATTGCAAGCCACAAAAACAGTTTTTTTTATTATAAAAGAACTATAGAATGGACAATCAAAGTTCAAGGAGAGAGCAATCTAACAAAAACAAGACAAATCGTCAAGCGGTTTACCGTCAATACATAAAAGTGAACTGTTATGACATTATTGTTCATCAGTCAGTTGTAAACGATGAAAATTGCAAGAACAACATTTTAGCTTAGATGAGCAGGGTTTTAATTTTAATTTTACTTAAGTTGTTAGCCTTTAAAAGTCCATATTACTTCTTTCTAGAAGTAATATGGACTTTTAAAGGCTAACTTAAGTAAAATTTATTATTTCAAGCACATTATACAAGACGTGCATTTACAAATTCTGACATCTTGTTAATTGGAAGTACTTAATGATTCATTTTATTTCCCACTCACATTATTTTTAATTAAATGGAAAAAAATCTCACAGCAATTAAGTTGACATAAATATCTCTCATGCTAAAAATGTGCACCAATTAAGGCATCAGTTAGTTTCTCAGAAAAGAATATGGCGCTGAAACCATTATAAAAACGACTGTCAGTGCGTTCAATTAAAACATGCATATAAATCGTGATTATATCGTTTGCCATACGTACTCACGCCATAGGGGGGCTATTATTACGAGCAAACATGGATCACACACGCATTATAATTATTTCAATCAAGATCAATAGGATCAATCTAACATAACAAAATGTTATGTAACATCGCATCACTTTACGTGTATTTTCTCGCACCATTTTCCCTTAGAAGATAAAAAGGTCACAAGTACCTACTTAATCAAAGTTTAATAATCTGTGGGTCGATTTGACCCCTGTTAGTTGAAAGATAGCGATGGTGCACGAAACGTATTGATGGCCTGAGTTTACCATAATGTACCCATTAACCCGTCGATTGCTGCCTGATAAAAGATAGACTCGTCTTTTATACTCCTACGATTTAATCATCGCTACGTTTCATCTTATGTTAGGTAACTTGTGTTCAGTAACGATACCGTTAGCCTGCGTCGTCACAGGGCTGAGTAAAGGCCTCCAGGGTTAATGAGGTCGTTGATTTTGTCCAGCTTGTCCGGCCACAGGCCTGCTTCGACGCCTTCTGGCTCCAGAAAATGACTATTTTTGCCCACTGATCATTGGACAATGGGCATGCAGCAGACAGAGCCAGTCCAGTTCTACTTCAACTAGGATAACTACTATTATAATTATATAAGATACTGTGTAATATTTCTGTTTTGTTCTTAATATAATAATAATATGCTTCAATGATAGGGCACGTGTATGGTTCGTTGTCTGTAGGTTCTTGTTTAAGGAGATTGGTAATTATTGTTTTTAACCGACTTCAAAAAAGGAGGAGGTTATATGTTCGTGTGTATGTATTTTTTTTTTTTTTTTTTTTATGTATGTTACCTGATTTCTCCTCCATTTGTGAACCGATTCTCAAAATTCGGCAAATCTGTCGTGATTGCTGCAATCGCTTGGATGTTTATTGTTTATACAACATCATGACGTAACATCACGCCTGTATGATCTGAGGGGGTACGCAGATGTGTACACCCAGATTTGGACAGTAAGATATTATGTAATGTTCCATTTATTGGGGATAAATAAAACCTATTATTTGTTTGGGAACAACTAAAAATGGAAAAATAAAAAACTTTTTGCAAAAAAATAAAACCGACTTCAAAAACACAAAAAAGTGAAAAATAAACTTCACAAGAAAAAGCAGCTTCTGAAGTCGGTGGCAAAGAAAACGAAATCAAACAAACAAAATGTCACCGACTTCAGAAGCTGCTTTTTCTTGTGAAGTTTATTTTTCACTTTTTTGTGTTTTTGAAGTCGGTTTTATTTTTTTGCAAAAAGTTTTTTTGTATAATTGACTTATAATTATGTATATTACTGCGTAAGGACTGGGTGGACCGCATGTTAAAATGACGCCTCGAACTTGGCCCTAAAACGGTCTTTCCTAAGCTCTTCGGGTGCGGTCGTAAATTTTATTAAAAGCTTTATTTATGTTCTTTATACCTCGAAAATACCACGCCGCTTATACAAGGTTACGTTATCGAGCAGACTGCACCGATTCTCTGTATGGCGAACGCGTCGAGCAAATGTTCGGACGACCGTTTCTTTAGTTTTTATATCAATGTTTGTATTAGTAAAAATACAACATAAACATTTAATACTACGTTTGCTACTTTAGGGACTGTTGCATAGCAAAATTTATAGACAGGAAGATTTGCTTTAGTAATAATAATTGAATCATAAAGTTCAGTTGTATCACGTTCACGGTCTCCAAATGTGAAAAAAAACGTTATTTTTATCGTAATTACACCAAGACTTGAGCATTCAATAAAAACTGTTTCATTCAGAGATCAAGGATCTTAGCGGGTTGTTGAACTTACTCTTCTTAGAACTAAATGGGAATATACTCGCGTAACGCCTTTTTTGTGTAAAGCTTTTTATTTTTTATAAACAACCTGTGTAAGTGTAAAACCGCTGACAGTAAGATTATTCTCTTTTTGAATTAATTCCTTCTTTCATCGTGTTTGAAATAAATCTGTCGTTTTCTAATTACCTTCTATAATTTTGGTAAAAAGGTTTATTTTTGTACGGCGTTTTTCATATTTTTCTGTTTCTGTAACACGTCATTTATTTTTGTTTTTTGACTTACAGGAATCAGTTTCACTTTAAACGCATTCACACATAAATTGTGAGGTTATACAACTGTGGCGACAGCGACATTTATCGCAACACATAAGAATTAATGACAAATCCTACATCGCGTTATCAAAGTTATCCGCGACATTAGCTCATCTAAAAAATCCCGACTTACATATGTCAGGCAGTTAGCCCACCAGACACAACACCCGCATGGTCGGAGGATTCTCTCTTTTCTATCCCCAAACAGCCATTGAAACCATTTGATAAATTGCATAAGCCGTGGTAAATTGCTTCACCCATTAGTATTATTTTTGTAATAAAACAGGTACCTAATACAAATTACTAGTAGAAAAAAACCTCCAATCGAGTTGGGTCATTTTGGATGGTTGGGGGTTTATTGCATAGCTAAATTATAATTTTTCGTAAGCCACTTCAGCCCAAAATTGGCGCAAAACAGTGACGTTTTTCAGTTGCGTTTTTCAATCACGTGTTTTTGTACGTTAATAGTAAACAGTTTTAGTTATGAAACACTTCACTCAACCTTCACGAATTTTTTGGCGCCAGTTCTAGTCTAGGTTTACTTACATCTTTTTTAACAAATTCCTTAAATTTATTAATTTTTTTTTTGGTTAATGTGTCATTTTCGAGTGTTCAGTTGATAGGCTTAATACAATGTAAATAACTTTGATATGGCTATTAGACTTTTTCACTGACTTACTCGTAGTTAAGATTGTTTTAATTAAATTACGTTTTTAATTAGAATTACCATGAAACGCCCTGAAAATAATTTACCAAACGAAAAAAAAATTGATGGTACTGAGTTTTTTGTGGCAACATATCCAGAATTTAAATACGTTTGGCAATGCTAAAACTGATTTAATTATTTTAACACTAATCACCATTCGCCTAGCCTTTTCTCAACTATGTTGTGGTCGGCTTCCAGACTAACCGGATGCAGCTGAAAACCAGTATCTCACATTGAGCGACTGCCTATCTGATATATTTTACACAAATCAACTGTGAAAATGTTTAGGTACTACAGTTCTTGGCTTCGAGAGCACATAATTTTACAGTGATATAAGACATTTCGGTGGAAGCAGCAGGAAAAATATTTTATAAACTCCAGAGAGAATCCAAGCCATTGAAAAACCTAGTCTAATATAAAATTGGTGAGTCACTAGTCGTAGGTACAGGAACCGATGACATTCCAATATAACGATGAAGTTCACATTACATTATATCTCTGTCTATATCTTAAAGGGCAATGACAATAAAATAAAAAAGATCATAATGAACGCAGGTGCGTAACCGGCCGTCGAACTCGAAAGGTAAACTGCACATGAGTAAATAAAAGACCGTAAGTCTATGTTGCCATCATCCTTTGTATTATAAATCTTGGTTTATATAGAAACTGTTTTCTGTAGTTATTGTTTTAAGTCATTGTGATCAGAGGTTTGATTTATTTGCTTGTTATTACAAAAACAACATGTAATTTGCTCTTCTAAACAAATATTATAAAGGTCTTGAAAAGTTTATGCCAATTTTTTGTTTCAAAAAGGTTTCATTCATTATTTGCCTTTGCAAGACAGCTTCATTTAATAATTATTCTCAGTTGTGTAAATGATTTCAAAAGAAACCTCCTTTTTTATATTACCTTTTCAAAGTTCCATAAATGAATTTATAGGTAAGTAACCTATATTAATTTATGTTCCTGAACATTGCCAATGCTTGCTTAGAAATTGGCCTCTAATTTAATCACACGTCTAGCCAATTTAATAATATTCCATAGATTGTTCTAGTCTTATATCTAACGTAACTCTCTCAACATGTAAATTAGGAATCATGATTTTAAATTAATAGCCATTTGCCTATGATTACTTTCAAAGCCGATTATGTTCTACTGTGCTAGAAACCCGGTGATAATAAAACTATTTTATCTTTTCCTTTACCTACTTATTTACCTACTTACCTGATACTTATTTAGGTAGGTATAGCTGTGCTAGAATCGTTTGGTACGTGGCGAGAATCGGAACTAACACCAAATCAATATTTATTGTTTTAATGGTTACTGATAGAGTCTCTCTAAACACGTTAAGTATTTTATAGCGGCAAAAGATATTGTTGCATTTCAGCATAATAATAATAATTAATAGGATGTTACTGAACCTTGTGGCGTATCCACCGGGATGCATTGTGTACATAATAAAAAGTTAGTGTGGCCATAAAAATTATAAATCCGCCAGTTTTAAACCACAAAAATGTATAACAAATGATAGCTTAATATCTCATTAAAATTTGCAAACAAAAATACCTCCCCAAAAAATAACCTCAAATTAAACTTTTGACATTAATAACCTCTTTGCGTGCGAAGACATAGAACAGCGCAAAGCCACGCATTTCTGCTATAGCGAATTAACATATTTACGATTGGCAACACCGCAGACCGGGCGAGACGACCGTTGCTTTAAAAAAAAAACTCAAGGGCATGAGTCGAGGACCCATAGATTCTTGACCTCAAAATCGTGCGTGACTGCTCGCGTGATCACAAAATGTTCCTACTACGTTACTAGAACGTTTACCCTACCCAATGTTCCCGAAAGACCAGTTGCCAAATTGGAATTTAAGACCACTTTACATGGGTGTGGTACCTATATGGCCTTAATTTGCGAATGAGACCAGGTTAGACATGATTATTCGATTACATTATGTTTTATTTTATTGTAGTGGACTTAATTGGAAAATTATTTTTGGGTTATCTATGTTGCCTAGATAAAGTATATTTTTAACACAGACTTGATGTGTTACATAGATACAAAGTCAGATTTTCCACGCAATAAGCGACACCTTCGTATTTGGTCAGTAGTGTCAGGGTTTTTTATCGCCCATGAGTTTTGACTGGGCTTTACATCCTGTCGAGAAATACTTCTCGGGCATGCTGGTTTCCTCACGATGTTTCCCTTCACCGAAGCAAGTGATAGTTATACAATACGCACGTGCTTCGAAAAATCAGAGAAGCCTTGGGTTTGAACTCGGGACTTTAGATTTAACCTGTTGACCGTCAGCTAACATTGCTTGAATGTCTTATGATCCACCGGGTGCTCATAAGGACACTCGAGTGATTAACAGTCCAACTGATACCACTGTACCTAATTTAACGACAGTATTAAAAGTTAGTTTGACATTTTCAAAGCTCATTTACCTACATCAGTTAAATCTGATATTACAAAACGGTTATTCTAAAAGACAAAACCGACATTTAAGTATTTATTTTTATTGCAGCCAGATGCCAATTCCAGCATTATCACTTTTAGACTACCTACCTTGAAAGTTTAAGACTGCATTTTAAAAAAATCACCACGTGGAACGATCAACGCATGTGGAAGATGTTAACAATGCAGCTGTAAAAAAATAATATTTAGTAGGTATAATTAAAGCCATTGTTGTGATAAAAATAGATACCATTTGTATAATAAAAATGCATGAGACACATCACTTATATCGATCTATTAATAACAGCTTCTTGCAATTAATCTAGCTGTCAAGAATGAAAAAGTGGTTACATTACAAAAGGGACAATGACAATCTTCTGATAAAGGATAATCTTGGGAAGGAAAGAGTACCATAAAATTAAAGTCTAATAAATCTTGATAAAGCTTACTGTTGAATTAAAATAGTAATGTATGTTCCGAAATGTTTGGATGAATTGTTAGAATTTTTCACAAATCTGTATCATATATCAAAGAGATCAAGAGCAATAAAACAAAGCTTCCTGATTTATTTTTTCGTCGCCCCAAAAAAATATACGTAACAACTGCTTAAAATCACTCATCTGAAGTAAACCAGTCATTTACCTACTCATACTTTTGTTTACATCGATATCTAGTGGTTTGTACAAACACTTTGTTTATTTGGCTTCAATATTCAAGAATACCAACGTTTGAAACTTTGAATACACGCCAAATGCACATTTTGCCAAATGAAATAACAACCCAGACAAAACTACTCTTATGTGCTTCCATTCCATTATGTATGTCGTCTGAAGTCTGGGGTTAATTTCACCCACAAACAAACTTAGTATTTTCAGGTAAAACATTTTGAAATTACACAATAATAAAGCTTATTACTGTAACATTTAACTCAAAATTAGCATAGCAATACGACATCGCACCAGCAATTGTAACGTGGTCACCCCGATTTTGCATGCTGGTGAAAGACAAGCCAAAAAAGAAATTAGTCACGGAACATTTGAAAAGTATGTTTCGTTATTTTCCGCGGTTGTTCAGTACCTAGCTACAGTGATTAATAATAACAAAGAACCTAACTAGACGAGAGATGAAAAATAGCATTTGGGTTTTGCATTCGAAATGTTACATGGTCAAAGTGTTTTGAAAATAAATTATTCAGTATCGTTTTCGTTTTCTTCCAATAGTCATTCCATAACCATTGATCACTCTGACCCTCATATATTATTTTTATTACGCAACGATATCTCTCTTTTAGAACAGGTTAACGTCCAGATAATCCAGTTACATCACATTGACGTCATATAGAAACGTTCCCCTCAAAAGAAATGGGTCAGTATTCTGTTCTCTGCGTCAAACATCAATTTGTGATAGATACTGCCCAATTTATATTTGCAGTTACCTAGAAATGATCTAATGGAGTATGACTTTGGGAAACCGGGCAGGAAAATCATTTGTAAGCGACCAAGTAGTTGGAGAGTATCTTCAAACGTTTAGACGGCAGTATTGAATTGGTTTATTGTAATCGTTTGTAGTTCTTGGAGAAAAAATATAAATTTTTAGGTCACCTAGATTTTGCAGTTTACTTTAAAGGTAATTGGAGATTGTACACGTCACTACCTGCCCTAATTTACGAGTATTCTCAGAAACTTTTGAGAACAGGCAAACTGGATGTGCGTATTGTGAAAATTCTAAATATTTTACGAGTCACGATATAAACTGGTGGACGTCAAAACATAAACTTATGGCCAAGAGGCAAAGTAGCCAAGATTGCTGGGACATTAAAGAGTTGAAAATGTATTGCAGCCGAACTAGTTCCGATGTCACGGCTGAACGCATTTAGCAAATGACGATATTATTCAGAAGTCGATGAACTAGTTTAAACAAATGAAACGCGCGCTCATATATTTTGTTCATAAAGTACACCAATCCACGCTTATTTAGAGATGACAAAAATACTAGTTGTACAGTTAATGCAATAATGTACCCAATTTACGTTGTGCTATAATCTCAAGATAGAGGATTTTAGTTTCAGTTCTTTGGACCAATTTTAGGCGGTGTGTTAATATTTACTAGTCTACAAGTCCTCTTTTTAATCTAATATTTGATATCGGAAGCATTGACAAGACGAATCTAAGATACGCGATAAAGACATGGCCCACATAGAACACAATGATAAATTGTCACCATGAACTAAATATGGAACTGACACAGTGAGCATCCGCGAAAATTAAACTAAAATAATATATGAACAGTTGAAGCTCGTCTAATACTTAGAAATGAAGACATTTAAATTACTAGTTATCCGGTTTGGCAAATACTAGATGTTCTCACAGACTTTGATGATGTTATCTAGACAGTTCATAATAATTAATTATGAGTTATGAAAATTCGACATAAGTAAAACTGTTCAAAATAAAATGAAGTAATTTTAATTACGCAAATTATGTTTTTCGCATATTATATTTTTTAATTTCTTGTAGGTAGAGTTTTCGTTACTAAATGTGACTTTCAAAATATTTTGTAAAACCAATAAGTTACCAGAACTTTTAAACCATATTCATACGAGTTGTATTATTACCCAGTTGGTAACGGATTACGTCACAGTGCCGGCTAAGATATAGTTAGATAATAGGTATACATACTAACCCGTCGGTTACCAAGGGCGATATAAAACTGGTGATATGCCAAGACATTTCATTTTATATCACTTACGCAAGATATGCCTACTGATCTTATTACAGCGAGCATTGTATTACGAAATAATCTGTACCCTTACCATATGTAAGGGAATGCGGGTTGTTCGCAAGAGATACCGCGGCCTCGACATAAAGGGCTAAGAAGGAACATGGGTGGTTTTTAGTCAGTAGAAGTCAGACACTCCCTTTCGCTCTGCCCAAGAGCGGGAGGGGTAATTTGGTAACTTTCCACCCGTCAAAAAAAAAGGGGCTAATCTCCGGAACTAATGATTTAATTCAAAAAATTCTTTCACTGGCAGAAACCTACACTATTTGTGTGGTCTATAAATTATATTTATTTCATGCATATTAGCCGATCTATCATAATTCTCCCAGACGAAGTCGCAGGTTTAATGCTTGCCTATTTACATTGTTACACAGTCATTTTAATCATACATAGAAAAAATACAACAGTCAACAAATATAAACAATATGTTGGGTACGTCAATGCTAATGTGGTAAGTACTTTGTCCGATTTTATGGGCACTACGTCACATACGGCAATCCAATCCGTCAGTAGCCCCAAGGTCTGTCAATGTCCGAAATATTGCCTCTAATAGTTTCCACGTGGTTTACTTTATACCCTATTGTAGTTTTACGGCCACTTCTAAAATTTATTTACTACAAAACCAACGGGTTTTCTCAATTTCCGACACCTGTTTGACGGTAATGATAAATTTAATTTACGTGCATATATTTCACACGTAATGGGCGTGTCGAACTGTACCCATGTCATTTGTACCTACAAGCGCTGTTGCTAGCCGATTGAGACGGTAGTCGTCTTACAATGGTGGCATAATGGGTCTGTATGGGGTTCATCTTACGGTTTACATCCCGAACATAAAGCGGTATCATCTATAGGACATGTCTGTTTATAATATATAAGACAAAATATTATGAAAAAAACGCTTTCTCCGTTCTTATAAACTAATGCTTACTGTCAGTCACGTCATCCAAAATCACTCCTGTTTGTACAGATGTTAAAAACTCCGAAGGTTAAAATCGGAAAATATTAAATACTCGTAATTTGTTCACTCAAGTAATGGATTTCAGACGTGGAGAGGTATAATTTATAGTACGTTAATAAACTATTTTTGTAAACAAAAACAACGTACAATAGTAAAATAACTAATATGCACTTTACTGTAAGGTATGGAGATAAATAACATCACCACTTGTCTTCGAACAACATCCATCGTCTCTCCAACAATGAAGAACGAATTCTTGCCAATGTAATTGTAATTTACACAATTGGTGATAGATCAGAATAGATCCGTAAAAGCATTAGAGGAGTTAAACCTTGTAATTTTCATACAGCATGTAAGTTACTATATTTTCATCGATTCTCATCATCCGCCTATAACCTACACATTTATCATCATCATCATCACCCACAGCCTGACCTGACCTGAGACCTGACTTCATCTACTACTGGGTTCTTCAGACAATGTGGAATTTTGGCTGATTTCAGAATGTCGTTCAATTTGTTAAAGAATAAGAAGCATTTTGGCCCACCCTAGCTGGACCATCAAAATAATCTAATATAATGTACACAAATGTATTTTTTTAACAATTATAGCACCCACATTCATTACCACTAAGAAGGAATCTTCATTACCCCCATATTTCTTCGGAACAAGCATTTGGAAGTACGCAATAAATTACGAGTGAATGTCTGAACTATAAGAAGTGTTACAACAGCCACATTATAAATCTAGGTTTCAAAAACTCGAGTACGGGGCTTTGTTTATAATTTTGTATGTTTGTTTAAAACAAAAATGTAACCAGCTTCCGTGTGCAATCTAGAACTGTTATCGCAATTTGGAGCACATATGGTTTGTTCGATTTTTCTTCTTTTTGGGGTAAACAATTGCCTGTCGTTTTATTTGTTTCTTTAACTTTGAACATTTGTTTTGAAAACAGAAAACAGGAATTTCATTTGTTGTGGAGGCTAATGAACTTCGATTGAAACCGTGTTATAGTATCAATGTCAATTTGAATGATGCTGTAGTTCCAAGCAACAGTCTAGCAACACTTTTATCAGGTTATCTCCTATACGTAACTCTAGCAAATGCACCGTAAACTTAGCAAAATACATGCTGCTAATTTATGAAAACAGACAGGTACTCAAATAACACAAAGCAAAAATTTTCCTTAAAGTTATATAAATTTAAACGTAAAATATGAACTGCTAAGGTGATAATCATAAACAGATATAATTGGAACAGTGTAGTTAAAGCCCCATGACAAGCAACAATGGCTTCTATTTACATAGTCGTAAATACTGATAGAGGTTCAATAGTATTTGTAATAATAGATACACGTGTCGAGGCAATTATGATAAAAGTAGTTGTTAAGAACTTTGTATCCTCGTAGCTGCACGCAAACATTGGCTAGGTGCTGTTTAAACTGGATGATGAATAAAAGTATGAATAGCTATAAAAACTGAATTGGCATCCTGATAAACACAAAACAGACTAAATTCGAAAGCATGCCCTTCATTAACTCCATCTTCTTCTCCTATAATAGGATAATCGCTTGTGACTGCTTCATTAGTTTGTTTGTTATTGACATTTGTGTCTTTCGCAATTTGCGTTGCTGCTTCAAGATGAGTTGGTTCAATATTTACAGATATTACGAACCCTCTTTGAAAACTTCACTCTTCGGATTGACATCAGAATTGCTATTATTTTTCACAGGAATAACTCTCGTTCAAAATAATGCTTGGTCTCTAGCATTTAAATATTGTTGATTTATTCTAAAAACCCTCAAACCGTGTGTTTATTCTGGCCACGAAAGTGTTTAACCGTTTTCTGGATGTGCTCAAATTATTTATTTTCATAACATCAGGAATATGCAATTATTCATTTTAATTTCCTGAATTAAAGTGGGATATTAAACAGATTGGCACAAGCGATGTTTTGACTGTAACCAAGTTTTAATTTTAATATAAATTTAAATCACGTTTTAGGTTCACGTGCACTTTGATTCGAAGATTTCCATTAGATATTATGTGGTGAATAATTTATCGCATTTATTTGGAGGGGTGACAACTTTTGAAAACTATCATCGAATATTCGATTGAATATTAATAGACCGAAATGTTGGTACGAATATATTAGACAAATGTGGGTGGGACTTAATAATAACCGATAGGTGAGTATATCAAGACATAAAGACGTGCCGGTTTTTTAGGTTTTAATGTTGTATAATATTTGATAATAGCTCGAATACTAGAAATCTAGTTTTGATGACACCAGGATATTACGATGACACGAAAAATCAACAAAATACGAATCAGATACCTTATCAAGGGTTTTCGTTCCTTATTTTACACAATTTTCAAAACATTAAATCACTATTAGATATGCAAAATACGAAGCCTTTCTGTAGGAGCCATGTAATAACAATAACACAATGCGCTTTATTTTTATTTTAACAACGGTAAAATGTACCGTTTCCTCTAAATTATAATTTTAAACCAGCACGACAGGCAGCCATTTTCTTTTACTACGTTTTATTTTAAACTCGTTAGGAGGACCGGTAGAATAGATAGTAATTTCACTAAACTATTGATTTCTGTCTCATAAATAATTAAAGTTTTGTTTTATACTTTGGTTGGCGTCAAAGCAGTCGAGACTATAGAGGTCAAATGTCCGCAGACTGTCCTCATTCCGTAGCAAAGCAACATTTAATTTAAATGACACCTTGAACTTGAACTAAACTCAATGTAAAGATTACAAAAATGCTAATAGTAACCGTTATTAATAGTAAAGTGGGAACGTAAACATTGGTTTAAATTGTTGTCCTCATGTAAACATTCCAGAATAAATAGATAAACTTACAATTGTTACAATGCATCGGATTTGATTAATTAATTACATTTATAAATATTCACAAAGGTACATAGAATCTGTTCAGCCGCATAAGTACATCCCTCGACGTAAAAGATTTAGGGAAACGAAAATGGTAGAAAGGTCTTTGCCCAGGAGAGGCCACAGATGCCGAAACAATAAAGTTGTTGACTTATAACCACACTGCCAGACAAAGACCTCGCTTCACGCTTCAGAACTCAATGATACAAATGACTTGCCAAAGAACCAAATTCGCAGAATAAAGCTCATATAAATATTTTTGATAAAGATTTTCTAGCTTATAACCATGGTAAAGAATATAATCAAACTATCAGCAAATCACCCTAAAATACGAATTTTACCAGTACCAGAGACTCATGGAGCAGTCTGGAAGTCTTCAGCGTAAACTCACATCATCAAATGTTATAATAAGAGCCGATGAAAGTATTCTGTCACTTATCTTATTTTTATTTAGGCTAACGTGGCGTGATCATCGATATACTTTTATTTAATCTTTGCGAAATGAATTATTGGTATAACGTCTTATTTATTTTAAAAATACACGTCGTGTTAGACTGTCTGGCAACTGGGTCTCGGTCCAGACAGACGAAAACTTGGCCATCCGTGATATGACCAATTAAATTTACAAATCCCAGATTTCTTGGAACCGCTTCAATGGTCCCAATCTCTCTTTTCAATTTCTCCCGAGTGAAGATGGGTGATTTTGACATTAATGAGAAGGCAGTAAATTAAAGAAATTCGTGTTTATACATTTGTTTTTAGCACTAAAATGAGAACCTATAAAAGATGTGTTATAGCTTCTTATTGTTGTTTCTAAGCTTATTCATACAGAAAGTACAGTATATTATTATCTTCAATAACTATTGACATAACTAACATTAATAATACTTTAGTCTTGAGCTAATGTTAGTTAAAGAAAGTGTTGTTTACGGAAGTTGTAGCGAAGGAAGAGAAACTCGCGTCTCTGGTAGTAAATCCTATAATTACTAGCAGTATCTTCATATCTACAGATTTTATCTTTTAATATTATATTAATAAAGGAATGTGAGAGGTTTCGTGATGATAGTAGTTTTACCGCCGTAAAAATATTTTCAATCTTGTATAAACACAGGTATTTCAGTAGCACGGCTAACAATTTTATACAGTATAAAAATCAATTTCCTAGTTTCGAAACTACGTAGAAATAATTAAACTTGTATTTTAGTCATGTCTACGTCGTAGAAACCCAATTAACCAACTGGTACCTATTAAAACATACAAAGACGTAATTAATTCCCTGATAATTAAACTGGAAAGGTTTTTAACCTAGTCGACATGGTTCGGTTTTATTTTAAAAGTTACTTATTAATGTACGATAACACTTAACTAATTAGTACTTTTTTGTAAAACGTTAAAGAAGTAGCGAATTTGGTAAGCCAAATTATAAGTTTGTTATTATAAGAAAGATTACTAAAAACACGGGTTTTTTGTAACAGTACATGAATATTAAATCAGACTGTGTTAGTAGTCAATGCCAGAGGGCATTGACTACTAACAAAATGTTTTCTCGAATTATGAGGTAGGCAAGCGAGAGCGCTTGCCTACCTCATAATTCGAGAAAACATTTAAAGTTTAGAGTAATTCTGAACATTTACGTTGATCCATGTATTCCTCTCTCCATAGGACAGAAAAGGTAGATGATACAATTCATACTTCGTCATTATGCAATCGAAAACAAGACAAATAATCCAATCAAAACAAGACTCCAGTCGAAAAACAAGACTATTTCTGCAAGAAGAGCTCATAAATTAAATGCACCGCTA
Organism: Diarsia brunnea; assembly: GCA_949774965.1. NCBI lineage: Eukaryota > Metazoa > Arthropoda > Insecta > Lepidoptera > Noctuidae > Diarsia > Diarsia brunnea. The sequence continues at coordinate 10,715,758 of OX459003.1, read as the reverse complement.
ACGTAAACATGTATAAATACAATAAAATTTACGATGACTGTACTCAGACTGCTCGTCGACTTTACATCCGAGGTTCCTGTTTCACATCACATCTTCGTTATGATTTATTGGGACTGCATATGGTGTTGTTCATTTATGACTCATCATAGAAAACAGATTCTATAGTTTAAGAAAAATACTGCGATTAAATTGCTGGAGTTTGCAGAAATTAGAAACGTCTGTCTACCTAAAGAAAAGTACTTTTTTCCTGTACTGCTACTGGGAAGTTTACATCTGATAAAGTTTTGAGTCATCTTGAGTTTATGGTTTGAAAAATGCATACACGATTGCCATAAAAAAACATAAAGAAGCCCTGAGGTCATTTTCCTTAATGTCAACTGGTCTTGTGATATAACTTATCTTAGGTCTTGGATAACCTTTTGAAACGACAAACAAAGGACTAGAAATGGGTTTACCTAAAATTTTAGTAATTAGGCAAACTCTCAGTCTAATTTTGTTTTCATGGTATATTTCGTAATGATTTACATACGATCTTTTCCCAGTAAAACCCAACGTAATTGCGATGTTGGCACACGAGAAGCATAAATCAAAATCGAAGAAAAAACTAGCATCAATAGATCCAGCGCTATTTGTGCATGTGGAACACATCAAACGTTCAATCGTTACGATCAAAGATGCGGCTACTTCGAGCACGTACCGAATCTGATTCGTAAATCTTTCGAATCGATTACAATAATCGATTACAAATCAAATGCAACAGACCTACTTCCGATACCGATTCATCAAATCGAATGTTGTGTGTTTGTGAGTTTGTTCACCTGTTTGTTTGTGTGTCTCGTTGGAGTTCAGTGACTCACAATAAAACGGTCCTCCCGTTAATTTTGTACACAGACACATTTGGAACGTTCATCGTGTCGGTAGTATTAAAGTGTCCTATCTCTTTCTTATTTTATCGCTGTCTGCCATTTCGATGTCAAACAATAATAATGCACCTTTGTGTAACCCGAAACGGCGCGGCGGAGAGTAGTTAACCTCTTACCAGACTGTGCCGTTTCAGCTCATTTTTCCTCATTCAGGTTTGGCTAACGAACGTTGGCGTCAAATAGATACAAATATTGTAGGTTATATGAGCGACTGTTTGGAAAAGGCCACATTTCAAAACACATTCAAGAAATAAACACATTAACGTAGCTGAAATCCGATTAAACTGAAAATACGAGTTTGAACGCACTTATTTTTCATTTACGGTGTACAATAAAGCCGTGGTTGATGTCCAGCCAGCGTCGTCTTCAAGATCAGAACCAAAATAGACAATAATTCAAACAAACTAGACTTGTGCTGTTCAATAAACAGTATGTGTTACAACGTGAGATTACAACCGTGTTGCAAGGTCTGACAGACAATCTGGCAATGTCAATCCCATGTACCTCACCTCGATGTGGAGTAAATATTTAGTTTCCTATTCCATGAAATAGTTTTCCGAACATCCTGAATTAGCTAATATTGCGCAGAGGATTGAAATAGTTATTGAAATAACTACCTGAAGAAGCAGTTAACTAATTTCTACGAGAGATCAAGAAGTGGTCAATATTGATGCGATTGGGGTGCCCGAAGAGCAGATGAAGAAACCAGTTTTAGGCGCAACCTATCAGCTATGCTTTACTTACCACAGAGCAGTGGTAACCACATCTAACATTGCGACTTGATGCATTGACTTAACAAAAAAAAACGATTAACTTTACATTATGTTTTCAAGCCATCGTATCTATATAACATCTTTCTTTTAACATCTTTGCGCAGTCAATATTGTCCACGAATTACAAGTTCTACATAACATTTTAGTAGAAAGTTCACAAAAACATGAGTCGTGACAATTTATTTATTAGCAATAACTCTTGGGCGCTGGCTATTAGACTAGAAACGCTTGCCACACGCAGACCCAAATGTCAGGATTGACGTCATAAGGGGAGTAGCTAGCGAACTAAATATACAAAGCCCGTTAATAAAGATGGAAGCGTGAAGCGTATGAGGTAACAGTGCCGTGAAATGTCACTTCACACCGACCTTTCAACTGGACCTTACCTGTCACTTTGACGTGAGTGACAGGTAATTTAATAATGACTTTTTGAATACTTTAACCATCAGGGGGATGAAGGAGGACGTTTGAAGGTAGATATTGTAATTACCACCTAAAATATTTAAATAAATTTACCTAAACAATCGAAAGCTGACGGGGTTTTTTGTTAAAGTTTTTATAATAAATCTTAATCATGCTTTTGCTAAATTTTTACCTTATTTACGATTCCGGGGGTTTTATTAAAATAACATCATCAGTGAAACTTGTATTGAATAAGGGCCCGCCGTAAGAACTTTATAATAATATGATCTACCTTTACGATTTTGCTAATTTACTTATACATACAGATACTTAAATGTTTTAATAACCTAACGACATGAAGAAGGTAGTTTGAGTACAGCACCCAAAAATCCGACAACCTTTTGTACTGCATCACTGAGTTGAAGAGACCAATTAAAAGTGATTTACGATTCTGAAATAACTTAAAAACCACTCTATATCTTATTTCGTCATACGTAGTCCAAACTGCATTCAGAGTCCAGAGATGCGTTCTAAAAAAACCTAACCAAAATAGTCTGGCAGTGGATGTAGGGCGCTTCTGACGTCATTGGTAACCCAGTCTCGAAATGCATCGTCCCTTCCGACGTTGATACACGTGTGCCCTAATTAAATTTTATGACTTGCTTCATCATCAATGTGATGTCGATGAGAGGAATCATTAAAGTTATGGGAGAGATTTTAATCTTGGATTTTATTTCACTTTTTACTGCATGTAATTTTCGTAGGTCCTTTTTTACTGCCATGTTACACATCAGTAAACGAAGAGACTGTTATTGATGCATTTAGGTTAATTACTTTGATTGAAATTTCGTAAGTCATCTGCGCCTTAAGTTGCATTCGGTGTCTTAAAAGCTTGAGTAGTCTCGTGGGTTGAAACAGGAAATGATTGTGATCGATTTTATACTTCGGTTTGATCTCCAATAATAGAATCGACCGGAAACTTTCATGTAATCGACTTAACTCCTACTGAATCCCTCTCGTTTATCGACAGTCTTTACCGTTGGGTATTCCGGAAATCGTAAAGAGAAAATGCTAAGTGGATTTTTTGTTTCTGATTTATTACAGCATTACCGTCAAAATACTTGTCTGACTACTGACGGAAACTCAATAATGCGAACTATCTGTAAAATATCTCAAACAGTTTACTTATTATTTTGGGTAGTAGTAAAAATTGATTGATTGTAACAGAAATTAATATATACTAGAGAAAATAAACACTGAAACAGTCCGCACCAAATATGAGCTTTACTAAAATATCTGCTAATTGTACCTACGTGCGTAAAACCAACGAGTTTTGCGTATCATCCTATCATTACTCAATAAATCTGTTGGTAATTCTACACATACAGGTTAAAGATTTTCTCAGTAATGTTTATTATCTTAATGCTAATTTCAACAGCCAATTCAGACGTAAGTTTAACAAAACTGTTCGATCGAAGATTTATATTCAACAGTCTATAAACCGATTTATTTTGAGACCCTATTACCTTTACCGATTTAGAAACAGACGTGAGAAACAGACAGGATAGCAAAAACATATTAAAAGGTAATAAAACTGTTTATATCTGCATTTTAATATGTCACATGTGCCTTGAAGTCTACATTGTACAATTGACGTAGGTAACACAGAGAGAAATCATGATGACTAAAAGATTTGTCGCTTTCTCTGCCAAACATAATGGGCTATATTTAGAGCGAGACAATTCATTACCACTTCATTAATTTCATAGTGTCTATCTATACCTTTCGTCATTCTTGGCAGGCTTGGATTCAAATGATTTACAATATATGTATAAGTTTTCAATATCATTAGCTATTTCAACAAGTTCCTTATTATTGTCTCCTTTAACTTTTACAATAGGTTATATCTCAGTGTCAACTATAATATCTAAAACGTTGTCCAGTATAATAAATGCATCGTGCACCGTCGTTGTTGCTATATTTGTTTTTGAATAAATAACCAGTAATGATGTTTTCTCAATATGTTTGAAGTTGAAAGGAGGAAAAGCTTGAAACGTGTGTCATGTTTGGTTTCTAGTGATCATGCGCATGTTGTTAAGTGGTTAAACGACTTATAATATTGTTAATAACAAATATTATTATTTTTTTTATTTTTGTTAAGAAAATTTATCCTTATTATTTTCCTTTCGATGTCTTCGTAAACACTTCACCACCAACTTCATTCCAAGGTAAATTCAATTTTAAGGAAGGAAGAAAATTCGATATTTTATTTTCGAATTTCGCACATTTATAGCCATCTTGTCACTAATAGCATATTACTGATTTTGCACCCGAAAAACTGATACGTTAAACAAATATAAATTCGTCTTACAAGTGTCCCAGCAAATAATAAAACTGTCTTTGTCCTGTTTTTCTTCAGTCTGCCGGAACACCGCACGTTTAATTTGGCTTCAAAGAAAACAATAAGACAGACAAGTTTTACAAATGTACGGTTTACGTACATTATGGACATTTACGTACGTTCTGCGTAAACGCCTTGAACGCTTCATGCGTTGTATCGTCCGCAATAAGTTTTCAAAATAAGCTTTCGTCCAAGCAATTTTAAAATTTGTATCGCTGCGGTAAAGTTTAAATTAACAGGATCGTACTTCTAAAAGTTAATGACTGTTTGCGTTACTCGGTTTTGTTGTTAGTTCACGTGCAAAAAAGGCACGTTTTTCGCAATTGTGGATTTAAGAATCATTTGTCATGTATACTACTACTACTCGTAGTTTTTTCAGCAAAAAATATACCATATTCCAAAGAAAATTAACACCGTCAATAACTAAAATACGGGGATTTCTCTTTGCATTTATTCGCAACTGATAAGACATGTTTCAAATGCATTGAATAGGTATCGTTCATACAACATTTTCGCTGTCACGGTCATCTTAAATTCTTTAGCAAATTGGCCATTACAAACATGAGAAGTCTGAATACCGTAGACGATCCTTATGTTTCTCAGAGCAACTCTTATGACCATCATTGTCAATCAAGGGTGGAGTTTGGGCTGCGGGTTGTTCGCAAGAGATACCGCGGCCTCGACATGAAGGGCTAAGAAGGAACATGAGTGGTTTTTAGTCAGTAGAAGTTTGACACTCCTTTTCGCTCTGCCCAGAGCGGGATTATACAGATTATTTGATGATTTCCCCAAACCTAAAAAAACAAAAAGGGTGGAGTTTCAAGGTGCCGAGTTTGATATCTGGATAATGTCTGCCACCATGAACATGGAACTTTTTAAAGAGCGGACATGATGCCGATTGATGACCTCTGCTTGGGTGAAAATAGAGAAATCGAACTTTTCTTTTAGAAACTGTATCTATCTCTTAAGCTTAAATTTTTATTAGCTATTTTAATTTAGTTCTTTGCACTTGTATAAAATGTAAATTTATATAAGTGTAATATGTTTTATGTATGTATATGTATGTATTTATTGTATATAATTATGTAAATGGTACACCACAGGCTACCTGCAGTATTGTTACTCCTTCTCCCATATATCCATCCAAAGGTTGTCTTTAAAAAAACGCTTTAAGCGATATGACCGCCCATTGTGTCACCCCTTGTAAAATGTTTTACTATTGTTTTTTTGTAATTTTTATGGTGTACATAATAAAGAGTTTTCTATCTATCTATCTATCTTTCCCAGACATAGACCTAGCTAGATCGATAATTTTGAGCCTCGTAAACGGATATTAAAAATTTCATCGAAATCTTTACAGCCCTTAGAGAACAGGATTACAAGTAAATATACACATAGTAGTATAACACAACATAACATCACGTAAGTAACACAGAAGGGTTAGATAGAGGTCCACTTACTAATACTTTCACGAGTTATGTTTTTGAGTAATATTATTGTCTTTGTTTTTTGTTTGTTTGTGGGTACTTCGCATTTATTTCATCATAATTTCTTACTCATTCAATGCAGAATTTTATATCCATTTATTTATGGCTTTTATTGTATTTAATCCATTTATTTTTAGCAACTGAGATATAAAAATGAATACCTATAATAATTTAATTTCTTACTCATGCAACGTAAAATTTTATTTCCATCTATTAATGTCTTTGATTATAAATAATCCATTTATTTTTAGCATCCTGAGATATACTTTAGAATTAGGTAGCATACATTTACTGACTCACACCCGTTAATTATAATGCACTTTATGAAGCAAATCCAAATTGAGCTTCATAATTGCGCTTTCGTTTAGATAACCTTTATTAATATTACTATGCATGAGTCACTTCTATGCTAATAAAAATAAGCCCTAATTTCCCTCTGACGTATATGCAATTCACACCACATCGTCAGACGAAACTGGGCCTTATGCTGCTGAACTAACCGGGTGAGTCAGCCCTGAACCAATTTCGTTGGAACGGAATATTTTGCAAAACTACTGTAAAGTACCTGGATAAAAGAAACTAGGTGATCAGCCTACTATTTTCCTTGATAAGATACTGGTTTTATTAAAAATAAAACTATTCTGTTCTATATAGATTAAGAGTCGCGTGCTTTGATGATTTAATTTCTCTATTGTGAGCCCAATGCTATAAGGATTAAACAATGGCATTGAGCTGGATTTGACGAAATCGCATTGTTTCCGCAATTGTTTAAGTCCTAATTTATTTTCTAAAGACCTTGGATTATCAATTTCAGGTATTTTGTTTACTTCCGAATTCTTACTTTAAAGTACCTACAGAATGATTAATTAAGTTGATCTAGTATTATATGGAAAAGTAAAAAATCAAGTCTTAAATTACATTCGTAATTCGTGTTCTAAGCCTCTAATTTTCAATGAAAACTATTTACCCGTAGCGATAGGTAACTTCTGCAATCGGTGAGCAATAAAATAATATGCAATAATTTTAATAAATGGTTTTTTGTTATGTAAAATTAATAATTAAAAACGAATGAAAAACCAACCTTATCGTAACTGCGTAATAAACACCTTTGTTTATTTACTGTTAACTATTTATCAAATTAATTATTATTCGGTAGACACCAATCTACTTTAATATGGACGTTATTTTTAATGTCGTTGATAACGTTAATATTTCAATCGCTCTTCTTTAATCTTGTTATTTTTCATAATATGTTATTGATAACCCAAACATTAAAAAAATAATAACTTTGGGTTGGACAATAATCTGTAATTCGTGGAAATCTTGAAATACAAAACAGATTTTTTGTGGAAAAAGTAATTAGTCGTACTTAGCTGTTGTTATTGTTTACTACTGTTGTTTTGTTGAACATTTGGATAAAGCAAGATAACTGTCAATGACCGAAACGCATAAATCTACAGACTATTTAGCGCCTGCATCGATGAAATGTCAACCAAACGTCCTTTCATTTAAATATAGCTTCTATTTCAAACTTTACGTAAAAAAAACTTAGTTTCCGCATTGCTCCCACTATTTTACTTTTCAATTTTAAAGTACCTTGAAATTCGTTTAAGAAAGGCTGATGAAAATTTAAATTTGTGAAAGCAGTAAAATTCTGAAGATCACATTTTATATTCGTCACCTTCGTCTTAATAGAATATTGATTAAAATTTACCCCGATCAATACCAGGTCGCTTCAGAGCTAACTACTAAAATATTAAACTGAAGGTCTGTACTTGCGTCATTAGTGGCCGTCAACAGTGGGTCAACCCTCAGCCGATGTAGGATAAAAATAACCCTTTGATTTGTCTCCCTGTCAATCAAATTGACTAGTGGGTACGTTACGTTACGACAGCATGTATCTGTCCATCATTATATTAATGCTCTTCCTGTTTTTAAATATCGTCATTATAAATTAGTTTTATTACGTCGTAATTAGTTTTGACGTCATTGTGTGACGTTGTTATTTCAAACAAAGATGGCCATCAAAAGTTTTGTAGTTTGAACTGAGAAACTGACCGTGAATTCGTGTTTGCAGCCAATTGCGTGGTAAAACTTAATAAAGAAATTGTTGGGTAAAGTTGAATTTCTTATATTAGGAACCTTAAATAATAATATTTTTAAGATCACTACGGTAATAAAAGCACTGCAAGGGCAAGGTAGACCTTCCACATTTTACCTTAAACAGTAAATTCTGATGTTGTCCCATAAAAATTGTCCGAACGAAAACCATTTAAGTTTGCCTCGCTCAAAATGAAATCGTAAAGATTGTAACAAACTCCCAATTTGGACGTGTGAGGTCAAGATCACTTTCTGACGGTGAAACTCTCCATCGATGCGGTAGAGAGGAGACACGGAATTCAGCCATGACATAGCAAACATCAAAAGTGTCCACACGTAAATAAACATTTGACAAACAACAAAATAGCCACTGGGCAAAGAACAGTTCCTGTTTCTGGAAAAAAAAATTATTTCGTCGAGGGATTGTCAACAGCTAAATTGTGATTGCCTTTAATGGTGCTCGCTGAGCGATTGCTTCCAAAACATTACCCGTGCACCTTGGAAATCACTTAGGTCAAGGTTGGTCACCAAGGTTAAAGCCAAACGACTTTGAGCCTACGTCACTAAATTGAGCCGTCTGTGTAACGTCTTGTCCTTCGAATGAATGTTTTATATGCCAAACACGTGACACGATACATACACGATATGTACGCTATAATTACATGGATGATTTGTTGCACAGACTTTGATAACTACGCAATACTGCAATATAAATCAATTAACTTTCTGTTTGATTCATAAATGGTGCTTATAAAAAACGTTTTCGAAGATTTATACGCTAATCCTAACAGTGATATAATTCAGTCAATACCAATTTCTTTTGCGATGTTGCCATCAATCTGCCATTACATCGCTGAATGTAATTTTGATCTATTTGTACGAAGATTATTTTTGTAAGTGTTATGTCAATAACCCGTTATAAGATTAGCTCATAATAAATTTTACTTTTAGTGTAGAAAGTGAACAGTTAACGTCGAATCAACGAGATGCTTTTTTATCTTTTTAAGATTTCTTTGATGGTAAAATAAACAGACTCTAATTTGCAATGTTTGATCTCGACTACCCTAATTCATTATTGTGTAGTTTCTCTGAAATAAAGTATGTTGGCATCTTCCTATGTAGGGCAACGATATATCAAATAATAAAGGAGACTGCTGTGTGTGTTTTCTGAAAACTGGCGTGATGAAAAATTGTAGCTGCGACACTGAAAACTTTTTCTTCAAATGCAACGTTTTGAAATATTCTGTTTATTCGAATGTGTCGCTATTCATTATACGGGCACAAAGACCCTGCTTACGAAATACGTAGATGCTCCCCAAGACCACGGCAAGACGTCACTGTGCCCATTGTTCAATCTTACACAAATCTTGGGGACACAAAATTCCAATGTTACGACGAGAATTGCGCAGTTGAATTACTACGACAAAGTTGTTGCGTCAATTGTATTAAAGGTATAATTTTTAGCCTTATATTTGAAGTCTTAAGAGTGATAATTGCGTGGTTTTGTTTTTAAAATATTTTCAATGACATGACGAAGGTGCGTTGTCTAATTGCGTCTGATCACGTGACGGGCAGCTGTGACAGAGTCAGACGAGATACACCCACACTGCAGACGCCGATGAGCTCTCACGTCACAGTCTGTTTTAACATTCGTTTTAAATTACTTTTCTGTTCGAAACAACATTTCCGTAGGAGAAAACAAAAATAGGTAATGAAATGTCGACTATAAATGACGGTATTTTATTTTAGGAATACAATCACCAATTCATTCAACGACTGATGGTAGTCTACTGTAACTACGTAGTATATTTTTTGTCGTACTTAGGTGTCTTTGTTTTTATTATTGGTTATGCAATAGCCGTAATCACTGAATTAAAACAAAGCACATAATACGACGGAAGATACGAAGGTGTTCATTAAAATGCAGATATTGTACAATTCATTGTTGTTGGTCATTCTGAAGGGAATCCTTTGTACCTAGTAGAAACTTGCCCTCTGCTTTGTAATGGGATCATAAATAATGTCTATGATTGGGTTGCCTACTCTTTACGTATTGAGTAAGTAGGTAACCCAAAGAAAACCATTACCAAATACAAAACTACAAAAAAATATTTTTGAAGTTTTGAAATCCGTCAATCTTTATGTAACTTTAATAATATAGTGGAAGGACACCGGCCCTCAAATGGTTATCACGTATTTAGTACATTATTCTGAACCACATCGAAATTTTTCATCGTTAATTTTTCCCCCCAACATGTTTCTTTTTTTAAACGTTGCCCCACTCTAGGAATTTCTCCTGTATCGTGGGTGCGTTCACGAACATATTATATAACGTCACATACACAAATGCCCAGTCCCGAAACAACTATCTGCAGGCCATGCAAATATTTGTTCCGTGCGGGGATTGAACCCGCGACACGCAGCGCAGCAGTACAATCGCTTAGCCACTGCGCCAACCGTGCCGTCGAGTTTAAAATGTATGGAACAGATTTTTTTTTATACTTTCCTGAATAGGTTGGTGTGGTAACGGGTTGTGCGTCGTTGTCCTTCCATCCTACATAAGTAATACCTATAGCTTATACCTGAACCAACGACCTTGAAAAATGCCAGTTCCTATTGAACTGGGGGTTGGGTTGATTGGCCAAAGGTTAGATTCATCACCGCCAACAATGTAAGCGCTTCTTTATACTAAACAACTAAGTAGCTGCTGCTATCTGACTTTTTGATCCCAATAACAGGGTTATATTATTATGTACCTTCCAGTAATAATTCAACATTAGTTTGAAATAAAATTGATCAAGCGTTGTTCCTAATGAAGAATCGGATTATAATATAATAATTGATCGTATCAATAATTATAAGATAAATAATTAGGTACCATGTGTAAATCCCGTCTATGTTTAAGATCAAATTTCCGTAAGTATACATAAATATATTTGAATGAACTACCGATCTGAAATATGCAATAATGTTGACAATACCTACAGGATAACAGTGAAGTGAAGCAGAAAGACAACGGGGACTTGTTTATTTCACTATCGAGTGAAAATGAAGAGTGAAAATAAGTCGAGGAGTTTTGTGGCTAAATAATATGTAAGCCACTCTGGTCGATGTTCAGGCCAGTGGATGGCTCCACCCTTTACATACTGAGTGAGTTCCCTCTACCTTGGAAAGCACGTTAAGCCACAGCAGGTAGTCAGTCGACCGAAAGTCTTACAACCAGTTTTACAAAACTGTTATCCTATTACCTAGTACTAACTGGATTATGGAGGTCAGAGGGGCAGTCGCTCCATGAAAAATACTAGTATTCAGCTGCATCCGGTTAGACTGGAAACCTAGACTAGCAACATGGTTGGGAAAAAGGCTAGCCAGATGTTCATGATTAAGTGCTAGCAGTGAGCAGGAATAGAGAAAGAAAAATAGGAACAATTTACACTTATGTACCTAATACCCATGAGGAGCTCGTGGCTTAATTAGAACTGCCACTTGGGTCGATCTTTAGGTAAAGCTGTGCTTGCCTAGGTCTAGGTCTGTGGATGGGTGACCTCCCGACATACCGAGTTTCCTCCGTGCCTCGGAAAGCACGTGAAGCTGTTGGTCCCGGCTTCCATATATAGATCTTTGGCAGTCGTTACAGGTAGTCAGTGACCTGAAATTCTGACATCCAGTCTTACCAAAGGGTATCGTATTACCTAGTATTAACTGGGTTGTGGAGGTCAGATAGGCAGTCGCTCCATGTAAAATACTGGTATTCAGCTGCATCCGGTTAGACTGGAAGCCGACCCTAACATAGTTGGGAAAACGCTAGGCAGATGATGATGTACCTAATACCCATCGTGATGAAATTGAGTAATTTACAAGAAGGCTCATTTTCATCAGAGGATGTTTACAAACAGATATTAATTAACTGATGTGGCTTTTCCTGAAATTTTTATTATCTTTATGAAAATATTGTGCAATACGTTGTAATTTACGTTACGTTTGTGATATTTCGGTAAATGACACTTGTTTGATAACAATGTATCTACATGCGGTCATTGAAATCGTTACATGCTGATATGTCCATTTCATTGTACAATCGAACAAGCTAATAAGTATACAGGCAGGAATCTTTAAATTCTAGTACTCTGAAAATATTGATTGCAATTTTGTTTTATAAAGCGTTTCGCATTAAGCGACTGATGTCAAACGCTGTATCGTTTGGCATCAGTCTCTAAATGTATCTGTATAATCATAAAAGTAAATGCAAGTTAGCTGGCTGTATACTAATTAGCTTGTTCAACTGTACCTACCTACATAAACTAAGTGTTGACAATCGGGAATAATTATATTTTCTCGAATAATATAAATCTCACAATATGCCTACTTTTTACCTGACTTGGATATTGAACTGATGACCTCTGAGGCTGACCCTGATTGTTCTGTTACACCGTATGCCGATGACCGACTGACTGCCGTAAAACAATAACAATACGTTACAAAAATATTATTATATCCTTTACACATGTTTGAAAACTAAACCCCAGTACAGTAAATAAAAAGTTCCCCGACTAAATAAAGTCAAGAAAATGGTTGAAAGAACTGACGTCCGACCTTCAGTAAAAACAATAACAATTTAAGAAAAAATTCCATTTAGTAGAAAACGTACCCTAACAAACTATTCCACTATTTCCACGAATTTATAAATAAACATTACAACACATCGTATCAATCTTATCACTGACAATCGCAGAAGAATGTTTAAAATCATAAAAACAAACATTATCACGGAGGAAACTGATTTTGTTTTATTATAGTATTATCTAATCGGTTTTGTTAGCATTGTTGATAAGCAAATAGTGAGTTCATTGCTATTATCAATTTGTTGTAACCTTCTCCTTTACATGACGTGTTTATTGAAAGATGCAACATTACCTTTATGTTACCTGTGTATAGATAAATAAAGGTAAATAAATAAAAAAGAACATTGTTAAGGGCAGGTAGACCAAGCGAAATAGGCATTTAACGCTACCAAGAGTTGCCCGCGATTGCCGCAAAGCGAGCCGTGCGCTTACGTCGCGAGGAGTGTCACCTGTGTCACATTACAGATAAGCAGGCAGTAGGTCAACTTGTCTTATTGATTTATTTTTAAATTAAAATAAGAGATTTGATTAATTAAAAACTCGTTTTATTATAATTTGTAGTAATAGCGAAGTCTTTCGTTTTTTTGTAATAAATTAATTTGAGTAGATATTTTAAATGGAATAAACTCTGAACTATGCTTATTACATTAATTGATGTTTTAGTTTCTAGGTCGGGTGTTCCAAATGCAATAGGTAACGCAAGGACGACAATGCCGCAAAGATCGCGTCATTATTATCATTTACGGAACAGATTAGGGTGATCATCGTAGCTTTTTAGTCGACCTTGTTTAGGGTTCCGTACCCGAAGGGTAACCAACGGGAACCGGGGGGGTACCCTATTAATAAGCCTTCGTTGTCCGTCCGTCCGTCTGTCAGCGGTCTGTATCTCATGATCTATAATAAGTAGACGATTGAATTTTTCACAGAATGTGTATCTCTGTTGCCTCTAAAAGAACAAATACGAAAAATTAAAAAAAAAAATATTAAAAAAGAACTCGATATTTGAATGGAAAATCGTATATTTTTTAATACAACAACGATAATATTATCAACTCTGTATCTCACGCATATGATAATCACCAAATGTGTCAAAATTATTATTCATGTATTCGGGGGGGTATGAGGAACAGGGTGTAAAGTTCCTCATCCCCCATAGAAAAGGGAGGATCCTCCGACCAGACGGGTGTTGTGTCCGACATATGTAAGTCGGGATTTTCTATATAGGCTAATGTCGCGGATAATGTTGATAGCGCGATGTAGGAATTGCCAATTTAGTTCGCATGTGTTGCGATAGATGTCGCTGTCGCCACATCACTCCCCTCCGAGACCGGAGGTCGATAGCAGACTGAGTCTTGATGCTTGCCAGGCCAGTGGAAGGTTCCAGTGAGTCGGAATCGGATGCCGCGTAGTTCTCGGTGAGTCGGAACTGTCTGCGGTGATGCCCCAGTGAGTCGGGGTGATGCTGCATTATGCTCCAGTGAGTCGGAGTGATGCTGTGCTGCGTAGTGGCTGGCTGCTGCGTCGACCAGGAGAGAAGTGCGTCTCTGCTTGCTGACCGGCCGAAGTGCAGTGTGCTGTGCCAAGGTCGCTGATGAGGCTGAGGGTGATGACCAGGTATGCGCTTCTGCTGCATGCTGGTGGTCAGGATACCCTTTGAAGCCGTGGTTGGAATTCATCTTTGAGTACTTTTTCTACGATGAAGGAGTCTTCTGTGTCTTCAGTTTCTCTAAAAAAGAGAAATATGGTAAGTCTTACAAGTTTGTCTTACACATCCGAGTAAAAGCATTGTATGTAAAATGCGGTAAAAACATAAAATGTGGTACTTTCGTTAATGTTACAGTTTTTTGTGTATCAACAGGATCCAATCCAATAAAAGAGGTTTTGGATACATCAGCCGTGTTTCTACATGATGCATTATCCATGTAGTACCTGAAAATCCACCCACATTATGTTAGTTAATGTACATTATGAGTATCCAGGACTTTAATACAGTAGAGCATCGATTATCCGAACGTCGTTCAACCGAATGACAGACTTCTTTTTCCGTTTGAGGTACGGAACCCTAATCTTGATCTATGGTAATTACATGACGCGGGCTAGCGGACTGCGAGTAAGGGTAACTCGCCGTCCGATCAAGGACCAAGCCCGGGTCCGCGGCGCGTCGTGTTCCACGCGCGCCTCAAAGAGCTGTCAGCAAACTGACGGGGCCCAAATAGGGATGCCTGCCGGGGCCACGAATATGTCTTACCAGGATACCGTGGCCCTGGAACGCAAAGGGCAACCGAAGGAACAGGGTGGATTTTAATTAGTACAAGTCTGACAGTCCCTTCCGCTCCACTCAGAGCGGCAGGACTCATTTGATGATTTTACCACACGATAAAAAAAAAGATAATTACATACCTATTTTCGTTTGAATCCTCGGGTATCAGATTTGTTGCTGCGGCAGTGTTCATGTTAGTTTCTTCAGGCTGCCCAACTAACCTTTAACAAAAAGTAAATGGAGTACCTATTTCACAGATGAAATTGATAGGTAGATATAGTAATTTACTGTTCGTTAGCAAACGCCAGGTTGAGATATCGAAAAAAACAAAATATGATTTAATTTTATCAAAAATCTTAGCGTTCTCTAGTACTACTGATATTTTTATATTGTGGCTCGCCACTCGCCAGGCAGGATACCGAACGAAAAGACAAAATATGAATTATCAAAAATCGTAGCGATCCTCGGTACTAATATACGATGATCGTAAGTTTTAGACATTTACCAATCAGAGACTGAAGTAAAATAAAAATTAATTTTGAGACCATATTACATTACAATACAAATAAAACATTTACGTAGGTACTTACTTCTTCACATATCTTTGGAGTGCATTCTTTCTATTTGTGTCTTTTATTGCTTTACACGACTTTTTTCGCCTGCGTTGTTTATTGCCCATTATAATTTATAACTAACAAGCAACAAATTCTCAAAAAGAGATAGTATGGTGCGCGTAGTTGTCAAACTGACACAGGTCCGTCGTCCATAAGCGCCAACACGCGACTGAACGGACCTGTCCGAGCCGCCGCGATCGCTTTTAATTCTTATTTAAACATAGTAATTGAGAAAATCATTTTATCAATTCAAACTCTGCGAATTTGTCTTAAACTAATTAGTTTCTTAATTATAGTACAAAAATTAAATGTAAAAAATCAGTAATATAGTCATAATATTGAAAAAACGATCTAAAAAGGGGTAACTTTGCCATTTTTTTCTATCGAGTGAAGTTCATCAGGTCTTGCAACTGAATGCGATTTTGGCTAGATAAGATCCTTAACTAATACATATATTTTTTTTAAAATTTAAAACACTGTATTTTTTGTCTCAGATTGTTTTAAAAAACTTAAATTCGGGTCCACCCAGCCTTAATTCTACAAAAGCATTGGACTTTTGACATTCAGGTCAGATTACATAACATACTACGCATAACAGACTTTTAACTATTCATGCAGACGTTTCAAACTGAATAATTGAACAGTCTGGAAAAAGTAGCTCAATGTACGACATTGTAACAATCTGAAACTTGCTGTAATCAAGGTAAACAAAGCAAGTATCAGAAACAGCTTAGCATAGACAACGAAAGAAGCAGCAGAGAAAGCAGTATGATTGATGTTCAAGCTTCAAGCGAGTGACTGCAAGCTATACTAAACGGTAAACCGTAGTAGATTAAGATTCAATATTCATAAAGTTAGGTCTTGATCACTATCACTGGTAGATTAATTCGGGAACAGGAACAAAGCAACGAGCAGAATATCTGTATATTATGTAGTATTAGTCTAATGAAAAAATTAATGATCGATCACCCACCCGATACAGACAAATGACAGCGGCGACAGATTTGATGGAATCTGTCGACAAGAAAGATCTTCAGGAGGATACAGAATGTGCTTGTCATGTGGACTTAGCTACCGGTGGGAAAGGATCGCGAAGGTAGCGACCGCAGTTGTGGGCTACACCACATGACCACGACTAATCTGTCACATGTTGACGACTAAGAGAGAGAGCAGATTAGAACGTAATTACTTCTATGACCGCGAATCACGTGAATTTGAAAGATAATCAGCAATTAGTTCCACCAATACCAAGCATAGTGATAAAGTCACATGCTGTAAAGATACCGATACCAATACAAATGGACATACTTACACTATTGACGTCAATCTTTTGAACAATTCAGCTACGGTGACCATAAAACTTTAGTGGAACATTAACAACCAACATGCTTTTAGAACAAAAGTTAATTATCGAATTAGTTTCAGCTCATTTAATTTCTTTGGATCACGAACCGTCTGGGTGTGGTATAATACCAAAGAGTATTAATAAAACAATAACCTCAAAGACAATGAGTCTACTTGTTCATCCCGGAACATTGCTTTTCTCACATTTTCATTTGTTTTCGCTTGTATTATACACTAGCATAACCCTTCAAACCAGTATCGTAAAGTTTACACATTGTGCAGATGGTAAATAATGTCGAGTTGCTAATTCACCGCATCAAAGCATAATAATAAACACATGTGTTTGGCCTCGAAACAACCAAGAAGAACCACAACAAAAACAAGAGAATCTGATAAAACATTGTTTTTCTCCAACCTCAATTAAAATTAATTATTAATAATAGTGGAAATAGAAATAGTGTTATTGCAACATTTATTGATTGACTCATTGGAGTCCTGATAGACGCCGCATCGCAAGCCCCATTGGGTAAGCGATGCACCTGTGAAACGACGCAAGAGTCACGCCCCCAGAGATATCGACAGCTATAAATACGACGCTATTCAAAGCTTCTCCTCTTCCTGGTCAGCTGATATGGCAGCCTTGGTAGCCAGCGATGTTACAACAGCTATGTACATAATTGTGTAATTTCAGTTGAGATTACTGCAATTGGGTTACGACACTAAGATTCAGTTCATGCTATGTTATTCTAGAACATAATAGCCGTTTGTTGATAGTTTGAATGCGTCTGCGCACTGAGTTTGTAACATGTTAATATTGGCACACGATTTGAAAATTGTTTAGAAATAGATCATATAAGACGATTTGTTTACATTTTCAGTCACACTATCACTTAGTATTTTATAATCAGATATATCAGCTTCTGATGTTTGTAACCTTGTTATGCTCTATCGTTCTAATTTCAAGCAAAGCGTTAGTTACCTATTCAATCTATAATTCTAAAGTAAATGTTGTTGTATAATAATTAATTTTCTTATCTTAACCTTCAATCTAAATCAGTGATAATGTAAAAGGACTTTTAAATATATCAATG
Organism: Diarsia brunnea; assembly: GCA_949774965.1. NCBI lineage: Eukaryota > Metazoa > Arthropoda > Insecta > Lepidoptera > Noctuidae > Diarsia > Diarsia brunnea. The sequence continues at coordinate 10,697,741 of OX459003.1, read as the reverse complement.
TCAGGTTTAAAATCGATAAAAACCTAACAAAACGAGTTACTAATGCAGATTTAGAGCTACATACAACACAAGACTGGTGTTTGCAAGCAAAAACAAATTGCAATCAAACATCTCAATGTCGAAATCCTGCTTTATTTAGCGTCAACGTCTGTAAAGTGACGTTGGGAGATATTTTCAGTGGTAAACAAACGTAGTACATACTGCATTTTACTATTTCCATCAACATAATTGAAATAGCAACATTGCGGTTTGCGTAGGCAGCCTAAGAGGGCACAATATAATGGTTATTCCTGATCGATAAACAATCGGACTATGAAAACAGCATAAATAGGACGGAAAATAGATTTCATTACACAGAAATCGTAGTGTGTAATCGTAAGTTACTTGGTCTGTAATCATTGCATAACTTTTAATTGGTAGCAGATACGTATTAATTAAGTGCATTCTAAGCCACCGTCTCGGTCGCAAAGTTACATATTATTATGGCATCACATACTTCAAAGATTACGTAAATCTTACGTGTATTGTTCTATGTTCTATAAGCAGTATAACTTCTTCAAACATCTATCACTAAAAAACAGACAGAACAATTTTCTGAACTTTTCAAACATAGGGTATCACTTTGTGTCAGCTATTAAGTCCTACTGTACGCAAATAAGCGCATTGGATGTGGAGTTGCGAATACAAGCCAATACAATACAATAATTCCCAAAAATGCATAAATATGGAAAAATATTGTCAAACACCTGGCCAAAAATAATAAATTTATTTTACCCTACATTACCTGCATATTTCTTTTTTTGTAAACACTGTGTAAACAGGACAATTTCAGGTTCATCCTCCTATCGAAATCTTGTAATAACTTTACAGTAACAAGTACAAGATTTACAATCGCAACATAATATTTTTAATCAAAACCGCATACATGCATTGCTCTCTAACAAAGTAAACACCGCTGACTAATCGCCTGGCATCTGCAAAATTTCTAATTTTCTACTGTTATAACGAGAAAATTACCACAATATGCAACTGTTCTGTCATCTTTACATTCTAATGTGCACGTGAGCACTTATGCGTCTAGCGCTTTATTTAAACGCGTGCCGGGTTTGTAATCAAGGGAATTAGAACCTTGAGTGAAGAGTACTTACTCATATTATTAAGACCGTTAATGCCGTGATTGATAGCAAATAGGCTACCGCATGCTTTGTTTTCAACACAAGATCCAGCCGTTACAGGTTACGAGAAAAGTAACTAGAAGCAGCTGTTTTTCAGGGATGCACGTGAGCATTATTTTTAGTTTACAGCTATCACGTTATTTTTCAGCAGTAACCCGAATCTGTATTTTATCTAAAATCTCGTTTTCTAAGAAGAATAATGGCGTCAACGGAACAAACACAGTCTGACTAGGTAGGCGGGTACGTACAACAGAACTGTCCCATTATCGTGACGTTTATTAATTAGCGACGATGTCCTATATCTTAACAAAAGCATCGAAATTGTTTAATTTCATACATTCAGGTCAGTAGGTCGGTTGTGTCATAGCAAGGACAGGCCATACACCATACAAATAAAACAAATTTAACTCATCAACGATTTTGTAAACAATAAACGCAAACCAAACCTTATAACTTAAGCAGTAAAGTTCAACGTAATTTATGAAAACTGAAAATAAAAAAATGTTGAGAAAACGAAAATAAATTTTGTTTGGAGATATATCGGGATATCGCCTAGACTAGACAAATAAACTTCAGCCTTCACCACACTGCACGTCGCGAATCGAATAACAAATACCACAACAATGATTGACATGCCCTAGAAATAAAACCAATACGTTTTCATTGAAATTAACATCTAACCATCGTAATGCGAAATGTTAGTATTATTGTTCGAATCGAATAATGACACCAAAATAAACACGAGGTAGTATCGCCTGTAAATATTTGAGCATGTTCCTAAATACTACGCACTACGTGCGTCGTGTCGTCTCAAGATATGTGTCAACTTAACACACGTAACAACACGCCTGTAACCCGCAAAGAGTTAAGCAGAGGTGTACCTAATAAGTACAGCCACATTTCGACAATTATGTTTTAAGTCTCATGTAATATGGAGTGAGTCTACTGCCATCAATCGGGCACAAATCCAGACTCCATGTTATTTGTGTCAAATTACAAAAATTAATGCTTTTCTTTAATTACCAACTACGAAAGATGAGACGGCAGTCTCATTTTCATAATTTTAAGAATTGTTTGAAACAAAACTTAAGTCAAATAAATATACACTTCATAAATGATAAGCAAAACATTCATTTCCGCGGGTTGTAAATCAAAGATTATGCAAGCAGATTATGTCCGACTTGTTCTATTTGCCAGTTTCATATAAAACTAATTTAAAACGTATTTATTGATTTTAAACTAGGTTTCAGTTATTTTCAATGTATTGTTTTGTTTACCTTGATGCGTTTTAAAGCTTCACAATACTATCAAAGTTTTATTGTGTTTCAGTAAATAGACTGATATGAAACTCTAAGTAAAAATTTAAAATTGGAATTCAATAGAACACAACATTCTATTTGTAAATTAATTAGTTTGTCCTAAATGTAAATGTCAAAATAATCATTGCACTAATTTAACGACAACATTCTTCACGGACAATAAATTATAATGTAATTCAATGCCTCTAGTGAGTGTTATTCTAAATTATGTAAACTGCTTTGGCCTTTAAGATAAGAGACATTAGAGCCTTATCAAATGACAGTTGAAGCCTAGTTACCTACCCCTGTTACCAACTAACAATAATTAATAATTTAATCTGTGGCTTTGGTTCTCAGTATTAAAAACTATTTGCTAAAAAGTACCGAAATAAACAAATTCTTTTTGGAAAATCCAAATTCGTTTATCAGTAGCAAGCATGATATTGCAAGAGCTGAAAATGATCTGGCAAAATACAGGTGAATCGTAAAAGTTGTTGTATTATTTGGTACTAGATTCTGCCCGCGGCTTTGCCCGTATGGTCTGGTTTTTGGGTATATATAATATAGCCTATGATACTCGCAAATAATGTGGCTTTCTATTGTAAAAGAATTTTCAAAATTGGTTCAGAAGATCCAGAGATTACCCGATTTTTTATGGAGAGTGGGAAATCATCTAATGTCTCCTCCCACTCTGGGCGGAACGGAAGGGAGTGTCAGACATCTACTGACTAAAAACCACCCACGTTCCTTCTTAGCCTTTATGTCCGGGGCTGCGGTATTACTTTCGAACAACCCATAGCCTCGAGAGATTTCCCCCTACAACCTTACAAACTTTAAAATATTAGGATCTATAGATCACCTGTGGTCGTAAATTCTAAGCTAACAAAAATCAGTTAGCGTTAGCGGAGAAGAATTTCGCAAAAATTTTCTCCGGAAAATCGCTACGTAGAACTTCCTCAGATCTTTTCTCGTCTTGCGAAAATAATCAAAGCTTGTTTAATTGTTCGCTTCATATGCTCTGGACAGAATCAACGTCACAATATACTGCGTCTTTAAAATTATAAATAGTGTTATTGAAAACACATTTATGTGGTTGTTTCTAGGTAATTGTGTCTGAAAAAAAAGAAGACGCCCAATGTTTACGCAGTTTTTCAACTGATTTTCCTATTTTTTGTTTGTTTAATTTAGTGTGGTGATAGATAATAACAAATGCATTTAGTGTTGTTTGAGCTTCTTCCTCAACAACAAAAATACTGCATGTTAACCTGCAATTTGCTTCACCCATTATTCTGCCGTTAACAGTATGTTTCCTTGTATTCTCCCTAAAGTATATGTAGGTTTAGATCAATATCACTTACGCAATGCTTTGGAAAAGTTTCCACAATTTGTGTATGTGCAGTAAATAGGACGAATATTGAACAATCACTTATTTATCAATGACCTTTTTAACATCATCATTTGTTAGCAATTGCTACGTTGACTCTAGCAACTGGGGATCAAACTTGCATCAGTTCATTGGCCCTCCATGTTGACTTTCATCTCTGATACTCGTACCAACAGAACACTATCTAAATATAAAATTAAACCTGATAATACAACTGGAATTTTAACTGGATTTACCTCTTTTTGTAACGATTGAAAAACCATCCAAAAGTTAGTAATAATAAAGAAGAACCTATGGTGATTAAATATGTTGATTAACGAGCCAAACGAATGATATTATTTTCACAGTTTGCCTTTATTCGTAAGTAACTCCATCATGCTAATAAGTGGCCAATTAAAACAGTCTGAGAACTGAAGTCTGTCTCAAATGAATAGCGCATGTGACTGACAATGTGACTTGCAATGTGACTGACATTATTGTTCTTTCGCTCCACATAAATTAGTGCAAGCAATTAAAATAACAAGAAAAACGAACACACGTAAAGACCTGAGATCTGAAATAAATGTGAGAAATATTCAAACATAATACGTACATATTCATGAACTTCAAGCAAATTCCTTTTGTCAGCGTACCATGACCATCACGAGTTAGCCACATGATAAATATTAGGTATTTAATGTGGTAATCTAAAATAGCTAATATTAATAATGGGTAATTTTATTAACATAATTTATGACCTTTTCGCAGCTCACAAGGAAAATTTAAATAAAACCCCTGGTTACGTGTTTACGATTCGGGTTTGCATTCCATACGATTTACGGAGAAAACTTTCAAGATTTTCAGAAACATTCATCAGGTTGTCACAGACGAACAAAGGTTTACGCTGAGAAATCGTAACAATGCAAAACAAGATACGTAGTATAAATAAATTTAGCAAATGATACTTGTTCGCGTAGCAGAAAGTTTTACGTAAAGTTACCCCCCACCCCATATTTTAAGAACCTAGTACAAACGTTCTTTGTACTAATACTTGATGGACAATAATTAGTTACAGCCTTTGTCTCAGCTGTCGTGATCTCTGGAACATTGCCAGCAATAGTATTTACTTCCGCAACCAAACTATAAACTTCGGCAATTTTCGATACAGTACTCCGACAAATGTTTACGGAAATTACAATCATAGATTACTAATAGAGAGCCAAATCAAGCAGGATAAGGAAGCTGCAAATAACGTTACAGCTTGAGAAGTAGTGATGTGGTCGTGTACTGCATTTTCTGGCAGTTATTGGTGATTTGCCAAAATGTCTGAGAATTTTAACGAGTTTTCTTCACGTAAAAGTTACTGCACTTTCTTGACATTTTCTTGGAAAAATAAAATTTGATCACTTGCAAACGGCGTGACTGATTATCCCTGGGTGGGTATGAAGTTCAATGACACCAATGTATAAAACTACTTTGAAACAGAAATTAAATATTATTGTGAAATATGTGCGGCAAACTTTGATGAAATAGATATATATATTTGTACATATAATTAATGTACAATCCCGTAGTAACCCAACATACAGCGTAAAAGAGTTACAAATTGCCGACGATTTCAAATTCCGCCACAGACAACTAAATTGTGTAAATTGAACATTTAATAGAATAAACCACACGAACATTGGAGGAACTGTTAGTACCGAATGCTGACACCAATTACTGTTATGAGCCTTAATTGAAACGCATGCTGGTACAATAAGGCCACTCTGTGAGCGTCAGTTTATCATTATCGAACAATTTGTGGTTGTTGGTTAATCAATAATATTGTTGTAATGGGTAACGTGTGCAGTTGCCCTTCGTCGATTGATGACTGATTTGCTATTGAGCCGAATGCGCATTAAAACTGTTACTGTACGAGATTCAAATTATTCTAGTACGTCTTTGAGTTCAAAATCGACTATTGAGCCGTACCGTGTTTCAATTGAATCAATAATACCATCAATCAATTCATTCCTCATAAGCTATCAACATTACCTAGGACAATAACTATACTGCTCCACACCACATGTAATGAACCCAGTATTCTTAGAAGATGCTAAGTTAATAAAACCACAAACATAACTAAATAATTTGTCTGCGTTGTTGCACAAACCTTCAAATCCACTTCAGTAGTAGTCCATTCTTTAGAAACTATGTAACTCTATTTAAACTTTAACATCACTGCAGAAGGTTATTTTGTTAAATAATTTCAGACGGGTTTGATCTAAGGAATCATTGATCATGGCATTTATTGAATGAGTAGTTACTTGTAGGAAGTCTAGTTCAAACATTGCACGAATGACTGGCATTTTGACTTTGTATTGCGGAAGGCGTCAACTACCAAGACTTTTTTTTATCATCAAATGAATTATTGAAGTCTAGAGCAGCATTGTTTTGCAGTAACCAGTGTAATTGAGAGTGATGTAAAGATATTTAGAAGGCCGAGAAAACATTAACCCGATTCCGAACATCAGCAGTATCTTGTTCGCCTTTTACTAATAACCATTTTAATGGATGTAACGAGAATGGCCCCCAAATCATCGTTAACCTCGCATGAGGAACTCATAAATTCTTCACTTCAATGCGATATTGAGTGACAACGTTACCTAACATCAGTCATTGTGTAACCTTCTTCTATCCCTAAAGCAGCAAAAACTGGATTTATATGATCTTTATTTTCAATATTGTGTCCATTACTCGCATTTTCACCTTCAAGTCTCGATGTTGCCTCACATTTCAAGCGATGAACGTGTTAATTCTTAACTATTCCGGTTCTCAACACTTAAGAGTATGTGCTCACGTAAGAATAGATGTTTATTTTGAATTTCGCGCCTCGTGGCAATGGTTTATCCAAAACATCCTATTTGAAGGGTTATATTATGAAGTCGTGGTGTCAATCAGCTCAGTTACTAATATAAAAGTGACTAAATCGTTGAGCAAAGACTGATTGATATGAATACTTCAAATTATAGAAACTGTCTAGTTTCAAATTTAAATATCCATCTGTCGTTTTTGCAGTTTAACTTTGTTTTCTGCACCAGATGTTTATTTATTTTTAGGGTATGGTAAAAACTAGTAAGTACGCAGGTACGTAAGTATAAATACGTAATCAACAATTACCTGTATTAAAAAACACAAAACACAAAAACACAACAATTAATGTTGATGAAAAACAATAAAAAACAATGATAAACAATTAATGATGTACTTACCAACATGCGATAGACTCGTGAGATCTGATTCTGAAATAGAAGAAAATAAAATGCGTGAAAAAAATGTAAAATGAAAAATGCGTGCAACACTTAATAACAAAATGCTTAACATTAATATTGTTAAACTACTATGATAACATGGGATTTAATAGTCACTATGATTTTGGGACATTTATTAAAAAAATGAAATACATCACAAAAATTCAACAAAACATGACAGAAAAATAAACGACAGAAAATATCCTGACGAAACCTAGAACTAAAAGTTCTCTGACATTTTTGTACTGTTTTTTTACATTAATCAAGTTATAATGAGCCCATGGTAGATTACAGATCTGTCCCTATGATACAGGGCAGCCCGTTTCCCAACAGTGGGAAAAGTATAGGCCAATTATGCGATGAGAGCAAAATGTTCTTAAGGCGCTATTTAGGATGCTTCCAGGAAATTAAAAATATAGATGTTAAATACTATTGAAAACAATCTTGGTTAAAGTTAGCATTATAATAAAGGTCAATCGTTTTATATTAATTAAACACCCAATTTATTTGTTAGGTAATGCAATATGTAGCTGTGGCGTGCATCTTAGATCATATATTTTGCTCCCTGGAATTTCTCAACTTTTTCCTCTTGTAGAAAATGACGGAATATGTGGTTTAGTGATATTTGAGGACAATACATTGAATGAATTTATAGTTATTTCAGTAATAGTCATAGAGCAGCTATAGTAGTATTACTTGGTAGTGGGAAGTTCAGAAATGTAGTGTACCTAGCAATTTACAATATACAAGGTAAATATAACAAATAAAAATGTTAATTAGTCAGAAGACTTAAAAATTCCATTGACACATGTGTTATTCTACAGACATCCTCTGACTAGTATTTTCCTCCCAGTCTATCCGAATGCAGCTGAATACGAGTATCAATATTTTACATGGAGCAATGCATGTTGCAATGTACCTAGTCAGTAATTCGATATACTATAGCTCTTGGTAAGCCTAACTGTACATAAATGACAACCAGGACCAACGCCTTAACGTGTCTTTCGAGGCACGGAGTAACTCAGGGTATAATGTTCACCCATAGACGGACCGACCATGGCATGGGTTGCTTACTCTTTAAGATCGACGCATGTGGCTGTTACCTACAGGACCTAGAGTAGTAAAGGTAGTTACTAGAGCTTTTTACTTAGAAAAATTACCACAGCTTTAACTATTATTCCTCAGTGTATTACAATACCTAGCTTCGTATATCATAATACTATTTTAAACACACATTACGTTATTGTTTACCTACTTGAGTAAACAAACATGATTCTACATTTTCCCAAGTTATAAAAACATTATGGAAAAAATATTTATTCTAGCGTGTCATTTTAATAATATGCAAAGACATTGTATGTACTTTTTTCCGTTCACACTAAGCGGAATTATTGGAAAAGGCAGCAGGAAAATTACGACAACGCATCATACAGTATGCATAAGTTGTTCACGCATTTTTCCACGTCCCAGGAAATTCCGGGTACGAAGGAAAACTACGAAATTAATGATGCTGCAGCTAAAGTTTTTTGTTCAATTCCGGTTATTTGTTTACGTTTTTATCCAATTGATTTTAGATTAAGTTTATTAAATCCCAGTAAATAAAATTTTAGATTATAATAAGTGTTGTATTTAGGCACTCGTACTTACGTTTCTTGTTTATTGATACTAATTTAAGTCTTTAAAATAGTAAGAGTGGCCCTGAACATATTCAGGTTAAATACCAGGGCATTGACCTGCCTATATAATTGAATAGTTGTAGTAGTCTCCTGGGAAAACAACCGTGCTCCTATTCAACTTATTTTTCTGGAACGAGTTTTACGATTTTAACCTCGGAAAATAACTGATACCACGTACGTTTAATGTCATTCCCAAATTAGAATACGATAAGTACTTTTATTGAAACAGCATATGAACACGTTGTTTGTCAACAAATGAAAAAAGTTTTTATAGAGTGGAGCATTGTGTAAATATTTTTGCAATTTTTTTTTTATCTGGCAAAGTTTGTTGATTTTAGATTAGATTCTATTATTAGTAGACACACAAAAATATAAAATCAAAATTGTAAATATGCTTAGTGCCCAGTGGGTATGAGAAAAGGGTATGACAGAAGCAACAATTGCATTTTATGTCAAGTTGGTGCCCGCAACTGAGCACCACAATTTTTTTTGCATAGGGGTACTTAGATTGATGTACAGAATGCTTGCACACTCCAAGGTGTGGAAAATAATGATTATTAATTTTGTTATAATATAGCAACTACTGTTTTAGTTAAACAATAATTAAGATCATTGTTTTTAACATTAATTAAAAGTCATTTTTACGTTTGACCAGCGAGCAAATATTAATTTTAGAATTTCAATTAACATAACAAACTTAAACCTAATTAGGTACCTTAACAAATTATATTCCTATAATAGTACATTATGGTATAAGAAGTGTGTAACGTTGGTGATTACCGCTGAGGCGCCTTTGAGACCCGAGCCGTTAGGTGAGGGTCTTAAGAGAGCCGAGGACGGTAATCATCAATACACACGTGTATCATACGACGTTTTTCAACACACTTGTGAAGAAAATAACACAAAAAAAAACATTTTTAACATGTTTTCAACAGTTAAAATGACGCATCTAACAATGGCGATCGGCCATAGACTAAAAGGATGAGGTTTCTTTTTTTTGCTTTTTGCGGATAGTGTTTTAGCCACGTAAAAAATGAGGATTTCAAAGTTTTTTTATTACAGAGAAAACAAAAGTTTTATTTATTGAAAACGTATACACAAGTTGAAATTATCTATTTATAAATTAATAAATTATCCTGAGCGCGCATCTAACAATGGCGATCGGCTATAGACTAAAAGATTAAGTATTTTTTTTGGCTTTCCGCGGATAGTGTTGCAGTCACGTACAAAATGGGGAATTCAAAGTTTTTTTTATTACAGAGAAAACAAAAGTTTTATTTATTAAAAACGTATGTATAAGTTGAAATTATATATTTAAATTCGAAGTTGCATGAAATGAGCAAGGAATAGGTACATTAATTTATTTGTAGTATTGAACACAATCTTTTTAGTATCGAAACTTTTTTAAGAACAGGGCAACTCAACCAAAAAATTAAAAAAAAAACCCATAACTCACTTGTGAATAATGGTAATGAAAAATTCACAGTTTGATTACAGGTGTCATTATATGCCTAATTGCGGTGTAATTAGAGCCACTTTATGGGCAAGTGTGTTGAAAAGGTATTTAGTATTGTGTTTTGAATAATTCATAAAAATAATTAGATTAAGTCGGTCAGTTTCTGTTTTTATGAATATTACGGAATAATTATTCTTAATAATTACGTCATGAAAGACAGGGATTTTTTTTAAATCCTTTTAATAGGAAATGACACCTTTATGTTAATTATAAAGTTTTTCCATTACAAACAAATAGTAGATAGGTATGTGAGTAATTATAAACCATCAGTAAATAAGAACCTTCAATAAAAGGCACGATTCATTTAATTTAGGCCTTTGTATGAGAAGTACTACTATAGAAATTGACTTACATAAGGTAAATTATATGTTGCTGCCTGCTTTGTGTCAACAGATACGTAATTATACCTACTTACGCAGAAACTGACGACAGGTACTGGAAAACTCAGATTTTCCAATAAATGTGAGATAAAATATCTGCGTACATCAAAATCGTGATTAACGCAATATCCGATGAGATAGGTACGTGTGAAGTACCTACTTACATAGAGTTCCCAATGTATTATATTACAGTGACGTGTGTACATGATCTCGACATTGAAAATATTGTTTTACACAACACGAGTAAAAACCTACTTTACGTAACTACTTCAAAACATTACGTTTTAACATGTTTTTCGGCGTAAAAAAAACAGGGTTCGGGAAATCACCTAAGACGTTTGGTTGGGTCGAGACAAAAAATAAACTATTTATTCGAAGGCCTTTCAATAGTGGACGTTGACATCTACAACTTTGAACAACTGAATCTTTACATTTATGTTACAATATTCAATTCAATAGGGTAGTTAACTAGAAAAATCTAATTAGTCCGTCAGATAGATTTCCAAAAAATATTGGACACTTATTTTTTCTTTTTCCACGTAAACAAACAATGAAGACGATATAGTGCTTTGAAAACTCGTGTGACGTTATATTCTAAGACATTAGTATGACATTTTTTACCGTTGAGTGACGTCACGACCCCCCACTCAAATCTTTGACGCGTTTTATCTTCGTCAATTTTTATTGATTTGATAAAACAAAAAATACGTATCCAATATTTTTCGATAATCTAACAGACGGATTAATTAGAATCATATTTTTTTTTTAGTCAGTAATCAGCCCTATTCAACCGGGTCCCACATGATCATTGGTTGGATGAATGTTCACAATAAAACGTTGCATGATAGGATCTATCTTTTAAGAAGAAGTCTTTAAGATGCAATCTTCATGAGCACTTAAAGACTTCCGTATTATGTACTTATCTGCACATAATTATGTCTGGAGATGCATTGTCATTATTTACTTATTGCATTGTCTTGAGTTAAGTGAAACTGGAAGGAGAATACTAATGCTCTTTCGTTACCAACCTAAGCCATTCATTTGGGGTCGGCGCAGTACTCGTATGTCTTCTACTTCCATACTTCTTCATTACTCGTCATTTCATCAGACACCTCCTTTTCTATTAAGCTTGACTGAAACCGATTATTACTAAAGCCTTTCTTAACTACGAATGTTCGTTGCACCAGTTTAAAGAATCACCTAGATCTAGTGCGAATGACGTCGATTATTTTACCATAATTTATTTATTTTGATTCTAACTGGTCTATTACGTTCACAGCATACGGTCATAACAACACCTTAATTTATGTGACCACACAAATAAGCTGACAATAACAAAATAAAACACAAAAGCTATCTTACTCAGGAACCGGATGATAGAATTGTATTCTATTCTGGTGGCCTCTTGATAATGCACTTGGAAAATAAAATCCAGGAAAAACCTATACCAAGCTTCCTTTAGTGGCACCATTTCCGCCAATTCATTTAATTGCCGGATGTAATGGAATCTAATTGAATTGCTTGTGGGTGTGGGGCCCGCACCCATATTTTGCACCACCAGCATACACAGAATAGCACTTGATGTAATCTAATCTCAGGATATCTTTATACTTTATCCTTTGACGTAGATGTTTGTGGTCGCAGATGTAATATTAGTATGGCGCCGTTCCGTCATAATGCTTGCTAGGCTGAACACAGACCTACCTATCAGTTCTACTTATTACAGTAGGTAAGAGACCGGGAATTGAAAAGTTGAGATGGAAACCGTGTGATGTCATTTGTAATTTCAAAGCAGAATTTGGAAAGAAGTTTTATAGGTAAAATTAACAGTGTGTTAATTACCGTTGCTTTTCTTCACTTTGCTTTGCAAATTAGTAAGAGTTTGTTTGTCTTGTGTTCACACTCTTCACAATCATGTTTATTGTGTGGTAGGTCAGTTTCTAATTTGTACGTAGAATGAATTACTGGATAATCGTAGAACTACTAACAGCAAATATGAATCGTGTTGAACTTTTCACTTCGTAACAAGCTATTTTGGGTTCGTTTCTGATAAAGAACTCTTAAATAGAATGAATAGAACATAAAAAAAAACATGTTTACATAATTTTGAATTGCGTCTGTTCAGAACAAAAACATTTAGAATAATCTGCTATAGACAATGCATGATGAAATGGGTCGCGTATTTTCAAACTACTGAGTTTATCTGGCATGATCATGCACGCCTTGATCCGGGGGCATGGAGGATTCCACGGTCGATAACTGTCTGATAAATACGTCAAGAGGTTAAGGTGTGTCAAACACTATTATTAGTTTGTTATCGACATCGTGCCCCCCGCAGATTGATAATAATAAATTGCTATCAGTCTAGGCCAAGTACTTTTTGTTGTTTGTTGTTCCCAAATAGACGTCATATCAAATCGGATGAGATCCTCTTTTAACTTTTTGTATTAAAACCAAGTTTCTGCGCAGATTTTGATTAATCATAATATTTTGTTACAAGAAGACCTTGTCGCCATTATTACTGTGAAGTGTTATTGCAAATTACTTATCTTTAAACCAACTAAACCTTTAGTTCAGTGTCGTAAAAAACGATTTGTTTTGGATCTGAATTTGATGAGAATCGCAAGGCCAGTGAAAGCTATTGAATGCTAGTACAATCCTAATGTTAGGTACCTACTTGTAACTTTATGGTATACCTCATATAGGTACATTACGGTTACATACCATAAAGTTACAAGTAGGTAACCTAACCGTAGGTTCTCGTATCAACTTTTCCATTAACTTCGTCCTAGAAACTTAAAGTTCTACTGTGTCAACGTATTGAATGTCATTCTTCATTCTGGAATAGTCGTCGTTAATTGGATAAATATTTTGTCTCTAATTGTACGGGTTGATTGTCTGTTGCGCGTCAGTTACTATTAATTTACAACGAATTTGTATTGTCGTATTGTATTTCTTTAACATCTTCATATTATTGATAGTTTTAACTCAAATAGTAGAGAATACAATATTATTAATTTAATATTATTTGCTGAAGGAGAAGTTCCTAGGTTAAAGACTCAATTCTGCTACCTGGGTTTTCCAAAGGCTTAGAGATATAATCAGTGAAAGTTGTTGAATATTTACTTCTATAGACAGTTACTATCTATCTATGTAGCGACATCGCGTTTAGGTTAATAAACTATTTTATAGTACCTATCTATAACTGCAAAACCGGCTACTCATCCTACAACACAATATAAATTATGACTTAGGGAGTCATAATTTAAAGTAATATTAAGTAGATATTCAAAGCTCATTCACGAATTACGATTCTCCTTGAATTTAAAAATAAGTTGATTTATTTCTTTTAAGACTACCTACTTAATAATACTAATGTTTGCATAAAACGCTTCCTTTCTAGTTATAGTATAATGTTAACATTTACTTTTGTATTTTGGAAGCTTAACCTTCTCACGGCTGGGTTTTGACATTATTATCATTTTCCTAATTAAAATCCTTGACTAACAAATCTCATGTCAAGTAATTTATTCAAAGACCCATGTATTTCGCAAAAAAAACTGTCAAACAGACAATGACACCTAAAAGCTACGTAGGTAATTTATTACCGTTTATTTATTTGCATAACCAATTACGTAAATTGGAATATTCCACAAAAAAACGAAAGACCGGTACTTTTACTGGGTGAGTACGAATAAACTTTTTGCGACTAAAAAACTATTAATTAACCTGTGTTTATTTAACCTTGATAAAGAAGCTACGCATGAATCATATCGTTGTCACATGAACTTTTATTTTTAGTTCAACCCATTATTCCTTAATCAGTGGAATATAATAATTAGGTACTTCATACGTCAATCCTGACCTTTCTGTGTACAGTAGGTGCTCATTATTGTTGAAAATGATACCCGAAATGCACAGGCAACTACGTCAGACAGATAAACGCTGAAAGAGAACTGTTGTTTTATAAATATTATAAGCGTTTTAGTTACCAGCTGGGATACACTGATGAAAAAAGTTTTATCTTTTATGTATGAAAAAACCTTCACCATATCTCTAAACAGGAGCAGCTATAAAAGTTAAAATGTCCAAGGCATTTTGACATGTTTTTGGTTTTCTACGCTTTAGTAGAATCATTTAAGTATACATCCATATTATGATTTAAGAAAATTTGTATTTTGAGGGCTACTCTTGCGCTGCCACGTATAATCACAGCTTCAGGGTACTGTTTCCTAAACTCGCCGTCCGTCCGTCTTATGACGACGACAGGCCGTGTCGACGGCGCGTTCGTGTTCCACGCGCGCCTCAAAGAGATGTCAGCAACATGGAAGGGGCCCGCAAGGGCCGACGCCTGTCGAGGCTGCGGGTTGTCCGCAAGGGATACCGCGGCCTCGACATGAAGGGCGAAGAAGGAACATGGGTGGTTTTTAGTCAGTAGAAGTCTGACACTCCCTTTCGCTCTGCCCAAGAGCGGGAGGGGTTATTTGATGATTTCCCAACCCCAAAAAAAAAAGAAAAAAGGGTACTGTTTCCCATAGCTTTTCTATTATGACTTCATAGAACTAAAACTTAAAGATACCAACCTCCTAACCTACTGGCACCAAGCCTATTTAAAAAGTTTAAAAGCTGTAATAAAATAAAACAACTAAACAGCTGAAGTAAATAGCAGTTCGCAGTTCGAACCTTTTATAATCTTTGTCATAATGAGTATTTTTCCAAAGCTCATCGTTGCAGAAATAAAAAACAACTTCCGCAATACCCGTCACAATTAGCAAAAAAACGGGTATTCAGAAAACTCAATGTTGTCATATCCGTTGACGTACCTACATCACATTGAATCAGAGATTTACTAGAATAGTATTGTACTACTGATTAACACTTGAATGATTGCTTGAGACGATTATGTATTGCCAGCTGTTAATATGGGGACTGACGACATTGTATGACGCAGACGGACCCATAGTCGAACGTTGATTTTATTTATGGATTTCACGAGTCTTGACAATGCCTAATTTTCACTATAAAAGGATGACGCACCACTCATTACAATTAATCATACGGGACATATGAATGAAATGAAAATTTGAGACGTAAGTACCATCAGAGCAAGAAGTGTTAATTAAGTTTTGAATTGCTACCGGTTCATCAAGTTTAAATAAGGAAGTATCCTATACTATATTTAATTTTAATGATTTACTCGTATTATGTTTAAATCATGGTTATGTGATAACATAAACAAACTCTCTGCCCATAATTTCCGTTTTTGTAAAATTTCATTAAAACTAGAACAGAAAAGGACGATGTAGTTCCTATTATACGTGCAAAGTCTAATAAAAGAATTGTCTTAGAATATTAGAGAAATTATTAAGATGTATTTTAAAATGGTTTTATAGAAGTAATTGTGCGACATCTAGTAGAGAATTCAGATATTAAAATGAATACTGATACTGAAGTCTCCTAGTGGCAATAATATGAACTAACATACAACAATAACATTCACAAGTTCTCGTAAGATGTCGCTAGTAGTGACATGATAACTTTTGTAACAGCGCCATCTATACAGCAGATGATATAACTATTTCAAGCACTGACGTAAATGACGTACAGTGCCATCTATGATGAAACTGGCGTACTATTAAGAGACTTACGATCAGTATTTGTTTGAGGTTAGGGCCATAGATGGCAGTAAAAACATTAAAATATTTTTAAGAAAAACATACCTGTATCATTGAGCAGGGCATTGATGTCCGTGGTCGACCCATCGGCCGACATTGCTGAAACGAACAAAAAGAGGACGTTATTTCTCTCATCTGTTACAGTCAATCATTAAGTTTGTTCAGTACCTAATTGCAGGCCTTTCATGATAAATTATCTGTTAAAACCTTTTCAAAATAACTTTTGTAGTAGAAGAATAGGTATTCACTTATTTAATGTATTTTCTGTTAATAAAGTCAGCTTCACCTGAACAAACATCAGTTTTTCAGACTTCATCTGAGCAATTAGGAACTAACTGTTAATGGTTATAGATCGGTACAACGGAAGGCCATCTATCTGGAAACAATGGGGGCACGTGACTGATACAATTTTGATTAGGTAGTTGATAGGTACTCGGTGTTTCCGATAACATTGAGTTTACCTACGAGTTCAAAGACTTACGAAAGTAGGTAGAGCTGATGAATCTCTTTTCACTTTTCAGGTATGACAGTAATAACAGAGTTATTCTATCGAAGAGAGTATCGTTAATAGGCAATCACTACTTAGGTGTAGGGATCATCTCGAATGTGAGATTTGCTGGTCTTGTAAGTTATTGAGAGCTAGAACGTAATAGGTCTATTAACGTCGCAAAAGTAATGATGCCAGTTTCCCATACAATTATTGTAGTGGTCATTCAGAGACCCATTTTCAGCATCAGTCTTTTCTATTTGAACTCGAGTGGCAGAATCTATGTGTTCGTTCAGTATATTTTTGATACATTTCCACATCACAGTTTCGTGGTTAGTGAAATTTAGTCTAACAGGATAGGTATTATTCACCCCGGAAACAGGAAGATTAATGCGGACGAATCAAGAAGCTACCTATTAATGCTAAAGTATTTTATGATAGTAACGGTCTGCTACAATTTTATAATACCCGTCATATTGCATCGTAGGTATTTGGTTTGTTTACAATCTGAATTATATAATTGGCAAAGTTGATCGCAACTCGTAACCCCAACGAGAGAAGGCCGCGAGTGAAGCGTGTCCGCGGGACACGGTCGGCAGCCATTTGACCATTTCATATCATTGCCTGCTGTTTGTTATTTACATAATTATGTACTGGTTTTGACTCGGTTTTGACTCGGTTTCTGACTTGTTTAGCAAGTCATTTGTAGATGTGAGTTTTGTACTGTCGTGCTTTAAAAACTTGGTTATCTCCGATCACATAGTATTTGCACATGCATGAATATAAGTATACTTTTACTTCTTAACATCTGTCTAGATATAAATACAACAAAGAAATGAATGTAAAGAAACATTTTGCGAGTAAAGGATTTATAAACATGCAATAAGGCCTTTGATTTACCTGTAGGTTCCTTTTAGGAGGAACTTTTTGCTTTATTGATTTTGAATTGAGAATAGCAGGGATGGAGACAAGTAGTTAGTTTTAATGCTTTAGTTTGATACCAAAAATGTGATTATTTTAAAGTACGGTAAGGTTAAGATTCCTGAAAACTTGATTTTAGTACGCCACTATCCCCATTCTTAAGTCGTTACGCACATTTAGCTTATCAAAAAGCGTATAAACATAAGTTTCAGCTTTGTTATACGTGCATTGATTCCTAGATAAGCAGAATACCTTTGGAATTTCACAAAACCAACAATAATTATTGTTTAACGTGGTCAAACACCCATCAGAAGGGTACTTCTACTGACAGATAAGATACTATACCGTACAAATACTTGAGAAATAGGTACCCACCATCTTTGATCTATAGTTGCTTGACCTTAGCAAAAAAGTCTTCCAAATATACGGCCACTTGAGCAGTCAGCATAAACTATAATTGTATTGAAACCTGCTGAGATGATGCTTGGCCAATATAAATCAAGTTTTTGTGGTAGCAAGTCATATTAGGTACCCATGTAATGAATTTGCTACGCGTGGTGGATTATAGGCCATCCCTCTCCTATAGAGGAGGCCTGAGTCCCTGCAGAGGGAACATTATATTCTGATGATGATGACGCGTAGGTAGGTACCTATCCGGCAAGAGTGGCAAGCTATAAATCAGGAACAGGAAATCTAGAGACAAAGCTGCCCCAACAATTTTTAACGGTTTCTGATTATTTTATGAGTTTATCACACTACATTTTAGAATTTAAAATTCAATATTTTTGTCTTACATAATAATTCTTTCACGAAAAAGGGATTTCACTGGTGTTATTGAAATAATCACTAGTAATCAAGTAATCGTATCTCAAATCAAGGAATTATTGTCAGTCGCTTCTGAGGTATGTACCTGAGATTTATAATATCGCCTTGCCTCTCGTTACCCTATTATTTTGCTCTGAAACAGTTTGATTGACACGTCTAAGTATTATATAATTTTTTGGAAAAAATATCTTTTTGATGTACCTACTTAGGTATATCAATCAACGAGCTAAAATACATAATGTATCTAAGAAGACTAATATCTCATGATATTTTCCTCCCTCTTGCTACCGATTCTAAGAAAACAACTAAGTACACAAAGCACAGCACTACCAACATTAATTTATGATATACAATAACACGAAAATCTTAACAGAATCTACACGGCACAGTATAGGTACTACACGGGTATTTCTATATACCTACTAAGATAAAGTTTCATAATACTGTATTGAACGACCGATATCAGTTTTCAACATGCATAATTACCTATGTACTACTCACTATGTATGTTGATCTACTTAACTATTTCATAACGAGTAAGTACCTACATAATAATTATGTTAATATAACATTTTTTTTTCTTTCGTTTCAGGTTATGGTAACTGGGTGGTACGGTAAAAACAACTTCTGAAGTCTGGTATTCACCTGAAAAGGTTAAAAACCTATTCCGTACACAAGTCATAATACAAACGCCAGCACATCATACCCGAATCTGTCCCAATGAACCTTGAACCAAAACCCTGCTTTAAGGATAAAGTTAATATTTGGTAGTATCCGGTTAGACAGGAAGCCGATTCCAATATAGTTGGGAAAAGGCTACGCAGGTGATGATGTGCAGTAGCATCAGTATCGAATTGCAGTTCCACTTTAACACACAGTGTAGTACAGTCATTAGGATTTTTTTCTCTCCTGAACACTGTTTTACTTTTAAAAGAACAATAAACCAAGCAGTGGTAAGCAATTTTTTACAAACACTCACCACGACACTGATGTGTCACCCCAACCTTCTTTTAATTAAAAACTCTTCCACTACCACTAACAAAATTAACCAAACCGTGAACTTTGACGAGGGTTTCCCTAATGAACACAAAAACTGACATGTTGTTCTTAAGCCCTGCATTAAAACCTTATTCCAGACATAACAGAAGATTGGATTTCCCATACCTTATGATTTTATTGTTGATGTGGGAAGTAAGAAAATACTACAGCTACTTTGACTGGAGACTCTTATGCGTGTCATGTGATGAGATCATTTTCTAACACTTTGTCTGCAGATTATAAATGGAAAAGGAGCTTTAAATTAGGTAAATGCACCTAATTTAATGAACAACATAGAAATATGGAAACAAAAAAGGACAAAGGAGTAAATAATGCCGTGATATCTGACAGAGGAGGATGGAAGAGGAAAACGTGTTGCGTCGACCGGCGACCCCAAATAGAATGGGACAAGGGCAGGAAGATGATGATGATGACATGGAAATATGGAAAGCCCTCAATCGAATCCACATCCAAGAATGTCACAGCAAACTCACTTTGTCAAAATGGTGGATAAACCGACACTCAATGCGGAGAGGAGTTAAAACATTTCTAATATGAACCATCGATAAGAAAGTAGGAGCAAATTAAACTATAACTGCTACCCCAAGAGACGGCTCTACAGGTGTGGGTGAAGTAATATTGAGCATGACGAACCAAATATAGAAATTACAGCTGAAGAAAGAAATCATATGTTTTTCTTATTACTACAATATGTTACGTCATACATCTAATCAGTCAACAGTTTTGGTAATCGGTTTAATGCGATGTTTAAGATAGAAATTAATCGATTCTGTTTAGACTTGCAGTTAGGTGATTAGGTTAGTAGGCTTTGGTAGAGAGTTTTCTTGGTGTAAGACTATATTTTATGCATACATTTAGCTGAGCTAATTTTAGCTGCGTACCTATATGAATTGGTGATTAACTTTTTTCATACCACTTAACCATAGTTTGGGTTTTTCCTCTATTAGTTTTAAAGGTACTGTTGTGTTAAAAGTAAAATAGTCATCGTCCCACAATGTTAAACGTGACTGCCTTTAAAGTCAGTCCTATTCTCATTTTAACAGTATGGCATGGACAAAAATCAGCTGTCTCATACAAAAGTGGGAACATCTACAAGATCAAAATGTATGGGAAAACCGCCCCCGTGTACAAATGAAAGTGATGGAACGTTACACTTTAATACCACTTTTTTCCTTCGAGTTTCATCTTAACACGTCGTTTAGGTAAAAAATATAGATCCATTAAGGTTGACGCACACTTAAATGCGACGCAAGACCCGTCATCGCGATGCGATGAGATGTCGGGTATATTTCATATAAATATGAAATACCTAGTATGGAACTCAGCGCACCTATCTGCATCGTAAACATTTTCGTACGAAAATGCACGTACGACTCCTGCGGCGTGTTTAGACGCGCGTCCCCCTTTAACATTACTAATACATAGTTTTACTTCGTAACCACAAATCGGTCAGTATCATGACCATGTCAAGTCACATTTTTTTCTTTGATTTATTTTCTGCCTACACAGCTGTTCAAATCTCATTTGCGGTTTTGATCTAAATATAGATATCTATATCTTGATTCTGTGGTTTTTATAGGCAATTATAATAATTACGTCTGGATTTTATTCTAATAGAATGGAATTGATATTGTCTGAACTTATTTGACCTATTTTACAGATATAGAACGTGTTCTATTTCCAGTGTAGCTCGAAACGTTATTGATATTCTGTTTTTAGAGCAAGGGCTGTGAAATCTAGGTAAGTAGGTAGTGGGAACTGTAACAGAAAGGAAGGATCCATAGATAATACCTATATGGATTTAAAACTGTTTAAATTAATAATATTTGTTTTATTAATAGGAGTTTACAAACTCTTTTGCATGTGATTTTTTTAAACTAGATGGAGCCGGTGTTTCGTGCCTGACTATTCTATGAAACAGCCGAAACATACTCAGACTGCAGACATAATCTTAGTACTCATATGAGGACTATGCAGATTGCCTGAGATGGTCTTTTGAAGAAAGAAACATACGTACGTGAGTGGACCTGTCCAGTCAGTGCAAGCATTTGCCAGTTATCGTGCAGCTTGACCTATAACTCAAGGAGCTCAACGTCACGACGAACAATACCAAAGAAAGGGCATTTGGGTAGGTCGCTTATAGTACTCAAACTGCCAGACAATCGTTAATGATTCAAAAGCTTAACTAGAACTTTATTCCAGAACAATAAGATTTATGTTACCTAAAAAACCATTTTATTATTATTTAGCTATTGCATAGCTTCTATCGCGGGCCTTGAGCGTGGGGACCGAATCCAGAAATTCCGTAACGAAAAAAACCTAACACTCATTTATTTAATAAAAGAAAAAAAAATGTTTTTTTATCGGTCACCACGCTCAAAGTGTAACTTGAATTAATATCAAAAAAAAAAAACAAAGGAAAAAAAATACTGCATTAATAAAATAAATAAATAATTATAATTGCATAAGTTGATAAAAAATGCTATGCAATAGCTTTACCGCGGCAGTCTCCGAGTGCCATACGTCTTTTATTATTTAGGTTCTTAAATGTACCTACTGTAATGTCCTCCAAGCATACAGCAACCAAACCATGTAACTACTTAAATATTAAATCAAAATAACAACTAATTAGCGAGTCAACAAAGTCTAACAGATATTACAATCAATTAAAATAATTACATAACGTATAACACGGTACACAATACCACGCCCTTGAACGCACATAATAAAAGCTTTAACACCTATTTATGTAGCCGGCTATATTGTTTGCAAACAAAAAAATCAAATGAGGTTCTATAATAAATAAGGCTGCATGATTATTTGTGTTGTAATGGTCTTCAAAAATAGGTTAAATAACTACGAGTGTCCTTGAATGTTGTCATCGGATTATCCAACGGATGTGGTGGTTACAAAAGTTAGCAGCTTAATCAAATATCATAGGTTTTACAAACAACACATAACACCATCACGCCTATAAACCCTGAAGAGTTGGGCAGAAGTGCATTTCGAACACTCTTGGTTCAAATAATTTAGAACCAGACTTACTTTGGTCACAAAACGAGATCATTAAAAGAAGGATAAGAGGCGGCTTCTACAAGACTTCCAGAGATTAACTAAGCACTTAGGTATTATTCAACATAATCTTAAAGTAAATTTTAAAACCATAATCCATAAAATTTCATGAAAAAAAATAAAATAAGTACATAAATTAGGTATTGTTGTTGTTGTTGTGTGTTTTGTTTTAGGTATTTTTTTTTATTGTTATTATTTTTTAAATTAGGTATTCAGCTGCATCCGGTTAGACAGAAAGCCGACCCTAACATAGTTGGGAAAAGGCTAGGCAGATGATGATGAAGAATATAAATTAAAATTCATAATTAAATACTAAATAATACTAGATTTTTAAAAAAAAGCTAATCTAACTTCATAAGAAATAGTTTGAGCAACAGCCCGTAATCCCCTTTAAGCTTAGAAAATAAATACCAACCAAACTTCGTATCGTATCACCTCTCTTCAAACTATCACGATACCGATAAATGGTTCAATAACAATCGGAAGTACAATAGGAACATAAACACTGTAAGGTCAATCATAACAATTTGTATGCACGAAGTGCGGTGTCTACGACCCGTGCCCATATGGTCCTCACATGCTCGTATAGGCAGTGGTAGTGACAATGATACATAACATGAGGTCACACCATTGTTTGTGTATGTGCCGCTGTCATGTGATTAGTTCACCTGTGGTTTTTGTGGTTAGGTTTGAATTGTATGTACCTACTGTCTTGTTAAACCTTTCACTGTTGAGGTTATAGATTCTTCAACATAAGGACAGTAAGCATTAAAATAACCTTTATCGTTATCAGTCTATATAATAATGATTTTACTGGCGGAACTCAAGCTTCCTCTCCGTGAAGAGAAGATTCTTCACCAAGATTCACAGGAACGATGCTAATATTCTTAGTTGTACCTTAGCATTCAATCAATTCAAGTTAACTTTGTCTAATATTTCAAAAAAAACTATTTTGTACAGATGCCAGCACAACAAGCTAGGAGGTACTACACTCTGTCAAATTTCTTTGATAGCTTTCCATCAATTTAATATCGTCACCAATATTATGAAGCAAAGTCCTCCGCCACGTCTGTCTGTCTGTCTGTTCACAGTAAACTCAAAAACTACTGCACTGGTTTGAATGCTGTTTCTCCGATGGATAGAGTGGTTCTCGAGGAAGGTTTTAGTATATAATTTGTCAAGTTTTTGAGTTTGGGTTTTGAGAAAAAGCTAGTAGATAAAACATTTTGTTAAAGGTTGATTGGGAAAATTTAGCAGTCTCGGGTAGCTTGATGTTGGCACGTTTAAATCTGGTATTTTGTTTAGCGGTATATCTAGACGTTTTAAGGACTTTTAGGCAGAGATTGAGATACCCTAGTGCTATGATTACGCCCACGGATACTATTTGAATACGGCTACGTCTTAAACTAAGAGCTCCCGCCAATGTAACGTACAATAGTGACCTACTCGTCATCCGTAAACGTTACTCTCGCGATTATTTCAATCTGATTAACAATCTTGTACAATCTAAGATTTAATAACTCTTCAATATTAACATGCTTAATGGAAATTAAAACCACAGAGCGTCCTTCTACAGTGTACTGTATTAATTTAATGTATACTTGTACACGAACAACAAACAGAGTTGCAATGAGATAATCATTTATAGTCTATGGCTATAAAAATTAACAATAAACTTAATTATGAAGTTACAAAGAGAGCGTTATTTTAATGGTTATGTGTTTGTTTATCAATGGTTTGTCACATTCAGATAGTTCTTGAAGTTATCTTTTGAGTCATCGCTTAGTTATCGTTTACTTCATACGAAAACGTTGGGTATTTGAAAATATTGAATTGTCTGGAAACTTTTTAGCTCAGATGCAGAGAAAAGGTGGTGGTAATGGGACGCAAATACATCATTTAAGTTACTGAAAAGTTGTAATTGACTCTGGCGTCGAACCTCATCGCAAAGTACAAAGTTTTAACAGATGTTGATGTCCCATTTGATTACATAGTTAATTTAATGACTAGTTTACTTATCCTTTCACACTGTTTTCTTTTTGTGCCTTTAAAGGACTGTCATAGGAAAGTAGACGCGACGGTTAGGTTGTGTTATATAATTCATAAATCCTTGCAAATTATTTCAGCAGTTTGCTGTTTCTAGCAAATTTGGGAAAAGGCAAGGCAATAATGATATATATAATGATGTCTTGTCATTGCAATACATCTTTCAGCCACCACTCATGTTTTATTTTATTGCTGCTGCTGCTGCATATGTCGTCAATGTGATTAGCTCTATAATCTATATTCAATTATTCATGCAAATTAAGTATAACAAGACAGATAAAGTGGCTGGTGATCATTATAACGGACACAACATGAAGTTAATTAATCTATTTCTATAATAATATATAGATAAAACTGGCAGAGAGACAAACGATAAGTGATTAGAACCTACCGTCTGAATGCTTTATTTATGCTAATAATTAATAACTGTACTTTAATGAGTTAAGATAGCTTTCTTGAATTATTTAGTCATTTATGTTCAAGGAGCTCGTTCACAGCCGCTCGGGATTGATATTTAGGTTAAGCCGCGCTTGCATAGGTTGATCCGTGGATGACTCCACAATGGGACCAATTACATTTATTCCATGGTCCCGAGTTCCCGTCTGTGATTTGAAGATCTTTGACAATCGTTACAGGTAGTCAGTGACCCAAAAGTCTGACAACTAGTCTTACTGCCGCACTCAGAGACGTGTAATGATTACTTAAGGCATCTTAGTGAATGGTGGCATGGAGACAGCGACTGTCGCAACCCCGTGCAGGGCACGCCACGATAGTGGCGGTAAGTCCCCTCTTTGAGGAGTGGCTGGAGAGGCGCCACGGCGCCCTCACCTTTCGTCTGACGCAGGTACTCACCGGACACGGTTGTTTCGGGAGGTACCTGCAACGAATCAGGCGGGAGGAAACGCCCGGATGCCACCATTGCGAGGATCGGCCGGAGGACACGGTGGAGCACACTGTGGAGGTGTGTCCCGCTTGGGCGGAGCCCCGCCGTGTTCTCGCAGCGGCGATCGGCGGCGGCGACCTCTCGCGTCCGGCCCTGGTTCAAGCCATGGTCCGGGGCGAGGAGAAATGGGACGCCGTCGCCTCCTTCTGCGAAGCAGTGATGCTAGCGAAGGAGGTGGCGGAACGTGAGAGGGAGAGAACCTCTCGTCCCAGCCGCCGCGGGAGGCGCTCCGGGCGTCGGGGGCCACGTGATGGCTTCAGGCCACCGTAGACGCGGGCCTGTGGACGGTGAGTGATGGGTAACCTCGCCGTCCGTCCGTCTTATGACGACGACAGGCCGTGTCGACGGCGCGTTCGTGTTTCACGAGCGCCTCAAAGAGATGTCAGCAACATGGAAGGGGCCCGCAAGGGCCGACGCCTGTCGAGGCTGCGGGTTGTCCGCAAGGGATACCGAGGCCTCGACATGAAGGGCGAAGAAGGAACATGGGTGGTTTTTAGTCAGTAGAAGTCTGACACTCCCTTTCGCTCTGCCCAAAAGCGGGAGGGGTTATTTGATGATTTCCCACCCCCCAAAAAAAAAAAAAAAAAAGGCATCTTAGTGAAGGTTTTAACAGTTCACTGAAGGTTTTGTATCTCAAATCTTTACTAAGTGACGGCTTAAGTAATCATTAAATATCTCCGAGTACCGCAGTTACTGTATTACCCTATACTAATTAGGTTGTGGAGGTCAGATAGGCAGTCGCTCCATGTAAAATACTGGTATATAGCCGCATCCGTTTAGATATTAGATATTCGTCAATGAACACACACACATGGTACCTTTAGAAAAAGATTAAGAAATGCTGTGCAAATCATGATGTCCAATGACACGTTTGCCTGTTATAATGAAAAAAAGTATTTCAGAAGTTAACAAGTATTTTTTCTTAACTTGTTTTTAACGTACAAAAAAGGAACGTAATTCTGGTTACATTAATTATAATTAATGTTACCACCCAGTTATCTAGAATTCGATATTTTTTTCAGTACAACCTGTTCATATATAAACTGTTAAAGGTCAAAACAATGTAAATATGAATGCGTTAATGATGTATTCAGTCTTAAACATTAATCGCAACTTGCATATTTAGTTACGTAGAAACAAACATTATGTTAAATAAATATATTCATTGTAATTCTAGATACTAATAGTGTGTATTGTGTATGTAATAATTGCAGTAAGATATAGAAGGATCACACACATTGCTTTATTTGCGTAACGTATTTCTTAGTCTAACAAGTGATTGAAATAGGTACCTACTAATTGCATGATAAACTATTTACTTATTTATGGTCACCTATATAGGGCTTTGACCGCGGGAAAATACAGCGGTCCAGCCCTGACTTTAATGATAACTTGAAACTCAATTATGTTATCAAATATAATTGTAATGAAAGTGGACTAATCAAAACTATTTGTAGCTAAAGATGTTTATACTTCTGAAATAAGGTTATTAAGCGATTGTTGAAAAGTCCTGTGTTAGAGTATTAATACCTATTATTTTTGATCGGTAGGTAATTTACATTCTGAATTCTTTATCACAAATATGGGTAAAAAGCAAAATTTTATCGTACAAGAACAACTTTAACGCCAAAATTCTGAGCGGGGTAGAGCTACCTACCTCGTGCAGAAGTTTGGCGTTTAATTCCTTGTTTTTGATTCCGTATGACGAGGTGTATGGGTGAATTGCTTAAACCTTTACACCTGAAAATTTAAATGTCAGTACGTCAAGACATCAGGATACCAAGAACTATTTAGTACAACAAAGATTTCCATAATAATCAATACAGTCACGTGAGATATCACGTTTGGTCGTTTGGCTAATATGCAATAAATCGTCATACAAATTAAAAGGCATCACACACTGTCAATTAGTACCTATTAGGCACCAATCTGTGTTGATTGGACTGTTCCTCGAAATGGTTTATACTTGTGAAATATAAATATTTGTTCTGTTCTCTTAATGCATCTTTTGACGTAAGAGGATAAGTTATCCTCTTACGTCAAAACAAAGAACCACAAAGAAAATATAAATATCAATTTTGTGACGTAATCGCAAGATTGTCTTCAAAACGAAAAAGCGAAATAGTTATTATGTGAAACATAGGTTTTAAAAACCTAACTCAAAGCATTTATTTCAAATATGTAGTTCAGTTACAGTGACTTTTCAATATACTGTAAAACATAACTGTAAAGGAACTGTAGTAGTCTTTCCTTGTTGACCTCTATGGAGAAGATCGAGAAAGAAACTCTATGAACACTGTTCAAAAGCAGAACAACAAATCGAAGAAGGAAAAGGAAAAAAATACCTACATAAGCTTATAAGGCGTATCCTAGCAATGTTTAGAAAAAAGATGCGATGTTCATTGTGTTACACGCCATGTCCCATCTTATGGCTATCTTGACCCGTGTGCCCTCACACCTGCACCCGGTCGGAACTGATGAATGCCAAGTCGCTGGCGAAAGAACTATGATCCTTATGTCGACATCCTTGAGTGATTAAATTGCATACGTGTCAAAAAACTATTCAAACAAGATAAACATAATTAAAATATAGGCGCTACCTTCAGCCTATAAATAAAAAAAATATGTAAGAAATTCATCAATAACGTCATGTACCTAATGCCTGGAGGTAATCCCCGAAGAGGAGTAGTAGGCAGAGGAGTACACCACATTTCGTCAGTTATGTTTAAGTATCATATAATAGGCGAGCCTGCCCTCTATTACTCGTACATGGCCTTGGGAAGGTTGCCATCACGCACGAATCTATACTTCTAACTTCTGAGAAATTCCTATTATAAAAAAGTCAATTACACTTTACCCGACCCGGCAATTCAACCCAGAGCTCATGCTCAGCAGTCACGCTTCCGATTACTAGACCAATGACGCTATTTTATCAATAGGTATTTCAAACAATCGGGTATTTGACAAAAAAATCTAATTAGTCCGTCGGATAGATTTCCAAAAAATATTGGACACGTATTTTTTCTTTTTTCACGTAAACAATAAATGAAGACGATACAGTGCTTCGAAAAGTCGCGCGACGTCACAGTTTGGTACATTTTTTACCACAAAGTGACGTTACCAGCCCTAGTTACGATCTTTGACACGTTTTATGTTCATCAATTTTTGTTAATTTGATAAAACAAAAAACACGTTTCCAATATTTTTCGATAATCTAACAGACGGACTAAACAGAATCATATTTTTTAGGAAGTCAACTACCCTATTGTGCCAAACTTACTGAGATGAAATGCATAAGGAAAATACAAAACTAAACAGTAACGCCAAAACAAGACTTGCATGATGGTTTTATAGTACAACCACGTGCAATAAGGATACTTATTAAATAAACTTAAGTAGTAGATAATTATTAAAATGTGGGTCAGTAAATATAATATTAATGAATCATTTTATTCTCACAAACACTCGATAAATGCCTCAAAATGCACCATAAAAGCAAAAGAAAACACTCGAGTAGGGTAAAAACCTCTTCTCGTACAAATTTGTATTTTATTGTTAATTTACTCTTGAGGAAAAACACGAGTGATAGTTCAAGATGATTGTCATAATTTTAGGTAAGTATCCTACGTCAAAACATTAGATAATATAATAAAACTTAAGGAAAACGTCACCAACATCAGCTGCTAATAACAAAGCCTGTTTAAAGAACTTTTAAGGAAAATCTTAGTCAGTATTGTCGACAAGAAGAATTGATTTTGAACACGGGCTTACCAAGGCAGGTGTATTAAAATTCAATAGATTCCATGTTGAGGCTCACACTTCATTCGGAAAATGGATCAATTAATTATACCAATCCGGAAACTTTAGTATCGTAGTCATTCAAGTCAATAAGACAGCTCTTGCAATATGAAAGACCCGGAAAATTATTAAAAACAAGTACTAGCAATATCGAGCTAATGATCTTAATAGGTTTCTAATAATATTGATTTGAGACTCTATCCTGGGTGAGCAAAGCTAAGCTATAATACTCGGTGCTTTAAAGTGTAATTTGCAATAACGGCAGGACGTGCATACTTGGCATCTGTGACTCTGTGGTACTGCGGTCCCATGACAAATTCTAGGTCAAGAAAGGTATCATTGGAATTTTCAATTATAGCTTTGATTAATCAGGTTTGTGTTGAGTAAGCGCCAATAAAGATTTTCTTTATGATTTTGGACCTACAAACCTCCAATCCTACACAAACAAACAAACCTACCTTTAATACTAATCGCGGTGTAAGGGTTTTCCATCCATTCTCTCTTCCTCTTTAGAGAAAACAAGCGTGATAGTAAAGCATTCAAGAGCATTAAAGCCTCAGCGAAGATAAAAACTATCGCTTTGACATAGCATTACTATGCCTCCCAGCTGGCATATACAGCTAGGTTCATAAGTCTAACGTTACGCAATGAAAAACTAGTTTTGATCATGTGCTGTCTTACGGCGGCAACTAGCAACCGTATCGTGTGCAGCTACTTCAATATTATCATAGATTGACTCATGCCAATCTTGCGTCGACCTAGCTTTTTATTCCTGTGGAAAACCTTACAAGTTTTTAATGCAACCGCTAGGTAAGTTCCAAGGATTATGTCGGATATTTTTAGCCTAAGATCACCGCCTTTTTTTTAAGGATGGGAAATCATCAAATGACTCACCCTGCTCTTGGCGGAGCAGAAGGAAGTGTCAAACTCTTATTGGCTAAAATCTATCCGTGTGTTCCAGGACCGCTCTGCCTCTTTTGAACCAATTCCAGAACCTTGCCAAGGTTAAATTCACCAATGTTAATACATTAGACAACGAAACACCTTCAAGCAAATAAGGAAGTGCAAAGGGATCTTCAGTTGAACACAGCAGAGCACCTTCAGACATACGCAATAATGTTCACCTTACATAGCATCACGCCTGTAATCCCTGAAGGGTTAGGCAGAGGTGTATCTAATAGTACACCCACATTTCGCCAGTCATATTTAAGTCTCGTTTAATAGGAGGCGAGCCTGTTGCCATCGACCGGGTATTCATCAAGACTCCGTGGCTGCTACTGAAGACCCTGGTGTCAAACCCAGGACCTCATGCTCAGTAGCCGTACATGCAATCTCTCGACCAACGAGGGAGGCACATCTTAAATTGACTAGATCTCCTTGAAGAGTGGAAAGTTTAGTTATCTCTCTAAAGGTGCTTTGTTGATGTTCAAAATCGAAAATTCCAGTGTTTTACATAGATTGCTACTGCTTTGAAGCGGAAGACTACAGAAGACAGACAAGATATAAATCAATCAAAGTGCGTAAGATAAGGCATAATCAGTCTTATCAGCATTGTTTTTGATTTACATGTTACATCGCACTTGCACAAAGTACTTCAAGTCATCAGGAGTATTATAGTGCATAATCTTTATAATCCTGCCAATAAAGATATAGAGATCCTTTTGTGGTTGTACTGCACAAAAACATGTTTAATTTGCACCTATAAACTGTAATTTTTGCATAAAAGTACTTATCACCAAACCAATAAAGCTATACAAAACCAGTTTATGCAGATATCTCATTGTGCGAAAAATGTAGACAAAACGAGGCCATGTTATACTGGAAATGAATAGCTTGATGTGTCGCTATGTGTACTAGATTTAATTAAGGAAAACCCCGAAAAGTGGTTTTTACGACATCCTTCTATGATAAGGTACTGCAAGTAATTATTATAAACTTATAGATGACGTTATATCCGCAATTTGCTACAAGACTTGAAGAGATTATTTCCCTCTTCTGATATTGAGATTATTATTTTCAATCAATTTTGATTGGGTGCAAAGTCAATGCAAAATCTATACAGTGAAAAGCATGTAATGGAAATACTTTTCAACTAGAGGAAGCTTCGACTTAGTAATCATTTAGAAATAGTACCGAGTGCCTCTTTAGATGCTAAAATGAGTTTATTTAAAATATCCAAATAATGAGACTTTAAAATATAGGTAGATATCACGGACAAGATCATTATTTTGAAAAAAAAAATGAAGCTAGAAAAATATAGTAGTTTGTAATTATTATTATGCCGCAAAGTGTTATTTACGGAAGACATCGTAGGTACCGCATACTTAAGCGGTAATACATCAAAGTAACAACAACACTACCAATTAATCTTTATTTATGGAATAAATTATTGTCATCAAGGTTAAGATTTTCTTTAATTAATCATTCTAAGGGCTAAGGGTTATCATCAGGGCTATGTTTCACCATCAAGTTCCCCTTAACTCACGTACTTCGCAGATAACCCTTCCCGCTCTTGGGTAGAGCGAAAAGGAGTGTCAGACTTCTACTGACTAAAAACCACCCATGTTCCTTCTTAACCCTTCATGCCGAGGCCGCGGTATCTCTTGCGAACAACCCGCAGCCCCGACGGGTGTGGAATATACCCTTAGTTTGTTGAATGAATATGGCGGAATAATACAGGATGGTCACCTATTTCTATTAGCCGCAGACCGCTAAAGTAACCGCAAATCGTGGGTTTCCCGATTAAAGGCAATTTGATACAATATATTGAAATACTAATAATATTATTGCGAGCACGATACAATGTCAACACCAGTTCCACATAACGATCATTATACTACTGACGGCTCCCGCTCTTGGGCAGAGCGAAAGGGAATGTCAGACTTCTACTAACTAAAATCCACCCATGTTCCTTCTTAGCCCTTCATGCCGAGGCCGCGGTATCTCTTGCGAACAACCCGCAGCCCCGACGGGCGAACAACTTGCAGCCCCGACGGGAAGAACAAAGCCTAAAGTTACCTGCTCTAAAATATTCCTTTTGTTGAACTCGATAACACAAGTTACAGGTACGAAAAGAGCCAAATAACAAACTATTGACATACTTTCTTCATATCAAACTATGTTGCAAGTGATTCCTGTTATCTGGAAAGTTTACTTATAGTTATCAGTTTATGAATCTCAAGACGTCTGTTGACTGGTAAATGGCTTTTATTAAAATTTCAGTTAAAATTAGATACTAAGTAGAAATTGG
This sequence comes from Diarsia brunnea, assembly GCA_949774965.1. Lineage (NCBI taxonomy): Eukaryota > Metazoa > Arthropoda > Insecta > Lepidoptera > Noctuidae > Diarsia > Diarsia brunnea. The sequence goes on along the minus strand of OX459003.1, from coordinate 10,664,964 downwards.
AAATCATTTTAGTCCAGGTTTCCTATAAAGTCGCCAAAAGACATTAAAAAAAAAAAAAATTAAATGAAACGCCTCATTGAACTCTCTGACCAATGCCCGAGGGCAACTAAAACGAACCTAATCTTAGTTTAACGAAACTTTTTATCAAAACTGTGTATGGACACGAGAAATAATATGTTAACACGTGGCAAAGCACAAACGCGAATTTATTGTAAAACTAGCTTTTACCCGCAGGTTCGCCCGCGTGAGAATATCCATTTTCCATGCAAACTTTTATCCTCTATTTAACTCCCTTGGGGTTGAATTTCGAAAAATCCTTCCTTATTCCTTGTCTACATTATAAAGGAAACGTCTATACAAAATTTCAGCTTACTAGCTCCAAGAGTTTGTGGGCTGAGCGTTGATGATTCAGTCAGTCGGGACTTCTCTTTTTCTTCTTCTTTCTGTTTGGGATAGGATCTACATTATCAGAATATGGGTTCCAAAATGTTGGTTTCGTTACGTCACATGAAAACATTGCTAAATCTTTACATATTCGTGCTGCTGACTGTACAGACCAATGATGATGACGGTTATTGGGTACCATCCGAGTCTTCACGCATATCAAAGTAACACAAGCACTACAGTATTACTGTATAGAGTAGAGATAATACGAGCCACGTGCACACCAAGATAACCAACGATAATGCTCAGGTAAGTATGGTATGGTCACTTATCAATTGTACTTTGATCCTTTCAGAAAATAGCACTCAAGTATTAGCTGAAGTTAAGTGAAGGCAACAAGGTGGCCCGTGAAATTCGAATTCGGCTACCGCTGTCGCATCAACCTTAAGAGGAGTATCCACTTCAACTGCAAAAGACGAGTTGTGATTCATTACCCAGGCTGCGGGTTGTTTAAAAGAGATACCGCGGCATCGGCACAAAGGGCTATGAAGGAACATGGTTGCTTTTTAGTCAGTAGAAGTCTGACGCTCCCTACCACTCTACCAATTCCAAAATAAAAAAGTCTTTGCGTGGCAGATTACATCCCACCGTTTTACACATAGGAGATCTCCCAGCACTGGGAACATGAAATGCCGATTATCCTATACTTAGTAAACAAAATTTAAAAATATATCCAATACAATATATGTAACAATAAAAAAGATTTAGAAAACGATTGCCCTCTTGTTCTCTAAGCCTTTGCCATTGTAAAAAGTACCACAAGAAGCTCCTGGAAATATTATTCCAAAACGCAGTCGCGATCCTATTGATAAAACAAGGATAACACCTGACAGGGAATTCCCTGCTTACAATACACGCATTCCATCGAGCACGTATTTATTTATAAATGGTTTACGAGCTAATTTGAATGCAGTGTATCGAACCTAATAAAATAAACGTCCCTTTTATTGACAAGCATTTAATAAGGACAATAAAACATTGTTGCATGATTTTATATTGAAGGCTCTTGGAATCGTATTATTTATGAAGTAGCAACGAAATGGTTTATTTATTCAAACGGTGCGTTTACTCGAAAGGAAAATTCGATGGTAGAAAGAAGTATTCATAGCATTTTCTTAAATAATTTTAGTCCTTTTTGTTGCGAGAGGGGCCTGCTCTTGGTCTATGATGAAACGAGCGTGCCCTGAAGGTGCTTGTTCACTTTTGCTTTAGATCCTTTAGCAAAGCATAATAAATGCTTCTAATGGTCTCACAGCAGAGACACAGGTCTCCTCTCCTATAGAGGAAATGGACTGTACCTAATCCACCAAGCGAGTCCAGTGCCGGTTGGTAGATCCTATAATAAAGGTAGACTTTTTACTTTTAAAACCATCTTTCTACCACAAGGTAGGACCCGAAGTCCCGAACCAGTATCCACCCATAAGTAACCATTGAAGAAAACCGTTGAAAATGTATGAAAACGATTTTAAGATATTTATTTGGGTACGCGATCATCTTAAATAATTTCAGAGATATTACGTCAAACACGTGTCTTTTATGAATTTTGTCATACATACCAAGTAATTTTTTAAACCAGAATCTTATTATGGTAATAAAATAATTTCTGTTTATTACCATAATCAAATCATTATTAGATAGACACAAGGTCATTTACTCTATACAGCTGTTTTTACGAACTGAATGATGAGAAGATTTTATAATTGTGTATGAAACTTTAATGATGAACTTGTTTTATAACTTTTTGGTTTAACTAGTAATAAAAAAGGAAATAAAAGAGTCCTCGTGAAATAAGAGTCTCGTAATTAATTGTTCGGAAGCATATAATATACATAATTATTATGATAGCAAAAATTGAAAAGTAAAAGAGTTCCTAGAAGGTTTCGGAGGAGGATTTTACCCTGGAAAGTATAGTGGGCCAAGAAGTATATTATAACTAAGCTGATACTTTTTTTCTGTAAGGCCGTGTGGTTCACACTTCCTCTTTTCTACACACATAACATAACATCACGCCTGTAATCTCCGAAGGGTTAGTCAGAGGTGTACCTATTAGTACACCCACATTTCGCCAGTTTTGTTTAAGTCCCATGTAATAGGGGGCGAGCCTATTGCCATCAACCGGGCACAAATCCAGACTCCGTGGCTGTTACTGATAAATTCCTGATGGAAAAAGCCAATAAAACTTTGCCCGACCCCGGAATAGAACCCAGAACCTCATGCTCAGCAGTCGCGCTTGCGACCACTAGACCAACGATGATGTTCCTCTTTTCTACTGGTTTATTATAAGTGAAGATTGTCATATATACACTGTTTTTAATCTGTACCATCATCTGCCTAGCCTTTTCCCAACTATGTTAGGCTCGGCTTCCAGTCTAACCGGATGCAGCTGAATACCAGTATTTTACATGGAGTGACTGCCTATCTGACCTCCACAACCCAGTTAATACTAGCTAATACGATACTCTTTGGTAAGTCTGGATGTCAGAATTTCAGGTCACTGACTACCTGTAACGACTGCCAAAGATCTATATATGGCAGCCGGGACCAACAGCTTAACGTGTTTTCCGAGGCACGGAGGAAACTCGGTATGTCGGGCGGTCACCCATCCACAGACCGACCTAGGCAAGCACAGCTTTACCTAAAGATCGACCCGAGTGGCAGTTCTTATTAAGCCACGATCTCCTCCGAATTTTATCTGTACCATTGGTGATAAAATAATATTACATAATATTTATTTATCTACTAGGCAATCGGAATTAAACCTAACATAATCTCTTACTACTTAAGAGATGAGTTAACATTCAAAGCAAGAAACAAGACGCTACAGATCTCCGTCTCATAAACCACACAAATTTAGATAATATTTACCATAATGAGGAAAACCAAAATTACTAAATCTTAATCCAGCATTCTACATTTTCCACTTCTATTGGTCTACAAGATTCTTTAAATCACCTTCAAGTTGACGCGTTACTTGTCAGTACGTGTTTGATACTATGATAACAGCAGATAATGTGTCTGATAACAAAACAATAGAGATTCCACTGAAGTGATAAATTCAACTATTTGCCATTTACAAGTGCATAGAACGTGATTGCGAAGGATCTTTTTATTCTACGTTGTATTGTTGTGTATCGGCCATTGCATCTGTTTTTTTTTATTATGATTATTGTTTTGCATAATTGGCTGCTGGTTTTTATTGCTTATCTCTAATGTAACTGGTTTAGTTATTAAGTCGTGATGATACCAAGATTTATAGACCAGCAACTTGAACTTGAGGGTTCAGAGACACCCTTCGGGGCTGCGGGTCCCGTTGAGGCTGCGGGTTGTTCGAAAGAGATACCGCGGCCTCGACACAAAGGGCTAAGAGGGAACATGGGTGGTTTTTAGTCAGTAGATGTCTGACGCTCTGCCCAGAGCGGGAGGAGTCATTTTATGATTTCAGTAAATGACTCCTACATTAAAAAAATTAAAACTAAATTTCACACTACAATAAAAAATAAAAACGTTTTAGAGACAACCGGCAGGCATTGATTCAATTTGAGTGTCATATTTTAACATATCCATGGTACAGTAAAACTTTGAGATGAACATACGTAAATATAAGACAACATTAACAATTCATGCAAGCGACTTTTACAAGCCCCGCAAAATGAGATAATTGCAGGTTTAAACACCAACAAAGTACCCTTACTTTGTTATCGCCCCTTTATACGTACATCACGCTATACTATGATATTTTCAGATAAAACAATGTAAGGATAAAATATACTTATCAAACCAATTGCAGGAATAAACAAACCGTGACTAAGTAAGTTTATTTATCTTATTTATAGATTGATTTATGCTACAACTGAAAAACAGCTGCCTATGTAAATTTATTTTTTGTTCCATTATAACTCTGAAATAAATTATTCAGACATTTCAAATTACAACTTATATGGCTCGTAATAAAATAAAAAATAGGTATCAGAACTGACGTCAAAAGACTTCAAAGAACTGACCACGAACTGACCGTGCAAAGCAACGTGAGTGTCTTACTCTATGCAGAGATTTTCTTAATATTCTTTAACAGAATGATCGAATAGATACATTTACTTAGTGGGGAGCCATGTTGAATTATTTATGTACTACAAGATGGACATGCCACGTTCTGTGACAAAGATTTAAGACGAATTCGACGTCATAAGTAAACAAACACGGACCTTCCAAAACTTTGGTGTTTGCTTGTTAGCATTTTTAGTGCAGTCGTACTAATTTCACGAAGCTGAAAGTCATGAAGATTAATGTTTGGCAAACATCTGGAACCCTGGAGCTAACAATTACAACGACGTAAAAGGAACAGATGTATTAATCGTATGCGGAAATGCAAATTAATTGTGAAATGCTTAATTGATTGACTTATCATTTATTGAAGAGGCCAGATGTTGTACCAATGCCAATGGCAACCTGGGCAGTCAATCCAGCTATGATATAATTATATTGACAACAGGCTTAATGAGACCAATGCTGGACTTTGAAGCTCTCATGCAGTTACTACCAGCAACTATAATATAAAACAGGCAAAAATTAAGCTCTTTTTGAAAAACCCGTGCGGTCACGAAAATTTTCACGACTTTATAAACATTGAAAACGCTACATTCATACCTACATGACACCAGTCGGATCCCGAACAACGACCTAAAGATGGCTGCAAAATAAATTGTATACGGAAATGCAAACGTAGTGCGATACGCTTAGTTGATTCAGTTGATTTAATATGGCATACCTATGATCTGTATAAATTAAGGTACCATAAGTGTAGGTTGTACTATTGCACGTTTTTCTAATCATGTTCTAGCACATGACAAAACACCTCCCACTAAGTTATGATGCTTTGCAAATGAGCGATGGGTCTAATTAAAAGCTGAGTTTTCCTATAATATCTTACGATGACTCAAACTGTTGACGCATAGTTTGAACTTGCAATTGATTTTCGTGATTTGCAAAGTGAAGTGAATCTGCTCATGAGGATAATGAGTAAGTGGATAATGAAATGAAGTCGAAACCTGTTTTACAGGCTCATTATAATTAACTACTATGTTAATAATAGGGATGTTTCCTGACTAAAAAATATATGATTCTGTTTAGTCCGTCAGTTAGATTATCGAAAAATATTGGATACGTGTTTTTTGTTTTATCTAATTAATGAAAAATGACTAAGATAAAACGCGTCAAAAATCAGAAGTGGGGACTTTTGACGTCACTACGTGGTTAAAAATGTACTGCGATGTGACGTCACAAAAGTTTTTGAAGCACTGTATCATCTTCAAGTTTTGTTTACGTGAAAAAAGAAAAAATATGTGTCCAATATTTTTTGGAAATCTATCTGTCGGACTAATTAGATTTATTTTATCAACTACCCTATTATGCGGCTCTTAAAAATAATCACTTTAAATAAACAAGGATACTTTGAATACACTTGATTATAAATAATTGGTTACGTATTTTAAGCATAAAAATAGTAAAACAAATATTGTTTACTCATTCAATAATTATACTTGAACTCAATTGCTTTTATTCCCGGCTTAATTTCTCAGTTGACATTCAAAGTGCAAGAAAGCTAGGCGAGTGCATATTCCTATCGACATTCCCTCCCGTCTGGAAGGGTGACTCAACCCTTCAATTATTTACAACCCCTCCATGCACTAGGGGACGAAACACAACCTCATATTGACTAAAAACCGTCCGCTAATCCGTCAAGTTTGTGTGGGAAAATATGCTTTTTATTTTGCAAATTAGTCACTGGTTTTGAGTGGAAAGTTCGGCACACTCTGTTGTTTATTGATATTCAGTACCTGACGGGTTTTGGAGACAATTATAGCAAGATGTATATTGAAAGTCTTCAAAAGTTGATTGTACCACAGAAAATATAATACTACGATTGTATGAACGATAGGACGAGTATTATGCCTACTCGAGTATTTTAACAACACGTGAAATCTTCCTTGAGTGCAATAATTTCTACAGCGTTCCATGATGATACTCGTAGGTGCATATAAGTACTTAAGTAAAGGCAATAACTGATAATTATATTGAACACGTAGTTCTGATATTTATTAACAATCTAAAGTTACGAGCTTGTAAGTTGTTAGGTACGTTTTGCAAGAGTTTTACAACGGCTAACTGGTTGTACTGCAAGCCTTTTAAGGGTTAACTACACAGTGGTATCAATACATACATAGGTATATTATGTTAGGTTTGGAAATATATTAGTTATAGTTGTCTTGGGACATGATACACGTACCGATTCGTTTTACACAGCTAGGGGTTTATGTTTTTTATTTGGTGAACTAGACATAACACACAATTTAATGTAAACATATCACAACATTACGCCTGTAATTCCCGAAAGGTTACGCAGAATTGTACCCATTTGTATACCTCTGCCTTCACCTTTATCGTAAACTATGATTAAGATCGATAGCTTTTTTTCTAAAGTTTACGTTTTCACGATCTATAGCCATAATAACAACGTAGGGAAAACAAGTGGAGAGTTAGTTAAATTAAAGTCTATTATAATAAGTGCTTGTTATATGGTACTTACTTGCAACTAAGTTAAAATATTCCTTTCAGCCAGTAAGTTCACAGCTATCACAGAAAACTATGAAGTTTAAACACTCGCGGTCTCTTTTGCCAAAACTCTTGTTTTCGTACGGCTAAAATGACTACCACGACTCACTGACATTGCAATTTTTTATAAAATTAAATCTCACATGACACTGCACTCAAATTAAATGCAAAATCACGACTATCATTACTCAGAATCGAACAGCAATAACAACGAAAATGTTTTAAAAATACTTGTTCGATGCTATGTCCTTCTATGTTCGAATGTATTTTACGGAACCACCCTTTCATATCATGTGTTGATAACATTCGAAATAAACCTTGAACAGGAGAAAAAGCTTCCTTATACCTTCACAAAATCTTTATATAAATAGATTCCTATGTGTCCGGACGTTACTTCTGTAAAAATAAACCTTATTATAGGTACCATGTGAGTGCATTTTAAAGGTGACCGGCTTGATCTGTTTGATTAATTGACCACAAAGGATATTGAATTAATTTGATTAATACTAACTCATTTATCTTAGTAGGTATCTACTTAGGTATTATTGTTTAGTTGCACTGGCAAGATTTGAGGAGAATAAAAACAAACTCATCAATCGGTCGACTTATAAAGTGTTTACTTATTCCATTTTTTCATGAAAATATATGTGAATTCTCAGATTTCGCTATCGGGAGCTGGCTCCCGATTGCAATATTGTATTTTTGATAATACTGGACTCCGTGATTTATAAAATATTTTAAGCACCGTTTAATTCATTCTTGTGTATCATAGGAGCTCGTGGCTTAATAAGAACTGCCACTCGGGTCGATCTTTAGGTTAAGCTGTGCTTGCCTAGGTCGGTCTGTGGATGGGTGACCACCCGACATACCGAGTTTCCTCCGTGCCTCGGAAAGCACGTTAAGCTGTTGGTCCCGGCTGCCATATATAGATCTTTGGCAGTCGTTACAGGTAGTCAGTGACCTGAAATTCTGACATCCAGTCTTACCAAAGAGTATCGTATTACCTAGTATTAACTGGGTTGTGGAGGTCAGATAGGCAGTCGCTCCATGTAAAATACTGGTACTCAGCTGCATCCGGTTAGACTGGAAGCCGACCCCAACATAGTTGGGAAAAGGCTAGGCAGATGATGTATCATCATAATTACCCTATAATGAACCCACTGCAGGGACTCGGCCTCCTCTCTAGCAGACGGATGGGCTATAATCCACCACGCGGGCCCGTTGCGGTTTGGTAGAAGTCACATGTCTTCGATTTTTTTGGTTCTAAGACATGCCGGTTTCCTCATGATGTTTTTCTTCACCGTTTTGAGAGCTGCGGTGATGAAATAAATTACACAAAGTAATGCGCCTGCCTGGGTTCGAACCCACAATTTACTGTTCGTAAGTCAGGGCCGCCACCACTGGTCCACTGCTACTCTCTACCACCGCTGCTCTCTTGTGTATAGGTTCCTATTATTATTAACCTTCAAAGCTTTTAGTTCCACCTTCATCAATTAACATCATTACGTAAAAAGCTAGCTATCAAATTCATTAACAGGAAAGGAAACTAAACAAGGTATCATCAGTGAGAAAATATTGGTGGAAAGCACGAAAGCACTTTAACTTAGACTGCACCCTGAAAATATGGTGTCATTTGAAACATAAGCGTCAGCGTTATGGCTCCATTTTATTTTATGAGGTCGTTATTTAGTTTATGGCCTTTGTGGTGAATTTATGGTGCTTTTATTAGTTTTAAATTGATAGTATATTCGCCCACTTACGACACAGAATTAAGTATACTTAACACGACCAGAAGAAAAAAATGGAAGAGAGCTGAAAAGTATGAGATTTTGAAAGATTAGGAAAAGAATGTACTATGTTACGCTTTGGAAGCGACGAAACAAGAAGTGGACATGGTTGGTTATATATAGTACAGTGGCTCATAAACTATTTAATCACTAGTTTCAAAAATTACTTTGGCAAATTAAAATACCAAGTAAAGACACATGCGTAGGTACTCAGAATCAATTAATTTTACATAGAGCTAAGTGACTATAATAAAAAGTAATTCTTTAGATTGTACCACACGGGCCCAAATGACACGACCTTTGACCTTGGCGTGCTTTTTGGCAAATTGGTCATTCGCCTGCTAAGTGATAGCCAGAATGGACAACGCCCAAAATTGACCTGAACTGGATTTAGCTAGAAAATAGTTTGTGGAGGTGGATTTGGGCGGATGCTATTATGTCTTTATTAATTAGACAAGCGATATTAGGTATTTTGGGGTGTAAATTCACGTTTTCAGACTCAATGAAGGTTACATGCACTAAAAACATTGGGTTGATGAATGCATTGACTAATACGGGGGTCGAGGAGGTATTTAAATTAATTAAAAACTTGCATTTAAAAAACAGCTTGTGAAAATGTTGGAACTTTGAACCCCAATATCTCCGTACCTAGAAGGATGGTCAAGAACAAATAAATGATAGTAATGACAGGAATAAAAAGTAACTTACTGTTTCGTTAAGGGTATTGTACACAATGTACACCCATTATTTTTGAAGTAAGTGCTGAAGCAAAGTCCATAATGGACTGTCTTACTAATGCGTAGAATTTGCATAACATAAAACGTTTCTTGCTCATTCTAGGTACTCATTGTGGTTAAGACGATGACCTAAAAGAAAACAATTGTAGGTACCTATGTCTTATTTACTTATGTTTCGTTTTTCCTTCCTTTTATATATTAACTACTACCAGCAACTCGTCCCGACTCTGCAAAGGTGCAACTGTAATAATGCAAAAATAAGAAGTGCATTAAACCAAAAAAAAAGATTTTCATTCATTTAAAAGGTTTGTAAGTATTTGTGTCCTGACAATTACGAACACTAAAAAGAAAACCAGAATTGAGTCATCGTACATATATTATGGATCAAGAAGAGATATTCTTCACTAAACAACGCTACATAGGTAACAATAATGTACTGGAATGTAGTAGTTATCAAAAGCTATTCAACCGATTAATGCGAAAAAGGTCAGTCGACTGCAATATGCCCGAGTCGTTCAACCGTTGCATTTGTTCTTACTACGGATTACGAACTTCCGCATTGTATTACATATTGCATTATTATTTATGGGTTGAGTCGGTGCACAATGTCATGTATGTTTATGATATTAATCGTATGGCCATGAACCAAAATTGTGGCGAGTATTTATGCCCAACTACTGCAACTGAAAGCCGATCTATCCAAGTCAGAATCAAAAGCGGCGACCACCAGAAATGGTTGACGAACTTCCAGAGAAACAATTTGACTGTCTTGGATCCGCAACGAAATAAATTAGAAAATAATCGTGGAGGAGTAAGAAAAACATAATTTCCACTTCCCTCCGTATCAGCAGGAGACAGCACAAAACAAGGTTAATATGCACAAATGGAAGTTTACAACTGGGATTTAAAGCCCAGTTGCCTAGCACCACGAATAAATATTACCAATAATACGTTACTTGAGCTGTAAATTTGATTCCGATCAAACAGCATTTCTGGTTTATTTTAGTCTAATTTAATACTCTAAAATAAAGTCGCCATTCGTAGATAATTTACGGAATTTACTTCAACATGTAGAAAATCTAAGACTGTACGTGAACACTTGGCTATCCAAGTGTTATATTTCACACAGTTCAGTAATGGTTACGGTGAATCGATAGCAATAATATGCTTGTGTGCTTGACCCTAGCTGTACCTGCTAGCTGTATTAAGGTATTCTTTAGAGAAATGTCAATGACATTGACCACTTATTAAATCCGTTTCGTGACCCAAGTTCCTTGGCCAGACGTTAAGTGTTGCCATACAACGCGGCAACACCGCCAATCTTTTGGGCACATTACTAGCTGACAGCGTTGAAGAAGAGCTTTTTAATGTCCTTTTATTCTTTATTTAGTTTATTAATCATTTTATTGCTATAATGTACAAAGTTATCATAACAAATTATCATTTCCACATCACTGAAATAGTAAGTAGTTGGAAACGATCTTGACTTGGAAACTTTTTATCGCACGAAAATGGGGGATAAAATGTGGTTTGACCCAAGATCTACGTACCACGTATGATCAGCAAGATCATACCTTCTTCTTCTTCTTTACTACTAACTTAAGCTTACTTTGATGCCTACTTATTTGGCTTGAAGTAATTGAATGACAAACAGCGAGTGACATGGTAGGTAAGTGATCATAGCCTATGGACTTCTGCAATATATTTCTGCAATATAGCGATCCCAGCCTATCATTGCCAGAGAAGACTCTTCGTAAAATACATCAAGGCCCTTTGTAAAGTTGTATAACTCAAATAATGAATAATTCATACATACAATTGGTGAGAAGGCGGATTCCTGTCTATAACAGAATTGAACTTGATGCTTACCTGGAAAAGAAAAAAACGATAAGTATTAGGTACATAGATAAACACTTAATAACGTATCTATTATGTATGTCCGACTGGAAGTTAATTTTAATCGGTGGTTATCGTATTGTAACTTGTCTTTTTTGTTGAAAGCATCCTTAAACTCTAGTTAGAAACATGAAAAGGCTATACGATTTCCATTTCAAACGTTTATCGTCTTTGTCTTTTTCGTGCTTTATGTTATACCTACTAGATATTCATTAAAAAATCGGATTTTTTCAGTAGCAGCTACGGAGTCTGGATTTTTGTCCGAGTATTAGACTCGCTTCTTATTGCATGGGGCTTTTTTTTTTTTTTGGGGGTGGGAAATCATCAAATAACCCCTCCCGCTCTTGGGCAGAGCGAAAGGGAGTGTCAGACTTCTACTGACTAAAAACCACCCATGTTCCTTCTTCGCCCTTCATGTCGAGGCCTCGGTATCCCTTGCGAACAACCCGCAGCCCCGACGGGCGTCGGCCCTTGTGGGCCCCTTCCATGGTGCTCACATCTCTTTGAGGCGCGCGTGGAGCACGAACGCGCCGTCAACACAGCCTGTCGTCGTCATAAGACGGACGGACGGCGAGCTAGCCCATCACTCACCGTCCACAGGCCCGCGTCTACGGTGGCCGGAAGCCATCACGTGGCCCCCGACACCCGGAGCGCCTCCCGCGGCGGCTGGGGCGAGAGGTTCTCTCCCTCTCACGTTCCGCCACCTCCTTCGCTAGCATCACTGCTTCGCAGAAGGAGGCGACGGCGTCCCATTCCTCCTCGCCCCGGACCATGGCTGGCACCAGGGCCAGGCGCGAGAGGTCGCCGCTACGAGAACACGGCGGGGCTCTGCCCAAGCGGGACACACCTCCACGGTGTGCTCCACCGTGTCCTCCGGCCGATCCTCACAATGGTGGCATCCGGGCGTTTCCTCCCGCCTGATTCGGTGCAGGTAAAAAGGGCTTAAACATAACATGTGGGAAGACAATCAACTAGGTGGATAGACGATCTCATTAAAGTGCCCGGAAGAAACTGGATAGTCCAGACACTAACTAACCCGTCTCATCATCATCATCATTTCAGTCATAAGACGTCTACTGCTGCACGTAGGCCTCTTCAAGAAGGGGGGGATTTGGTATAATCACAGAACAGATAAAAGAGGTTAGAAGGGCCTTGTGGGCGGGGCAGGCGCGCCGCTCATATGTCGCAAACGCTCAAATGTCGACAAATTTGATTTACCGGCCAACAATCGCGCTCATATTGTGACAGCGTACGAAGCTCCGCGAAAAAAAAGAATTATGCCATCTTGCGCTATTATAATGTGTCGGAAAAGAAGCCAGGGTGTGTAGTGTGCCTCGAGAAGGGATTTCTTATCACCGGTAAGTCCAAATACCTTAAAATACAAGTAATATTTGTAATTATTACAATAGTATTATGTAGTTGGTATAAAAAATGATACTGTCGCAAGCAGTTAAAAAATTACGTACATTGCTTGCAATACGTGGGTACCATCTTGTACTGCGTGGGCGATTGCGCGATGTATTTCGTTCACTGCGAACGTCGCGTACGACGAGCCAAAGCTTTAGTTCTGCAAAATCTATGCGTTTCGATTGTGTTGTACCAAGTTGTAAACAATGTCGATATTTAGTATGTGTGAATGTATTCAAATGATATTATTATGAATATGATTAAATAACTTCGTTTATTACTGTCAATTATTGTTTATTGTGGGTTATTAATTTTGGTTTTCGTCTAAAATTTGTTTTGAGGTTAGTCATTTATAATGGAAACATAACACAACAAAGTTTTGTTTTTAGGTTTCCAACAGATCCAGATACAAGAACACTATGGCTAGAGGCAACCGGTAGAATTGAGTAGATACCTACTAACTAAATGTAGTAATTAATTGAATGTATGTCTTATTTTTAAGTGTTTCTCGTATGTTTACTTTTGATTTTACTTTTTAATCTTTAATTTTGTATCTGTGTGAGACAAATAAATACCTTTTCTTTCTTTCTATCCCGTTCCGAAATTAAAGCAAAATATTGCAAAACTTAAAGTTACAAAACTAAAGTAATTTTATCGACATAAATTATCGACCTTTTGGTCGCCGTAACATGTATGAGAAATTAAAGCGTGTGTGAGTGTACGTCATACGCAGTGCTTGCGCTAGTGTGACAACCAGTAGCAAGCTCGCGATCTAAGTGAGTGCGGTTTATTTGTGTGCGTTATGCGCGTACGTATTAGCCTCTTGCTTGTAGTGGATATAGAGAGTGGGAGACAAGCGGCGACAGGCGTTCTAATACAAATCAGGGACTATTTCCTTTCTAATCTCTTTTATCTGTTCTGTGGGTATAATCGCCACGCTTGGGAGGCGGGTTGGCGATCTCAGTATGGTTGTCATCATACGTTTAAGTTTATAATACTGTAAACTAAGAACAAACAAACTACGTTTTAATACAGGAAACAATTCAAACACATCTCGGTACTACGAGTTATCAATTATTGCAAATTATTTTTTCTACGGCTACCTTGTCGTTTGCTTCTGTATATCGCAAAAAATCTGATAACCGTTAGTTTGTTACATCATTTTCAACCTTATTAACGTAATGATTATGCTGTTTATCATTGGAGTAAAAAATCGAGGACCATAATGAGGTACTTACTAATGTTTTGCATACTGGATCTTGTGACACGGACTAAGTTTACAAAAGAATAATATTCAAATTGAGGTACGACTTATTTTATTGAGTAACCGATGTTAAAATTTTGGTTTGTAATAGCAGCAAAATATTAAAATATTTCTCGAATAATACTTTGACTTATTATTAAAGGTAACAAGAGTTATTGGATCCGATTTTAATTTAAATTCCAAGTGTCTATCTATACTACACATACCTACAGGGTTCATAATTGTTTCAATATTTTTTATTATTCACCTGTAAGTGTACATTAAGAGAGCAATAAACGATCTGAATTTAATTGAAACAAACATTGTACATATGTGCATATTACGGGCAAAGCGAAATTATTTTAACAAGCAAGATTTACAATGGTCAAAGTTTCGCTTAGAATAAAATCAATTGAAATTTTCCACTTACAACTAAATAATTCATTTCTGGAATTCGTAATAATTTTCTTTCACGTTTTCTCAAGAGCTACAAAAGAGCGCTTTTCGAAGAATTTTTTTTTGTTCGTTTACCAGTTTATCTCCAGACGAGAAAAAGCCAAGTGTTATTGATATACGTTTGTTATGTTTATGTTAAAATAACTGGCCAAATGTGGGTGCACCAGTATTTATACTTATACCTTAACCTACAGGGATTCCTTAAAAGAGGAGGATGCTATTACATAAAGAAGGAAACAAGAAAATACGTACAACTGTAATGTTTATTTCTAACAAGATCCATAGCTTCCCACTTGTTTCCGTTTCTAAGATATCTGAGAACAGTTACTGGCTATTCTTAATTTCTTACAGACTCATAGACAACGTGTGAAAACTGTCTGACTCGGGTGAACGTCCGACGATTGTCCGCACAATTTTCATGAACCGCTTGTTTTACAACGGCGATATTTGGAAATAATTGAACATTTCCTACAGCCGGCAGTACATTACAACAAAACATAGTTTTACATAAAGTGCTGTGAGCGTAATGTATGTTTATACTGACATAACGACCGAATAATCAGTGGTTGTATTTTGACTAGATAATGCATCTCTTCTGGTTTTAGTTGGTGCAAAAACGGCTTTGCTCAAACAATAGATTTACATTTTTAGAATGGCTCTACAACGTCACATATAACTATTTTCTGTATCGTAGACAATAACATCTGAAAAGTACTGTTTCACTCGAAGAACTGAAAAAAGTATATTTCATTCATGCACGGCTACGGCACGGTTGGCGCGGTGGCTCAAGTAGTTGACTGCTGCGCTACGTGTCACGGGTCCGATCCCCGCACGGATCAAAATGTTTTATGGCCTAGTTCTTTCGGCTTTGGGTATTTGTGTATGTATGTTTAAATGTTTGTGAACGCACCCACGATACAGGAGAAATTCCTAGTTTGGAGCAACGTTATAATTAAAAAACAAAAAAAAAGTGGTATAACTCTGATCAATGGTTTGCGTGATTCTGGTCAGTGGAAAAAATTATGTTTTATTTTAGCATGAAATTAAATTTTCGCAGTTCAAAATGATTAATTAGGGTTCCGTACCTCAAAAGGTAAAAACGGAACCCTTATAGGATCACTTTGTTGTCCGTCTGTCTGTCTGTCTGTCTGTCTGTCAAGACCTTTTTTCTCAGGAACGCGTGGAGGTATCAAGCTGAAATTCATATCAAATACTCAAGTCTATGGTCTCTTGGAGCTGTGAAAAAATCAAACTTCTAAGTCAACGCGATCAAAAGATACTCCCGTTTATGCCGCAAATTTTCGACACTCGCAAGGGAATCAAAACCTACAGGGTACTTCCCGTGAACTCAGAATCTTGAAATTTGGTATGAAGCAACGTCTTATAGCAGAGATATAGGAAAAATTGCGAAAAGTATACATTTTTAGTTATATCATATAATAAAAATATTTTTAATAATTTTAAACTTACTACCCCTTTCCTCATGAACGCGTAGTGGTATTATATTGAAATTCATATCAAATACTCAAATCTATAATACCTTTAAGCTGTAACAAAATCAAACTTCTATGTCAACGCAATCAAAAGAAACAGGAATTAAAACCGCATATTTTGAAACTCGCCACTACTCGCAAGGGAATCAAAACCTACAGGGTACTTCCCGTGAACTCAGAATCTTGAAATTTGGTACGAAGCAACGTCTTATAACACAGATAAAGGAAAAATTGCGAAAAGCATAAATTTTTAGTTACATCATATAATAAAAATATTTTTAATAATTTTAAACTTATTACCCCTTAGTATTTTATTATAAAATTTTACACAATTCCCCATAAAAGAATTTCGTACCTTAGCCAATCTAAACCGAGATTGATCCAAATTGTGCCTATTTCTAGTATTAAAATTATGTCTATCACTTCTCTTCTTAAAGAGATGAAGATTTTTCCGAACATACATAATGTTTTCATATATGTATTGACAAGGTACCGTCAGCTTTCCACATTGTTATGTTATGGATTTCATTTAGCAATAAAAATACCATAACTTTTACTTATATACCTACAGGTTTGTACGGAACCCTCGGTGCGCGAGTCTGACTCGCACTTGGCCGGTTTTTTTTTTTAATTGGTATTGTTTGGTAAAAATGTCCAAGTATTTAAGTATTTCCTTACAAAATAATAAAACATTTGAAAAAAAACCGTATATAAACACAAAGGGGAAAAAAACTGGTTTATTTATTCACTACTGAATTAAAGATAATACAAGCAATCCGAAGATATTGTATTTCAAGTTACCTCTTAACTTTAATTTATGCAGAATGAAACTCATTTAGTGCAAAAGTCAATAACCTCTCAAATGCTCAAATAATAATAAGCTATGTTAAATTAAATCAACATAGCTTTGTTACTTAATGTTCAGTATTATGAACAGGCTTTTGCACGCGGCTTCGACTGTTTCGAGGTTATAAAATATCCGACGGTAACGTATTACCGGGATTAAAAGTATCCTATGCATAATGCATACAGAGTAGAGGGAAATTGTAGTGTAAAAAATGCGTTAGTAGGTTACAGGCATAACGCACTGATGGTTACTTTCGCAATTATAATATAAGTATGAAAGCCCGCTACATACAAAGGTCAACGACCCAAGAAAATTCTTTAAGTACATTTTTTTAAGTATACCTACGTCGATAAAAAAGTAACATTTAATACTTTTTCTAATTTTCCATTCAATAGTAATCCTTATCGAAATGCACGAAGGTTCTATCTAATATTAATAAAGTTAGTATTTAACTACGCTCCTTCAGTTTTTGTTTAGATCAATATTATAAACTTCTAACTTATAAGCAACGTCAATACGGCAGAGTCACGGTGTTTTTTGTTAAGAGTATTTTATTAACATTTTTCTCAGTAACCATAGGCAATTAAATTAAATACGCATGCAACTACACGTGATAAAGTTATGTGATGGTAAATTTTTAATGTGAATTGGGCTTAAAAAACAAAGTCTTGAATTCATTAGAATTTCAAACGAACTTTTTCTATTATTAGCTTATTTTTCTAACACATTATGCTAATTAACTTACACAATACGAAAGGCAACCGGTGGTACTTTTATATATTTTATTTACACCAAAATTAAAACAGGACTTCCATTAGTAGGTACAGTACTAATTAATAATAATTATGTTAAACGAAGAAAAAAGGTTTTGTTTGGAGAACTCTTGACCTAAGTTGAAGGACACGTTAAAACACCTTTATTTTCGATAAAATCTTGTATTAACTAACTCTGACTAAGGTTTCGTTACACTTGTCGACTTTTGATAATGTCAAAATATTAACTTCCAAGTAGAATTTCCATTATGTAAAAAAATGGGATTTTTTTTCCAAACCTACCTATAAGAGTACGTTAATATTTACCTTTATTAATAAATTAAGTATAAAATTACTATATTATTACTATGTACATAAATTATATTAAATTACAGAGTACCACCCTTAGTAACATTTTTTTTCCGATCGCATCGCAGAAGTTAATTAATCAATCGTAAAACAGACCAAATAAAACCGTCAACCAACTCAAACTCCCACAGTTCACTACTGGGCATATTTTTCTCCCAAATAGTGCTACGGCACACGACATCAATCAAACAAACGCTGTCGCAAAATCGTACTATGTGACCACAACCTTATCGCTCTACAAGTTGGCCATAGCTAGGCCATTAACACCGACCTTTAAAACAGTCGCGACAGAAACCCGCGATTAACAGTCGTACATCATTCCGTTTATCGCATTTTTCAGTTTCACGGCGATAATTTTATTAGTATAGGTACAAGGTTGGAGTTCAAGCAACTTGAATACTAACATTACTAACCGTGCGATGTATTAAGAATTTAAAAGGTAGTTCCGAATGGTTTTGAGTTACAGTGAATAGTGAGGCGGGCTTGTCCCAATAAAAAAACCGGCCAAGTGCGAGTCAGACTCGCGCACCGAGGGTTCCGTACAAACCTGTAGGTATATAAGTAAAAGTTATGGTATTTTTATTGCTAAATATTTTTATTATATGATATAACTAAAAATGTATACTTTTCGCAATTTTTCCTATATCTCTGCTATAAGACGTTGCTTCATACCAAATTTCAAGATTCTGAGTTCACGGGAAGTACCCTGTAGGTTTTGATTCCCTTGCGAGTGTCGAAAATTTGCGGCATAAACGGGAGTATCTTTTGATCGCGTTGACTTAGAAGTTTGATTTTTTCACAGCTCCAAGAGACCATAGACTTGAGTATTTGATATGAATTTCAGCTTGATACCTCCACGCGTTTCTGAGAAAAAAGGTCTTGACAGACAGACAGACGGACAACAAAGTGATCCTATAAGGGTTCCGTTTTTACCTTTTGAGGTACGGAACCCTAAAAAAGAAAAGAAAGTCTGCTTGGTTTTCAATGTTCAAGATATTTTTGATCGTGTTCTCTTATAAAGCACAGAATCAGTTTTTCTCTTTACTAAGAAAACTATTGCGTACTATTAGCACGAGAACGCATTTACAAATTAGGTATTAGAATTGCTGTATTCGTAAGTTATTTTGACATGTAATTTTTAAAATAGGTGCCAAAACTGGAGTTAGTACTTACATGTTTTAGGTTTATTTAATATGGAAGGTATTACCAGCACAGCTAGGTACATTTTTCGATTCGTTGGTCGTAAGTCATATTGAAAGATAATGCAAAAAATGATCGCGTAGAACGCTTCATACCAACATTCTGTTTTTCTTGAAAGTCCATTTAGATGACGTTTTCCATGAAGAGCGTAATGATGGCTATTGACTCGCCAAGACCGCAGTGCACACGTGTGTTCGCACGTGCACACTTGCACACTTGGAGCATAAACAAATTGAGTGTAACGAACTTCATCCCTCTTCATTGAACGAACAACTTTGGCTTTGGTGTGAAATTCTGTTAATCTCTTTGAGTTAGGAAAGTTGTTAGGAAAACTATTTGAGAAGGAAATGAATAATGGGTTCAATGCCAACCCGTCGGGGCTGCGGGTCCCGTCAGGGCTGCGGGTCCCGTCGGGGCTGCGGGTTAAAAAAAAATAATAAGGGTTCAATGCCATCTTCGTATCTCTGCTTAGCCCTTTCCCAACTATGTTGGGGTCAGATTCAGATACAGCTGAATACCAGTATTTGACAGAGCGACTGCCTAACTGACCTCCACAACCATTGGGTTGTGGAGTCAGTTGATGGGTCCCATTTGCTATTTCCATTGGGAAATAGCAAATGGGACCCATCATTTATACATAAAAAATGGGATCGAAAACTGGGATCCAATGAAAATAAATCCTATTATTGGGTAATAGGATACCCCTAGGTAAGACTGGTTGTCAGACTTTAGGGCCGATAAAGACAAGCATCAAGGATAAAAGTCCAAGGTCAAAGGTAATAATGCGCTAAAATCAATAATTGTTTATGTTTCAATGTAACGATCAATTTATCACAAGGGGCTTATTAATTCAGCAGCTAGAACTAATTTGTGATTCTGCACATAGTTTCACTGATTTTTCTAGATTCCGTGTTAGGCTCAAATAATAGCATAACGTCAGCTTGATATTGTCCTTGTTCAGGACAAAAGCCTTCTATTCAAATCTCAAATAAAGAAATAAATATCAAAGGTCAAGATAAAAATTAAATTAAATCAATAAACGTAAACATGAAACCACTTATATTTGTTTGTTTTTGCATATTGAGCCTTACCATCCTCTTTCGTATATAAAGACAACGACTTTAGGTCGATTTATTCTGGTCCATTCACGTTTCACAGCACAAAAACGTTAAATACATAATATATTTTTTTTTTATACCTACAGCATCTGGTCACGTGCACACTATACGCGTTGAGTAGCACATGTTGTATAAAATATGCAAAGTGACTGTAACAATAGGTATATTATTTTAGTTATTAACTGAGCATGTATATTATGTGCGCCTTCACGTGTTTCTTAGAAATATACCTTTCATATACATAAGTGCAAATGGCCACTTAGCATGGTCATCTATATCAGGACATTCCCTGTTCATAGATACACTACAATTGAAATAATTCCTTTTGAATTATTATGAGCCTTTTTTTGGATGTTGGGAAATCATCAAATGACTCCTCTGGGCGGAGCGGAAGGGAGTGTCAGACTAAAAAAGATTTCTTCTGACTAAAAACCATTCACATTCCTTCTTAGCCCTTTGTGTCCGGGGTCGCGGTATCTCTTTCGAACAACCCGTCGGCGTCGCAACGCAGGTCTATCACCTAGAACAGGAATCAGGGACAATTTTGAAACCTCTTTTTTTGTATGATTATTGATCGATTCAGTAATCGCTTCACGGGTCAAAGAATTAATAACACATTAAAACACGCATCTACATAGGAGTCTTATAATGACTTGGTCAACATAATTATACCGTAATCTTCATATTTTTTTGTGGGTTGGTAAATCATCAAATAACCCCTCCCGCTCTTGGGCAGAGCGGAAGGGAGTGTCAGACTTCTACTAACTAAAAACCACCCATGGTCCTTCTTAGCTCTTGGCTTGTGCCGAGGCCGCGGTATCTCTTTCGAACAACCCGCAACCCCGACGGGATCGTAATCTTCCTTTGATTTGCTTAGAGTTATATGCCTCTAAATTCGTGACTGTATTGAAGAATTTGTTTTTTTTTTAATCTATAGCCGTATTACTGAAAATGAATGAGATACTTATTCATGAGGAAATTTGTTTATTTTGGTTTTTTTAAGTTAATTAAAATTCGCTACTGTTATAAGTGCTAGCTTAGGTTAAACCTCCTTCAGTTCCACTCATTAGTAATTATTCGATACCTACTTTTTGGCGATGATTAATTAACCTATTGTGTTAAAAATCTGACAGCTATTTGTTATTTTGAGTTCGAGTCATATTTTCTGACAACTATTGAATTGCCCACGTCAATCTCGAGTGACTATACAAATATGTGGCTAAAACAAATACGAAAATCTTCCTCATTATTCAATGATTCAGTGTTGTGAACAATATTTGGATAATAAGACCAACTTGGTGCCTACTTGATTTATTCAACTAAACACGCATTTATATTTTAAATATATTTAAATTCTCGCGCGGTTGGTCCCTGGTTGGCGGTAATTTGGTAATAAGTGGCCCCCTATTACATGGGACTTAAACATAACTGGCGAAATGTGACCACCTTTACCGATGAGATATTTTGTGCGGTGATATGTTACGTAATAATATATCTAAATTTAATAATTTTACGTCTTCCGAGAGTTTGAACGTTGTTATGCGATCAAAACAAAATAAAATAAGATCGACCTTGACCGAAACATAACTCTTCAAAGTCAACTCAACTTAAGTTTTTCTGCCGCTGCGGCTGCAGAAAACCTCAAGCGGCGTAAATATAATAACCTTTATGGAAACTATATTTTCGAGCCGTTTGGGGTTGAAACTCTGGGGCTGTGGGGTACGAGTGCTCATAGCCTGTTTAAGGAAATTTCAAAACGCTTAATTGACGCTTCTCGTGCCCCAAGGGCGGGCTTTTATCTTCGCCAGAGGCTAAGTGTTGCCATACAACGTGGCAATGGCTCCAGTCTTTTGGGCACATTACCGGCTGACAGCGTTGAGGAGCAGTTTTTTTATGCCTTTTTATAGTTTCTTGTTAAATTATTTAATAGTTTTTAATTAATGGACATAGTTAGTTTACTCTTATAATCAATAAATCACTTAACTAAAACTAAACGACTAAAAACTAAACTCCAAGACAGAGAAGTCCTGGCAAGCTAGAAGGGATCCGTTGAAATAGGTAAAGATAAACAAGAACTAGATCACCTTCATCATTCGTAAGCAGTTCAGCTATCGTTTTCCCATACCCTAGAATGCTTGCCTTAACACCTAAAGCTGAATAATTTCCCAAAGTTCTCACGTCCGTAAGAAAATCCCAATCAGCATTCAAGCCATCTTCCAAGTTTCCTAGGGTTGAGACTAATGTGTACAGATAAATATCATTATTCAGTGATGGTACAACACTTAGACAAAGCTGCCAAGTCCAAAGTTCAATGACCTGTTGTAAGAAAACAGTTAAGGTTGCACAAGCCGACGGCTCGAACTCGTTGACGGGCGTGGCTAATATGCATGTTATTTGGTAATGTTTTTAATTTATCTAGTTTTATTCATTTAGTATTCATTTATCTAGTTTTTCTCTATTTATTTACATATTTATTTATTTATTTAGTGAACTATACGACGATTTATAACGAAAATGAGCGCGTGAAATTTCATAAATTGACCTTTGGGCGTATAGATATTATGGAAAAACTACTGGATGTATCCACTTAAAACAATTTATTTAAACTTTTGAATAAATTATCTATCCCTGTATGGTTTCACTTTTTCCATTTTCATTCTACATAAGTTATTTATTTACGCTGAAAGATGAGTTAAAATAAGTGTTAAAATATGGAAGTTTCGACGCTCATAACTTCTAAACCAATGATTTTTTTCCAATTCTGCTTCCATACAGGGCTAGATAATGACAAAATCAGTTGATACAATTTTTAGTTTTGAATCTTCACCGTGAAACAGACGAGTAATCACCATACTACGTTTGTATGGAAGAATGACCGGCTAGTTCAACCTTAAATACGCATGTTGTGAACTTAATGCGAGTTCTCATAATTATATCATCGTTAGGTGTATTTTGTGTTACATTAAAGCAAAGCAAAAATATGCACTAAATCTCTCTATGACTTCATTTTTGGTTGTGGTGAGTATCTTGACACATAATTTTTGACAGTCATCCCAACCTAGTCCGAAGCTCGGAAGTCTGTCAACCAGTCTTACTAAGGGGTTTCGTATTACCTCGTACTACTAGTGTTGTAGAGGTCAGATTGGAAGGTGTTCCACGTAAAAGACTGGAATTCAGTTGCTTACTTAGACTGGTAGCCGACCCCAACATAGATTGGAAAAGACTTGGCAGAAGATGATGATGGGGATCATGAAATTAAATATTACGGCAGGTCTAGTGGTACGGCTGCGGGTTGTTTGCAAGGGATACCGCGGCCTCGACATGAAGGGCTAAGAAGGAACATGGGTGGTTTTTAGTCAGTAGAAGTCTGACACTCCCTTTCGCTCTGCCCAAGAGCGGGAGGGGTTATTTGATGATTTCCCAGCCCCCAAAAAAAAAAAAAGGTCTGGTGGTATTTGGTAGTTTATATTTATGACATTAAAATTAGAGCTTTTAGAGTTCAAAGTAACACACATAACATAACATCACGCCTGTAATTCCCGAAGGGTTAGGCAGAGGTGTACTTAATAGTACACCCACATTTCGCCAGTTATGTTTAAGTTCCATGTAATAGAGGGCGAGCCTATTGCCATCAACCGGGCACAAATCCAGACAGTAGACAAACAGTGACAGTAGTTCAAAGTAAGTTTTTTAAATATGCACAGAGTCAATTAAGATGAAGACATCGTTAAAACTTTGAATCAAATACCTTCCCGTATGATTATTGTTCAATTACCATACCAGTTTTTACTGCCGAGATGTCTAGATGTACCTAGAAGTAAATTGCTTAATCGTAATATAAAAGCACTTACTATGTTGTCATCAACAGTTACTACTACAGAATTTATATCCTAGAATGTTGACTGCGCTGTGAAATCTTGGTACTTGCTTTAAACCGCCTCTTTGGTATGCTTTTTGGTTTGTTTGTTAATAAGAAAAAAAAACATAGACAAAATTAAATCTTCTGAGTACTACAGGGTCTTTGGTGCATCGTTTTACTAGTAGAACGGGCCGATAAAAGGGGTCAATCGTTGTCTTTTAAGCATCAATATCTCCTCCACAGATTAATGGATTTTTATTTTTTTATGTATAACTAGCTGATGCCCGCGGCTTCACCCGCGTGGATGTCGGTCAAATTAAATACTAAAACCTTCCTCTTGAATCACTCTCAAAAACCGCTTCAAAATCCGTTGCGTAGTTTTAAAGATTTAAGCATACATAGGGACGGACAGACAGCGACAGCGCCTTTGTTTTATACTATGTAGTGATAGTGATACAAGACATCTCCCATATATACACCTGCCTAACCCTAACGAGTTTTCAGGCAAAATTTTATAATATCCTCATTTAGATATAAACCTAATCATCATTAATTTCATCTATCAAACATCACAGGTACATCTCCACCTCTCCGATGAAAAAAAAATCTCAACGTGTATATTTAGATACAGGTTTTTTGCATTAATTTTATAAATAAACTTTTGGCTTCCGCCATAACTTCTAATGTACTTTAGACTGTAGTCATTATATCACTTTAGTGTTTAGAGTAATCAGTGCATAAAATGATGATAGTAAAGTTAAAAATTGTTATTTTAGATGACAGTACATTACATGACTTAATTTTAATATGGGTATGGATGTCAGTGGAAAAAAATAAGTAATTATAATACTTGACAACAATTTTTTGTTTGAAGTTACAATATTTAACTGTTCGAAAAATCGTTCCCATTAGAAACATAATAAGTAGTTGGCCCTGAATTATCAAGCATTGTTTGTTTATTCAAAACCCGCATAAAAGTTGTGCAAAAAATGGCCAGAATCTATATCAAACAGGCGGGCTATAGACATAACTAAACGCTTCGCAAAAACATTATGCCTTAGATAAAAAAAACAATAGAAAAGCGCCTTGAACGTCAGCAACGTTTGAAAATCGAAGATACTCGTAGAATGTTTGACGTTTTTGGATGCGGTGATTCAATAGAGATTGGCATTGTGAACGGAACTCTTTACGTCTTTATTCCTCCTAAAAGGTTTATCCAATAAGCTATTTCTAGAAGGCATTCCAAACAGCTCTCTATGTATATATTATACTGACTTGTAAAAAATGTCTATGTAGATAAAAAAACTGCAAATACCTAATAATGTTATTGTTTATCTGCGTCGTTGAGTCATAAGTACAGTCATTAAGTAACGTATTATTCCGTGGGAGGCTACGTTCATTATGTGGGACACTTAATTATCATTATCAGTCTCTGAACAAACCGGCATCATCATCATCTACAGCCCGACTTCACCCACTGCTAAGTATAGGCCTCTATTTGCTTGTGCCAAGCTCCACACTCTTGTGCCAAGTTCCACACTCTTGTGCCAAGCTCCACACTCTTGTGCCAAGCTCCACACTCTTGTGCCAGAAACAAGCAGGATTTTCCCAGAAAGGCAACAATATCGTCTGTCCAAACAAACCGTAGTACCTACCTATGTAAGTAGGTATCTACAACAAAACATATTGTACCAGTTATACCAACGACTGAAGAGTTCATGGCTAAGGGCTACAGGTTAACGAAACCGGTTCAATAAACTTGGAACGTGAACAAAATCGTTTTTATAGTACCTAAATAAACACGTTATACACTAAAAAGAACACTTAATTATATTATCAGGTAATTTATTTATGCGAATTAATTAGGCATTTTGTACAGGATCCGGGATTTCAGTAGTAAAATAATTTTGATGGAAATGCACTGACTTGACTGCGTTGGTCTAATGGTTGCAAGCGCGACTGCTGTGCTCGGTCGATTCCCAGATCGGGCAAACTATTATTTATTTATTTTACTATTTATGTACACACAGTAGACAACACAGGAAGATAACATAATATAACATTTGAGTACAAAGGTACTGTTTATTTCTCAAGAAAGTTCTGCCAGCAGACCTGCAAAAGGAGAAATGAAAAAAGAAATGTGGACTAGAGTGTGTGAGAAGCGGAAAAGAATTTTGTGTTTATGTGTCTCAACTAACTTAACCTATAATTATAATAATAAATACACATATAAGAAAATAATAATATATACGTATATAAATACACAATGCTAATATATATAAACAAATAAAATTTATATGTTTACATCGTCACCGAGGCAGACCCAAGAAACGTTGGCGTGACGATTTGGCACAACACCAGGAGAGCTGGAAAGAAATGGGGGAGGCCTTTGCCCAGCAGTGGGACACAATAGGCTAATACACAATATAATAAATCATAATGGAGAGGAAAGGTAATATTCTTTCACTCTTCTCTCATTCTGTTATTGTTTTTTTCCATCAATTATTTCTCAGTA
Organism: Diarsia brunnea; assembly: GCA_949774965.1. Taxonomy (NCBI): domain Eukaryota; kingdom Metazoa; phylum Arthropoda; class Insecta; order Lepidoptera; family Noctuidae; genus Diarsia; species Diarsia brunnea. Next base: position 10,638,232 of record OX459003.1, on the reverse strand, counting down.
GCGACCATGGAGTCTGAATTTGTGCCTGGTTGATAGCAGTAGGCTCGCCTCCTTTTCATGAAACTTAAACATAACTGGGGTAAGTTTGATTTATTAATGAGTAGGTACACGTCTACCTAACCCTTAAATTATTACTAGCGTTATGTTATAATTATTAATATATAAACGCACTGTAAGGCGATAAAAAACCCATCAGAATACACAAATAAAAACCGTGAAAGCTACTAAAATTAAATCATACCATCTAACTATGGCAGCCTACAATCAAGCAACAATCTCGGTACATAAAAAATAAAATCAAGTGCAGATTTGAATGCAAATGTGTCACATGTTTTGTTTACTATGATTGTGATGTGTCTGTTGATTTTCCTCGTTCAAACATTTCGGTAAACCGGTGTATAGATCTGTCACTTTTACTGTTTCATTCATTTGTTCGGTTATTCAGAGCATCGCTTTTTATGTTTTAGCTGTTATAAAATGTAGTGGCTACTTAATTATAATAAAATACTGTTAGCTTTACAAAAGGTTAATGTTTTAGCTTGCACTAAACTATGTCACGTTAGTGAGCTAATTAATCAAAGCCCATAAAAAAAATGTCAAAGGCTAGTTATTTTGTGTAGGTAAATATCGCCGAAGCGCAGGACAAAGTTGAAAGGGCATACAGAACAGAGAAGAATGGCAGAAGAATGAGGAGTACCATACCCAACAGTAGGTGATGGCGGGCTGAAATAATATAACTGTTTTTCTAGTTATATCATGGAACAGCCAAAATGAGTATATAAGGCTCTTAGCAGGTGGCGTTCTGTGGTTTCTGCCTACCCCCTTGGGAAAGGGGCGTGAGTTTATGTATGTATGTGTGTATCAAGGAACCTAGCGTATGTTAAGCCTTGTATATACAGGGTGTAAATCAACACATCACACACCCGTCAACCAAGCATTCTGTACATCAATCTAAGTACCCCTACGCAAAAATTTTTGCTGGGAAATGACTTTTTTTTTTGGGGTCAAAAATCACATTTTACGGTAAAACTCAAAGTAGCACTCTTAAAACATTGTGCTAGTGGATGCTTTGAATAGTAAACGGGTCATGGAGGTAATTTAATTAAAGTTAAAACCTGGAAAACTAGTATTTACAGAAACAGCTGTGAAAAATTTGGAACTTTGACCCCCAATATCTCCGTAATTAGGGGGTTTCCAGGTATGGTCTAGAACAAAAAAATGATCGCAGTGGTGGGGAGAACAAGTGCCCTTCGTTTGCGTTAAGGGTACTTTTACACCTTATATATTCCGTGTAAACAAACAAGTTCGTAATCATAAACCTCTGCCGGTTGACGGTTGGCTACTAATTCGCAAGAGCATCTGTAGATAATTATTTTGCGGTTTCTGAATTTGATCGCTGAGGGCTTATAAAAGTATACTTAAATTTCAAATTTGGAAAAATGAGTTCTAGGTTACATTGAAAGAAACTATTTAAAAAGAGTCTAAAAAGGATATCAGAAATTACCTTTAAAGGTGCCAAATAGCCTTTTACTTTGGCAGCTTGTCAAAGGCCAATAATATTCCAAATAAACAAAGCCATTCAATCAGTACCACGAACACTGCATCAAAAACTCTATTAACGGATCATAATATAAACGTAATCAAATATCCGCGGCCATTCACGGTCAAGTCCAAGATCGTATGTGTTGTTGGCTACCGCGTCAATATTAGCTTTTTTTATGCCAACCCCGAACATTTGAAAAGGCATCATAGGTTTTTTGTTCGCAGAAATGCGGTTTAAAACATGTCCGGTTCTTAATGGGTTTTTTGGTAATTAAAAAGAAAAGCACACATTGTATACACACAAAACAGAATTGTTTAACCAGAAACTTTTTGGGTTTTTTGCACAGTTTTCCAAGAGCTGATGACACTTTTAGAAGTAAATCCAAAATCTTTCGACTAACAGCTATCGGGAACTCCCCGAAAAATAAACAGTAATTTATTTAAATTCCGAAGAAGTTAATTCCCTTTGTGAAGATTTCTGTCAAAATAAAGATGTTAAATTATATTCGTTCTGTAAGTCTGGTAGATAATTAAGGATTTAATCATAATTATAAAACAATGGTTGCACAAAACCAAAACTAAGACAATGAAATAAAAAATTCAACCCACTGACGCTGTCGTGACGTTTTCTTTATACCGGAAGATGATAATTATGTTTTCTTACTTTCAAAAGTCGTAGAACAAAAGCTGTTTGTTTTCACGAGTATATTCACCCCCAGCCATTTTCGTGGCGTTAAAGTAAAGTACCGTTAAACGTTTGTTATTGAGTTTGCATACACAATTAGAAATGAAATGACTGCCTCGTTGGTATAGTGGTAGCAATTGCGACTGCTGTGTATGATGACCTGGGTTCGATCCCTGGGTCAAGCTAAGAGTTATTGGGTTTTACCATCGGGAATTCCTCTGTAGCAGCAGTAAATGTTGGTGTACTAATAAGTACACCTCTGCCTAATCCTTCGGGAATTACAGCGTGATGTTATATATACGTTATGTAATTAGAGATAAATAAAAGTAACTACTAAATAAGGTTATAAACATTGTTCTCATGAAGGTTACTTTATTATCAATATATTTGTGCAAATAAAATCAGTTACCTAATTGTTTTTTACCACAATAGACTATTAGATAACAGTCAAACAAATTAATAATAAATAAATTATTTGAAAAGCTATGTAACAGCATTATTATAATAAATAGTTCGTGAACTGCAGTAAAATACGTAAACGATGGTCGCCTCTTGTCTTGAAGTTATCAATAATTTCAGAATATATTGATTAGGGGAAATCCCAAGGTATAGTAGCGACGTAGTTATGTAAACAGAGTGAGGTCTAGGGTCAACTTAACTTCTTGGTCGTCGCGGTAAATAAAATTAATTTTACGAAAAGGTCATCAAAAAACTCTGCCTTTTTTTTCTAAGCGAAATGAAACCGCAAACCTACACTAGGATAATACAGGCTGATAGTAGTAATAATTTGACATTTATGTCACATTATTAATGTTAAATATCATCTATGAAAAACATTTTACTGACATGAATGAAATTCAGTGCTGGCCTCAGAAAGGCAAAGTTAAAACTAGGTCATAAACTATGACAATCATTTAACCGATCGATTCATAATTGCTGAATTGAATTCAAGTTTTTACGTAAAATGGTCTCTGTAATGACATTCAATTACATACACGTGCAAGTTTTCACAGCATTTATTTCGATTAAAAGACATTAGACACACAACACAGTCATGATCAAATTCATTCATTCATTAAATGTTTAATGGAAGGAAATTAGAGTAACAATAACATAATTAATATTATTTGAATAACAAATTAAGCACAATAATAATTACATTTATTACAGCACTAGTTTTCACTAGTTTATTATTACACTTTTGTTGCAGTTATCTAAATGACTAACTTCAACCCGCGACTTCGGGTACCTAATTTCTGTGATTACTTCTTACATCCAAATTTAAAAGCTTTACTTCTTTATCTTATGCTATTAATATTAAATGAGAAATATCTTGTACCTATATAAAATTCTCGTGTCACAGTGTTAGTTGCCATACTCCTCGGAAAAGGTTTGACCAATTTTATTGAAATTTTACATTTATATTCGGTAGGTCTGAGAGTCGGTCGTAATCTATTTTTCATACCCCTAAGTGATAAGGGTGGTCCACCCTAAACATTTAGTCACACATCAAAATTTCAACGGAAAACGAAGTCGCGGGCATCACCTAGTGTGTATATATTTGTGACCACGTTCCCAAAAATAGCTCTAACGATTTCAGTGAAAGTTACAATATAGGGAGAAGAAGGAGGATAGGGAAGAGAAGTGTAGCAAGGTCACATATCTAGAAAAAAACAATTTCTCTATGTTCAGACATGCAGAGCGGCCGCCTTGGCACAAATAGGAATTAGTATAGCTAGATTTATCTTAGTCATAAAACTAGACAGCTTGTGGTTTTTTTCAAGAAAATATGTAGGAAATAATTTTATTCTACCAGTAGATAAATAACAGATAAAAATACCCAATGATCAAATATAAATTAACGTAGACCTGTATTCAATAAGAGGTCAATTAGAATATAGATAGAATCTTTTTTATAGAATCTTTGTACTTGATGATGTACTCTTGATTCGCAGAAGGGAGGAAGGAAAACCTCTTAGAACGTGTATTCTATATAAGAAAATTAGTAGATTAATATTTTATTGCAGCACGTGTACTTCATGATTTGTTTTAAAAAAAAATCTAACAAGGACCGTTTTGAAAACCGATATACGTATATATATATATAACGATATATATATATAAATATGTATAACGTTACAGAAACACAAATACGTATAAAATATATACTTTAATATTTTTTTTTCATAGGCGATACGTTAAAACAGAGGTAGGATAAGGGTGTAAACACAAGGGGTGCGTATTGTCTGGGGTCACCAAAGCGGCGCTAACACCGAACTTGAAATCTGTTTTAATTGGAATTTGTGGTGGCTGGTGAAAGCAGTCTGTTAATATTTTTTAAGCTATTGCATAGCTTCTATCGCGGGCCTTGAGCGTGGGGACCGAATCCAGAAATTCCGTAACGAAAATAAAAACCTAACAAATTGACACTTGACAATGACTTTTTGAAATATCACGCTTGTCTCTTTAGTTCAGCAACCCGCCTTTAGGTGGCATTGGTTGTATTGGAAAACTACCGTAATCAGCTGTTTGTGAGAAAGTATATAGGTGTATAGGTATTTATCATCTATGTACAACAGTGAATATCTGTACTCGTATAATTTGTGTACAAAGTGTTTTAAATATGAATAAACAAAGTGCATTTATTAATGAAGAAAGTCACGAAAAAATAGTGAAAGAAAATGAGTTAGTACTCTATATACATTCATTTTATTATTATTATAACAAATGCAGTATTATTTTTTGTTTTCTTAATTTATATATAATACTACTATAAAGATAACCAAAATGTTGGGGAAATATAGTATATTTATACTTACACTTTTACTAATCATCCTCATCTTTTATAAAATATTAAATCTTATAATTTTTCAATGTTTTTTTTTTTTTCTTTCGCCTGTAAAATTTTTCAATGTTTAATTTTCATCTGACATTACGTCAGTTGTCAAGATGTCATTTACTTTTTCTTTTAATTTGTGTCATAGTTTTTCTTAGTGGTTAGAACTACGAAGGTTACATTTGATTTATATAATTTAATTCATTTTAATTAATATGTTAGCTCAAATAATGTAATTTATTGATAATTTCTATTAATAGTATCTTATCTTACGCTTATAAAATTAACTAACACGCTCAAAAACTCTTTTTTTTTATTGAGAAGAAAAGCATAAAGAGCTAAAAAAAGAGCTAAAAAGAAAAAGAAATTGTGAACGTCAATATTATCAGCGTCAGAAAAATTTGAAGAAAAATGAAGAAAAAAAAAATTTGAAGAAAAATAAAAAAAAATAGTACCAAAAACAAATGCTGAACGTCAAAGGGAATTTGGTCAACGTAAAGCAGAAAAATCCTACGTGGATATGTAATTTGATTAAATAATATTTAAAAACAAATTGTAATATATGTGTGTGTTGTTTGTAACTTTACGCTTTCCTCATTTTTCACAGAAAAAGACGAAAATTGTGCAGTAATGAAGAGAATGTCGTGCAAGGTAGGGCTGTTGAAAATATAGAAAATGTTACGCTACAGGAAAATCAATTGTTTTTTTATCGGTCACCACGCTCAAAGTGTAACTTGAATTAATATCAAAGAAAAAAAAACAAAGGAAAAAAAATACTGCATTCATAAAATAAATAAATAATAATAATTGCATAAGTTGATTAAAAATGCTATGCAATAGCTTTACCGCGGCAGTCTCCGAGTGCCACACGTCTTTTTTTATTTATTTTTCGTTGGCCTATGGAGTGGTTTTGAATTTGTTCATAGCAAGTCCAACCTCAGGACTTGCTGTGTGTCTATGTGCGCAAATAATATGATATGCCATAAATTAAGCAATAGACTGTTAATTTACCAGTCAACGCTTAGCTTTCGTAAATGAAAATACGGCGGCTTTTTTTGACTTTTTATCAGTTTATTTAATACATTTTTTCTTTTTTTTATTAAATATCAATAAAGTAAGTCCCACTTAAAATACTAACAAAGTGAATTTCAAAATCAAATAAAAATCAGAATAGCTTTATTAATTCCGTTGTCGACGTGAAATTAGTTAACGGCTAAACAGACAGGTAGACATGACCTGGGAATCTCGAACAGGATATTTTTCGTCCCGGTAGCGCGTCCCCGTGGGATAATATTCGGCCTACCAAACATTTTTTGTTATCAATCAATCTCGCGCTATGAGCTTACTTCTTACAGTCAATGTAAGCCAATCGCTTTGAAGAACTAAGCCGCCTTTTCCTGCTCAAAATTCTAAGCAGGCACTACTGGCCAGTGACTCAGCATGTCAAACCTTCATCACAATTGGACTACCTGTATCCCTTACTTAGGTTTGCGAGCCGCGTTTCTTCCTCACTTAGGGACAAGTTCAGTTGTATTGCAGGCATTCTGCCAAATTATTCCTATTTCGTCACTTGGTATGTCGTCAACGTTTTCGTTTACATTTACTTCATTGTTCCTTGTGACGTCATTGGAGAATTTGATTGAATCTCGTCTCTTGGCTACATCGTTGTATTCACTATCCATGCTGCACTTTAATTTGTATTCTTACTTAAGACAAAGACCTAAGTAATTTTTTAATGAAGTTTTCAGCTCAAATATTCATGTCGTGTTGTTTTTTTTTTGCTGTGCAATTGTTCAATAACAACCTGTATTGTTAAAATGTAAATATTTATCAAAGCCGAGAGGCGGACATAATATTTGACAAATGATGGATGGCTTATTTAGTTTGATGTTATTTTAACGATGTCTAAGCACGTTGAATTTTGCATTTTTTTTTAATCAGATAAATAGTTATTCCTGTCATGTTGTCAGGCCGTGTCACCTGTGTTGGTTGTTTTTATAGGCAATGAACATTAGCTTGTATTTTTACACATTTTAAACACCACATATTTTGGTGTAGGCACAGCGCAGAAAATGAAGTAAAACTAAAGAAAAGCTGCATAAATAAGTCATAAATTGATGTATATCAAATATTCAAATAACTGAACATAAAATACCTTTTATGCTTTTCAATCCAAAATTATTTTTGGAATATCGAGGAGTAGAAGTAGCATTAAATACATACGAACATGATTATCCTTATCAATTTATCCATTTGCAGTCACATTACTTACAGCCCTACGAGGTCGCAGCCCGATATGTGTCAGTCCTAAATATCTATGGAACAAATAGGGAAGTGCCTTGAAGCCCACAAAAGGCAGTACCTTGTACAAGTAAATGAAGTAATTTGAGAACTTAAATATAATATTTTGACCCAGAACTTGAAGTTATTGAATGTGGGCAAGAAGCCAAAACTATACCAGATTAAGGTGAAAGACATAACTTGAACCACGAATTACCTGCCGGAGCTATGTGCCAACTTATGTCTGCTATAAGTCAGACTGGAATAACCCATGTCCTAGAAGACATTCACCTAGAATTTCCCAGGAAAAGGTAGCAAGTACCTATAGTATTGTTCAATGTCTATACGTAGTTCAAACACACTTGAAACTGAATAGTGTGAAGAGAATAGTTTTTATTCTTTAAGACTTTTGAGTTAGTAAAAGATGATAAAGATATATTATTATAAATTCATCTGAAAACTGGAAAATCTCGATTCATGGATTATCTATTCGTGCTAGTCAAACCGCGAGCAGTGGTGGCCTAGTGGTGGCGGGCACAACTTCATCACCATTGTTATCTACCGGTCCTTATCCCATTTTATTTGGGGTTGGCGCAACACGCCTTCTTTTTCCATTCTTCCCTGTTAGACGTCACGGTGACATTTACTTATTTTAACTAACGAGCAGTAAATCGAACCCAGGCAGGCGCATAAGCTTTGTGTAATTTAATTTATCGCCATTACTCTCAATAAATATTGTGAGGAAACCGGCATATCCTAGAATCACGATTTCAAAGATATCTGTCAATCCGCACTGGGCCCGCGTGGTGAATTAACCCATTCCCTCTCATAGAGAGGAGCCCTGTGTCCCAGCAGTGGGAACATTATAGGCTGATTATGCTGATATCAAACGATTCAGTAGTGCCATTCTGGCATTTAGCTTATTACTACTAACTAAAACTTAGATGATATACTTTTTTTTTTTATAGCTGACAGACAGTCTTACCTGATGAATCAGTATTTACTGGACTTCTTAACTGTGAGTTCTTAACGTGATGAGTTCACTCAGTCAATATTGCTTTCATAGAAATATCTTAAGTCCAACATTTTTATGACTTTTCCTTAATTTAAGAGGTATTATGCGTAATGTATATTGACACGTGGTTAAGAGTCACTTTGACGTCGGTAAGTACGTCTGTCTCTAAAACAAATAGTACTTAAATCTATTTTTGTCCTCTCTCATTTTTTACGTCGGCTAATCAAGTGAGTTTCCGCATTTGGCTACCGATTTTTCTGCAGCCTCATCTTCTTGAAATTATGAAATGGTTCAATTACGTCTAGTATGGTATTATATGCTGAATGGTGTAAGGGATCAGTGCTAACCGTTTATATGTAGTAATTGCTTTGGGTTAGTTATGGTGATACTCAAAGGGCACCGCTCGTCCACGCGGTCGGGAGGTAAAGTGAATCTCACGTTGGATAGGCTTGTAACACATACACCGCACGGACCATGCAGTGTACGGTGTTGTGTCTCCTGCTGATATGGAGGGAAGTGGAAATTACGTTGTTTCTACTCCTCCAATACTGAAAATAATACTATTTTCCGACTAATTTCGTGGCGGGATCCAATACAGATAAATGGTGTCCCTGGGACTTCGTTGAGCTTTCGGAATAGTATGGCGGTCTTGTACACCGCACATACCTGACTGCGCGAACGAGCGGTGTCGTCTGAGAATTGCTTAAGATGTTCAATGAAGCTGCTGAATGAAATGTCACCGACTTGAACCTCTTAGGTTTTGTCGCATTAATAAATCGACATCATTTTCTTGAAGTCAGTCCGTGATGTTTTTTAAATCTCATACAATGTTTTAAACATTTAGTTACCCTTTAAGTGGTCAATAATCGCGATACAACGAGCAGAATACAAAAGCATTCATTGCTCATTCAGCGAGCATCATTTAGAACTTCAAGTTGTCATGCCCAAGACAAAAAAACTCTTAACAATAGATATCTTTTTTGTCGTTGACATGCGATTATCATGTTACCATGTTACATAAAAGAATAAATAAATAAGGTAGAGTCTACAAAAAATACTTTGTAAATATATTGGAACCAATTATTTTTTTGAAACTGCAGCAAAGAAATTCAACTGAAGTAAATTTTAATAGTAAAACAGAAAACTAAGACAATTTTGAATTACAAAAAGCTTTAGAATTAAAAAATAACCCATCTCAGAGGCAAACAAACAAATTAAATTATATATGAAGTAAACAGCAAAGCCAAAATCATATTTTAGTTGTCATCTGAAGAAAAATCTACCAAGCACTAACCCAGAACTCAACTGGATATAAAAGATCTTGATCCAGTTTAGCAGTAAAGTTGGTTTGTTGCAACTACGTGTAGTCGAGTTTACTACAAACAATATACGTCACTCACGTAGGTATGTATACCATTCATTGAGGGTTTATTGGTAAACTGTTATTGTACTTATCCTACTGTATTGCTAATTGGATTTTTTTCTACTGTTAGGTAGGTAGGTACTTTTTTATTTCCTGTAGGTGTTGGAAAAGTTGGATATAAATCTGAGGAAAATGTAGGTCTAAAAGCATTTATATAGAAGTTAATATTTACGAATGGTTATGATGGTTGGATAGGGCTACAAATCTAAGACTTAATGACAAACCAATGATGTTTCCGGAAAATGTCTTGTGAAAATATCTATCTCGTGAAGAAATCAAAACAGGTATAGGAAATAAGCCAATAGAGTCAATTGCCCAATAGATGAGCTTAAAGAATTTGCTGTATCGTCAACGCATTGAAGTAGTTAGTTAGTGATTAAATAAGTCCAAATGTACCAAAATCCGAAGAAATGTAAGTAAGAAAATAAGAAATAAAGGAAAATAAAATTTAATCAGAAAAAAACTGAAAAGAGCAAGACAAAAGTATAAACGCAGTCGTTATCAAGAGCGCTCGAGTACACAATCATCGTGGAGTTGCTTGTGATCATCGGAGCAGTCAAGGTTACGAACCGCTCATGATTTTATTAACTGACTAGCTGTGTCCCGCTGTTCTACTTCCTAAGGAGGAAAGGAGCAAAAGGAGTAGAACAGCGGGACACAGCTAGTCAGTTAATAAAATCATGAGCGTAGTGTCGTCGTAGCGTGATGTTTAATAACCTATAACCTTCCGCAAGAATTGACCTATAAGAGTTTTCGAATCCGATTGAAATTTACCAGAGACTAGCGCGATCAATACAAAAAATCAAACTCTTCGCCTTTAGTTCCAATGAGATGCCGCAGCTGCAGTCGTGTAGAAAAAAAGTCGATGTTCTATAACAAAAACTGCTCTACGAATACGTCCTTCCTTGACCCACAAATTTTCTAATACAAAATGACTGTACTCGGATCTATCGCTTCATTAATTTCTACGGACGAACAAACGAACGATGCCTTTATTCTCAGTTTGGGTAAACTTGGTGCATGTTTTCACACGCAATCAGTGTACTTATTGTGTTTACCTAATTTATTATTTTGACTGTCAAGTCGGCATTATGCAAAACATTGTCGAGGAAAATATATTGTAGCGATTTTTCACACGTTTTTTGTCAAACTTTTGAATCAAATGGGCAGACAGTATCATGTGGATTAGGCGCACACTGTATGAATTTCCTTGATACACATCGATATCTTTCTAATCAACTTTCTTTAATTTCCAGACAAATCTGTTTCCAGAATGTTCTTAGATACGAGAATCTTAAACCAACTCGATTGATAAAATGATAACTACATTCGAGACGGTCTACTAGTAGATAAGCTTACGATAAGTACCTACTTACCTGAATAAACTCTTTAGACATTTGATAGATACTTTTTAAATCAGGAATTTGACCATAAATCTATAACTGTCCAGTAAATATTTATAGAGTGTCTAATGAGTAACTAAAGGTTCTTAATCAAGAATAAATGTCGTCGTAATAAATAATTCTACTTAACATATTTATAGTATATCACATTGCGCCAATGGCTTACAAATGTCTTATGGTACGGAGAACACAATCTTCTCTCAGTGAGACATGTTTAGAATTTTGTATATTACAAGTTTCCTAACGACATTTTCCTCCACAATACAAGTGAGATATAAAATCTTAGAACCTACTGACGCTACAAGAACATTATGAAGAAAAAAAATGGGTAACAATATCTCAATTGCATAGTGATTACGATACTTAGCCATAAAGATTCATAAAATAACTCCGCGTCATTGCATTAATATGCGAAGAGTCACCTAAGACGCTAATAAATATAGTTTTTTCATAGACTGGACACTATTATTTACATTTTTGCAATATATCAATGTGGCTTTGGAACTTGAACCCGCTGTAATATATGTATGAATGTATGGACGGCGGCGTGCAAATAATGTCTTGTCCTTCCAAAAATGCTTCGAGAATTTTCTGACATTCTAGTTACTCTAAAGTGGGTTTAAAACTTCAATAAAGTTGTTCATAGAGTTTATAATTAAATAAAACGTAATCTAAAATAAGTAGGTTTATGATCGTTGTAATAATTATGTAATTAATAACATAATTTAATTATCGATTACATAAAAGCCTACCTGTAAATACACAATTAAAGTTTTTATGAATCGGTTAATTCCTTGGCTTATTACGTCTCTAACAATTAATATTTATCCCTGTAACGATTGTAAAAATACAAGAGTCTCTACTATTTATCATTTTGATTGAAAAGTGAGCACCAATACAAACGGCATTCCTTAAATTGTTTATATAACATTCACGCAGGTCAATGTTGTCAAAAGACCTTTGCATCCTCAAAGGATGAATCATAATATTGAACTTGATAACGAGGTTCAGAGGATCAAGGACTCTTTAAATAAGAGTCTTCCTGTTTGTCCTTACGTGGCCCGATCAAAACTGAACAAAGTTAGATTTGCTGACGTAAAACAGGTAGACAAACAAAATTCGAACTAATGGCTCCAATCATAAAGGATGATATTCTTTTACAGAGCAGCAAGTTAAATCATCCGAGGACCTTGCCGTGGACCTCTGATGCGAGTCACGTATCGAATTATAGCAATCACTAGGAATTAGTCACTTCCATGTGACATTGTAATTGTTCATAATATTTATTTCGTTTTTGTTAGTTACTTTCGCACACTCGTGGCAATATAAAAATAATAATACCACTTTGACATTGATTTTGCCGTCAATACTACGAGAATCGGAAAGAGAATGAACGAACGCATATCTAAAATTGAAAGCATTTTCTCGTTCACCTTCAATATCTACTCATTCTATTTCTTTATTTACTTTAACAGTATCTTTCCTTCCCTTGAGAACGTTTTATTATGATAATTTTTCGTATTATATGTTTTGTTTATTTGTCTTTTGTAAACAATTGTCCAGCGATGTTCGCATTATCGTTTATGTGTCCTTTAAGGACGTAGCACATCAGCTGATATTTATATTGTCACAGGTTTATTGTTAAAGCCATCAGCGTTTGTTCACTTTACATTTTCAGAACCACTTTTAGTACTTTATTTTTAATCGTTAGTGATTAATATCTTATTTACTTATATTAATTAATGAGCAGTGGTTGTTGAATCAACCCTTTTTTGCTTGCTTCGTGTCTCTGTTTGATGTATTTTTGGATTGCGATTTTGTAACTATAGAGTTGACTAGACCAGATGTTCATGTTCCCAGCAGGTATTCTAAGTGGAACGCCATTTTATTGCGTCCTTGTCCCTTTTTTCTCCGTTTGTAGTCATTAATCTATTTGCCGAAGTCTGTTAGTCTGCTTTTCTAGATCGTAGTTCATTCGAAGAGTCTAAATATATCTTTGCCTTAGACAAAACAATATTTTATCTTTTTCTTTGATTCCATTGCTAATAATATATTCAATTAGGTCTCACTCGTTTACAAGAGAATTGTTTATGTGATAAATTAATGGCTTTGACCTGACAGCTTGACAGGTCGGACGTTAACGGCGTATCAGTAGCCCTAGCTTGTCTATAATTGACCGACATTTGGATGTAGGTAACAGAGTAGGTTAAACTAAATCGTCATCTGTCCAACCTTACCCAACTATGTTGACTCGGCTTCCAGTCTAACCGGATACAGCTGTATACCAGTATCACTACATATTATAAAACAAAGTCCTCCGCCGCGCCTGTCTATCTGTCTGTTCGCGATAAACTTAAAAACTGCTGCACCGATTCTAATGTTGTTTTCACCAATGGATAGAGTGGTTCTCGAGGAAGGTTTTAGTATATTATTTGACCAACATTCAAGCCGCGCGCATCAGATAACTAAATAGTTCATGGAAATATTGAAAGAACCAAACATTAGAACTTCAGTCAACTTCTTGCTCATGTTAATTTTTCTTGCTTTCTCTCCTATACCTTGTGTTGACTCTTTACTGTTTATTAATTTAAACATTTTCCGACTTTGAAATGCTAATTGTCACTCACTCACCCATACCTGCCTAAGAAGTGCAAATATACTTGCGATCTCGGTGCAGCTGAAATTCAGATCATAATTGTTATATTAGAACAAGGAACGACCGCAGGCTGTCAAATGAGATCGTCAGCCATATTTTATGCCTTTTCACAAGAACATTTGTTGTAAAATTTTCCACGTAATGTCTCATGACAGAGTATAACGTCATGTGCCATTATCCATCACGCACGGTTGACTTTAAACAAATTCACTTTATGACTAACTTGCCAGTCACTGCGGGGAGAGAAAATGTTTGTTAATATTGTTGCGTTTTATAGGCATTAAAATAGTGAGAAAAAGTTAAGTTAAATGGTAACGTTATTATAATTATGTAGTAGTAAAAAGAAATAATACTTATCCAATAAAATTTAAAATTGTGTTTGTGTTTTAAATGATTTGAATTGTGTCCAAATTATTATCAGAAAATAAATGAGTTAAATATATTTACTCCCCAGTAGGTAATTCTACTTTTTGCTAGTTATATAAAATCTAAAGTTAGTAGACTTTAGAGCTAGACAAATGCTAGCTCAGTAGCAGTCGGTTTTCTCAATAGAAAACATGTAAAAATCCAACAACACAATAGAACCTCAAGTAATTAAATTGATTTAAAAAGTTATTCGACAAATCTTTCATTTTTAATCGATCACTCAAAACTATTGTCCGTACTGAAGCATTTGATTTAGCACCTACATTGTTTTTACAATTACGATTGCCCTCGACACTGTCTCGATATCTACAGATTTTATCTTTGTAACAAACAGAAGCCTAGTCAGAACTAATCTTAACAAGGTAATTTAATCTTTTAGAAATATTGTTGTCAAACATAATCAGAATTTTGCAAGCTCAAAATATTCCACCCACAGTAAGTATCGATAGTATATCAGTGGGACAGTTTAGAGTAACAGTTATTATTGTTATGTCAGTCTTGTGTCAAACCGGCCTTGTACTAAATCCACGGCTTGATTCATTTACAACTGGTCTAAATGTTACTGGAATTAGCAGACAGAATGGCCTTACCTTTACAGGACACATCGCCAATCCCTTCGTTGCGCAATCAAAAAATCATAAGTTTTTTTAAATATTTTGTATTGGAAACGATTGGATGAATTGTCGAGTCGTCAAAATTTATTATTTTGAAGAAGCGTATGGGTTTGCCGTGTTTTGCTTATGTAATGAGTATCCTTCAGTTCTTCCCCTATTAATTGTGAAGTTGTTGATGTTTTTGATAAAAGTATTTTTCAGCTAAAATGGGTTACTTAAACCATGTAAATGGATACGGGCTGTCTTTTAGAGTTATTTCGCTACAATTTGCATATTATAATTAAGTAAATTAAGACAGCAGCTGTCGTCAACGTTTCCTGAGCATGCTGGTTACATGATTAATTATAGTACTTTACTCGTAAACCCATTTTAAAGCGAGTTTCTTTCAACCAATTCAATTAAAAAAAACTAGGTAGCCGGTAGCTCTGGAAAATATAAACAACCGATTCTGTAGTTTATGTTTTAAGGCTGTAAAGTACCAATACATTTGAGGTATAAATTAAAGACTAGTTTTGATGACTTATATGGCTAGATTGCTTGCAGAAAACAAGTCTACCTCACTATAAAAAACATTGCAGTATTAAGAAAAAACACTTACACAGTAATTATCAATAATGTTTGCCTTATAAAGGGAACCATATCCATTTACTCCATTAAATTTTTATTGTCAAAAAGATAAATTATAAAAAAACAAACAGTTCATTTTCCCGTGCGGCACTTAGCTGGTTTGTCAACCTGTAAGCTACGTCGCGTACATACATCGTGTGTATGTGCGGAACAAGGAAAATGGGAACAAGGCTAACATAAAATGAGTACCGAGTATCAAATGATGAAAATAAAACATGAATAAGTTAACACAACACATATACACGATAAACAAAAGACTTCAAAAGTATTTGTTCTTTTTTATCTCAGAAATATAAAACAACAACATTTCTGACTTGAGCAACCTTATCACATGCAAAAAAACTAGCTCATATCAAAAACCAATGTCATCTAATCTGACATTGAAATATAGTTACCAATATACTTCTGAAATTTCACAGGGTCAATTAATTAATTTAAAATTTATCTGAACTTGACGTTTCGCGTGAACAACATAATTAAGTGTTATATAACTCAATTATAACACTTGGTTTAAAATTAGAATGATGGATCGCATGTCAGCCGAACGTTGGAGCTGTATGTTCGGGACCTAACCTTGATGAGGTCGGCGAAATGGCCCATGGGAGAGTCACTGACGCAAAGAATCAAGGTCAATTGTATACCATTAATAGTAGGCGGTCTCATCGCTCAACTATTGTCTCTGTAAGGGTGCGAATAGAATTTATGGGTGTATCAATTTGTTTAATGGGAGTGGATTTGGAACTTGTCCGAAATAGTCTCTAGGTCGTCGGTTAATAAAAGGTGTGTCGTATTTTAGTCTGCTGTTTAATAGTAGTTTATGTGACCTGGATTAAAACCTGCCTGAGGTGAAAAGGGAGTGTTTCGTAATTTTGGTAACTAATCTTTCCTTTATTTATTTTTATTGTAACACTCAAAAAGTCAATTGTAAGATTTTTGGTACAGTTTTCGTAACATGACTTTTGGGTCTTTTAATTGCCGTTGTTGCTTATTTAATTAACTCTCGCAGTTACGTTGACGTACGTTGGTACACAAAAATAATATCAATGTGGATGCACTTGTAGATTTTATTATAAAATTCAACACGTCAAAAAAGTTCTAAGTTTCACTCATGTGCATCACTGTCCGTCAAAAATCCAGTTTAAAAAAAAAATGCACAACTTTACAACACACTCTTAAATCAGCAATTTATATTTTACAGCACTGGTTTTTACAACTTTGATGCTTACAATAATTTTATGTTTTATTTATTTAACTTCTACGTGAAACATGGAGCTAAGTAAAGAGAGGCCTATACCCAGCAGTGGGCGAGGTCGAGCTATGGGTGATGATGATGGTGATAAGTTAACTTAAAACTTAAATAAGTTAACATGCGCTGAAAGCTCACTGTTGCTGATAATTCATTTCCACTGACCTTTGGGCTTGGCATTTGGTAACATCAAATCGATATTGCTAGCACCAACCGGCAACTAATAAATTATTTGTGGGTGGTTAATACAGCAAAAGTATTTCAATTATGTATAGTAACAACCTTTGAAGGTGATGAGAATCAGGTATTTATAATGTTTTACTGCATACTATAATGATTACCAATGTGTGTACGTAAGTACTGAAGAATATGGGATTGTTTATCAAAGGACTAAAGAACTAAATTTATAAATTGCTGTTGTTTATAGTTAATACATTGGTATGTGATTTTTATTAATGTCTCTCTCTATGATGTTATATTTATTTATAATATTATTCTAAATATTTAATTATAATTATAATAACATAATATATATAACATTATTAAAAAAAACCTTATTCTTTTCTTTCAAAGTATACACTTAACTATGGAAAATGCAATTTATTGTGGCGTATGACTACCTCACAACGTAACTTACAGAACAAGAGCGTTTAAAAATAAACGTTATCATAATACCTATAGCTTTTAATTTATTATTTTATAGCTCTTTGAAATCAGTGTTCTTCTTAGTTATTTCATTTTGTGATGACGTCAAAACATTATCTTACCTCATATCAACTGTAGGAGTAAAGTATAGTGATTAAATAGTTTAATTGGTAGGTTTGTGCGTGGGAAAATTTTGCTGTACTGACTTAAACATAAATCATTTGAAAATTGGCGAAAATCTGTGCAAGTTGAGAACACACAAGTAGTTTTGCGTAAATGCGCCTCTCAAGCGTGTCAAATTCAATTAAATCTCGTATTGTATACGTCTGTGAATCTCAGATGCTCATATAAATTTATTTATTTCATACACCAGTCTATCCAATATTAACCTTAACAAAATATTGAATTACTGCAATAACTTAAAGATGAGTAATTGGTAGTCGAAAGGAAATAACCATGGGAACATAAGGTGCGGCGAATTCACGTAAGTATAGATTTATAGAAATACAGGTATAAAGCCAGTTATATACACATACATGTTATAAGTATATAACCCTTACGAAAGCCTAGCCCTTGCCTAAGATCATTATATTGCCTCATTTCACTCAAGAGTTACGCAAGGAAATTAATTGCAAACACATTCTACATTTTTCTTCGCGTATGTCGAGATTGCTTAGGATATCTTAAAGTTATTGATAGCGATATCATGACTACTTGTCATGTTTTGTTAATCGGTGCGTAAAATACCAATTATATGATGCATTGATGAGTAAATAGCTACTGCACCAAAGGCTAGTACTGATAACAGAAAGTTTGTTACCAAAAAGTTCGTAGCAAGTTGTAGCAATTTTGGCGTAGGTTCACATCTACGGCTACGCGTAGATTTTCGTAGCTTCTTTTCAATGCTGTTAAATATTTTAGCTATTATGTCAGGAGCTATGCTGGCTTACTATTCATGTTACTCCTATCCAACTGATCAGCTGATAATTTAATATGGCCACTGTCCCGGCGAGTCACATCGCTAGAGAATTTATGACACTAAAAATTGCAATTCTATTTGGCATTAGGTAACGAACAATAGAATATAATAGTCTTGACATCATTGATTGCATGATATTGCAGCTATTGAAGAGGAAAAAGTGCCAGAGAGATACAGTATTAAATTCTCTATAGTCTAACTTAATATGTTAAGTTCATAGTGAATACAGGGATTTATTTCATTTATAAAAATTATACGTATTCATAGACCCAACAGGAAAACTTAGGTACTATAAAAATTGCAATAAAGTGCAAATATAATGAACACGCAGCCTTAAGTGGCAGTGATAAGCGATGTATCCTCGCACGGTGTATTGTTTCGTCCTCTTTTATCTTCATCACTCAGACGCATTGACAAGGTCACGGCTTCGGTCCTGTTTTTATAACAAATAACACTGGCAAGGTTGAATGTGAAAAATGAATTCTTTTTTAACCCAATTTAAAATGGGAGGACTTTCTATTTTCCATTCTAATAAAATGTTATGCACTTTATGCATTTACTATAACTAAAACTTCGTATTATCTTAAGTAAAGAAAAGAAAGGTTAAAATAAATTAAAATACTTTGGTAACTTGCGAATGACACTCGGATCATTTATGTACAATTGAATAAAAAGTTACTGAAATATAATAACAGACAAAAACGACCATTTTCATCTTTTTTAAAATTTTTTTTTTAAAGGATCTAAAATAAATATGCTACTACATTAATTATCCAAATAAAAGTTATAATTCCAATTCAGACCATTCCGTTCCATGACCATAATTCTTGCATTAATAAATAAAAAATGGCAGTAAGTTCATTCAATAATAATCCATTTTGTTCTTCGCAAGGTCAGACATAACTGAGCGTGACCAGATTTTTCACGACACCTGCTTCAATGAGTACTAGAACCAACCTACTGGTTAGTGATTTGTGAATAGATTATGGTTATGGTTTCTATGACAATTTAAATGTTTGCTCAAATAGACATCCTATACATTTAAGAATAAGAACATTTTTTATTCACGAAAAAATGATCACGTTTCAATGACAGCGTCCCTTTAAATAGCCTTGTCTTGCGTGCCTAAACTAAATTGTATCAATCATTATAATTATGGAGGAAATGCGATCCCAGTCCTTTTAGTGCAAACTATTTTCCGAAAGCAATAAAATAAAATTTTACTCTTTGTGATTACAAAAACACGTACAAGAGAACTGTTCGACACCAAAATTATTAGGAATTAAAACTTTTAAATTCGTTCACTGCTAACAAATGTCAGAAATACAGCGATGCATTGTTTAGAGCTCATTATACAAAGTAAATTTTCATGCAGTTTTAAGTAGCTACCTTCGCGAAACTCAATTACTCATAACCAACAGTTTTGCTTCCAAAAATAGTACCAAAACCACAAAAGCAAACCGGTTTAGATAGTTTTATCTATTTTAAAAGTGATGACCAACAACCAGCTATTTTGAATCACGCACATAATAAAACATTAATAATATCATTAGGGTCTTAAAAGATTTTAATTTTCCTCCAAAGAACGTAAGGAAAACCATCAAAATCAATTTTGAATAAGACGTGATCTTACTTAAAGTTCAGAGCTAATACGAATATTAGAAGATCCTAGATCAAACAAAATGCCTTATAATTATTTAGAGACTTTATTTAAAACTCGGCAGCCGTTTATTCATGTTTAAACTCACAAAAACACCGGCAGAACCAGTTTTGCCATCTTCGATAACTTATGTCTAGAAGACGAACTTGCAAAGGGGACATTTTTTGCATTAATTAACCAAATCGAGTATACGGTATTCGAATACTCGGTTTTCGACTAAATAACGTTGTTAAGTCAATCCAGTACGGTACGTTTAATGCCAAATGTGTTTTCTAATTAGAATCGATTGCGAGTACTGTTGATAATTGCCTGTTGGCAAATAGTGCCAGTTTTAACTTCAAAATGGCGTGAAAAGAAAGGCTTGTTTTTTTAACGATACGTTACTAAATATTAAACCCAAACCGTGCATCTTTTCTCGATGTTTTATAAGTATATAGTATATGTAGGGCTAAGTGAAATAAAATATTTTGATAAGGAAAATATTTTTTTTTTTGGAATTGATTGTGAACAACTGTGAGAAATAAAGTACATTTTATTTTGGTTTGACTCAATGAGAGATTCTAAAATTTTAAAATCCATGGTAAGGTACCCGAGATATTCGTAGTATTTTTTACACAATGTGTGTACTTGAAGTTAAAGATTGGCGACTTGAGAGCGTAGTCTAACGTTTAACTCAAAACATGGAAATAACACATTAAAAGTAAGAAAAACAAAAACTAATCAATTAAGACTACAAGTACCGTCTACAATTCCATAAATATGGATTAAGCTATACGAAACCCGTAAATGAGGATCGCTCATTGGACGGGAAACATATGTAAAGCAAAACCATGTTATATTGGATATGTATATGTACCACCTGAAGTATTCAAAAGTAGATTGCTCTAGCAAACGTTTTAGTCTAAATGCACAATCTACCATTATCACATGCTTCTTCTTAGCGAGTCGATGGCAATTCTGATAACCGTTAAAGTAAACAAAACGTGTAAAACTTTAGTGATAGATCACGTAAGCCACGGAGGAGATGACAAAGTCTTGACCACAAAAGATCGTAATTCAGTGGTCGAAAAATAACTAAGTACTGTCGAACAACCTGTTAGGTGTATAGGCGGGTCATTCATCTTTACAATAACCACCGACGCTATACGTAGCGGCATTGTGTTCTTGATGACTTTTTAAGTTTATATAGTTCATGACGTTCATGGAAGTCCTTCTTAAAGAGAAGAGTCTTACTCCCCAGCTGGGGGCCTATTATGTGCAACAGAGTAATGTCAGATAATCGACTTCCCAAACTCTGACTCACCAAACTCTTGTTTGGAAGTTATAGGAAATTAACTGCCTGTTAACCAAATAGCTTGTTCGACTGTACTGCACTGATAAATTTAAAAGAATTATTTTATGTACGTCTGACTCACCGACTTCAATGGGGATGACATCTGTTGTCAGCTGGACGACAACTGACACCTCATACGTGTCGACCTCCAGTTTTTCTGCGATTTGCGACTAAAAGCACGTCAAAATCGCAGACGTGTCATCGCAAGTCCCCACAACACAGTTTTCGTTCACTTTAGGCACTTACACAAAATAAACTATTTGATGAAGTGATCTATTCTGATCAAAAGTCACTGTGATGTTTTTTTCGTGATCCGTCACTGTAACGTTGATAATTTCCTCTTCCGCTGCCCGATCAATTGTTTACACGTTCGTTGTCGTTCAGATAAGTATCGACTTTTTATCGATTATCTAAAAGGAAAGAAATAAACATTACATTTTATTCAAATTATATAAATCTCAATATTTTCAGTGGTAGGCATGTGCTCCGTTCAAAAAGTTACGCATTCTTGATAAAATATTAAACAAAAAAGGTAACGCGACAATTTTAATTTGATTTATTTACTACAAGCCTGACCAAGGTCAATTCGCGGCAGTTATTGATATTATCGTAGTTACATAGCCTTTTATTAGCAATAGCATTTTTATGTGGAAGCTATTACAGCAAAATAGGTTCCAATTTGGATTTGATTGTTGTAATCATGATAGTTTAAGATAATTTTGACCTTCATGTTGCAGCTCTGAATTAAAATTGGTAGTGTTAAAAATCGATTAAAAGTTTAGTAAACTACTTAATAAAGTAGGTTCTGCACAAAATTATTTTTAAGTCGTTTGGTTTTCCGTTATTATTCTACATTATTCTAACATTATTGATATTTTAACTGCATATAAACATTACATACCTACACGTGTACTCTTCATTACTAATTTAGAATTGCAAATATGTGTAAGCACATTCATAATTATCATTTATGAAGTTTTACATTGTTTGAAGATGTAGCAAAACCGCTTGAACGTCGTCAGTCGATTTTTAAGCATTTCGACACCAAAATTATATCAGTTACATTTTATAAAGTCTCTATCTAGTATAATTTTTAAATTATAATTCATATTACGTCCGTATCTAACATAAAACGTAAAACTTTTACGATGTTTATATTCAACTTTTATCTGAATATCATCGCATTATATTGGAAAAACTGGGCACCATTATTTGTGTGCACTCTACAAAAAAATATTTAGAACAAAACAGATTTGATATTAGTTACTGATGTCACGTGCTCAATGCTCAAATATGTTTTGACTGACTTCAACTACAATCAAGAGCATTTGCTGTATGTACCTGCTGTTATCAGGAAAATAACATAACCACAATACGAAAATTTCTTTATAATTTAAAATTCAAACAACACACTAACATTATGTTCAGATAGGGTAAAACTTCCACTCAAACGTCACTTTTTAGTTCAGAAAAAATCGTGGAAAATTATCGTGTTCAGAATATTTTCCCAAAATCTGAAAAACAAACTTTTTATACCTAATCAAGGAGCCTTTTAAAACATATCAATTTCAACACTTACTATGTAAACAATAAGGTTTACATAGCGAGACAAGTCAACAAAATCAATGTACAAATGTACACAGGCGAACAACTTCACTTATCTGAAATACGTCAGTTGGCTCGTGGTTTTTGTCACATGTTATTTACATAATTATATCTTAGTACTCAGGTATGCTTGCATGAATGTACAGGGTTAAAGTACTGCCAGAGAAACAATACGAATTTGAAAAATGAATACAGAAATCTAAAAAGATTTGAATTTGACAGATTTGGTTTTTTTTTTCAGATTTGAAGTTGCATTTTTTTTGTGAGTGACGTTTTGTATTTAGGGATGACGTCGTCAAATTATGAGCTGAGAATTCAGGCCTCACAGTGTATACACAATAATATACTCGTATTACAGCCCTTGAAATATAGACCCCATTACGGTATCTTTGTTGTTAATGACGATACTATAAGAACACCAAACTGGTTTTTTCTTCTTTAACTATTCATAGAAATGTCAACAGCTAATGGTGAACTGAATTTAAATACTTTGATGGTCACCGTATTTTGGAGAATTCACAAATGAGGTACCTTAGTGCACTTGGTTTGCACTTGTTTATTAATTACGGTCTTGAACCTAGTCATATCAAAATTTGCACTCCTGGTTCAAATATTCTTGTAAATAGATTACTAGATTACTAGACCTTAATTAGAACCATTTAAGAAAAGACCGAGCCGATCTCATTAGTTTATGTACAACATCTTATACCTTTACCTACACTCTTAGCAAATAAAGTTCTGATTCTGATTCTGAATATGTATATTAGTTCATCAGACAGAAACTCATCAAAAATTCTTTCCGAAATCGTTAATTAATCGATGACTTCTAATCAGCGTGCTTCGAACTACATAAACGCATCGCACTCACGTGATCGACAGAAACCGCGCGCTATCCTACCCTTGAAACGTCAACGAAAAAACAACTTGACAAACGAAAAATAGTCCACAGCTTTAAACAGTTTTAAAATAATACTTATTACTGTAATAACGTCATAAAATAGAGAACATAAATTAGCCACACATACCGATAACTACCTCATATTTACTGAAAGAAGAAATAGGCATTTTCAGCATGACAAGGTAATTGAATAGTTATTTCCCCTAATCTTCACTCATTTAGCGGTTTTAACGCGTACCAAGCCTAACGTCTGGAATCACCATAACAATGATACTACAACAATAAAATGCAGATGACAAACGGAGTTTTCCGGATAGTTAAAACAAAAGTGTGAATATATTGTGCCTTAGCTAATTGTTGGGAGCACAGTCACTGAAGCAACATTTTGATCACTAAACTTACATCGAGATTTGACGCGTCAATGTCAAGTGCATCCGTGGTACTGAATCATTTATCACTTTCGATAGCACGGCATAGAGATAAGTGCATCTCGTTCGAACAATGCGATGTAAGGAACACGCGATAAGGTAAAACGTCCGATCGTTCGTCGCTTGTACCTGTTTTGCACCGCGCGCGTGCGACTGCCGCGATGTTCGACGCACGAATGCCGCCAAACGACTTGACCATTGTTTACTTCGATAATTACATTTTCATTTCGATCGAGTTTACGGGTCGAAGGCTCTAAGGCGGAAAATCTCGGGGCGATACGTCATTACCTGCGTTTGTTGATAACTGATTAATCGGACGAAAGTGTGTAAACGCAGTCTCGGCCAATGCGTTTTGGGCGTTTATTTTTTTTTAACTTGACACGGCACTG
Source organism: Diarsia brunnea (assembly GCA_949774965.1). NCBI lineage: Eukaryota > Metazoa > Arthropoda > Insecta > Lepidoptera > Noctuidae > Diarsia > Diarsia brunnea. The sequence goes on along the minus strand of OX459003.1, from coordinate 10,613,542 downwards.
GTTATTATGTAGTTAACTTTTAATGGGTGTTTTACTAAGTTCAGTATGTGCCTTTCAGTTTAATTTTTCATCATTTGTCTTAAACGTATTTACAATTATTATTTTTAAAAGATCACAAAATACAAGGTGATATTGAATGAATTGCAAAGGTAATAATCTAAGAATTACTTTGAACGAGAAAAACTTGACAAATACTGGTTCAATTAAAACGATCGAATAACTTATGTAAATTGAACATGATTAATGAAATCTAAAAGTATTTTATTAGTATCGATTACAATTATTTAAAGAACATCACGTTTCAGGGTTAAAAAAATTTGGAGGATAAGCAGCCTGCTGCTAAATTGTAATTTAATCTTAAATGTGAGGTTAATATGTATTAGTGTTCATACATAGCTATTTAGAAACATGGCTGAGTAATTTTGAATTGAAACAACAAAATTATACATTATTGTAAAAGATTTTGCAGAATATTAAAGATACCTACCGAAAAATAATATATTTATCAAATTGAATGTTGATGTTTTGATATCTTTTAACAAAACCTCCAAATGAGAAAAAAAAAAATAATAAGAAGTCCTAAAATAAGAAATCAGTTTCAGTCAGGAGTCCAGAAGGCAGGCCACCGTTTATTTGTTTTGTTTTGTCGCCCTCATAATTACTTTAGAACCCTAAATTGAAAGTCACAGGCCCCTCATAAAAGGGCAAGGCCTATTTGTCTATCTAACACTAAGCTTGCTCCGATACATCACGCCCCTTGCTGTTCTCGCCAGCGTGGTAGCGACGCCTAACGCTAACCTGAGGGTCGTTTCTCATACGGGGTCCCCTTAGCGTGTAGTCGCTTAGTTTTAAAGTCCCTGGAGGTCCTACACTTAAGGCACTCACAGGATAGTCGGGTTAAGCAGGTTGACGTAGCGAGATGTCACATATCAGTTAGGTAGTTTCAAAAGAAGTGAACTATTGTTATTATATTTGGTGAAATAAAGAATGTATTTATTATTACCTTCAATTTACTGGAGAATGTTGTGAACAGTAAAGCAATTACGATACATAGACCATAAAAACAATAGCTATTTCAAAGACGTCACGTTTTATTATAATTATTGCAAGTTGCATGACTTGCAAGATATTTTGAAATTTCACAAAAAAATCTTAGTTTTTTTTCATCATCACGTTATCTCACCAATTTCGACATGAATTTGCCATTCGTAAGAGAAGCTTATATCTAACTTCTGAGGCTTTATAACCTAAGCAAGGAATAAAATCACACAACTTATGTGAGCCGATTAGAAAACACCCTACAATTTACACGCTACAAAGTTAAATACAGAAAAGAAAGAAGTTTTAAAGATAAAAAAACTGCCATGAAATGATCATTTAAAAAGTGTTCGTCCAAAACCAGAGTAGAATCATGCAAAGTCGTGATGAACGAATTGCAGACGGCATCAGCAACCTGCAATTTTATTATTATGCCTAATTTTACTCCGAACTTAAACAGGTGCTTTTCAACTCTAATTAATATAAACCACTTTTTCAATAATAACTATTTTAAAAGTGAAACTTGTTTTTTTAGAGTTCCTTGGAACGGATATTATTTCAATCTTTGTTACGTTTGTGTTGATTTTGTTTATGAATCATGATGACTTAATTCGACACAGCATTAAAGTATTTTAGGTAAGACTAAATTTTTTTATTAAATTAACAACAAATGAAAATAAATTTAATATATCGAGTAAACAACTCATAAAAGACTTTCTCGTTTTGTCTGAAAGAATAAACAACAGTAACAACAATTTAACAACACTTTTCCTTTGCAATTTGTCACATGTCATTTCCGATAACAAACTTTACGAAAACATCTATAAATGACTATGTGGGGTAATTAGGTAGGCAACTTTTCTGACAGTAATGATATGAGTCAAAATTATGTAGAGCCGTCCTATATGAGTCAAACTCATTTAACATTGCTGTATAATTTTATTAGATTTTATCTTAAAGCAAATAAAAGTACTTCCGAAGCTTAAAAATTATGTAAATGTCGCAATTAGTTATGATGGCATTTAAATAAAGCCTAATGACTCCTTCGTAATAATAATTTGGCTATCTCAATGTTATCACAGAAACGTAAAAACGACATCATGATAATAAAATGTGGCTATTTTTATATTCTTGTTAATTCATGCAGAAAAATAATATTCACGACCATAGTACTTGAGAAACTGGAAATCAAGGTGTTAGAAACCTGCTTGAGAACCACTGGTAAAAGTTATTAATTGTTAATTTATACATCATCCCAAGTTACATACCAAGAAAGCATAATTTACGCGACTAACTTGTGGACTGTTTTATTTATAGGTAGGTATAGTCGACACCGTAATTGCTTTACCAGTTTTTGACAACAATTCGCATGCAATTACAAATCTACTGAACTTAAAACTATTTTTTTACCGATGAATAGATAAAGATGTCGTTATATTTACGCCGTGCAAGTGGCACTCAACTTTTTTTTTGGGGTGTGGGAAATCATCAAACAACCCGCAGCCTCGACGGGGAGTGGCACCCAACCTTAGAGTGATAAAGACATTATGAGGTCGACTGTATAAATCTTTTTATCAAATTAGATGCTTACTTACGTTTGTAAATGAGTTAATATTTAAAGTTACTCCTTCACGCGCAAATTGTAACGCAACAGGGTGTAATGGTCAACCCGTCGGGGCTGCGGGTTGTTCCCGTCGGGGCTGCAGGTTATTCCCGTCGGGGCTGCGGGTTGTTCGCAAGAGATACCGCGGCCTCGACATAAAGGGCTAAGAAGGAACATGGGTGGTTTTTAGTCAGTAGAAGTCTGACACTCCCTTTCGCTCTGCCCAAGAGCGGGAGGGGTTATTTGATGATTTCCCACCCGCCAAAAAAAAAATGGTCAAATGTCAAGTGTCGCTTTACAAGCGAACGTTTTTTCCCAATTAAATTAAATTGCTGTGAAATAAATAAAACAGTAACAGTAGCACATGAAATTGATTAAGTAAATCTCACGCTGTTACTCGCGTTAGTGTCGTAGTTGTATATAGTATTTTTAATTTAATATTTAGGTAGTTGTAAACTATATAGAATTTGGAATCGACTCGCTCAATATATCCTGAAAGTCGCTAGATTCAAATTGGTATATAACCGTAACACGTAACACACGTTACACGTTGATATGTTAGTATGATCCTTATAGAAATACAGTGGAATGTAATCGTGGAGGTTATAATTGAATAGGTAATTATGATGACCCTACTTTGTATTAAATCTAAGCATCTCAGTATACATCTAATTGACGATTGTGCTCATATCATCAGACATTACGTATTCAGGAATGCTACCGTGTAGAATGCTGAATACATAAAGCTATCTTACCAGTGTTTGTGTAACTGGCAGGCTTTTAAGGTGATTTTTGAATAAAAATCTAGCCAATGTCATTTGTTTTTGTAGTCCATCCTCATTCGTGTAAATATGCAGAGCGCATAGTTTTGATGAAACCTGTTATTTGAGATGTATGTTCATGAAAATTTAAGCAAAGCCAAACTTAATCGTTATAGACATGAGCAAAAAAAAACAGACACTACTATAAAATAGCATAAAAAACTTCTTTGGATGCTGTCAACTGAGAATGTGTCTAAGAGACTGGCAGTGTTGCCACGTTGTACGGCAGCAGTAGATAATTATAGTGAAGGCTGAACCCACGTGTTTTTAAAACCTAATAATATTTTCTGTTACTGTTTTTCTTCACAAGAGTTTTCTGCTTCAGTCACGTTTTCACATCATGCCTAACGCGTAACTACATCTTACCGCATCGCTGCCTCCTGTAACAGTTCTCATCCCGTCTGCGTTCTTCGATATATTCACGCTGTGATTTCTTGGTTAGTTTCAATATTTTTAGAGAATACCTGTCTGCTATTTATGGAAGAGTAGGTACCTACCACACATATAAAAAAGGAAATTATACCTAAAACATAACTGTAATACGCTTTATATGAAATATCTTTGCTAAGAAATCAGACTCAGAAATATTAACATAATGTACTCAATTTTCTTTTTATTGAAATCAACAAGGTTCTAAATTAAATTAAATTTTAAAACTCTTCCGATCTTTGATGTAACTCAGTGTGTTATTTTGATTTAAATTAAATTGTTAATTACATTAGCAAGATCCATAGAACTACCTATTACATAAAATCTTGACGTTAGTAATCTCAAAGATTACGCAAACGTTCTTGAAGCGATTATCAAGAGTAGTCATAATAAGATCGTAAAATCATCAGATCTTTATGCAAAATGTCACATATTTACAGGATATAAGTAAATAACTATAATAATTACATAATTCCATGTTATCGTGATGTGGATTAGATTTGCTTCATGATAATATAGTCAGAATCACGATTTGTATTATAAATAAACTTAGACTTACGTGTAAAGGTGTAATAATTTACTATAGATTTTCCTTAGTACACTAATAATGTGAGCATCTAGGAAACGACATGCATTACCTAGGTACCTGTTTTTAGATCTTTGTAATCGCAAATGAGTTGATCATTGTGTGTGGAGAAGAATGCCCTGCAAAACATCCTGTCTAGGTACATAACATGACTATTACATAAACAGAATAACTGGAGATAGTATTGCTATCTTGATTGTACAATTATATTTTACAGTGCCTACCAATATCTTTTTATGCTATCGAACGATCAGTCACAAACATTTGTTTTAAGTAAGTGAATGATTGTTAATTCTTGATCTCTATCTTCTTTGCCCTCGGCTCTTTCCGTTACGCGGGGTAGGCTTTCTCAATAAAAATTAAAAATAACTAATTATTATTATTTTTTGATGAGAAATGAAAAAGTTCTTAAACCACATACATCGATCAATCAGATCATGCATAAACCAGCAATCAACAACTTTTTATTATGAACTATATTTTAGGAAAAGTACTCAACTCATGTTAGATAACATGGGTTTTCTTCAAGCGCAAAGTTTACTCGCTAGAGTGTTTGCGAATATATACGTAGACTTTGCACGCACTTTAAGAAATCTACTTACGTCACTATCAAAGTTCACCTTTAACTAAGGTCTAAAATTAGACGATCAAACAATAAAAGCACGGATTTTCCACCAATCTGGCTTCTCCGAGCTTTTTTGCGAACATGGACTTTGTATCTTATGGTAGATTTTTTTGTTTCGCGATCAAAGGTCTACAAATCTAGTCTGTATTATGACTCCATGATGACGAAGACGGTTAACTATAGTTATTGAGTTGGCAAACTTGAATCACTGATTTATTTTTATCTGGAGAACAATTGGCCTAATAAACCAAGCCCGTCCCAAAGTGCGCTGGGTTGATGATATCGTCAGGATCGCGGGAAACGGATGGATGAGACGCACAGAACAGAAAAAAGTGGCAGAAGAAAGGGGAGCCCTTTACTCAAGGTGGGTGATTATGAGCTTAAAATATGATGATGATGGCTGAACAATGAACTGTTAATCAGAAGTTGTAGGTTTTGCTATAATAACTGTCATTGTGAAAATCACGTGTTTATAATTTGTGGTTTGAACGTGTTTATGTAGGGGAGGCCCTAGAAAGACATACACTGATCTTATAGGTGACGTTCTTCTGAAAGGACAGGTGCATATATAGTACTCATAAACAGCATGCGTGTGTGACCAGATGTATGAATGTGGAAGAGGCAAAAGGAGTATATAAGGATCGTAGCAGGTGGCGTTCTGTGGTTTTTGCCTAGCCCCATGGGAAAGGGGCTTAAGTTTATGTATGTACGAGTATATATGAATTGTTACAACAACCTGTATGAATGGGTATATTTCTGTTACAGACTCATGTATAAAACCACGAAGTATTATATCACGCTGATTTAAAAATAAAGAGAAAACCTTCTGTCTAACCCTTTGATTTAAATGCTAGATGCATATTTTGACGGTCAAACGTCGTAGACAGAGGAGCGCTGTTGGTAAACATTTGTTAATTGTTGATAAGTGAGCTCGTGGCTTTATCAAAGGTGTATATATTTTAACAGTCGCTCGGATCAACCTTCAGGTTAAGCCGCGCTTTCCCAACTTGTTTGGTGATGAGCCCAGTTTGTTTTTTTTTACTTTTTCTGACAACCAGTTTTACCACCACAACCCAGTACTAACTGGGTTGTGGAGGTCTAATATTACAGGCGCGAAGCGTGTTATAACGTCCAATATTTAAGAAAAAAATATGTTAAGACCTAAGTGATCAACACAGCAACATTCTCAAAAATCGTGAAAGATATATTTATCAAGTTTATCTTCGTCATCTTCCTTTACATAACCATTATTAAGACGACTGATCTAAACGCCAGCCGTAAATGTGATTCGAAATTACGGGCTCACGTCTTTTCCTCATTGTAAAATTATTATTGTGACGCATTTTCTCACATATACTAGTTTAAAAATAGACTAACCGACCATAATTAGTTGTTCACATAGATTCATTGTAGCGTGTGTAATCACTTCACGCTTTTAAGACGTGGAACGTAATCTTCATGTTTAAATTATGCCAGATGTTGCTGGTCACTTTGACTTTGGACGGCCCATGTACACTGCGTTTTTACGCGTGTTTACACGTTGTGGCAGCTACTTTTGCTGCTTTTCAACGCCGGTGCACAGACTAAGCCTATATTATCCCATTCTATAATAATTTGAAGTCGGCCCAACACGTTTTCTTCTTCCATTCTTCCCTGTTAGATGTCACGTTGGCATTTACTCCTTTCTCATTCATATCATTCCTCACACAATCTATCCATCTTTTCTTTGGCTTTCCTCTTATTCTCCATCCCTCAATATTTATATTCATCACTTTTTTATTCACATGCGTTTCATCCCTCTTTATTACATGACCATACCGAGATAAACGATTTCCTTTCAATTTTTCAAACTTCCTCTAATATTCTCATTCAGACGAAACCTTTAATGGGTGTTTTAATAACCTTTACGGCGCCGAAAGGTACTGTCTTGTTTCCTCCGTCATTTTATATTTGTGTTATATAATATAGTCAAACTCTAATAAGGTTAATTGAAAAATAAAATCAAATGAGGAGAGTTTGACAATTTCTACGTTTCTATTACTAGATTCAGATAGCGGAAATTAGTTGCTTAATTTTATAGCACAGTCATAATACAGCGCGGACAAAAACTTTACCTAACTTGGTATTGTTTCAGTTACAGCCGCTAGATGGCGCTAGTTATTACAATTGTTTGGAACTGTAGTTATTAAAATTATAATTATTGTTTATCGCTTACTTTGTTATACGGTTCAGCTCACTAAGCACATAGAAACAGTATAAAAAAACACCTGGTTAGTAACAGAACCGGTATTATGCTATAAAAACAATCATAAAAAATATATGAAAAGGATTTTAACAAGAACGATAACATTCGCTTCTGTCAAAAGTGTTTTGTCCTTGAAACCATCCTTTTATTTATAATTACTTCTAAAAAAAACTGGCCATTAGGCTATTGATCCTGAAAAAAAAAACAAAGACAGAGTAATTTAAAAATATATATTACTAATGGTAATGGGACTTTTTAAACGATAATCAATTACTTACAGACATCTCGGTAGTCAATAATCAGAATTTAGTACCTGAAACAATAAATTATACTAATAAATATACAAATTAAGTTATCATGATAAAGTAGGTAGATATTATTGAATTAACGTGTGCAAAAATAAATGAAGCGATCAGGAGTTTAGTTTGACTGCTCGCAAAATATTTGTTTTGCGAATTATTACCATTAACATTTTGTCTGTCAAATCGTGTATCACGATTTTCTTGTGGTCTTTGTTTGATAGTACCCTTGTACTGACGTCACAGTTTTACGTTCAACATATATTGAGAATTTCACTTGCATGAGAGACCCATCATAATCTTCCTGTCTCATTCTATTTGGGGACATCGCAACACGTTTTCTTCTTTCATTCTCTCATGTCAGACGTCGCGGCATAACTTACTCATTTCTCTTACATATCATTCCTGATAATCCATAATCATCATCATCTGCCTAGTCTTTTCTCAACTATGGTGAGGTCGGCTTCCAGTCTAACCGGATACAGCTGAATACCAGTATTTTACATGGAGCGACTGCCTATCTGACCTCCACAACCCAGTTAATACTAGGTAATACTATACTCTTTGGTAAGACTGGATGTCAGAATTTCAGGTCACTGACTACCTGTAACGACTGCCAAAGGTCTATATATGGCAGCCGGGACCAACAGCTTAACGTGCTTTCCGAGGTACGGAGGAAACTCGGTGTGTCGGGCGGTCACCCATCCCACCCATCCACAGACCGACCTAGGCGCTTGCCAAGGTCGGTCTGTGGATGGGTGACCGCCACAGCACAGCTTTACCTAAAGATCGACCCGAGTGGTTGTTCTTATTAAGCCACGAGCTCCTGATAATCCATAAAATGAAAATGTTAAAGAAAAAAGAGCCTTTTTAGTTCGGCATCAGGTGTAATTTCATCTACATCATCTGCCTAGCCTTTTCCAAACTATGCTAGCGTAACCTAGACGTATGCAGATGAAAGTCAATATTTTAAATGGAGTAACTGCCAGTCTGACCTTAACAGTTCAGTTAGTACCGGTACTACGATATTCAGCTGAATCTGGTAAGACTGGAAGCCGAAGCCAACATACTTTGATGGGAAAAGGCTGTGCATTAGTATGCATAAATATGATGATGAATCGAAAAATAACATGTTGCTTTTCCTAAGCTCTATCGTAGCTTCGTCACAATTCTGACCAAACAACTTTGTTAAATATTTGCCTGCTCTGTTCAGCACAAATATAAATGGTGCTCTAATATTAACAATACTATTAACAGTAAATAGTTCTTATTTTAGAAAGTCGTGTTTTTCCATTTTACACTTAATATTGATCTTTTCTGTGAACCGACTTTGAAGATATTTTCGAATAAGGATGGTTTTCTTTTATTTAACCACTAAATAGGAGGCAAATGTATTTCTGAACATATAAATGCTTAAGTTTCACGAAATCAGGGATAGTCAGGAAATTCAATAGGGTAGTTAACAAAAAAAATCTAATTAGTCCGTCTGTTAGATTATCGAAAAATATTGGACACGTATTTTTCTTTTTTCACGTAAACAAACAATGAAGACGATACAGTGCTTTGAAAACTCGTGTGACGTCACATTCTGACATTAGTATGACATTTTTTACCGGTGAGTGACGTCACAACCCCCCACTCAAATCTATGACGCGTTCTACCTTCGTCAATTTTTATTGATTTGACAAAACAAAAAATACGTATCCAATCCATTTCGATAATCTAACAGACGGACTAATTAGAATCATATTTTTTTTAGTCAGTAAACATCCCTATTGTCATCGTATTCTTGTTTCAGTTAAATATCAATAACCCAATATTATTGATATTTAATTAAAAAAAATATTTATCATTCTCCATTCATTCAAACAATGTAACGACTGTTTTAAAACACAAAGTTATTGTGGTGGTTACAAGAAGTAAAAACATCTACACCTTTCACCTCGGCCCTCTTTTCCATGGCCGACTTGAAAATCCTAATGACCCTACGACTTCAAACCCAAGTCGGTTCAAAAGCAAAAACAATTTCTTAACCAACTAAGGGACTTAAAGACAGAAGGTGCTTCATGGACGGCTCAGACAAAAAGCTTCAGACAAGTGCGTTTGCAGCGTCTTCCCCCAGACTTTGCATGTCCTGACACCTTCGCGCTTCGTGACCTTTTAACTGCATCAATAAGCGGAAATCATGAAGCCAAATTTTGGACCAAACATAAGTTTTTAAACACATATTATGACTTCGAATAATCGCTATCGAAAAGGAAACATCTTTAACTGGAATTTTAATTCTTACGTAAGGTTTCCCCCATCTACATATCTGAGACATTATGGTTTTTCAAAAACATAAAAGAATATTATTATGTTGTGTACTCTTTTCAAAGAAATCGTTAATCAATAATCATTAGTGAAATAAAAATTATTTAAACACGTTTTTTTATGAAAAGGACAATAATTATTGAAAGCGAGATAAAAGCAAAATGAAAGGTAGAGTCATTCTGAAACTGGAAAGAGCAATGCCTTTAACAAGGTGTTTATTAATTTCACATTACCGGAGTGGCTTCGAAATTCGCGTTTTTAAACCTGAACTGATTGTTTGTAAAATAGATAACATGTCGTTTATGCCTTTTGGTGATGGTTTTTCATCTATAGATAAATAAATGTAAACACTAACTTATAATTAAATATGCACTTGGTTCAAGCAGCCCAAAGTCTAAAAGCAAATTAAATATCGTAATTTACATGTTCAGATTACCAGTAATTAGTTAGAGTCGAGGACGAATATTTGAATACACAGCATATTTTTTATCACAAGCGGAGATGAATTTATTATTCTTGTGAAATATTACAAAACTAAAAAATAACATTTGGCATTCACATTCAAGTATTTAGTTATTTTAACTGAAGGTTCGTATTTATATTCAAACATGCCGCCGGGAGCTATCAATTAACATTGAATAAATTAATCATGCTTTTTAATCATGTGATCAATCGTCCCTGTGATCAGTGATTATGTATCTATCCGAGAGATGTATTTTATCTTGTGAAATGTCAAGGATATTTTATAAACTTTTTTTATGACTCTTTTTAAATGATTACAGAATTAAACAAACAAAGTAATCCCAAACTTAATTGTAAAACTATATAATTTATAATTGCAAAAATAATTTACAATTACAATACTTAAAAAATACTAGAAAAAATGTTGGTCCTAATACGCGGCCTTTTGTAATGAATTGGCAAATACAAATAAAAAAATAATAATAATGTCGTTAATCAAAATTTGATGTAAACAGCTTTACAGGTTCAACGCCTTTGTGATAAGCATACCTTTTTCCTCAAGAACTAACAATACCACGACGTGAAAAATGGAGTTTTTTCTGGATTTCTGATTACTGAATTCTATAAATAACTAACTAGAGCAGTGGTGGCTTATAGCTATTGATTCCAACCTATAAGTTGCAGGTTGTCGTGGGTTTGAACTCAAGTAGGTTCTTTGTGTAATTTTTAATTCATCACTACTGTTCACAAACCGGTGAAAGAAAACATCGTGAGGAAACGGTCATGTTATTGAACTAACAATTCGAATGTGTCAACCACCTACTAAAAATTTACAAAGAAGATGATTATAAAAAATATTTATTTTAAAATAGTATTTTGCGATCATCCACCAACCCTCTCACTGAAAGGAGGTCTTTTTCTCAGCAGTGGGAACCTTAAAGGCAAAACATTAATAAACCAATAAGGTATTATTATTATTAGTATTCAAAACAATAACCCGTTGTGAAAACAGATCACATGCATAAACCATTTCGCTGTCACATCCGCATTATAAAGCTCGTTTCATGGCCGCACACGAAATCTCGTCGCCTTGTACGCACTCCGTACAACTAGGATGCATGGTAGGTACTTCCGGTAGAAATTCCCGCCAAAGCTTTAGTATAATTATTATTGCATTATTATTCTACGTAGTTCGTTCATTGTAGCATAACGTCGCCTTGGAGGCCAATAGATCTAAGCCACAGTTTTTGCGAAATGGAGTTAACTGCATTAACGTACTCACAAAGAGCCATACTTTATATTAGTCGACACATCTAATAGATATCATAACTGTAAGCAGGTTATTTTTAAATTTGCCAATAAATGTAAGTGTAGTTTTAATAAGAGTCAAAAAGTGTATGCAGCTTAGATTCATTGTGTTTAGTCAAGCAAGGAATAGCAAACAAGTCATAGAAAATAATTATTGAGTGGTCAATAGTTGTAAGAGCTCATAGAACTTTTGACCTCCAAAATAATGACACCGTAATACTGTATTCTAGACTAGATCTTTAAGTTAATTGGCAGGGATTTAATTTTTTTTGTTATAGAGCTTCTGTAAATCGCATCATGGTGTCACAGCACATTTGCGCAGAGCTCTGGGCTGTACCTATAGGTAAAGATTTAAATTATCTTCAGTTAATTGGTTTTTAAAACATATTGTTTTAGGACTTCCTTTTCGATATTGCATCCATTTTTAATAACAGCCAGTTCATATTATCACCAGTATCTGCTTTATTTTTATTTGTGATAACTATGTTACTATACGACTTAAAGTCAAAAAAATCAGAATAAATCTACTCTTTAATCTTGTACTCGTAATAGGGCTTGGTGGTTTTAGCCATACGTGCAACAGTGTACCAGCCCTCTGGTGTGTAGATATCTACATGCCTCCCTCTGTTTTCTATTGCAGAATGAACACTATCGCTTTCCATCTCCGAATGTCCTGACTCCATGAACTTTTGATTGATGGTTTCGATTGGTAAAACCGTTACTGCATGTAAAAACATTGCGGCAATAATAGTGTTCCGGTTCTGGTCAGAAGCAGTGTCCGAAAAGAAAGTTATTTCTTTTAACTCTACAGGCAATGACGATAAATGAATCCAAATGCAAGTGGCAATCTCCGATGCACCTTTAGTACCCACTTCTTCATGCCACATTTTTTCCAGGTCCATAGCAAAAGCGACAAAGCCCGGATCTATTTTGGTACGAATTTTGCCACAAACTTTATGCTCTCTCGCTTCGTTTTTACGAACAATGTGTAAATCATACTCTTCTAGAAGTTGCTGTTCATGCTCTGGAACTGGCTGTTATTAAAATGGATACACTATACAGCGCAGAGCTCTACGCAAATCTGCTATGACACCATGTTGAGATTTACAGAAGCACTATAACAAAAAACTTAATATCCCTGCCAACAAACTTAAGGATCTGAAAGATCTCTGCGCAAAAGGTACTATAGGTATAGTAGTAGATCTTTCATCATCCATCATCTTCATCATCATTCTTATCACTGAAGGTTCAGGGTATCATGATTTTTATAACAATCTGGAAGAAAGACCAATTAGTGATAACTCAGAAAGTGAATAATTTATTTTAACTTTCACATTTTTCTATATTACTTTTTAACTGTTCATTTAATTTGTTTCCCTTTATTAAAAATAAATAAAAAAGTAATTATTTTGTATTTATTTTCAAATATTCTACTCCACTTACGCCTTTTTATCTAGTTAGTTTATATGTCATCAGATTAAAAAGTCAACGAGACAAGAGAGTTAAGTGACTTACACTCCGTACTACGTGCACTCGGTACGAGCACTACATTGTACATAAAATAGTAGTCAACAGGCCTAAGCCACATAATTTGAAAACCATGATATTTTGGTATTTTTTAATTATAGCATTCAATAGTTACCCGTTTTTATAGTCTAGGGTAAAAATTTGAACCCTCTACTACAATATGACACTGATTTATGTTAAAATAACTGTTTTTACCCGCACCCTTATTTTTGAAACGTCCATAACTCGGAACTGTACTTCTGTGGAATAGCTCTATTACCCTCCAAGGCGACGATAATAGACATGTAATAGACACGTTATGTGTGATTGCGTAAACTGTTAAGTAATCGTAGTGAAGCATATTTTTAAGGAACTTCGCCATACTAAGTTTGCGAATCGGAATATTTGTTTGTGAAACAGTAATTTTTTAGTCCATTATTTTGATTTTCAAAACAGATTATACTTATATACCCATCAAGCCAAATATCAAAATACTTGTGACCATGTCGTGGATTTTGGTCCAGTTCTTCTGATGGTCATAAATAAAGGGTATAAAAGTTAACGAAGCCGAATGACACATGTTCTCCCCATCGCTGTGATCATTTTTGTTTTAGACCATACCTGGGAACCCCCTGGTTATGGAGATATTGGGGGTCAAAAATCCAAGACTTTCACAGCTGTTTCTTATATTACTAGTTTTTCAGGTTATAACTTTACTTAAATTACCTCCATGACCCGTTTACTATTCAAAGCATCCGCTACCACAATGTTTTAACCATGGTACATTGAGTTATACCCTAAAAATTAGATTTTTCACCCTAAAAAATAAAGTCGTTTCCCAGCAATAATTTTTGCGTAGGGGTAGGTTTCCTACTTAGTTTGATATACCTAATGCAGATAAAGCTGTCTATGCCTTTAACATTACTCAGTAGATGGAGAGCAGTTTTGTTTACATCAAGTGTTAATTCATATTTTTCTGTTAACATGATGTTAACTAGCCAACGTCGTAGTCTATAACTCGTGAATTATTATTTGACACTAAGGCTATTTAGAATTGACGCACTAGTGTTAAAATCAAATCACGCTTAAAGCTTGAATTGTTTATTTGTGTTGTGATCAGTGTGATGTTATTTATTACTAGCTGATGCCCGCGACTTCGTTCCCGGTAACTTTGATGGGTGACTAAAAAAATGTTTGGTGTGGACAACCCTTAATACTTAGGGGTATGAAAAATAGATAGTAGCCGATTTTCAGACCTACTGAATATGCATATAAAATTTCATAAAAATTGGTCAACCCGTTTCGGAGGAGTACGGTAACTAACATTGTGACACGAGAATTTTATAAATAGAGAAGATGACTGGACAATTTGTTCAATGGGTAGGTACATCATTATAAACAGTGACTGGAACTAACCACAAATAAATGCACTGCATTTTTATAGAAGCTTGTTTATATTTTTTTGCATACACCACATCTAGACACGTACCTAGTAATGATAATTTAAGTCAAAACACGGGAAAACTCAGGTAGGTATGCTAATTTATCTATGAATCATATAACATCACAAAAACCATCAATACATTAAGGATGTACTGAAAGTATGATAATTCGACACGTGGTTGGTGCATTGTGAATTTTATTTATGATATTTATCTAATGAATGAGTCATGCCAGTTATTGCTAACACAATACGTAACATGACACGTATTTAAATCCGGAATAAAGCTTTAAAACTGAAAATCAGGAAAAATACTATACTTAACTTCTTGCTTTCATGAATTATTAAATAGTTTTCGTTAAACGTAGTCTTGGAGCTACTAGCTCTAGTTTAGTAACATAACATAACATTACGCCTGTAACGCCGGAAGGCTTAGGAAGGGTTGTATCCATTCATACACCCACATTTCGCCAGATAGGTTTTAGTCCCATGTAATAGGGCAAGCCTATTACCATCAACCAGGTATAAATTTAGACTCCGTGGCTGCTGCTTTAGTAGTTTTTTTTTCTTTAAAAAAAAAAACGTTGCCCCACACTAGGAATTTCTCCTGTATCGTGGGTGCATATTACAAACATTCAAAGTCACATTCACAAACACACCCAGACCCGAAACAACTATCTGTAGGCCATACAAATATTTGTTTGGTGCGAGGATCGAACCCGCGATACGCAGCGTAGCAGTAAAATCTCTCAGCCACTGCGCCAACCGTGCTCTCAACAGTCAAAGTTCTTCTGTTAAAACTACATAATATACAGCACTTATAAGTTATAACGTAACATTTTTCCATAATATACCTAACTCTGCAATCAATAATATTAATCTGTCGCAGTTACATATCAATCTTACTCCCAGACACTGCGTGTTTACGACACTTGTCCGCAAAGTGACGTAAACGTCAAATCACTTTTTCACCTCGAAAAGTCAAACAGTCACACTTTACAAGGCGTATTAAACAATTAAGACACGCAAATAGTGTTATATTCAAATCATAATAATTAAAATGAAGTAGCTAGTTCCGGTACTAAGCCGTTTGATATTTAACAGCACGTATCTATATCTAAATTACATCCGGAAACGACAAAACTTTTTATTTATTTATTATTGATATTCATGACAGGCTCGTTGGTCTTGAGGTCCTGATTTCGATTCCCAGGTCAAGCAAAGTTGGTTTGTATGCATGTTTTTCGAAAAACACGGCAAAAAGCTGGCGAAATGTAACCTGACACTGAGTATTAATTAAATTGTTACAGAGATTTGAACGGGCTTGTCCCAAACAAAAGTACCTCTAAATAGCCCTTCCAGGTTACCAGGCGTGATGTTATGAATAAATATGTTTCGTCTAATACATACCGATTTCTAGGAACGCTATGTACCACTTTTGTATTTGCTGACCATTTATGTAAGAGCTCTTCACAAAAGTTTATTGCTTTCTGAGAGATGTTCCGTTATGCATGTTTTTAGTTTGAAGTCATCGTCCAATATTTCTAAAGAACTTAAGTTGAAAGGTGAAAGGACTTTGAAAAGGATGGCTTTAGCTAGATAGCAAAACATTTTCCGCTTTTCTCCATGGTTTAACATTTCTTTAGAAACTTTTCAGTAGCATATCTATTAATAGACAATGCTGCATTCAATATGTAACTTTGCTCCTACAATAGATTCTAGCCAAGATAGAAATTCTTTAATTTTCAGACAATATCTATTCAAAACTCCATTTTTGTCTTGCCTTACAGACTATCATTCAGTGAAATGCAATATTAAATGGTTACAAATAGTACTTGTTATTCTTAAATTCATGAATTTTTTTAAGAATTCCTTAATGTCTCGTGCATGTCGACTTACGGCATTATTCACAAACAGTAATGTTTTTTACTCTTGCATTGCAATTATTAAGTTTGGACTGTCAGATAATATTAAAAGTAATAAATCCTGAGCTCGTACTGCCTCGTCAGTCTAGTGGCAGAAAGCACTGCTACTGCTGGGTTCGATGCCCAGTCGAGCAAAGAGTAGTTTTTTTATTGGGTTTTTCCAACTGTAATTTTAGGCTCAGCACGCATCATAATTATTACATGAGACAAAAAACGTAGGTGTACTATTAAGTATACCTCTACCAAACGATTTATGTTATGTTATCCTAATCACCAGCTTTCTGTTGCCACAGACATGAGTAAAACTAAATATTTTCCTGTCAGCCATCATCATTATCATACTCCAGCCCGTATCTTCATTTACTTGGGGCCGGCATAGCTTATCTTCTTTTCCCATCCTCCTGTATTACTCGTCATCACAGCAGTCACCGCCTTTCTAGTCATACCGCCTTTCTAGTCATATCACCCTTCACACAATTTCATCTAATTTCTTTCTTTAATTTTTTTCTTTCTTTCAAATATATTTTTCTTTCTTTCTTTTTTTTTCTTTTTTTTCTCTACTTTTATACTCATACTGTCAGGAAAATAATGTATAAATGTGGATGGTCACATTCATACAACCATTATTTTCCTGGCAGTCAGTCAGACGGAAACCCGTGCATGTGTTCTTAACTAGGTTGACCTAGAATGAACGTTAGGAAGTGGCCGTTTATCTGTCATTTTCCTCTTGACTGATAGGATAAAGTGTTAATAGTTATGCTAGATGTGACAACTGACACGTTACTAAAACAAAACAAACACAATATGGTATGTATTGCGGTCGGTGTCTTTTGCAGGTTGAGTAAAGCTAAAAAAAGGAAATTCTATTTAAAAACATGTGTGGATTTTGTGTCCCCCAGTTTTGTTTTTGTAACTATGGGATTGGACCAAAAAGATTTATTTTCAAACCTTCTTTTCCTATCTCGTCAACTCTCATTCATTTCCTTTGGGGTTGCAGGGATCAATCCCAAACCAGTTTCCAAATGCTATCTTATTCATTTAAAACTGTGCTATATTTCTTTGCCTAATTTTTCTTCTCCATCTGTAACATTTTTTAGCGGAAAATTATCCAAACAAACGGAATATAATATACCAGGATAATGATTATTTAGTATCACAGACAGATCCGTGTTCCACACATCGGTGTAATTTTGGAACGTTCGAGTCTTCACGCGGTAACCGCGCCCAAGGCGAGAGGGGTAACAGCTGACGAATATTAAGTCGGATAGAAATGTACTTACATAAGTTCATCTTTGAGTATGGATTAGACAAACTTTAGATTTATGTAGCGATAAACGTTTTTGTGTTATTAAGCATAACGAGACGACTACATTCCGCGTAATGTAAGGCAGCAGAACTAATGGATATACACATGCCTTTACTTTTCTTTATTTATAGGCGTTGCATAAAGTTAAGTCACACATACTTAATTATTTACTTCTTTATTAATTCTTATTTTTTTATTGTCAGGTGGCAGTTTAATGCTTCCGTTAGTAAAAGGGGCTAATCTGAATAAATGTTAATAAAAAAAATGTGTTTTATTTCAGGCAAAAATACCCATAATTAGAGAATCATACTAATCACAAAATCACAGAAATCATTCAAATCAATAAACCATCATAGTAAAACACATTACAAATCAATAAAATGTCAATAATAAATAAAAATCATAATAACGTACCAAAAATACAAACACATTAAAAAAAACTTATCAAAATGTCAATAATAATAAATAAAAATCATAATAACATTCTAAAAGTAAAAAAACACATTAAAATATCATTAAAAATATTAAAGGCCATCATTTTCTGTTCCCGCTTAGGTGAACAGAAATCCAGTGCACAAATATAGGGCTTGTCAGGTTGCACGAGACAACGAAATGTCCGTAACACTATTGTTCCTCTGAAGATGCTTTTGCTTTTTAGTTTTATATTATCAGTTTTGCTATTATTATGTAAATAATTTAATGTGTATAATATATGTTTGTGCAATGTTAAACAGTTTTTCTTTTTTACATTTCTATTTTTCAATTCAGCTTGTCTTATCAATACTCAAAGCAAACAACAACAGTTCAAAACGTCGTAATCTAATCTCGTCACCTGCCAAGGTGTTTTTATTAGTGAACATTAGTCACAAGCCGTGTTACTTCCTCTACAATGTTTATGACTTGTTCTCAGTGTAGTACATGGCCATAAGGCCATAACAATATTGATCATTGGTAATTAAGAGGTTATCGTTTTATTATATTTTTGTCAATGATGTAAGTCATTGTTTACTTCTTGTTTAACATAAAGTTTCCGATGACATTTGTTAGTAAATAGAATTCTAATGAACATTATTCTCGGAGTAATACATTTATCATTGACAATTACTGTAATAGTAGTAGTAGTTAGTATATAGTTTCGAATATTACCTTTAAAAGGTTCTTGAAACTTTCTTTTAATGTATGTTTTCTAGATTATTTGTATTAACAAAATTTTTTTTTACTTACAGTGTATGCTTTGCTATGGAGATCAAGATAATCAAGATAATTTTTATTTTTTTGTAAGTAGAAGAACTTACCTAAACTAAGCTTTCAAAGTTATGTAAGCTAAGTTCGAAAGGAGGTAAACCATAACAAAAAACATGAATAGAATATTGACTGTGAAAAAGACAACATACATTAGATACCTACACAAAATTATTCCAAGCGACTGAAGTGTATGAAAAATAGTTCCAAAAATATAAGACAGATGGCACTACTTATCGCTACTTTAAAAGCATTGTGCGTTGCGAATCCTGCTAACATTCGCATTTGAGACAAGTCAATAGAAATCTTACCTTTTACATTCTAAAAGGAAAATAAGGACCCGTAATTTGTCAATCTAAAATGGGTTGGGAAGCCTTTCCTAAATAAACTTCGGAAAACGTGAAGGAAAATAGTTGTAATAGGCAATAAATTATGTTATTTTCCTTATATAGTTAGATTTTTAAACAACGATCGTTATAATTCATATGTATGAAACAACAAGGAACATAGTAATAAATAATAACATATTTAAATCAGACGATTCAATTGTTATATTAACCCAAACAATACAATTATTGTTATCAAACAAAGACAAGAATAAAAACTTCTACTTTAGTAAAATTCTGTCCAAACTTCTCAAGGTTTCCTAAAATACCAACCACATATATCATCATCATCATCATTAGCCTATAATGTTCCCACTGTAGGGAATCAGGTCCCTCTCTAGGAGAGGGAAGGGCCATTGATCCACCACGCGGGCCCAGCGCGGGTTGGTAGATGTATGTTTACGTATCATACATAACATAAACCCTATACATTTTTCCTAACGGAGTGACAAAAATCATAAAGTACTACGTGCGACGTTCCTCACTCAACGCACGCCAGTCAAGGCCCTTTCAATGTACCGCTGACGGCTGCTACGCACCTGACCTTTGCGAAGGATGTCACTAATAAGGTCATTGTACTTCCTTCTAGGATGTCCCCGCTGAATACATTGACTCACATCAGTGTTAAATCCGTTTTGCTAATCGCCTTTCACTAATTTCCACACAGAGTGATGGGAAGTTCTCAGTAGCAACTCCGGGGTCTGAATTTGTGATTGCAATGGGCCTGTTTCATATTACGCTGTGGTTTAACTGAAGCCAATCCTGCGTAGGTTGCGGGGAGATATTAGTGCGCACCTAATTATCAACTAAGTTGTACGGAGGACTTTAAAGTGATAAGTGTAATGATATAAATGCGAAAATAAGTTTGTTTGTTACCTTTTCGCTCCTAAACCACTGAACTAATCGTCCTGAAATTTTACATATACGTTGGAAGATGTACAAACGGACACTTTTCATCCCGAAAAATGTGCTGTTTCTGAGGAAAACAATAGTAACGTATTCTTATGATAATAGATGGCGCCACATGTCTTTCGAACCATGATTATAATATTGTAGAACTCTAACTGCCGCACTCAGAGAGTTTTAATGATGACTTAAGCCATCACTTAGTAAAGGTTTTGACAGTTTTGTCATACAAAAGTATGTCAAACCTTTACTAAGTGACGGCTTAAGTAATCATTAAATATCTCTGAGTACCGCAGTAAGTACTATTATTATAGTAATTAAAACAAATACGCGTTGGTGCAGCCTATTTCACGTGCGCAATTGGCCTCACTTTGATCAATGAGAATGAGCCTGTGTTCTGCGAAGAAAAAAGGGTCAAACTTACAATAGAGCAATTTAAACTGAAAAGCTGATGATTAAACGTAGAACTAACGGCAACGCTCGCACTTGACCGCTATTGTTAGCTTCTCAGTATCATTGTTCTCAGCGTATTCATTGCAATCAACAGACATTAAACTATCATACATTCGATAAGATCATTCAGATAGAGATTCAAATACAAACTGGTTAGTGGTTACTACCGGTTTCAAAATGTGAAGGCACTGCTATTATTATAATTTTACTTAATTATTGGTGGAGTATCAGTTACAAGAAGATTATTAAGTCTGGCAACAAAACCTATTAGGAAATTAGAACAATTTTATGCAGTGACACCTGTATCATTAAGTGTTTTGAAAATGGGTTTGATTTCTTATAATTATAGCTTATTAGCTGTTGTTCCTAGTACATATAAACATTATTTGTAACCCCTTGTCTTAACCAAAGCAATTGATTGGTCACGCGAATACGACGCATTCGTCATGCTACTCAATTGTTCGGAATAGAAAAAAAGCCGCCCTCTGTTGGCGTGACGAAACATTCAGATTAAACAAAAATATGAACGTGTTGGTTGCGCGCCTTGATCGCTTTGGTTAGTACGAAGTCTTAGAGTTGATACATGTTTATAAAAATCTGGTGTCTAGTATTAAACGCAATCTGTTAAATACAAGACGAAAGCTCGAGGGGAATATCGTAATTATTACGGACAGACAAATTGGTGAATGGATTATTATAAATAAACTGTGGTAACCGCCAGCGGGCTTCCTGGTAGTTTACTTTATAAGTAGTATAAGGTAGATTGGTACCTACTACAATAATCTTTGATAAACAAGATCATTCTGGCTCTTTCCATACGCATTGTCATCGCGTATTGTATTCAACCTAGAATATCAAAACTCTACTGTAGGTAGTTTTTGCTAAAACCCGAAAGGTGTTAGTGTCTTTAAAATTATGAAATAAGATTATAAAAAACCTTCCTACTCAATCCCTTTAAGCGAGGATTTTTACAAAATTACTTGAAATGCTCACCTTCATCGTTTACTAGGGTCAAGTCTAATACATCCTTTATATCGTCTGGGTCTGGCCTAGTGGTAGTGCGCTGTCTCTATTAGTGATTATTTTTAATTAAAATGCAAACACATTGCAAAATATGTAAGTTTTCTTTGTCTTGTTTACGTAGATTTATCTCAAGAAATATAAATCTCCTCTCAGTCTCAATCTTAACATGGCTTAGCAGCTCTATCCTCCGCATTACGCTCAAAATTGGCTAATTACACCACCGCCAACAAACCAGTTTACGACTATCTAATAGAAAAAATGTCACAAGTTATCTGTCACGAAGGAGAAATCAGGCTAGTAATTAGCACCGACTTGGTGCATACAAGTTTGATACATAGGCAAGCTTGTGGGTAGGGCTGTCTATCTGCCATGATGCATTTTCAAAGCTAAGAACCTTTATTTTTTGTTTGGGAATTTCCTCATGGATACCTGGGACAAGTCTTAGTGGTGAGTGACATATCGGACTCTAACTAAAACCCCACTGGTCGTACTACTACCATGGGCCGTTTTCTTTTTTTTATTGTTATTGATGGCATCTCGCAGTTCAGTTTATGAGACTGGCTTCTGCTTAACCGGGCAAATCCCTGTGAATGCCTTGTGTTTAAGGCCTCCAGCCAAAGGCAAATAATATAAACTAAGTGACAAACCCCCGTACACAAAAACTGAAACAACTGTTTTTAAATATTGCAAATTTTATGGTAACAATTACAGCAAGCAGTCTTAACGCTGCTAGAGATATCTTCCAGACAACTTTTGGTTGGACTGTATATGAACATAAAATAAAAAGGTTTAGTTACTTATAATGTGCATTATGATTGTCCAATTAGAATAATTAAATATAATCACTTGTTAAATACTACCTGTCTGGTAGTATTTAACAAGTGATAATTGCAGCTAACAAGGCAAGGGAGTGTCCATCATACTAATTTGGAAAGTGCTGTTAGTGTAAATTGCCATTAGAGGGTTTCCTTTTAGACAATGTGTTTGTCAACTTATAGTGTTTGTGTAGAATTAGCAGTATACCATAAACTACCCTGTTTATATTTATGTTCGTTATTTTTTGCCATCTGAGATCTTATGAAAAAGTAATTTAATAGCGTTATATCTGAAAGGGGTGTACTGATCATTTTAATTTATATTAGGTATATACATATATAGGTGCATACATAATTGTACAGCCTAACACTGACCGCTAAATTGGAAAAAAACGTAAAAAAACGTGACTTGTCAAACACATAAGTCTTAATGCTTTGAATTCCACTTGCACAATGTAAATTATGTTAACAATCTCTATTCCTCATTGCTTTTGTGCATAACATTTGTTTCTTAAGAAATCTCAAGTGCTTTACGTAACTTACTCCTGTATTTATTGCTGCAGTGGATCTCAGTTATTATTAAGTATTTAATTCTTTGGCAATAACATTCTTACTGCGGTACTCAGAGATATTTAATGATTACTTAAGCCGTCACTTAGTAAAGATTTGACATACTTTTGTATGACAAAACTGTCAAAACCTTTACTAAGTGACGGCCTAAGTAATCATTAAAGATTTCTGAGTGCGGCAGTTAGACAATCAATGCTGCTCTAGGTGAAACCATTCTTTAGATTCATATTATGATTGTTTTCAAAGGCTTGGTGAAGTGATTTTTACTCCATAGCGTAATGACTAGCAGCTGAATAAGTTTGTGAAAATCTAACTAAGCGGCGAGCAATTTGTAGAGGGTCTTACCCAGCAGTGGTCTGCTGTTGGCTGATGACTTGGGTGTTTCTTTCCGTATCGTGCTGGTAGTCCCTATCAGGTGTCAAAGTTTTATGCCGCCCATGGGCCATCTGACTTGGCTTTGCATCGTTGAGAAATATTTCTCAGGCATACTTACTGTATTCTTCACAATGATTTCCTACTCCGAAGCAAGAGATAATTATACAAAACCCATATAAATCTGAAAAATTAGAAGTGCGTGTCTTGGGTTCCAGCTCGAGACCTATGACTTGGCAGTCCAACCAATAAATACTTTTTCTTGCTTTCTTTTAGTCCCACGGTCAAACCACTGAGCTATCACTGCTTTAACACATTACATGGGTGCTTATTAGCACAACTAATGGTGTGTATCCCTCTGCCTAACCCTTCGGAGATCACAAGCGTGATGTTATGATCAAAAGTATTGTAAATCCTAACCAAAAAATGAGTCTTAACAAAGTTGCTCTAACAATAGAAAAAGCAATAACTGAAAATAAACTTACAAATCCTTTTTTTTTTTGTAAGTATTTATAATCCACGTCCATTTACTGTAACTACCGCCCAATTATGTAAAGTAAATGGCACCGGAACCATGAATTTTGTCACTTTCAAGCAACTCAAATAGAAATAAGTATTTTTTCTTGTATGTAAACTGTTTCTCAACAAAAGTAAGTAGGTCAAACGAGACTAGTCTGCTGGTATATTCATTGTCTAGCATTACTTGACCCCTCGTCTAAAGAAAAATAGGGCAAGTGGTGTCAGAAGAGGGATCAGGTAATGCTGGGTACAGACTGTACATTAACTTGTTTAAGCTAGACCAGTCTGTGGACAGCACAACTCTTTTAGAACAATGCATGTGACAAAACTCGTAACTGTGACTATAGGCGTTTTGCGCAATATGTTAATTGACCAGAGGTCTTTAGCCATACGTCTTGTTACGTCATTTTCATGGGTTGGACAAGGAAATCGCCTAAAAATATAAAGCTGAAGGCAAAGTAAAAAGCTGCATCTGGTAAGACTGAATATTGAACCCAACATGGTAGGCATAAGGCTAGGCAGATGATGATGAGTAAAAGTAAAAAGTGAATAGTGAATACGCTAATATTTGCTTGCTTTTACCCTTAATCGAAAAAATACCAAACACCACCAACACCACTCTATTTACCGGAAGAATCAGAACTTGCAACTTCAGTGACTAGTGGTGATCTTCAGGTTGTCTAATAAATCGGTTTTACACGTCAAAAAAATACGGTTTTCCCTAGTTCAAGAGCAACGAACAATCAGTCATCTTTATCTTTATTATGATAGATACTTAATGCGGAAGTTTGCTCTTTGATAGAAAAATACGAAGCGTACATTGCAAGTACAGTCACGAGCATCAGCATGTATACACTTGCCAACGTTGAGAAGCAATTTTCGTCTGCTGTATTGATTTGATTTTATTGAAACTAATATTTTGGAACCCGTAGTCTCATAGTTAATTTTTTTTTTTAGGTCATATCACAAAGTTGAAATCATCATTTCACGAGAAATTCGTGTTTGAACTATGCCATATTTATACATATTGATGCTTGTGGCTGTACTCGCAAAGTACATACTAAATACTGCATACTTCTCGGAACCAGAAACGAAGTAAATTCTTGAACAGAAAGACGTAGCAAATACTTTATACCATGTTTATTGAGGCGGTAAAGTTCATAGGCCATGGGGCGAATTGAATGCAATTCTGCACTTTCCAAAGTGTTTTTACGTATTTGTTTTACTTCTCATTCTTAAATAGAGCTAGTTATGCGGAAACATTATGTGTTCAAAATTGACTTCTAAAACAGCTTTTTAAACATAACGTTTGCGCCAAAATTTTAAAAATTGTGTCTGTATTTATGCAAATAAAAATAAAAACAAGGAAAGTACAACAACGCACTTCAACACAATGTTTGCAACGAAACCATATGCAGCATTTTAGTGTTCTGGATAGAAAACCAGAACACTAATAATACTGCACATTGTTTCATTTTGTAGGAGTAGCACAAACGGTACTAAAATGTTGCACGTTTGGCTAAAACAGGGACCAAAATCGTGTGCTGCATACACTCACATTTACACTATAATAATGTGAAAAGTTGGCAGTTCATCGTTGCTGGAGGAATGCAAACTGGCATACAATATTGATAGCAAACGCATGGAATTACTAGCCAGTCATAGACCCATGCATTGTTGGCATAGTAAGTCTGAGAGCAGGTTGGGCCCTAACCACACGACAAAGAAAGAAAGACAAGCAAAAGCGAATAAAATTGACAAGACGACGTAAGCTACATTATAAAGATTTTGCATTGTCTAAATATAAACAATTAAAAGCACCATTAAAGACATATTACGTAGGTAAAAAGGTTTCTAACTTGAAGATTAAATGGATCATTTAATCTTCAAGTTAGAAATTAAGATTTTTATTATTAATAATAATAATAATAAAAAAAATCTTTATTGCTAGTTAATAGGTGCAATAAAACTCCTTAGAAACTAATTTGACTAAAATGAATGTGCGCTTAAGTGTCAAAGGCGTGCTTTGGCACTCGTACTAGGATTACCCTGTATCACGAATGCCATCACCATCCTCCGGACCAGCTAGGTATGTTGCTTTACACAATTACATTACAATACATTTATTATTCCGTTTATTCATTTTTAAACATAGGAGTATTTATATTTTTTCATTCTTTGAAAAAAAAATCTATAAAACATTTAAAAATATAAAAAAAGTAGTAGTCTGCCGGTATCGGGAGCAGGGTCCAAGCTACCGGTGGTTAGGGCTCCAGATACAGGAACGCGGGCTGTAGCGAGGATCCAACCGCCAAGCGAATTATTATTATTTTCCAAAATTAAAAACAAGAAATAGGACCAAAAATGTAGAGCAATAATTTTACATAAGTACGACAAATTCCCAGTTATTTCATTCGTTAGAATAGTAACAATTATTATAAATTCAATCAAAACACTAAAGCACCGTTAGCCCAATTACCATTCTCGTTTAGTTGCACTCCTTCACATAACATTGCATACTATGTTGACACCAAAACTAAAATGCTTCGAGTACTTGTGGTCGTCGATAAGAAGTCACTTTGATATTATTAATGTTAGACCTACCTAAAAGATATTAAAACAGGTCATTACAGTGACAACAGTTTTTTTTACCGATTAACAGTATTGTATTATCTCTTACTCACTTAATAATAAATCATAAAATATTTTATTAAAATGAGATGCAAAATCAAAAATACAAATTCCTAAAATAAATATTTACCGCAATAAATTACTGTTTTACGATATCAAACCATCAAAACCAGTTTTGGCAACAATAAAATACCACAAACACTGGAAAGGTCTGAAATTATTATACTTTAAAATAAACAAAAAGCCCGCATACAGATAACAGAAACATAGCCTGTCGAATCAACATCACTACAAAAAAAAACATGTTTATCTCGACAAGTGGTAGGGCCACAATGCCATCACTAAGTATGGCATTAGCAATTGAAATAAGAGATCGTGCTTAGTTTACATTGAGCAATGGGGTAGGTCAGACATGCAAGTTGATTTAATTTGATTGAACACCTTATACGACCAACATTGTAATGAGATACACATGTTTATTAAAATTGTTGGGAGACACGTGTATTAGTTCTAAATTCCCTTATTAGGTTTGAATTTAAAATTTCTAGGAATATTTATTATTTTAAATGGGCAGTGTGAAGATTTTTGTTTCCTACGTTTAGTTGTGTAACAGTAAACTATACGAAAATGTTCAATGAATCCTGTTGATTAACATCTGGTCATCCTTCCCTATATTCCAGGTACTCTTCTCCTGCATCACCTCGATCCAGCCTTCGCGATCGCCACTCTTTCTAGGCTAGCCTCGACGGCGCCGTTCATCCACAAGAACCCATCGCCTAATCCTATTTGAACCTTTTTGCCTACGTCTGTAATTCCCATTTTTAAGCGCAGTGCAGCGCTTAATATTTTATCTGTTCTCTTTACACCTAGAATACTGTGCTCTATACTCTTTCTTTATGTGTAGGTACTAAAAAAAATATTTTTTTTTTTCTGAATCCTGGCTGAATTTTAAACCTTCAATTTCAACTTACAATTAGGCAGGCATTATTCCTACCATGTAAGGATGAAACTGCCGATTTTTTTACATCGCGTACGTTACCCTAATCTACAAAATATTTATGAAATGAAAATCATCAAACATGTACAGATTAAATCATAAAGTATCTGATATATAGGTTAGATTACACATTACATAATTAAAATAGACCTACACTCTACTTTTATATAATAAAGCAGTGTGCCGTAACAGAAAATTAATATTACCGGCGTATGGTAACATTATGTCAGAGGAGACGAGATATCTCATACTTTGTGCGTACTGTATACTTATGTCATGTGAGCATGACCGTGCATAGTAAGGAGAAGTCAATTACTTGTAGAAATTCATTAAATTGAATTGAAACATTCTCAGGTCACTCAGAATGTTTAAAACTATGTAATTATCAAACATCATATCCGTGGTGCTAGGCAACTGGGCTTAACCCAGTTATATACGTCCCTTTGTGCCTATTGGCCTTGTTCTGTTCTGTCTCCTGCTGATATGGAGAGAAGTGGAAGTTATGTTTTTCCAACTCCTTCGCTATTCTTTTCTGATTAATTTCGTTGCGGGATCCAAGACAGTTAAATCGTTTCTGTGAGACTTCGTCGAGCTTCATTGTCTCGGCGATTTTCTGTTGGTCACCACTGTTGATTCTTGCTTTCAGGAGTTACAGTGGTTTGGGAATAGTGGGGCAGGATTGTAATAAAAAAAAAAAAATAGTTAGGTACTTTGTCAAATGGGCTTGGTATAATGCTCCAAACTTCTACTTCTTTCTTCTTCTTTCTTTCTTCTGTTAGCTAGTTAATGAATTGTCAATATCTAGCCTTTTCCCAACTATTTTAGGGTAGTCAGTCTAACCAAATGCAGCTGAATACCAGTATTTGACAAAAAACGATCGTGAATCTAACTTCCACAACCCAGTTACCACCTAATTTAGGTAGTGCATAGGGGTATCCACCTTGATAAGACTGGCTGTTAGACTTTCGGACCACTGACTACCTGTAACGGCTGTCAATATTTGTCACAAGTCACGAAACAAGAGAGTGCATTCATTGTATTTTTTTAAAAACATTCTGTTTCTTTTTTATGTACTCCGATATCTAAACTGGTATTTTTATCATCACTTCGAAATTAGGTAATTACTAAAAGCGATAATCCATGTAATAAAAACACTCTATCGTCGTATACGCAAGTACTCTTTAGCATCACCAAATTATACAGTATAAATACATCAGTCGATTAAATTATATATAATTTATAGACCAGCTTTAGTCACAAAAAAGTGCATCAAACATACAGTTAGTACTACTTTCAGCTATCTGCGCATCAACTATGATTGATGAGGTCCCGTTGAAAAGTATTTATTGCTATCTTTAAAAAAAAACATGCAAAGCTAATCTCCTGCCAGTTCGCGATTCATAACAACGTTTAAACGCGTGTTTGCGAATAAATCCATCAAGGCACCGTTATTTACCGTGTTTGTTAGTTGTATCAGGGATGTTATAGATTTAAATTTCGGATCTGGATACGGATACAGATATAGGAATAATGGTAAGTATACCGGTTATAGATATAAAATATTTTCGGGTTATCCGTTTGTTTCGGATAATTTCGGTTACTGATATTAAAATTCAGTTGTTAGAAAAACTGATACTAGAAGGTAGTCTATTTATGTGAAACAGGCTGATATTATTATGCCAGAGAGAGACAAATATGTTAGATTTGGTAGACTCCACCTTTATCCGAACTATCCAAACTTTTAAATCGGTTTCGGTTACGATTTTTTTTTTAAATCGGATATACGATAGATTCGGTTACGGTTACGGAGCTCTATAACATCCCTGGTGTGTATGTGTGTTCACAGATCATAAATAAACGGTTGATGTGATCAAGACTTAATTGGAGGTGTAAATATTTAGTAGAAGTCATTATATCCGACATTGGATTAGTGGGTCTACCGAATTCGGGGTTATAAAAAAGCACCATCGTAATTTGAGTTACGTTAATGTTCTATTTTTGAACAACCGTTTGTTTATGGTTTTTAAACGTTATTAAGCAATTTGTTAAGGATTATTTGAGGAATGTGGTTTGCTGAGATACGGCTTGTTTAGTAGTATGGGTCAGTGTTTATTGAAAGATCCGAAACTATTAATACCTTGGTAAGTACATATACAGTTCTATACAATCACTCCGTCAATTTTTTGAGAGTTTGCTATATTTAGTCTGATTTTACCGTAAAAAAAAATATTGAGACCGGTTATATCCTGGTTCTGCGATTTGGTACATCAGACCATCGAAAATGGCTTATAATAAAAAAAAAAGTTCAGTGCAAGGCTTTGGCATGTTGACCAAGTTACCGCAGCTTACCTATGTCAGCGGCATGGAGTGTGGTAATTGTCCCACGTAATGTACCGGAATAAAACTATTCTATATGTTAACCCGTTCACAGATGTACCCAGATACGTTCCGCAGTTTCTGTGTGATAGAGTAACAAACATCCATTCTCATAAGTTTACGTATTTATGCAATAGTATCGTAAGATCTACCTACGCAATCATCCTTATCGAGAAGTATTTCAGTGACAATACTGAGTTAGACATTGTTGCGAACGATATAGTGTTTTACAAACTCTCCTTGTGTTTTATTCTTATCACTGTGATCACGTTTGATACAATTTCTCACCCTTTGTATCAAAAAACCTTTGCTCAATGAGTTCATTATAGTAGTCTCTCATTCTCAGTGTTACATCATCATCCTTCTTCTGCCCTTATGCCAATTTCCATACCTGCTTCTCCATTACTCATCATCTCAGCATTCACATCGTCTATCCATCGTTTCTTTGGTCTCCCTCTACTGTAATACACCCATCCACAGTTTTCCTTCATAAACTTTTCCTTACTTGAACTACCATGTATTTTTTTCTTTCAAACATCTGCCTGTTATTCCAGTATTTCAACTACTCGCTTGCAGAATCTTTCACAGAATCCATAGGCTCACCCATATCTACCCAATCGAATAGCTAGATTTCTCTTCAAACACAGCCGAAGTAGCTACTACTATTTTGTTACAAAATAAGAGGCTCACCGTTAAGGCTCGACAACGTAGTAAAATTTGCAATAAAAAACACATTTCAGTAAACACTTTCGTACTTCACAAAACCTGCTCAATGCTCATTGCGTGTGCGCGCACGCATAATTCGCAAGCATTTTTATTTAAATTACGCAACTATACGCCATGATTAACTAGACAAATTACGACACACCATTTTTCTTTAAACCCATTCATAAGGTTTTTTTGCAAGATTATTTTTCAATTATGTAATTGAATATTTAACATAAATGCTATGTTATTTTGCCTGCTGTCCTAATTGTTGATGGTCGGAACTTGTGGGTTTGGTTTAAATTTTTATATTATACAATAGTGAAGTGTAGGGCAACATTGTACGAGATGCATATAAATAGAATCTTGATAAGTTTTGAGATCAAGTTGCTTGTAAATTAAAAGGCCATGTAATTTCATGCTGTTTTGTTTTGTAGGATGTATAACAGTGACGCAAAACCATATAATCTGTTTGTTTAGGTACATTAAGTTACACATAAGTAACGCTTCTACAATAAAAATGTAATAGTTAAAAATAAAAACCTTTACCTATATCGAAGTGACATTACGATATACTGGGGATAATATAATAAAAGAAGACGTCTTATTGTACAGCGAAACATCTTCGCTATAAATGTCAAATAAAATAAATTTAAAGTAGCTTTTCCAGTTTAAAAACAACAGCTAAAAACAATTATTTATTACCTGTGTTTATTTATGTACAGCGTGTTATTTTAAACAAGTTTAAATTGCACCCTGTGAACAACTTGTTGAACTCGTATTTCTTGATCACTTTTTTTTGGTGTGTTGACCGACATTTAGCTGTGTTTAAACAAGTAAGATGGCCGATGGACCAAGTCATTGATGTTTGTGGTGAGCATTCACTAAAATTCGCGGAACCACTGTAGTAGTGAAAGTAATGTCTCGGTAATATATCAACAGTTTAACACGCAAATTGCACTTACGACCTACTTTTTGTTGGTTATTATTGTCTGTTATTTATTACAAATACGTACCTATAGTTTGAATATTCTTCTTACAAAAAAACCGGTTCAAAGTAAAATTAAGTCCAATTTTTCGATTTTTTATTTTGGGAGTTTTACTGTCGATTCGAAACAAGGTAGAGAAATATCATGAGGAAATTAAATGTCCTAGAATCCACTCCCACACAAATAGAGAACTATAGGGAGGAGGCCTAGGTTCCAGCAGTGGGATATTATAGGCTGATAACGCGTGTGCATAAAACCTTAGGCATGGTAAAGAATCTGCGGACTTACCATCGGGTCGGAATACCTTATGGGTGTTTTTGTAATTATGTTAATTATGCAGCTAAGGCTTCCTGTTTCCCGTCGGGGCTGCGGGTTGTTCGCACGAGATACCGCGGCCTCGACATAAACGGCTAAGAAGGAACATGGGTGGTTTTTACTCAGTAGAAGTCTGACACTCCCTTCCACTCTGCCCAAAAGCGGGATTTGATGATTTCCCAACCCCCAAAAAAAAAAACAAAAAAGGCTTCCTGTTTCATGATCATGGGTGACTCAATTTTGAATAGAACCATAAGAAGCACACACATAAAGCCTATCATTTGTCATGCCAGCACTGGTCATAGACCAATTGTTTTGGCATAACTTTCTTCGGACAACACTAAGAACGGGTTTCTTAAAGTTATCTTGTATTTCGAACGCGAATCCCGAGATACAAAGACAATGTCAAAGTAACTTATGTTGTGGCTCTAGTCTTCGAGTTTATGGTGGAGTCTAGAACGTGACTTGTTCTGGCTGAATTAGTGAGGGTAAAGCGAGCGGTCGTTTGAGTTAGACTTGGTAAACAACATGAATGGCCTTATCAAGTCGGATCTAAAAGGTGGTATAGATATCTGTAGTTCAGCAGACGCTTTTGTCAATACAAGAAATCTATTAGACTGTATTTCTGAATTAGAATTAGGTACAGATCAATGATTCATCATCAGCCGTTGTCCCATGTTACTTGTGGTCGGTGCAACACGTTTTTTTCTTCTATTCTCCGCTGTCAACCGTCACGTTACTAATAACGTGACGGTTGACAGCCAATAATGTTCCCACTGCTGGGGCTTAGGAGTCCTCTCTATAAGAGCCGATGGCGTATAATCCAACACGTGGACCCAGTGAGAGTTGATAAATGTAACATTTTTCTTCTTCTACGAAATTTTTGGTTCAAGTTGATACCTGCCTGTGTTCAAACCCACGACTTACTCCTCGTAAGTCAGGGCAGCCACCACTGGGTCTCTACTGCTCTCATATGAATAGACCAATGGTCATTGACCAATTAATTGACAATTAATTTTGATCGAATTTGAAAGGTTCTCGCTCAAAATATTGATCGGTATAACGAAATTCGACTTTGTTACTTATACGAATAAAAGCAAAAAGTTAAACTAGCATCGAATTACAAAATGTAGCCTTACACGACCTCACATATACATATTATATTACAAATGCATTCCTTTCACATACCACACGGAAGTTGCGTTTTCAGCTTCAAATGTCAATCTTTGAAGTTAACTGCAATCTGTCAAGCGGTTTATTACTGGCCAGTCATAATGTCTTGATAAGTACACTGTGCAGTAAGACTGACCCGATAACCTTATGCCTAGTGGTCATTTTGAAAGATATTTCGCAAATCGTTGTCACCATTTCTTAATGAAGAGAACCGTTTCACACTTTTTTAAGGAAAGAAAAGTTGATTTGTGTTTATTGTGAATTCCTGAAAAAATGTCGTTTGAAATAAGTAATTATAACCGTTTGGTAAATTATTTTCTCTGTTTATTTTATTACAAATATTACATTTTTAAATATTCTTTACAAAAATAATTTTAAAAATATAAATTGACATAATATATATAGCACACCGGTATCGGGAACAGGGTCCAAGCTACCTCCAGAGAAAGGAACCTCCTAACAATACGAGCCGTGTCCAGGCGTACCACTTTCTGCATCAAGCCCTTGATCCAGCTGCCTAATTAATTATTATGTAACAAATATCACGCAGTCACACACTCTTAAATGTTTTATCCCTAAAGAAAGATAGAGATCTGTCATGATAAATAATGTGCTACGCACACTACACCTGGTGTAGTATTGCAGATGAAGTATTTCTTCTAGTTTCATTTGTATAAGCCACGAAGAATGTAAGTTTTATTACCTGGGGACAAAACAAAAGCTTATTAGTTTTGATACAAAAAAATATACATTTTCTTAGAAGTAAATTTTGCTAATTATAGGAACAAGTTCATAATAATATCACCATCTTATCAGCTGGGCATAATTCCCATTTTTCAAAAACCTAGGCTGATGTGAACCTCTGAAGTAAGTATGTTCCAGCCATACAAGCGCCGTTTAATCATATTTCACTTGAGATGAATTCGCAATAATATAGCAACATAACTTCTAGTCACATGGATCTATAATTCATAAAGTAATTAAAACTACGCTTCTTGCTTTACCAGTCGGTACATAATAAATTGTCTGCGGAGAAGCCATATCTCAGACATAAAGCTGAATGATGAGCTTCCTTGCCGCTAAGTATAAAGTAAATAAAGGGAAAAAACTTGAAGGAATAAGTGTCAAGCAGCTAATGAATGTAAGTTTGAGGAAGTAATTATTTTGCGAGCACTTTGTACATACGGCGACACATCAAGCTATTGATGTCCAATAAGACCTGACCTCGCTTTGTATGAGTTTGCCGTACAATAAGAGATCAGCTTAATTTGGTTTAGCATAGATTCAATAGCCTGAAGTTGTCCTGAGGTGTGGTGACGCAGTTTCTTGTAAGTGCGTAAGATTTTTAATGAAATATTACTTCCTTTAACATTAGTAACGAGTGTAATTTATCACGAGAGTATGGATTCTCTTTTGATCTTGCGCCTTAAATACTTCTTCATACGAATCGCTACAAAAATCTCAGTAAAGTTAAACATTAAATGATACTCGGCTAAAAAGGATACGAAATATTGCTGCGCATTTTCCATGAAAAAATTACACTAACTCCTGGTATTCGACTCTAGGTTATTTACTGGCTAGGAATATTTATTTTTCAGCGATGCTGTTTTCTTTCTAAAGAACAAAATCAGGCTCGAAACTCCTTTCGGTAGCTCGCTATAATCGCTCGCTCCTCATAATTTCGGATTTGACCATCCACGACCACTTGTAAAAGTCACCTTGTATAATTATCAGCATATTTAAATAATCTCACATCTTGTTAAATCCCTCACATCTTTAAGAATTAACCTAGCTCGTAATCATAACGAGAATAATCAGTTTAAATTGAAACTTCCTCGTCAACGGAAATAACACTGAAGTTACTAATCCCTTGAACCTTTCGAGCAATGATCTCATAACATATTCCTTTGAGAAAAAAAACAAAACAAACCTAAAGCCGTCCCAATTTACGATACGCTCGGAGTGAACTTGAATGATTTGTGTTACTGTTACTGGATGACACAGTGGCTGACAGTCAATGCAATTTCCTGTAGTTTACATTTTATGTTTGATATAATTTTCCCTATATTTGCCTTCTTCAAGATCAAACGGAAACTTGATCTTGAAATAAAAGACAAAATGTTTATTGCACTAACTAAGTGTTCCGTGATATTTATTGTGAAGCAACGGTATTATTTCCGATTTGTGAAACTTATTTCATCGTATCTGAGAAAAGGTTTTAGCAAAAAATTGACAAACAGAGACTGGAAGTAGCTTCTTTGCCTTTCTGTGGCGAACTATAATATAACAAAAAATCTGTCGCGTATTATGAAATAAACATAACATGATGTAATAATCACTTTGACCGAAAAAAAAAACAACGGGTTGCACGGGAGTGCCGGCGAAGAAGTGAAAACTTGAATATTAACGTTGTGCATTTTTGAATATTTTGGAATGGTTAGGGAATCCATAATTTCGCACGAATTGCTTTATTTATCAACCTATAAGTACTATCATTTATATGGTTAAATACAATATGCATTTATTGCGCTCTCGTACACAAACATGACAATTTAAATTACATAAAAATTTAACACTTCGGAACTATTACAATTATATTACATTAAAAAGTTTGTCTCAAAAAATCAACTTGACATTTAATTTTTTTGACTTTTGACACACACGCACATTCGCGCAAGCGCCCTGTGCCGTCTTACGGTCAGGACACGTGACAATTTTTTTTACCCATTCCAAAAAAAGTGCACAACGCCGCTATAGAAGTTTTCACTTCCAAAATATTATATTATTCTATCATTTTGAAAAGACGAATACCAATTTACCAAGTTATGACTGCACGAGTACCTACGTAAGCAGAATTGAAACTGTTCCACCTCGTGTGTGCTTTTAGGTATCATACCTTCAACAGTTCGGCACTGTCTTTTGTTTTATTTTATTTTGACTTCGTAATCAAGATACCTATTTAATTATGATTTTCCTCAATCAGTTTATCTGATAAAGGTCATTATGACGACGAAATTTAAAACTCGTACGATGGCATTATGTCTTTATTTTACACTAGCTGATGCCCGCGGCTTCGCCCGCGTGGATGTCGGTCAAATTATATACGTACTTAAACCTTTCCACGAGAACCACTCTGTCCATTAGTGAAAACAGCATGAAAATCGGTGCAGTGGTTTTTGAGTTTATCGCGAACAGATAGACAGACGCGGCAGAGGACATAGATTTATAATTATGTAGTGATACGTACATAAACTCACGCCCTTTTCCCATGGAGGTAGGGAGAAACTACAAAACGCCACCTGCTACGATGCTAACATAATACGTTTCCCTCACCTACATTAGACGAGGCCTTTATTTTAATATCAATTTCAAATGTTGACAAAAGAGTAGAAAAATGATATGAAAAGGATTCTCTCAAAAAAACCCCTAACGCAACAATTTTAGCAATCCTTACCTAGTTTGGAAGTTGGAAACCGTACCGTAACAGAATCGGCTTGGTATTTTTTATAATAAATTTGTTTATTTTACAAGGCTAAATCTATAAGTGCATTGACCTACTAACGGAGAAGTTATACCTACACACTGTGGTTTTAACGTCTTCTTCGGCCGCAGAAGCCAAAACTGCTCTTTTACGATTGCGTGACCCCCACTAATTTTCTTTAATGTAAAAATTGTTAGTTCTGGCCTTATTCACATTATTTTGAACCTTGACAATATTGTTAACACACTGTCAAAAAAATGAATTTACCTAAAATGTTTAAAAATACGTGTTTACTCCAAAAGAAAAATAAAAATATGCGTGCACTCCGTTACTTTCAAAAATACTATGTGTGTGTGAAACTTCGTACCAACACAAGGTGGTGACAAAAACCTGTTATTTGTCGAGAATATTATTTAAAAATACTTGAAGTGACTGTCCAGTTTCCAATACCCAAATTTTATTTCGTGGTGATCTTCAAATAATTATTATTGACATAGGTAGTAATTCCCTTACGACGTATTTACACCGCGATTTTAGATTAAAGAAAATGAATATTTTTTAAAGATTGCAACATTTGCATCGTCCTTTCCCGTTTTGACATAATTATGAAACGTCACTTTTCTTTTTCGCGCGTTAACGACACCGCAAGAAAAAGTTCTTTCTCGTCAAATTATTCGCTTAAAAATAAGTTTACGTTATTTTCTACCGAAATAACAAAATAGTGAGTGACAAAAAGTGTAATATGTGCAGCATTAGTGAAAATCGTAAACCTGAGACGCAGAAATCTGAGCAAATACCTACAGACAACGCTCGCGCAGCCGACCACAGCGGTGAACTTGGATGTAACCATTAGGCGTAAGAATGCCTGGCTATAACTGACCTATACGTGACCGGATACGTGATATCTACAGTGCTTATTCAAGCGATACGATGGTCATTAACACTGTAAACCACATGTGTGCTGTAAGCTTCTTAAAGCTTTTTCCAGTGGGTGCGCGACACCCCAGTAACATATATTTCCTATGTACTAGCTGGAATTTGAACTATCAGTGCGTGACACGAGATGTCCTTAGCAAAGTCATTGGACTATGCTTACACTGAAAATAACTATACTGGGTATAGCAGGTGAGCTACATTTCCATGTAAGCATATACCCTATGTTATTAACTGCATAGCAAACTATCAGTGTGTGGCACGAGATGTCCTTAGCAAAGTCATTGGACAATGCTAACACTGAAAATACCTATACTCTGCATATCAGGTGAGTTACATTTCCGTATAAATTTTAAGCTTATACCCTGAGTTATTAGCAGCTTACCAAACTATCAGTGCGTGGCACGAGATGTCCTTAGCAAAGTCATTGGACAATGCTAACACTGACAATACCTACAATCGGCATAGCCGGTTTTCGGAGTTCCATCTCCATGTGATGTTTGTGTGTTTTGAGTCATCATCATTCTCTTGCCCTTATCCCAATTCATTTGAGGTTGGCGCAGCATGTCATCTTTTATATTTCTCTATTACTTGAATGATTCCAACGGA
The DNA here is from genome assembly GCA_949774965.1 of Diarsia brunnea. NCBI lineage: Eukaryota > Metazoa > Arthropoda > Insecta > Lepidoptera > Noctuidae > Diarsia > Diarsia brunnea. The sequence goes on along the minus strand of OX459003.1, from coordinate 10,575,140 downwards.
AAAACTACCATCCAGAAATATGCTTTGCATGAAAACATATATCCAACGTTACTAACCACATAGCAAACTATCAGTGCGTGACACAAGATGTCCTTAGCAAAGTCATTGGACAATGCTAACACTTAATACCTAGAATAGACATCACAGGGGAACCCTATTCTACTATGAACTTCGGTCAGCTAAATTTATAAATATGCTTTTTAACCTATGAGCATGATGGTTGCGAGACAACCTTGCTTATCCAATGTGCAATATAGTCTTGCTAATGCATATACTCTTGCAGTGAATGGGGACCATACTTCGCCACCTGGTTTCCTATCAGCAAGTAAAAGTTAGGTCAGTGGGTCGTCTTAGGGGCGGTTACTTGGCTGCCTTATTTGTATTCTACTGGCTGACACACATTTGTCATGATTGCACATGCTTTAGTATGAGATATTCTCTGCATGTTATGGCCACATTAAGTGAAATCTTTTCATAGCTTCTTCATCGAGTATGATATTATGGAAGCATCATTGGTTATAAATCAAAGTTACATAATTATGCATGTAACCAACCAAATGCAAAACTGGCGAAATGTGGGTGTCTGACACCTCTGCCTAACCGTTCGAGGATTGCAGGCGTAATGTTATGTTATGCAAACAATGTTTGTATAACTGTTTATTTTCTGAATAAATTAAATAAAACATGGTGGTAAATGCACTGAAATGTCCCAATACATAAAAACTATTAGTATTGAGAGGGAAAAGGTTTATAGACTGACAAAATTTCGAGGTCTTAACAGCCTGTCAATGTACAGATGACCTTATCAACCAAACCCTTTTTAGTTCCAAATCAAATTATTTCCACTCCGAGACCCGACCCCCTCTTAGGAAAAGATAATAGTACCATTATATTGTAAGGCCCAATGTAAAATAACAACCCTAATAGTAACTCGTTGCTATACCTAGCAATCTATGGCTTCAATATTAAATTAATCATGTTGTAATTTATTTCTGCCTAAGAGTATTTTCAGAGAAAATCACTTAAACCATACTTAATAATAACAGATAACTTGTTATGTCTGATGAATTTATCATAGATACGCTAGATATTCATAGATAACACTCAAGTATTGTATGCAGTAAGCATGTAACCTGCATTAAATAATATTTAATTCCTGAGGAGATGGGCAGACCTTAATTACAGCATAGTAAAGAAGAATGTTAATTTGTTATCTGGGCACAAAATGTACACACTTGATAGTACAAGTAAGTACTAAAGTGATATAATTGAAAACAAGGGGGGGAGGGTGCATGGGAGTGCTAACATGAAGGGATTGTGGTTAGAACATCAAGACATCAGGTGCCATATGTTTTACGTAACAAAATTGCTGGAGCTTTTATTGATAAGGATATTATGTCAGAGAACTCTAATAGACAATGTGTGGGGGAAACTTAGTAAGTTTTCCTATATTCTTTATAATATTATGCTGATTAAGATTATAAATAAAACCGCACTGCTGGTAGCTTACCACGGTTTGGTTGTCTTTACTCTGCAGTATAGACTTATATTTTGGGGTAATACTTTTATAAGTATTATTAAGATAAGTAAATCATGAGCCTGATTGGAGCTCATTCAAAATAAAATTCACAAAATCATGCAAGCAGAATTTTTAAAATACCGACAGTAGACACTGTATATTTATGAATCATGTATTTTTGCTAAAACAATATGCATTTATATAAATCTGTCGAAAGCCTATGTTGCTCAGATAAACTTCACACATTGCTGCATGCATCACAAAAGTGTATATTTTTGCAATGATGACAATCTGGGTGCAGATTGTACACTAAAATATATACGCAAATTAAAGGCAGTAAAAGCCTCAATGAATTTAAAAAACAGATTCTTACCATTATTGATAGACAAAGTGAAAACTGTTACAGTATTGACATTTAATTTGCCAAGTTGTTGGTCATCTGCCTCGTTGAGCTATGGTTTGCAAGCACCGCTGAGAATGAGGTTCTGGGTTCTATTCGTGGATCATGCAAAGTGTTATTCCATCAGGAATTTCTCAGTAGCAGCCACAGAGTATGGATTTGTGCTCAGTTAATGACAATAGGCTCGCCCCTGTTACATGGGACTTAAACATGATGATGATGAATGTGATGTTATGTATACTTATGTGTCTATTTACATTAACATTTTTACTTACATCGTCAAAACTTTGACATTTGATGCATGTAATTTTAATTTTTAGTGAACCAGATTCTATTGTAATGTTTTTATTTTACTTTTTTGAAGCAATTTAATTTTATGTACCTAATTGGAGAAACTTTATGTGTGCCCAATAACATAGATATTATTTACTTATGATCACAAAATTAATGAATTTGAATTCCGATGGAATATATTTTATATATTATACCACCTACTATTTACTTATGATCACAAAATTAATGAATTTGAATTCCGATAGATTCAGGGTGATAATATAGAGCAAATTTTAAAACAAAGATATTTGTTATTCTGCAAGCTCTAATTTTTACCCATTGGAGTAACAAAACAGTTGTTAGGAATATCAACCACAAATATTTTAAAGTTTCTTATATTTCAAGTGAAACTGGTTTTTTGAACTCCATATCTAACTTCATACAGTACAACACAAACAGCAGATCAAATCAGAGCTGACATCAGACATATAACAATCTATAATATTATTTTATTATAGTTATCAATTCAACATGCACTGTATCCTTATAATACTAAACTATGTACTATGTTATAATACTAAAGCTCTATTGTACCTAAAGTAAGGAAGTCATAAGTACCTAGGCGTTTTATCACCAAAGAGTGATATAGTAGGCCTATAATGGTAACCATTGTTACTGCTTGTACTATAAAGGTTTTTAACAGAGCATTTTGGTTCTATAAGATTAAATAGAATTTAATTTTTATAGTTTACCTCTTAGAACGCTTACAGGACCATACGAATCGTTAAAGTGTTGCATAGTAAAAAAAAAATAAAAAAAAAAAAATAAAAAAAAAATGCTCATTTGGTGCTACTTAGTACTAAAGACGACCTAACAAACACTTTTATTTATCTATTATGCACTAATAATGCGTAAAAATAAGTTTTACAGTTCAAGTACTGTAACAGTATCGAAAATACTATTCAAGGATCAATCTGCACTGTACCTTACACAACCACTACGTAACCTTTTAACTTCTTAAAAGTTCTCTCAACGTCGCTATGGGGCTAGTTCTGTAAAAGTCATAACAACTCTTCTAGAGTACTAAATAGGACCCCTGGTGCAACTGCTACATTACTTAATAGCTCTATACGTGAGTTTGTGTTACTGCTACGAGACAAGAGATGATCTAATTCGTTTTTGGTGAAAATACGGCTGCTATTTTCTGCCATGATAGCACATTGACAACACGGCAGGAGCCAATGTGTAATAGCAGCCTGCATAGTCGGGACAAGTACTTATTGTATTAATTTAAATTTAATTAAAACATAAAAAAAATATGAAGGCGCATTGTCAAATTTGAAATCAGCGTAATGATTTAATTGATACAATTTTTTTTCGCAAGTGCAAGTTACGGCAGAGTAACGGTCCATGAATGTTTTGTGTTTTATCCTTTTACCCGACTGCAAGGGAAGGGTTTTTCAATACAAATGTTACGTTTAGCAGCAATGGAAATTGACTAAAGCATATGTTACCGATATTATTTGTTTTCTTGGGGAACACTCACGACAAGTGTGATAAAACACATCACTGGAATTGTTTACAGTGCAAAATACAAACATGTTTTGGTTGCTTTTATAGTGCAAATTTGTCACCATGAGACCCTTTATGTAATGTTTATTTAGGGTTTTGTAAACGTTTTTTTCATAGTAGTAGTTAGTACACTCTAATACATTATCAGGACTTTTATAGTACCAAATTTCGTTACTTGGGTAATGTTCACAAATTGACATCCAGAATTATTTGTGTTTTAATTACTTATTGAATTATTGCAGCAAACTCTAAACATCTACCTATGTCAATAATAATTATTTGAAGATCACCACGAAATAAAATTGGGAATCAAACGAGCTTACCTGTTAAGCGAAGTCTTGATTCTAATTTTATGAGTGGTGATCTGAAAAATAATTATTACCCACCCACCACTAGCTAACAACCCCAAAGCTGCAATAATTAATCTACCTAATTCAATGTTAACCTTTCAGGAAATCAAAATGAATGTAGGCATTTGGAACTACTCTGTATAGGAAACAGAGTTTGTTCCTAATGTTATGATCTCTAAAATAAGTGACGTTTCATAATTATGTCAAAACGGGAAAGGACGATGCAAATGTTGCAATCTTTAAAAAATATTCATTTTCTTTAATCTAAAATCGCGGTGTTAATACGTCGTAAGGGAATTACTACCTATGTCAATAATAATTATTTTTCAGATCACCACTCATAAAATTAGAATCAAGACTTCGCTTAACAGGTAAGCTCGTTTGATTCCCAATTATTAATGACATTTTCTTTGGTTGCAGGGTAATAAACACTTCGGCCTTCAACTTTAGCACGTTGAAGATATTTTTTTGGACTCCTCCCTCCCTGGGCGGAGCGGAAGGTAGTGTCAGACTTCTACTGACTAAAAACCACCCATGTTCCTTCTTAGCCCTTTGTGTCCGGGGCCGCGTTATCTCTTTCGAATAACAAGACGCCCGACAAGACCTTGTAGAGGCTGAGGTCCTAATAACGTGCCTGCATGTGTAAAGCACGAAACATTAATTGCGATGATAATAATAATGTTTTTTTTTTTTTTTTTTTTTTAATGTTTTTTATATTATTTTATATAGAATTGTTTAAAAATGTACAAAATTTGTTAAAAAGTTAATAAAGGGAATTAAAATACGCAAATACCGAGATGGATAGACGATATTGTTGCCATCGCATGTATCCTGTACGAGGCTGGCACAAGAACGTCGAGCTTGGCAGAAACAAAGAGATCAGATACCTATACCCAGCAGTGGGTGAAGTCAAGCTGTGGATGATGATGATGATAAATAATGAAGAAAGTTACTGTAAAATTATAATCATAATTTTATTTTACCAGTAATTTATCACATACGTGATCATTCACTGTTCCACTCTCTTGACGGTCTGTCAAGAGCATTCCAGTTTGATTGAAAGGTCCTTCTGTTTTGCAGTTCACCCCTCGCATTATTGTTCATTATTTCCTATACGTTTATTAAATATCATGTTGATCGTAAATACTCTAACAATAGCATAAATGCACGAACGATATCCTTGCACTATTAGATGCATGGTTACATTACTTGGTGTTTCCATGCATTCGGTCACTCGTATTCGAACTGGCGAAAGTGCCTTTCTCTGAACATCATGTTGTAGCCGTTGAATATTTGACAGCCGCCTGTCATTGATGTCATCTGTATAATGTATTTGCAAGTAAGAATTGGTCGAGATATTAATTTCACAAATCAAATTGTGTCTTAGAAACTCTTGAATTGACAGTCCATCATCATCATTCATCATCATTGACCATCTGCCTAGCGTTTTCAATCAATCAATCAATTTATTTTCAGGCTTCTAAGGCCCATAGATAAAATACATACAAGAACTTGCTTTACATACATAATAATATACAAGAACTTACTGTTGCCAGCGGCGTTGCCCGCTGCAACTCGAAAATTATCCCACGGGAAGATAAAATCGGGATAAAAACTATCCCATGTGTTAATCCAGGTTATAAACTATCTGTGTACCAAATTTTATCTAAATCCGTTCAGTTGTTTTTGCGTGAAAGAGTAACAAATATCATCCATACTTAAAAATTTTCGCGTTTATAATATTAGTAGGATAAACTACTAACTAACTATGTTGGGGTTGGCTTACAGTCCAACTAGATGCAGCTAAATAACCAGTATTTTACATGGAGCGACTGCTTATCTGACCTCCACAAGCACAACTTAGATAATACTGGCGAATACGATACCCATTGGTTAGACTGGTGGTCACACATATAAAATCATATTGACCACTGCTTTATTATAATAAAACATCCTTTTGAACTTTACACAAAGGAGGTTGGCTGTTACGCAAGCAACTATCATAAACATTAACAATTGCTATAAAAAGAAAGTAATTATCTTCTAGCGATTTTGCCAGCTTTCTCAAAGGGCTTGCAAAACCTTTGCGAATTCGTGACCTTTTCACTGGCAAACATTTTCCTTTTAATGACACTACGTTTACGCGTTTCAACAGTCAATGATTGAGTCAAAGCAACTATTTTAATTGACGATTTATTATAATGCGTTAATTTTCACGATATTTTGAAATCACGAATACAATAATTATTTCTTAGCCCAAAAACTTCTACTTTACTGACTGACACATTTGTATTTTTCGTAAACAAACTATAGCCAACATATCCAACGATTTAAAAATATGCCTTTTCTTTTCAGAAATGCGCTAGTTGCGACTACTAGATGCATAATGAGATTCACTGTCTCCAATTCTTGTAATAACTATTTGTATGGTGGTGACTTCTAAATTAATCATTAAAATAAAAGACGAGCGCAGTCCCGTCCCACATCCTGCATGATTGTCACCTCAGTTTGAACAGCCCTTAAGACAAGTGTGTAGAATCCACGATTCAGGTCTACGGAATGTGAAACAATAGTAGTAAAAACTACATTATACAATTACATCATCATCAGCCTATTATGTTCCCACTGCAGGGACTCGGGCCTCCTCTGTAGGAGAAGGATGGGCAATCCACCACGCGTGCCCGGTGCGCGTTGGTAGATGTTGCATGTCTTCAAATTTTTGGATCTAAGACATGCCAGTTTCCTCACGATGTTTTCCCGTTTCGAGAGGAGTGGTGATGAAATAAATTACACAAAGTAATGCGTCTGCTTTGATTTGAACCCTGGACCTACTGTTCGTAAGTCGGGGCCACCACTTCTCTCTCATAAAATTACATTTTATTCATTTTTTCTGTATGTGTCACAGATTATTTTGTTTCGCAACAACGATCGCTTCGATGCGCACGCCCATGTTATCATAACGACCGAGTTGTAACTTGTAACTATCAGTGATTCATTTCTAACTTTTCAGTTTTATTTAAGTATTTTTCTTATCAATGTGTTTTATGTTTCATTTTTGTTTGGTTACAGTCGATAGATCTACCGATATAGTGAGTTTTAGGCAGGGAACTTTTCTCGTTAGAGACTGAAAATATTTATCCTTACTTATATACCAATAATTTTATTATTGACTGCCTCGTTGGTCTAGTAGTCGCAAGCGCGACTGCTGAGCATGAGGTCCAGGGTTCGATTCCCGGGTCGGGCAAAGTGTTATTGGCTTTTTCCATCAGGAATTTATCAGTAACAACCACGGAGTCTGGATTTGTGCCCGGTTGATGCCAATAGGCTCGCCCCCTATTACATGGGACTTAAACATAACTAGCAAAATGAGGGTGTACTATTAGGTAGACCTCTGCCTAACCCTTCGGGGATTACAGGCGTGATGTTGTGTTATCTACCAATAAACGTACCTATACAGTGTCGAAGGGAAACGGACGTGAAAACATTTTCCACGTAGGTACTGAGTACCTACTTCATTCTGTGCCACACAAATATGTTTTATCGGTTTATAAAAAGGAACAGCTGTTTTCTACACGGACAAAATCTATGAAACAGCTTTTTATTTAAATTCCCGATGAAAAATTTATATATAGGCTGGTGCCGACGATACGACAATAACCTACTATCTTTGCCAAATTCGTTCGTTGCATTTTTATTTCCACACGTTAATCGGTGCAAATTATTCCTAAGGTTAGTAAATCAATATTTGTTTGTAAATTATATTGTATTTCGTTCACAGCTACTTAGTTTTTTTGTTTTTTTTTTCCAATTTTTTTTTCGGTGCTAAGATTTATTTAATAGTTGGAAAATGTTCCTATGAACTAGAAATACCAGTGGTTTCATTTATTGTCGTATGGTCGGCACCACTCTGTATACATACCTACATATATAGGGAGGCTCAGAATGATGTACTGTAGGTATACGTGCCAACCGTTTTTTCCACCCTGAACGTTAAATAATACTTTCGTACCCTTCAACACACTCATTAAGCAGCATTTAATTTAATTTACGCACTGATCTATGCAAGATACATTTTCAAAGAATTTCACTACAATGGCGACCAAATAGGTCATTGAAGCAATAAATGAGTTAATTGTCAATCGTCGTTATCTTGACCGGAGAACATTCCTTCATTCAGCTTATCATCATACAAAGAACATTCCAGGGACTTGGTAGCATACTGATGTGGGAGTACCGCCCAGGAGATATGCGAACTTATTTGAATCAAGTGTTAGGAAGAAGGCTTTAGTCATTGACTTATATATTACTGCGTAAGCACTGGGCGGAGGGCATGTTAAAATGACGCCACAAACGTGGTCCCAATAAGGTCTTTCCTAAGCCGAAGTGAACTAGTCCACGATCGGCTCTCTTCGGGTGCGGTCGTAAATTTTATGAATAGCTTCATTTATGTTCTTTATACCTCGAAAATGCCACACCGCTAATACAAGGTTACGTTAATGAGCAGACTACACCAATTCTCTGTATGGCGAACGCGTCGAGCAAATGTTCGGACGACCGTATCTTTAGTTTTTATATCAATAGCTTTAGTCTAAAAAGTGGCTTCATGCATGAGGGCTATTTTCACTTGCATACGCACAAAACAAATGACGATTTGAACAAGTGAAAAGTGCACGGTATGCGGTAAAGGACTTGTTCCCATTTGTTCCCATAGCTTTGTCCCTATATAGGGCCTGATGGGAAAAGTAGTGCCATCCGAAGACGGAACCCCAGGTGTCTAGTCTTCCTCTATAAATGCTGATGTGATGCTTATGTATACTAAACATAAGCTTGTGTTTCAGATTTGCTTAACCTTTTTGTTCCAGTGGGTCTTCGTTAGTTAGTTGCTTTCAGAATGGTGAACAAGAATTCAGTGTACAGATATGTTCATGCGCTTATGTTGCTACAAATCGCGTTGTTGCAGTTACTAAAATATTTACAAGAATTTGTAATACAAAATATTGAATAAATAACATTTAACGGGCTTGAATGTGAAAAAAAACGACAACAAAAACTTCTTTAAATTGACACGTTGTGAAAATCAGTAAAAACCCATTTAAGTGTTTATGTAAAATAAAACATCCGCTGTACTTAGCATTCTTGTGTTAATTGTTCATTTGACATTCACGTAGTTTGAACTTCTATAGCCTGATTAACATAAGATTTTAATAATTAACACTAATTCTATTGACGTGAAGCATTAGAAAGGTCTGGGTAAGGACACATAGGACTTTTAGGATTTATTCTCTTGACGTTATATAGCAATTTACTCAGTTTTTATTTTTCCATCCCTCTCTACGCTATCATCTCAGTAGACCATCCCCATTCTGGCCCCACTTATCGTCTTTCATACAGTCGATCTGGATTGGGGAAGAAACTAAAGCAGCACTACAAAAAGTAGGTACTACAGCGCCATCTATTACAAAAATGAAGAACCACTATTAAAATCCTAAATCGCGCTAATAATGTTACCTACGGACGTCGGACATAAGAGATTAGAAGAGCCCGACAACAACTTTCGGCTACCAGAGATAACACCCATCTGGTCGAAGATTATTCCCTTTTTATGGGGGATGAAAAACTTTACACACTCTTCTTGTTGTCTTTAAAAAATCAATATAATACAAACCAAAATTTCTTCGACAATGGTCTTGTCACGTCTCGGAAAATTAGATAGAATAAAATTACGTCGCGCAATTCGGCGTACTGTGAGCTGTGACACATCAAGTCAAAAAATTACGCATCGCAGTTCTCATACAAAATGCATAGAAGGCGTTGTGCAGTTCCAGCCGACCGAATCTTTGGAACTGATTACCGAGTGAACTATTACGTCTTAGCTATCAAGCTTATGGAGCGGCATTCTCTGGCAAGATTTTAAATTAAATTTACTCAATCATGTCACAAAGAATAACTTACTGCTTAAGCACACATATTATAACAAATAAATAGATTATATTTCTTTCATATTTTCATTCAATTTTCATCTAATCTCTCTGTTTTAACAATGTACGTGGCTTTTAACACGAAGACTGGCAATGTCTGACTGCTGCCAGGGTTATTTATGCTTCTTGCTGGTTTAGGCATAATATGTCTGTCAGAAAATAAATTAATAAATAATTTTATTAAGTAGATTCTTGTTAATTGTAACAAGAAAGAAAACAGTGAAAATACCAATCAATAGTTATTGTATTTTTATGTGACACAGTAAGCGAATAAAATAGTGAAACTAAATGAAAGTCAGTTATATATTATACATAGTCATTGCAATGATTGACTTTGAAATAGAGAGTATTTTCTTCAATATGTTATGTTCACTGGTAAAATCGACTACAGTTAATTAAGCTTTTGTTTTGATGTTACTTTGTATTATGAGAATGAAAACCAACCATTAATTTGGTCTCTTCAATTGTATACATTGACATTGATTTGGGTTACTTTTTATAAAGAGCAGTCTGCCCTTGAAATCCGGCACAACTGACAATGCACAGCGTAAGACGCTGGTTTAACAGTCATACAATTTAGGACAAGAGTTTGATATACCAGGAGCTTGTCTAAATTAATATTAGCAGTTGCTCAGATTCAACCTTAGATTAAGCCGTACTTCCAGGTTGGTCCGTAAATGAGTGACCATCTCTAGGATTGTATTCTATTTTATACCAAGTTTCCTCCATGTCTCGGGAAGCAAGTTAAACCGTTGGTCCCAGACTCCCAGGCAGTCAGTGACCTGAATCAGTCTTACCCAGTACTAAGTGGGTTGTGGAGATAAGTAAGATGAACAGTCGCTTCATGTAAATATTGGTATTCAACTGCATCCAGTTACAGTAGAAACCGACCCCAATTTAGTTAGGAAAAGCTAAACAGATGATAAGTTTAGTATACAAGAAAAACGAACACTAAGGATAGATTTTCCCCTACAAGGGTTAAATAGAGGATGATAGCTTGTTATTTTTTACGGGTATGTGTACTGTGTGATTATAATCTCAATTCGAAACAAACTTAAACAATCGACTCATTACAATATTTATGATAGGTGCTAGTTGTACGGAACCTGATAACAAATCAGAAATAACTGAAGAAGTGCTTACGAGAACTATACGCAAGCCTTGACCAAAAATGTTAAACATGAACTGCAGAGACACAGTGACGTATGAATGTCAGTTACTACATGGTTCACTTACAGCTTCCTTCAGAAGTACCTTTTAACTGAAAAGTAACAAGTAATGTCAGTCTGGGTCCAGTTGACCTGTTCAAAAATACATTAGGTCGAGTGGACCTGCGGGTTCCACCTTAGTGGGATTAGTTTAATAAAGAGCCATAACATAATACATGCATAATATTATAGAGCATAACTGTCATCTCTGATGTGTTAGACAGAAGTGTTAAAAAAAAAGTATTTTTTATTATCTTCAATTGTACAAAAAACACATTTAACACTATGGAGCTTTACTAGGGAAAAGAGTGTTTTCAATGAACTCTGGCACCCAATTTAAGATTTAATTTGTGTTTAGGGTGCTAGCGTCCTCGCCTATGATTTGAACTTGTGACAGTAAAAAACGTACTTTATAGAAACACATTTATGTCCTATTTATTAGGGGGTGGTTATTGGCTTCAACCGGGCACAAATCTAGACTTCACGCTGTTAGTTAGAAATTCCTGAAGGGAAACTTCAACGACACTAAACAAACTCAACAGATCAATATTATATTGATAGGGTTTTTATTATGCAATGGGTCGCAATTAGTCGCCCCATAAATACTCGGTCAGCCATCTTGTCAAAATTAATGCAATCGTAATATGTAATTTAAATTAGTGAAGGATTATTGCTTTTTATTACGTTTTTTGTGCATCGATTTTTATTGTAAAGGTGACCTAGGTTACCCAGTTTGCACTTAAACCGGGTTTTAAAGACTAATATTAACGTTTTCCTCGATTTGTACCTCCATTATTTCTCCATTAATAACGTGTTGTCATAGCGTTTTTTTATTTCAATTAAATTGCTATTATATATACTAAGTTCCTATTGTACCGAAGGCATTCAAATATATGAATTATAATGTCAAGCACGTAATAAGTTTCGCAAATATTTAACCACACATGGTCAATATTTTGCAATCAGCTGTGTTATGGAAAAACCTGAATGCAAAAATTGTTGTGAGAGCACTTCTTAAAAGGAGATGTTTAACATTTTGAGGTTTTTCTGTTGTTTAATTCTTTAATGACAAAGTAAATGGGCTATCTACCTACATTATTTTATGCAAAATAGGAAAAATAGTCTCAAAATTATTTTAAGAATTAATTAATTATTTGTATAATTAATTAATTATACAATTATTTATTTATTTAATTTTAATTATTTTATTTCATTTTTTATTCACCTACATTAAATTATGCACAAGATTTTTGTAAACACATAACGGTGTTATGTTCTAAATATAAAAGGAAAAGGTTAGATCGATTGTGATGGTCTAAATATAAATAAGAGCTAGTCTTATATTTTGTAGACACATAAAAATTACGATAAAACAGCATTCAAATAAAAATAAAACCATATCTGACATTAGTACAATATCAATCTACTACCAATAAATTCTGACTCTGTTTCGTAATAATAACTCACGGATTTAGCAGTCTCGATTTCATTATAAACTCACTATTAAGTACTATTAACACATATAAAAAGTGCTAATATATCCGGTTATATACACCTACTTAGCCTAGTTAGGTTCCGTAGAAATATCTACCAATTACGAAATTCTTTGCTATTTTAGGCATGATCTGGTTCAATGATTTATGAGTGCCGTAACCTTGTGAGAGATTTTATGTTTGAAATGAATGATAAGTCATTTTGCTGTTACCCGGAGACTCAAATGAAGAACCTTTTAATTAAGGGATGTGTAACTAAGCTCAAACCAGCTTAACAAGTCATTAATATTTAATACAGGATATAGAGCGAAGAATTTTAATACAACATAAAGTTTCTAGGAAATTAGTTATGTATTTCGTAACAAACGTACCATAGGAAACTATGACTCGGTAGTTACCAACCATTACGGCAACCAACATTATAAACAAACAAACCGGCTTCATACATCCGAGAGATATCGTTTACATTGATTGCGGAACCCTAAATTAAAGACCCTGACCACAGATTACACATGTAGATGTAAATTATGGTGACTTCCTTCAAGCAATTTGTCGGCCTGTCCTGATCTTTGCCATTTGTGCAATTAGAAAGCTGAGATGACCAATCTTTGGTGTGATTGATCGGATAAGAAGCGACCTCGTGTAATCATGTCCGATTTGCGGTACACGGTAAATATAAATGGTCTTTATTTCCGTATTGCCTTTTTTGCATTATTAGTTTGTGTAATTAAAATTACACGTCATCAGCTGCCTTCGTTTAAATTAGTCTGTAGAATGATCGAAGGCCTTCCGAAATCTGTGAGCTTTATTTTGAAAAATGTAAATAATTGGATGGAAATATTACGGTGAAAACACTAGCTGGGTAGCCCGCTAACTTCAAACTGTCTTATGTTTTTTTGCAACAATTATTAAGCTTAAATAAACTTTGAGGATTGGGGGCTGCGAGTTGTTCACAAGACATACCGCGGCCTCGACATGAAGGGCTAAGAAGGAACATGGGTGGTTTTTAGTCAGTTGAAGTTTGACACTCCCTTTCGCTCTGCCCAAGAGCGGGAGGGGTTATTTGATGATAATCCACCCGCAAAAAAAAAAAAAGAAAGGAAAGTTTATGAATTTTATTGATTATTATTAGGTACTCTAAAAAAAAAGAAAAAGAAAGAGAAAGGAATAAATGCCACCTTGACGAGTAACAGGGAAGAATGGAAGAAGAAAACGTGTTGCGCCGACCCCAAATAGAATGGGATAAGGGCAGGAAGATGATGATGATGATGATTAGGTACTCTGTACAGTCATATTTGTTACTGTTGTGAATATTTTAACCAACAGACAACCTGACACTGACGTAAAAATCGCAAAAAAAACTAAGAAAAATTAAATTGTGCGGGTTTCCCTGGTGCTTCCCCTAAATAAATTGAACAGCGTTAAAGCTTTATTTTACTCTCAATTGCAGAAAGCTTCTAACACCGAAAATAGGCATAGTTTTACCGAGTAGTGATAAAACATCCACTTTTCACAGAACATGATTTCTCACGTAGTATTTACAAGCCATAAAGCGAATACCATGCAAGAGAACGTAGATTGCAATTTGATAAAATTATGATACATGTATTACGCACGCCGACCAAACTATACATAACCAGTTTATGCGGATCTCTCATTGAACGGAAATCCTATACAAAGCAAAACCATGTTATATTGGAAACTGTATAGGTTGTTGTGTCGCCGGAAGAGAACACTATCAGATTATGAATAAGCGGCGTGCGGCTGTTGTGTAACCTTCCTTCCTGATTCTGAATAACTTTGTCGGATTGTCACTTAATGGCATCGGTGTGCTAATAACAGTATTGTTGTAAAAAAGGGTAACGGTACAAATATTATAAATAGTATGGGAATAAATATGATAGCTCACGTTTAATATTATTGATATTATTAAAAAGAGGTAAAATTGGTTTGTATGTAGCAGGCAGTCTCCAGATCTATGAAATAACCAATTCTAAAAATTCTTTTACTTTCGAAAGGGGTGTGATAAATTATATTTTCAACACACTTGCTCATAAAGTGGCTCTAATTTCACCGCAATCAGGCATATAATGACACCTGTAATCAAACTGTGAATTTTTCATTACCATTATTCACAAGTGAGTTATAGGTTTTTTTTTAAATTTTTTGGTTGAGTTGCTCTGTTCTTAAAAAAGTTTCGATACTAAAAAGATTGTGTTCAATACTACAAATAAATTAATGTACTTATTCCTTGCTCATTTCATGCAACTTCGAATTTAAATAGATAATTTCAACTTATGCATACGTTTTTAATAAATAAAACTTTTGTTTTCTCTGTAATAAAAAAAACTTTAAATTCCCCATTTTGTACGTGACTGCAACACTATCCGCGGAAAGCCAAAAAAAAAAATTAATCTTTTAGTCTATAGCCGATCGCCATTGTTAGATGCGCGCTCAGGATAATTTATTAATTTAAAAAGATAATTTCAACTTGTGTATACGTTTTCAATATATAAAACTTTTGTTTTCTCTGTAATAAAAAAACTTTGAAATCCTCATTTTTTACGTGGCTAAAACACTATCCGCAAAAAGCAAAAAAAAGAAACCTCATCCTTTTAGTCTATGGCCGATCGCCATTGTTAGATGCGTCATTTTAACTGTTGAAAACATGTTAAAAATGTTTTATTTGTGTTATTTTCTTCACAAGTGTGTTGAAAAACGTCGTATGATACACGTGTGTATTGACGATTACCGTCCTCGGCTCTCTTAAGACCCTCACCTAACGGCTCGGGTCTCAAAGGCGCCTCAGCGGTAATCACCAACGTTACACACTTATACCATAATGTACTATTATATCATGCTTTTGTTTTTTTTTTGGAGCGTTCACCTCCTTCGCATAAGGAGGTGACGGCGTCCCTTTCCCTCACGCAAATATGAACCCCTTTTTTTTTTTGGGGGATGGGAAATCATCAAATAAGCCCTCCCGCTCTTGGGCAGATCGAAAGGGAGTGTCAGACTTCTACTGACTAAAAACCACCCATGTTCCTTCTTAGCCCTTCATGTCGAGGCCGCGGTATCTCTTGCGAACAACCCGCAGCCCCGACGGGCAAATATGAACCCCTCAATTGCACTTAAAATCGTCTGATTTATTTGTTACCGTCACTTTAGACTTCTAACAAAGATCGAATTAAATTATTTAAGCAGGTTGGATAAACAGACATTGACATATCAGGCACTCAGTTCATTGCGATACAATGAAATACTTTTACTAGCCTACACTCAAACCAAACATACTTGTAAAGGCGTTCAAATCGGTCGTGACCTACTAGGTACTATTGTTAAATATTAAGTAACCTAAGTAGGCAGTCAGGTGTCCTCCCTCAACTTTATATATAACATAACATGATGGCTGTGATCTTTGACGGGTTAGGCAAGAGACAGTATACCCAGATTTAGCCATTTATGTTTAGGTCCCATATTATAGGGGGGCGAAAATGTTGCCATCAACTGGCCACATAATCAGACTGTGTCCATGACAAAAAAAAACCTAATAACTATTTGCGAGACCTGGGAATCGCACCCAGAACCACCAACCAACCAGCCAACCAACCAGAACTCAGCAGTCGTGTTTGCAACCACTCGACCATCAGTATCGATAATATCTACAAAACGATGGTCTGCATTCTAAATAACTATTCGTGACAATCGACTTAGATATTTTAAATATCGAGTTCGTATAGAGGATTGCGTAACCACCTTTTGTTGATTTTTTATTCAAGCTTGAAAGACCTTTGTGACATACTGCTGTTTAATTTGGCCAGTAAAAAGTACCATGTAGGTATGCTACCTTCGTTTTCATGTTTTAATACAATTTCCACAGATTCTGAGACTGCCTCGTTGGTTTAGTGGCCGCAAGTGCAACTGCTGCGCATGATTTCCTGCTTTCCATTCCCAAGTTGGGCAAAGCAATACTGCGTTATTTCTTGAGGATTTTTCAGATGCAGGCACGCAGTCTTAATTTGTGCTCAATTGATGGCAATACGCTGACCCCTGTTACATGGAACTTACACATAACTGACTAACCCTTCGGGGATTACAGTCGTGATGTTATGATATGATGTGTATTACTACGGACAATTTTACACAGGTTTACCAACAGCCTTTCCTTTAAGGCTTGTATTCACGCCAATGACCTTGTGCATACAAACTACCCCTCTCGGTCGTAGATACGGACTTTAAACGGACGCATTTTTTATTTATTATAATTATAATAATACTTTTTTTAAAAAGTAACAAAACCAAATTATTTTCCTTTGTATTTCAAAGCAGTAGATATTTTTTTTATATTATTTTGTTAAAAAATGAAGGAGTAAAATGGTTTCATTCAACGATTTGGAGGTGATTTTGTGGATTTTTTTTCTTATTATGTGATACCGATACAAAAATTATGGCTAAACCAAATTACGTGTCATATCATGTAGATTACTAACAATTTTTCTCAGATGTAATTTCTCTGTAAGTGCCGGTGAAAAACTGCTTCATCTGCACGCTGTTTTTAAGCTTTTTCGAGAGAGGAGCCTTAAGCTCTTCTCTGAAAATGGTGGAAACGCTGCTGAAACATACTCTTCAATATTCGCCACTATGAATTAAATCATTCTTAGTTGTTCTATAAGTGCCGCATAACTCAGTAAATATTATATTTACTTAATGAGTCACTCAATTTAAATTCGACGACATAACTAAGCTACTCAGAATAAAAAAGTATTAGACATTAATTAGATAGAATTTAGTTACACAATAATACTGCTAACCCAGATTTATAATTTGGAATATAAACTACTTTCTATTTTCAAAGTCGCAAAGGCTTTAAGTACATAGAGTTTGTAATATTAATATTCATACAAAAAGTACCTAAGCAACCAAACTTGTTGCAACAAAAATATTCCATGTTTATTTAAAAAAAAAATGGTTAAGCTTTTACGCATTTGCAACACCAAGAAGTTTTAAATAATTATAATACTCGTAATTGTCATCGATACTACTTTCTAAGTTTTTGGCATAATATCCCTAGTGATTTTTTTGGATATCTGATTAATATGATTTACTTCTTTACAGCCATCTTGGAAAAATGCTAGCTGACTCGCATGTCCTTATGTGCAGAACCGCGAATCAACAAAGCATGACAGACATAATAATTCTCTGTCTCACTTACACCCAATATTGTGGGAATATCATTGTACGCAACATAATAACTTTTTTACACAGTATTTTTAATGAACTCATTATGTTTTTAACGAACAAAAACTTGTAGCTCGTTCTTACATACGACGTATGAACTGTGATAGTGCAGTTCGCAAAACGTTGTAAAGGTTAAGGCTTCAATTCGGCGACTTAATTGTCTGCGTACTACAGTCTTGTTGCGGAAGTCTTTATATTTAATTAGTGTTGTTTATCGGTACACAGCCACTCGGCTGAATCATCAGGCCGCGATTGCCTAAATTGGTTGTTGGTTTCGGCGGTCATTTGTAGATCTATGACAGATGTAACATGTAGGCAGTGGCTGGAAAGGCTGATAACTAGTCGTACCAAGAGGTATTATAATTATTACCCCGTACTAACTGGGTTGTTGAGCTCAGATAGGCAGTCGCTCCATGTAAAATACTGGTATTCAGCTGCATCCTGTAAGACTAAAAATCTACCCCAATAAGATTGGAAAAAGGCTAGGCAGATGATGATGATGGATTAAGAATTACGTTAAGGCTAATCACGCGACCCTTCTCATTAGTTCATGTCTTACTAGCTGATTCCCGCGGCTTCGCCCGCGTGAAAGTCGGTCAAATTATATACTAAAACCTTCTTCGAGAACCACTCTACTCTATCCATTGGTGAAAACAGCATGAAAATCGATGCAGGAGTTTTTGAGTTTATCGCGAACAGATAGCCAGACAGACGCGGCTGAGGACTTGGTTTTATAATATGTAGTGACACTACACTTCTTCCTCAGTAATTATCACTTGTGAATGCCTGAGAGATATTGTAATGTATAATGGGTGACAAAAAAACTCCGACACCAGGTTAGGGTTAAGAGCGGGAGGGGTTATTTGATGATTTCCCACCACCCAAAAAAAAAGGCCTTACACCTGTCGGGGCAGCGGGTTGTTCGAAAGAGATACCGCGGCCTCAGCGCAAGGGCTAAGAAGGAACATGGGTGGTTTTTAATCAGTAGAAGTCTGACATTCCCTTCCGCTCTGCCCAAGAGCAGGAGGGGTTATTTGATGAGTTTACACCTGCCAAAAAAAAAAGTTACGCGCCAACCACACGAGCAAGTTAGATACGACACTGCAAAAGAGTGATTGTTTATAAGTACCGGCTACTACTTGAAGCAATCAAACACGCACGGTTGGTGTCTTTCAACGTGTCTTTGTTTACAGTCAGGATAAGTGTAAAATTGTAGCTACTTAGCTATATTATGAGAGCTGTCTTATGAATGGTGAACATATTATGTACATTAGTACCTCGATGATGTAATACGTTACTAATGGCTGTGGTATTACAGCGACAGGTTGATAGGTCACCACTACAACAGCTTCACTTGATTGAACTCGAGTCGTAGGCAACTTATCTGAATTAATTCTTATAACTAACTAACTAACTCTAGTAACTCGATACGGAACTCGATTTTTTATTCGTCTTTTTGTCTGATCATGGAAATCGAATACAAAAGAATCTAATTCGCCTAACAGCTCAATATATTGTCTCTTCACGTGATACGGAAGCGATATCTAAATAAATGCCAAGTGAAATCTTGAAGATGTAAAATTTTATCCGTTTCTTGATTATCTTTACATACTAATACAGTAACTTTAGACGCATCTGTTTCAATGTCATTTTAATAGGCTAAATTGGTTATATTATAAGTGTTTTACATAGAAATTTTGGCATAATTTTTAAGTTATTATAATTATCAAAAACTTACATAATATAAATTAAAATATCCGCTATCAAATTCGAAGCAAGGTTGTCGACAACATAAATAAAGTTGTGAAATTCATTAATAATTTATCAATTTAATTAGTAACGTTATGTTCGACAGTGATCTATTCGAGAAACGGTAAAACTCACTGACCTTAAATCACAAGAAGTGTTAAGTACATCCATAATATCGTTCTAGTTACCCACAAAAGTGTAATTGTTATGTAAATCCCCGTCTGATATAATGTGTACGTGAGACAGTGGACTTGCACTTTCTAGTATACTTTCACAGCTATTGTGATCGCACCGCCTGACGCAACCGCCGAATGGGTGCTACGTCAGACCTGCGTCATGCTTTGAGTGTAGACAGACGGACCATTCTGTTTGAGTCTATGCAAGCGGGCTGAGTGCACGCTATTATTACTGATACCTTGCAGTTCAGATCGAGATCGTCTATATTCACTTTTACACTTAAAAATCTTTTTACATTTTTTAGCAAGAATTTTGCCGATGAACAAATGTTCATCGGCAAAATGAAATCATTAAACCATACAGTAGAGTCGGTTTCCTGATGAATTTAACCTACTCGTATGTTAGTCTTTATGTTTGTGTGAATTTAGGCCAGTTCTAGGCAAATTTGCACATTTGCTCACCACAAACTTATTTACCATTACGTTGAGATGTTGTTCAAACGCAAGTCAGTACAAGTTAGAAAACGTATAACATAGTATTTGGGATAAACTATTAACACAGTTTTGGTTCAAAACGTTTATTACATAAATGTTAGAGGCTGGTTTCTCCACGGATGAATGATGTTGCGGAATTCGGAAGGCTTGGAATCAATGAGAATGCTTGTTTAGATTATAATGCAGCTGTTTTAGTAGTAGGTATAAGCTTTCAAGGCTTAATTAATTACTTATAAGTAACTAATTTGTTTTCGAAAATATTAATGTCAAACGCATATTTTTTTTCGAAATCATGGTTTTAAACTTGCTAAGTACATCAAATAAGTTTAGGTCGTGCATTTCACAGTTTTTCAAGGCTTTTGATTTTTATTAGCAAGAGTTTTATTTTTATTTCAAAATGATTTAGTAATCCCTTAAGAATTTCTTGAGTGAAAACAACATATTATAATTTCTACAAACACACATGTTCACTACTGCATGAGAAAATGTGGTAACTCTAATAAAAACTTACCTACATTCGTTTTATAGCATATTTCCCACCGTAACACCTATCATAAAGTTTTTCATTCTTATGTAATTTTGTAAGTCAATAGGCCGCACTCGTTTTCCTACTATATTTGTAAATACATGAGTAAATATGCCACAGAGACTTAACTTGATACGTACATTGCGATACCATACGAACACCTTAAATAAGGCCCTTATTAGAAAATGGTAGAGCGAGAGTGAACAGGCATCTTCTGGGCACGCTCGTTCCATGCATGGCAGGCATGATCAAAGTCAAGAGCAGGCCCATTTTGCAATAAAAAAAAACTATACGATTCCAATAAATAATAAAGGTACAGCTAATCACAAGAGTCACTTAATCATTGTGTCTATGCGTGACTGTACAGACAATTAACCGATGTGACGTGATCGTGATTAGGCAATCACGTCAATGTCGAGAGCATGTCATGTAAACAATTACTTTATCAAAATTAACTACAAGCTTAAAATGTACATATTAAATAATAACTGTCACTGTTTGGCACTTGCATGAAATGGTTATAATAAAACATCACACTTGTAATCCCCCAAGAATTTTGCATAATACGGGCACATTTCGCCACTTACGTTTGAGGTACAATTCAATAGAGGGCGAGTCTATTGCCATCAGCTGGACACTAAGCCAGACTCCGTGGCGGCTACTGATAAATTCCCTAAAGACCCAATAACACTGTTTTAAACACGGTAAATTGATGAAGTGAGTCAATCTGATCTAAAACACGGCAGGACTTTCCTTAGCAGGTATCTAAGTGTGAAGCTAGGTCTCTGACAACTGTCTACTCTTTTACACCTACTAACCTTCACGGTATCGATGTTATGACGCCTAGCCGAGTGCACACTGTGTCGTTGCGTGTTACAAGAGTGTATGAATGGAAGTCGGCCGCTTGCGCAGATTTTCCCACGGTGACTTTATAAACAGAAGGAAATACTAATGTTTTACCTACAATGTTTGGGTGGTTGCTGGCATTGTAAAAACAAAACACTGCAAAGTTTTCTACGAGAGGAATTACTCGTAGGTGTCTTTACAGTGCTAAATTCTAGTGGTTTTCAAAACGCGGGCAATGCGAGAAAGTATTGTGGGGTTCTATTTACTAGGATCGATTTTTATCATTATTATTTTAAACTATTTATTTGTCACATTACAAGAAGAAGAGTATGGACTAAGAAAATATGCTGCGCCGACCCGTAATGAATTCAACATAATTCTCTTGCCCTTATCCCAATTCATTTGGGGTCTTTCTTTCTTTCTTTTCTTTTTTTCGGCGGTCGGCGCAGCATGTCATTGTCTTCTACGTGTTCCATACTTCTCTGTTTCATTTCATTCTTAACACAGTCACTAATTGGGATAATAATATGGGCGAGAGAATGATAGTAATGTTATGTATTGTAATGTATTTTTTTCATTAGGTACTTCTAAGACAAATGAAAACAGATGATGCAGCTTATAAAAAGGAACTATTGGTCATTTTCATTGTCATATTATGTGACTACATCCGAGGGTCGTCTTTCGAGCGGAAACCAGAATATATAGGGTGTAAATTTACCCATCACACAGCCGTCAACCAAGCATTCTGTACATCAAACTAAGTCTACGGAAAAAAGTTTGCTGGGAAACGACTTTTTATTTCTGGGTCAAAAATCACATTTCATGGTAAAACTCAATGTAGCAGTCTCAAAACATTGTGCTAGTGGATGCTTTGAATAGTAAACGGGTCATGTAGGTAATTTAAGTAAAGTTATAACCTGAAAAACTAGTATTTACAAAAACAGCTGTGAAAAATTTGGAACTTTGTATCCCAATACCTCCGTAACTAGCGGGTTCCAAGGTATGGTCTAGAACAAAAAAACGATCGCAGTGGTGGGGAGAACCAGTCTCCTACGTTTGCTTTAAGGGTACTTTTACACCCTATATTCCAAAACCCTACGAGGTTTAATAACTCTTCCAAATCAGATATAACTGTACCAAAGAACCACTTGATAGTGATTCTCTTTACGCAATATGTAGATTATTTTCCTAAGCTTAAGTAATGCAATCCCTAGCCACGTCCGGTGGGACCGTATTAGGCGTAGCGCACAACGGAATCATCGCACACGAAACCACAAAAGTTTAAAGGTGACTACAGAATGTAACTTTACTGTACTTTGTTTTGGGGATCAGAATGTTGAGGTGGATTTGTGATGTACGAGTACCTAACAAGAATAGATAACGTAAGGAACGAGTTTATTAGAGGAAGTTTAAAAGTTGCGCCAGTTACAAAAAAGTTTAAGGGAATCGACTGTTTTGGTATAGACATGACTGTGATGAGACTCATTACATACCAAGTTTCCTTCAACCCTCGGAAAGCACGTTATGCTGTTGGTCCCCACTGTCATATAAATAGATCTTTGGTAATCGTTACAGGTTGTCAGTGACCTGTAAATCTGACAACCAGTCTTACCAAAAGGTATCGTATTACCCAGTAATAACTGGGTTGTGGAGGTCAGTAGGCAGTCGCTCCATGTAAAATACTGGTATTCAGCTGCATCCGGTTAGACTGGAAGCCGACCTCACCATAGTTGGGAAAAGACTGGGCAGATGATGATTTAAAATCTATTTGTCGTTGTAAGTAAATGTTTTCAATGTGCATTTTCCTTTAGAAATCCGCTATCTTCCCCGTTGCGCACAGGCATCTCGTCTTGCAAGTTGAGGTTGCTGCGTATCGTAAGCTCGCATTATCTAATTATTATGATGTACTACAGAGTTCACTAACGGTCTACACTTTTCACCCTTATGGCCTAAGTTATAAGGTTGAAAAGTAGTTGACCGTCACGTTCTGTCTCGAGATATTTTCGCGTGTCTTTATTAAGCAATTTTGGTTACCTCTCCGGTTTATAATTGTTCAGTGGTAAAATTCTCATCTAAGATTTGATGAAATATTAGAAACGAAGAAATATAAGCACATATAACTCTTGATAAAGCCAATTATGTCTAGTGGTCGCGGTTTATTGGGTTTTCCATCAGAAATTACCTAATTTCGTGTTCGGTTGCTTCGGCAATAGGGTCTACTTATAACATGGGACTTATCTAAATGTAATGGGACAAAATTTTTTGTGAACGTACTATCATGGTAGGTTAAGATACCTCGATAGATCTGTGTAACCTTTCAGGGAATACAGGCGTGATGTTATGTTATAAATAAAGAAAATTTCCAAGCCAAAACCAGGCCCATAGCAGACAGCTACTTAGGTAAGAGTTTCTTAGAACATTGGATTTCACAAAATAGATCATAAAGCAATAAACACAATCTTAATAGTTCGAGGAAATCATAATAGATTTAATTATGAATAGGATAACAGCTGTTTCCCTTTGTAATATCTCGAATAAAACATAAAGCACTAAGGTTTATTGTTTTATTCCAATCAGTTACTTAAATAAGACGTTTTTAAAAATAATGACATTTAATTAATCAATATTCCTTTGTACAAATTGATACCATCAATATCCGCTTGAGGTCACCTGAAAAGTTTTTTCCTTTCAAAAATATAAAGGGTCATGCCCAAATCTATTGCTTTAACTTTCGGTTAGGAATGAGAAGAATCGATATTGTTATTGTAAAAATGTATCAAGTATTTTGTATTCATCGAACATGGGTCATGCATCTTCGCGACTAGCTTACCTTCAATACTACGAATGACTGCGCTTATTTTATCACGTGATTAGTGCCTAAATTGGTGTTAGAGGTGGATATGCATATGACTACTGCGCTAATATCCAAGCTTTCAAATAACGCCTAAGTGTCGGATTTCTCCTTACATATAAGATGTCGTGCGTAAACAATGAGCAACCTAATTAAGCCAGTCGGTTACTAGCTATGCACTAGAATTTACGCATAAAGCAACCAGTCATTACATATTTATCGGCAATAGCGTTTTATAAAGGTACATTAGAAACCTATGCAAGCTTATTAAGAAGTATTGTATCTCTAGATGATCGAAAAGTAACTGGGTGTCGATAGGTTTATGTTACGCACTTTCTTCTGTATGGAGATGTGTTTAATTTATATTTAAGTCGTAAATTCATGGGGTAAGTATAATGGAAACTGTAAAATCGATAAATGATTTAATAAACAGATTTCTACTTCGTCGAACTTTATTTACATAAAAATTTATTCATATAGATTAGTTAGTTTAAAATGGTTGCTATTTTATATCTTTTGAAAAATACAGAAAACTCGCAGCAAGTGCAAATATCATCTGCAAAATGTTTTCAATAGGCTCGGAGAAAACTGACTCTAAGGTACAGTACGCGGCTGCTAAGAAGGAAGATAATATGTTATACAAAGCTGTTAAAAAAATGTTACAGATACAAAATACCTTAACTGGTCATTCTCCTTTCTAAGCTGTGACCATAATTATTCTTGTAAGCAAAAAGTTACGAAATACTAGTTAATCTTCGAAGAAATAGGTTTGTATGTCAATATATCTGAAGGTAGACTTGTCTTGTACAAATACAGAATGTGCGAAATCAAACAAAAGATCAATAATTATGCATGACATGTGTGTCGATCGCATCTTAAAACAATAAGTCGAGAACGTAGGCGAGGATATATCGAAATAGAAAAATATTTTACTTAATCTAATTAACACTATTTTAAAGATATTCCTTATTTAGGTATCATTAATACTTAGTAAATGGCAACAGATTTAGGTGTTTAAGGAGTTGACGCTTTTGTAACTCTTGAACCATTTTTGCATAAAATGTGTAGATTGCATTTATAACAAATTAACTAGTTTGACCTATTGATTATCTCACCAGAGCTTACTGGTTAAACTAATTTAAAAAAAGAAAGAAAGATAGAAAAGCAGTTTTACTTTAAAATCAGTATGAATAATAAATAAGGTGTATCATAATATAAGTAAGATGAAGTGTGAACGTTTAGCTTCATTTCTTGCCCTCACCGAAATATGATTAAAAATAATAATGCAGTCAACTGCGAGGTAAACAATGAAGCAAAAACTAATTAAAAGCTTAATGGTTTACATACAAATATTCCTAATAGAACTAATTTATTTCGAATTTATGTAAAAAATCACACAAATACAGGCATGCAGCCACATAAAAGTTATCTTTGACATAAAATTTTATTAACGACCCATACAGTCTAGTCACATTTTTGTTTGACTTACTCATAATTATTTTGAGAACTAAATAGCAAAAGCTGAGTAATTAATATTGGAATTTATAGGTCGACACGTGTAGAAAGGCATTTGAAGGCAGTGAAAACAATAATTGACAAGAAAATGTCATATTGGAAATTAACTTGTGGTGAATGCTAAACTGAGAATATTTTTGGTGGTAAATGAGTGGAGAATAAATGTTTGGTGTTTTTGATATTAAAACACTAAGTCCTTAAAATAGATGTGCAAAGAGAAATAGATCCATGGCTTAATGGTCGTAAACCTATTGCTGAGTGTGAGTCCTTGGATTCGATTGCCAGGTTAGCATGTAAAGTGATATACACAGTGTAATAGTGTTTTTCTTACAAAAAAATATCAGGAGCAACTAGGAGTATGAATTTGTTCCCCGTTGATGGCAAAAACCTCAACCTATAGTTCATGGAACTGACACATAGGTATCATGATGGGTATACCTCTGCCTAACTGTTTGGGGAACATAAACGTGATGTTATGGCAAAAATTACACATAATTTCGTAATATAAGAATATACCCGAGAAAAACCCTGATTAGTTTGACATGTCTTTAAAAACTCGCAATGTGTGACTAAAGAATTCACGATCAATTAACAATAGGGTATAGTATCGCAAACAATACAATTTACCGCGTAATGAAGTGAAGTACTTGTTACAAAAACAGAAGAATGTCTGTCCGTTTGAGTAAGTCAGCTTAGGGAGTGTTCACATTTTCAATATATTGTTACGTCGGTCATCTAGAATCTTCAAGAAACCTCGCTTATAATTGTGTAGTGTCTAAAACACTCCAGTACATTCTGTAGGTATAATTCCATTATGTTTACAAGGTCAGCACGGCGGGCGTCGGCGACATAATTGCCATTGTAATTTCGACCGTATGCCGAGTGCGTAACGTAACTTCTTCCTTGTTGGTTCTTTTATCTTTAAGTTTATTTTTTAGTTATTTTTCTTTGTGAATATTGTATTCATTTTTAGTTAATAATAGGGAATTTTCTCGAACTTCTTTTGTGTGTTTGAGTATAAAACGACCAACAGAGGTCGGAGCAGGCAGTCTACTTTTAAAGCGAGACAACGGAAGGTTCGAAGA
The DNA here is from genome assembly GCA_949774965.1 of Diarsia brunnea. Taxonomy (NCBI): domain Eukaryota; kingdom Metazoa; phylum Arthropoda; class Insecta; order Lepidoptera; family Noctuidae; genus Diarsia; species Diarsia brunnea. Next base: position 10,547,866 of record OX459003.1, on the reverse strand, counting down.
GTTATCTAGTGCGATAAAGTGTTCAGTTGTGTTGAAGTGATTGTGTATTTAGTGTTTTGGAGTAATAAAGTTATTTCGTGTGTTTAATTGATAGTGTTTTTATTTATCCCATACCCAGCTCGTAACAATATCTATTGAAAATGTATATGCTAATGTAAAAACCTCCTTAGAGTACAGACGCCAGTACATGATAGCTACAATCTGTAAAACTTTAAAACATCTTCAGCTTTATCTTTGTTACATTGAATTTATAATATGTAAGTAATTATTTACCAGGCTAGGTATTTTTTTTAGGCTATTTGGAGCAACGATCTTCGCAAGATGGGTGGTGAGAGCAGCCGGAAAAAAGTAGCCCAAAATCAACTTGAATAACGTAGGATTTGTCCAACAGGGGACTGATGTAGGCAGATTATGAATTAGTGCCCCTAACCATCACCATTAAAGTAAATATTTCTTCATAATTTTTTTAATAATAGCGGTCGTTAAGGTTACAGAATCAGACGGAATTCCACCAAATGTCAAGTCAGCTGTATATACTATTCATGCAATTTATCGCCAATAGTACTACACAGGTGTGTGCAAGTTTATTAAAAACTGGCAAATCGTAATTGGATGCAGAACTGGTTATTTTTGCTGTAACCATACGACTAGCAAACCAGTCCAGTGATTCTGCCAATGTTGTGATAAAATCCTTGAATTTACGATACGTTTATTTTTTGTATTATTTTGATATGACCCCAAACAGGTCATATCAAACACTCGAAAAAAGGAAAAAAACTACTATGTTAAGCATCTTTAAGTTTTATTTTAAACTAGCTGATGCCCGCGGCCTCACCCCCGGCTTCGCCCGCGTTGATGTCGGTCAAATAATACCTATACTAAAACCATTCTCAAGATCCACTCTATCCATTGGTGAAAACAGCATGAAAATCGCTGCAGTAGTTTTTAAGTTTACCGCAAACAGACAGACCGACAGACGTGGCGGAGGACTTTGTTTTATGATACGAGTATGTAGTGATAGCACACACAGCGACACACCAAGCTAAAAAAAATCAGTATAACATAGACTCGCTTTGCCTATCTTTCAGGCTGGGACCAACCGTATCTATTCACAAATGTTTAATGAAATCGGTTGGGTGGTATTGGATATTATCGTGTACGAACGTAGTGAGACGTTATTTTTATAATATATTAAGATTAATGTTCAACTGATGCTAACTAAATCTTGATTTTCCACCACTCATGCACTCATCTTTCTTAAGTTGAGGCTTTCCGGTCATCAATCCTTTTACAATAAAGTCGGTACTCACCCCAAATAAGAATATAACACATTGCGGGGATTCTATTCCGCTTTCCTTTCATTCCTTTTATCGAACCAAGAGCGAAAGAAACACCGTTTATAATGACTTTAATGACAACTAAATATCTTATACATATACGCTCGGAATTTTACTCAAATCGGTAAGAGAAAACGAGTAAGCGTTGTACACCGTTTTTATGCAATTACAGACGGTTGAAGACGAAACACGCTTGCCTAGATTTCTATCGATTGACATGTCTGAGTTGTATAGCTAAGCAGGCGGCCTACTAATTTTAATGAACTCATAAAAACTTGAAGCTAGCCTGATAAACAAGATTTGCTTGTTATAGTATGCAGTTTAACACATTATAATTTTCTTTACACTTCTTCAATTAAGATGGCGCTGGAAAACGATTCTTGTCGCGCGTGAAGACGCGCCTCTGAGCGGGTTATTAAGCACACTTTTTTTAGAAATTCTTTGGAATTACTATGATCGATCGCTGGTTTCATAAATATGTAAGATCTATATTTCAAGAATTTTTACGGTAAGTGTGTTTGTCGACGTTTTTCTTTGTGATGACGTTTTACTGAATATTCATTATTTTGTAGGATGATATTAAGACAAAGAATTTTTCAGTCGGCCTTTCAGCCTTTTGTTAACGTCATAATATGTATTTTTCCTGTGAGCAACATTTCTTTGTTGTCTTCATTGTCATACAAACATTATTTATACGAGTCCTCGCAACATCAATTTTGTGCCACGGACAAAATTAAAATAATTTAAGTATTTCTAAAGATTGCCTGCAGCTCTGAACTGAGTTTTAGTTACTATGTTGTTGCATATAAAGCTACTACTATTCCACTACTGTCTTTTTTTTTTAATCCAACAGAAGGTCATCAAAATCCGGCGGCGGCGACCTCTCGCGTCCGACCCTGGTGCAAGCCATGGTCCGGGGCGAGGAGGAATGGGACGCCGTCGCCTCCTTCTGCGAAGCAGTTATACTAGTATAGGAGGTGGCGGAACGTGAGAGGGAGAGAACCTCTCGTCCCAGCCGCCGCGGGAGGACTCCGGGCGTCGGGGGGCCACGTGATGGCTTCCGGCCACCGTAGACCCGCGTCTACGGTGGCTGGAAGCCATCACGTGGCCCCTAGCTCGCCGTCCGTCCGTCTTATGACTACGACTGGCCGTGTCGACGGCGCGTTTGTGTTCCACGCGCGCCTCGAAGAAATGTCAGCAACATGGAAGGGGCCCGCAAGGGCCGACGCCCGTCGGGGCTGCGGGTTGTTCGCAAGAGATACCGCGACCTCGACATGAAGGACTAAGAAGGAACATGGGTGGTTTTTAGTCAGTAGAAGTCTGACACTCCCTTTCGCTCTGCCCAAGAGCGGGACGGGTTATTTGATGATTTTCCACCCGACAAAAAAAAAAAGAAAAAAAAAGGTCATCAAAATCAACATAATGATGCTGCCAAGCGGTCATCCCCTAACTGACATAACACTTAGTTACACTATTATAGAAACTCTGCACCAATCATAATCAATACCTTCTCAGGAAAAGTGAAAGGTTTCACTTTCTTCCTTCCCTAACACTATGACATTGGCTCGTACACAAGCCTTGCTATCCAACTATATCAGCTTAAATGCGGGTCATTAACACAAATGACGGCGTGGAGCAACGCAATAGTTACTATTGCTCCACACAACTTACGAACGCAGGTATAGTAAGCATCGTTAGACATTGAACACCGAGGCGAATCGATTGTAGAATTTATTTATTTTTCTTTTTTTATAGCATTGAATGTATCCAGCCAGTGTCAGTTTTTTTTTTTGTTCAATCGGCTCAGGCTAATTGACTTTAGTTTACAGTTTGTTTATTTTTGTAGAACTATGAGTTTGTTCGAAATTTAAATGTTCAAATGTGTGTCATATTAACTCATATTGAGCTGTTTGGGTAGTAAGTTGACAGTTGAGACAATTAGCTATCAGTACGATACAAATAGTGGCCGACTTAGGTGCACGTGCACTTGATTTCGTCTGGTTTCTAGTGGCTTCAACTTTGTTGTACTTTAACTAAGTACTTTATGAATTACTCAAGTAAAAGTGCTGTTTCTATAAATATTTTACTAATAACTTTTTCCTAGTTCGTGTGATTTGGGAAAAACTTCATGAATGTGTTCTATTTAGAAGGTTCCCACACTTTGCGAAATCCAATAAAACTCCATACTTGTTAAATTGTAAGCTTTCCTCTAAATGTCAATGAAATTCTACACAGTTACCTACAAATCTGACGAATAAAAATCAATGCCATCTGATGTAATATTTACTTCCTACTTTACTTTACTAAAATTATTCGAAATGCCTTTCTACTCGGGTCAGGTCGTTTACGTAATTTTATTTTATCACGCAGATATAATTGAGTTATCAATGCATAACGAATTCATTAATGAATACTACACAAATTTTTAGATATGAAGTTTTAGACGTTAGATGTTATAGAATAGCAAAATTGTATTATGAACTTGTTAAAGGACTTACTAAACCATCACATACTTCCCATCTAACCGGACGAAACTGAATACCAGTATTTAACATGTAGCGACTGCCTATCTGACCTCCACAACCCTTGGTAAGACAGGTTGTCAGACTTGCGGGACTGTCTACCTGTAACGACTAACAAAGATCTACTAATCACTGCTGGGACAAACGACTAACCGTGCTTTCCGAAGCACGAAGGATACTCTGTGTGTAAAGGGTGGTCACTCACACACAGGCCAACATAGGCAAGCGCGGCTTAACCTAAGATCGACCTCGGCGGCCTTTTATTATTTTGCCCCGAGCTCCTGAGCTACAAAATAATTCATCAATAATACATCAATTTTGTATACATTTTGCATCTCGTGACCTGTGTTTGACACCTCCTTTAGTCTTTTCTGCTACCTGATATCTACTAGCAAACAATTGATTTTTTCTTTCCAAATATCTTTTCAAGGACATACAAATTCATTGTATAGGTGACATTTTAATAAAATGTATGTTGATACGCAAGAGTTATTCTAAAATATGTGTGTGTGTGTGTGTGTGTGTGTGTGTGTGTGTGCGTAAGCGATAAGACCGCCCATTGTGTCACCCCTTGCAAAATGTTTTTACTATTGTATTTTTTGTAATTTTTATGGTGTACATAATAAAGAGTATTCTATCTTCTATCTATCTATCTATGTAGTCTGACGCCATGTTTCATATTTAGTTATCTACATAACCAGTTCAATAAGAATTACAAACAAAGCATAACCTATCCGTTTCTAAAAGTATAAATATTGATTCTTACTTAAATTTCCTCATTTTAAGAATAAATAGCTGGATCTCGATTGAAGGCCCCTTCCATGTTGCTGACATCTCTTTGAGGCGCGCGTGGAACACGAACGCGCCGTCGACACGGCCTGTCGTCGTCATAAGACGGACGGACGGCGAGCTTACCCATCACTCACCGTCCACAGGCCCGCGTCTACGGTGGCCGAAAGCCATCACGTGGCCCCCGACGCCCGGAGCGCCTCCCGCGGTGGCACTCAAGGCACCCTCAGGATAGTTCGGTTAAGCAGACGACAATCTTCTAGGTTGAACTGCGAAATGCCATTCCCAAAAAAACACATTACCTCTACCATTTGCCACAACTCTCCCAGAAATTTACATAGAGCGGTGTTTGGATTGCTACCCAACCGCAATCCAATCAGTGTTGGTCATTTTAAATATTGCCATAATATCATCTTTCCTTAGAGGAAAACTGCTTGATTGCAAAACACGATATGAGAAGACGGAACGTTAAACTGTCTTCAGAAAGTCAATAATTTGCAGTAATAGGGATGTTTACTGACTAAAAAAAATATGATTCTAATTAGTCCGTCTGCTAGATTATCGAAAAATATTGGATACGTATTTTTTGTTTTATCAAATCAATAAAAATTGACGAAGATATAACGCGTCAAAGATTTGAGTGGGGGGTTGTGACGTCACTTACCGGTAAAAAATGTCATACTAATGTCTTAGAATATGACGTCACACGAGTTTTCAAAGCACTGTATCGTCTTCATTGTTTGTTTAAGTGAAAAAAAATAATACGTATCTAATAATTTTTGGAAATCTATCTGAGGTTTTTTTTGTTAACTACCCTATTATGAGTTAACATGGGATTTATTTTATTTTGAAAAAGATTTGATGCACAGGTTTGATGCTGACTGAATTCAAACTAACGACATCACCTGCGTAGAAGTCAGAAATTACTGTATGGCGACCTAGGTCATGGTCTATGCCGGTGTCAAATTCATTCAGCCATTAAGTAGCAGGCTGAGTTGCTTAGAATATCATAAAATTAGTATCAAGTGCGAATATAAATATAAATTGCATGTTTAATTTTATACATACAAAATGCAAAGTCCTGACCGACTGATATATCAACGCACAGCAAATATCACTGGTTCTAGAGACATGAATTTAATATGAACAAAGCTGGCTAGCATATCCCTCATAGGTTTTTTCTACGAATCCTCAAGGGGCTGGACAGAGGCGTACCTTTTAGTACTCCCACATTTCAGCGTTTCAAGTCCCATGCATAGGGGGTGAACCTATCGCCAATTCGCCATCTACTGGGCACAAATCTTGACTCCGTGCCACATACATACATACATAAACTCACGCGAATTTCCCATAGGTATAGGCAGAAACCACAGAACGCCACTTACTACGATCCTTACATACTCCTTTTGCCTCGTCCACATTCATACATCTGGTCATACACGCACGCCGGTTGCGAGTACTACGCACCTGTCCTTTCTAAAGAACGGCACCAATAAGATCAGTGTATGTCTTTCTAGGGCGTCCCCTCCCGGCGTTACCACTCATATCTGCCTCATAAATACCTTTTGTTTATCGACTTTCATTCATCCTCTCCACATGACCGAACCACCTTAGCATACTCTTTTCAATTTTTGCCACCTAATAAAAAATTACACTAGACCAGCGATTAATATCATTTCAATTACAAAACCACATATTATCGTGTCCAGTGAATGTTTTTGTTATAAATGTTATCATTATGATCGTCTACTCTAAAAATAAAGCCAATTATGGAAGCATAAATGTTGCACACCAGTGCAACGAACGATACACACACTACTAATTTAAATCCGGTTTCATTATTTTAAATTTTAAACTTCAATCTTACAGTTTTTCGTGTGCGTAAAAAATATAGTCTCATGCTAAAACTTGAACCTCAAGTTGAAATTAACAAACATGAATGTATGAAACACTAAAGACTGCTTCAAATACAATTTTTTTTTTTAAATAAACATGTAAATTACAAAACCTACCAAAGAAAACTCCAAGCTACTTATAAATTTAGATAAAAATGATGACTGACTGGCAAACTTATTAAGGAAAATGTTTCCAATCCTAACTGGTTTTTTATTGTTTCTAATTTAAGTCGTATAGTGCTGTTATACGACTTAAAAATAGTTCGTTTATATTCTTGAGTGCATCGTTTAAAATAGATGAAACATAGCTGTTATAAAATATTGCTAATATTATGGTTACAATAGCTGTATAATCACATCAATCACTGATGCGATATCTTCCAGAGAACTTTTGGATGAACAAAATGAACATAAAATAATAAGGTAAGTGGTGTATTGCTTCTTCTTCGTCTTGGATTGGTTTTGAACAGAACTCTGCCATCTCGACGGCGTCGGAGGACCCTCAAATTTGTGGAATCACACAAAGAACAGGGCAGTTTCTGTTGAAGGTGTACTGCTAATAATATTACACAAAAATTAAGGTCAATAATTTAATCCTTAAAACTTCTTAAAATAATAAAGAATGTGTATGTTGCTGCTGACTTAAAATATGATGTATTTTTAAAAGTCTCAAAGAATGACTGCGTTCTTTGAGACTTGTAAAAATACAGAATGAATTAATGAAGCAAGCGAAAGATTTCTTACTCAGTCATTAAATTTGTCAAAGCAAAAACATTTACTATTCATCTACTTATTCTAACATACTCATATAATATAACTAACCATACTTTTAACAATTATGAATAATTATAGTAACACAAGCCTATGTATAAGATTTATAAGCGTGTTTAATATACAACAACTTACAACTATTTCATGTTTTCTAAACATTGCTTGGAATCCTGCTTCGAATCGTAACAATATTAATGTAGATCGGTTATTACGAGCCGTCTTAGTTTCTTGTTGATTATCGCATATTTGCTAATGATCTTTTCTTGGAGAGTTTATAATGCAATTTGTTGTTCGTTAAACAGATATTTGCAAAAAGTGCTGTTTTTTTTTCAAGTTAAAGATTAATGCGCATTTTCTTAACTTTTGATATCGTGCATCAGAACGAATTAATTTCATTTCTCATCTTTTGTTATCTTGCTTTTCTGAAGAGTGTTTTTGTTTGCTATGAGAATTTTTCGTTTTTAAAAGAAATCACATAATACCTATATTCAGGGATGGACGCCTTTCAGCTAAAATGATAATGAAGCAAAAATTCCTAATAATAAATAAACACTCTAAATGTAATTGGTTATATTGCGTGATTATTACCCATTTGGTTATGCCACATTGGTTATAATCACACCGTTATGCTCTATCACCTAAAGCAGAAGATCACTGACCTCATTTACCATACTAATTCTTTTGCAAAATAATATGCTAATGCTTACTTAAGTGTGGGTCTTAATGTTTACACAATAACGATTGTTTTAGAATATATGGTAATCATAAAATTGTGGTATGAAGGTTGTATTTAAAATACAGTGCACACGATGCAAGGAGCATACTTGGATACTGTCTATAAATGTAACCATTTTATGCTTAACAACCAATGACATATATATTACTGCGTAAGGACTGGGCGGACCGCATGTTAAAATGACGCCTCGAACTTGATCCTAAAACGGTCTTTCCTAAGCCGAAGTGAACTAGTCCACGATCGGCTCTCTTCGGGTGCGGTCGTAAATTTTATTAAAAGCTTTATTTATGTTCTTCATACCTCTAAAAATACCACGCCGCTTATACAAGGTTACATTAACGAGCAGACTACACCGATTCTCTGTATCGCGAACGCGTCGAGCAAATGTTCGGACGACTGTATCTTTAGTTTTTATATCAATGTTAACAACCTGATTATACCACAGACTCAATAAATTAGATAATTGAGGGAAAATACCTTAATCGGTAGATACTTAAAGCCATTTATCGTTTTTTAAATGAATTTTCGGAACTATTAAGCACGCTAATCGTCAACACATTATAATTCGGTTCCGATCAACTTAAGTCAACGTCCTTTATCGGTTAATTAAGTGTAACAAAGTCATTAACAGCGAACGTATCACGTGGGCCAGCACCATGACCCACATAACATTTGTATAGCAATCTAACATTGGCCTTACAACTATCGGTTCAATAAACTTACTTGCAAGCAAGCATGCAAGCCCTTCAATTTAAAACCATGTGTACGTACAATGAAATCAATTTTGGAACTGAAAAACAAATTATGTTTTGAAATTCAATTAGAGAACGTCGTGTTCTAATGCAAAATAGAATTTAGATAATCGATTTTTAAATACAGCATTTTTTTAAATCATAACCAAACCTATTGACGAAACATATTTACGAATTTCGAAAGGAATAAATAAAAAAAACACTTTGGACATTAATTGTAATAAATGCATCCAAATTAGTTTTTAATCGATATTTATATGATATTTTGATTGATAAATCGCCATAAATTATAATTGAATATTTTTCCTTTTAGGTGCCAGTCACACTTCTAAACTTGCGATCTCAAAATTAGCACGTTTGAGGTGTCAAGGCGCAGCGATTAGCGTAATCACCGCATACTACACTGATAACTTTAACAAAAGAGGCCTTTGTCTAGAACTGGGACAGTCACTTAATTGTGGTTTCGGTTTTTTATGGTTAAGTGCGCGAAACACTTAGTTGGAAGTATTTTTCTAGGCAAATGTTTACTTTTAATAATTCCGGTGAAGTATCTTCCCTATCGGGGCTGTTCGAAAGAGATGCAGTGGCCTTGGACACAAAGGGCTAAGAAGAAACATGGGTGGTTTTTAGTCAGTAGAAGTCTGACACTGCCTACCGCTCTACCCAGAGCGGGAGGAGTCACTTAAAGATTTCCCACTCCACAAAAAAAAAGCATCTCACCCTAATGTTTCATAAATTAAGCGACTGGACCTCGAACACCCACAACTTAGTAACTTATATTATTAATTTATATTTCGGCCAGAGCAAAAAAAATCCCTCCAGATAAGGGTTCCTAGGCGGCTCAGACCTCAACTGCATTAGAGGCGTCTCCACACAGACAATATCCCACCTTCCATCTTGCACCGCATGCACCTGCTCACTTGAAGATCTATTTACTGCATCAGTGAGCGAGGTTCGCATGTCTAAGTTTTGGGCTGAATTTTTTTGCCATCGATACGCTAAGAAGTAACTAATTAAATTAAAAAAAAAAAAAAAAAAAATTGCACGGGGCAAGTGACACTCGCCAATGCACTAGTGTCTTGTTTACATGTGTCAAGCCACTGCGACACAATGACAAGACAGAAACTCAGCCTAGTGCTTAAAAGGTGCATTCGATCGAAGAAAACTGTTTTACTTTGGTTTAGAACCGTCTCGCTGCAGTACTCGATACATGAAATCTAGGCAGTGCCAAGACAGAACCGCATGGCCAGCCAAGTGGCCTATGCACTGTCACGCTACTGTTATTTTATTTGTAAACATAGCTATACCATTATTAAGATAGGTATTTTATTTGTTTCACAATTCTTCTTCTTAGAAGATTCTAACAAGTGATTATTTTTCACTGCTATCTGAAAACCCTGCCTATTAAAGAGAATAAGTAGATAGTACCATATTCACTGACGGTCGACCACTTATCAACCTTATTTCTTCCAGCATAAGGGTGATTAATAGTCGACCGTCAATGAATTCAGTAGTACACACGGCGACCCATCATGCTATACTTTTCCAGAATAACATGGGCTCGCGTTGTAAAGATTTCCAGTACAAAGAGAGATCCGCATAAGCTAGATGGACCGCAAAGCCATGCGCACCTAGTGAAATATTAGTAGCGAACGTGCGAAACACTGACAAAATGAAAATCTAAAGGATATTGACAGAACGAAACAAAAGGTTTGTTTAGAGAGTAGAATCTTATCGTTTGCAATGTTATTATCTCATACTTCCTTTTTCTATTAAAGTGTTGACAAAACCGGAAACCGAAGGAATACACGGCGTAAATGCATCCACAAATGTACTACAACTAGTGTAGAGATCTTTGAAGATGACAAATTAGTACTTTTTTTCATCTTAAATTTGACTATCCTGTAGCAACTAAAGACACAGAATGCATCCGAGGTAGAATTTACAACCGAGCCACAGGTGAGGTTATTATGGAGCCGAAAACTACAGTAACAAATGTCCACGTGTATCAAACGAAATAATATATAATATACTATACGGTCAATATATTTTCGAAGAAATAAAATAATGTAACGAGAAGTGTTTTATCATAATTAGGAAATTAAGATTTAATTTCCATTTTTCCACTTTTGTATTTTGCTAAGTGTTTGCATATTTTTGCTCATGAAGCCATGACTGTACCTTTTTTTTTTTTTGGCATGTGGGAAATCATCAAATAACCCCTCCCACTTTTGGGCAGGCAGTGTCAGACTTTTACTGACAAAAACCACCCATGTTCCTTCTTAGCCCTTCATGTCGAGGCCGCGGTATCTCTTGCGAACAACCCGCAGCCCCGACGGATGACTGTACCTTCATGTTATATCTTAAACAGATCTGCAAACTTTCTGAAGTCAGTATGTTTTCACTGACCTAAAATTTTCACAAATACTCTATAACGCGACAATTTAGTTCGCGGCACCGTAACGTAGCGGTGACGAGCGTGAACAGCCAATTATTACAATTTGTGGACGATCCGGTAAGTGGGTACCATCTGCGGCTCAGATTACCGGTTTCATGGGCGCTTAAGTTTGTTTAGTCAATTTATTTGCGAGGCGGAACTGATTTCTTTTGCTGAACGCATGAGGAGGACACTTGAAGCGTTCGAATGAACTGTATGTTTTGTGATGGGGTTTTATTTCCTCAGCTTTGTTTTTAACATACATTATTCAAGTTGGAAAGATCACTAGTAGAGTGGTCGCGCCTGCTGAGCATCAGTTCAATTTCCATATTGGGCAGAGTATTATTGGACTTAGACATTTCTCAGTATTAGCCACGAAGTCTACATTTGTACTGGCAATAGGTTCGTCCCTATTACATGGGACTTTATGATAGCTTGGCAAAATGTGAGTGTATTCTAGTACATCTCTACCTAATCCTTAGGGAATAACCAGCATGGTGTTGTTATTTTTATATTTGTCTCATAAAATCCGAATCTTTAAGCTATAGGACAAAGACAAAGCTACTACGCACGTTTCCAATTTTTAGATCCCACAAAACACAATTACATCAATTCGTAATTCCACAAACACAGCAGCCATCTTTATCTAATTACGTTCAATTTTTACAAACAATCAACAACACGGGCCCGCCTACATCCAATTAGCGTTAGCCAATTGCTTCATAAATTCATACGAAGTGCAAAGGTCAAGTACGATGAACTCACAATAATTCGTCAGCCCCAAGTGCTCCCACCGACGTGCGCGCATCGCCGCCGATCAGATCTAATCTACCGGCTGACATCCTAAACGTTTGCAAATTTCCACTTCCTGAATGAAATGCAAATTGGAGTACTTATGCTGGGGATGATTGCTATCTAATAAGGTTGGCTTCCGTGAGACTGGTTGGTGTTATGCTTATGATTATAGAGGGATAACTTCATCAGTTTGATTGGTTGATCAGCGATTTCTATGATAAGGGCAGTGTCAACGTAAACATAATAATAAGTTGACAACTGCTGTCATTCCTCAGGTGTTTGTTGACTCCTTGACGAACAGAACTGCGCCTCTGTCGCCACAATAATATAGCTACTAAAGATAACAGATGTAAAAAACATCCAATCACCGCCCTACCGCATTTTGTGCATTCAGACCACACCAACCACCTATTTATTTATTTTTAGGGTCCATCTAGCTGAGCTAAACTTTCCATATAAATCTAAAAAGGTAATTTCCTATTGTGATAATTAATCCTTAAAACAAACAATAGAGCTGTCTTTCGCCCCTGACAAAACATTAAACCACAACAACACTACAACGGCGGGAAAATCCCAAACACATTCCCACGTCTAAAATTTAAAACAAACCATCAACAATACAAATGCACTAGGAATCCTAATGCACCACCTGCCACGTTCTGCATGTGCCTTAAATTGTAATAAAGATATTCTGTTCTCCCTAGAAGGACACAAAACGTGGTCCCCACGTCTCTCTGGCATACTAATAAAATGCAAAGTATATTTGCTTTGATATCATCCAAGCACATTGGATAGATTTAGATCTGTTTTGCTTGAATACTAAGCAGTGTTATTATTTCTTACGATTATGGTTTAAGTTACTGCTTTCTAGTATTACTCTGTGTTGGGATAGGTTAAGTTTATTTGTTTACCTGTTTAGGGATTAATAGTTTTTGGTGCTTCAAAAGATTTGACTACGTCTCGTTACGTACGTCTATGGTTTTCATGCGTTACGGCTTTGGTTGCCTCTGATTTGCCTTCCTTTCTTCTGCTTTCGTTTATACACTTAGCTTTAATGGTAGTAAAAAGGATCCTGTGAGAAACGACTTGGGTCCACCAACCATTTTCCTTAATGAACTGAGACCTTTGTGTAACCTCTAGACGGATCTATCGGCGCTCACTGGTAGTATTTAAAATTCGGAGGTTATTCATAGGCACCGAATTAACAGGGTCAAGGCCAATACTTCTAGAAAATTTACAGACCTTCAATAGTCAATACATACAAGATAAAACATCCATCTATGTCTAATATCTATTTTTAAACTTCATAAAATTACACAATCGGCATTTATCGCCGCTTAGTTATGGGCAAGAAACAAGATATATTAACTAACACTAAAATGTCAAAGAGATCGACGACTCACTAAATAAATCCGGTCTTGCCAATAGGCTTGGCAGGTGGCGATTTACAAACTGCTTAAAAATGTAATCATGTTATTACAAAACACCATATATTATGGAAACATCAGATTGTGTTATAAATCTTGATTATGCTGATCTTAATATTAGCATTTGCCCAAAAATTTAATAAAACGACGTATTTTGTATTCGAAGTCTGAACGGGTGTAAATCTCACAAATTACGCCAGTAATGTAAAACTGAAACTACGAAAGAATTAAGGATCGTTGAAAAGAACAATCAGCTTTGTGACTACTCAGTCAGCGTAATGTAAACCAGAATTAAGATGGAAGCAGAAAAAACCCGTATTCTCGGCAGCGTAGTGTAACAACAACTAACAATAATGGTAACAAAAAGCTTCACAGCCAATTACTCCGACTCAACACTCGTGCGCCACTTACTACGTTTATGTAACAACTGATGGAAACTTCGTCGCACTTCGTAATTGACCGATCGACCCTCGGAAATCGACCATTTTGTAAAATGCATAATCGACGATGCCGATTACTCGGGCAGTCGGGTCTTATTCGCATTGTGAAGTGCGGAGGCCCAATTTATGTTTGTTGATTCGGTAGCCTGAGTTTTGGTCTTGATCTTTTTGTCAAACTGTAGACAGGTTTGTGAAGTTCTTCGGTACGGAACGGACTTGCACTTGCAAAGGATTATAATAAAATAAGTACTTTAAATTGTGTCGGTAGGTTTTCCTCCTCACTACAGGATCTACATACGCATCTTTACGACCCTATTTTATCAACTAATGTTTGTTGGTATTGCAAGACCCAGTGTAGGTCCTTGTGGGACTCCTGTAAAACTCTTTGTTTTGTTGGCCAAGCGTTAATTTTGTGTATAATTATGTATTTGTAGTGGTGACCTACCACAAAAAGGTCTGCCTGCTCTAAGAGTAGAATTTCTTGGATTCATTAAAAATGTGAATTATTTTTTTCGTCTCAAGCTTAACAATTATATCATAATTAAATATTTTCCTCAATTTAACTTTCGTACGTGTTAGCTCCTTTTTAAACGACTTCCCAATGAAAAATAAACTACTGAAGAAAAATCAGCTTCTGAAGTCGGTGACATTTGTTTGTTTAATTTCGTTTTTTGCCACCGACTTCAGAAGCTGATTTTTCTTCAGAAGTTTATTTTTCACTTTTTGGTGTTTTTGAAGTCGGTTTTATTTTTTGCCAAAAAGTTTTTTATTTTTCCATTTTTAGTTGTTCCCAAACAAATAATAGGTTTTATTTATCCCCAATAAATGGAACATTACATAATATCTTACTGTCCAAATCTGGGTGTACACATCTGCTTACCCCCTCAGATCATACAGGCGTGATGTTACGTCATGATGTTGTATAAACAATAAACATCCAAGCGATTGCAGCAATCACGACAGATTTGCCGTCTATTTTTGAAGAGTTCTATTGTATATCTCCGAAGATCAGGATCAGATCTTCACCAAATTTAAATGGGACCACCTTAGGAGTATACTCTTTCAAATAAAAAAAGAATTTTGAGAATCGGTTCACAAATGTAGGAGAAATCTGGTAACATACATAAAAAAAAATTTAAAAAAAAAATACATACACACGAACATAGAACCTCCTCCTTTTTTGAAGTCGGTTAAAAAGGAGGAGGTTCTCAATTCGATAGGTATGTTTTTTTTTTTTTTTTCTATGTATGTACACCGATTACGCCGAGATGTATGATCCGATTTACGTGATTCTTTTTTAGTTTGATGCGTTTTAGTTGCCATTTGGTCCCATAAAAATTTGACAGTGTTTGACCCAGTACTTTTCATTTTATGAACATTTTTTTGTATTTTATTAACATTTTTCGTTTGTGTGTGTCCGCTAGTAACTTCTTTTTGATGATTCTTTTTTTATTGTGAAGGAGATATTTCACGGGTGGTAGCATGATATAGAAACCGGGACCTGGTGATGGGATCCCAGAGAAATTGAGGGCAAACCTCAAATTTCATAGGCACGTACTATTTGTTTCGTGCTTTTTCTAACGCTATTCAAGTATTCGCATCTAGCAGTCATCACTTCATGTTGATAAGCTGATGATGGAAGGCACTACTCTTCAACGGTTAGGAGTTGAAAGCAATAATAAGGGAATCTTGAAGGTTAAGGGTTAGGTTTCTTGGTTGGACGTTGAATGCATAAATATTTGTATAGGACTACAACTAAAAATGACAAAATAAAAAAACAAAGAAGCAGATTTTTTACTTTTTGGTGTTTTTGAAGTCGGTTGTTTTTTTTGCAAAAAAGTTTTTTTATACAGCATTTGATGTGTCCGCAAAAGGCAAGGTGAAACATAAACATACTATTTACGAAATTGCCAAATCTATTAAGATACTAACGAAAATCATTATACAAAAGACTGGTTTTCTCAAGTTTATCAATAAAAGTGTCGATGATAACATGTTATTAATTTATACGTCATCAATAAGATTATATTACCTACACTAAGAAATTAAATTACTCATCAATTATGTAAAAAACATTGATCACATCCTGTTTAAATCTTAATGATTTCTTCAATTGAAATTCTATTGTGATTTGTACTCAATTAGCGTTAATAATTCATTTTTAATTACCAATACTGTTAGGAACAGAGTTTGTGACGGTAGATACAATTTGCCGTTTTCGTTATAACTATGTTTTCGACATTAAAATGGTCACCAAAACCTTAAGATCGTATCAATCGAGTTCAGAATAAGTCAAGGTCATACTATATTATGGCTAACGTAAATAGTGACTGCCTCGTTGGTTGAGTGGTAGCAAGCGCGACTGCTGAGCATGAGGTCTTGGGTTCGCTTCCCGGGTCGGGCAAAGTGTTTTTGGGTTTTTTAATCAGAAATCTCTCAGTAGCAGCGATGGGGTCTGCATTTGCCCGGTAGATGGCAATGGGCTTGCCCCCTATTACATGGAACTTAAAACATAGCTGGTGAAAAAAAAACATAATTACGGACGTTTCTCCAAAAAATCCGACTTTGTGTTACCATATCCTTCGCATCCTGATTATCCTTATTTGCGTGAACGATGTGAAAAGACTGGTTTTAATACCGGCAGGCCTCCAGGAATACTTATCTGCTAGAACACCGACAAAGCAGCTATACCGGACTAATACAGCTATTTCAATATTCACGTATTGAAAGTCGGTCTGCATCTGCTACACTCATTAACAGTTTCCGTAATTGCCACCAATTTAAGTATCCAAGAAGTGATTGCAATAAGTTCCTAATGGCCGTTTAACAAAGCTTCTATTCGAATCAAAGGTTTTTTTGCTTTAATTTGGATAATATGGCGCCTATTAGAGTTGTTTATGGTTCAGTGTATACAAGTGCTTTAATCGTTTATAGTATGATTTATCGTTGCCTGTTATTCGCACATAAATAAATATGATATATAACCACACATGATTATTGATTGCGTATTTTTAAATTCTTGAATTTTTTGTTTTTTTTTTTTTTTTTTTTTAATGCTTCAGGATAAGATTCAGATTTTAAAAGCGACGTATTACCGAGATCAGTGACGGTCGATTAACAACGCTTTCG
This sequence comes from Diarsia brunnea, assembly GCA_949774965.1. Lineage (NCBI taxonomy): Eukaryota > Metazoa > Arthropoda > Insecta > Lepidoptera > Noctuidae > Diarsia > Diarsia brunnea. Next base: position 10,530,836 of record OX459003.1, on the reverse strand, counting down.
ACCAACCGACTTAAGCAAGCCAGCCTTTATAAGAGTGAAAAATGGTAGACCGTCAGTGAACTCGGTAGTACAGTCAGCATCAGAAATAGATTAACACTACACACAGTTTCAAAGCAGTCGTTTAATAAAATATTTGTAGATGTTACTCGTTATTAACAAGTTATTAAAGAGTAAGGAATATTTTAAAGAATAATCATCTGAAACATTACAAATAATAACTGGAGTCCTGTACGTCAAATAATTAAAATTCCGAAATATTAAGCTACTTCTGCTGCTGACCGTACCTATTGAACAGTGAAATTAATCAATTAACAGTGAACAGTGAAGTAAATGTTTTGAACAGTGATTGGTAATGTTGTCAAAAAAATATCTTTCATCTCATTTCCATATCTACGTATTATTATTTACTGAACAACTGTGATTACAGTTCGCCGAGTTTATATTCGTATTCTTTTCTTATCAATCGTATCGATCACTACATACTCAGGTACATTTTTTACATCACAATCACGTGCTCAAACACGCATCTGAACGTCACTGATGCATATTTTTTGCAGGACCGGCATTAAAATACATTTAAGTTTTAAAACCATTCACCTTTTAGCGCTGAGTGAATATTTTAAAAGGTTCTTCTTAGTCCATTACTCACTTTGCAAGGTCATCAGCATTTCTAGCGTGTAAAAACAGAAAACACAGTATTAACATATTGTGGAATCTATACAAAAATATGGTAAAGATAGGTCTACATTACGATCACAAATATAAGGCTTGGCATATAATTGTTAGAAAGTTTGTAGACTATAATACAATCATCATCATCATCATAAGCCTAAGAACCGTTCACTTTTGGAGGTGGTCCTCCCCAGTACAGATAGCCGAGTCCAACGGCTTCTGCACGTGCTTTCCGCCGTACCACGGGGTTTTGGAGTCTCGAATACGTAGGCGTAGGTAACACAATGATCACCCATCCTCTGACGGACCTCATCAAGCTTTTATTTAGCCACAAGCCGGTATTGTAAACCTAGGGAAGGTTTACAATACCAAAGTTTGTAAATTATTAAAATGTATCTACTTGGTAGTTATTTTTCTGCAACATAGTAATTAAGACCAGAGTGGAAATTGGTTTGACTTTTTACTTATGCTCGCAATAACTAATTAAATCGCAACAACATTAAACCTGGTTATCTGATCTTAGATTATTTCGATTTCAATTTATGGTTATAGCTATTTAAGGCTTGTATTCACGCCAATGACCTTGTGCATAGCTAACTACCCCTCTCAGTTGTAGACACGGACTTTAAACGGACGCATTTTTCATTTATTATAATTAAAATAATATATTTTTTTTTTAAAGTAACAAAACTAAATTATTTTCCTTTGTATTTCCAAGCAGTAGATATTTTTTTTATATTATTTTGTTAAAAAATGAAGGAGTAAAATGGTTCCATTCAACGATTTGGAGGTGATTTTGTGGATTTTTTTCTTATTATGTGATACTGATAGAAAAATTATGGCTAAACCAAATTACGTGTCATATCATGTAGATTACTAACAATTTATCTCAGATGTAATTTCTTTGTATGTGCCGGTGAAAAACTGCTTCATCTGCACGTTGTTTTTAAGCTTTTTCGCGAGAGCAGCCTTAACTATTTGTTTCCAAGATTTTGTCGCTTGGAAAATTATAAGAAAAAAAATGAAAATTTAATATCATACAGCTGTTTAAAAGTCCGCGTAATTAAAAAAAACAATTTCAAAAAGTCATTTTTTATCATGAAAATGAGTTTTCAGATACTTGCATTCTCAGTTACGGAATATTTTTAAAAGGTGGGAAGGGAGGCCTCTGCAGTTAGCCTCAATGGGCTTGTAATAAAATAATATAACATTAATAATATCTTTTTTTAAAGTATACTAAACGACGGCTGACTACATCATTGAGGACATACCAAAGTGTCCGTCTTTTTCTTTTTTCCTGATTTTTATGCACATCACCTTCTATTTTATTTAACTGTGTCATTGTCTAAACCACGCTTAACAAACCGTTTTATCAAGAACTAAGATCTAAACGATACCTATGTTTTGAATATTTAGCCAGGTTAGCCAAGGTCACGTTACTTAACTCTAGATTTCCAAACATGATACTTCTAACAGTAATATTTTAGTAACAAGTATTAACGATTTTATACGCGAAGAATGTGAAATGATAATTTATATTTGTCAATCACTGTGACTGATCGGATTTAGGGAACAATAATAATGTTTTTGGATTGTTTAGATATTGTTGTAAGATGTGCATATAAATAAATCGAATATTAATATATAATTTATCATAATTTCCATCTGAATGGTTTTAATAATTTTTACAGTGCTTCATCATCTGCCTAGCCTTTTCCCAACTATGTTGGGTTCGGCTTCCAGTCTAACCGGATGCAGCTAAATACCAGTATTTTACATGCAGTGACTAGTGTCAGTGCCTATCTGACCTCCACAACCCAGTTATACTGGGTAACACGATACCCTCTGGTAAGACTGGTTGTCAGACTTTCAGGTCAGTGACTACCTGTAACGACTGCCAAAGATCTATATATGGCAGCCGGGACCAACAGCTTAACGTGCTTTTCCAAGGCATGGAGGAACTCGGTATGTAACGGGCGGTCACCCATCTACAGACCAACCTAGGCAAGCGCAGCTTAACCTAAAGATCGACCCGGGTGGCAGTTATTATTAAACCACGAGCTTATACCGTGGTATTCGATGATTAGATTTTTCAATGATCGTACATTCAATTCGTATTTCAAGAGCAGAAACATTTTACTTTCTCCGGGCAAATTTCTCACCTTCATCATCATTTCAGCCCGAAATCACCCACTGTTGAGTATTGGCCTTTTTTTTTCGGGTGTAAAATCATCAAATAACCCCTCCCGCTCTTGGGCAGAGCGAGTGTCAGACTTCTACTGACTAAAAACCACCCATGTTCCTTCTTAGCCCTTCATGTCGAGGCCGCGGTATCTCTTGCGAAAAACGCGCAGCCCCGACAGGCGTCGGCCCTTGCGGGCCCCATCCATGTTGCTGACATCTCTTTGAGGCGCGCGTGGAACACGAACGCGCCGTCGATACGGCCTGTCGTCGTCATAAGACGGACGGACGGCGAGCTAGCCCATCACTCACCGGCCACAGGATCACGTGGCGTCTCCGACGCTCGGAGCGCCTTTCGCGGCGTTGGGTATTGGCCTCCCCTTTCTTTTGAGTATAGTCGGTACGAGTAGTTCATTCATATCAGACCATCACTTGGTCATGTGCTTAATCCCCTCTGTATATAACATGGCCAATTGGTTAGAAATCTCCCCTATACCGAGGGATCGCCATAATCATCTCTATTAACCGACAAGGGCAATGTTAATATCTGTTGCGAATGAGTCTGTATAGCCAACAGGTAGTTCCCAATTTAGTCATTTGCAACGTGTCGCTTCCTAGGGCAGTGGCAGTTACATAGGCGTCAACTGATTGGCCTGTCGAATCAATTGAGTGTCTATAGTCACCAGTAAAATTTGCATTTGCTCTGCAACGATTTGAATTAGTTCCAAGTTGTAGATTTAACTTTCTAATCTTGTCTTCAAGAGTTCGCCAATACACAATCAATTTCTTTATGAGTAATGATAAGTCATGTTGGTTATAATGAGAGTCAGGATTAAGTATGTTTTTTTTATCTACACTTTGCAGACTAAAACCAACCTAACAATGAAATCGACATAGATCTATTACTCGCTACAAATAAACTCAAGGCGTTATCTGCAAAAGAGACAACAGACTGAAATATAAATTCTTCAACAAGAAAGTCGTGAGATAATGAAAACAATACTGGTCAAGCAAGACAATAATGTACAACTCCATCGCTTTTGCTTTTCACGGTTATCTTACCCCTATTTTCTCATTGAAACCCAAAATGAAGTTCTAACAAACTCGTATACTTCGCGTTTCCTTCCACTCTCTAAGAGTAAAAGGTATCTTAGATAATATCCTGGGCTTGCATCCGGGTAGGAAACGCATGTCACGATATTGAAACTGATAATTATTTCACTGATAATGTGTTGTTTTGTGGTTAAGAACAGGTTCTAAACTGGTCATTACGAGACTTTAATGAAGAGTTCAGGTCGTGATAAATATTTATAATATCACACCTACAGGTGTGAAGGGTAAGTGTTGTACCTAATTGAGTACATCCACTTTTTGCCAGTTATGTTTAAGTACGTACTAATGTAGTAGGGTGCAAGCATATTGCAAACAACTATTATTATTTATATTTGTACCATTAAAGAGGGAAGCTTTTCCGATAAACCGTGTACGCAAGTGTCACGCAACATTTTTCCAGGTGTGAAAACACATTTCACCGTGATAATTATTGTTTGAAGTGAAGAAACAAAAACATTATTCAATTATTCTGCTGCAATCGAATACAAAGTAACTTTTCATTGCAACAAAAGGCAAAACATTTAATTTTAAATGTATTAAAACAATCACGGATTTGTTTGAGTCATAAGTCCTGGCAGTAAGACTATAAATAATTACTTGTGTACAAAACTTCCGGACTAATCAATTATAAATTGTACGGAGAGACTAATATTAGTTCTCCAAACGTTATTATCAGTCATACGCATAAGTCAGTTTAGAACAACAATTGCATTATTTTCTTCCTTTTATCGTGTCTTGTCGTTTACTATAGAACCTACATCAACGCAAAACATAGCATCAGCTAAGCACAAACGGATGGTCAGCTGTCTGAGTTTTTAACATGATAAAAATCTAGTTCCTGGTCACAAGCCTGACTGATGATCAGGACATCCTGGGTTTGATCCCCGGGTCGGGCAGAGTCATTGGGTTTCCCATCAGGAATTTCTCAGTAGCAGCCATTGAGTCTGGATATATGCCCCATTGATAGCAATAAGGTCGCTCCTTGTAACGAGGGACTTACGGTAACTGGGGAAATGTGGGGGTACTATTACGTACACCTCTGGCTAACTCTTCAGGGATTCGAAGCGTGATGATTATGTCAATCTAGTTAAAGGCCTTACTCAATATAATTGGACACGGCTGCAGTTGTATTTACAAACTCTCTTAATGTTGACTTCAAAGAGACAATCACAATAAAATAATAGCAACTTTGTTTATCAGTTCGTGGATATAAGAATGAGGAAAACTGTTATAATTTATTAATATATATTATAGATGTGGTTATAAAACAACAATTATGATGAAGTAACATTCAGCCTCTCAAGGAAACAAAAACGTTTTGTTTTTGCACGAAATTGTAGTTTTGAATATACAGGGTGGTGCCGACAATACGACAATAAATTAAACCACTGGTAGTTCTAGTTCATAGGAACATTATTAAACTATCAAATAAATCTTAACAACAAAATAAAGAAGTTGAAAAAAAAACAATAAAACTAAGTAGCATAAAACTGTAAACGAAATACATTACAATTTACAAACAAATATTGGTTTACTAACCTTAGGAATAATTTGCACCGATTAACGTTTGGAAATAAAATGTAAGAAACGAATTTGGCAAAGATATTTCGGTAGGTTATTGTCGTATCGTCGGCATCACGACGGTGTTAGGATTTATTTGATAGTTTTAAAATGTTCCTATGAACTAGAACTACCAGCGGTTTCATTTATTGTCGTATTGTCGGCACCACCCTGTATAGAATATAGATATAATAAATACGATATGGAAACAGTTAAAATACATAGTATTTCTGAATCCGGTATAGAGGTATTTGAAATAATCAGTTGATTGAGTTAAGTTTAGGGTCAAGAACACAAAATCAAGACCTCGAATTAGAATGTTTAGAACAGATGGCATGCGTATTGCTCCTTCGTTACCATTATAAGATTAACCTAAATGAAATACTGGACTCAAAACACTCGCTTAGCACGGTAATAAACTAACTTAAAATGACTAGTTTTAGGGTTAACGACGTTAAACATTGTTAAATTATTACTGAGATAATCAAACGTATCGCTTTACATAAGTGCTTTACAAACATGATCGTTATTGGTAAAATTTCCAAAGGTATTGACCGACTTTCATTGCGTGTGATAAGATGCAAAATTAATAAATTTTTGCTGTTTGACGATGATTGCATGACATGTTGCTAGTGAGAAGAAATACAGAACTTTTGAAGGACCTAAATAGGAAACAATAATGTATGCAATAGTGAATGCCAAAACAAATGTTAGACCGTCAGTGAATGCCATTATTGTAAGTCGATGTACGAATAAAGGTAACAAAGAGCGTATTGATTGAGTTACCTATGCAAGTTACAGTCTAATAAGAAAAGATTGTTAGGAATAGCTAACAAATTTGACGTGAGAAAAAATCACTAACAACTTACGAGTAAGTATCGGCTGTATTTTACCGTAGCGTACTCTTGGTATAAATAGGAATATAACTCAGAAAATAAATAATAGTGGAAATGAATATGCTGCCTGCCTACCTCTCAAAGACTTTGGAATGATTTCACACCATTAATATCTTACAGAAGGTTTCCCGACCAATCTAACATATGTCCTACATAAGATGAATGTTTATATCTATTTGTTTTTGTTTTCAAATAGCTGGCGTGTAGTTATGATACCAACGAACTTGAAACTCATTGATCATTGTTCATTAAACGATAATAAATCAATGAATCAATAGATAGAAAGACAAATATGAATGTTAGTAACTCTCCATTTTCCAAAAGACTTTGCAGATTTTGGCAGAGTGTAGCCAAGCATTCACCGTTACAAATGTTGATACTGTTAATGATAATGAAGCGACAACTTTTAATAAACAAGAATGTGTTTACTGTTTATATTAAATTATGTTGGATAGTATGGAAAAGTTGAATAGTAATCAAAACGGAGAAGCCGATACGGTTATGACAACATCGTAGAGTATTATTTGCACAACTGTACGACATATTTAACCAAATAATTATGCTTTATGATTTTCAACAGAACCTGAATTCTTGCGCCTTTTTTATTACTAATTATAATTACTCATTCCAGGTCTCTATTAGACTTATAATTTATAACTGTTAATTGAACTCATTATTGGAATTGAATTTTTAAGAAGCTTTTGGTAAACCTGACCTGATCATCTGGTAAAGTTAATATAATCAGTTTAGTTATTCAATATGTCTGTGACGAGTTGAAAGAGAAAACGTGTAACATTTGTTTGTACAAATATTTCGTCCATTTCGCGTCGTCGGGCAGGTTTTGAAGTCGCTCGTCCAAGTGAGTTAACAGAGTGAAAACAGCTTGCAATAGGCAGGTCCGTTGCGTGATACCTACACCAAACACCTGCTAGTTATTGCACCGAACCTTGTTTTTCAGTCCATTATTGCTCTTAAGTGTTGTGCCTAATTTTTCTTTTTTTTGTTATTGTTCGCAAAGGTCAAACACGTCTCTCGCATTATTAAAACACATCGCAATAAACCTAAGGTAATTTCGTCATTAACTTCTATTTTAATGTTTGCATCTGATGCAGTATCTAAATCAAGGATTTCTACCGAGGCCTACACGTTTCGCTTGTCTCATTTGTTATCATTAGCACTCAACGTTAGCTCTTCAACAAACAATTTCATTGTTACTACCTTTGCTTCATCATTGTTCTCCGATGATTGATTTTAAAACCTCATCATCACCTTCACTAGTTACGAGGTTCACGAGTATTAATATCAGCGACGACGTACCTGGGTCCTGTGCATTTTGTAAATGATGGATGTGATGCAGGTGTGCATAGTAATGATGATGGTGTAGGATGCATTCCAGATCGGTGCAATTCAACATTGTCACGGAGCACCGGCCGCGCCGGCAGCCGTCTGCTCACTCACGCTCGGTGCACACTTTCACAAAACAATTCCACTGGCACTACGACACGTATCGCTGTCACATCACGACTCCTTGGACACCAGTAGGAAACTGACACTCATGGGCCTGGACACCAGGAGCGGCGCCGATAGGTCTACACTGTCGGCGCGGTCTACCGCTGCATCACGTGCACTTGTTTATATTTCTTATCCTCCAATAATTCACACGTTATCTGGAGAGACACCCATCACTGTTCGGAATCGCACGAAATTCAAAGGAGCGGAAGGCGTAATCGATAAGGCGGTCGATTTGATATGTACGCGAGGTTGTTGCAGTGAGCAGCGTGCGCGCAACACTTGCGACGCGCGATTGTATACTGAGTGCGGTATGCGAGCGGCTGCCACCTCTCCCGGGCTCCCGGCCTCGACCGCACTTGTCGAGCCCTGGGCTATCATATCGCGCCACCTATTGCCCTCTGGAGAATAATGCTGCGTTCAACGTCCGTTTCTCATTATCATCTCGACATGAAAATACATTAAGACGATTTTCTTTAAGACAATCCCCCCCTCTATTATCTTACATAGTCTAACCTTATACCCTGAATACCGTATGGCAGCATTGCATCAAACAAAATTTGTACACATAGCGTAAACAATAAATTAATGAAGAAAAAAAGTTCGTTAGCAACCAAATGTTTACAACGGGCAAACGTTGCACTGAAGCAGTTGATGCGATTCGTAATAGCAATTACGGTAGGTACAACAACAAATGCCAAAGACGTGACCGTGTTCGTTAAAGTACGTATTATTGAACCGATGCCTTGCCGACAAGATTCGCAAGCAAATAGTGAAGCGGAGATTTGCGGAAAAGGAGAAAAAATCAACAAGCGAAATATCCGCAGTACAGGTCCCAAGGTCGAAGGACTTGCTCGCCGTGAATACGACGCAGGTACAGACAGACTTTCAAGTGACGATGCATGTGCAAATATACAAGTATTGTACACAGTAGATACGTAGTTGAACGCATTGTCTTCCCACAACTTGCCATTTATAACTATGACGCGGTCAATCAAGGAGCTCTGACTTATTTCTTCGGCACTTTTACGCTTATTCCTCTTTTCCCCCCTGAGAAAATCACCCTCAGGGGGGAAAACTGGACTCGGATGTAAAGAATGTCAAGAAAGTCCCCTTGGCATTTTAAGTTATTCCACTTTTCCCCCCTGAGAGAATACCTCGGGGGGGGGGAACTGAACTCTAATGTAAAATCATTCCAAAAATCCACAATTTCAAATTATTCCACTTTTCCCCCTTATGGTTAGATTTTCTAAAATCCTAAAAAAAAATAGTAACTGGAATGAAAAAAAATCTTTTCTGTAGCTGTATCTATCCGTTCAAGAACTTTATTTTTCTAGAGTTTAATTTTATTACAACAAAATTGCCATAAAACTACGTTGATAAACTAATCTTTACTGGCTAGTTTATTAATCTCGCTTCAGTTCATGCTCTACGAATGGGCAAGGTACAGACTTGGGTGGTTTAATCAGTAATATTTTTTCTTAGAATCTATATAATTATGAGTCCTCGTTAGTATTAAAAATGTCGAGGTGCAGTTACACTTAAGACAAGTAAACGATCGGGTAGACCTTGACTTCAAAGCAAGGGCCGATCAGACGATAATTGCAGTAATTCTTATTGTTTTACAATGCATCCAAGTTTTAATCTTCGCATTGCTCAGTGCAATCAAGCGTGTTCTTAGAAAACAATATAAATTGTGAAGACGTAAGTAGTTTCTTTTTTAAATAAAATACTCGACAATGACCAGTCGCTCCATGTAGAAAACTGGTATTCAGCTGGTTAGACTGGAAGCCGACCCCAACATATTTGGGATAAGGCTATGCTGATGATGATGATGATGATCACTGAAATAAATATTATGCAGGAAATGTTTTTATAAAATTATTCATAATATTAATTAGTCGAGATTGGTTCTAGAACGCGAACCTTAGTAGCTCTATCACAGTTGTTTATAGTTTTCTGTCAAATTATTTCAATTACATCAGATTTTGGTACCAATAGCATTTTAATTATTTGGTGAAAATAACCCAAACACAAGTAAAAAAAAAACATACATATAATTTTCTTTTAGTTGTATTATTTTATTTTTCGATTCCGATTTTATCATCCAGTATGAAAAAAAAACAAGATCAATGTAAAAAAGTATAGTACACTCAAAGACAAAAGAAAAACTACAAAAGAAACATCCAATCAATAAAAGATTATAACATGGAAACGGGATAATCTTCCTATTGTAAATATCTCCATTTTGTCGATAACAATGGTATTACTTAACTTATTGACGTCATAGACGGATGCAAATCTAACGATGGCTTCTAGTAAAAGAGAAACTATTTGCATGAACGTCTTTATTTCTTTGAAAGAAGATGTTGTGGCGAAAATTTTAAAGAGAATGAAAGGCGTTAACCAATTGTTTTATAAGGCAGATTTGTCTAGCAACGCATTATAAGAGGTCCCGGAATGTCTATTACTGATTTTAGTAAATTAAAGGGCGTAGGATTCGTATGTGTCCCGTCGGGGCTGCGGGTTGTTCGAAAGAGATACCACGGCGTCGGCACAAGGGCTAAGAAGGAACGTGGGTGGTTATTAGTCAGTAGAAGTCTGACACTGCCTACCGCTCTGCCCATTGCGGGAGGAGTCATTTGATGATTTCCCCACCCACCAAAAAAAAAAGGATTCGCACGTGTATGACAAGACGAAGATGAACATGAACGAAGTAGAAATGTAATGCGAAAAAAAGAGAAAAAGGATACTTTATGGTGGAAGCGTCATTGTAGTCAATTCAAATTTTCTTACGTTTTTTGCAGTTTGCCGGTCAGTGTCGGGATGTTTGTTAGGCAAACCTCACTGTTGTCGGCACGGATATTGATCACTAGGTCGTCTAGTGCTGTTGGGTTTTTTCCAGGAGATATTATTCTCGGAAGCAGTGCGGGTCTAGATTTTGCAATTGCCTTCGGCCAGTATTACACAGCACTTACCTGACGAAATATCGGTGTAAGATGTTTCCCTTTGAGAAATACTGATGGAGCTGTGAACTTTATACTGTTTTATGAAATAAGATTTCTAAAACAAAAAAATGTTTTGTCTGTCCAATCTCAAAGTAAAATCACAAATATTATTTCCGCGCGTTACTTGAACCTGTGACGCGCAGCGCAGCAGTTAATCGCTCAACCACTGCGCCAACTGTGCCGTCATAGGTTGTCATTTTAATAGTGGGTGTTCTATTTCAACTTATTGAAATTGTCATAGAAAACATCACGGAAAATGGTCTTACCGTAGGTAGTTCTCTCGCTCTACCTATAGAGAGAGAGAGGAGAAAGAGAGTACTTAAATACCTACGTTTATGAAATGTTGCATGCATGAAACTTAGTTAAAGTTCACTTGAGTATATCAAAATATATCTTTAGAGTAGATAAACATAACAGTATCCACAATTGGATGTCACATGTACGTATTACGCAGTTAGCAGCATTATGAATATTGAAACGGACAACTTCCATGTAACTGTAAGGTCAGACTGTTTACTACCAAAATACCGTTATCTTTATCTTTTTTGTGTATTATAATAAGTAATAATATGACCAATATAATTATTATTAAATGACCGTGTATGTCTTTGATTCTCACAGAGGGTTATAATAGTTCGATTACAACGATTAATAACCCTTCTGACTCCTGTAACATAGTTCTCACTTAGAAGAGGAGTCAAGGTTATAAATGGATGTAAAAAACTTTCTTCTTTAAGTCAATAAAATATATATTATTATTGTAATAATATTTTATTTACATCGGGGTTCCGTCGAATGCGAGCCGCACGCACGGGACCGGTCAATATAGAGACACTTGGATGAGGCATGTCCAGCAGTAGACGTCTTTCGGCTGAAATGATGATGGTGATAATCATAATAAAAAGATCAAAAGCGCGATGATCTGAAGTAATTTTTGTCTTAACTTACTTATTGTCCCACAAGCAAAATCTATTGTTTTTTGCGAAAATGCCTCATAATTTATGTCAATTTGACGACACGCGTGGCAAAGTGGCTGATGCGTGCCGAGTCGATTGTGTCGAACTAAAATGTTCTATGGCCTACAGGTAGTTTTCCGGCTGTTACTGTATGTGATTTTAAATGCTTGTAAACGCACCCACGATACAGGAAAATTTACTAGTATGGAGGAAAATTTAAAAAAAATGTCAAAGAAGAACTTTCTAGAAATGTGAATGTGAAAAAAAAATGTCGTCACGAGGTAGTCTTACACGCCCTACAATCAGTATAGGCGTGGAGCTAACTACTTCATTAACCATTGTTTGCCAGCATTTATCGATTGCGCTTTTCACTTTAATGGACCATGGAATGTTCTAAGTGGTATTGACATGTGGAACTAAGGTGAGGTTTATACTACAAAGGTAGTTCAACGTTGCGAATAAGGAAGGAGAATTTATTCCATAACATGTAGATGGAGTCAAAAGAATGAATCCGTGTTTAGTTTCCTGTTAAAGTGAATTTAAAATATTCCCTTCTTTATTGTTTTTACAGTAAGTTAGCCATATGCTGTAATTTTTTTTTTTTGCAGACTTCATGATGTGAATTTAATAAATGAAGGAGAAGTAATTTTTAAAAATATTACAAAAACTGTACCAATGCCCGATTTAACAGTAACTTTGATGTTAAAATTCTGTAGATATTGTCTGTGAGCGATTTAATAAAGCCTAAGCTAGCTTTATTTTCTGTTTCCGTTTGTTATTATTCCCTTTATTTATTGCTATACACATTCATTTCATTATTATAATATTACAATCTAAAACATGAATAATAGTTGCCAGTAGAGAGAGGAATCTCCTAACAATTTAGGACACGGTGGAGGACACCGTAGAGGTCTGCCCCGCTTGGGCGGAGCCCCGCTGTGTTCTCGTAGCGGCGATCGGTTGCGGCGAGCTCTCGCGTCCGGCCCTGGTGCAAGCCATGGTCCGGGGCGAGGAGGAATGGGACGCCGTCGCCTCCTTCTGCGTAGCAGTGATGCTAGCGAAGGAAGTGGTGGAATGTGAGAGGGAGAGAACCTCTCGTCCACGTGGCCACGTGATGGTTTCCGGCCACCGTAGACGCGGGCCTGTGGACGATGAGTAATGGGCTAGCTCGCCGTCCGTCCATCTTATGACGACGACAGGCCGTGTCGACGGCGCGTTCGTGTTCCACGCGCGCCTCAAAGAGGTGTCAGCAACATGGAAGGGGCCCGCAAGAGATACCGCAGCCTCGACATAAAGGGTAAGAAGGAACATGGAACATTTTAGTCAGTAGAAGTCTGACACTTCCTTTTGCTCTGCCCAAGAGTGGAGGCAAAAAAAGGGGGCTGTGATGAGGTCGACGATGAAACGAGCTAACCCAGAATAAACCTATTTACTCGCGACTTAAATAGATTGGGGTCTGTTTATTATTCGTTTATCAATTTGAATACAATCTAGATGATAATGATGATCTAGGGTCGCACCACTTCCATCTTGTTTTCCTTCGCGTGTAGGAAGATTCCTGATAGTTTAGCAAACACACGATGTTTGAATAAAGTAAAAACAATAATTTGTTATTGAAGGTGCCTTTATTTATTAATAATATAGCTCGTCTATCTTCATAACATGAATGGACAACATGGAATGAATGGGTAAAGGTTTTACATTCGTCCTTGCAATAAAAAGAACCTTGGAAAAAATCAATTGAACAAATCGTCGTGACTAGATCGTCTGTAGTTAGTATAAGTTTTAGATTTTGAATGTTTGAGCTTCAAAATTGTGTGAAAATTTTAATCATACATGACGAGGACATGGGGGTTCTTTATATTTACCTAAATACTTATTTCATCTAACGATACTTGCAATACATCATCTTAGAAAAGCTGTCAATTAAGCCACGATCGCAAACCTAAATATTTCAAAATAAAAGAAGAATCGACCATAATCGCTGTATTAGCAAAATTATTAATTGGAAATTACTGTGTTAATGACATGTTTTCGACTACAAGAATCTGGAAAGATACTTAAACCTGTTTTCTTTTTTTTATCTGGTGGAAAATCATCAAATGACCCCTCCCGCTCTTGGACAAAGCGAAAGGGAGTGTCAGACTTCTACTGACTAAAACCACCCATGTTCTTACTTAGCCCTTCATGTCGAGGCCGCGGTTTCTCTTGCGAACAACCCGCAGCCCCGACGGGGATGTAGTTTAACCTTACATGGCCATTTCATGATCAGAGCTAGAAAAAGTTACCCTGGTTTTAGCTGAAATATGCGTTATATCCAAACACCTCCATAAAATGTAAATGCACTAGCATTTAATCCGGTCATCACCATCACACCTGTAAAAAAAACCAACTACCGTCTTGGCTCGTACATCGTATATCACCAAAATTACTCATAACGGTTCAAGGCATGAGAGGATAAACTGTACACTTTCAACGTTGACCTACAAGTATATATGTATAGCTATTATATACAATGTACTGGTGACTTTTCGCGAAGTGTTATCAATGCCGGTGAAAGGGCTTCGACGGTAGGCCAGCAGCGTATTAAACACAATACATTGAGAAACAAAATACGGTACGTGCTTATAAATATGGTCAGTTTGATATTATTATACCATTGGTTGTTAAGTAGGTAGTAACCAAAATTTTCCTAAACAATGTTCGGTACATTTTCGTATATGGTTTTAGCAGTTTATTAGTCAAAGTAGGAGCTCGTGGCTTAATAAGAACTGCCACTCGGGTCGATCTTTAGGTAAAGCTGTGCTTGCCTAGGTCGGTCTGTGGATGGGTGACCGCCCGACATACCGAGTTTCCTCCGTGCCTCGGAAAGCACGTTAAGCTGTTGGTCCCGGCTGCCATATATAGATCTTTGGCAGTCGTTACAGGCAGTCAGTGACCTGAAATTCTGACATCCAGTCTTACCAAAGAGTATCGTATTACCTAGTATTAACTGGGTTGTGGAGGTCAGATAGGCAGTCGCTCCATGTAAAATACTGGTACTCAGCTGCATCCGGTTAGACTGGAAGCCGACCCCAACATAGTTGGGAAAAGGCTAGGCAGATGATGATTAGTCAAAGTAATGTTGAATCAATTAAGATGAATTGTGAAGTGGTCAGAACGAATTTACTAAGAGTGAGTATATGAGAGGAGGAAAAATAATATGGGAGTTGTCTTGGTATAGGCCATTTTGAGGGGGAATTGAACGCATATGACTGAAAGAAGTTCAAAAAAAAGATGGATGGATTGTTAGGCAGAACAAGGAGTAAATAAATATGACTTTTGACAGGGAAGAATGGAATACATCATCGTGCTCTACCTTAAAGTGTGACTAATTAATACAAATGTACAACTTCATGTGGCATTCACACATTTATGTGCAGTCTACGCTTTGTTGCTTACTATCTCGTACACCAATATCCGGAGCAATGCATACGTAGACAACGTACAACTAGTGATGCGAAAAACAAATTCACAACCATGACCATTGAAGACAACCTCTATCAAAAGGATATAACGTCTCCCATTTTGAACCGTGGGAGATTGTCCCCGTATCTTCAGCAGATAGAATCGACCTTCCCCAGCATCTTCACTTGATAGACCTGCATTGTCCCCCGATAGAACTGTATCTTCACCCAATAGAACAACATTACGTGATATAATGTTTCTGTGAGATCAATAGATCTTAGGTACTGTACTATAAAGGAGGCTGTGGTGTATCTTGGAAGAAGCCTGAGTGGATCTTTTTGGTGTGCAAGTTTTTCAAATCTCAATGTAGAAAGCAAAGTAAAAAAGTTTTCTTATCACTAACTGATCAAAATATATTGAGGCTTTCAGACCATATTATGTGCAGCAGACCACGTTCCAAAGGGTCAGTTCTAAACAATAACAAGAATAATGCGAAAAGTTGCAACAACGGCCATCATTAACGTGCTGGGTTAAAGATCACAACTACGTGAAAACTGTGACAAGGTATGTTGTAATGAGGCATAACAATCTGTAAAGACAGTACGCAAAATATGCGCTGGGAAATCTGAGATTTTAGATAGTGTAAGAAGAAGCTATCGGTTGGATCTAAGGCTGCCTCCGACTGAGAAAGTAGTGACTATGGAACTGTATGAAAGTTTAGCAAATACATACGAATATTAAGAACATTGCGATAAATTACACTGCTCTAGATGCTATTAAAATTCATCATATTACCCTGCACATTTGAAAAGATTGAGATTAGACAATACCGTATCGAGAAACAAAAGTAACTGTCAAAAGCAGTTCCTTTTTTATTTTGCTTTTGCTTTCCTACATTGAGAAATATTCCAAGACCTCTTCGGAAGCTGAACAAAGTTTATCAAATCGTATGGATTCGCCTTATGTTCTTATCAATACCAATGAAAATACAGCTCATTGGGGCAAAGACACATGTGAGTCAGAAGTGCACAAACCTGTTGCAGAATTCGGCACATGCCAACTGAGAAGACTTGTAAACAACGATACAAATTGAGAATTAATTTCGAATTGGTAATGTTGGTTTCCAATGATAGCGGAAGGCCCAGGAAATGATAGTAGTAAAAAGCACATTGAAATTATTTAAACACGTGCATTCGTTGATAATTTTGTGTGCGTATTGAAATCATATCGTTATTCGCATAATGGACAAATTATATTATTTAATATTCTGCAACGGTCTCCCACATGGGGTAAATTCAAAATTTCATACACCATTCCTTTAATAAATGTACAAAACATGTAGTACTTGAAAGGTTGCAGCAATATTGGAAATTTTGATTTCGTAAGATTTCACTCGCCCAACCGCGGTTGCTCGTCATAACATAAGGCAGGTGTTTATTGATTATAAATGAATCAAGACCCTGTCAAAAGATCTAGAAGTGATCAATGTGACAAATTGAAAACGCGGGTCATTAAACCGCGACTCAAGCTTTACTGACAAGCAAAGAAGAAATTGCTGTAAAAAAAGGGAGTTTCAACAAATTAGCCAGGCTCATATATCTTCAAAAAAGGCCAATAATTTAAAGATAATTACTCAATATTTTTTACGAAGTCTGCTTGCCTGACAGCTGCCTTCGCCAGAGTACCGTAATAATGACCATATTACTGATTTGGCGCACTCTCGTTCTGGTGATTTTCTGATATCGCTTGTTCGTTAAAGTGCATGGTATATAAATATGGAGTATATGATAGGGTTCAATAAGCCTGGTAAAAGTTCATTTTCATGAAAACCAAAACCAGTCCTCATTACTTACCTATAAAACATATTGCAATTTACCCTTCAGCTGACTCCAATTATCTTGCTAAAAGACATTCCAATAAAACTCATCAAAAAACAAATTCCATTCGCACTCACCAAACCGCAATTTGTTCAACATTGAACAACTTTAACACCCGACCACATAAAAGTGGATTTAATTCGTTATCGACTCACACTAGACGACTCGTAAAGTCAGACATTTGCAATTTCTCGAGACCCGATTGCGAGATTAATGGCTACGTGGCTACGTCACTATATTATCTTCTTGCTGTACGCATCCATGCAGGTGCGGCGTCCGTTTATGGCGTTTCAATTAAATCGCTTTTGACCGATGTAGCCGGTCGTCAACCCTGGACGCGAGTATATGGTGAACTAGATGAGTCAGCTTTCTTTTATTAATTTTCAATGCAGGTGGTGCGTTGCGCTGGTACATCTCTACGCTCGTTTCCTTAATATGGAATGTAGACTTCTACACTAACAGCGGTGGCACCAATTACTATCACGGGTTTTTGAAAGTATCCAATATCTCTAACACTTTAGTAGAAAATGTTATTTCCTTACATCCACTTTACTTCCTATGAAGATCGCTTGGGTTGTGAAGATCAAGTTTTGATAACACTGCTTTTCTTTTTTTACAGGATTTCCATACAACATGGTACAACATGGTAAAACTTTGTGCTGCGTGGCAGCACAAAGTTTTACCCATTCAATTCAATATCACGGTAAGGAAATCCTGGGTAGATGATGTTGATGAGTATAGGTAACCTACTTATGAAAAATACTGCAAAATTGATCAGTATTATACATAGTTTGAGCACAGCTTACAAAATAATCTCATTCTTGTCTACCGTCTTCAAGTAGTACTGAAAGTATTGTCTTCACCATTTACAGTTCTGTTTTAATAACATTTTAAAGTCCGTAATACCTACGGCGGTTATTATATCCATATGAAGTTTAACCGACCGACGATAATTGAACTATGTTTAATCTTGACATTTTAACGTATAATAAATGTAGTTCAAGGCATCATAATTTCAATGATTAGGTCATTTATTTTGAATTAATTTTGTTTATTAATCAAAGAAGTTTTTAATATTATCAGTGTACGTTTGTTGAGAAATAGTAAGATGGATAGAGAAGCTATTAATGAAATTGCCGTAACGAAAAGCTACAACAAATTAAAGCTTTTTCGAAAGGTTGTATATAAATTCGCAATGGATATAAATTTAGATTGACCGCCATTTTTGCATGCACATAAAATTCTAACAGTTCGTTAAGAGAATCTGCATCAATTTTTTTATTACACGTAACCGTAGTTTTGTTTGGTCGAAATAACCGCTCACAATTTTTGCAAACATTCAACAGTATATTTTGTCACTTTTATTTTGATAACAAAATGAACAAACACAATAGATTCTTGTATCATTGTCCTAAAGACATCAGTAACCTATATCTTTCTCTTGAACTCAGTGACGCAGAAGATAAAGCACACATTACCTTGTTTATAATTTACATTTTGGTTCTAGAAAGGCGTGTTACTTGTCTGGTCGTTTTTCTTCCTTATCTTTGTCAACAATTATTTCAATGCAATGGCATTAAGTTATCCTAAATTGAAGCAATGACTAATGTCTGGTCATGAGGTTCAGTGATCGAAAATCTGTAGTTGTTTTTTTGCTTAATGATCCTACACATTAGATCCAACAACCCGCAGACTTGTGTCGACGACTTTGTTATCGGTGGCATGTGCAACTTTTAAAAACTACAGCTTGACTGTTCCCGGGCAAGTAAACGCATAAGCAAGTCGCTAAAATGTCAGTGTTGTTGGTCTATGTAGCCAATTAGGGAATTTTCTCTAGTCTTGATTTATCAGACCTGGCTTGCCAGTTCGTGCTTGCAATTTTCCTTTGCACATAACATCTGATAGTCTCATCTACAGGCAAACATGTTTTATTACCCGGTTATAAAGAGGAATGAGATCTATGATGACAACGGTATAATCGTGCATGTCGCAACAGAAGAAAGACTTCAAAAGCAACAGCCTACTGTGTTCAGATCTAATCAATGTGTTATGTGAACTACTTCCTTTTCCGCAGCATTTATTTACAAAACGCGTTGCTAACCGTTTGTTAGTTTTTCCTTATTTTGAACCGACTTCCCAAAAGGAGGAGGTTCTCAATTCGATCGGTATGTTTTTTATTTTTATGTATGTACACCGATTACGCTGAGATTTATGATCCGATTTACGTGATTCTTTTTCCGTTTGATGCGGAATAGTTGCCATTTGGTCCCTTAAAAAATTGACATTGTTTGGCCCAGTACTTTTCAGTTTATGAACATTTTTTGTAAATATTTGTATAGGATATTACAACTAAAAATGAAAAAATAAAAGAGTTTTTTGCAAACAAAACAACCGACTTCAAAAACATCAAAAAGTGAAAAATAAACTTCAGAAGAAAAATCAGCTTCTGAAGTCGGTGGCAAAAAAATGAAATCAAACAAACAAATGTCACCGACTTCAGAAGCTGATTTTTCTTCTGAAGTTTTTTTTCACTTTTTGGTGTTTTTGAAGTCGGTTGTTTTTCATGTTTAAATTTGTAAATACCTTTTTTTTTTACCTTTTTTTTCTCATATAAACTGATACCAGTAAGTATGAACCACTCGTGTTAAAACGCGATCCGTCTGATTCTCGCCATATTGCACTTTCACACACCCACAAACAAATGCAAACGTTTATTCCATAATTTTATATTCCCTAAACCACCGCGCGAGATTATTAAATAAACAACGATAACAACAGCGTTTATGCATTATTGACCAGGTACCGTAATTTAAATCGATTACTTATGTCTTTAATGACAATCTCCTATGCAAAACAGCACCTTGTATACCTAAGGGTGAAAACAGTCCAAAGAACTAAAGCCCGCTCCATTCTCCCACATTTAAATTCCCTATACCGTCTGGTCTGAAGCGTGTTCCATCATAATCATATAACTTGATCGACGTCTGCCCAATTCTGGGAGTCGGTGTAAAGGCAGCATTATAATGAAGGCGGGATTGTTTGAACATCACCTTTTTGTTTTAGTCTTTGGCGAGTCGCAGAAAGGGTTACAAAAAACGGGTATTCGGGAAAACGAAGCGGCCATCCTTTTAGTTCTTTATTTCGTGGTACACTTTGGAAGACAGCTTCTTCTTCGTATCGCTGGCACGCCAATTTTTTTATTTTGTTACGCCAGATCTTCGCCACTTCCACTGCGTCATCGGTGGCAGCGCAAAGGTCACTTCGGTTGCATGGTTTTGGGCTAAGAGTGCAGGCAGGCAGGATAGAATAGAATGGAAGACAGGATATAATCAAAGACAGCAAAATGTCTTTATATTAGAAGACCTATTGGTATCCTAAAAAGAGCTTTACATATATTCCATAACATCAAGTTAGTAATGTGTAACATCTAGAGGAATCGGACGAAATAACGTAGTTAATCCTGGAAGAGACAATGATCAACAGAAGTTTCTCACCAGTACCATATAGCTTATATTTTAATAGTGAAGCTAACATACACAACACTAGAGTAGGTCGTTGTTGTCACTGTCGTAGAAGAAAGAACAGTTCCATTGAATTCATATCTCATTAACATTAAACACATCAATTTACACACTCACATCATCTCATTCAAAACACTCTATACCTTATAACACCCATGTATTTTAATCGCAGAAACAGATAGTCTCACCCTATGTGAAGTGGCTAGATGACATGAGATGTCGAATAATTGAGAAATATAGAGAGAAGAATGCATCTCATTGTCTAGTTTTTGGTTTCTGGCAATCATTTTTGCTTAGAGTTATTTAATTTTATGTACAAAATACTTAGTTGACGGCTTCGTTTACACCTTGTGTAGTTGCCCAATAACTGGAGTTTCAGTTCTGCGACCATTTCTTTAAAACTCTTTGTCCAAGCGGCCTTAGGCTCAGTCTGACGGAGCGTTTTTTCTTTGAAATCTTTTACGCTGACCGCCTAAGGCGCTCGAAATTACTCCGAGTTAACGACGAACATCTGCAAGTATAGTCCTAAAGGTGCAGCTACCAATAACATTATTTTAACTCTGATTCTCAACTCAGTAAAGTCTATTAACGAATACGTATCAAAACCTGATAAAAAGGCTAGTTTTTAAAATAGTTAATCATATCATTTCTTTAGTTGCTTTATTTAATGTTTACCAACTGCGCTGAATTCAAGTTTTGTTTATCAGTTTAAACAGAAACCTTTAACACAAAGCAACGAAAATTTGTCTTGCGTAACAAATGTTTTTTTTTTTTAATAAAACCTTGCCCCACACTAGGAATTTCTCCTGTATCGTGGGTGCGTTTACAAACACCCGGACCCGAAACACCTATCTGTAGGCCATACAAATATTTGTTCCGTGCGGTTTCGAACCCGCGAGACGCAGCGCAGCAGTCCAATCGCTCAGCCACTGCGTCAACCGTGCCGTCATTTGATTTTGAAATAACAATTAGTGTGTTAGATGTACTAAAAAATCTTAATAGTTATATCGAGAGGCTTCCTTACTACCCTGAAACACCAAAGGCAAAGCCAAAACGAAATAAAAAGTTCAGAGGTACAGAGAGATTTATTATACTATAGTACCAGCACAATATGACCGCAGAAAGTTGAGTTTACTTCAGTTTACCCTAACAGATCTAGCGCTATTCTCAGAGCTTACCGCTTATTTGCTTACTTACGACGTACTGGGTCCTCAAATATGGCACTAAACAACATTTAAGGCAACTGAAAGTAGAGAGTCGGCAAATATATGTGGAAAATAGTTCTAGACATTCCGCCATTTGATCGTGCACAAGACATTGTTATCTACAATGCAATTTACACTACATGCCGTTCTAAAATGGACATCTCACGTGAAGAGAAAGGTTTTATCACCTATACAATAAATCAAGCCGTTTCGTCTAGAGAAAAACCAGTATAACTTGAACTCTAGAAAAATAAACTACCGTTTGACTTTGTTAGTTATACCGTTTAGTTAAGGTCGACAAAATATTTCTGCAATATTTTAGTTTAACTTGGGTACACAACTGAGAGACTTCAAGAAGTCAGGTAGCTAAACCGGGCGATAATTTCTCTAAAAATCTCGCTAAACGGCTGGGTGTGCAAATATTAATATCGGAAGCAAATAGAAAGCATAAAACTTGGATAGGCAAATATTATTCATGCCAGTTATTTTTACGAAAACAAGCACCTACATTTTATGTGGAAAAACCATATTGGAACTTTTTATTTATTTTTGCCACGAAATGCACTTGCACATTGATCAACTAAGTGTTTTGAGTTCAAGTTAGTTTATTTTTTCTATTTGTCATTCTAAAATGTTCCTTTTTTTCTCAATTTTGTCTGATTTTATCTTTGGCCTTGTATAATGTGCTTGCTTTCACCAATTCCGGTAATGCTCAATTG
Source organism: Diarsia brunnea (assembly GCA_949774965.1). Lineage (NCBI taxonomy): Eukaryota > Metazoa > Arthropoda > Insecta > Lepidoptera > Noctuidae > Diarsia > Diarsia brunnea. The sequence continues at coordinate 10,508,172 of OX459003.1, read as the reverse complement.
TTTTTCTTATCTTTTTGTAATGTTCCCACGATTTTACTTTGTAATTTAGGTTTGCAGCAGCTATAAGTCAGTCAGGTTATTAAAACTTCGAAAGCTTTCTGGTCATTCCAAAAAAAAATATATTAAATAACCTTTAATCCCGTAATGTAAAAATACGGTCAATTGTAACTTAATTGACCGTATTTTCTGTAAATCTTCCATATAATTAAGGTATAGACTACAATTTTATTTATTTATTAAATCTTCATGTACACGAGAACTACATAGGCGGACTTAATGCCACAAGACATTCTCTACCAGTCAACCTCTGGGTGAAATAGGACAGCATTGTGATGAGTACCAAAAAATAAGTACGTGTACATACATTTTCTAAAGTTTCTGAAATTAAGTACACTATATAGGGCGTAAAAGTACCCTTAACGCAAACGAAGGGCACTTGTTCTCCCCACCACTGCGATATTTTTTTTGTTCTAGACCATACCTGGGAACCTCCTAGTTACCGAGATATTGGGGGTCAAAGTTTCAAATTTTTCACAGCTGTTTTTGTAAATACTAGTATTTCAGGTTTTAACTTTACTTAAATTACCTCCATGACCCGTTTACTATTCAAAGCATCCACTAGCACAATGTTTTAAGAGTGCTACTTTGAGTTTTACCGTAAAATGTGATTTTAGACCCCAAAAAAAAAAGTCATTTCCCAGCAAACATTTTTGCGTAGGGGTACTTAGTTAGATGTACAGAATGCTTGGTTGACGGATGCGTGAAGGGTTCGTTTACACCCTGTATACTGGTACATACGCACCTACAATTTAAGTATTATATATCAAGTTGTCAAATACCTGGGTATTATATAGAAGAACGCGTGACAAATATATTTGTCGTTTGTGATAAGTTGGTTGGTGTAGTTCCTCTTGTTTTCTTTTTTGTCAATTTTTTATTATTAATTTCTAGTCCTGTGTGAGACCAATAAATACTTTTTCTTTCTTTCTTTATAATTTTATTGTGACTTTACTTTTCTCTACTACTACGAAACCCAATTTGTCTTGAAAACAGTATAAGTAACTGCCAATACCCAAGGGCCAAGGCCTTCACAAAAAACCCATTAGTAACAAATTCAACCCTACCACTATACAAAGTCTTACCGATTACTATTATAATTATATAGGTACATTCTGCTTTGTTTATTATTTTAACGATTACCACTAATTTTTTCATATATTACAACTGACAAGATAATTAGCTACGTCACACCTGGGGATTCACTAAAATATTAACTATTCTTGCGGTTAATGCTTTAACCACACTTGATATGGTACTTCTTCAAAACAAGAATTACGGACTATTGTATGAAATGCGCAAAAAATCTATGCGATCATACAAACTTTTTATTTCATCTTCTTTGAACATAACAATGAATATTCAATTAGGGTATCTACCTATAATCCTATGCTGTCTGTCTGTTACATTATCAAGAAATGGCTGAACGGATTCTGACGTGGCACACAGGTCGTCCTTGACTTGAATTAGGACAAATAATTTTTTATTCCATTATTACGTACGTCCCCATGAACCGACAGCGTAGTTATATGACCGACGACGGAAGGCCAAGTCATGGATCTCGAATTCGAACCTAAGCCTCTTATTTTTCCGATTCATGTACGTATTGTACAATCATATCACTTGCTACGGTGGAAGAAAATATCGTGAGGAAATGCTGGTTTCCTCACAATATTTTTGCCTGAGGGATCTTTCTTGACGGCATGTAAAACCAATTCAGAGGCCTAAGAGCGACATAAAAACTCTGATTCCAGGCATTGCACGAACCACACAATATAGAAGATAGAAGACCCAGTAAATATAATTAATTTCCATGATTTCAGGAATTACATCCTTATGTTATGACATCGCAAACAGCGCATTGTCACCGCATCCGCTTTTAGTGTAGACCTGCCTTAATACCTGTTATCAAGAAACGCAAATGTCAAGAATTCACCGAATAATTAATTTAACGTCGATACTGAGAATTGTTTTTGCTGTGAATTTAAAATTAAATATCGATTTGACACATTCTTTACATTAATTACTTTACGATCTGTGTTAAATTATTGTCACTGTTTTAAATTCCTAATAATTAATGAGTATTTGTGTTATAATTAGGCTTGTGTGAGTGGTCGGACTACTGAACTTGAGGTTTTGGTTTCAATTCACAGGTCTGGTAAAGAATAATCTGGACACGCCTCCCATTACAAGGAACTTAAACGTAACTGGGGAAATATGGGTTTACTATCAGGTGGCGCAGTGGTGGCGGCCCCGACAGTAAGTCGTGGGTTCGAACCCAGGCACGCGCAGATGTTACAGCTAGTCAGTGACCTGAAACTCACTCTGACAACCAGTCTTACCAAAGGGTATCGTATTACTCAGTATTAACTGGGTTGTGGAGGTCAGATAGGCACGTCGCTCCATGTAAAATACTGGTATTCAGCTGCATCCGGTGAGACTGGAAGCCGACCCCAACATAGTTGGGAAAAGGCTAAGCAGATGATGATGCTCCCAAAAACGGTGACGGAAAATATCGTGAGGAAACCGGGATGTCCTAGATCAAAAATTTGAAGACTTGTGACATCTACCAACCCGCACTGGGCCGGCGTGTTACATTATAGCCCGCTCCCTCTCAAAGAGAGGAGGCCTGTGTCCCAGCAGTGGGAACATTATTAGGCTGATGATGATGATGATGACTTTCAGGTACAACTCTGCCAAACCCATCGAGGCTTAAAGGTGTGAATGAGTGTTTTGTATGTTAGATCAGACTGTAGGTGTCGAAGTCATAAGACCCACATAATAAGCGTTGCATTATAATAGGTGCTAACATAACAATAAAAAGAGGATTATCTCATTTGTCTTCAACAAAGATCCTTACATTACCACAATCATTATCGAACAGTATCCTTTTGTTCAAATAATGCTATACAAAGTGCCAGTGTTAAATATAATAGGAATACTTAGTCAATGGAACACTCACTACCTATTTATAACCATCATTTTCATTGTTCGTCATTTGTTTAATCAATAGCACGTGATACGAAGATATTGTGTCAAAGATTGGTGCTTCTTTCGTGTGGTGATCGCAAGCGTGGTTTGAGGCCCTTGGTTCGCCCGTCGGGGTTGCGGGTTGTTCGTAAGAGATACCGCGGCCTCGACATGAAGGGCTAAGAAGGAACATGGGTGGTTTTTATCCAGCAGAAGTCTGACACTCCCTTTCGCTCTGCCCAAGAGCAGGATTTGATGATATTCCAACCGCCAAAAAAAAAATGATTCAACAGTACTTTCTTAGTAGTGGCCATGAAGTCTGGATTGTGATCGGTCCCCGTCATTCATTGCGATATTTTGTTTGTTCTGGACCATTCCTGGGGAACCTTTCAGTTATACAGATATTGGAGGTCAAATTGTGGTGAGTAAAAAGGTGTTACACATTTCTTTATAGGTACTTGTTAATTATAACAACTTTACTTTCACGAAGGGCTCGTTTACAGCCTGTATGTGTATAACTGTTGAAATGTGGGTGTACTATAAGATACGATTCGGCCATCCGAGCTGCTTTGCTGAACATTTGTGAAATTTCCCGTCGGAACTGCATTGAATTTTTTTTTTTTTTTTTAAAGACGTTGCCCCACACTAGGAATTTCTCCTGTATCGTGGGTACGTTTACAAACATTTAAACTCACATACACAAACACACCCAGACCCGAAACAACTATCTGTAGGCCATACAACTATTTGTTCCGTACGGGAATCGAACCCGAAATATTACTAGAGCATCATTAATTCCGTCCAACACCACGCGCCAATACAACCATGCTGCTCTACTCAGAGATATTGTGTCAAGGATAGTATTCAAGCTCAACTTATTATAAGCTTAGAACATATTTCACTAAATTACAGCGTACGCGTCTATGTGGAACAAGGCTACTAAACTCACATAGAAAACGTATCAGCTGTCATTACGTGAAACAAAGAAAGTAATAACAACCTTAAGTTTGAGTAGAAAGAGTTTATATTTGATTGTGGGTCTTAAGTTTGTTTTATGTAAAATTATCGTAACGTACGTGTTTAAGTCCACTCGCAGGCACTTTAGGTGAATTGTAAAAGAGCTGGTTTGACTAGACTGTTATCAAATATGATTTATTTGTATCTATAAAGATTATCGTAACAATATAACTGAAACAGCTTAAAATAATAATCTAGGTAATATGCATAAAATCAGTTTCTAGTTACATAAATACTATTTTTACAGAAAAACTATTTGCATAATCATCTTTTGGAAATAATTTACAATCATATTTTTATATTGGAATCTGTTATTTATTAAGATTTGTCAACATTGTAAACTGTAATATTTGGTTTTTCATGACAAGAATATTTTTGTGGTTTTGACACACAAACAATACATTAATTACGCTTACGCTACTACAGTACACAAAACAACACAAAAGACATTAAGTCCAAGAGCAAGGAAATTTAATAGAACTGCGCACTTGAGTCCACCAAAGGAGTAGAACTGTTAATTTTGCTCGTGACGTACCTACTAAGTTATAACTCCCTGTGCTGTGAATCAGGCACTTTTTCATCCAGATTCCGGGAAACTACTAAAAATGCTTTAATCATGACAAATCATGCTACAACATCCAGTATAACCTGACAACACTTTGTATGAATTTACCGTACAATGAGAGATCAGTGTATACTATGGTTTAGCATAGTTTGATTGCTCGTCGTATGTACAGTCAGCATCAGAAGTAGATAAACACTACTCAAAGTTTGAAAGTAGGTTTTTTAATCAAAACTTGTTAGATATTACTCGTTACTAACAAGTTATTGAAGAGTAAGGAATCTTTTAAAGAATAATCTTCATAAACATTAAAAATAATAGTTGGCGTCCTGTACATCAAATAATTAAAATTCCGAATTGTTCAGCTACTTCTGTTGCTGGCCGTACCACTTTTTCAGACCCAAGGATCAACCAGAACTTCAAACAATGGCTTGGTGTCTTGAAAGGACACAATGTAGACGTACGAACATAGCACTTAACTAATGAACGGGTCTTCAGTAAATTGTTGTAAGGATGAGACCACTGTCAGAAATTTGTCCAAATACTCTTTTTGTTACGAAATAACAACTTTTGCAACCGGTACGATTGAATACGAACAATAACCGGTCCGTTCAGATACTTGCAATTCTTTGTGACATCTTCTTTTTAAAAATTGCGACGTTGGAGTCGAACCTTCTCGAATAAGCTAATAAGCCATCAAGCTAATTGAGCATTTTCTAAATGTTGTTCTGGTGGTTTAACTTTACGCCAAACTAAGCGCATAATAATTTGGTTCATGGTACAGTCACATCTAATCACGGGGTACATCTGGTTAAGAGATGTACGGAACCGGGAAGTATGGCAGAAGAAAGGGGAGGCCTAAAACCAATAGTGGGTGATACTGGCCCAAAACTAAAACAGAACAAGTTACAGGGACGCCTTTCTTGTTTCATTAGCTTTCCAAAATGGTGCCACAATACCCACTTTTAGTAAGTAAATGACCAGAAAATAACGGGTGTTCCAAACAAGGGACTATTTTACATAAAACTGGGTAGAACTGGTTTTTTGATGCAGCGTTGCATCTTCCTTTTTGCAAATTTTCTTTTTATCATTATGTGATGTGATGTTGATCAGATCAGGTAAGATCTGTCTCTATATTATTATAGTGTATTTCAACCTATCTTATCACAGAGTCAATGCAGTCATTTTCGTCTGTTCAAACGTTGTTTAAAAATCATTAAATTTGACAGCGGGTCCAGTTGACCAATTCAAAAATAGTTTTGGTCGATTGGACCCGCGGGTCCCACCTGAGTGGGATCAATTTACCAAAGAGCCTACAATGAGAGCCCCTAAGTATCTTTTTGCTTTGGTTCCAACAGCAATTAACCACAAATTGTTTTCGATACAACAACACCTAGAACGACGGGATATAGACGCTAAGGCGGGTACAACACATTTAAAAAAATGCACCCAATTATCAATCAGCATGTATAAGTATTAAAAAACCCATCCCAACTGAAAAACCCATGATGTAAGAATAAATTCAAATAGAGTCTATCAATATCGATTTACTAAAGAAGAAAACAGCGATACGGTAAAGAAATTCCTCCGAAGGATATCAAGTAAAAGGAAGGCATCACACATACATTAAGAAGCTTATGAATTTGAATATTTCAATAAATAGATAGTGATTATTTAATAACAACCAACCGTCATAATAATATTATAAAGCATACTTAATCGATTAGATTGCATTCAACATTTAACCGTTACCTAACTTGGTTTTACCGTTACAATAAACAGTGCAAATTATTGCAACCGGTAACAGCAACTCCTATAATTATTATTGATTAGCTAATTGGATGCCAAATAAAATCGTAACATTTAATTTTACATAAATAATTAATGACATTTACTTGATGAAGAACAGAGAACATCATAATCAGTGAGGTTGGTAATGTAAACAAAATGATGTAATTATGTCATTCTGGTTACTTGCATTCCGTTAGAATGACATAATTACATCATTTTGTTTACATTACCAACCTCACTGATTATGATGTTCTTCATCAAGTGTACTTTGAATATAATTTGTGTTATGTCCCTCTCCTAGAGAGGAGGCCCGAGTCCCTAAAGTGGGACATTATAGGCTGATGATGATGATGATGAAAATCAATTTCCTTTTAAAATTCTCTGCCCTGAAGAATTAAAAATAATTCTTACATAACTTTTAAGCTAATTATTTCAAAAGAACGTGGTCTTCCCAGGTAGCAGGTGACGTCGGCGACTAAAAAATGACGACATTCATAAGTCAATTTAGGGTCAGTAAAGTAACGTCATTATTGTACGTCATACTTACGTACCATTAAAGTACTGTACTGTACGTACTGTATAGGTCATAAATGGTACCTCCTAGCGACGTCATTTTACAGTCTATCCCATAATAGTCTAAATCTGTCCTCCGGTTGACGTCTGTTGCATGACGTATCTGGTCCCAAAGAGCTAAAGAACTTAAAAGAACATTTTATAGAATGCATCTGACCGACATAATTCCATGAGTGAAGTCTACCACCATCATAGCGAATACTAAGGGCAAATACTAATACATTATAACAAGGATTTGTATAGCCGGTACATGGCCGGTACTTATGCATAGAAATTTGAAATTTTAACAGTTTCTCGAATAAAGCATCCGAGTTCATCCGACTAAAAAATAACGCGTTTCGTTTCGTGATATCAATTTTTCAATCTTGTGTTGTAAAATATTTATAAAGTAAAAAAAAACATTTCCGTCTTTTAAGGTAACTCCAAAATTGATATAAAGTAATTTATTACAGGTTTTTTAATTAATAACAATATCAAAACAAGCTTAAAAACCAATAAATGGAATGGAACCTACGAATAAATACATATTATTTATTCGTAGAATGGAACGACATTAAGAAATCGTAAAGCTATGAACAGGTGGCGCTGCTATCGCTTGACTCATAACATCGCACTGTCATTTTCTATCTCCAAATATTTTTCGGCTTTTAACTATTTAGATCAGGAACTAGCGTGTTTTTTGTTATTATAACGAACCCTTAGCGAACAATGTATTCTACGTGGACTGTACCGCAATTAAAAACTGAACTGAAGAACCGAGGAGGTGATCTAAGAGGCCGTAGAACGGATCTGGTCAACAGGTATTTACATGCTATTTTCTTGTTACTATTAGAAGCAAATAACCAAATAACCCACTTTTATGAATAGCAACATGTCGTTCTTTATTTATCGTAGTAATTATACTAACTTTTACGTACATAAACAGTAGTTTTTTAACAATATTATTATTCGATGTTTCACGAGCTACGACCGTAACCTAGAAATTAAATCTGTTACAGAATCGAATCATTTGATCGAAATTTGAACTTTGGGTTACCACAGCAACATGAGACTGATGATACCAAGATGGATCTTCCACCTCCAGAGAGTTATCACAACATCAATAGCAGCACAACGCTTCCCTCTTTAACGAAGCAGCATATTCATCTGTATTACAATGAGTAAGTATGTTCCTATGATGAGATTATGTATTCTTCTGAATGTTCCTACCTATCTATTTGACAATATAAAACATTTTTTAAATTTTACAGGTTTGAAAAGCCAGATGATGGTCAGCGTCATATGAATCAAGATTTTTGGTGGTGATTAGGGCGGTATCAGTTAATGAACACACATTTATCAAGGGTCTTTGCAAAGCGTCTATGAAAAGACTGCAGTTTGAGGTAAATGTAAAATAACATGCAAGTGGCCAAATTGAAGAGACTTCATGTGAATGTGTGGCTGGCAGTGGAATAACTGCCCACTGTAAACATGTAGCTATGGTGCTTTATGCTGTCGACCATATGGTATGTGAAAAAATTATAATTAAACACCAAGTACCAACAGAAAAACTGCAAAAGTTTCATGTACCCAAAAAGGTGTTTAGCTCTACACCTTTAAAAATTTTGAAACTACGAGTACCTATGAAGAGAAATATAGACAATATTATATTTTCCCCATGTGCATTAAAAATAGATAAATTAGAATACAATAATAGATTCAGGAGTTTGGTAACAAACTATGTATTGTCAAGCATACCCATCAAGCAGTTATAGCTATTTTTTGGAAATTCCGAACATCACTGAATTTCAGGTTAAATTTCATCGTTGTATGCATGTTGTGTTGTGTTGCCTCCACTTTTAGCTACTACTACTTCTTAATCATGGCTTTATGTATCTAAAATTGCCAAGCCTATGATCGTGTTTTTTTTGTTTAGTAGTCCGATAGTGGGCATAGAGATAACAATGTTATTTTAAGTCATAACCTTACCACACATTTTAAAACAAGATATTATAAAAACTACTAAATTACCTAATTATAACTTGTATAAATTGTTTTCTGGAATAGAAATAAGGTAAACAATCTTGAGCCGTGTTTTTATCGAAAAACGCTTTCATAAAATAAGTGACTGTACTTATAAAACTAAGAATATAAATTATTATGCTACTTACATAGTGTTTTTTTTTAGTTGCATCCATAAAAATCCTAGAGTCTATATTCAGGGTACGTAGATATGATGCCTGCTATCTACCCACCCATGCTACATATTAATATGCAGCCCCGTAAGTCCTGGGCCCCGAGTCTGCTATTCAATAGTGTCAGAATGGTCTATCAGTGATCTCATAATTGTTGATTTTGACAAGTTTGGTGTTGTCAAAATCAACAATTATGAGATCAATGATAGACCATTCTGACACTATTGAATAGCAGACTCGGGGGCCTGATGTGTATCCTGTGTATGACGTCACTCCAACGTCAGTGGCTGCCCTAGTATGTACGGCCCAGTAACGTCCCTATGAATTCAGTATATGACGTCACTCCAACGTCAGTGGCTGCCCTAATATGTACGGCCCAGTAACGTCCCTATGAATTCAGTATGTGACGTTACTCCAACGTCAGTGGCTGCCCTAATTTGTACGGCCCAGTAACGTCCCTATTAATTTAATATATGACGTATACGTAACGTCTGTAAACTGACGTCTTGAGGCTGTGACAAATTGACGTCATCTGATGGGACCCCCCGACGTCACGACATGTCGTCTCTTACGTCGAGCAGTACCGTAAACGGACGACATAATGACGTAAAAATGCTACCTGGGTTATGTCACTTTCACTCAAAGCACTTTCGTTTGCATTCTGTGAAATATTTTTCGGTCAATAAAACTTTCGGACATGAATTTCATACAACATTTCTGTACAGAGAAAGATAAAAAGTTAATGTAAATGCAGTAGATTACAGACTAGGTAACAATACAAAAACTCACCACTAACAACGCATTTTTTCTTCCTTCTCCTTTATGTTCCAAGAAGACATGGAGTTCATGAAAATAGCTGATAGCATAATTATCTTTTATTGATTCTACTCCTTGGGCATATGCCTTCTCTCTACGAGAAGGAGTGGACAATCGTCCACCATACGTGCCCACCGCGGCTTGATGGACGTCATATTTATGTCATAAAATTTTCAGTTATTGTACATGTTTATAAGGGGGCACACCACATCCACATCATCATTTTGAGACCAAGCGTATTTGCCGCTCTCAATACGGTGTAGAAATATGTCGTGGTTAAAGGTTTAACTATTCAGCAAAGTTTTTATAGGTGGTTGGGCTGACGCTCTTAGAAGGCGAAAATGTTCCAAGAAGGTCTACTTGATACTTCTTAATGGTTAGACGTTGTATTAGATAGAGCATAACCTTTTCTTATATAAATCTATTCTGTCCCACTGCTAGACAAAGACCTCCCCCATTCCTTTCCAAGTCTTCAAAATTAACGAAGTAATTCCTCTTTTTAGGGTTCCGTACCTTAAAAGGAAAAACGGAACCCTTATATGATCACTCATGTGTCTGTCTGTCCGACCATCCCCCCCCCCACTTATCTTCGAAACTACTAAGCCTAAAATTTAAAAAAAAAATAAAGTAATTAGTTCAACACTTATAGATTACAGTAAAACCTATAAGAAGTCTATGGCGCTAAAAAACCGGAACCCTTCATATACAAGTCCGACTTGCACTTGGCCTGTTTTTTTTTTCTTAACTCTAATGATGCAGTTTTGTTGACCTGCAGTCTTATTTAAAATTCTTCTTGACATTGGTATCTCAATAATATTGGCTCCCCCATAAACAAAGTATGAATAAATTGACAGCTTTTTATTAAAAGCGACACTAATGCATTTCGTTTCACACTACAAGAAATCATAAAAGAAATATATTCATAACGCCATTTCACCGCCACCGAATGCAATTTATTAAACGTATCATAATGAAATGTATTACCAACAACTTTCTATTTTAAACGAAAGTAAAGACAGAACGAAATATTTCGGCCATTTTATAATCTTATTTCTTAATTTATATCCATTACCACTTCAATTAGAGTTGTAATTAGCGTATCGTGAATTAAAATTACGATGTACAGCATAAACTTTGAAATTATCACGATTTGCTGGCTACACTGAGCAGCTAGACAGTTTCTCACGAGTGTAGTAGAGCATGAGGTCTGAGTCATACATTGGATCCAACATTTGTAACAATCAAGGCCCCAAAGACAAAACATTAAACTAGTAAATTGCCTCGTTGGTCCTAGAGGTCTCAAGCGATGCTGCGGTGCAAGAACTTCGATTCCCAAGTCGGGCAAATCGTTATTGTGGTTTTTTATAAGGAATTTCTCAGTAATAGTCACAGAGTCACATGAGACTTGAACATTCAGGGATTACAGACATAATGTCAAAAAATATTGCAAACAGTTTTACTTAACACTATAAATTAATATGCGAAGCGATAATCCAAGTTAATATTAGTATTTCTAGGTCAATAAATTAACCAAGCCTTAAGTGTTTTTAATTATATCCTCCCTAATTACCCATATCCCAGAAACGATTACCTAATTACACCACTCAAATATGAATATTTTGTAACAAAATACATATTAAATTAGGTAAAACTACCGGTCACTTCTGTGCACACGGATATTGTTGGGGCCAACATTGGTCTCAATATTGGTAGCAAATATAATCTAACTTAAATTATAACTTGCTTGCAATAAATCGTGGTCTTTAATTGTAATCTGAATGAGTTGACGGTTTAATAGTATGCTCACGGATTACTCTGCAGGTAATTACTTTGCCAAATTAATATTTAGTATTATTAATAGCACCCACTACATAAACGTATTTATGTTTAGTAAATAGTTAATTAATTTTTTGATACGTTATTTAAAATACTAGGAATTCAATATGCCTTTTGCTTATGTATTTGTGTTCTTTTAATTTCAATTACGTATCAATAAAATTGATCGTGCTTTAGATATCAACGATCAAATTAATTTTAAGTTCTCAGTATCAAAAGACCACCATGCCGTCTTGTCTTATAGCAGTTTTTCTAAACTTTTTCCAGTGTGTAAAGGAAAGGCGTTAGACACCCTGTATAGCTCTGTATATTTCCCACACAGGAATGGTAATAAAACAATAATTATCGTCATTTCAGCCGAGAGACGTCCACTGCTGGACAAAGGCCTAGCCCAACTGTCGCCACATTTACCTGTCCCTTGCGTCTCATATAAATTTTAAATGTTGTTTATGTTGCAAATATTATTATGTTTTTACAGCCACTTTTACAAATCACTTTTTTAAACTAGATGGATACAACAAAGTCAGAGGTCATAGTCTCTTTTAAGGCCCAGACATAAACTTGGACGGTTGAGGTGGTCTTTTGAAGAAAACACCACACAGATTTGAGCGTCAGTGAGTACTCAATGTCAGAGACGAGTCTGATCTAGCGTTAGTCAATCAGTATTTAATTAATATAAGTATTTAATTAATATTAATTAATTTTCTATTTCGTCTATTGATTACAAGATCCACCAACCAATCTTCCTATGCAACGTCACCACTAACACTCAGTGATTACGTTCGGTTCGTTAGCCTCTGCTGCATACGTAAGTGATGAACTAACCAACTGTCATCTGTTACACAACTAAAGCAACTTCTTAATGAATCAATAGAACAACTGACAGACAGACAAACGTGACAAGAGAAATCATTATCAAAAGTACAACAGAAAATAAATTAACGTGTTAAAAACAAGTTTTTATTAAACAAAAATAAAGAGAAGAAAATTAGGTTTATCTATCAACATTGACCAGCAGTGTACGTCTTTTGGCTGAAATGATGATGATGATCAACATTGAACCCGTATACAAAGATAAGTGTCCGTGCTTTTTACCGATGAGGAGTTCTATCGTGAGGAGGCGATCCTAGCTGCAGGATTGTCATATCTGTCATGAAAATGTATTGTCACTTAAACTTTATATTTTAGCCCAATCGGTTGAGAGGAACTGTTTTGAAATTCAGATGCAAGATTTGACCAATATCTACATACTAACAATCTAACAAACAAAATAACACGGCAAGTTAAATGAAAACTTATAAAAACTAAAGCTATATAATTTAACGCACGATATAAGGATACGGAATTACGGACTTCCTTAAACTTAGACTTATATTTTAGATCTAGATTAAGACAGTTGAAACTTGAATATACTGGTCAGGTGGTCTGTCACGAATCTTAACAAGGAAATCTGTACGCCTAAAATGTACAGACACCAGCACATTAAGCTACCCAAAACTGTCAAATTTTCCCAATCAACCTTAGACCTTATGCTGTAGCGATAAAGTAGAAAATCTATTAAAGAAATTTGACAGATTGTTTGGTATGCTAGCTATCAAAATTGAAGGAAAACTAGGATATAAAACGTTTTCCTACTATCTCGCAAACGGCCTCGCATTAACCTTCTGGAATACATAAAATCATTACATTTTTATAACACGTCACTTCGAGAATATATAAACAGTTTAATTATTGAGCGAACTTTTAATGGTTTATGAGGCTCTATTGATGTTGAAATAAGGAAGAAAAAGACGTTTTGATTATCCTTTAAACTGAATTGTGTTAGCAAAATTGGCTTGTAAAGGTTTCACAGCTGCGACACAGGACTCTTCTCTATGAGAGGGAATGGGCCACCACGCGGACTCAGAGCGTGTTGGTAAGTGTCACATGTTTTCGATATTTTGGTTCTAGCACATGTTAATTTCCTCACGACGTTATACTTCACCGTTTTGAGAGCAATGGTGATAGAGTAAATAACACAAAGTAATGCGCCTGCTTGGATTTGAACCCACAACTTACCGCTCGTAAGTCGAGGCCGCCATCACTGGGCTACGCTGCTCCAACAGAATTGTCTATCTACAAAAATGGATTTGTTCAAAAGCACTATTAGAAACACTGAATTTAGTACGGTACCTAATAGAAAAGTTTTACCATGGGTTTTCTTAAAAACAGAGTTCTTGTTTGGTAGTTTATTCTATGACTTCTCTTCCCCTAACTAGGAAACTAGGAAGGGACTGTTCCATATGATTTCCAAAAAGTTTCAGAGTACAATTTGATTGAATGACTTTTTATCATCACCATCATCATCATTTCAGCCAAAAGACGTCCACTGCTGGACATAGGCCCCCCAAGGTGTCGACATATTGACCGGTCCCGTGCGTCTCTCATCCAGCGGGTTTCCGCAACTTTCATCAGGTCATCGGTCCACTTATTGGGAGGCCTTCCAACGCAACATCTTCCAGTCCGCGGTCACCACCCCAGAACTTATCGGCCCCATCTGCCATCTTCTTCTGTAACCTTTGTTCTGGCCTTCCAACCCAACGTCTTTTAGCATAAGTTATTTTTTTGAATGCCTTTTTGGTCCTATTATGGTTTTAAGCGCGACTGCTGAGCTCATGAGGTTCTGAGTTTGTTTCTTAATTTCAGAGAATAGAAAACAAAATTGCAACTAACAGAAAATACATAGTTTTAGAATAACATTGTAAGATGGCGGCCCACTAGTTTAGGTCGGAATTTTCCTTCACACCACTCTCTAGCCCCGCGGCATCGATATCCTGTCGCAATTTCACTATTGCCTCGGCTATGCGCAAAAAATATTATGGCGGATTATGTGGCAATGGAAATCTAAATTCCTTTCTTATTAATTGCAGTCCCACGGTGTAAAAAGATGTTATTTTGACGTAGTAATTAGAAAATAATTATGCGACATACTGCCGCACTCTGAAAGCTTTAATTATTACTAAGGCCATCACTTTGTAAAGGTTTTGACAGTTTTGTCATTTTGTATGTCAAATCTTTACTGAGTAACGGCTTAAGTAATCATTAAATATATCTGAGTACCGCAGTAAGTAATGGTCGATAAGCGTTGCTTGAGACGCCACCAAGTTAGATGTTTCGACGAACCTAAAATGCTGGGTCAGAGGATCTGGAAGGTAGACGACTGGGTACTGTGGAGCAACTTAGGAGTCACATTTTATGGGTTGGGATTCCAAACAAACAGGTTGTTTAGATAAATAGATATTTCTACTTCTCTAAGGCTGGGCCATCGTCTGTTCGCCGATAGACGTCCACTGTTGGGCAAGACTGGGCAAGCGTTGCCTCAACTACGACAACAACTGATTTTAAAGTTGTTGTTGAACATAACATCATGCCTGTAATCCTCGAAGGGTTAAGCATACGCATAGGTATACCTTATATACCCCAACATTTCACGAGTTATGTTTAAGTTCGTTGTAATATGGGGCGAGCTTATTGCCAGCAAGCGGCCACAAATCCAAACACAGTGGCTGCTACCTAAGAGTTGCTGATGAAAGTTTACCCGACCAGAAAATCAAACCTCACTAGACCAACAAGGCCTGTGTTAAAAATTGTGAATGCGCAAAAACTCTTCGTGTGAGGTCTCATTCATTTTGATAAGATACAATTATAGTACCTACGGATGCTGTTATCAAACGTACAAAAAAATCATTTAATCAATAGCTGACTAAGAGCACGCACTGTAGGCACCTCACATGACGCATAACTCTCCGATCAAAGAGATAATTGACTCACACCCATATTTATAGTGCCGACACAAGTCCATTTTTTAACTTGATCGACATAACAACAGGGAGACGTCGTCCATCAATAAGGTTTTTCCTCCCTATATGTTCGTTGTCTCCTACATCAGCCATGCTAGTCGAACGCATAGTTGCATTCTGCTTTAATCAATGCTAAAGATGTCATAATTATTTATTTATTTATTTATGTACACACAAAATACAAACAATTAGTTTTTAATTATGACA
Source organism: Diarsia brunnea (assembly GCA_949774965.1). Lineage (NCBI taxonomy): Eukaryota > Metazoa > Arthropoda > Insecta > Lepidoptera > Noctuidae > Diarsia > Diarsia brunnea. Next base: position 10,492,330 of record OX459003.1, on the reverse strand, counting down.
CATTAATCAACGTTAAAGATCTTTATAATGTCATTCTATACTGAAAAGTGGGCGTTTATGTCAAGTTATAAACAAACTTTAGGCGTGTCAAGTCCGACTCAAATTCAGTCCAAGACTAACGATACCAGTGTTATGGCCGGGCGGAACTTTTATCGGCGTTCGCTACTCAATACAAATGCTCCTTATTGACGACCTGAGCTAGGTCACTGGCAGATCACCTCGAACATAATACTTAGAAGCCTCTGATACGGTCCAATTAACACTACCATGTAACATACGCCGTTGTAGCGAAGTGAGGGCTGACAAAATTTTATGGTAAGGAGGTTTTTGAGGTTGTAGTTTCAGAGTGACTGAAAATATTTAAGATCAGACTTGGGATTGGGAGGGACATTAAAATGGTACCTGGCATCACTGAAAATAAATTTTATATTTTCTCGGTAATAAATTAAATAAAATGTTTTTATCCTTTGTCGAGTTGCATTTCAAAAACAATATACGAAATCATCATCTTTACCATTGCAGCAGAGTTCATAATGAAAAGCTAAACATCTGTACAAATATAACTAAAATTTAAGTGTCTACGATAATATCAGAAAAGTTAGGACTCCGTGTAAAAAAATTAAAACCCATGAAAATTTAAACAAGATCAAGTTCAAATAGGGAAGTAATAGTTTTATAATAATTTCACGCGTATGAACTTCTCGGGCAACAGCTATTAAAAGATAAATAAGAAATAATTGTAACGTGATTGTAAACCAATAAGAGCAACCCTATACCTACTCTGTATGCTCCAAATCAGTCTATTTGCGTTTACGTTTACCTAACGTTAACTGTAATAACGTTAGTACCAACTTAACCTTCTTCTTTATTTATTTACATATCGACTTTACAGTTTTGGAGACCTTAGCCATGATTCTACAGTTAGATACTTCAGGAATGTCACGATATTGTCACATTGCCTTTTAAGAACAATTGATAATGAAATTATATAACCACAAGAAGATGTCTACAAAATATCGACCTTGTTTATTTATTTATTTTGATTTCAAGTAGATAACCCGTAACATGCATACCGTAACACGCAAAGGTGTTCCTATTAGTACCCCACATGTCGCCAGTTATGTTTAAGTCCCATGTAATAGGGGGCGAGCCTATTGCCATCAACTGGACATAAATTCAGGCTGCTTCTGAGAAATTCCTTATGGAAAAACCCAATATCACTTTGCCCCACCTGGGAACCGAACCCAGGATATACAGCAGTCGCGCTTGCGGCCAACGAGGCAGTCAAACCCATTTTGTTCACATTCCTTAGTCTATGTTAGTATAATTTTATTGACAAAGAAACAACAACAAATACGCTAAACTTAAACTAACAATACCTAATTACACCACCTCCTGGAGACATCTGCCAAACAATACATGCACTGGGGACAGGTGCTCAATTAGGTGCCCTTCAGTCTTGCTAGCAACAATGCTCTGAAGACTGTTGTTGCTATTATGCCGCACATATAGCTCATGAAGAACCAAGAGCGTTTTTTTTAGTCTCTTACGAAAGACCACACAACATTGCATAAAGTACAATGGTCTAGTCTGAATCTGCTTAACCTGTAACTGACTTCAGACGCAACCTTGAATAATGAACATAATAATTGACTATTGTTATTATGAAAATTACATCTTCGCCAAGATCTTCATCATTATTTAAGGCTAGCTGTTTATTACAACTTCGTTTTCGTGGTTCGGTGGATGAGCTTTTCCGGATTTAAAGAAAGAATAAAAAGAAAGAAAGAGGAAAAAATCCAGACTATAATCTATCTCAGAACCGTTCAGCTGTTCTGGCGTCATTGAGTCACAAACATACACACATCCATCCAAACTTTCGCATTTAGAAGCTACCTATTTCAGTAGTTCTTGCGTGAAGAAGTAACAAACATCCATTCTCACAAACCAAAGCATAAAATTTAGAATATTAGTAGAATTTTACTCTTTATCCTATTAACGCTAGCTGGATAAAATACAAGTCATATGAAGATTTTTAGGCGACAGACACAGCATTCGACACCCTTACACATAAACCCATCCCAGGGAATATTAGACCATTAACCAACATAGGCACTACAAACCCCAAAGCAACAGCACCATCTAGAAAATTCCGAACCCACGAGACGCCGTCTATTCTCGAGCGTAATTTAGCAATAACGATTACACTCCGCACATCCTTCACGTAAGGAGCCAATAGGACTCGTGATGTGAGTCACATGACTCGACAAATTGCCGGGTCACATGTCATCTCACAATTGAGAAAGGTAATTCAGTGATAGGGAAAATTTTCACGTGATCTTTGATTCAGGTCAACTGTGATTTGCAATGATGAACTGTTAAATTTATATTACAATGTGTTCTAGATACTCAAGTAATGGTCCTATTCGATACTGTTGGCCTTTTGGTCCAAAATCTCATTTGAAAATAATTTTACATGAAGTAGATTCATTGATCATGACGTCGTTTTAGGTTAGCGTTCGCCTACGGGATGAACCTACGAGTTAGCGTCCAGAAGTGCAGGTTGCGATAAAATTGGGAGAATCCACTTCACTACAGTCGTCTCTCTCGATCTATGTACTCCTAAGGTTATCATATTATCTATTATAATCTTCAACCCACTGCCCATTCGTGTAGGTGAGTTGTAATTGTAAAGAATCATCAGATATTTTTATATTTAGGTTCTAGAAACGATTGTTCAAAGCTTACGATTTTCTCATATTGCAACCAGGATAAGACATCGCGTAATTGCAGTAACACTAATGATATTGCTAACAAGACGTCTGTCTGTTACCACATTCACGGAAACCATTTTTATATCTCATTCAATACAAAATGGAAAAGAGAGCGTGGATCATTGAAATTATGGATAAGTATCAACGTGGTTGCTCCACATGGCCCCAATCTTAGTCACGTAGTGTCGGCATCGTGCACTGCTCCTTCCTGCTTTCCTCGTAATTACCCACATTTTCTAAACTTGCTTGCTGGCTTTATCGATACGAGTTTAAGCCATTCGGTAGCCACTAAGCCGATATTCCCGCATCACTGTAGGAAATATTGATTGCTATTTAAGAATCAACTGCTTATTGATGAAGATATGAGCCTAAACAAAATTACATTTTTCTTAGTCAATTTAAATTCAGTCAGCCCAACACTTGGCTACGAGTTTGATACAAAACGCTACAAAAGTGAGAGCCATTCGTCTAGGAACTTCGCTTACAATATTTGCGTGACCTCTTGACAGGATTTAATTTAAATCTGTGATCGTCATACTTGAGGTAAGAAAGGGTAGTTTACCTCCCTCCTTGTAACCGAAGACCTTGATGGATGTCTAAGGTTGATTGCTATCAGAGTTGCTTCTGAGAAGTCATCGTGTTTACGACGGGTCTGGGAAACACACCAAGGCTTGTTAATATGGTTTACTACAAGGAGTATGCGTAGGCGGCAAAGTTATAAAACATCGTACGAGTAAGTGCTCAATGTGCTCATAGAAGGTCTTTCATACAATTATTAGGTTTTTGAAATGTCAAGGGGCGAATAATTTGGAACAGACGGTTGATGCTGGTTCCACATTTGACTTGTCGACGATTTTGTGGTTGCGTAGATGTCCACTCGTGATTTATTTATCGAATGATTTTCCCTTTTGAACGACAGAACCAGGTACTAGACTCTTTCAAATAACTTGATAAGTACCTAACCTTAAATGTAAATAAGTTTTCAGCAAAGACAAGTAGCCGAAAGATTTTCAATACATATAAGTACTTACTTTAATCATGACATGTGAATAAAGAACCTCTCCTGATGATGATCTCTAATATCAATATAGAGGGTTAATAAGTAGGCAATAACCAAAAGAATATGGATGCATTGAGAAGATGATTATGGTAAGAATAAGCTTAGTTGGGTACTTATAAAAAGAATCCCAAATAAATCGGGATAAAACCATGAGCATACTTTTTTTTTTTTTTTTTTGATTAGCCTATTGTGTCCCACTGCTGGGCAAAGGCCTCCCCCATTTCTTTCCAGCTCTCCTGGTGTTGTGCCTTCTCTGGCCAATCAGTCACGAACGAGTCCAAATCGTCACGGGTCGTCGGTCGGTCGTCGTCAATGAGCATACTATTCCACAATATCATAGGTACCATTCTAAAAACAATATCAATATCCGTCGGGATATTTTATGCTTTAGGTGTTTTTTTAAAGGAATGTTTACTCCAAGCCACACACCCGGGTAAGTAATAGAAAGAAACAAGCTCTTTCCTAGCGGTGGGAACATAATATAAGCCGATTTTTGTGTAAAACAAAAAAATATTATTCTATTACATAAAGTTTTAACAAACATAGATTGCCTTCTAAAGGTGATGCTAGTTTTAAGTGACTCTGCTCTTCCACCTAACACTATACATTGTATGCAATTGCAAAAACAGAAAGCAAATTAATACAATAACACTCTTTTTTTTTTGGGCAGTCATGTAAAAAGTAATGCACTTGTGCGATGTATGCGACTGTGTAGGCCCCACCTATGCTTCAAAAAATGCATGCGCAATACAAAGTCCACTCTGTTTTCTGATGCAATAGACTAAGTTAAGGAGTCCGGTAGCAACACGTAGCGAAGGTCGCAGGTTCGTTGTCACGCAGCTCATTTATCAACATCTTAATTCGAAAGGATTGAAAGGAGATCAGAGCTAAGGTCATAGGACTAAATAAAACTATGTTGTGCGCATTCTGTGTTAAAAAAATTGAGATTTTATTTACATTTGTTTATGTGAGGTTTTCTCCAATTTTACTGTTTTGGAAAGAAATGGTGGAAAATCACATTTAGCTACAGCTGCTTATTACAATGTCTAGAAGATGAAGAGTAATGCTTCATAATAGTATTCAGTTGCATCCCGTTAGACTGGAAACCGACCCTATCCCCAAAGTATAACGACTTGGCGAGGGCACTGCCGTGCCCCCCGATATCATGAAGAAATACTTCGCGGATACCGGTAGTCAGTATGAGAGCTGGAAGACAATCTTTATGATTACAGATTTTTATATTTTATAGTTATTAGGGGCAGTAAACACTTTTAATCAAAAAATACATTTTGCGCAAATTACTAGTTGCATTCAGAACATTGACAAGGTATTTTTTATTGAATTGACATTCCTCTCATGCCTTTCAGAAAATGCTGCAGTTCATGAAATTCCTCTTCTCGTTATTCCGAGTACTTAGCTCGTTTTCTCCAACCTAGTGTAAGATTATAAACTAAAGCTTACTTAATTGGTATAGACTTACCATCTGAAGCTAGTAATCTTTCTATCGTAAAAGTTAACTTGTTTCAATTAACTCCTAACAAACTAGCAGTCTGCAAGCACTCTACTTGATGCTTGCTAAAACTGAATTTGCATATAATCTAGTAAAACCTCTTTTACGGAATGGGCTTGACTTGTAATTAAATGCAATCTTAATCACTCGATCACTTACAGTCTTCACGTCAAAAGATAAATACTTGCACTAACAACATCGAACGTTGACATTATTTGCCAATAATATTTTTTTTAAAGCGTCATTTCGTTGGTAAGATTTGCTGATTGGATGATGGTTGTAAGGTCGATTTTCGAGTGGCACAAACTATTATGAAGGTTTTGGTTGAAAACTTTAACCGTAGCAGCCCAGAGCATCAATAAGTGCCATATAAGTGTATAACATGGCAATAAGTAGTACATACAGATAGTCAGTGACCCGAATGTCTGATACTCAGTCTAACCAAGGCGTATCGTAATACCCAGTAGGTACTAACTGAGTTGTGGAGGTTAGTAAGGTATAGTCACTCTATGGACAATACTGGTATTCAGTTAAACTAAAAGTCCACTACAACACAGTTGGGAAATGGCTAGGCAGATGATGATGCATGATGAAGACTGCCCTTTTTGTTTTTTGGCGGGTGAAAAATCATCAAATAACCCCTCCCGCTCTTGGGCAGACCGGAAGGGAGTGTCAGACCTCTACTGACTAAAATCCACCCATGTTCCTTCTTAGCCCTTCATGTTGAGGCCGCGGTATCTCTTGCGAACAACCCGCAGCCGTGAAGACTGCCCCTGAGGAACTGAAATTAACTGCCTGAATGTGGATGTGCTATTACATAATTTACTGTTATGAACACTGCCTACCATAACGGAGAATATTTAGGCATGATGTTATAACGTCAATGAACCACCACGATTTCAGTGTTACAAAATTATTATCAAAAAAATATTGTGAAAACGCGTCTTGCCTTAAAAACCATGCCTTCCATTGTATGTGTCAGTTTTACTGCCGTGAAATTAAATATGGGAGTAACTACATGAATACGTATGAAAGAAACTGATGAATAAATAAATTTATGACGTAAACTACACTCGTTAATGGCCTCATAAAGCACGTTTGTTGCATCCTGAAGCAGGTCCTTGTCATCTTGTACAAATTATGATGGTACGTTTAAGGCTAGCTTTTATGTTTATTGTCCATCTATGACACTGTAATAAATTATTTATTTTAAGACGTCATTGAAGCGAAAATGACATTTACATACCTACGCAAAAAGTAAAAGGACCCACGGTGGAATCTTATTGAGAAAAAATATGGTATTAATATTGGTAGACACAAAATTAATATAATAAAAGGATTTGACGTTTCCACTGAATGATGTGAAGAGGTTGTTGTGAGAGCGACAGACACACACTAGTCTGCACTCGGCACTCTGGGGGGGGGGGGGGGGAACTCTGTTTTTTATTCTTTATTACAGCTGTAGTAGTTTGCAAAGTAATGTTTGATGATTAACAAATGCTTCCTCTCTCCTAACTCACTTCTTTGCTGTACCTGACAGGGTCCATATGATCAAACTATAAGTTAACCACTAAGAATGTCTTCATCAGGAATGGAATAAAAGTATTGAGAGGGCCATAACCCACTACGCGGCCCAGTGATGGCTAGATATCAAGAAAAGAGATGTCTGTTCGATGAACTTATAGCCTGCCAATCATACGTGACAGGTTTTATTATCATTGCAATCAGATAAGACTATCTTTACTTTGGCGAAGAGAACATTCTACCTTCATTACCTTCCCTCTATTTTTAAAGAAACATCCGTGAGTGTTCAAGACTAAAATAACACTTCACAACCTCAGACCTTACATCAGTAGGTAAAACACGGATTCATTGTAAAATTGGGTAACATGTTTAAAATGCATGACACGGTCGTGTTCGTGTTTTCTGTCAGACAACAGCCGTCTAAACGCAGACTGCAGATTTTAGCGTTTTAGACGTTATATTGAAACAAACATTAAGTTTCTTCAGTATACATGATAGTAGGAACACCGATTTTTAGTACATGATTCTGACTCCCCCCTCTCTCTCCTACATATTTTAGATCGGTGGCATTTTTTTAAAATCAGATGGGAACATCTGATTATTTGAAATATATGGAAATATATTTTGACCGTGAAGGCATTGCAGTTTTGTCGGAAGCAGCTGTTTTTTTTAATAATTATCCGACAAATAATTGTATGTGGAGGGAGTCAAAATAATGTTCGGAATACGTGATATCGTTTTACCATCGGTATCACTTCCACGCTGTATACATTGCCTTTGCTCATGGACCCGTAGGCAGATATACAGAATGACATCCTTACACACTGCTTTTGTTTCGACGTTCATAGATCATCATCATTCTCCTGCCCTTATCCCAATTTATTTGGGGTCGGCGCAACATGTCTTCTTCTTCCATACTTCGACGTTCATAGATCTGGAAGCTAAATAAACCTAAAAAAAAAGGAGTTCTTGAAAAAACAAAGTCTACTTGTGGCCCATCACCCCGCTATATAGTATCAAAATACTGACGTATTTATCGGCGCGTGAACGCCGTCGTCGTCAGATCTCACAATATATTGGCTTACACCAATATATTACAGACTCACACAATTACACAGTAATTAGCTAACAGCAGGAAGTATTAACACAAGTTTGAATAAAATAACTTACTCCAGATTAGGGTGTTTATTTCACGATAGGTGAATCAAGAATTCCCTTTCTTTCGAAATACAATGTCTTTTATACACAGAAATGGCGGGCTTAACATAGCAATATTTCACTTTGCAAGGCGGGAGAAATCAAAATAAATACTTAATAACCATTATTCTAGCGGTCATATTAAAATAATTCATACTATTAAAATAAACAGATATAACAATATTTTACAAATATCAAACGGGTGTGACAACATAATTCCTTATTATTGAACAAACGGAAATTACAATTAATTCAAAATAGACGGAAATACGAATATTAGTTCAGTAAATCTAAACATGTCAAATACAAAACTAACTACCTTCAAATACGTTAATGAATCTACACGAGTCAAAATAAAATCATAACTACCCTTAAATAATTAATTATAAGCTATTTAAAATCAACATTATGGTTTTGCGCCCATACGGCCATTCTGATTCAGCGCGCTCTCTGCGCAAAAATATTTTACATACAAAACAACGGCATCAACCACCTAGGGCCTAGCCTTACAACACGGCATCACCTGCATTGGATCTAGCCATACTTCATGGCATCACCCGCCTTGGATATAGCCTCTTAACATGGCATCACCCGCCTTGGATCTAGCCATACCAAATGGCATCACCCGCCTAGGATATAGCCCCCTAACACGGCATTACCCGCCTTGGATCTAGCCATACCTTATGGCATCACCCGCCTTGGATTTAGCCGTATAGACCAGGTCAAAGGATACGCATGGTGATCAGTCAGCGCAATAGGTGGGAAAGGTGGAGTAGCTAATACAATATTTTCTCGATAATTTCAACCAAGTTGTTTCACTAACTTAAAATAAAACAACATACAATCATTTATTCGGCATCACCCGCCTTGGATCTAGCCATACTTATGGCGTCACCCGCCTGGGATATAGCCACCCTAATACGGCATTACCCGCCTTGGATCTAGCCATACCTTATGGCATCACCCGCCTTGGATTTAGCCGTATAGACCAGGAAAAGGATACGCATGGTGGCCAGCCAGCGTAATAGGTGGGAAAGGTGGACCAGTTAATACAAACATTTTAAGATTATAATTCATCCGCCCATACGGTCGGTTCATTTTCATTGTCATCTAAAATGGATCTTTTTGAGCCAGAGCTGCTGGTCTCAAAAATCATGACAAGCAATCTTTTCGGAACAACCATTCAAATGATCATGCTAACTTTGTAGCAATTTATTAGGTAACACAAAAACTTCCATAGGACCTTCATGTTTAGGTTAGGACCAAGTTTAGTTGTATGTCTTTCATCCTTATGCAAAAGGACAAAGTCCCCCTTTTCAAATGATTTGATTTGAGTTTTGCTTTTGTCAAGTCTTAATTTATCCCGAAATGATCGCTCGTCCATCCTTAATTTTAATAATGATCAAACAATATTCAGATCTTAAATTCGTTTACATTAAATGATTTTAAATCTGAGTCAAGCTCCGTACTACATAAACACTTATCCATTCAAGTCTCATTCTCGTATTTTGTGAGAATTAAAATGACTAAATATCCAAAATATTAATATTGACAAGAAATTATAAGCCAAGCTTCAATAAAATATTCACATTTGGAATATGTAACAATATTCAACTTTATCATCTCATTAGTGTAATTCAAATACTTTAAAGATAAAGTAGTTCAACTTTCAGACTAGAATTATGTTAGATCAAACTTTGCAGAACATAACATAACGCCTGCACTACCCGAAGGGTTAGGCAGAGGTGTATCCATTAGTACAACCTTTTCATGTACCAAATTATTAAAACAGAGCCTCGAAAGGCCTTACCGACATTAACTATTTCGAACTGCTGCTCAATTTCATCCACAATATGGCTTCAAAGCTGTTCCAGCAGGTTTTTCGGCCCCGCTACCAGAATAGTCAGCACGTCGTCAAAGCCCTTGTTGAATCGAGCCGGCGACCCGCAGACGTCACAGCTTTCAGCATCACACCAATAGCTCCAACATTGATCATGAAAATAACAAAGTGAAAACAATTAGCAATCAAAAGTTAGCAAAAGCACGAAATTTGTATTCCTAAAAGTGTAGTCATATCTAGACAGGGAAAGTAGCACGCTTTACCGCCCTGATCTACCAATCTTATCGGCAGTTAGTGGTAATGAAAAGTATGTTTGAATTTAATTCGACATCAACATTTAAGTCGACGCGGCGACGCATAGTCGGAACTCATAAAATATGACCACGAAATGAGAGAACGGGAATAAACTATCTCTGAAAATACAGTTTTGTTCAAGATCGTTTAAAAGAAATGTTCCAACGGCGACAGTCTGTAGTGCCAACACTGAACAATTCGGTCTACATTCTTTATTCTAATACTCAACTGACAGATTTTTACCTCTCGAGACCTTAACGGAGGCGGCGGTAAAAATAAAAAGTTTTTATAAAATTTAATTTAATTATTTGAATATAGTAAGATCATCAAGGTCGGTATTAATATTTTTATTCTCGACTTTGTCAAACACAAAGAGATTTTTAAAAATCCTTAGCGTACAAAAGAAATATTCGGTCCCGAAGAACATGGTCGATTTTCAACAAAGGAAATACGACAAACCGACTTGTTACCAAGTAGTAATAAGTTTTAAATACGATTCTCTTCGTCTTGTCCCGTCTCATCATCTGCCTAGCCTTTTCCAACTTTGTTGGGGTCGGCTTCCAGTCAAACTGGATGCAGATACCAGTGTTTTACATTTAGCGACAGACTATCTGACCTCCAAAACCCGAATCCACAACCGTTCTCCTAAGACCGATTCGCCACTACCCAGTTAATATTGGGTAATTCGATAACATTTGGTAAGACTGATTGTCAGACCACTTATTGTCTCCTTTACGTGCTTTCCGAGACACGGAGGAAACTCGGTATGTAATGGGTGGCCAGCCCGTCACATTATTCCTAAACCACTAACTCCTGTAAGCCATAATCAACAGTGACCACCACCAGAAAAGTGCCGAGACAATGAAGCTCGACGAAGTCACAGAAACAATGTAACTTTCTTGGATTCCACAACGAAATTAATCAGAAAGTTTCACATGTAATGTGTGGTGACCCATTCACAGACCAACCTAAGCAAACGCGGCTTAACCTACAGATCGATCAGAGTAACAGTTATTATTAAGCCACGAGCTCCGTCTATTGCTCGTAAATATGTGAATGTCTTGGTTAAAGAACACTCATCAATAGTCATATTTCTGGATATAACCAGCTTTTTACCATTAACTAAATCAAATCCAAACAAAATATTAAACCTGGATTTGGTTATCTTCTAACACAAAGTTTCATTTTGGACACTGGTTTCAATAATGGTCGAGATACTCTCAGAACACGTGACATTTACGCCGCCTATTTCTATAAAAAAAACCGTATTGACAGTAGTTTAACCAGTAAAACTTCACTAAACAAAAAAAATATACGCCGATATAAAAATATCGCGTCTTGAATAGACAGGATCAGAGGCATTCTTTTCAATTTGAACTGTTGTCATGCAACGATTTACATAGTTTGAATCGGTTACTACAATTTACGTAGTTTTATTCGGTTGACCTACATTTTTCGTTACGGAAACAGGTTTCTCGGAATGATGGCAATATTTAACATACAATTTTAGCTATAAGGTCTGGCGAAACCTGGGAAGTAGGTTTTGCAGAAATACCCGGTTCAAAAATTATTATTGAATATTCCTTAGTTGCGAAGACTGACATTTAAAATTGGCTATGACCAACTTATAGAATCAGGCGTTTCCGAAATCCGGGATTTTTGTATGTATTATTGGATTTCGGTTGATTACTTCCAAAAGATGGTAAAGTAACACGAAAAGCTAAGAGTCACATTTCACTAAATCAGGGTTGATACAGTGACAACAGAATCAATTACCTCGTCATCCGTGGCTTCGGGCTGTATTCCCTTGATGGATAGCGTCCATCCCGTGGTTGAGTAGCCTGCTTAGCTGCTCGCCTGTCCCGGAACTCTTCGCTGAATGTCTGGATCAGGTCTAGCTTGCTTCCAGGTGGTGGTGGATTGCAAACACCGCGTATCCAGCCACGTCTACGCTCTTCCTTTCAGCTTCAGTATTGTTTTCATTCGATCTTCATGTGGTGATGCCAATAAACGCAACAGTTTAATCGATATTGGCACACTAGTCCCTCACGCTGCAGGAACGCACATCGGGATCGAATGGCCATTGGTAGCGATTGCCAAGATCCCGAGATGGCGCCGGTACATCGGTCGGACAGCTCTGCAGTCACGGCGCTTGTTGTAGTTTGTTTTGTGGTTAGCGTCACCAGACTCAACACTTGTTCCATGGAGAAACTTGGGTCTGTCTGGGCGGTCGGCATAGGTTTGCGGACCCAGGATCCAGAAGGCTTCAGAAGGGGCGAGTTGGATCCCACCGCTGCTATCGGCGCGTGAACGCCGTCGTCGTCAGATCTCACAATATATTGGCTTACACCAATATATTACAGACTCACACAATTACACAGTAATTAGCTAACAGCAGGAAGTATTAACACAAGTTTGAATAAAATAACTTACTCCAGATTAGGGTGTTTATTTCACGATAGGTGAATCAAGAATTCCCTTTCTTTCGAAATACAATGTCTTTTATACACAGAAATGGCGGGCTTAACATAGCAATATTTCACTTTGCAAGGCGGGAGAAATCAAAATAAATACTTAATAACCATTATTCTAGCGGTCATATTAAAATAATTCATACTATTAAAATAAACAGATATAACAATATTTTACAAATATCAAACGGGTGTGACAACATAATTCCTTATTATTGAACAAACGGAAATTACAATTAATTCAAAATAGACGGAAATACGAATATTAGTTCAGTAAATCTAAACATGTCAAATACAAAACTAACTACCTTCAAATACGTTAATGAATCTACACGAGTCAAAATAAAATCATAACTACCCTTAAATAATTAATTATAAGCTATTTAAAATCAACATTATGGTTTTGCGCCCATATATTCGTATAAGATGCGATGTTTCAAGAAATCTGATCTTTCCTAACTGTTTTGTAAAGTTGCATCGTGACCAGAATGTATAAAAACATAATGACATAACTTTGTCATTTCACATGTTATTTACAAGTTATGCAGAAAAATAACCAAGAAAAATAACTCAACTACAGCATTTTATTATAGCAAAACAAAACTGGGCAACTTTTATTTTTAAATTCTATTCTATAAATATTATAATCAAGCATAAAATCAAGATAACACAGAATAATAAAGCAATCATGAGAGGAAAAACAAAACTGATAAGTCATATGACAAGCGACGTCAGAATAAACTCAACGATCTGTAGGTTATTATACTACTTACTATTAATAATTACTTAATACAATTAACTATAAACCTTAGTTGATAACGAATTGAGTCTATATAGACAACTGTTTCATACGACCATCATAGGAAGACACGACGGAACAATTATTTTAAAACAAGCCTCAAAACGTTTACAGTTCAAGCTATTTTGGTTTTACTATTACCTTCTCAAAGTATCAAAGTCAATAGCTTACCTGATCACAATTGTAGTTTTAAGGACATTAAGATGTGTACATATTTACTTTACTAGTAAAACATGATTTGACATTGGGCTGTATAGTGTCAAGTTTTACATAACCTACTTATTAAATCGTGACAACTTCAATCTTTGAAGGGTAAGATGAACATAGTCATATTAGAACAATAGGAGTTTACTGAAGGCTACCGTCTATTAGTTAATAGATGTAATATACACATGTAATAATGGTAAAAATATTAAGTCTCAATGAATAGGTGATGAACCTAGTTCTTTCAATCGGGCACAAATACAGAGATCGTGGCTGCTGCTATGAAATTCCTAATCCAATAACGATTTGCCCGAACCGGGGATCGATCCCAATTAAGACTTCATGGCCAGCTGTCGCACTTGTCACCGAGACAGTTGTATTCTTTGTAATTTAGTAAAGAGAAAAACAGGTCGGCTTTCCGTCTTCACGGCATATAGCAGTCCATAGCTGAACATAGGTCTCTCAATTGCTCGCCATGAAATTCAATCCTCGAAAACTGTCATCCAGCTGTGAACTAGCCACCCCGTTATGATCACCAGCGGCTTCGCCCGCTACAACTCGAAAATTATCCCACGGGAAGATAAAATCGGGATAATAACTATCCTATGTGTTAATCCAGGTTATAAACTATCTGTGTTCCAAATTTTATCCAAATCGGTTTAGTAGTTTTTGCGTGAAAGAGTAATAAACATACACACTCAAGAAACTTTCGCCTTTATAATATTAGTGTGATTACTAAACTAACTGTGTGTGATAAGATTTTATTAATCGGATTTGGTTAACGATTTCAAGGTTTTAATTTTTTTTGTACGGGACCCTAATCATTTTTCTAAAACATAAAGTTATTCCATATAGGTACATCTGCAAGTAAAAATCAGTCCAGTCATTTCGGAGATTTGCCAAGACAAACAGACAGACAGACAAAAACTTAAACAAATATGTATATATATTTATAAGTACCGCCATCTACTCTCGCAGGAGATGGTGAGAAGAGATGAACAGAACTAACGAGCAGTGGCCCAAATTGTCCTTGGATCGAATGATTTGGAGATCATGTGGGCAGGCCTTAACCCAGCAGTGTGATGACATAGGCTAACAGTGATAGTAGCAGAACCTACCGTAATACTTTCATATGCATTCAGTATAAACCTGTTATTTTGAAATTACAAACAGAAACTTCAATTTTATTTATTTGTACTTATTGATCAGGTATGATACGCTCACAAATATTTGTTTATGGAACAGGTAAGACCTTTTTCGAAATATTCTCTTCTTGGATTTCAACTTAACATTCTAAACAATTACTTAAAGCCATATAATGCAAAATGTGCTGAAGTATTTGTGTCAAGAAATGCGCGACATAACTGTTTCTTTATTGATTCTCTTGAATATATTGCACAAGCATACTGAAGTGTTATGAACTCGAATGCACGTGTTTCCGAATGAAGACAGCTTGACCTATAAGGTACATACGGGATCTCTTTTGTACAGTAAAGTGACGTAATATGGATTTTATTGGTTACTAGCTGTTCCCGGCATGCGTTGCAATGCCCTTTTTCCTACCTACTACCTGCCTGTGTACCAACTACCTACCTACCTACTACCCTACCTACCTACTACCCTACCTACCTACTACCCTACCTACCTACCTACCTACCACCCTACCTACTACTCTACCGACTACCCAACCTACCAAACATACCTACTCTACTATCCTACTTACTACCCTACCTACTACTCTACCTACTACCCTGCCTACGTACCTACCACTTTCTCACCTTCTAAACCTTCCCTGGACTTCCACGAATATGTCAACACTAAAATTATCCAAATCGGTCCAGCCGTTCTCGAGTTTTAGCAAGACTAACGAACAGCAATTCATTTTTATATATATATATAGATAGCTGTACCCCGCGTGCGTTGCAATGCCCTTTTACCTGCCTACGTACCACCTACCTATTACCTACCTACCTACATACTACTAATTTCTCACCTTCTCTGGACTGCCACAAATGTTTCAAAACCAAAATTAGACAAATCGGTCTAGCCGTTCTCTAGTTTTAGCGCGACTAACTAACAGCAATTAATTTTTATATTATACGCAAACACCATTTGAAAAATCGTTTTTCTATTGGGAAAGAAACAGTAATTATTTGTGATTATTGTGATAATGTCGTATGGTCTGTTTGAAGTTGTCATTCGTTGACTGAACAACTAAACGTCACTCAATTGTTTTGCCTTCCCGGAACCTCTCCACTAACACTTGAACTTTATGGGTACGGTATTAAAGCTCAAATTGATTTTACGTTTTAGTTAGAAAACGTTTGTATGGGAAAAAGAAAAGGGCTGTTTTTAAGGCTTTTCCGGCCATTATTCGAATTTTTCTCGCCGTAAAAACCATCCTTGAACTTCAACGAACATTTAAAAAAAAAAACAGCCAAATCGGTCAAGCCGTTTTCATGCCAAGTCGTGACAACGGAAAACGGGTTTCATTTTTATATATAAGATATATAAGAAGAAGAAGATATAAGAAGATTATAATCAGTAATCACAGTTGCTTTTTAAAAAACCAGACAAGTGCGAGTCGGACTCACCCACTGAATTTTACACATTATTATAAATAGTTCAGAAATCGTGTTTTAATTACAAATGCATAATTTTCTAATTATTCCCTGTACTTGTAGTATAAGACATTACTTGCCAAAATTTTACAAGGGAGAGTAGGTACACTATAAATTTTGATTCTCTTGAGAGTGTCGAAGGCGTTATCTTAGAAATTTGATTTTTTTTACAGCTTCAAAAGCTTATAGACTTGAGTATATGGTTTAAATTACAACTCGAAGGTATCTTCACGCGTTCTTGACATAACGGGTCTTGACAGTCGTGCAGACGAACAACAAAGTGATCCTATATAAGGGTTCCGTATTTGCCTTTGGAGCCTTTGAGGTACGAAACCCTAAAAATGGCCAGTTGATGGAGTTTCCATTTCAGATTAATATGGACTTTATTGGTTATTGTAATAAATAATCAGTTTCTTTATAAAAAAGGCATGTTCTTGGAACTTCCTTTTGAGATTAAAGCGTTACGATATTTCGTAAATCGGTGGCATTTTACTGGTGAACGTTCAGTCAGTCAATCAAATCAGTTTATTGCAGTCTTGACTTGACAGGTTTTTCCTTAGTTGTACCACGATTAATGCAGGTGGAGTGCAAAAAAGACCGGTCCAAATTACCCGTTAGACATTTTTCATATTAAAGCCGTTTTATCGAAGCAGTGTCATAGAAAATCAAAAATAATAAATACCTCAATGAGATAGTCATGTGTAGGATGCTACATTAGATATAACAACCAAAAGATCGATAAGATACGGAAGAAAAGTTTAGATTTTGAATGAAATTGAATGAGACTATTTTTAGTATTTGCTAAACATAAATTATCTACAATTAATAGGTAAGTACATTTACTTCCGACTTGGTTATAAACTCAAAAATATTTAATTTTTGTATCTTTTAAAGCTCTTGAGCTCTGAAGCGCCAGGGTAGCTAGCGAAATTCAAATTTGCTTGCGGTTTCTGCAATTTTCAGATTAGTGTCAGGTTGTATATCGATTAAAAAATGATTCGCAACCGTAACTTTGGCTTAAAAGAGTTCTAATCATTCAATTCATCAATACGACCAGTCTTACTAAGGGGTATCGTATTACCCAGTTCTAACTGGGTTGTAGAGGTCAGATAGGCAGTTGCTTTATGTAAAACACTAATATTCAGCTGCACCCGGTTAGACTGGAAGTCAACCCTACTGGGAGTACCTATAGCATTCCGTTGATCATCATCATTGGCAGCCTTGTTCCATCCCCTGCTGTTTATTAACTTAGAGGTTCATTGAATCCCATTGAATGACTCTTTCATGAAATAGTACCTATTTCAATGACACTGACTTGCAAATAGCAAAAACCTTAGCGCATCCTACTCAAATTCAAAACTAAGCAATAAACTAATTATTATAGGTACTTAATTATTTTAACGGTCAAACCCCCATCATCGAAAGCTTAATGTTTGTTACTTTTAAACACAATACCACCTGACATCAAATCAAGATGACCATACAAATGGTAGCTTTCACTCCTTCATATATTTATCTGCGATATATTGTATTCGTAAAGGTAAGCGGGTCAAGGTGCATTTGATTATCAACACTTATGTAATGTTATGTCACCGTAACACTTACATAACATGTTAGATTTGACTTACTTATAATGGTAATAAGTTAGCTTACGAGTTACGTTTATTCGTGGTAACTTGTTCTGCGATGCATCGGCCATGTTTTATTCATAGTTTACTTGTCAAACATTGGTTACATCACTAATTAAAATCTTCCTCTACGTGGGGACATGGGTTAATGATAATACCGTAGATGGTAAATGCAATAGAAAACTGGTTGGAACTTTGGAAGACCTCCAGAAAATCGCCGCGAAGACCCAGATTATTAGACTCCAGTGAACCAGGGAAGCATGACTTAAAAGGTAACAGGGGTTGGAACAAGCCTGCCTTACCTAGCCTACTAATGACTGACAAAAGTCTACAAACGACAGCCGGGACCAAACGGCTTAACGTCCTTTTTTAAAACACGGAGGAATCACGGTAAGTAATGGGCTGTCACCCATTCACAAACCAGCCTAGGCAAACGCCTTTTTTTTTCCCCGGGTGGAAAATCATCAAATAAAGGGGTTATTTGATGACTTTCGCTCTTGGGCAGAGCGAAAGGGAGTGTCAGACTTCTACTGACTAAAACCACCCATGTTCCTTCTTAGCCCTTCACGTCGTGGCCGCTGTATCTCTTGCGAACAACCCGCAGCCCCGACGCGCAAGCGCGCCTTGAAATGAAGATCGAAGCGAGCAGCTGTTTAGCCACGAACTGAGAGCGCTCATCTAATTCAATTAGACCATTACAGGCACTTTTAGTGTCAAAAACAAAATGATGAAGCTTCAGTCGCAATCACTGGGCATAATAACTTGTGATAGTACTGCTCTTGCCTATTTCAAAGAGAAGATCTCTATGGGAAAGAATGGCCAAAAAATTCCAAGAGCTACTTTCAATCGTTGGCGTTTCTTAGGCTTTTATTCTTTTTTCAAGAAAGAAAATTAAACTGTCATGTCCGTGAACAGACCTCATTACTACACTAGTAATAACGATGTTTTGTCAAATTAACTGAATGGTAACTATGCTAAGTCCAATATGGCTCATTTTAGGTCTTTTACAACCTATTATACGTTCACAGTAAAACTATTTTCACATAATAATATTAATTGTTTTAATTCTAACAGCATTTAATTTGCATCTTTAAGGAGCATAGATGTCAGTCAACTGGTTCCTTTGTTCGCTGAAATAACTTGCCTGTTTAAAGGACTAGTCGACGGATCGAGAAAAATGCTTCACGTAAGTACACACATGTACGAATATTGTTTATAATTTTGAAGGTCAACATAGCCTTTGTACGCCTTTTATTTTGGAGAGTGGGAAATCATCAAATGACTCATCCCGCTCTGGGCAGAGCAGTAGGGAGTGTTAGACTTCTACGGACTAAAAACCACCCACGTTCCTTCTTAGCCCTTTGTGTCGAGGTCGCGGTATCTCTTTCGAACAACTTGCAGTTACTCCTTACACCTGCTAAGAAATAATACGTTTGAAGAACACGCGCTTGTTCGAGAATTTTGACAAATATTGCAAGAGCTTGTGGTATCCTGTAATGTTTGAATACTCCCATAAGTAAAAGTGTTAATTATAAAGTATTCAAGTGACTTCAGTAAGTGTTAACGTAAGCCTCGAACAATGACGTCAAGTACAAAGTAGATACCAGCATCAATAATATTGAAAATACAACAATGTTGTGGGAATGGCAGGTCTAAGCACCGTGCGAGTAGAAAACCATGGCCTACTGATTTCTGTAGCGATAATATTGACACAATTAATTTATACTTTTCACATTCATTCACTTCTATGTATTGTTATGAGAGAACCATTGAGAGGACACTGCAATATGCGTCATCCGTTCTGTAATTAAACTTAAACAGATACAGAACTTCATCATTTGCGCATAAATTATAAATTTATAATACATAAGTAACTTCACACCTGTTATTTATAGGTACCCGAATGGTTAAGAAGAGTCGTACAGTCAAACAAGCTAATAAATAGAGATCTAATAGGTAGGTAGGCTAATAGGTAGAGATCTTTATAATTCTAGTACACTGAAAATATTGATTGCAATTTGTTTTATAAAGCGTTTCGCATTAAGTGACTCATGTCAAACGCTGTAGGTACCATTGCACATCAGTCTCTAAATATATCTGTATAATGTTAAAAGTAAATGCAAGTTAGCTGGCTGTATACTTATTAGCTTGTTCGATTGTACCTCTCATATTTCGCCAGTTCAGTTTTACGTCCGATACATGGGCCGAGCCTATTGACATCAAATTGATGGCATCAATCCAGTCTGGGTAGCTGCTCGCTGATCAGGTTTGGTGATACAACCGCCGATTTAGTGACCCCAAATCTTTTCTTTTATTAATGTTACTTCTAAGGTTTACATAATTTTCTATTCTGTGCTATTCTGTTACAGAGAAATTCCTGATTGAATAACCCAATCACACTTTTCCCGACCCGACAAATGAACCACTACTACTTGACCAATAAGTCTACAAACCATTGAATCAACCATTTATAGCACCGAATTTGGTAAAACGTTTTCCTATTTTCAACGTTTCAACAATATCAAACCTTCCGTTTAGGTACCGCTTACTGTCAGTGAAAACAGGCATATAAGAAGTGTTGTTCATCGGCGTTTTATTACTATTGCGCTGATTTAGGTAATTAACTGATAAATAGATTAAACTCAATATTTTCCTAGTAGACTAAAATATTATTTATTCGAAGCTATGTAATATCATACCATAGTCTGTTATTAGGTTCATGCATTGCTTAACTATCGTGTATTACTAGTTTATAATAAGTAGATCCTGGAGTTTAATGTGGATGTTAACCTCGAAATTACACTGCAATTTATCGTCTCATTGCAACATCCAGCATTCTTCTACGCGTGCAAATTAGTTCACTTCAATTACTTTGACATTTATGATAAAGTTTTTATGGATATTAATCAGGGGTAAATTATCACTTTATTCTACTATAAATTATAACTAGTCACTTGATTTTAAAATAGTCTATAATTTATCTATAGTAACAGTTAAGTTGTTTCAGCGCCTGCAAGAAAAATAGTGTCAAGTAGTATGCTGTATACATACAGGATTGCTAACGGTTGCTTGTAGGCGCTTAATTCGATTCTTACAAATAGTACACCCACATTTCGCCAGTTATGTTTCAAGCCCCATGTGAGCGTAATAGGGGGCGAGCCTGTTGCCATAAACTGGGTATAAATCCAGACTTCGTGGCTGCTACTGAGAAATTCCTGATGCAAAATCCCACCAACACTTTTGCAGACCTGGGAATTGCAGTTCAGATTAAGATCATTAGGTACATCAATAATAAGTATCCATTGTATCTAGCTAAATAATAATGTTATACAAATGCTTACCACTACATATCAAGTATCGATGCGTAGCCTACCTTGAATGAAAACTAGGCGTGCATAATTGGAGCAAAGTTAACAATTACTTACATAATATCGGAGCCCTAGAATCCGAACATATGTCGGTCAGCCACGACATGACATGAGCTGATGATTAATTGGTATGCTGTTTTAACACATGGCACCGTTATTACATACTTAGATATGCAGTCAGTATGAGATGGTATGTTAGGTGCCATATTGCTGATATCTTATTATCTGATCTGTTGAAGAAACACGACCTCTATACACACTCTCTTAAAATTTGATTGTCTTTAGATACGACACTATGGTCTCATCTGTTTAATGCTATATTTATAACATCATCATTCTCTTGCCCTTATCCCAATTCATTTGGAGTCGGCGCAGCATGTCTTCCTCTTCCATACTTCTCTGTTTCTCGTCATCTCATGAGACACCTCCTTTTTTACCATATCATTTTTAACACAGCCCATCCATCGTTTCTTTGGTCTTCCTCTACTCGTATGTCCTTCCACATTCATATTCAAAACCTTCCTCACCACATTTTCCTCATTCCTCCGCATTACATGCCCATACCACTTTCCGACAACCGATTTCCACACAATTTTTCAGTCACCGGCGCCACTTTCAGACTTCCTATTATGTACTATCGCGGGCACTCCCGCCTGACCACCACTAAGCTCATATTTGCTTGCACTTACAACATGAAGCGCTCTCTAGCTCCGCCCCGCCTTTGTATAGAAATAATGAATGAAATACAATACCGTTCCACCGCACTGACGAGACCGACGCACGCCGAACGAGAGTTATTGTTATTTTTAAACTGCCATTATTAGAAAAAAAACTTTAACTGAATTTGACTTTCGTTACTAATGGTGCGTGTGTGTTGGTTTGGTAATTGTAAATTAAAAACTCAATGATTTCTGTGAGTAATTTTAAATTTTTTATAAGAATCTTATAAAATCCCATGCTATTTAACAGGCAATTTTTTTGTAAGCGTGTTCTCTAAATCGGCTTTAACGATTTCGATAAAATTTGAAATAATGGGGCTTTAGGGCGGTGAAACGTTGATCTAGCCAGCGGGCCTAAAATGGCCGCTTTTGCAGAACATAATATGAATCATCATCTGCCTAGCCTTTTCCCAACTATGTTGGGGTCGGCTTCCAGTCTAACCGGATGCAGCTGAATACCAGTATTTTACATAGAGCGACTGCCTATCTGACCTCCACAACCCAGTTAATACTAGGTAATACGATACTCTTTGGTAAGACTGGATGTCAGAATTTCAGGTCACTGACTACCTGTAACGACTGCCAAAGATCTATATATAGCAGCCGGGACCAACAGCTTAACGTGCTTTCCGAGGCACGGAGGAAACTCGGTATGTCGGGCGGTCACCCATCCACAGACCGACCTAGGCAAGCACAGCTTTACCTAAAGATCTTAAAGGCAGTTCTTATTAAGCCATGCAGAACATAATATGAATGACATTCAAAATTTAAAATTCTTAAAATGGACTTTATGTTTATGAAAATAAAGTCCATTTAAAGAATTTAAACATTTTAATGTGATTCTTATTGTTTTTTTTTATTTTGGGACTCAGCTCAGCGATTTGACTGATGTTAAATCCTTGTCCATGCAAAATTATAATTTCATTTCGTTCTTCTTGTATGAGATTTCTGGAAGACATTATGCACAAAATGTTCTAGCACAGGTTCTCAGGAGTCCAATATTATTGCACAGGTTAACGTTTAGTCAATCAAAGGTCAGGTAAGCAGAGCAATGGTCAATGTTCAAAAGGTCCGGGAAGCGCGCCAAAGTTCGTCCGTAAAATTCGCAAAAGGTGTACAGAGGATACGTCACTAAGCTGCGCAGTGCAGATTGCAACTAATTACGTTGACGCTTCTCTAATAGGCCTAAACTTTGAGGGGGCGGGGTTTGGCGCCTACGCATGATTTATGCGAAAAAATTTTTAACTGGGCAGGCGGAAAAGCTTTCGACTGTACTCATTATATTTAGGAACTTACCTACAAATAGTGTGTAACTTGAAAGGCAGAACAAAATAAAACAGAAATGAAAATACTCACTTCAAATCGATACTGACTCTCACCCTGGCTGGACCGCCTTATGTATAAACGTCAATAGTAGGTACTTTAAGCTCATATGAGTTAGAACCTTGATATAAAAGTAGGTGTACCATGTTTAAATTAACCTAGTTTTACTGACATAAGATATTCCAACTATGTATGTAGATTAATTTATAATGAATGTTGCCTATTAAAGTACCTACCTAAGGATATAATGGGCAATGATTGTCAGTCTAAATAACAGTATATTATCGAAGCTATATAAAGAGATAAATAGGTAATTAAATTAAATAAAACTAACTTATATTTATGAGAATCCCACGCAATATTTTCAGCCTTGCCAACTTGTAGGACATGCCTTTGAAATACCGCTTTGGTAACGATCGGGGTGATCAGATAATCCAAAGATGGCAGCGCCTTATCAGCCCTTTTCCAGGTGTGTTGATAGATACTATTTGGCTATAAATTAACGTGAAAGAACCGATCAAGTGGAAGCCCAGGGAGTGCAGCAAAAGGACGAACAAATCTCATTTTGCCCTCGAAATAAGATGGGATTTAGATGGTTCATCTATATCATGATATCAAGCCGGAATCACCCACTGCTTTACTGCTTTCCGTCACATTTCCCAACCCTGCTCCTGGGTGTCCCTTATTCAGGTGTTTTACGAACTTTGACGTCACCCCAACGAGCTTAAGGACGGGCCTTAGATGTTTGACGTTCCATAATCGTCGTCTTCATCAAAAATCACTATCAATGAAAATTACTTAGGTACTTGAAAGAGAGACTGAAATAAATAAATAAAATAATAAATCGTGTCGTCAAAACCAAAGTAAACCCTATTTCCTACCCGCAGTGTATAATGTACGCCATCCAATTTCATTGTGCACATTCCATATTATCTTTCTTTCTCGAATTTTCATGTTTTATGAAGTAGGCCACTGAACTGTTACTCAATCTACTAATAAACCAATTACATTAACTATTGCTCCATGTAGAATCTTTTCATGAAGGGTGATAAAAATGTTTTATTTGAAAAACCTTGAGATTCCAGTAGGTACCTAAATACTTTTATCAGTCAGTATCCGACATTGTATGATACAGAAATGAGAGCACAATTACTTGGAAGAATTGAGCCTACCGACAATATTGCCAAATGTGTGTTTTTATTTAACAATTCAGCCATATTTTGCCTGAGACCCGTGACTAATAATAAAAGTATGTAAAGAAATCGGGCAAAAATTAGCAGCTACGAGAAAATTGACAATCATTGATGACTCTGCCCTGGAGTATCTGTATCTGTATTTGTACAATACAGGAGTATCTGATTCTGTATTTGTACAATACAGGAGATACTGATGGACGCTACTGAAGGCTCTGAAGGCGCCAAAGTTGTTGCACTGTTTTGGGCTGACACAATTTGGAGTGTTATAGACACGTTAGCAGAGACTAAAATTTTTCTAGTTACCTTCTGGAGCATTTACAAACAAAACAATTTTAGCTGTATACCTAAAGATGGTTCATGTTGAAATCACAGAAATTATGCATATTCACTTAAATAGACCATGACCGACAAGAAAAAAGAAATTACTATCGATCTTTCAACAGAGACCAACATTGATATCGATACACAACAGACGAGTGCAATAACCGCTGTTATCAGTTATTATCACACGTAACTGCCTAAGACAAACAGACTGTAGGTAGGTCAAGTTAGTCCTAATTATGTATGCGACCAAATGTTGCAATCGATTATTGTACTACGGTAATTAAGGTAAATATTTAAAATCTAACGCAATTTCAGCGCTGCGCTGGCGCATTTAGATAAGATAAATTATATTTGCTTTATGGCAAAAGAATGGGCAATGCTTTACATGAAACACTATAAAAACCTTAGGGATGCTGTGTTAGCATCACATCATAATTTGAACTCGTTGAGTCCCTTCTGATATTCATCATGAAATTGTTCGCTGCTTTCTGTGTTTTGACCGTGGTAAGATTTTTTGAGTACCTAATTACAAAAATACAAATACAAATACAAATATTTTATTGGAACGAAAAAACATTATAACAATTTTTGTGTACGTTAATACTGCGTTAGTTTAGTAACTGTGTCGCAGTTATTAGCGCCCACCCCTGGAGCCTGGATTGATGGGGTAAAAGAGATTGTGGTGATGAGTCTATCTTCAGGTTAAGCCGCGCATGCTTAGGTTGGTCAGTGGATGGGTGACTACCACTAGTACATACCTACCGAGATTCCTCTGTCCCTCGTGAAGCACGTTAAGCCGTTGGTCCCGGCTCTCATTTGTAAATCTGTTACAGTCGTTACAGATACCCACCTAGAAAAGTGCCCCGAAAATCTGACACCCATTTGTACCGGGAGTCGTATTATTACCCAGTGCTAAATGGGTTGTGATCGTCGTGGAAGTCAGATAGGGCAGTCCACTACGCTTCAGACCCGAGTTGTCTGCCTAACAGTAAACCGTTCGGCAGACAACTGTGACACTTTAACAACTCCCACAGGGCTCACGGGACCAGTGCGGGTTGGTAACCCAGTAGGCTGATGGCAGGTGACGGGCGCCGCTCGCTGGCACGTCGGTCGACCCGCAACCGTCCCGTGCACGCTCTCAATGTGTTGTCCTCCATATACATACAAACAATTAGGTACACGCATTGCGCCGTGCCCCCGACCCTTGCTCGGCCCATTCCACGTTCTGACCCAGTGGTTTGCTTCTTATTAAATTATTATTGTTTTAATTTCAGGTCTCCTCGGCGTTTGGAGCTCCAGATGTGCCGAGCTATGACTTGCTGGAAGTATCCAATCGTAACATCGACCTCGTGGCGCATACTAGGTATTTGCCTTAATCCAATATAGAAACACCATACATAACGTAAGATCTCGCCTGTAATCCCCGAAGGGTTTGGCAGAGGTGTAGGTACCTACCTACACCCATATTTCGCCAGTTATGTTTAAGTCCAATGTAATAAGAGGCAAGCCTTCAACCGGGGTATATATCGAGACTCCATGGCTGCTACTGAGAAATTCCTGATGGAAAACCACAATCACAATTTGCACGACCTGGGAATTGAACCCAGTACCTCATGCACAGCAGTCCTTGCGACTACTAGTCCAACGTAGCAGAAACATCTTAGTTTGAAATAAGCCGAGGTAGCCTTAATTTGGCCGCAGTAGGTAAGTCCTTCCTTATAATTCAACACACTCTTGTGACTAAATGTTTTCAATATTGCAGGCAACTTATAACACAACTGGTTGAGAATCTTCGCAAATCAGCACAGGAAGCTTTGAACTCTGTTAAGGCCTTCAACGCTGGTATCATCAAAGAGGCTAAAGAGATCAGAGACAAGATCATCAGCGATATCCAGCAGTTCAGGCAACGTGTCACAGAAGCCGTGGAGAATGTAATGAACAGGATCTCGAATACCAGCGTGGCTGTTAAAGAATGTGTTGATGTGAGTAATGGTACAAATCACGGTATATTAGCTTTATCCTGTGGTTTCGCTCCCGTTATTGTCGGGAATCATCCCATGGGATATTCAAGAACAATGTAGCTTCCCAAAGTGTAGTATAAGCTCCAGGAATCAACCAACACTGGCACTAAACTACATTGCCTGCAAAGTCCCGAGCTGAATATCGATATAATAACTTAAAGACAACACATAAAATATAACATCACGTCTGTAATCCCCGAAGGGTTAGGCAAGTTACCTAATAGTAGGTACATCGACATTTCGCCACTTATGTTTTTTTAAGTCCCATCTAATAGGGGGCGAGCCTACTGCCATTAACCGGGCATGATTCCAGACTCCAATTTTAAGATGCGCCTCTGAAGTAAAACAAAAAATTTCACAGCACTTCAAACTACTCACTAAATAGCTTTTTTTTTAATTTCTTCGTATGTTGAAGTTAGATATTTTATAGTACCTAGCTAATGATAACGTCAATTTAAAACTTTTCTTTTCTTTCTACAGTCCCACAGAGTCGCTGCAGCCGCTGTATTCAATGAAACCCTATCCAGCACTATGACTTGCGTCGACGAACGTATCGCTGACGTCTCTAAAGATATCCAGCACTTAGTCTCAATAGCCAATGACGCTATGGAATCTGGATCCCAGGCTATGGAAGACATGAAGAAGTGCACCGGCGACAACACCAACTTATGGGCCGCTGGATCCTGCCTTGGATCCGTTGCTCTGAAAACTGAGGTGAAATCTGCCGGTTTTCTTGGACAGTCTACTGTGACGGTAAGTAGACAATCCATTCCATTCTAGAACCTAAATATGTAGAAGTAAAGACTAAATAATATTGCTTAGCAGATGTCTTGGTGAAAGTGCTTGCCTATGGGTCTAATAGATCTGGTACCACGACCAATCAAGCTATACAAAACCAGTTTATACGGATCGTTACGTTACGTTATTCAATTAGCTTGAAACATTTGTGCCTACTAAATAATCGCTCCCAACTTTATAGCGGAATTATTATTTTGAGCGAACCTGTATTTGATATAAGTAATATAAATTCCATAGGACCTACTTATTTCATTCATCTTTATTACTCTAGATCGGCCGTATCAACCTAGGCATTGCTACGCTACCAGCGTCACTTGAAGTATGTGCTGGTATGCGCCTGATTCAAACTGGAATACAGACTGGAAAGATCATCGTCGAAGTTGGTGGTTGTTCAGCAACCGGGATCTTCAACACAATCCTTGGTAAACCTACTCATGTTGAATAATAAGTGCTTTATGTAAAATCATGTTAAGAAGTAATAAATGAAATTCTAATATAGTGAGTATTTTATTTACATTACACTGGCTGGTAGCATACCAGAAGTTGACAAACTAAATACTCACCGTTCTTAAAAAACGCAGCTCCCTAATTCAATAAGAACAATCTCGTGAATATTAACAATTGCGGCTGGTTACTATGACCAAGTAAGAGGAAAGAATTGACGTATTCTTTAACTTATTACTTACCATACCCATACCCAAATAGGTACACCATACGTAACTTAACATAGTTTCTATTCAACACACAGATGACAGGAACCAACCCCTCTGTTGCCGTATCTTTTAGGAAAGCGGAAAACGATCTAGGTGGGTACTCAACTATGACAGAAATAAATAAGCCCAATATTATTAACTAATCAATTATATTTATTGAACACAAAATGACGAACATACGTGTAATAAATGCTTAGGTAGGATACAAAATATTTGAGAAACTTAACTTTTCAGAGATTCTAATAGTAGGTAATACAGAGAGTACATATTCGATTGTATTATACTTAATGAGGATTCTTATTTAAATTTTAACGAGGGCACATTGCATGACGCCCGCCATCCACTGCAATTGTTGCACCAGTTACATTACTGGCACCTTCACTGGCCAAAAATAAAATGGTATTAGCAACCTCCTTGGTAGTTCCTGTCCTACCCAATGCATGAGTTTCCTTACATTTCTCCAAATACGCAGCATAATCTTGTTCACTGACTCCACCTCTCAAGTGTATGCCAGTTTCAATAACACCCGGATTAACAGCGTTAACACGAACTCCTTTACTAGCAAGCTCTAAAGACACACATCTTGTAAACTGATCCAAGGTGGCTTTAGACATACAATACGCAAGAATGCCCGGAAAAGACCTCAGACCAGCCACACTAGATACATTAACAATGTTCCCTTTAGACTTAACAAGATGCGGTGTGGCCAACATGGTCAAATTATATGGACCACGGACATTTGTATTCATTATGCTGTCGTATTGAGCGAGAGAAGTATTCTCCACTGAACCCATTTGCATAATTCCAGCATTGTTGACCAGCACATCCAGTTGCTTGAAATGGAAGATCGTTTCCTTAATTAACCTTTCTACATCGTCTTCCTTATCAATATCGGCGATAACAGAAAACGGTGTAAGCTTGTTGGGAGACACAGCTTCGCATTCTTTCGCAGTCTTCTCCAGGTTGTCCAAGTTCCTTCCTGTTAGGACGAGTTTCGCATCTTGCTTTGCAAATTCGATTGCAGTTTCGGCACCAATTCCTGAACTAGCTCCCGTGATAAGAACTACTTTATTTGTGAACATTCTTGATACCTGAGTAAAAAAAAAACAAAAAATAGATAGAGTTAAAAGGATTCAATTATTTCATAAATCAGTTTCTCAGTTTTAAATGACTACAGGGGCGCGCTTTATTTAACAAAACAGGTTTTTATTTCTATTGCTATTAACGCTATCGATAGAAAATATTGACCTTCGCGATCAAATGCTAACGTTATAATATCTCCCTAGTCGCTTATTTTGACGTCAACGTCTTGTCTGTAACGACGATAATAACTGGGTATACGGTATTACATAAGAATGTTTATTCGCTTCATTCGCACTTTAGGAGTCGGATTCCATTACGATGAATGCATTTTATTGAGATTGAAATAATGAATGTGGTAATAATTAAAGTCCTAGAAATGCAATAGGTAGGTACTCTATTCTGCTTATCGAAAATTTCTGACGAGCTTGATTATCAGTAGTCAAATAAATTTAGAAGCCTTTACTTAATTTCCTCAAATTATGAGCATGCAATTATGTGTTAAGATATTTGTTGTTATCTGCAATTACCTATCAAAAGTTGTTGTTACATAAAGTTTGCAATCATCATCATTCTCCTGCCCTTTTCCCAATTTATTTGGGGTCGGCGCAACATGTCTTCTTCTTCCATACTTCTCTATTTCTCGTCATGTCAGCAGTCACCTCCTTTCTAGCCATATCATCCTTCACACAGTCCATCCATCGTTTCTTTGGTCTTCCTCTACTCTTATAGCCATTCTACATTCATACTCAACATGTTTCTCACAACATTTTCTTCATTCCTTCTCATCACATGTCCATACCACGACAATCGATTACCGCACAACTTTTCATTTACCGGCGCCACTTTCAGACTTCCTCTTATGTACTCATTCCTTATTTTATCCATTCGCGTCACACCACACATCCCCCTTAGCATTCTCATCTCAGCCACATGCAATTGCCTTTCATTTATCCCTTTTGTGGCCCAACATTCTGATCCATTTGCAATAAATTGAATAATTGTATTTTACGAGTTCCCTAAACTACTACTATCACATTTGGGTGTGTGTGTATGACAAATGCAAAAGTCATTTATAATTGTTTTAATACCTTTATTTAAACAAATAAGATACCAGAAGTATTAATAAGCTCCTTATATCAGAACCAAAAGCACTACCGCGGGCACATGGCATGGCGGCCACCGTCAACAGGCATAGTTACGCCAGTGATGTTACTAGCTGCGTCACTTGCTAAAAATAGAATCACAGACGAGACTTCCTTTGCATCTCCAGCTCTACCCAGTGCATGACTGTCTGCGCACTTCTTTATAAAGATTTCATACTCTTGTTCATTCATGCTTGATTTCATGTGAATACCCGTTGTTATCACACCAGGATTTACAGCGTTAACACGGACATTCTTCGGTGCCAGTTCGAGAGCAACGCACCTCGTAAATTGATCCAAAGCAGATTTAGACATGCAGTAAGCAAGAACATTCGGAAAAGATCTTAGCCCGGTGACGCTGGACACGTTTACGATATTTCCTTGTGTTTTGACTAGGTGAGGAGTGGCCAGCATCGTCAAATGATATGGTCCGCGCACGTTTGTGTTCATAACACGATCATACTGAGCCAAAGTGGTGTTTTCAATAGACCCAGATTCAAGAATGCCAGCGTTATTCACTAGGACGTCGAGTTGTTTGAATTCCTCTATTGTTCTTTGCACAATGTTTTCTACGTCACTTTCAATGTTCATGTCGGCGATGACGACCAACGGCTTCAAATTACTTGGTGAATTCTCTACACATTGTTGTGCAACTTTTTCTAGATTTTCTGTATTTCTTCCTGTAATTACCAACTTGGCACCGAGCTTTGAGAAGTCTATGGCTGTTTCTGCACCGATTCCCGAGCTGGCGCCAGTTATGAGAACCACTTTTTTGGCAAACATGGTTGATACCTGATTGACAAAATATTTCTTTAAATCTTTATGTCAGAGCATATAGGTAAGGAGCGCAGTTTTCGTACTAACGTACAGGTATAGTTATTCGGGCGATAAGAAACGCTTATTGCGATTTTCGTAATTAGTCGTTTTGCTCTTTTAACTAATGCTGAGCATACGAAAAAAAAAAAATAGGTATTACAGGGATGTATGTAATGTGTATGTCAAGAAGGAAAAAAAAACGAGTAAATGATAGCGGGCCGTTTGATAGCGGAGAATTGAAGAATAAGTGTTACGCCGACACCAAATAACATGGGACAAGGTCAGGTAGGTATTATTATGACGTGCCGTTGTTGTCTCCCAATTGTATGTTTTTGCCCAATACGCCTAAAACGCGAATCCTAAGCGACCTCTATTCAATTGCAATACAGTTTTTTCTTCAAATGAAATAAAAGCCGCGGTATCTCTTTCGAACAACTCGCAGCCCCGACGGGACCCGCATCCCCGACAGAGTCCTAAGCGACCTCTATTCAATTCCAATACAGCTTTTTCTTCAAATCAAATAAAAGCCGCGGTATCTCTTTCGAACAACCCGCAGCCCCGACGGGACCCGCATCCCCGACAGGATTACGTACCTAAGTAATACCTACCTTATATTAAAATAATAAAAAAATTGCTCTAAAGTGAGTTAGTAGTTCGTTTTCCAGTAATATTTAGTGTTTTCCAACCAGGTTGTAGGTGCAATAACAGCAACTAAAGCGACCGCTAATTTTACCTTCAAGATTGATAGGTAATTATTTATTCAGATGTAAATCAAAGTTCCTAGGTACCTACAGCTGAAGCTGTCACAACAGACTACTAGGTACCTAGCAGTCACGAAATACTATCATTCATGCCTAGTAGTCATTAGCTAGTTGCCAACCTGCTTACTCGTGCTAAATTCTTTTTACCCGATTGCAAGGGAAGGGTAATGTTTATCTGTCTACGATATTACTTTATTTTTCACGGCACTTCGGCAAATTAGAATTAACCTAGCGACTGGTACTTAGTGCTTACTTTTTAGGGAACCTACCTAACTCCTATAAGTATACAGTTAAAAACTAACTTATGGTAGTCCTGTTACAATCCGTAGGTATGTAGTGTATGAACTAATGAATTAGGTTCTTATGTAGGCCGAACATTTATCAATTCAGAAAGAGACAACAAAACTGCCATACTGCCATATAAATAAATTAGGATCATCTAAAAGATCATACTTAATTATAAAATGTAAACGGAAAATACTTACAGTAACAAACAATTACAACAAAAATAGACGGAATTCAACGAAATCAGAATCACACAAGATAACGAAACGAAGCACCCGAAAAAACGCGGAAAAATCAACACAAGGCTTGACTTTGACTTTGACAGTCAGACGTCAGCGACATAGACTACAACAGAGCAGCAGGGCGTCGGATCCGTTTTTAGTAACCATAAACCATGAAAACTTTTGTAATAAATAAATGGTGATTAAAGCATTGTGCGCACCGAAGAATAAAACATAGAGTCGACATAGCTAGGCGTTAGCCCAGCTTCGGCGTGTGCGGCGCACAGTGGGCTGACATTCGACAAATGCTAACAGATGATGCAGCTTATATAAAAAGGAACCATTGGTCATTTTCATCGTCTTAGGTGACTTCATCCGAGGGTCGTGTTTGGAGCGGAAAACAAAATATTATACAGGGTGTAAACGAACCCTTCACGCATCCGTCAACCAAGCATGCTGTACATCAAACTAAGTACCCCTACGCAAAAATTTTTGCTGGGAAGTGACTTTTTTTTTTTGGGTAAAAAATCACATTTTACGGTAAAACTCAAAGTGCTACTTTGAGTTTTACCGTAAAATGTGATTTTTTTTCTCTTAAAACATTGTGCTAGTGGATGCTTTGAATAGTAAACGGGTCATGGAGGTAGGTAATTTAAGTAAAGTTAAAACCTGAAATACTAGTATTTACAAAAACAGCTGTGAAAAATTTGGAACTTTGACCCCCAATATCTCCGTAACTGGGAGGTTCCCAGGTATAGGTTCCAGGTATATGGGTTACCGAGGACTTGAGAGATAATAAGGACATTGACATGGAACGTAGATCGCTGTCGGTACGCTGTAACATGCTGGCCCGTAGGTTTGCGCGATGTACAGAGGCGGTCAACATGACTCTGTTTAAATCATTTTGTTCGTCTTTTTACACGTGCAGCCTGTGGACTAGTTATAGTTTGCGTGCATACAGCGATCTACGAGTCCAGTATAATAACGCGCTCAGGATATTGTTGGGGCTGCCATGGCGATGTAGTGCATCGGGATGTTTGCGGAAACGCATATTGATTTGCGGCCATCATACCTACGTAAAAGAAGCGCTTCCTTGCTTGTTCGTCTCCGTGGCAGTACCAACACTATCTTGAGTTTATTCGCAGATAGATGGGAGTTTCCAATGCTGTGTCATTGGATGATACTTCATACTGTTGTTTAATTTGCGTTTATGTCTACTAACACTAGTCTAGTTTTTATGATCATTGTTACGACTATG
This sequence comes from Diarsia brunnea, assembly GCA_949774965.1. Taxonomy (NCBI): domain Eukaryota; kingdom Metazoa; phylum Arthropoda; class Insecta; order Lepidoptera; family Noctuidae; genus Diarsia; species Diarsia brunnea. The sequence goes on along the minus strand of OX459003.1, from coordinate 10,458,380 downwards.
GGCGCTGCCCGAAATAAATGATATTATTATTATTCCCTTTATTTATTTGTAAACAAACTTTATACATTTTTAAATACTTCTTATAAACACAATAAAAAAAACATTTAAAAATATAAAAATTGTAGCCCACTGGTATCGGGAACAGGGTCCAAGTAGGAAGCCAGGGTCTAAGCAGGTCAGGGCTCCAGAGAAAGGAACCTCATAACAATAAGAGCCGTGTCCAGGAGTACCGCTTTCTGCATCAAGCCCTTGATCCAGCCGCCTAACGAGAGCCTCCTCAGGTGTTAGTCGAAGCTCTTGGCAATTAAGGCATTGGCTATAACGACTATCGGCACAATGATCGCTGAGTCCATTATCCATTAGTCTAGAACAAAAAAATTATCGTAGCGGTGGGGAGAACAAGTGCCCTTCGTTTGCGTTAAGGGTACCCTATAATTATAATACTTTTTTTCCCAAATGTCCACTTTTATGACTAGAAAAGGTTTTGGGAGACCAAATAGGTACATGCCTAAAAATATCAACATTAAGGACTAGCTCTGCAAGCAACGCCAACAGATTTTTTTCTTTAAAACGATGAACCCAACCACTACCTACTTTGTCCTTTGTACCCGCCACATGATCATAAAAAATAAGTTTCAAAGGCTTAATAAGGAAGGAAGAAATTAATTCAAGATCACTTCAAACCAGAACTAGGTCTGATAATCGACTTAGTGAAGCAGGGTCATGAAACTCCCCGTTGGGGCTGCGGGTTGTTCGAAAGACATACTGCGGCCTCGGCACAAAGGGCTAAGAAGGAACATGGGTGTGTTCAGTAGAAGACTGACACTTCCTAATGCTCTGCCCAGAGCGAGCGGGAGGAGTCATTTTATGATTTATAAAAAAAAAAAAAAAAATGTCATGGAACTACCAACGATGGCAACCCAACCAGAAAATTCTTTGAATTTAATAAATAATAACATCAGGAGAATAACAATATAACTTAAACTCATAAAATAATGACAACAATAATAATTATGATCGCTACATAATTAAGACTTTGAAACGTAGTTTTTATGATCATGTGGCGTGTATAAACAAAGTCGTTTATGGTCGTCCGTGTAGATTTTAGGCTTAAATTAAGTTTACACACATATTATAATAAAAAATATTTTTTGTAAATATTAAATCGATAGCGATTATTTTTAAAAAGTTGAAAAGTGCATTTGTAAAACGCACACGCACACGTAGCAACCATAAAGCAAAATTATGTAGTGATTGCTACGTGTGCATTTGTAAAATTAGGAACATTTGAATTATTATTTTCAAGAATTTCTTTTTCAATCAAAGACACTTAGATGAACTGAGACGGTTGTATATTTTGTGACTTTGATAATTGATTCTCAGTAAATAGACATTTGTTAGGTACTGCCGCGAATTCTATTTTATTTAACATACGACTTGACACTGACAAATTGCAAAAAACGTAAGAAAATTCGAATTTCGCGGGCTACCTTGTCGCATTCACCTTAAACCTTTATAGTGAACTATGTAGTAGTACTAGTATGTCTGTAATTTTGTTCGGCGATTTACTTCTTGCGTTCTCTATAGCTTATTTCTCTATGATTGTGCGTTTGAATAGCTAAGTTGTTGAGCGAACCAAATGAAAATCGACTAAAATCAGAGTAAATAAACCTTTAACGGAATGAAATGGCAAAATATCAATATTGAAACAATTTAGTTTACTTGATACCTACTGATTATGATACAAGTGATTGTTTATTTTTTCCCAAACTTACACAACTTTTTTTTTTAAATGGATCTTCTTTACTGAGACCTGCTGAGGGAACTGCACGAATATTTCTTTCTTTCATCTAATATTAGCATTTTCTTTGTTCTAAACCAGTGAACCGACGCAGACAGGGATAAGGTGACCAAGTTTCCGAAGAAACTGTAAGACTTAGGTATGTATGGCTGCGGGTTGTTCGCAAGAGATACCACGGCCTCGACATGAAGGACTAAGAAGGAACATGGTTGGTTTTTAGTCAGTAGAAGTCCGACACTCGGGAGAGGTTATTTGATGATTATCCACCCGCCAAAAAAAAAAAAGACCTATTTATGTGGGTACACTATCTAAGTAGGTACCTATGTTGTGTATAAAAACGATCCATGTTAAAATAAAGTGGGTATAATATTCTTTGTAAAATATTTATTTTACAAAGAATCATGAAAAAAAACCAGATATGACTTATCGGCCAACAGCTGGATACCAAAATGTTAATGTAAATTTTTTTGGCGCTTGGTGTAATCTTGAAAAAGAAAATTGTTTTGGACAGGTTAGAATCGATTATAAACAGGGAGGCTCGGAAAATAAGACAGTAAATTAAACTTCGTATACCTCATTCAGTTCCCAATTTGCATACCAAAAAAACATTCAATATTTCGAGTGTGTATTACTTTTATTTTCAGCATTATAAACCATTACTAACATAATTTAAGTTACCAAACCAATATTTATATAATGGTGTAAAATGGTGTTATATTTCGTCAACAGTTTTTTGCTATTTGGTTTGTTAATTTTTTACAAATATTTCGTCGATTTTTCGCCAGACTATCTATTGCAGCATTGTGAGAGAACACCGGAGTATTGAGTCAAAATAATTTTATTTTGATCTAATAGCTATTGGTCTAACCGAGTCAAGAAAAATAATCGACTATAAAGTATAGATCAAAGCATTGGAATCCCTACGTCAAACTGCTTGCAAACGAAACTGATTGAAGTGATTATTGTGAAATGAGAGAATTTTATTGTGAAGCGTGCGTAGCACTATTGTAGACAGTTCTTTTAACATATTTGTAATTTATTGTGAACACTTTTCTGCATGTTGCATGTGAAAGAGATTCATTTTACACCAAACATGTCTGCAGCGTCTGCCGCGAATGCAGATTCGTTCGACGAATTCTACACTGAGGTGAGTCCTATTTGTAAATATTCCGCTTTTGCTGTTCCTACATAAATACGTAAGTACTTTTTAAACCATTACCATGGCGTATGTGTTTCTTGAAGCTTGATTTAACTTTCTTACCATTACACAACTCTGTCAGTGAAATATTGAACGATTTGTGTACAAGTTTGAAGTTTTGCCATGCGTGCTGCGTCATAATAAATTCAATATTACATGATTGCTGCACCAATTTAACACACTTCGTTTTGCAGGTGAAAGAAATTGAAAAACGTGATTCTGTGTTGACTCCGATACAGCAACTAGAACGATTGCTACGTCCAGGCTCCACGTATTTTAATCTAAACCCGTTTGAGGTTCTGCAAGTTGAGCCTGATGCAACCCTCGATGAGATCAAGAAGAAATACCGGAGACTATCCATACTGGTACATCCAGATAAAAATATGGTAAGAAAACAGTTTAAAATTTAGTTTTAGCCTTCTTTAATCAACCCTTTTAACTTTGGTAAACTATTAATTTAACAATGTAAAATTTTGAGAACTTACCTAATTCCATTTAGAATCTAATATTAAAGTCCATATTCCATCAATAAATAACTAAACTGACCACATTCAAGTGACCTACTTCTTAAAAATATCTCACTCCCGAGTTTTTAAAAATTATAATACCTACTCAGTTTTCAAGTAAGCAGATTTCGTATTCGTTTAGACGGTTATGTCCGTCAACATTTCGTTTTTATCCACAGATTGGATCATTCCGAGGGACATCCTGACATGGCCAGTAATAGGTAAGGAACAAAACAGGAACATAGGCGTCACCAACAGTCAACAAAAATAACAGCACTCAATACTTTGCAAAAATATCAGATATAGTTCTTGATAAAGTTTTTAGCCAGACAAAGACATACTTTCATAGTATTCAAAATAAGTAAAATGTTGTATCATTTGATTTACAGGAAGACTCTGAGCGAGCGCAACAAGCGTTTGAAATTGTGAACAGAGCATGGAAGACACTTGAGAACGATGACACTAGGAAAAAATGCTTAGACATTTGTGAGGAAGCCAAAGAACGGACTGACCATATGGTAAATTGATTTTGCTGTTATCAACAAAATCAATGCTATTTTTATAATTGCTTTTTTAACAATCACGTCCCACGCTATTAATTGAACGTTGGTTATTTTAGATTGAGCAGAAAAAGAAAAAACAGAAAAAGGACAATAAAGGATCTGATGGCATTCCTGAGGATGATCCTGTGAAATATAAACATGCAATTTATGTTATGACCATGAAGGTAAGATGAATTTTTGTTTGCGGTTAATCTGAAAAATATTCTTTGTAAGTTTATAATTATGAATTTTGCAAAATTCTTTATAGAACGCTTGGGCAGGCAAGCTTAGAACAAACCAGACCTAAGTATTTTAAATTAATAAATAAAAAGTTTTGTTTTTTCTGTGTAGGTACCACAATCAGTATTGACACTAGAATAAGTGTTGACCCACTAGTCTTATAGCCTCAAAGGTGACTGCATCGGAGTCTTGATTTTGATTCCCATGTCAGGCAAAGTTGTATTGGGTAATTCCATTAGGGAATTTTCAGTATTAGCCAGGTGCTGGTGGTGTTACACCACCTGTGTGTTGCAAGCACTCATATTATATATTGCACAAGTGTGCACAATTTATTATCATGCTTTTCCCCTATGGACTTGGCTAATATACGTTGAGATTGGTCGGTATGACTGATTCGCGACAGGGAAATACTGAAAAAGGAAAGTAATGAATTTTTTTAAATGATTCCAGCTGTTTGCTGACATGGAGAGAAAACGTCAACACCTTGAAGTCCGTGACATGGAGGAGAGGAAACGAAAACGAGAAGCTGAGATCGAGCAGGAGGAACAGAAATCCCTTGAAAAAGAATGGGCAAAGAATTTCGAGGTAAATATTTCATAACTTATGCAATGTAGATTTTACTTAGTCAATCAATGAAGCTTGATAAAGTTTATCAAAAAGTGAAAATAGCATATTATAGCTTTTCAATGCTGGCTATAGGTCTGCATGCCACTAAACTCTATCATGTCATGCTTCATCATGTACTAAGTGATTTGTTAAACACGGGTAATACATTAGGTGTACATAGTTCTGGTGAAATAGAACTACTGTTTCTACTTTATGACCAAGCATGAAATTGCGAAAGAAATATTAGCTCTCCATACATTTACAGATGCTTAACTCAAAAAAGTAAGGCAATTTTTATCATGTTTCATAGTTAGTCTCATAGTAAAAGTTGGTCATATTTATTAGTACACATGGTGACACGTCAAAACTATACATTTCCAGTATAACAAGGCTTCACTTTGTATGAATTTCCTGTACCATGAGAGATTCGTTTAAACGGGTTTTTTAGCTTGATTGGTTGTCATATCGTTGCTGTAGAATGAAAACCACGTATGTCAAAAACGAACTTCTCTCTTCTTTTTTTGTGAAAATCGAATGAAAGCCACATATTTTATAACACGGCGAAAACCGTGAAACCAATAAATGACTACTAATGCCAAAAAAAATATAATATACTACAAAAACATTGAGGAAATGAAACATTTTTTTTGTTTCCTGTAAAGTTTGGATTCTGGACATACGAGGTTATCATTCTACAGTGACGATATTATGTACTTCAGTCCCTTATAGTATTGCCCAATTTTAACTAATCAATCTGTAAAACCAGCTACTTTGTGTTGACTGTTATATTATTGTATTCATTTGTTATTCATTTTGGAATTTCAAGCAGACATTTTTTTTATTTTTTTTACAACTCACCTGGCCTGGGTATGTACATTCAATGCAAATATACTTTTTCTATTTTAGTCCACCCTTTTATAGGTTGTCAATCTATACTAATATTATAAAGCTGAAGAGTTTGTTTGTTTGTTTGATTGTTTGTTTGAACGCGGTAAACTCAGGGACTACTGGTTGGAATTAAAAAAATCATTTAGTGCTGGATAGTCCATTTATCGAGGAAGGCTTTAGGCTACATAACATCACGCTACGATCAATAGGAGCGGAGCATAAATGAAAAATGTTGCAAAAACGGGAAAAGATATTCCTTTTTGAGAGCTTCCGTTGCGTGCGCTGCGAAAACGGTTTAAGTTACGTAAATATCATGTATGACGGAATTGTTCCTCTTTAAAAGTTCTAAAAAAAAGTCCGCGATAGCATATGTTTATCTTTTAAGATTGACTCACTGTAACCATTTTTTTATATTAAAATGTTAGGTTTAAAAGAATGATATTTTGCGAAGCTTATTTAACGCATATGGTATTAATCTATATCTAAATAAATGTGTTTGTTAGCACAGAAATTTAATATAGAATATTTGTGCCCTTTACTCTATACAGTTTAAACAAATATCTTAGAAGATATCGCAATGTAAAAATATACGGGCGACAAAATAATTAAGCGCGTGGCAGTCATTCGGTCCGGTGCGGTAGGTACGTGGGGATTCTGGCCTCTGGGGGCTCCGGAGAAATTCAAATTCAAAATATTTACTGCACCATAATGTTTACAAGTACAAGGTGTTACTGTATATTATACAGTAAGAGGTACCTATAGTAATTGTTACTTTAATAATATAATCGAAGCCAATCTAAACTAATAGGTATTATAAAGAGGAAAGGTAAGATTTTTTGTTTGTTACGAGTAAGATTTAACTCAATTATGTTAGATAGTCGATTTATCGAGAAAGGTTATAAGCTATATTATGTGACGCAGACGAAGTTGTGTGGGTCAGCTAGTAATATTATATTTATCATGACTTCCTGCGAAATAATATTAACAACCAAATCCAATTACTTGGAATAAGAGCATGTCTAATGACAATTTTTTGACCCTTGCAGGAATCTAGACAAAACAGAGTGGACAGTTGGAAGACTTTCCAATCCGGCGGAGGCAAAGAGAAAAAGAAGAAGAAGATCCAAGGATTCAAGCCCCCTAAACCAAAACCTGAGAGTAGATAACTCTAACTCAATATTACAATTTAGTATAGTTCCATTTAGCGCTTTATTTCGAATCTATGACTTCGATAGTTGACTAGACTTAAAGAACAATTTACAATATCAATTTTTCTTAAGCATTTCGGGGTGATTTTTCAATCAGTCTGCTAGGAGTCTTAAGACTTGTCAGTGCGTCAGTTTAGTTCAAATTCGAATAATATTGGTAACTCGGCTGTGACAAATATGAAACAATGAAATAGTATACTAGTTTTATCAAAATATTTGTGTAGATAAATACTTCTTTGTTCGTCATCAGTGCTACTACAATCAACATAGACAAGCTAGCTATTGAGGTTGTATTAAATTACTGTAATAAGAATTGATGAATTTGACGGTCTTCTAGATTTCGAACTAAAATTCTACATTGTTCCACGTTATCAGTGAAAAGTTAATGTACAATACGCTCGTGATTTTAGTGCATCAGAACTAGAAATAGGCATATTCAGTGTTTAAAACCTTCTGTAACATTGCTCCTGGAATACGTCCAATAAACAGAGTTTTATGCCTACAAAGCAAAAATAAACAAAAATGTTTTAAACAATGAATAGTGCGAGATCTGTCCTGTAACAGTTGAATATTGTCTAATTGTGTAGTGTTTCTAATGGAAACTCTGTAAACTTGTTGCGCTTCCGTTACAATAACGTCAGGTAAGTATTACTGCCCCGTGGAAATATCACAATCCATTGATAAGCGCTGCAAGAATACTTGATGCAATGCAATTCGAATGCAATTTCAAACCGTTTATCGCAGAAGATGCATGACTGTGACTGCATCGAATGCATTGCAATATTAGCAGTAATTATTAATTCTTCTCTATAGAAATAAAAGAGAGAAAGTTACATTGGCCTCTTATTTGTACCTCGGGACCTATCTCACCGTCTCAGAAGATTGATTTGAGCTAGCTGGAGTAGTAAACAACAAGCAGCGAGTATGTTGTATGGATAGTCTTGTCGTATTGCATGCTTGCTATATTCAATTAGGTACCTCGCGCACCATGGTGCCACGACCACGGAACTAAACTGTCCTGACAGACTAGCGGTTTTTTCGGCGCGTAGGAACGTATATTATATAGTACGTGCGCTTTTTTCCACACCCGGAACGATGACTGAACTGTTTTACCGAACCTACTAGCAGTAGTAATAATCCTATTGCGTTTGTTACAGCTCTAGTAACAAAGGCAGTGGAATAACCCGTATCACAAGGCCGCAAATTCGGAGAGGCGGCGCGTGCAGCAGTGCGTTGTTTTGAGCGTGCACGCTCGACTACTGAACGTATGGATTTCTCTCTTGGTGTATTCGTAGCAGCGTTTATAGCGTGTAGTTAAGCGGCGTGATCGTGTTTTGGCGTTTTAACGAGCGTTTACACAGTGCTGCCAATCGCGGGGAAAATCCTAGTCCACAGAAGCGGAGCGAGGCTGTGGAGCGGAGAAACGGAGAAAAAATAACCGATAGGACTGCATAAAATCTTAATTAGACAGTGTTTCTATTCCAAAAATATCAATTCGGAGAATTTGTGCGGAATTAATCAAAAACGAGCGGTGAATTTCGTGGATTTGACAACACTGACGCGGGGAATCGAGAAATTTATAATGGCATCACTTACGGGATGACACTTGCCCTTGAATGGCGGCCTCCGATTGGTCAACGTTGTTGGACGCACGCTCTAGTCTAGCGAAAACTAGTTGCGTGCACGCTGGACACAACGCTGCACGCGACAATACCCGCTGAAACGCTCCGGTGCACGCCCCGCCGCCGCGCCGTTCCGAATTTGCGGCCTAATGGTAGCAGGACGGTTTGGGCGCAGAATGCCAGAAACGCAAAATGACAGATTAGCAAATTGTCAGAAACGCATAATGCCAGGTGTCGCAAAATGACAAGATCTGAAAATGACAGATTCGCAAAATGCCAGATTCGCAAAATGCCAGATTCGCAAAATGCCAGATTAGCAAATGGTCAGAAACGCATAATGCCAGGTGTCGCAAAATGCCCGTCGGGGCTGCGGGTTGTTCGCAGATACCGTGGCCTCGACATGAAGGGCAAAGAAGGAACATGGGTGGTTTTTAGTCAGTAGAAGTCTGATACTCCCTTTCGCTCTGCCCAAGAGCGGGAGTGGTCATTTGAAGATTTTCCACCCACCATAAAAAATAAAAAAAAATGTCGCAAAATGACACATCAATCTCGAATTAAATAAAAACATCAATTATGAATATTAACAACATTCTTTATTATCAGTATAGTTAACAATTTTTTTTTTTTTTTTTAAACGAGATGTCGACAAACACTTGACACAAGTTAAAAGAGTCATTCCTAAGCTTGAACAAAATCAATTTTTTTTTTTGAGGTAAACATGAGTCACTTTTTTTTTTTTTTTTTTTTTACTTTTAGTAACGCCTTGATGTGACTCAAACACGGCCCGCAAGGGCCGACGCTTGTCGGGGCTGTGGGTGGTTCGAAAAAGATACCGCGGCCTCGACACAAAGGGCGAAGAAGGAACATGGTGGTTTTTAGTCAGTAGAAGTCTGACACTCCCTTTCGCTCTGCCCAGAGCGGGAGGGGTGTTATTTGATTCCAAACCCAAAAAAAAAAAAGGTGACTCTTAAACCACAAAAAAAAATTGCACTTTTCTGACATTTTGCTAATCTGTCTTTTCGCGAACCTGTCATTTTGCGTTTCTGGCATTTTGCGTTTCTGGCATTTTGCGATTCTGACCATTTGAGAAAAAAATCTAACTCCTGGCATTTTGCGTTTCTGGCATTTTGCGCCCAAACCAGCAGGACTTAGGACAACTGACATGACACGCCAGAATAAGCGTGTGTAGGCGCACTCGATTTTTGAAGTGCGTAATGTGGCGCGCGTGTACGAGATTATACGCGCTACAAAATACGCTAATCTGAAACTGCTTTTATATTCTTTCTTGTTGTAGTAGGAACTCGAACGTCATGCCACGCCATGCGGATGTTCGTTACTCAATACAGCACACTAAACAATCAATGATAAACCACAATACTAGTCCTCTAAACCTTTTATTCATTATTCAACAAAAATAATAAAAACATTGCAATATGAAAAAAGAACTATTCCATTAAGAAGTCAGAACTGCAGAACTCCAAGCTACGAACTTCTCCACAAAAACGAGGTTTTTACGAGCTTGTGCCGTTATAAACAATGATGATATCAGTACTACAGTTCTTTCAAAGTTATTTTACCCTGTGACAGCTGTCTAACAGCAAACTTACTGTCACGAAAAAGAGACCAATATAATTTTGACAGATGTGAGTGATAGCATTCTACTATCAACCTTATTGGTTATTTCATAAAGACGACTGTAATTTTGACAGCGATGCAAAGGCGCAGGTAAAATAACTGGAAGGACTTAGTAGCGGCTATGCTAAACGAAATAACGCATAGAAAACTAATATTATTGCTAACGACTTATAGATTTAATCTTCGCATTCTTCCACCATATCGCTGGGCGGGCCGGGTGTCTTCGGCGGACCCCAGTTGAGGAATATGCTGTCGGTGTAGATCATCATGCCCAGGGAAAATAAGAACCTGTAAAAGTCATAAATTAATGTTGTTGTTTGTTTGTAGCAACTTTCAGTAGAATGAAATGTCTCATTCATCGGTTCGAACTTCCAATCAAAATATTTTTTTATTTAGTTTCAAATTTTGTAGCCCTTTCTTTAGGCGCAGTATCACCATTCTCAGAAGAAGAAAAAAGAAAGATTCACTCAATTCTAACCAGTTTTCATACAAAAAGTTTTTAAAATATAATATTTTAATTTGCTTTGAGGTCAAAGTATTCTTTCATCATAAAGGAACATCATCATTTCAGTCGAAAGAAATCTTGGTCCTCAAGTGTCGCCACGTTGCAGTGCCGTGCGTCGTACATCCAGTGGATTTCTACAACTTTCACCACTATTCGCGAGGCCATCGCAATGTCTTCTTTATAGCAGAACTTTTTCCATTGAAAATAAACAGTTATGTAATTTAGTTTTCACCTTAAATTCGCGAATGGCAAATTTAAGGTAAAACAGCGGTGCCGTCGGGGCTGCGGGTTGTTCGCAAGAGATACCGCGGCCTGGACATAAAGGGCTAAGAAGGAACATGGGTGGGTTTTAGTCAGTAGAAGTCTGACACTCCCTTTCGCTCTGTCTAAGAGCGGGAGGGGGGTTAGTTGATGATTTCCTAGCCCTCCAAAACAAAAAAGATAAAACAGCGCCAATCTTCGAATGGTTACAGGTAGCAGGTGGAGGAAGATTCCGGATCGAGTTGAATGGCGTGCGATTCGAGAAGTCTTCTCTAAGATGTAGGGGTACTACAAAAAGTGCTACGGCAATATAGCAAAAAATACTACAGCGCCATCTATGACAGAAATGGAAAACTAAAATAAACATTCTAAATCGCGCTATTAAAGTTATCCGCGAGGATTCACCGTTATCTATGGAGTATGATGAACCTTTGTTCATGTACCTATTTTATTTTTATTCCTATAAAGGTAAATCGATAGTTCTTACCATAATATACCACCCAGCAAGACCTTGTTGTAGAAACTCTGTTTGTCGCTGTACCATGGCTCCCAGGGACAGCACGGCACCGGCAGTTCATTCATATGGGCATCGCAGCGGTCTGTCAAATGTTTTTATTACGTTTATTGTAGTAGCACCTACTTATAAATATCATCAGATCTACTGTATCTGTGGATGTCGTGAAGGACGGCGTCCTAAAACATACAGGGTGGAAGTGGATCTTTGTAGGTAGTTACCTACTGAAAACGTGGTAGTCGTTTGTGTCTCGATATCGATGTCACCTGCATGGCTGTTTTGGCGCGTGAGTATAGGTAGGTACCTATTTAGTTGGAAGGTTGTGATTTCTTTTTTCTTTTAAAAAAAAATCCAAAAAGTATTTGTTTACCTACCAATGCTTTTTCGAGAGCGTCCCTCCTGACAAAGTCATTTAAATGCATAACAACCATGCTCAACTATTTGATTTTACACACATCACCATCAAACAAAAAAAAAAAACTGAAATCCAACTGTACAAAGTTTTTTTAACAACAAACAGACAGACCCGAAAAGCGAGTTCTTGTCTTGCTGTCACCAAAAATGCAACCACAACACACTAGATGTCGCTTGTTGGAGTAGGCTGATGTAGCTAATTGTTATTTTTTTTTTGTAAATAGTAGGTGATTCACAATTAAATACCTAAATACTTACTAAAAATGACTTGTTAAAGTAACTATCACACCAAAAAATTGGTATGTGTTTTAATTTTAACGTTGTTTAAGTGTTTGTGGCTCAATAAAATTATTTTCCTTGTAATAATTAGGTATAGCCACTTCACTTCTGCTAAAATATATTTTTTTTTTTACAATAAGTCAGTGACAACACAACTGAACAAGAAAGAAGGTAATGCAAACCACCTAGTGTGTTGGGTGGTGGGTGGCTTTTTTTTGGACAAGCCCGCCATACTTCTCAAACCACTGCAACTCCTGAAAACCAGAATGAACAGTCAAGTGGCGACCACCAGAAAGTGCCGAGATAATGTAGCTTGACGAAGTCCCAGAGAAACAATTTAACTGCCTTAGATCCCGCAATGAAATACCTAAATCAGAAAATAATAGCTGAGGAGTAGGAAAAACAATTTGGTGGGTGACTGTCAATATTACGAGGACGGACCTACTCGACCTAATGAACCTTTAGAAGTACCTACCTACCTACCTAGGTAGTAGATATGCATACCTAACCTACCCTCCCAACCACAACGGTCCAGTGTCCTCATGTACCTAGACGAGTCCTTTTTCCGTGTAGGTACCTACCTACTACCAGAGTTCACCTTCGTTCCCCGTTCTTTACCCTGATTGTAGTACCTAGTTAAGTAGAACAGTTATATAAGGTATCATTTCTATAGGTTACTTACAGTGTCTGATAGGTGTAACCAGGACTTGATGACCGCCCAGTACTTTGCCGCCGATTGGTTGGTAGATAGAGTTCACTTGAAACAAAATAAATGAAATTGAAGGATATTACCCCCATGGGAAAAGGGCGTGAGTTTATGTATGTATGTATGTATGTATGAAGGATATAGAAGCTGTTAATGAGGTAAATACCTAGCCAATATTGGTACCGCGGCCTCGGCACAAAGGGCTAAGAAGGAACATGGGTGGATTTTAGTCAGTAGAAGTCTGACCGCTCTGCTCAGAGCGGGAGGAGTCATTTGATGATTTCCTACCCACCAAAAAAAAAGGATATAGAAGCTGTTGAGGTACATACCTAACCAATAAAGACCCGTGTGTCTTGTCATACTTACGGCCATTGAAAAAATTAGCCCACAAGCTGAAATAACTAAACAGCTGTTTTCTTTCATGCATAATATCAAGCCTGTAATCCCGAAGAGTTAGGCAGAGGTGAGGTACCCTAATAATACACCCACATTTCGCCTGTTACGTTTCTAGCCGCAATTCTATCCTATGTACTAGGGGGCGAGTCTTTTGCTATCACCAGAGAAAAAAGCAAGCTATCTCATCAAATCGAAACTCCGAGGCAACCACTAAGAAATTCCTGAAGGAAAAATCGAATAACACTGCCTGACCAGGAGAGAGCAGCGGTCGTCCAGGGGCGGCGGCGGCCCCGACTTACGGGCAGTAAGTAACCCGCACTGGGTCCGCGTGGTGGATTATAGTCCATTAGATAGCCTCTCAGAGAGAGGAGGCCTGTATCCCAGCCATTGACTTATATAATATTACTGCGTAAGGACTGGCCGGACCGCATGCTACAATGACGCCTCGAACTTAGTCCTAAAACGGTATTTCCTAAGCCGAAGTGAAGTAGTCCACGGTCGGCTTTCTTCGGGTGCAGTCGTAAATTTTATTAAAAGCTTTATTTATGTTCTCTAAACCTCGAAAATACCACGCCGCTTATACAAGGTTACGTTAACGAGCAGACTACACCGATTCTCCGTATGGCGAACGCGTCGAGCAAATGTTCGGACGACCGTATCTTTAGTTTTTATATCAATGACCCCAGCAGTGGAAACATTCATAGACTGATGATGATGACTGCTTGACCTGATAATTGAACCCAGGACCTCATGCTCAGCAGTCGCCCTCTACCAAACCACTAGACTAACGAGACAAATTTAAAATAGTGATTTCAGTATATTATAGCTAAGTACATAACAGCACTTCTGCTTTCATCCAGGAGCTAAATGTATTGTTTTATATTTCGCTACTTAGGTATATTTTTAGCACCACGTTATTTACTGGGTTGCAATAATGATTGAGAAGATCCTAACGGAAAGATAATTTTGCCCGACCGTGGTATCGAACCCCGGACCTCGACGCTTGGTATGCTTGTGGCTATATGTATATAACTCACATTTTCCGAATCTAGTATTTTTATAGGCTTACCTACATACCTATATATGATAAAACCTTACATTACAAGGATCGAAGTGACCGCTGAAATTATCAGTAAGAGAGAAGTATGAAAGAAAATGACATGCTGGGTCGACCCCTAAGATGACTCACTGACCATATAAGAGTAGGAGAACGATGACAGCCTATACCTACCTAAAAGAAGGTACGTAGGTAGGTACCTAAAATTTTTGGCGAGTACCTACAGCTATCGATAATAGGTAAGGTCTACACTCAGTAGGACCTACGTTCTGGCCATATGGGTGTGTTATGTTCAACATCGAACTAGATTTATAACTTACATAGTTTCCCATGCTGGTGGTATCTTCTTGGGTTGACGACAGAAGCTAAAACTCTTCGCAAGCCTAATATTTTTGATAACATGATTGAATCCATGTGTAGAGTGTATAATATTAACCGACACAACTATCCTCAATAAATCTACACACGTCAATGCCGTTCCATTTGAGATTACTGACAAACTTTCAATCTCATGTTTAGCGACCAGGACCATAAAAATTTAAAGAGGTTTTAATTCAACTAATTCCTTACTATAATAATACTTATTTTGCGAAAGTTTATGGTTGGATGGATGTTTGTTACACTTCCACGCAAATGCTACTGATCGGATCTGGATAAAGGCACACAGGTAGTTTATAACCTGGATTAACACAAAAGATAGGTACTTTTTATCCCGGTAGTAGATACGATCCATAATCGACATAAACAAGTAGGTATAGGCGACAAGTAAGTATGGAAACTGTTTAATGAATGCGTGGAGGCTGTGAGTGACGATTTTGCGGCTGAATGACTTGATCAAAGTGACCTTTTCCTTACTTCCTAGCGTTAATTACAAAGTAGCGTAGCACATTGGCCTTGGCTATACTCTGTAATGGCGGTCCCCAGATAATAATATCTTCTTCTGTGACAAATTAAGGTCGTGAGTAGTTCAGCATCATTGGGAAGATTAGTCTGATAGGTTGTAGGTAGGTCTATTTGTGGTCATGTTGATAACTTGACTCTGCGAATCAGGAAATGTAGTGTAGAACGTTCTGAAGTTGGGAGCTGCGTCCTGTTCTATGTTTGCTGCTCAAGCCGGTAGGTAAGAGCGATGAACTTTGCTGGTAGCATTTCATCATCACCTGCCTAGCCTTTTCCCAGGGTTTTCCAATCGAACCAGATGCAGCAGCAGTATGAAGCACAAGCACGACTTTTTTTTTTCGGCGGGTGGAAATCATCAAATAACCCCTCCCGCTCTTGGACAGAGCGAAACGGAGTGTCAGACTTCTACTGACTAAAAACCACCCATGTTCCTTCTTAGTCCTTCATGTCGAGGCCGCGGTATCTCTTGCTAACAACCCGTAGCCCCGACGGCACCCCTTTTTTTATTTTTTTATGGTGGGTGGAAAATCATCAAATAACCCCTGTCGCTCTTGGGCAGAGCGAAAGGGAGTGTCAGACTTCTACTAACTAAAAACCACCCATGTTCCTTCTTAGTCCTTCATGTCGAGGCCGCGGTATCTCTTGCGAACAACCCGCACCCCTTGTTTAGTAATTCGTTTATTGTTCCATTCGTCCAAACATTGAATTTCATGTGGTGTTGCTACCCTGGTCAGCGTGGGCCGACTGAACTATGTTAATCGAAACAACATTGACACCCAACACCAACTTCGACCATTTCATGGGATTACAATCACGACATCATAACTTTTATTTTATATTGTAACTTTATTATAAACTGATGACTTTGGTACTGCTGTAACTGACATAAAAATCTTTAGAAATAGCTCTTGGTGTAATAAAAACTTCACCAAGGCGTAATAAAAAAAATCTCCGTTTCAAAGCGTTAAATATTCAAAAAGTTTAACAATAAAAGTGTCCCTTGAGAAACTAATGTATTATATTGCGGGTAGGCGGTCGACGGTGATGCGGGAGTGGTAACTGCGATATGGCAACATCAATGATCTTTTTTATTGCAATGCGTTCTTATAGTAGGTGCTTCTGATTGTTTTATGTGAACTCCAATATGAAGTGATTTGGGTCAAATATTTAGGGTAATGTTGGCCTTAAGCTTTTTATCGCGAGCGTAAGCAAATGTTGGTCCAAAGTTTGATCAATAATAAGTTATGATGCAAACTCTACATAAAGTAGAGATAAGGTACCTAGAACACCATCTAAAGATGCATAGGTGGTAGGTACATAATTATATCAAAAGCAGGTAGGTCTAGTATGCTGCCATGTTTGACTGCCTCGTTGGTACAGTGGTCGCAAGCGCGACTGCTGGGGTCCTTGGTTCAATTCCCAGGTCGGGCAGTGCTCCCGTTGGGGCTGCAGGTTGTTCGAAAGAGATACCGCGGCCTCGGCACAAAGGGCTAAGAATGAACATGGGTGGTTTTTACTCGGTAGAAGTCTGACACTCCTTACCGCTCTGCCCAGAGAAGGGGAGGACTTATTTGATGATTCACCAAGCTCCAAAAAAAAACGATCAATGCTAATGGGTTTTTCCATCAATTTCTCAGTAGCGGTCACGAAGTCTGGAATTTTGCCGCGAGGCTCGTCCCCTATTACATGGGACTTAAACGTAATTGGCAAAATGTAGGTGCAGTAAGTAATGGGTACACCTCTGCCTAATCTTTCAGGGATTACAACATGCGTGATGTTATGTTACGTTATCAACAAATTGACTTGACTTAACTTTGCCCTATGAGCGTCTATCAGTTTCTGTAAAGTATATGCATCAGACGGTGTCCCAGCATTTGTGAAACAGTGCCACATTACTCGCCTCGAAACTGAAGCAGATTTGCCTCTCCTCAAACAACCTGTGACTGGAGTTTTTTCCTAGATTTCCAGATTAACCTAGACAATTTATGTAGAATTTATGTGTGTGTTTTTGTATGTGTTTTGTGTGTTGGATATTTTATACTCCGAAATATTTTATTCCGAATTTCAGTATTCCGATGTTCAAAAGTCTGAAAGTCATAATACTTAAAAATTATAATCTCTATTATTCAAAATCATGAAGTTTATTTTACCCAAATTCATAAATGCGATTTGTTTATTTTCCGATGTTCATTATGTCCGAAGAATCAAGAGCCCGACGAGATGTCTGTCCGAAACACGGCATTCCGATTTCCAGTATTCCGAATAAACTGCTTTTGATTCTATAATTACGAGTATATAGGATAGGAAACCATGCCTGCCGGATGCCTGCTGCATGCTTGCTGCATTCTTGCTGCATGCCTGCTACATGCTCGCTGCATGCTTGCTACATGCTAGCTGCGTGCTTGCTACATGCTTGCCGCATGCCTGCGGCATTTTTGCTACATGCTTGCCGCATACCTGCGGCATTCTTGTGGCGTGCTTGCAATATACCTACTTTCTGCATGATAGCGTCACGCTTGCGTCTGGCTGTATGCTAACCATGCAATTATGAGATAGATAACGTATCTGTCATTCGATTTTTAATTCTACCTCCTCATACTAAACATAATAATTATACTTCTCTCTGACGAGCTATTCAGTTTTACAAGGCGTTCCTATCAATTCGAAATTTGAATTAATCGGTACTATAATAATTGGAATTCGTACTTTTGATGTTTCGAATTATCATTAAGTCGGAATTTTCGTTATTGAAACTCGGCATTTTGAGATTTTTATTTTTATAATTCCGAAATTTCAATATAATATATTGAAATTTATTTAATATATTGGAATTATAAAAATAGGATAAATGATAAATCGGAGTTGTTAAATTAGGAGTTTTGAATCATACGGAATTATGAAAGTCGGTATTTTGAAATTCGTACTTGTGAATGTCGGAATAAAGTTTTTCGTATTATTGTAGTGTACCCATTTCCAGACTGTCGTCAGATCCTCTTGCTGAAATGGGGGAAGATGATGATGGGATTGGTTTGGGAATGTGGCTAATCTAGAACTGAAATCACTCATCGTCATGTTTCTGCGACAAATAAATATTTTTTCTTTCTTTCTAAAAAGTGGTGGGATAATTAAAACAACCAGTTAAATTTTGAAAACAATATCAAATTTAATACATAAATAATATTTATGTACTTCTACATACATGTTTGTCTATATATTTACATTGAAACACATAATTTCATTCTAATTCATCTAGAGTTTCACGTTTCTGTCGTACATTAATTATTATAATAGTAAGCAACTGAAAAAAAATCAACAAAATTATTATACTTACTAAAGTTACGCCATAAAAATAATGATGCAAACATAGAAATTTTTTAAACATTGTACAAAATAATTTACACAGAAGTATCTCTTCTATGGGCCGCACACCCATCTTCTATAAATACATGATTACTATGCAATAACCATGATCTAATATTAAAATATATTATCTATTACGAACTAATGACAATTCCCATAGGCATAAACAAAAGGGCAATTGTATGCGCCTACATGCGTTTACGCATTACATAATGTACAATTTAATCTACGTAGATCAAATTGTTTACATGCTATCGCAACGTACACCTAACCACACAAGTAACGACACCTTCCAACAAATATTATCCCATACATTTATAGATAAACGAGTTCGTAAGATAAGTATCAAACGATACTGTACTTATCTTGTGCATTGTACAAGCTGACCCGTATTTTGTGCCTCCAGTCGCAGTTTTCAATGAATTTCTCATGCAAATTACTATCGACAACGTCGAAGATTTCCATTTAACTTTTTCTTTAGTTTTTTTTTACTTAAAAAAGGTAAAAAGAAAAGATCGTTTGTTCCCGTGTAAAGTTTTAAAAAGACTTTTTTTAAGGATCATTCGAATAGTTTTCTATGGGAATTTTATAACGAGGTTTACTAACATTTGAAATGAGTTTGTTGCGTTTTCACATTATCTACCATTTGACTACATCACGAAGCTAATTCTTCAGCAAACCAGGGCTAAAAGCACAACACCAATCTACATTGTATTCACTCATTCACATTAACGCTAAGCTTTAATGGAACAGACTTTTAATTCGGTCCACACTTAATTGACCACATGGATTGACATAAATACGTCTCGTCACATTGTATATCGTAACATTACATTTCAACAACCAGGAGATAATATTAACTAACAACCTTAACTAATTCATGAGATACCTCCGCAGAGACTAATCGATTACTCGTCTAAAACACTCATAATACAAACTATCGATTTAATTCCGATTACACATACATTCATATAATATAATCGATTTGTTATTGGATTTTACGTATTTATATTTGGCAAATGGTTACAATCAGAACCCCATCACCTAGGTAGGCTCGATGTCGAACATCCACTGACCACTCGTTTGACTTTAAGTCACACAAAATTAAATTTAATCATTACCTATCTACATATTTATAGAAATTATAACGTGTGCTCACAACTCGCGTCTCTATCCTGAATTTTGTCTACTATGTACCAATATACGCGCAAAATAATATAATTGTAGCGTATTACATTTACTTTTTTGTACGTCATTTACACATGTAATTACGAAACTAAAATCTGTTCAAAATGCGCTAATATAATATTATCTATAGCACCAATGTCAGCTGCAAATATACGCAATAAAGTATAAAAGCAGTGTTTTGTTCATTATATAGCATGCGTAAATTAACGTTTCGAAAAACAAGGCAAAAACCAAATGTTATCTTTAAAATATAATATATAAATGGACGCCAAAAGTACAAGAATTGACTTATACGATACACGTACTAAATTGAACACTTATTGGCTAAATCTATCACAAAAAGTCCACTGAGGTAATTCACAAAATGAACTCATTTTTGCTACGTTTATAGTTTACATGGGCTAGCCCGCAATAATGCTTATCTATGAGTAAAATTCTGCTTATATATCTGAAAAGTAGCTTACTGAAAAATAATATCTGGGACTAGATATTTGACTATAACGGATTTTGTTTGTGCGTAGTTTTTAAGACACAAATTCCAACGTCTCCTGGTTTTTATTTTAAATATTGAAGAATGGGCATAATATTATTATACACATCATCTTGAGACATACTAGCAGACACTTGTTAGAGCAAAATTTCTGAAGCTCTTGCTTTTGAATTCAATACGCTTATGAATAAATTGGTTCTCGACTCAAAGCAGCTAAGAAGTCCGTTCCGAATTTGGCGTCTTTAAAGATGTTTCGTTGAGCAATTACAATAACGGTATTTGGTTAAAAATGGCGCATGTGTAGGTTAATGTAACTATAAAATAAATCTATTTACATTATGGCATTAATGATAACAATTAATCGCATTGTTGTTGGCGACAATTAATAATTTTGTTTTAATTATAACTAGAGCAGGAGGCAATTTGGATATCAATGCTTCATATTTGGTTTAATCAACCCCCTGCCATAATTATATGGTTTTATAAGTGACATGACTATTAAGTTTGACGTTTACTAGGTATATATTTGTACATAATATTGGCCCGCACATGAATTTACAATTTGGCCAAATAAGCGTATTAACTACCGAATAAATAAAGCGCTGGTTCTTGGTAGTGAAAACAAAAGTGTAATAAGTCAATCAGAAATCCATAAACAAAAAGTATCAAAAAATAGACAAAAGGTATAAAAAAGAGGCTTCAAAACATAAAGCCTAAGGCAGACTTGCACATTCTCCCCTTTTTTATGAAATGGGCAGCTTAATCAGCTTTTGGAGGGGCCTCCTGAATGTGCCGGCCTCAGTGGCGACATCGGCCACTCGTACTATTCCGTCTCTGCCGGGGAACAACCTCGCGACTCGGCCTTTGGGCCATGAACCACGCGGTAAATTTGAGTCACATATTACGACCACATCTCCTTCCGCAATTGACGGCGCGCTGCCTCCACCCCTTCTGGGTGACAGTGAAGGCAGGTATTCTCGAACCCATCGCTGCCAGAAATGATCGGCTAGTCTAAGTGCCCTCCGCCAATGACTTCTGCTCGAGAGGTCCGACTCCTGAAGCGTGGCTGGAACGGGACGTCCTGGTGATCCATTTAGGAGAAAGTGGGCTGGGGTTAGTGCTTCTTCAGCATTAGGATCGAGTGAAATAATAGTTAGGGGCCGTGAATTTACCAAGGCTTCAGCTTCAGCCAGCACAGTTCTGAGTACCTCATCAGAGGGAGTTCGCTCATGGAGTGACACTTTCAGCGCTCCCTTGACACTTCGGACAAGACGCTCCCAAACTCCACCCATAAATGGTGCCGAGGGCGGGATGAAACGCCAGTTTATAGACTCGTTGGCAGCGTATTCTTCAACCGCATCACCGTATAACTCTCGCAGTTCCCGGCTGGCCCCAACAAAGGCAGTGCCGTTATCGGACCAAATCTCCAATGGGGTTCCTCGGAGCGACACGAAACGGCGTAGGCACATGATCGCTGAGTCGGTCGATAAGCTGTGCACCAGATCCAGATGTACGGCGCGGACGACCAAGCATGTGAATAAGGCTACGTAGCGCTTCTCCTTTCTTCTGCCAACCGTGACATAAACGGGCCCAAAATAATCGAGACCGGTGAATGAAAAGGCTCTTTGATGATGAGCTAAGCGAGCTTCTGGCATATTTCCCATAGGTGGTTGGAACGGTCTAGCACGGCGCAATTTGCACAGCTGACAGGTATGGGCTACGAATCGAGCAGCGTTTCTGAGTCCAATAATCCAGTAACACTGGTGAAGCTCGTTGATTACCAAATCTAGGTGTGAATGCGCGGCCTTCTGATGATATCTATGAATCAAAAGACGAACTGCCGGGTGTTTTCCACACAAAATTATTGGACGCTTAACGTCATCTGATACGGCTGAGGCGGCAACAATGCGGCTTGACATTCGCAGCTGATTATCATCATCAATGAATGGCGACAGCTTGAACAGGCGGCTATTACGAGGCAACGGCTGTTGGTTCTTTATTCGCAAATAATCTTCTTTAAAGGAATCGAGCTGAGACTGCCATAAGATGTGGGTTTCGGCCAGGCGTAAATCATTTGCTGTTATTCTCGCTGATACATTGAGGTTATTAGGGACATTAGGAGAGGATGTGCAAGAGGGAATAAATGTACATAAACTTCCTTCAAGACGAGTTAAATTGGCGACAACGCCTCGTCTTTGTAGACTACGCATACGCAGTAAAAAAATGAATTGATGCGCTTTTGCTGTTGCTCGCACCATTCGCAACCATGAGCTGAATCGCAGCGGATCCGCGGAGACTGGTGCGGGCAGGTCAGTATCAGTGATAAGATGAACATGATGTTTAAATTCTTCGCGGCCTAGACCACTGACATCGATCAAGGGTTCAGTGGGCCAGTTCGAGGAGAGCAAGAAGGCAGGACCTGAGATCCAACGAGATTCTGGAGTTAACTCAAAACGTTTGACCCGAGTTGCATCATCTGCCACGTTTAAATCACTCGGAATCCAACGCCATTCACTGACTTCCGTTAGCTCCAGTATCTCACCTACTCTATGAGACACGAAAGGCTTAAAAGTGCGAGCGTCGCTACGAATCCAACCTAAGGTCGTCATTGAGTCACACCAGAAAACTCGTTTCGTCGGTTTGAGTCGGTGGGCTTCGCATATAGACGTAGCAAGACGAGCAGCCATCAGAGCACCTTGGAGCTCTAAACGGGGAATTGAGACAGGCTTGAGGGGTGACACGCGAGCTTTGCTACATATAAGAGAGAGTCTAACTTCACCGCTACTGTACAGAAACCGCCAATAAGCGACAGCGGCAAAGGCAGACTCACTGGCGTCTGAAAACACATGAAGTTCGCAGCCTGCTAACTCGAAATCATACAAATTATAGCGACGTGGAATTCGTAAAATAGAAACAGAGGATAAATGCTGAAACCACGACTTCCACGCAGTGTTGTCATCTTGAGAGAGCTCCTCATCCCATTCCAAACCCTTACGCCAAGCGTCTTGAAACATGATGCGGCCTCGAACAACGATTGGCGCAATGATTCCAAGAGGGTCATAGACTCGCATCACCCGGGCTAACAGCTCTCGCTTGGTGAACTTCTGTGGCAACACACCCTTATGGACTCCCGTATTAAAACCAATCACGTCACAGGGGGGTTGCCAGATAAGGCCAAGCGTGCGGACATGACTAGCCAGGTGACCTAAATCTACGTCATTCACAATGGGCGCCTCTAGCAAGGACTCTTTTGGTAACAACGAGAGCGCCATGAGATCGTTTGATATCCAGCCTCGCATCTCAAAGCCAGCATGAGAATGTACGGTGTAAATGTCCGCAGCCAGCTTGGCTGCTTCATGAACGTTGTCTAAACTAGTGATGCAGTCATCCATGTAGTGATCGTGTAGAATTACTCGAGCTGCATCGGGGTATGTATCCTGCCACTCTAATGCATTTTTGTTTTTGATATGGATAGCAGTAAAGGGGCTGGACGCAGCGCCAAAAATCATGGATGACATGCGGTATGTACGTATAGGCTCATTCGGATCGTCGCGCCACACAAATCTTTGGGCATCCCTATCATTTTCAATTACTTTGATCTGAGGGAACATTTCACGAATGTCAGCTGTTAGAGCTACTTTGCCCTCACGGAAGCGCATGAGAATACCTAGTAGGGGTTGCAAAAGGTCTGGACCAGTTAATAACATTGAATTTAATGACACACCGTGGGACTTGGCGGCTGCGTCGTGTACCGTTCTTAACTTGTCAGGTTTATTTACATTAATTACTCCAAAGTGAGGAAGGTACCACAACAGAGACCCCAAGTTAGGAGGAGCTAAACACGGTTCAGCATATCCCTTTGACAGCATATCATGGATATTCCGACGGTAGCGTTCAGCATAGTCGGGATCTCTCACCATTTTCTTTTCTAAACTAAGGAACCTAGACACAGCTAACTTGTAACTATCGGGAATTTCCAGTTTATCTGCCTTCCACAATAAGCCTACTTCAAAGCGGCCACTGGGCAGACGGCGCGCGGTGCGCTCGAGAACTTGCACGGCGCGTTCGTCATCGGCACTACGAGCTTCCTGTTTAGAGATGCCGATTGAATCAATTTTAAACTGCTCCCTAATAAGACCTTCCAGAATCAACTGATCGTTCGCTATATCAGGTTCGTTAACCGTGGTGTGGTTGATAACATCGACCAGTTTAGTTTTGCTACAACCGAAACCATACAAAACCCAACCTAAAGCAGTTAAAATAGCTACGGGTTGTGTCTTGGTTCCTTTGCGCGTAGCTTTAGCGAGAGATAAGTGCCAGTTGTCGATGCCTATAATCAGCATGGGCTTAACGTCTTCGTAGCAAAATTCATTTGAAATGTCTGCCAGGTACGGATACTTACGCACGCTCTCAAGATGCGCTGACTGTCGCGCAGCGCCCAAGCCGCTCATCGACCTGGCTCGCTTAACGGAATGAATTTCATTCGAATGACGGCCTTTTATTCTGAAATCGACGTACTGAATTTTAACATCCATACCTAGACCACCGACACAGTCTAAATGAATGCGTTTTTCTTGGCCCATGCAACCAATTTGAGCCGTCAGCTTAGAATCTATAAAAGTGCCTGTGGAACCGTCGTCCAGCAAAGCGTACGTATCAACGCTACCTGAAGGTCCCGTAACGGTCACCCCAACTATTTTCAACAACGGCCGAACTGCAAGTTCGGCGGCTGATAAGGAGGATGCGTGAGCCAAGACATCGTGATCCGAATCGTCAGACGATGGCGCGCCGGTCTCGTCACAGGCTGCAGGCGCGCTACACTGCATCGGCGCGCTGCACGTCGGGGGTGCGACCGCGCTGGATGTCGATGGCTCAGCGTCGTATTCCACGTCGACATGCGCTGTGACTGCACGCTCAAAGTTCGACCCGTGTAATAAAGCATGGTGACGCATGTTACAACCTTCTACTGAACACACTCTTTTAATACAAGAAGTTTTATTTTTGTGCCAACCTTTCTTTAAACATCTATGACATATTTTATTTTTCTTAATAAATTGCCAACGATCATTTATTGTCATTTTGACAAACCTATCACAAAACTTCAATTCATGTTTTTGTTGACACAACGGACAAGATATTTTTTCTGTTGAAATCCTACAATTTTGATGATCTGTTTCAGCTACAACGTTCACCCTATCCCTGAAGCCTCTGTTATCAGTGTTAGGACGTGCTACAGTAGGCAACGAGCAGTCAATGGCACCGCCGAACCTACACTGCAAGTCAGCTTCACGAGAGAGGAAGTTGGCAAACATTTCGATTTTAGACAAGCTGCCATCGCACAAATGAGCGTAATCCAACCACCGTGGTCGCAATAGCGGTGGCAGCTTGCTCCACAGTGCCTGAAACAGCTCGGGCGAGCGTAAGTAGTCCGGCTGATTTAACAGGCGGATTACTTCCACACAGTTTTGTACTCGGCTGGCAAAAATAAGGATATCTTTGCTATCGTAGCTTACCTTAGGCAGCGCACGTATCACAGATACTTCATGCATCACGACGAGCTCGGGGCGGCCGTAGCGCGCGTCGAGCGCAGCGAGCACCACACCGGGGGCGCGCGCCGCCGCCAGCAGGCCTGCTACTACATCGCGCGCTGCTCCGCGCAGCGCATGTGAAAGCCTCGCTAAATTATCAGTTGCCGAAACATTTTGAGCTGTATTTTCGTACGCACGTTTTAAAGCTAGCCAATCTAAATAGGACTTGCCGTCGAACGTAGGCAAGTCAGTCTTCGTAGGAGTTTGCTTGTTAACTTTGTTAATTAATATTCCGAGCGAGTTGATTAAGTGAGTCACTCCTCCATCTTCATTACGATCTTGGTTGAGAGCGTGTGTGGTCGCGACAGCGTCTTTGCTGTGGGACGCTCCCATGCCCGGTGCTTCACACTGGGCAGTATCGCCGTACCTGAAATGTGGGTTGGCACTTAAAAAATCTCGCTCATCGGGATTGGGCTCTACATTTTTTACCCAATCTTGAATACTAGCACAGCTACGCATGCCGTGGCTGCCGCGCTGGCTGGCGTCCGCCTCTATGGCGGCAAGCTCAGCTTGTAATTCAAGCTCAGCGACCTGTCGCTCTCGCTCCAGAGCTTTTTGCTCTGCAGTTTTTTGCAAATCAGCCAAGTGGCGCGCGTGCTGCGCCTGTGCCGCCAGCTGACGCGCCACGATGGTGGCGGATGAGCGTGAGGTGGCGGCGCTGGCCGGGCGGGAAGGCGCCGGAGCCGCGGCTTGAGGGGGCGGTACCGCGCTCTGAGGCGTGGTCGGGGCAGTCTCCCTCGCCGCAACTTGGGTGCCGTCTCCTGCACACTGCGCGGCCGCTTTTGCGCGTTTAAAACTTGCTGCACGTGTTTCCATTTTTCCGTAGATAGGACCAATATTAACTACCGAATAAATAAAGCGCTGGTTCTTGGTAGTGAAAACAAAAGTGTAATAAGTCAATCAGAAATCCATAAACAAAAAGTATCAAAAAATAGACAAAAGGTATAAAAAAGAGGCTTCAAAACATAAAGCCTAAGGCAGACTTGCACAAAGCGGTTGTTTTATAGATTATTTTGCGGCTTTTGGTTGCTATAAATAGCACAACACTTATTCAGGAAATAAAAGTAATTACATTAAACCGCAAAACAATTCGTATAACTTTTCCCAATTGCAAACATTCGCGTAAACATTACAAATGATTATTTGGTCAAATCTTTTCTACTTTCTTCGTAGCAAATCCAATTACAAAAAACTCAATTACCATAGTCTATTTAAGCATAGATTCATTTCAGACATAGAATAAACTCTCGGTACAATACATTCAGAAATAATTCATATTCAGTCAGATGTGCCTCCTCACATTGAGATGTGGTGTGAACTTAACTTAGGTGCTAAACAGTAAGTTGGTAGATACAAGAGAGGGAAGGCTTCGTTCGTACTACTCCACCCGACTCCAAAGTCCATTTCTACCACATACACGTCGATGATAGCGTTTAACTCTTGAAACTATAGGGTGTAAAAGTACCCTTAATGCAAACAAAGGGCATTTGTTCTCCCCACCACTGCGATATTTTTTTTGTTCTAGACCATACCTGGGAAACTCCTAGTCACGGAGATATTGGGGGTCAAAGTTCCAAATTTTTCACAGCTGTTTTTGGAAATACTAGTATTTCAGGTTTTAACTTTACTTAAATTACCTCCATGACCCGTTTACTATTCAAAGCATCCACTAGCACAATGTTTTAAGAGTGCTTCTTTGAGTTTTACCGTAAAATGTGATTTTTGACCCCAAAAAAAAAAGTCATTTCCCAGCAAAAATTTTAGCGTAGGGTTACTTAGTTTGATGTACAGAATGCCTGGTTGACGGATGCGTGAAGGGTTCGTTTACACCCTGTATACATTGATCATTTACGCGAGGTCACATTTACCTTAAAAATAAAATTCAATGTCTAATATATCACGAAAAATGTCACTTTTGATCGTCAAAGTTTTGCCAATAATAGTTTTAGAACACTTATCAGTCTCCATGATTCAACTGGTCTTCTTTAATTTGGTTCTTAATTGTGATGAATCGTTGTATTCTTTTGAATTGCCTCAAGAGGCGAGGTGCCTTCTTCTACGTTCAACTTACACTGTGGTGATAAGATCATGCCGGGATCAGAGAATTGTTTAATCTCTGATAGCCGTTGGATTTTCGAATCTGTAACAAAGGATATAAACTTTTAAATAAAGTTTTCAGGTTTGCGCAGAGTGTCACCACTGTATCAATAGTTTCTTTGAGATTTATTGCTGAGTGCAGTTTAAGAATTTCCAACATTGAATGCCGTTTGGACTACTAATGGTTCGAGTTTATATAAAAGGTTTTAGACAAGCTAAGTGCCATGTCTACCTACACACCCACTACACGGAAAACTTTGTTAAGATTCCTTATAAAATTTTCCCAAAAACAAACAACACACGTGCTCTTTTACAACACTATGATATTATATTGTCATGATTCATGAATGAGAATTGGCGCGCCCTTAGAAAGATCGTCATTCACAACTCCAGTAATTGATTTCCTCGTATCAATGAACCGATTGATTAAAGTCAATCAAAGATCACGATCACTGGGACTCTCAATTAGTAGCTGAACTACTCGTATTTGAGAAACTAGAACAATAAAGCTTTATGTCGTTAGAAATAAGTAGCTAAGCTCTTCAAAAAGATAAAGAATACAAAGTATCTGATCAATCTAAGACGACATAAAGTCTATATTCGTGAACCAACAATTTACATCCTAATTAAATGTGTAGGAGTAATAAAACCGTCTCACGGCGCGGCGGTATCATAGTAATCTCGATCTAATTCTCGCGCAACGTCTGTGGATGTGGATTATCAGCATTTCTCGTCCGGGCAGAGTTTCTGCTGAGTTGGTGGAGTGTAAATCGTAACCTGCCCGCCATAGCGACGCCAAGTCTGCGGCGCCCCGCGCCCCGCGCCTCGCAGGTGACGACCCCTAGGGCTGCTCTGGCTTTATCGATAACGATATTATTTTATACGATAAAGTATTAGATCGATATCGTTTTTTTTAATTTTGCGAAAGTACTCCTAAAAACAGTTGACAAATATGTGTTGAAATAAAATTAATCTTCAGTATGCAGTAATACTAGGTCATTAGATAACACCTATTAAAAGATTTTGCGGTTGAGTCGTATGAGTTTTAATATTATTGAAACCAATTAGCTGAAGCAATTTAACATCTATTTTTTAGTATCTTCTTAAACGGTATTGACGCACAATTTGCATTCTACAAAGATGGAACTTCCTCTATATTTCCAGCACATTTATTATCACTTTGGAGTGGAAAATGCCAACTTAGTTACGTCAACGGACTAAGATAATTTACGGTAGCTACCGGCTATTTTATTAACTATAGGAATATAAGTATCACTGTTCATTTACAAATACCAAAGTGAATAATATTACTAACTAGCTGTACTCGCTATGCGTTGCAATACTCTTTTTCGTACCTAGTGCCTACCTACAACTTTCTTATTTTTTTCTTTCATAAAAACCTCCTCCTGACAATAACAAACACAACAAAAAAAATAATTAGCGAAAACGGTCCAGCCGTTCACGCATGATACGATGACCAAGGAAATAAGGTTTCATTTTTTGTCAAAAATTTGTGTCAAAAACTTTGTCGTTCTTAACTTTCTTTTATCGATAGTCTTGTAAAAGTAGTAGGGACATCACTAAGAAACCACGATAAATCTGTCGCATATTCAGCGATGTAACGGACTTTCTCTTCGCGTGACTCATTGCTCAGAATAAGTGCGTTCTTAATATGTGATGTGGATAATTGGCATACTTATCTTAAAATAAGAACTGCATGAAATGAATGTATTTAACGACTAAGAATTCAAGATTTGAATTTTTGAAACTGAGAAGAATTGTAAATAGTTTTTACAATTTGGTGCAGAATTATTTTTAGCTACACAATAATAGGATTTGAAAACTAAAATCCTAAAATGAAGTATAAGAAAATGTTAAGGTATACTTTGGTGAAAATAACTTTATTATATTATGAAAGCTGAGTTAATATTAAAAGTGAATTGATATTCCCGTTCATTTACATGAAATTTAATTAATCTTAAATTAGTTATAAGAAATAAATAACAATTTGGACTATAAATCGGTCGACCTTTTTTTGTCAGACTTTGGAGTGATTAGTTAGATTTTCCAAGAATGCTTGGAAAATAAAGATAATGACTATTCTTCTATATCCAGTTATAACATTTATTTTGGACTTTAGTTTAAACTGAAACTATACTTATTTGAAATTATGAATATTCAATGTTGCAATGGAAGTATTGAAACTGAAACCTGATATAAAATAGGCTAGTCATAAAAAAAAAGATTTTAATGAATTAAATAAGGTTTTGGGATATTTTGCAAAACAAAAAGTCCATTTAAAAAAATAAAATATCGCGTCGTACAAGATTTTGGCTTCTTAACTTTTTCTTTTTCGTATAGGCCATATAAATAAAAGCAAATTGTTGAATCTTCAGTACTATGGTCACCATTGAGAGTTGAAAATCCAAAAGATAGTAACATGTAATATTAATTTTTTTTTCCCGTCGGGGCTGCAAGTTGTTCGAAAGAGATACCGCGGCCTCGGCGCAAGGGGAAGGAACGTGGGTGGTTTTTAGTCAGTAGAAAGAATAAGTCTGACACTCACTCACAAATAACCCCTCCCGCTCTTGGGCAGAGCGGAAGGGGTTATTTGATGATTTCCCAACAAAAACAAAAAAAAAAGCATTACTTTTTTTATTAGGTGCTAGTGTATACGATCATTATTCCTTTTATTTTGTTATTTCTTAGAAGATACAATGTTACATAGAAGTTGTTAATAAGGTGTCCAATAGACTACAATACCTGAAAATTAAATTTCGTGTCACTCGTAATAATTGATTTGTAATCGTAACTTTGATCATACGAGTATTAATTAAGCGTTTTGAATGTCAATTGTCGCGCCGTTCATTTTTTTTTGACTTTCACGAGTTCTAGCACGAGTTGAGATTATTGTGCATTAAAGAGATACGTAGGCATTTGTTTTTTTTATAATTTTTATCCAGCATTTTTTTTTCTAAATCGTTCTTCTGCACTAGGAATGTCTTCTGTGTCGTGGGTGAGTTTACAAACATGTATTAAACTTACATACACAAACACTCAGACTAGGAAGAAATATATATATATAGGTTTTAAAAAAATAAATATTAATTATTCCTTGCGGAAATAGAACCCGCGACACGCAGTGCGAGGAAAATGGAAAAAAAAGAAAAGAGTATGTCTATGAGTAGATGGGAGTGGGTTGTGTCCTTCGGGGTCATCTGACGTTTAATAAAGGGGCTAGGGGAAAATTAGCCATTTTTAACAGATTTCCAAAAAGAGGAGGTTCTCAATTCGTCTGTATGTTTTTTTTTTTTTTTGAGTTAGTCCTTGTTGAGTTAAAATAATAGAGTAGTTTCTTTCTTTTCACAAATGAATATTTTAACTTTTAGATGTGATTTTTGAGATGTCTTATAGAACGATTCATGTAAGTATAATTATTTATATTGTTTTCAGAACAGATACCTAAAAGGTATAAAATACCCGAAATCCCCGAAATCCCAAATTCCCGAATCTGGAAGATACTTGTCCTCCCCATCATATCTCTGTTCTGGATCTGAGAACCTTCTAGTTATAGTGAAATTAGGGGTCAAAAGTAACACGAGCTTTTTTATATTTCACATCAATAATTGTTTCGTAGGGTTACTTAATTTGATGTTCAGAATTCTTGGTAGACGGCTTTATGGAGAGTCCGTTTACACCATATATTTTTTTGACGGACAGAAGTACAATGTACGTGCGAATAGGTTATGCTTAGAAGTTAACTACACGTTCAATTATTATATGACGTAGATTGCACGAGTGCATTATATAAAATGCCATGTCACAGTTTATGATTGTCATCGCCTGCCTAAGTCGTGTCTCGCGAACCATACAGGGAACTCCCTCGGAAATTATGTTATGTAATTATTCATAGACCATTAATTAGGTTCATCTGATAATATTAGGTCGCATTATTACTGCACTAGTTGCGCATAATGCAATCATTCATGGAACAGATAGAGATTATTGGACTTTGAAACTTAAATAACCAGTGCAGATTGCAGAATAGTTTTTGCTAAGCTATAATATTGCTACGCCGTAGCTCGTAGCTAATCCGCACACGGGATTGATTTGCGAATTTGAAAGATGCGCGCCTACGTGACGTAGCAGGGTCTACGAACCTCTACGATTTTCGTAGAAGATGGTTTAGATGCCTAGTCCCAACTAAAATTACGTTGCAATTGATGTTTTTTTAAAAGGCTTTTGTACTAAAGACTTTTGTAAGCAAATACTAGCTAATTTATATACGAGAGCGATTTAGAAGGACGCAGCGATATGTTCGACGCACTATCTTCTGCAAAACTTTTCCGATTTTTTTCTGCTAGCATGACAGTGTGATAATAAATCGAGTTTCGGATGTCACGGGTTATAAAGCATAGGCGTCGTCGGTTATCGAGAGAATCCGGTGAGGCGGGGCGGTGTTTGGCGCAAATTTATTCATACCAAGGGGACCGGCGACCTCTTAACTCTTGTGTTATTTAGGGCATACTTCCTTTGCGATTCCTAGAGCCCATTTGTTAGGTGCTGAGTATTTTTTAAATAGCTGCTTTAGCGCCGAAGTTATGTAATAGTTGAAGAATGAACTGAGGATACAAGCATGTAGGTGTTGATTAATTCGTGGTGTTTCTTGTTTATCATATCCATGGTTTGAAATATATTGAGGGATTAAAATGATTACAAGTTTCATTATTTTTTCAATTAGAAAGACCAAAATTCATTTTCAACCTTCGCGATAGAATACGTTTCACTCTTTGGAATAAAATATCTACTATTATTTATGTATAATAACAATACCAGTTTTTTTGCCCTAAAACAAGGACTTCTGAGTCGTAACTTCATGTAATGGGCACAGTCATGCAATGAGACTTTTGTAACGCTCTGAAAGCAATGACACGTTGACCTAAGTCCCCTAAAACAATGAACTACACGACCTCACTGCTACCCATAAAAAAACCCAAGTCAAGACAAGTAATGCCGCCGGCAATAAGATACTCCAAAATGGGAACCGAAATGAAAAGTCAATTTTCATGGTGAAAGTACGGCCGGATTGCGAGCAATTACTTTTACTGCGAAAGTATTGTACTCAATGGGATGGGAATAAAAAAATGGGATTGTCTTTGCGACGGCCCCGTTGGCTTCTGAGGAAGGGTGCGGGGTGCGGGGGCCGAGTCACTTGTTGCATGAAGGCGGGGCGGAGACGCCCAACGCCCATCGGCCACGTGTTATGAAACTTCTGAAAAGCCTGAACATGTAATCTTGGTGGCTGAAGTTATTGGAGTAAGCTCAGTGGGCCATATTAAGGGCGGATATGATAGCCATATAAAACTGCGACTCGTCAGTTGTTTTACTAATTTCTATGTGAAATTGTTTAGTGTAAAGAAAGACTTGAAAAGTATAAAGTCTTGTATAAAAAGACATAAACCTCCCGTTTTTAACTTAGCCTAAAACAATAAAAATTGCTATTGTTTAAATACTAATGCTGGTAAGAAAGGTGTCTCATGAGATGTCGAGAAACAGAGAAGTGTGGAAGAAGAAGACATGTTGGCTACACAAATGAATTGGGATAAAGGCAAGAGCTACTGTATTAACCAATTTGAGAACCGGTTCCTTGAAGATTCTAGAAACCCAACAGACACGATTAGAGACGCTCTTCTACCCAGGGTGAGCCTTTTATTTATATGCAGTATGGTTAATTTCATCAACTTCTTTTTCCCGAATCGATGACTCGCATTTTGTCCGACCATCAATTCACAGAGCGTGCAGTTAGTTGTGTAATGGTTGTGCACGATAGTCAAGAGATGTGGTGTGGCTCTGTGCTCCACACTTGAATTGTTAATTTTGTCATCAACAAGGCTTAGAAAGTGGAAATAAATCATTCGGATAAAAAGTTTGATCACGCTTTACATTTTCCCATTCCATTCAAATCTCAAAACCGCTATGACCCTCAAACCTATAGTTATAACGGTTTGAGGGTCATTACTAACCGCACTCCAATAAGACCATAATAAAATACCCAAACTAAATATCAAGCTCCCTCAAACTGTTACCAGATAAAACCATCAAAATTTTCCTCTCGTCTTAATTTGTATCGTCATAATCTCAACGCATTTGGGGTTCCGCAATAAAATCATAAAATCGTTAGCCAGGGGCGTGCTTCTGTCGACAGTTAACACGTAATCCAATTTAGACGGTCGACATCAGCGATGAATGCTTAAGGAGCTTGGCGAAATTACTGTACACACCCTGGTACAGTTTTTATATTCTTAAAGAATGTTAATATTTTTAAAAATATTTAAAGCCTTGTTACCTGAACGTGGCACTGGCGAATGAAAAGTTGTGTTGTGTGGATTATCACACAACTTTTGCGCCAATCGATTACGTTGGTATATGCTGATGCCAAATAAATTGGGATAAGGGCAAGAGAATAGCCTAAAGAATCGGTTCTTAATCTTCTATAACTAAGGCTTTAGTTAGAAAAACTCCAGATTAATCAAAACTTTTTCATAGTGTATTTCAGTATCCGTTAAAAATTAACAGGCGTTGAGGTTGTTCATGTTCAAATTGTTAAACTGAAATTTCATAGCATGGTAAGATTATTGTGTCATTTTGGATACGTGCTAATCGATTCGATACCTTTGAGTCAACATCATATTCTTCTTCGATCGTTTCGATCATTCGATGGGTCACTGTAGAAGAAACTGAATGTCAATCCGCGGTGCGACTTTAATAAGCATCGCAGAATATTTACGCTGCAAAGTAGAGGGTGGGTAAAAGTCACGTAAACCTCAAGAAAATTGACGTCCCTAACTATGTTGGCACTCATTTAAATAACTGATCAAACTCACCACGAAGCTGTCAAACAATAAAGAGCTACTTGTACCAACTTATTGGATATGCGACGTTCATCCTTCAGATTTATATTGAACGCCAAAATTGGCCGCAACTTTCTGAATTGATACCATTTTTTTTTCTGTTTTCATAAATTGGGATTCGATATGGCTAGCCTAGCGTATTTTAAATATAACTTTTTGAAGTACACTAAAACTTTGATGGATCATAACTTTTAGTGTGCCTTTGGAAAATAATGTCGGATTTTTGTGGCTTTAGTACTTTCGTATGTAACTGGTGAACTACCATTACATTTAAATCAGTTTGGAAGCCTGCCTGCACGTAACTTTTAAATTCTACAACGTCATACAATAAGTATTAAAAAAGTGACTTTTAATTTGACTTGTTTGTGTTTTTAACAATTATTTTTTTATTGTTTGTGTAAGTTCGTTACTTCAAATACATGAAAAAACTACTGAAAGACTATGCAACAGGAATAAAATTCAACTAACATGCACTGCAACTTTTGCAGTTAACATCAGTTAATAGTTACTCGTTATAATAATGAACCATTGTCACAACTGTCAAGTCAGTTATGGAAATGAAAATCTTAATATTGTAATAAAAATTCAGAAATAAATGTATAATTCATCACTCATCAGAGAGGCCATGCGGCAAATATTTAAAGTACTTACCTATAAGGCATCACCAAGGTGGGTATAAAAAGAGCAAAGGAGATTTTTATTAAGTAGAAGGGCGGGGGGAGAATATAATGAATAAATTCCGTGTAAGGACCCCTCCTAACGCAATTGAAAACTTTTAACAAGTGCCGGGAAATCGTGTGTAAAGGTGGGCCCGTACCTAATTACGCAGCTAGCCGAATGGAATACCGGATGAGTTCAGAAATTTAAACGATGTCTCCTCCCCGACTCCCGAGACACTTTATGAAAATCAGCTCGTTAATAAAATCGTCGAGTGTTGACCGATGTCTTGGCACACGGACTCCACCCGTCAGAGATTGAGATACAAAATTAACGAAGTGTGCATTTGTTCTTACAACTGTATTATTAAATAATAATAAAAATATCTCACGTGCCGATTTATAGAGAAGTCCCTGAAATATTACTCCCATTACGTAATTGCGTGCCAAATGGAAAGTTAAATCACGTTTCGGTATTTTTTTAAATCGAGTTTCTCGATCCGGAGTTTACCCCCCATTAACTTTCCGTCGTGTCCAAGTATTAAAAAATTAACAAGATATTTTCTACCGCAAGCTCACCGTCTGCGGAGGACGTATTCATTCTTTTGTAACCCTAAAAAACAAGTCATTACCGAAGCGGGTTTAATCCAGCGTCGTGTTCTGGAGATTTTTTCGTGATATTCCATTATTCGGAGGCGATCGCTCGGCGCGGCGCGACGGGCACCGTTTACGCTAAAATGATATGATTAATTACGAGTGCCGTAGCTCCGGTCTCCCTCATTAGCGCACAAATAGGATCGCTCAATGGTGAAATTGAATCTTGAACGCTGGCAAACCACACTCAATAGGACTCTAATTAAAATTATTATTCAAATTCAATAAATGCCGCTAGTTCGGTGTTTTGTTTTGATTGCTGTTTAAATTATTATAGATTAATATGAATTTTAAGGCTCAAATGTACATCAATGTACTTTAAATCACTTTTATCGAGCTCATTACACCAATTTTTTTTGTGTTTATGTGGGCTGACGACATTAGCGTCTTAATAAAACATAATAATAATACAATTGTAGACACGTCAAATGTTTGAAAAAAATCAACCACAACGTTCAGTCGTTTACAGTCGCAACAATTTATTCATGGCAATATAATTTGCAAACAAATGATATGGCCGCACACCTAAGACTTTTTCTTTTCTTTTCTTACATAAATAAAGAAGGCATCACGTCTCATAATCCACGTACAAAGAAACGTAAACATGAGTGACGTACTTATCTCTTGTAATACCTAATGTCGTAAATATGAATGTGACAAGAAATTCGTTCTTTACTGCAGATTTTGGGGGTCGCGTGTGTAAAACTACATATTTTGTGGTTCTGTTTTTAGGTACAATCGTAAAAACGGAAAATTCATTTACGCTCTGTTTTTTCTTCATAGCATTTTGTCTTATGAATAGAGAAAAAGTTGGCATGCTAGTGGTACTCTCTCTTTATGTCTCTGGCATAAGGGAGGCCCATCACTTGATATAAAAAATATATGAACATGTCGATTAAAAGAAAAATATTCACTACAATATATCGCGCACTTATTCTCACTACTAGAGAGTACAATCAAGTTTCAAGCCATGGATCTCCCCACTGTGTCATTGAGCATGGAATAAGTAAGTCAATCACCCTATTTTTTTTCTGGAAATTCATCTCAAATCCTATAAACGACTATTACGTACGAAAAGGCAGTAGAGAAAAGGTTTCTTTAGTTGTATACTTATAGGTAAGTTTTGTTGATCGAGGCAGCGAACTGAACAGCCACTTGCAGCACAACTTTCAGTAGATTGTTATCGTTGATATTCCGGATTTATTACCGACGTACCGTTAAACGTTTTCTAATTATCTTTTTCTCTTTCCACGTGTTCATATTTTTCGAATTGTTCAGAAGTAAAATTCTTGATCGTTGAGGGAAAAACACATTTTTTTCCCAACTATTTTTGGGACGGCAAAAACAGAAATGATTATTTATGAATATTATATCACATGCTAGTCGTACTTTGCCATTAAATTTAATGTTGCTATCATCATAACGTAACATTTTATTGCTGTCTGTAAAATGTATCAAAATCCTGAAATAAACATCTCAAAGAAACTTATTGAAAATCAAATAAGTATTGAATACACTTATCTTGTGTACCTATATATAATAACATATTAGATAAATAGATTACCTTTCACATCTATTCACGAGCGGTTCACAACGCCCGCCCCCCTCCAGGATCCACAATCCGGATTACGATACCCTATCTATATCACAAGCTTCCACCTAGCTTAGCACTAAAGCCTACACTAACACAATTGACTGCAACAACGATCGGTAACCGTCCACTTAACACAATTGACTGCAACAACGATCGGTAACCGTCCACTTAACAAAATTGACTGCAACAACGATCGGTAACCGTCCACTTAACACTAAATAAAACTCTAACATTAGTTAACATTATAAAAGAACAAAAAATCTCGACTACAATGCGAAAGTAACAAAAGAGGAAAGGTTGCGTCACATCGTGAACTTGTAAGTAGGTACTGGTCCGAGGGTCCGAAGATTCGGGTTGTGTCTCAGTGGACCCAGGAGGGGGCGACGGAGTAGGGCGTTCTGGGCCCGTTGCCGCCGGAGAGCGTGGTCGGGACCGGCGGCGCGGGCGCAGCGAACTGACTCTCGGCCTCCGCCGCCATCGCGCTGTGTTGCTGCGGGAAGTTGAAGTCTAGCGTGCCTTCCATACTTAACTCGTGCTTTATCACCTGATGGGAGAAATACTTAAACTGTTAAATAAGTTCGCAATAGGGCAAGGGAACATGATCAGATCGTCAAACCGGGCGGTTTGACGATCTGATCATGTTCCTGGGGCAAGCTTGTCTGAAATTGCGCAGAACCGAGAGGTTTGGAGGGAGAAAGGAGAGGCCATTAACTACAATAGGACACAATGTAGGATATGAAAAAAAAACGCCGTGTATTACATAATTATATTAATAGTGTCACTATTGATAGATCATCTACCTAGCCTTTTCCCAACTATGTTGGGGTCGGCTTCCAGTCTAACCGGATGCAACTGAATACCAGTATTGATACCACCACCACTACCACCACCACCACCACTATTGATAGATATTTCAGGGAATTTCGGTGCTTTGTTTCAAGTAATTTGATATTAGAAGCATGAACCAACACAGTTTAATATTAAAATTTGTTCGGAGTAATCAGAAAAAAATCTCTTGAAGACGCAGCTTTAAGTATTCCAGTAATTTAGTCTATAAAGAGAAAGGTATCCATTAAAGGTCTTCGCTTACCTCATCAACATTACAGTCGAAGCCGTGCTCGAGCGCCTCAATGTTGAGGTCCTCCGCAAGCCCCGTGTTCAACGCCCCCATGATCTGCCCCATAACCGTTGTGGGCCCCATCGGTCCCGTTTGCACCATCATCCCGCCATTCATCAGGGCAGCATCTGACGTCGTCACCATTTGCGTCTGATTGTTTTCTGTACAACAAAAAAATGCTTAGGTCTTAGGAAGAATTGATGACCCAAAACATGCGACTAAAGTGACTAGCGCTGCCACCAATAACGCTGTTGAAGTACAAAAATTTTGGTCTAACGAAAGATATTCTGTCATTCCAGCGCGATGGAAAGAAGGAAATACTCGTAGCAAAAAACAGGTGAATTAAAGACAAAAAATCAGTGAGAAATATGTTACTCAAGGACATTTTAAAGAAAACGTTATCGAACGGTGGTATAAATAGACAGAAAGGTTTTCCTAGAACCGTCTTGTAGTTACCCATTTCATTTCATAAATAGTTTTCCTTTGTTACAAGGGATTGAAGAAAAATGAACGCTTGGAGTGACTATTAAAACGGCATTTCCTTTTCAAATATCCTCAAAGTTTATTTAGTGGTATCTGGGCGATGAAAATGAGTGGAATGGTCTAATGGTCGCAAGAGGTCTAAGTTCTCTAGGTCGGGCAAAAAGTTAGTGGTTTTTCGTCATGAATTTCTCAGTAGCAGCCACGGACTCTGGATTGGGTTGATGGCAACAGTCTCGCCCCCTATTACATGGGACTTTCACATATCTGGCGAAATATGCGGGTACTATTAGGCACACCTCTGCCTTACCCTTGGGGGATTACGGACGTGATGTTTTGAAAACGAGAGACGTAACACATACCTGTTTGCATAATATCAGCAGAATCTCCAGGTGGGGGTGGTCTGACGAAGTGGTCGTGTGAGTGCTGATGTGGGTGCGACGGATGGACCGGATGCGCCGGGTGCCCGTACAGGGAGGAGCACGCGCAGCCCCCGTGGGGGTGCCGCGGACACCCCGCGTACGGACTATACCGGTAGCTGCCGCCCGATGACGACGAGGATGTCGTTGGAACGTACCTGGTGGAAACAATCTTAGAGAACATGTTCTGGAAGCCTGAAGTTACGCCTCATGAGGTATCAAACAGTTCTCCTTGACTTTATAAAGTGTTCGTTGACAGGAGACATCCCTCTACAGTTACAGAGGCTTCTAACAGTGTACACGCATCCAGCCTGCTTTGTCGTAAAATCAACTGAATCTAAGGAAATCTAAATAAAGCAAAGCGTACTCTAGGGCAAGGCGATTACGACAATAACTGTTTAAGTGGCCGAGGTCGAACTTTTGGACTCTAACCAAAATTCCAACATCGACGCAAAGCTTACTACAAAATGCTTACGTGTTCAGGAATGGATCGGTTCCAGCCAGTTTCATGGAATCGGCGAGAGAGCCAGCGAGTTCGTCTTGACCGAAGTCCGTTTGAGAGTAATCGGCTGTGGTCGTGTAGTCAGTATACTCTGGACCCCAGTCAGGTTCTGTGGTGATCATTGATGGCATCGGGGACAGGCGGCCGCACGACGACGCGTTGGACGACACCCTCGGACGGAAGTCCGGCGACAACTGGAAACTGCTACGCGCAAGCGAAGAAGCAATCAAAATAACGAAACCTATCTCAAATGGCGATAAGAATTGTGTGATCTGACTTGACTGGAAAAAGAATAATAGTGTGAAGTAAATAAATGTGTAAGTCATTTACAGTCACACAATTTCTTCATCGACAGTAGAGACGCAAAAAATCATAATGGTTAGCAGAAGAAAACCTTAAAGCTAGTTGGACTCAATACAATCTCAAACAAGTGTAATGGGAGCATGCAAATCTAACGTCTATGTCGTCACTAACATATAAATTTGTATGCTAAATGAAGCGATCACTATTACTGGTTCAGCGGTCATCCCAGAAATATCTTTATTATTACAAATAGTGACAAAATGTGGGATAAGATACGGGTTATAGGCCGACCCTTCAGCAGCCACCGAACCATTGAAAATATATGTCGATGACGCTCGTAATCCAGATAAAATAAATCGCCCTATAAAAATGTTAAATATCGGCGAAATGACGAGATTCAGCATCCATATAACTCATCATCTAATGGTTCTGAATGATTTAAAACCTTTTATCATAAAGTAGCAGAGTTGCAATAACTCAATTTTATTAGTCTGGTCAACGCAGCTTTATGTCGATGGTTTTATTATAAAGTAAGCGTATCATGCGTGGCTCACTTTGTTTCTACTACTCATAAAATTTCAATATTCCCAAGGAGGTAACGTTATTTAGTTTAATAATGTATTGTTGGATATTTGTGGTTCTGGCAGAACTCGCTTCTGCATTACCCGTATAGTAAAATTATAGTGCCTTTAAAGTCAAATTAGTATCATGAAACAGCGTCCGAGAACGTTACCATTATTGGCTTCATGCCACTACTCTTGGACT